>OX382380.1:9038183-11438183 GCA_947508005.1 Amphipoea lucens | reverse complement strand
ATTTATTTGAGAATATTTTTAATAAACTGTTAGACAAACTTCTACAGAGTTAGGTACTATTTATTAGTCCATGCTTACTGTGTTGTGTAAATCTGTTCATCTGCTCACCTACAAGTTTTAAAAAGTTTACCACGGTACAGGGCGCAGTAAAGATTGCTTAGTTAAAGTTAGCCATATTTGTTATTTTGCTGTATAAAACCTACTGAAAATGTCTTGAAAACAGCCACTCTCAAATATTATTTAAAGCTTTTCTACTTTTTCCGGAGACCCATCACATAGTTGGAAAAGGCTAGGCAGATTGATTGAGTCTCCTAACTTTTTTAAATAGAGGTATTTTCGTATGAATGTGGTAGGTAGTCTATAAAAGTAGGGGAAGACCAAAGAAACGATGGATGGGCTGTTTGAAAGATGAAATGGCTAGAAAGGGACTACCGCGATGACGCTTAACACAGAAGAATGGAAGAAAAGGACATGTTGCGCCGACCCTAAATAAATTGGGATATCAGTCAATCAATAAATCAAGTCAGCCTATCGCAGTCCACTGTTGGACTATAGGGGGGGGGGGGGGGGGCAATTGGGATATAAGGGCAGGAAAATGATGACACTCTCCGCAAGATTTGTTGCGCACAACTGGCTCTGACTAGCGTATTACGTTTATTTATTTATTATGTAGATACCCTACTTACCCTAGCGTTAGACTTGTAGCTAAAAATAAAATGAACCCGGATCAAAGACTGCTCTGGCAAACCCATAAATTGTAAGGAGAAAAAGCACGTTCTGCAAACGTTGCTTTCTTGGAGCTGAAACTCATCGTGGAATTCTCAGAAGGCAAGATAAAGACCAATGCCGCAGTTTTGGCGCGATAATTAACGATTCTGTTGCACTAAAGTATTGTCTAGCATAATTTTAAATTTTGTACAGATAATTTTTTCGTACATTCTCCAGAATTTTGAAGAGTAAATATAATACCAGCCTATAACTGTCCCACTGCAGGGCAAACGCCTCTTCTCACACAGAGAAGTCATGAACATTGATCACTACGCTTGCACAAGATGGGTTGGCGATTTCAGACTTATTTTAACTATAAGTCCAGGTTTCCTCACGATGTTTTTCTTTACCGATGTCTCAGTGATGTCCAAAATACAATTAGAAAGTACATGTAATTAAAATAGTCACATGCATTTGAACCCACAACTTCGTGCATGAGAGACGAGGCAACACGAGTCCACATAAATTATTTACTAAAATTAGGCGGCGACAATGAGATTTTAACGTGTGACCTAATTATAAAATAAAATGTAAAGTAAGTAAACAAAACAACAGTTAATTTCAGGTGTACAAGGACAAGTAAAGGTGTGTTCACGAATTACAAAGAGACCGAAATTAGGCCGCTCCCTTTGCGCAAGCATGGCGTCATCGCGACCTCCTTGCTCTAGGCTCTAGGGAGCGTTCGCTTTAATTACTGGGATTAAAACCATAGAGTATATAGTCTATAGTTTATGACAGTTTAGGGAACACCATTAAGCTAGTGTACTAGCTAATAAAATGGTTTTGTTCGATTAAGCGACGCGACGGCACTATGAACGGACACCACAATCATAGTTTAGCCTATCAGCTGCCTGAGAGGTCAGTGGCTGCCTGTCTTTTAATTAATGCTGCCAGTACTAACTCTGATGACATAATTAGGTAGTGAAATGGAATGTTTCAATTACGGAGTAGTAATGGCAGTTCCAACTTTTTATTTGTTTTGCAGATTTACTAGTACGATACAATTATTAAGAGTCGACTTTGGGCCCACACAAAGAGAACCAGCACCCGAATTGCGTAACACACTCTTTTCACAATCCGAATGATTTTGCAGGATATTGCTAATCCATAGCTTCATATGTTCGAAAAATTCGTCTGCTCAACAGCGTAAATAACGCAATGAATGCTGTCGAATTTTAAAAATTAAAGGCATTGCAGTTGTTAGTATGCTACTCAACTACCGCACTGGTAGGTGTACCGATACACCTCTTCCTACATCTCGGGAAACACTTGTAGCGTAGAATATAAACTAGCTGACCCGGCGAACTCCGTACCGCCTTAGAATCAATAAATACAAAATGTATGAAATTTTTTTTTTCGTGATTTTTTCCCATGTTTTAATAGTTCTGCTATTCAGGGAGGAGTCAAAACCAACAAATCAAAGATCATAAAAATCGTTCCAGCCGTTCTTGAGTTATAAAATATACCTACCTAAATGGTGTAACTAACTCGACTTTGTTTTATTTGTAAAGAAGATTGTATTTAAGTAGTTCAAAATAACATTATCTAAGCGTGATGTGATTTATGACATTGCTTTTTTTACAACCACTATAAATAACATAACAATTGGATAAATTGTTTCTTTGACTTCAGGTTGAAATAGACATTATCTCTTCTGTGTCCATAATTATAGACTTTCTATCGATGTTACAGATTAATTATCTTCCTGCCATTGTCCCAGTTACTTGGGGTTGGCCAAAACGTTCTCTTCTTCCATCCTCTTCTTTCAACCGTCACGCTATCACTCGCTCATTTTTCTTTCATATCACTCCTCACACAATCCATCCATCTCTTCTTTGGCCTTCCTCACCCTCTCCATCGATCCCCATTTATATTCATCACTCTTTTAGTTACATGCGTCTCCGTTTTCTCCCTACTCAACGATTATATTTTCCCAAAGTTACAACCAAATCGATTGAACGACTTTTCTTATTACGTTTTGTGCGGCGTTCTTACCCAGATGCACGAATTGTGCTATTTTGGGTCCAACTTATGTTTGCCTTATTGGTCTCGCTAAATTTCCCAATAACAGTATCACTAAGGTTTTCCTTATTGACTAAACAGAGTAGTTTCTTTCTTCGATGCATTTCTAAAAATATTAATTGCACTCTGGTTTATGCTATAAGCTTGAAATGATTCATTTTAGCTTTACAGGGCGGATTTTTATCGTAGAACGGTTCTCTATTATTTTCAGTGTACTCAGTTTCTACGATTAAAAAAACTCAAAACTCGTATGTAACTTGATGTACCTAACACTCGACATTGTGACTGGATGCTTGTACAAAATTGACTTCCAAACGTTTATGTATTTTACTCAAGTGTGGCCTTAAATCCTTTGGGGACAACGTCTGCACGCAATATATCCCCGACATCTTATTTACTTAAAAGCTCCAGGCTACCACCATCTACCCATTGCAAAAAGAGTTGCAAGAGTAGTGACTGATGGAACATGATTTAATTGCAAAACATTTGACACGAATTTCACTTGTTTTACATCCCTATTAAAGCAACCAATATTTTTATTCACAACTAAATGCCAAAATCATCAGTGACCAGGACATCTAAACTGTGTTCAAAAGCTGTCAGTGGTCAATGTTCCACGGTTTAGATATGCTGATCGCGTTCAGAAGTGCTGTCTCTATCAAACACGGCCACCTGTTGCATTCAGCAGATGCCACGGTTATATCGACCTTGTAAATGCTACGCCTTCTACTCGTATTAGGCGTTTAACGGCATTACATTAAAATTATAATCTCAACCTCACAGATGTGTTGTGCATTGTAATCTGTGAACGTCATCATTCTGAATCAGTGGTCGAAACGATGACGTATCTTGGATACTCACTTACTCAGCTATCTATCAGTCGTAAGATTTCTCGATTATCAATGCTCATTGGCATACTGTGACCCATGACTAGCGTTTACTGATTCTTTTGTATGCACGAGTGGTATTAAAGATGCCAATGATTCATAAATGTACGTTTGACTGCATTCAATATCGGTCATTATGTGGCAGCCATGATGTGCTGATCTGAGGATACAATTTTGCAGAGATGAGTGAGGGGCGATTTTGTGATACATTAAAGATGCTTCCGTACTCATGAAACTGGACTTATGTTTCGGTTTGATTATAGCATATCATTATATGTACTGGCATTGTCTAATTTTGTTTCTAGTCTTAGGTTTAAACATTCTTAGACCTAAAAAGGTTACGGGTTAGGTTAAGGTGTAAACTATTAGCATAATTCAGCAATACATTTGCCTTTGAAAATAGGCTTTATAATTAGAAGCTAAGAGGGAAATATTTTCAGTAAGTAAGTAGGCATAAGGTTAGGGAACTGCTGGTTGAGGAAAGCGCAATACAGGGGACCGGTCGTTGTGACAACTAGCGACGCTTGGGTGGAAGGTTTTATCAGCGCCGTACATCTTTCGGATGAGATTATGATTATGAAGAATGTACTCAGTAGGTAGTAGTAGTACTCAGTGGAAGCTTAGTTACTGCCTTTATAAAATTAATTCTTGGCATGTAATGTAAATTATAAAATAATAATAATGTAAATTATGACAATGTACACAGAAATAGCAATTACAGCAATTACAATAATATTGATGACCGATAGGTCATTAATATTATTGTTCTTAATGAGTACGTAGGAAGAATTTTTACAGTAGTTTTCCTGTCCGGATAGGTCATCGTAGCTATATGAAATGTATGAATCTAAAAGAGCTATTGGAAGAAATAACGTAGGTACGTTTCATGTTAATCAAGCGGCGCTTTTCGCCGATCGGCGACGAAACAATAGAAAATCAATTGTGTCTCATTAGCGGAGCTTGACAGATTAATTTTACCACAGTAGATAATTATACCGTGATTTTACGTAACAAAATCTTTTTAATAATAAGGATTTTATTTACAAACGTTTTCACAGACTGTCAACCCATGCATTTTTGACGTTTGAAAACATCTTTTAAATTGAAGCAAGGTTTATAAATAAACCCCTAAGAGCACAGTTCTTTTACTTCTTTTTATATTCCTAGTTCTATACTATACATCGTTTCCATTTAACTTGTGCTTATACTTATCCAGTTTTTACCGAACCTTTTATTTTGCTTAGCGAGTCATCGTTGCAGAACATTTTCCTAATCGTCACGTTCATTTACTTATTTAACCGTATAGTTCGGTAGCGCCCCCTTTAGGACCCGAACACAAGAACCTCCGCCGGCTCGGTAATGACCCCTTTAGGACCCAAGAATTACGACATACGACACCCTACATTGATTATGTAAATATTTATTAAGCTACCCATCAAATCTTATGAATGTGCGTTAATTAAGAGAGTTGGATAAAAAACTCATATGTTAACGCCATTAAATATTTCATATTTAGCGCGCAAGCTTATTACTTTACCTTTATAAAATTCAAGTCTGTAAATGCGATAATCGCCATTTTGTTGACAGTGGTGGTCGAGGCTAAAAAACATAAAAATTGGGGATTTCGAACATCCAAACTCCACCACAGGGGCAGTGAATAATACATAATTTAATTATTTGACGAATTCATCCATTGTTCAAGTTAAAATAAGTAGTGGTAATGAAGTTTTTTGATATCTAATGCCGATGTTTCGCGCCAATCTGCGTGTTTACACTTTTACTTTTCACAAATATCACACACACACAAGTAGATAAGATTTGAAATGTGACAAATATTATTGTAAATGTTATTAACAACACGAAAATGCCCAAATCTTAACGTAATATTGAAACACAGGTCAAATAACACGTATTATTCATTACCACTACTCAATTTGTGTTCAAAATCGCCGTCCATGATTGTTTTTTTTTATCGTAATGATGTGCGAAAGCGATTATGCAAAACGATTTTTTTTTTAAATTTCGATTGACTCGGGTAATTAATATGTCGAATATCGGAAATCGATACTCAGAAATTGAAATAAAATTATTTTAAGCATTAAATACAATAAGCATTGTTTATAATAATGATTTATGCTTTTCTAATGTAATTTTAATAGTTTTTTGGACATTCAATTGAACTGAGTCAATAACACTGAGGACCTTAGACCATAGTCATTTATTGAATTTCGCGCCGAATTGTTTCTATATTTGAATTTATCTTCGAATGCGCTCGCCGTATAAAATTATTTTTATTTATTTTACAATTAAGTATTTATTTTTGATACTTTTCTAATAGTTTGCTACAGAATGCCCAGTATACATTTTTAGGTAGGCTGAGCAGAAGTTTGGGAATGATGATAAATTAGTTGTATAAATTGCGTATTCCGCAATCACTTTACATTTTAATATGTGTTGTTAGTTTTATGAGCTTGGTAGTTTTTGTTTCTATCAGTTTACTTGAGTAATAGTAATTGTTTGTTTTTGTGGTAGTTTCCCAACGAAATTTAAAAAAAACTTTCCATGTTTATGTCGGACCACGCACAGTGAAAGGTTCCGTTAGGGTTGAATATTCACGCATGCACAATGTACATCATCATTAATTTGATCGACTGCAAAAATAAGTTTGTTTTTCATAAACCCATCATTCATAAGGTACCTACTCAAAAATTAAAGTGCCAGCCAGAAAAGAAAAGTCCTACTGTTTTCTTATGGGGAATAACATCTTGAGCATTTCTTACTATTGAGATTGAAAATGCCAAAAATCTTATTTTTAACCGACTTCTTATAACAAGTGTTTTAAGCATAACATTTCAAAACTTTAAATTGAATATAACGTCCCGAACATATTTTGACTGTGACCAAATGTACCTAAGTATGTACGCAGTATAGAATGAGAGATTTGCTATATTATTTGAAGACCAGACGTCTGATAGGATCTCTTGGAATCTAGAATAATCACAGAACTATATTTTGTAGTTTTATTTTTTTTATTTTTGGCTGTGGTTTCAGATATATTGTTTCTATTTAATAGAATAACAAATAACTTTTTTTAGTTATTAAAAAATATGTTTGTGACCCTCACGACAAACCCTTTCATATAAATCACGCGATACTTACAGTAAGCAAAGCTTTTTCATTTCTCATACTCGGAAAGTAGTAGATATTTGTTTGATCCGAATAGCGGGTGGAAGACGTTGCTTCCCACCTTAAGGCGGGAAAGACTCATAGTAATTGCTTCCCTCTCTAGTTCGGGAATGAATTAAAAAATAGAACTAAATTGGTTAAGTAGTCAGCTACGAAATTTTTACATAATTAAGAAAAATGTTGCGGTCTTGTGAGTGTATAAACAGCCAGTGTGAAAAAAATACCTATCAAGCGGGACGGCCTGCGGCAGTGACGCAGTGTGTTCCATATTTAAAATAGCACACAAATTGTTCTAATATTTCAATTAATTTTAAATAGGTACCTATTATTCATGTTATTATTATCAATAAATATTTTATAAAGACCACTATTTTTTACTTTCCTGAAATGAAAAGTAGTGTTTAACACGGGTGAAAGTCATCAATTCCTACTCGGACTATAGTCTAAATACCTCGTATGGGAATAGATTCCTTTCGACCCTTGTATAACGATCTACTATTTACCCGACTGCGCCAGAAGGAGGGTTATGTTTTTCGAGAGTATGTAAGTATGTATAATTGTTTGGCACGCTCTGCGGCCTGAACGGCTCGAATGATTTTAGCTTGAGAGGTGTCGTTAGATTCGTATTTACTGTAAGAGTGACACTGGGCATATCAAAATAATAAAAAAAACAAAATGGCGGATTTTTGGCGCCATATTATGCCTTCAATATTTTTTTTTTCTCAATACCTATCGAGTGGGGTATCAAAATAAAGGGTTTTAAAAGGTGATTACAAAAATATATACAACTTATATGGTTAAAAGTAATTCAAAGTGACAAATCGTAAAAAACACGTATCAAGAACTAAATCGTCTGCGAAACACATCTTTCACATTTGTAAACTAAAAAGCTGGAAATAAAAAAAAAGAATTAGAAAAATTAAAAAACCCGACTGCATCCTTGTACTAAAACTAACTGAAAAGCTAAAAACAAGCCCATTTTAAATTAAATAAAATTTGGGAGCAGGCGGGACCCATTTGAGTTTGAAACTATAATAATGGTGTTTTTTTTTTATCTAATGTGACCCCAAAAAGTGACCCCATATTCATAATTAATTTATTCATGTTACACGTCCGTATTTGAGTCACAAAAATTTATATGTGTACCAAATTTCAACTTAATCGGTCCAGTAGATTCGAAACAAATCGATTGTAACATACCTACAGACAGACACACGAGTGATCCTATAAGGGTTCCGTTTTTTCATTCGGACGTAGGGAACCATAAAAAGTTACACCCCTATCCACACTGTACGTGTTTGTACTTATTAAAATGATTATATTTCAAAAAACTATTAATTCATGATAAAATATACCAAAGAGTTTTTATTCAGTCTCTACAATTTTTTTTATTTTTTTTTAAATACCGATTATCGATTAGGCTTTATGACATTTTTGAATCGGAATAAGAAAATTGGGTGGATGGTCAGCACTAAGAGGTGTCACGTCGCAACACAATTTTTAGTAATTTTTATCAAGATTTGATCATGTTTTTTATGTAGTTTATGTCTGAAAAATGGTAAACGTAAGAATGCAGAGAGAATGACAATATCTTTATTTTTCCCTTTTGCATATTTTCATCAAGAGATTAGATGGTTTATGTAGATATTTTCAGCGATTTTGAGGTGTCTACCTTTTGGATAGGTGTAGTAATATCTATTTTATTCAACTTTCACAGTAGAATGACGCGGTTTTACCGACCTCAGCATATAGTTAAAGATATTTGCCACAAACTTATTTTACAAAATAGGCGCGGTAACACAGTTTTCTTAATAAATTCGAATGCTGAAAGTTAAAGAAAATTTCTGATTATCATGACGTAATTCGCAACACCCCGTCGAGTCAGCTGGTGTGTCATATGTCAAAATTCTGTCGAGCAGAGAGGTTAATAACATAACATTATGCCTGTAATCCCCAAATAGGCAGAGGTGTACCAGGTAGCTATTGTAACTCCCACATTTCGCCAGTTATGTTTAACTCCCAATTCACATGTAATAAGTAGGGGGCGAGCCTATTGCCATCAACCGTTCACAAATCCAGACTCCAGACCGCTACTGAGAAAATCCTGCAGGAACACTTTGCCCGACTTGGGAATCGAACCCAGGGCCTCGTGCTCAGCAGTAGCGGTTGCGACCATTAGACCAGCGAGGAAATCAATATATTTTTTTTTACGAAAATAAGCTTATACTACAGCGACACTTGTTTTTTTCAGCGTAGTCTTTTCTTCCCGGAAATATAGAATACGGAAGAGCCACAGAAACGCTATACACATTTAGAATTTAACTTCTCTACTTACCCACTTGTTGGAAGGAAATCTACTGAGTTCATTTGTTTATTCAAATGTGCAGATGAAGCCGTATACATTACAACATGCATAGATATAAACATTAGGTATTTATGTATTATATTCACGTGTTCAAACATGCTCTCTGTTGTCTAGTTATCTGCTACTGTAACTGACCTGAAGTTATTTTTGACTGAGTTTATTTTAATTTATCTACTTCCGGCTAAAGAATGGGACTTTGGGATTACCGTCACTGTGAGTTCTGCATTCAATCCGGCGGCACCCTAATTGCCTAACACACTATCAATCTCAATTTGAATCATTTTAAAGGATATTGCTAATCCATTGCCTCATATGTTTGAAAAATATTTCCGCTCAACAACGTGTATAACGCAATAAATGTTGTTGAACTGTTAAAACTAAAGGCATTGCAATTTACCTGCAGTTTAGCAGCCTTGGGAAGAAGAGATAGTTGGGTTAGATGGTAATAGCGGGAAGTAAGTTTAATTTGTAAAGTTTCTACCTTCTGTTACTTTTCTGGTTTGTAACCGTATCAGGGGGACAAATACCTACCTACCTGTTGTGTTTGCCAAAGGAGGGGTGATCCCCTGCGTCGAAAACCGGCGAATTAATATAGGTACAACAGTATGATAGATTACATATACAACATAATAACTAATTACTTATTTGGATCGATGTATTCAAATTAATTATAATTAAGGCCTATGTCCAGCAGTGGACGTCTTTCGGATGAAATGATTCAAATAATTAATAAGATAGCTAATATCCGATTGTAATACCTACCTTCATGCAAACTAATTAATGTAATTTATACTTGGTGAAGCTGTTTGTCTAAAACCGATACTAAATATCAAATTTAATGGTACGCGATAAGAGCTTAGTGTGTCAGATGAGTCGGTTCAAACAAGATAAAAATTACCTACAGGTTGGTCAACCTTGCAATGAACTAACGGGTTTTTAGTGCATCAAAAAAGGATTTTTTAACTATACGATCTTATTTACTTTTTCATTTATCAGACGAACTATAGGCGATTCATCTTTTGTTAACCAATTTGTTATGCAAATTCTTAGAAATTAATATATGGAACTCCTTTTTTAATAAACTCCGTTTATAATTTAGCAGATCTGCGAATATAACTTTGTTTGTTGTCGTCACGTGCAGTACCTATAAGTAAGACGTTCACTTGTTTATTTCAGGGGCACATAAGTAAAACAAAAACAGATGGTGTTCAGTAAATATCTGACAGAACGCTACGCTTTACTTTAACCTATCTCACTTTTATCTGGAAGTTGTTGTTCGGTAAGTAATTTACACACATTACAAAATAGTTAGCGAAATTATGAGTAAGTGTACAAAAATTTGTAAAATAAACTTACCTCCTCTCTCTTCGGCCACTAGTGAACGATTTCCTTGAATGAATCAGATTTTGGAACGAGGGATCTGTGAACTGCGAACTTCAAGGTTCATTCATAAGTGCGGAAATTGACTCGTTCGGAAACATTCATTTCACAGTGGTGGCAATGTACTGTTTAGTTTTACTAATAGCAAATTAATTTGATGTTATTTATTACACGACTTTGCAATAGGAGTACCGAATTTATGTAATAAAATGCTGTTTTTTGTATGCCAAAACAGAATTATTTCGTTACTTTAAGCGCTTAGGTAGTTTCTGAACGATTCAAATTGGGAGCTGTCAATGTGTGTCAAACTCAGTGGATGCACGTGTTTTTATTATTGTTAAGAAATAGTTAAAATCAAAATGAAAGTGCTATCAGAGGAAAGGACGCGAATTTTATTCGAAAAACTAACTAAATAGTGAGTACTTTCGCTAACCCAGGTTACGTTATTCATAAAATACTACATTCGTTAGTACGCTCGAACCAACGTGTGCCGAACATGGTTTTTGTTAGATAAACATTATCATAACCTCTTACTCAACCAGTATGACCTTAAACCTGTTTTTATAATCAATATAATATACATTCCCTCTGCATAATCCTTCAATAAACCAACATAGAAACACCAACCTCCAAATAACACCAAACTTAAATTTTTCAGTATCGGAGTGAACGTAAAACTTCTAATAGACAGGCCAGACGGTACATACTGCTTCAGAGAAAAGAAAGACCGAGTATATTATATATCGGAGCGCCTCCTACACTTAGCACAAACAGTGAAGCCAGATAACTTAATAGCAGCGGGAACATGTTTTGGAAAGTTCACAAAGACAAATAAATTTAGGCTGCATATCACGGCGTTGACTTATATTGCTCCATATGCACCATACAAGATATGGGTGAAGCCTTCAGCGGAACAACAGTTTTTATATGGACATCATATCATCAAGAGTGGTAAGGATTTGATAGTTTATTAAAATTCATTGGTATGTACAGACGCTCGCACATCAAGCTACCCCAAACTGAAAAATTTTCTCAATTAAATTTGAACCGTATGCTTTAGCAAAGTCGAAAATCTGTTAAAGAAATTTGACAGATTGTAGTAGCTTGATGTGCTGGCGCCTGTAATATAAGCTTTTTGTGAGTTTATTAATGAAACTAAACAAATTAACTTATTTTTACGTGAAAAATTATTTCTGTACTTTGAAGTTATTCACAGTTGAATGTGAAATTCACTGTGTGCTATTTAAGATAGGTGATATTATAGACTCTAAAATTCTAGGAGGTATTTGCGTCCATTGCAAACAACTGGTTTGTGTTTTAAGTTGTGTTCCTGCCCTGTACTGGATTAATTTTATCATTGTCTATTGCTGCATATTCTAACATCCTACTTCTCCATTTCCAGGTCTTGGCCGCATAACAGAAAACACACCGAAACACCACGGAGTCGTGGTCCACACAATGTCTGACATACCCATAGGATTTGGAGTAGCCTCACGAACCACGGCAGAATGTAGAAATGCTGACCCACTAGCCACTATTGTATTTCACCAGGCTGATGTAGGGGAGTACATACGGTCTGAAGATACCTTGATATAGTGTTTAATAAATAGGTTTTATGATATGGTGTGTTTTATTTCATTTCAATAAAGAAACCCAGCAAAGTGTGTGTCGGACCACGTACAGTGAAGAATTCTTTAGCTGGAATAAATATTTACGCATACACAGTGTAGATTTTACCGATTGCAAAAATAAGATTCTATTTTAGCATTCCTTGAAAACACTGAAAAACAAAGTTATCACTGTGGTTGTAACAGATCCCATATCTCAAATACTATACACTCACTAATAAACATCATAATCTTTTTAATTATGGGATCCAATGATACCCCACATGCATATTTGCATTGTTTTTTTATGAACTTTTAAAGCTATGAGCGCCATCTAGATCTAGTTACAATAACCAAATACAAAACCACATCCGCACAGAATAGCATATATTATTCAGTAACGGTCGTTCTTGATAACGACGCTAGATGTCACTGTTTTCAATATTTATTACATGAAACTAATCAACGGCTTTCAGGCTCTTCTATTTTATTTATTGATGTGTCTATTTACGGCAAGAGGGCTTTGATTAATGGTAAACAATCACAGCTAGTTTCATTAGAAGGGATATAAGGGATCATGAGCCGGGCTTATTATGAAGAAATAAAATGAATGGTTCTCTTTGTGGAACATGAATTCGTGGAAACCATTCCTAATGTTCCCATTTATTTATGATGAATGAAGTGACGATATACCTACCCATTATTTATGTAAGGTTTGAATGAAAATTTCACTTGCGGGCACAAGAAATGAAAACTTCGGAATTATATTTACTTTACTTATAATACTTTACTTTATATTTTTGTTTTGTTCAACAAAATAGGTATTTATACCTACTACATATTTAAACTTATCTTCTTGTAAAAAATCTAACCATTCACAAAAGCTGCTTGTGTTTCTTGTGGCTAGATTCGTTATTCTTCATGTCACTCATTTGGAGAAACATGGACGACGAACTTAACTGCTACTTTTTTACGTCTTTGCTTTCCTAACGTAAATACGCTTTAGTGCTTCCAATATTTAACTCATTTTTGGGAAAAATTACATTTACGTCGATGTTTCTCCAAATGAGCGATGTGTTACCTACTTTATACCCTGCCAACCAGGCTGGATCTAAGCACATGAGTACACAATTCCACAGAGACCAAGGATTGTTACTTTCTTGACTTATACAAGAAAGTTTAATAATTAAGAGTAACTAAGATGCAATAGCACGCAACGCGAGCTCGACAAAATTTAGCGCCCCACCTCGGTAAGGTTACTTTCTTTTGTCAGTTTAAAACAGAAATAGAAGAAGCTTTGTCGACTTATGCAGAAAAACAGTAGAAATACGAGAACCTATGATGCCCCCGATTTTTAGCATACCCAGTCAGGCAGGCAAGCTACCCGGCCGGGGTAGCTAGGAGAGTGGGGCCCCAGAAAATCCGGGAAATCCGGGGCTATATATCGTCCGTTCAAAGGTAAAACACACTAAGTGACATTTTGACCCAAAATGAGATTTTACTACCTACTTTTGCTTCTATACAGAGAAAATCTACGATAAGAAAAAATCACTATATGCGTATTGTGCTCCCTAACAAAACTGTGAAGTGAAAAAAGTATCCTTCTTCTGATTTTTCAGACTAAAAAAACGCAAAATCTTAATTATCTCCATTAGTCAATTATGCCACAAAATGAGTTTTACCTTTGAACTGACGATATATTCCCTACTGACGTTGAGAAGATTCGAGAACTTTGTCGCAACAATGTAGTTTAGTCTCTGTAGCATACATACTCCATGCCCTAAATCCGTCAAGCCGTCTTTACAGCCAGCAGCCTGTGGGATTAACTCAGTGCTGGCAACTGCTCAAGCATACGATAGAGCATTGAGCATATACATAGGCTCTCGGTCGCTCACAGCCGCTAAGTCCTGCTCACTGGGTAGCAGCATTAACTACCGGTACAGTTATGTAGTGTGAACTAGAGCAGTGAATTAATTACTTGGTGCCTACATAGTGAGGTGTTATAGGACGCTTGTGGTTTTATGTAGACAGTTGTGGCTTTGACAAGCTTGGGTCTTGTATTTAGTTTGAAGCTTCGCGTTCATTCTGAATTGAAGAAATCTTTAAAGGTGTGACTACAGTAACGGTGAATATGAGAGACATGCCGCTTGCTGTTCCATACTGTAAATGCTATAGGTAGGTAGGTATCCTACATATCTTCTTACCTAATGAAAAACAAAAGAAACAGAAAGGAAAATAAAGAAAGAAAGAAAGAAAAAGTATTTATTGCGACTCGTACAGGAAGATCACAAACTAAACTATAAAACACAGTAAAAAATAAAAAAACCAAGTTATATAAAAAAAAGTAACAAAAAGAAAAATGAAACAGAAACTCTTATACGAGGCCAAAAGGCTCATATCTCAGCATGATGCTGCGACATTTAACAAATAAAAAAAAATGTTGTATGTAAAATAAATGTTTTACATACATCACGCCTGTAATCCCCGAATGGTTATAGGTAGAGGTGCACCTAGTACACCCTCATTTCGCCGACTACCCGTAACGACTGTCAAAGATCCACGAATGACAGCCGGGACCAACGGCTTAACGTGCTTTCCGAGGCACGGAGGGGTCTCGGTGTGTAAAGATGGTCAACCATCCACAGACCAACCGCGGCAAGCGTAGCTTAACCTGATCGATCGACCTGTGTGGCTGTTATTATTTAGCCACGGGCCCTTCCTCTATTATTAAGTAGACTATAAGTGGTAAAAAACATTTTTGAACGAAGTTATATCGCACTTTACCTATATAGCGAGACCACACGATACGTTAACGGTGCGGTGCGGCACCGCACCGCAATTAATTCGAGCTATAGGGTGCCACATGGGCGGCGTGGCACCGCAGTAGAACGCTGTTTACCATGGTGCGCGCCGCAGCGCATTACCCTTCCCCGCCTCGTCTCGCGGGTCACAAGCGCGACGCGCCTACGGTGCGACGCCGCACGGCGGCCCAACGCATCGTGTGACATGGCATAGTGATTTGTATGTAGGATGACGTTGCGGCACCGCTCCGGCGGCGCACTGCACCGTTAACGCACCACGTGTGGCCTCAATCTAAGCGCTAGACCGAAATAGGTGTCACAATTTGACCGTCACCTCTCGACTTTTTTCATTTGACCCTTACTTGGTTTTGTTATAAGGCAGCCGAATACGCATCTACTCTATTACTCGACATCCTATCTCACGCCATAATATCGTTACAAGGGACAAGCAAGGGACCCTCGAAACAAAAAGGGGTACCTTTCACCGTCTATCGCCACACAATTAAGGACCTATTTAATATAGGTACCATCTATTTGCTACACAAAAGGACCTTTTAAAAGGCTTTAAATGAGATTTTAGATATTAAAAGGTATTAAATTGGTTAGGAGGTTGAATTACTAAAGGGAATTTAGGGGTTTGTGAAATAGCAGGCTCGTGACAGTTAGCTATTTAATCTGTAAAGTTGGCGACATCAAACCAAACCTGTAACAAAGGAAAAACATTTTGTTTTTATTGCTGAATGGACCCGCTCTTGACCTCGATCACGCCTGATGGAAAGGGATCGACTGGGTCTACGATGGAACAAGCGTGCCCAGAAGATGCCCAAGGCACTGGAACTCCCACGCATCGACGAAACACAGCAGGCTGCTTGACGAGGGACTCCGGTGGACAAGGCTTAACGTGGTTTCCGCGACACGGAAGTGTATATACGGAACTTTTCGGTATGTAATGGACCCATCCACGGACCGTCCTCCGCAAGCGTTGCTTTACTTGGAAGAGCGACCCGTGCCCGGGAAATATTATATTGCACAAGTGTATGCAAACACAAGCACACTCTCTTTTCCCTCACTTCATAGTCCGATGGGACGGCGATCTGACACGCCCGTAGAGAGATCAGGCGCAGGACCAACGACTTAAGATCATAGCACACATATCAAGTCGGAGAGGGATCGTAACCGTATCGCCTTTCGCCTCGGCGTCAAACAGGCGTCAACCTAAGAGTGTAACCACACGGGCGGCGCGGCTGCGGCGCGGCGCCTGAGCGGCGCCGCTGCGGTTTTCTACATACAAAAATGCATTGTAGCCACATGGCGCCGTGCGGTGTACTCCGGCGCCGCGCCGCGCGCGCATCGGAATCGAGACTAGGCGGGGAGGGGTGTAAGCAGAGCGGAGCCGGAGCGGCGCCGCTCGCAGTTGTTTGTTTGTTTACAGACTGTCGCGTAGCGATGGGCAACCCCTCATTTTGCTGCCGCTGCGGCGCCGGCGCCGCCGCGGCTCCGTAGAACGTTGCGACGCCGCTCTGCCCGTGTGGTCGCCAGCGCGGCGAAATGGCTTGCGGTGCGGCGCCGCACCGCCCGTGTGGTTTGCCTCTTACGTAAGCACGTAACCAAAGCGGACGCCGCGCTTACGGCTCGCCGACCGCTGGTTGATAGTGCAGCAGGCAGGCGGCGGGAGGGGTGAGAGGGGCAAGGGTGGACGACGAGCCGTAGGCGCGGGAACTGCAAGTTGACCACGCACCGCGATTCGTGAGCTTGTACCGAGGCGAGGCAATTACGTTACGATTCCGATTAGTCTGCGTTGCAGTAAGGAGTTTCATACAAAGAATACTGAATGGCTCGAGTTGATACGGTGAGGATCCCTTTCCGCGTGCTTTTATCACATCGCCATCTTCCAAACTCCGGGCTGTTACTGAGAATTGCCTAATAGAAAAACCCAATAACACTTTGCGCGACCTGCAACTTAGGGTCAGTTCACACCGCGACGCGACGCGCAGTTTTCAAGATAGCAATACAATTATAGACCTTACCTGCTACACAAAAAAGTACATAATTCTGTGTGTCTACTACGTCGAGCTACGCCGTGCGGCGCCGCGCTGCGCCGCGCGGCCCTCCTCACTGATGTGTACCTTTTTGTGTAGTAGATAAGGTCTATAATTGTATTGCTATCTTGAAAACTGCGCGTCGCGTCGCGTCGCGGTGTGAACTGACCCTTAATTGCGTAACACACTATTCATCTCAATCTGAATCATTTTGAAGGATATTGCTAATCCATTGCTTCATGTTCGAAAAATTTATTTGACTGCTCAACAAAGTAAATAACGCAATGAATGTTGTTCAACTGTCAAAATGAAATACACTGCTACTGTTAGTCCCGTATTACAGAACGTCACTCAAGCATTACTTAAAACTAGTTTCAACCAATCAAATGGATGCTTGAATATGAAGTGACGTTCTGCAATACGGGCCTATACTAAGGTACGTAATACGTACGTTCTCCGGAGTATTCCCTTCCCTGTGGCGCAAAGCCTATGTTCGTCCACTACCTAAGGTTTCCAATCCCTCTCTTCCTACTGACTTCCGTCCAATTTCTATCCTTCCCTTCCTATCCAAAGTGCTAGAGGCCTGTGTCCACAAACAATTCTCCGACTTTGTTCATTGTAATTCTATTATTAGTCCTCTCCAATCTGGGTTTAGGCCTGGGCACAGCACTGTTTCCGCACTCCTTAAAGTGACTGGTGATATAAGGGCAGGACTGGAAGACACCAAAGTTACTGTTCTAGTGTTGGTTGATTTCTCGAATGCCTTCAATACCGTCAGTCACGACATCCTGTTAGCCATTCTGTCCTATATAATGGTCTCTCCTGAAGCACTGGAATGGTTCTCCTCTTACCTTCAGGAACGTCAGCAGTCTGTTCATGTTGGGGATTCTTCTTCTAGCTGGTGTGATTTGGAAACTGGCGTTCCTCAAGGCGGTATACTTTCTCCTCTTCTGTTTTCTATTTTTATTAATCTTATTACTTCCGAACTTCAGTGTGCGTATCATCTGTATGCAGATGACTTGCAGTTGTACTGTCAAGCGAAGGTAGATGATTTACCTGACGCTATCGATAAATTAAATAAAGACTTGATAGCCATAAAATCCTGGTCGGATAGATTTGGCTTAGCTGTAAACCCTACGAAGTGTCAAGCGATCATCATTGGTAGCTCTCGTAGTATTAGCAAAGTAGATGGTAGAACCTTGCCACCAGTTCTCTTCAATGGTACGATCGTTCCTTTTGGTACCGACGTGAAGGACCTAGGCTTGCACATTGATTGTACCCTGAACTGGCGGACTCAAGTCGCTAGGGTGAGCCAGAAGGTTACTGGAACGCTGCGGGCTCTGTACCGTTTGAAAAATTTATTACCATCAAGTACGAAGACAATGCTTGTGCAGTCCCTTATTTTCCCTATCATCGATTATGGTGATGTGTGCTACTATGACCTGAATGCAGATCTCCTCAACAAACTTGACCGTCTTCTCAATAACTGCATTCGATTCGTTTTCAATCTGCGTAAATATGATCATGTTTCTGCGCATCGGTCGCTTCTAAAGTGGTTGCCCATACGCCAACGTAGAGAACTAAGGGCGCTGACAACCTTGTTCTCATTTCTTGATTCTCCGTCTTCCCCTGGTTATCTAGCCCCCCATTTTCAGTACATTTGCGCCAACCACAATAGAAATCTACGCTCATCACACAATCGTCTTCTTCAATGTCCCACTCACCGCACAGACTTCATTCACTCTTCCTTCTTCGTTCAATCTATCTCTCTATGGAATGCGCTCCCTCAGGAGATCAGGATGGCAACCAACCGATTATCTTTTAAAGTTAAGGTTCGCGAGCACATTCGCAAGAAGCCGGCAGTATCATCACAACGGTAATATTTTCTCATTGTTTGTCTTACTTCTTTTTAGTTAGTTAGTAAGTATATTCATGTATTTATGTATATATATTTATGCTTATATTTATATATAATTAGTTATAGATTATATTCATAGTTCTTATAGGTTTATGAGTATCATTGTATTTAAAATATTTATTCCTTAATTTCATGATTGCACCTACCACTGTTTGTCTCTGCATCACCCAAAGGTTGACTGGTAGAAAATGCCTATGGCATTAAGTCCGCCTCTGTACATTTATGTTCTTGAAGTATTAAAAAAAAAAAAAAAAAAAAAAAAACCCCGCAGGAAACGAACGAGAAATCGAACCGATGACCACGCAGTCGCACATGGGACCACGAGACCAACGAAGCAGTGTGCCTAACTAATCGAATTTTAATTGACACTTCCCGTAACCCAAGGGCTGGCTTTTACCTTGGCCAAAGGCTAAGCATTGCCATACAACGTGGTAATGCCGCCAGTCTCTTTGGTACATCACCAGTCGACAGCGATGCGGATGAATTTTTCGACGCTATATTTTAGTTTGTGTATAGTTATAGTACAGTTAGGAGTTCATTTTGTTATTTTTATTAATATAATTAGGTACTAGTTATTATTTACTTATTATTTTAATAAAACACTTTTATTATGAAGAAAAAAATCACAAACACGTATTCAAAGTGGTCCTAATGTAGAGAAATATTATGACAACGATGTCTTAAGGGATTAAAAACGGCACGTGCCATAAAAAACGAAACGATTGTTACATTCATTTGGGAATCGATTATTGCGATCGAGTGAATGTTCCCGATAGTCGTATTAGGTTCTGTTGGGAACCCGCTACGAGTTACGACTGTCAAACGTTTGGAGGTCTTTTTGGATTGCCAGGTGGCTATTTTTTTCTGTGGTTCTTTCAGACTTAGGTGCTTTATATTTTACTTAGTTCTAAGGTTTAGGCTACAGTAAGCAGCGATTTGCGAAGCGGGAGGAAGAGCGAATCCAGATAAACCTGGCACCTAATTGCGAAACACACTATCAATCGAAATCAGAATCATTTTGAAGCAAATTGTTAATCCATTGCTTCATAAGTTCGAAAAATTTGTCTGCTCAACACGTAAATAACGCAATGAATGTTGTTGAACTGTCAAAATGAAACCGATTCCGATTGATAATGTGTTACGCAATTGCCCCGCTGGTATGGCTACACTATATAAGCGAAAATCCGGCGTATATTCGGCGATGACGTGGCTACAGTATACATGCTATCAAATCATCCATCGCGGTTTACTATACGCGTAATGTAGCCACACGCATATTTATTTAGTAGCACTATTGAACTAGTCGTGCAAGTGAGAAATTTTCTAATAAATTCGCTTCAATTTCGCTGATATGTTGATGTAGCTGATGCCGTGATTACAGTAATGTTGTTCCTATCGCATAAAGAAATCAAAGACCGCTAGTAATATTTGATGTACGGTGTTGCCATATATGCGAGCATTCCTTTATTTGTTTTAATCGCTCATGTGTGGCAGGTCGCGTCGCGGTCTAATGTAGCCTCAGCCTTAAGCTTTTCTTAAGTATTTAAACTAATAATATAGCTGAAGAGTTCGTTTTGTTTCAACGCACTGATCTCGGGAACTACCGTCGGATATGTTTTTTTTTTATATTTGATAGCCTATTATATACAGGAGGGTTATAGGCTATTTAACATCACGCTACGACGCTTAGGAGCCGAGCAAAAAGAAAAAAGGTCAGAAAGAACGCTAAGCGAAAACGAAGTAATGACGCGGGCGGAAATTTCACGTGGACGAAGTCGCGGGCAAAAAAATTGTGCATTTTATTTTAACTAGCTTCTAGTTAAAATAAAATGGACAATTTTTTTGTTATATGTACCTAAACAAAAAAAAATTAAAAATATTAAATGTTTGAACAAATTAATCCCCTTTTCTTAAAGTTCTTTTTATTAATCAGTTTTCGAATCTCATGTCAAGTAATATTGAAGATCAATGTTATTTTGGTAAACCAATCACAAATCCTACTAATATTATAAACCCGAAAGTTTCTTGGACGGCTTGAACGTCGTAATGTAAACTACAATTAATTGAGGATGGATCGATGGATTACTATTAATACCTGTTTGTTACTCTTTCATGAAACAACTACTAAACGGATTTTGATTAAACTTTACAGTAATAAACACTTTGACAGTCGTTACGGGTCGTCAGAAACCGGAAAGTCTGACAATCAGTCTTACGAAGGGGTATCGTATTACACAGTAACTGGGTTGTGGAAGTCAGATAGGCAGTCGCTCCAAGTAAAATACTGGTATTCAGCTGCATCTGGTTATACCGGAAGCCGACCCTAACATAGTTGGGAAAAGACTAGGCAGACGATGAGTAGTCAGTATGCGTCACGTTGTGCTTAACTGTATCCCATTTATTTACATAACAGAGTTTCATTAGACTTGGTTTGTCCCGTGTGTTCGCAATTACAAGCATTGTCATCAAGGTTGGGTGCTACGAGGCTACGGCGTAGCATACGCATTCATGTGACTGCTACGCTTGCTACGAGATTCGCTACGACGTCATTTGTATACGTATTGAATTTATATTGTTTCATGAATTTTACGTTTTTGAAGAGTCTTAAATATTAGTAAATGCTTGCCATATAACTAGTTTATTATTGTTTTTATTTTTTATTATTATCATTTTTACTATGAGTTAAGTGACAAAGCTTTGAAATAACTAGTGAAAAAATTGATTAATGGAACAGCTGTTAAAACCATAAATGGTTGTTGTCCGCAAAAATAATCCCGTCCTTCACAAAACTCGTGTGTCCAAGTAATTATTTCTTGTATAGGGCAGCGCCGCGGGTGGCCGTGTAATTAAAACTCTATCGATGTTGCATCACTAGCTCCTAGTCTATGGTTACACAACTTTCACACCTCACAATCACATGGAGCTAGGAAGTTTTGTCGACACCCCCAGCCTTCAGTAATAATTTCATTCTTTCAGATTATTCCTGACGAACAGTTATCACTAAAATAATATTATAACATTATAAATGAATGAATGAATGGATTGCACCGATCCCAGCATGGTTAAACCAGACTCGATTAATCGAATGAACCCCAAGATTCGCAATAGCTCCTGTAGCCTCATGTTCATGGTGCTACAGCGACCATTGCATATTAAGGAGTAGACCGGGGGGCGCGGTAATGGTAGGGAAGACGTGCCTGAAGGATAGGTAAGGATTTAAGAGCCTACCGGATATGCATCCAAGAGCAAGCATTGGACTAGTGGAGAGATGGGTAATTATATCTCACTAAAATAATATTATAACAGTAGATTGTAAATACACTGGTTTTCTCATAAACTGTCACCTAAAAAGACATGCGTTCATCACTCCTTATATATACCCTGCCTGCAGTCCCTACTGCCCATACCAAGATAAACGATTCCGTTTCAACTTTTCTGCAACTGGCGCCACTTTCAAATTTCCTCTAAACAAATCTAAGACGGGCAAGTGCCATAAAATTCTGTCCCAACCAAATAATGATGATGCGGAGAGTCTGTTCAGGTTCATACCTGATTTGTTTGGGGCCATGAGGCCCAAAAGTAATCCGTAGCATTGTGTATTTAGGGTACGATGGGACTGTCATAAAAGCATCATAAAAGTCCCTAATTAAGCACAGAATTTAAAAATAACCCTCCTTCTGGCGCAGTCGGGTAAAAACTCAGGTAGATAAAGTTTCAAACTAATGCCTCCTCTGACTCTTCCTACATCTTACACAAAACTAAAGTTCCCCCAGGAGCGACTAAGGATACAAACTGAACTTGTAGGTTTATTAACTGCGAGGTATACCGCTGGTCTTAGTCTCAGCCTCTCCAACTATCTTACTTACTTTATATCTACGCAAACAGAGCAAAACCACGCGCCAAGTGCGTGCGTGTTGCACAGAAAAGCGAAGGGTTCTGTACATATAGTAACATACATACATAAACTTACACCTTCCATCCATGGGGTACGGCGAAACTACAGAACGCCACCTGCTTCGATCTTTACGTGTTCCTTTTGCTTCGTTTACAAAGGTATGCAAATACATCAGACGGCCAATTGTCATAATTAAAAACGTTCAAAATCTAGTCGCAATTTCATCTCAGCGACAATCAATATCAAAAGCTTGACAAAAATGTAGGCAATTTTGACATATTTTTGACAGATTGAGACTGCGATACTGTGAATGTTCTTAAAATTACGAGAATTGCTCCTCTGGTCATATACGCACGCTGGTTGCGAGTACTACGCATAGTGCTTATTTTAGCCCACAGCTCATTGGGCATACGGCAGACGTACGGCATACGAAGTTCGTTAATTTAAAAAGCGTACACCATTAAAACGTCAGTAAGTTTTTAGATGATCAGTTAAATATTTCCGATTTTTTTCAGCTGTTCACAAGATAATGTACACAAAGTAATGAATCTCCAAAGGTTCCGGTTTATTACGACAGAACCCTAAAAGTAAGCGGTGCAATAAAGCTGCATTTATTTCCCAAGATAATTTGTTTCAGTTATTATATAATACCTGAGGGAGAAATAAAGTGGTTTTGGAAGAAGTAAATAGGTAGTCGAGAGGTAGTGGACGGGACGACCGTTTTTTGTTCCAGTTTGCACGAAATTGGTTTCACTCAAGAATCAAGATCTTCTGCACTGCGGTGAAATCATTTTAAAGTTGAGAGCGGTGCATTCTGAAAGTTGCCAACATTTATTATTTTTAACCGACTCTAAGAATGAGAAGGTTCTATGTTAGTCTATATGTATTTTTGGAACGAAGTTCGTTAACGGGGCTTACGCTAGGAGTAAACCAGGGGCCTGCCAGGGCCGAAGCCTGCCGGGGGTGCGGGATTGTCCGAAAGGGTTACCGCTACCCCGGAACATAAAGGGCTAAGGAAGGAACACGGATGGGTTTTAGTCAGTAAGAGTCTGACACTCCCTTCCGCTCCACCCAGAGCGGGAGGGGTCATTTGATGATTTCCCATCCATAAAAAAAAAGGAGTAAACAGGGAGAAAACGTCACGTAACGAAAAAACCCCTCTATAAAAACCCCTCTATGCTACTTTTTATTACATATAGTAGAGAAATTCAGAGAGAGAGAGAGATAGTTATAACAAGACAAACATTATGTTTGTTCGTTTGTCTGGATGCATGTTCCAGATTGTTGCAAAAACGGGTGAACGGAGTCACATAGATATAATTTATAACCTTATTAACATATCATTTACAACACATTTTAATCCCGGTAGTGCGTTCCCCTGGGATTGTCTCCAACATGGACGCGGGCGAAACCGCGGACAAAAGCTAGTAAATATGAAACATTTCAAGGAATTACCTGTAGTTTTAAATGAATAAAACAATCCTACTTATATAGCAAAGCCCTACTAATACACTGTACGAGACATTCCTAGCATACCCTAGAAATCTAGAATTAAATTAAAACATAAATTCCATCTCAGGTACTTATGCTAATATTATTCCGTTCTATTCTAGGAACGTAAGAACGTTAAATTAAAACATATACCGCATGTTTTAAATGCAATCTTGCAGCGGAAATATGAGTGTTTCACCACAGAAATTTTGCTGGCTGGAATTTTGCCAACTAGGTGTACTAAACAGTTGCACAGATTTGAGGGGGGCCATTCTTGTAATTTTAAGAACGTCCACAGTCTGATCTCAGTCTAAATCTGTCAAAAATACCTCTAATCTATACTAATATTATAAATTCGAAAGTAACTCTGTCTGTATGTATGTTACCTTCTCACGCCTATCACTGAACCGATTTAGATGAAACTTGGTATAGAGATAGTTTGAGTGCCGGGAAAGGACATAGGATACTTAATTATCCCGATTTTCATCGACACTTATGCTGGTGAAACCGCGGGGCGCAGCTAGTTTTCCTAGTTTTCCTATATACATTGATTGTCGTTGAGATGAAATTGCGCCTAGATTTTGAACGTTTTTCATTACGGGAATTAGCCTTTTGGAGAGGTACATGGTTTCAATCATGCAGCTATACAATGTAGTTAGTCTCTGGAAATGACAGTTATGATGAAACCAAGTAGCCTTTTTTAAAGTCTGTAGAGATCAGTTTCATTTTCCTGTAGGGAATGCGACGGAATTTCATTTTTTTCGTTGAAGCTATAACCATCTCTTCTGTTAGCCAAAATGCAATCGCATTCAAAGCCTACTTACATAAACTTACGCCTTTATGCCATGGGGTGTTCTGTATGTGTTATAATATGGCCAATGTTGGCATAAACATTGGCCATATTATAACACATACAGAACACCATAGTTACTTATAGTTATCAGCAATAATCAAGATAATAATATCAATTAACTTGCATGACATCTGGTCGATCTATTCCACATAATAACGCCACTAGTACTAATCAACAGAACATTCTGTAGGCCGGTGCTCCGTTCTGGTCGATGTTTCGAACAAGAATGATCCCCGCCACTCGGAGCCCCCCCTTCTAGTCGTGAACAAATAATTTTGATGTTTCTATCTGCCGTCATCCTAAATATCAACGACATAAAAGGTGGATATCCGTTTGGAATATTTTCTATGTTTTGCTACATTACAGACATGTTTTATGCAAAACATTACTATTTTATCAAGATTTAACAGTAAAATGATAACAATACCTATTATTGGGATAATCGATTACACGTAAACCCGTTGGTCTTGCACCTGATCTCTTCTCGGTCGTCTCGTTGTGCCGTCCCATCAGACTATGAGCGTAAAGAAACAGAGAGTGCACCTGTGTCACGACCCTCCATTCCCCGCACTCATTTCAGATACCGCATCTCACCCCGCACTTCGAGGTATTCGTCGCCGAATCTTTAGCAAGGGCACTCGTAATCGTAAGAACCACAGCGCTGGCTGTATTGCTGACATGAACACACAATTTTACGATTTAAAAGTTTTATTTGAGTTTTAATTACGATGGTTGAATATTGTGATGCTTTTTCGATTTTGTATTTTTACATAAACTGTTTGTAAGATTTTGCATTTTTAATACCATGCGATTGAATAACCGATTATTTAGAGATAAGACATTTAAACGAAAATATTTTAGTGTTATTTTTCATTACGAACCCGACAATATAAGGGTCAAAATCAACAAAGTGCATTTTTTTTCAATTTTGGTGGCGACATTTTTTTTACAGTTTTCGTGAAAAATAAGGACCCGGTATAAGAATAGAGAGTCCAAGCTAGAAGGATCTTCAAGAGGTCTAAGAATATCTCAATAACTTTTTGAGATATTTTAGATCAAAGTTTAGTGTGGCCACCAAAATTGAAAATCGCCCACCAAAATCGAAAGTGGCCACCAAAATTGAAAATCAGTGGCACCAAAATTGGATTTTTCTTTCACAAACCTAGATCTTACTAATAATAAAGCTCAATATAACTAATCTCACAAATTAGACTCTGGAATTATCAATATTTTTCATCAGTTAATAAAACTCTCTATTGTTAAAAAATATTTATTATTATTTATCTGATAAACTCATAATGATAATTATGAGTTTATGACACAAGTACACAACAACACGAAAACAAAAAACATTAATCTTTTTTATTGTAAACAAAATTACTTGGCAATAACTACCCATAAAAGTTTCCCAAACAAAACTAAGAAATAAAACATAATTAACAAAAAACATGATAAAAAAAATAATAATTACAAAATACAATATTAAATCCAAGGTGGAGACAGTGAAATAGCAAACATATCATGACCATTTCACCAACGCTCTAGTTACAGATTTCAGTTTACGCAATAACCTTAACACAATAATTATTTGGGTGCTAATCAACAGACGAGATCAATAGTTTCTACAATCAGTCTTTAAATCTGAGAAAGGAATTTGAAATTTTCCAATATTTATATTGGAAAATTTACCTTACAAAGGTTTACCTTTGTCATCTTTACTAAAAAAAAAAACATAAAAACAAGAAAACAATAAGCAGAGTACTTACAACTAATAGGAACTTGACTGCAATAGTTACACAGAATAGTTACAAGAGTTGCATGGAATAACAAACTTAATTGTGTTAAATATATCTTTCTCATACAAACTAATTTAAAACCAGAAATAATACTTTTTCTTTAGAATTTCAATAAGTTTCCTAAAAACAATATTATTATATTTTTGACTTACCAAACAACCCTTTATCTTTAGTTCTAAACAACCAAATAACCATGCTGAATTTTAATAACTATTCTTGCAAATAAAATGCAAAATATAAAAAAATAACGACGACGAATAAACTTTAAAATATGTTATATTCTGAGTCAGATGAATTATCAACATCTAAGGCTGATGGTTTTTCAGCAGTTGGTGCAGAATCACCAGATTTTTCGAACTTGGAAAACACATCACTATTAATATTGTCAAAAAAAGACTGCGAAGGAACAGCTGCTTCATCCAAATCGGTTCCAATCTGTTTCGTATATTTCGATAAATATGTTGTATTTGACAACTTAGAACGTTGTTGCTGAGAACGAGATGTTCTAGTAGTTAATAATTGAGATGTACTTGGTCTTTGTAAATGACTAAATTCCATTTTGTCAGATCCTTTGAATCTATGAACTGTCACGGGATGTTTGCCATGCAAAATAGTCTGCTGAGATATAATATGAATGTCTTGTACTGAAGACTGAAACGCACTCTACCGGTTCTTGGTTTAATGATATTGGTAGTCTGAGCCTGAGCTAAACCTTCTTCGCTAACTGTGCGTTGAATTTCACCATCTGTGTGTTCATTGAATGGTAAGTTGTAAAATCCTAAGTGCTTACCATGAAGGCATTCGGTGGAATTGTACATGCACTGAGGCTCTGTGCAAGACAGAGAACGGAGCGCCAATCGATGCTTGAAACATTTGGTCCAAATAACTTCGTGTACCTTCATAGTTCCAGGAAAAGGTCTTAACTGTCTAGGAATAAGCCAGTCCTTTTCAGTGATTTCGTAGTCTTCCACGCGTTCAATTTTTACTGACTTGGTATTGGCTTTCAGACTTTGAATGAGACTATCAATGTCCGTAATGTCATTTCCGTATGCTACTAACTGGTCTGCAGTTCTCTTTAAAACACCGCCAACTCCGTCAGGTGCACCCTTACCATGACCACATTCGCAGTAATGCCATACCACACACGTCAGATTTGGACAATAGGAACAGAACTGGGACATTGTATAGAATATTTTTTTATTTCGATATTGTGCAGAAGGTGAATCTGAAACAATGTGTAAGGCAGATATCTCCGGAAGTATTTTGTCAATTTCAGATAGTATCGGAACCATGTGAGCCCACACTGCGGAGGCGTCGTGCCGTAAAGAAGAACTGATTGTGCAGAATGCCTGTGACTTGAGTGTTTGGTCTTGTGAGCAGCGGTAATATATCACGCCGGTGTGCAGCGTCAACTGCTGTCTACTTGCACCAAAATGGACCGACTGAATTTCAGATCCATACTTCGTCGAATAGTTTTCACTGTAATCAATGTGTACTAGGCATTCTGAATAACCGAGGTTATGTTTTATTTTATTTACTGCATCTGCTTGATTCCTTATGTTACCACAATGTCTCAGAAATCGTTCCAAATTGTTTTCAAAAATTTTAATAACCTGTAGAGGTTTTTCCACGAGTCTGATCTTTTCAGTAACATTTGCAGATTTCTCTATATTGTTATGTACGTAAGCTCTCGTTGATTTACCCCATTTCCAATATATCATTGTATTTGAATTGTCAAATTCTCTGTAAAATATTGTTTTATTTTTACAGTCCGAGCACTTTCTCAAAAGACAATTCACATTATTTTTATCACAACACAAACTTTGCAATAGATCGGTGGTTGTGTTTTCACTTATCACTTTGTATGTTTTTAGTGCCGTGGTTATAAGTTCCATATTCGCGTGTATTTGGCACATGCACGTGTTTCTGTTGCTTATGTTGGGTTTTACTACCCAAAATGGTTTCATTCTACAAAACGAAGTGTAACTAATTGGTGTGAGACCTGAAGATAAATATTTCTTATGTAAAACTTTTAAAGAGCTTGACAAAAATCGTTTTTGTTTTTTTAGTTTACTTCTTGTTATGGTATCTTTTTTACCTGGACAAAGCCGGCTGTTTTCATCATCTTCATAAAATTTAATTACATCACTGCGTATTATTTTATTCTGATTGTTTGTACTTTTACTAATTGTGTTTCGCTTCGGTAAGGCAACTATCTCATTTGATTCTTTAGTCTTTAGTATTTTATTAACATTTCCTAATCTTTGTACTTGTTTCCTGTAGGTAGTGTTATCTCTTCTAAGTTCTGAAATTCTTCGCTGCAATAACTCTATCTCTTTGGCTTTACTTTTTTGATACCGTCGAAATTTATTCTTAAATTCACGCCTAAAGTCCACTGAAGTAATTGACGTATCTGATGTTGGACTATTAGGGCATATCATAGGAACTGTAGAAATATCAATGCTGCTGACGCATGGAGATGTAGGGGGCGACAGCGCAATAAGTTCGACAGGGCTACTTGTGCGAAGATTTCGTGACTTACTTGGTTGTGGATTAGCACGACTTGCGGTTGGTTGTAAGCCGTTGGAGTGTTGATGTTGCGAAGCCGTTTGATTGTAACTTCTGGTGCGAGTGTCTGGACTACTGCAATCACGACAGGTTCGAGGACGTAAATTTCTAGTAATTGAAGTGTTTTGATGCGTGCTCTCATTATCAAATCGTGAAGATCTCGCCGTGCTGCTTACAAGAGGGTCGTGCGCATCAACAACACTACAATTAGGTAAGATGTCTTGTTGAGAATTGCTGTCACAAAGTACATGTTGAGGTGAAGCATTTGATTCTGCTTCTCTTGCGAGCCTTTTTGTTGCTTTTTTTCTTTGATAATATTCTTGTTGATATATTTTATTTCTTCTTTGTAAAGCTCGGCGCTCGCGTTGTGACTTTTTTTGCTGTGAAACAAGTTTACCTTCTCGCTTTTTTTGGTGATATCTCTCCCTTTCTCTTTTTCGTAGTATTTCAGCCTGTTCGGGATTGCTCTTTATTCTTGCTTTTCTTCTTCTTTCTGCCATTTTCTTTTTATGCAGCCTCTCTTCGCTGGTCTGTTTTGACATTCTAAAAAGCAACAAAATAAAAATATATGAATAAGAAACTTGGTAATTTTTATGCCACCTTTATAATAATAGGTCTTACTTACTGCCGAGTACATTAAGTACATACATAATATTTGTTTGCTAATCAAACTGTTTTGCATTGCAAGGTAAAAACTGGCTTTATATGTAGGTACAAACAATACATATATATACAGTACATAATTAAAACTTGGTGGCTCGTTTTCAATTTTGGTGGCGTGAAAACGCCACCAAAACCACCAAAATTGAGCCACCAAAATTGAAACCAGGCATAAAAAAAAACATTAAAAATAGGGGTTTTAAGTTACAATTAAATTAATAGCACTGATTTATTCATAACCCAAATCACTACCTATAATGTGTAGCTTATTATTAAAACACTTTAAAATTAACAGCAAATCGATCCACCAAAAATTGAACAATTCTTGTCCCCCGTGCCACCCAAGACGATACTTACGTTTTTGGCGGGAAATCACAGCACTAATCACACACCTGTTACGCGCACGACTGAGAGATGTGAAATAATAAAACGCGATTGATCGCACACGCACGAAGCTTCATTTTATAGTATGTTGAATAAGTGCCACCAAAATTTTGATTTTTGCTTGGACAAACTTTGATTGAGTATCCTGTGCTTTTAAATTAGATTTTCTAATATGGTTTAATTGTTTTTAGAGAATGTGTCTTATGCATATACTAACGAAATTGTTTATTTTTTATTGTACATTAAATTGTTACTTTGGTGAATGCAATTATATCAAAAAATGGAGCTGGGACAAGCCACCTAACTTGAATTTTAAGGCGTTTTTTTTTTCTCTAATTATTTATAAACACTTATATAAAAAAAAAATGTGGCCCTAATTGAACCAAGTTACGTAGTTCACTATAAAAAAAAATAAGAAACATCCTATCATTTAACACCTCGATTCTCAACGTGGACACGCAAAATTTGCTGCGGGGATATTCACCCATAAATAAACAATTGAACTGCAAGGTCACTTCATAATAATGCACACGTTCGGGCAGCGCCGCCGTCGCCGTTCGGACGCACTTCGCTTTTCGCGCCATTTTTCACGCTACGCACGACAGCCAACCCTATTAGAGTTTACGCACACATTTGCGTACAAAAGTCATTTGTTTATGTAATATAGGTAATTATTTTGCGAGCGTTGTATGGAGTGTCCGAGGTGTACCTATGTTTGCGCACGCATTTGTGTACTATACTATCTATCTCCTGCGTACCTGGCTAATCTGCATTGAGATGGGCCACTGTGACTGCAGTCGGTCGGGGGGATTATATATTTACAGCCACTAGCAGTCCAGCAGTTCTTCAAACATAAATATTGATTTGCGGAAACGTGTGAAGGAAATCCCGAATTCTTAACTGCACAACTAAAACTACTCCAAAGCAGCTCCACTAAGCAAAGGAACTTTGACAAATGTTCTTTGATGTGCTAATGTGGTCTGTGACAATATTGATACTGTACTTTGTAAGACTACCCTCATTATGTGACAAAGCACAAAAGATTTGCTCACATGGAATAATATATTAAAGCAAAGAGGACACAAATTGATAATAAGGTCTGTCCTTCTGCTGCAGAGGGTGTCAGTCGCCTACGATAGAATTGATTAGAATAATCTTTATTATGTACACCATATAAATTACAGACATAAATATAGAAACTTTACAATGGGTGACACAATGGGCGGTCTTATCGCTAAGAGCGATCTTTTAAAGACAACCTTTGGATGGATTAAAAAACGGGAAGGACAGACAAGTACTGTAGATAGTCTGTGGTGTACCATTTACACAATACAATAAATACATACACACTACTAATCTAAATAAATGGAAATTGTTCGACGAAAAAAAAAAATTCTATCCAATATGATTTGTGAAGATTCAGATTTTTTGGTCGTGAACCTGAAATATAATTTGTAAATGTAGTGTCTGGGTATAATGAATATATACATAGTACGGTTCATTGTATCTAGTCGCTCGATTTGTTCTAAAAATCAGTATAATAGTTTTTTTTTTGGAACGAAGTAAGTAAAGTTCTTTAACGGAGCTTACGGTAGGATTAAACTGGGAGAAGTCGTCACGTAACGAAAAAGCGTAATGCCCCCTCCATGCGACTTTTTATTACATACAGAGTGAAATTTTAATCACCGTATTCCTCTTAAGGGGTCATTGTACTCATCATTATGACCCTGTATAATAGATAGAGTTAGAGAGAGAGAGAGAGCAGTGGTGGCCCAGTGGTATCGACCGCGACTTACGAGTTGTAGGTCGTAGGTTCGAACCCAGACAGGCGCTTTACTTTGTGTAAATTATTTCATCACCACTGCTCTCAAAACGGTGAAGGAAAACATCGTAAGGAAACCGGCATGTCCTAGAACCAAAAATTCAAAGACATGTGACATCTACCAACCCGCACTGGGCCCGCGTGGTAGATTACGGCCCACTCCCTCTCACAGAGAGGAGGCCTGTGTCCCAGCAGTGGGAACATTATAGGCTGATGATGATGACAGAGAGAGAGAGCGATAGTTTTCGAAGGTGCTGAAGCCGATAGTGAGGTCAAAATGAAAATGCAAGATGGCGGCTGCGAAAATTTTCAAATTTTTCGTCGTTTTGAAACTTTCGCAGCCGTCATCTTAGATTTTCATTCTGAACTTCGTTGCTGCCGGGGCTTCCCCAACCCTACACGTTTTCCAGGAAATGTGTTCCTTTGACAGAGCCATTTTTAATTAGAGCATTCATTAAATTAAGGCATTCTTTTATTTTTCAGTTTATTCGAGGGAACACGAGGATACAACTGCATGGACCACGTGCATTCGGTAACATTTTTGGATCCTCATTTTATAAAGCAGCAATTAAACTTCCTTCAAAAAATGTATAAAATATAAATATATTCATTGATCTAAAAGTCAAATATAATATAATTATTTTAATAAAAAAGCTAAAATAAATTATAAAAGCACTAGGGTTTTATAATTAATTTAACGATTTTTTTGTATTTTACGAGGTTATATCATGGAACACGTTCATTCGAAAACAATTTGGGTTCCTCATTTTTACCCGACTGCGGCGAAGCCCAAAAGGAGGGTTATGTGTTTGACCCGTATCACAGTGTGATAAGATCCCGGTTTTTCTGTCATCGTGTTTTTATTGAGTTAATCGATAGAGTTTACAATTCCGACGATTAGAGTAAAACTCCGGGTTCGCTAAGACTTGAGCTTTTTTTTTAAAAAAATGTCAAAGTTTCGCAATATCCGACTCATGAAAAATGAAAAAAAAATCATTATAATTTAATGGAAGTACTTATTACAGAATTTATTTATTCTATCGAAAAAAAACCGGCCAAGTGCGAGTCGGACTCGCCCATGAAGGGTTCCGTAGCAGCAAGTAACATAATATAAAAGTTCTTGTAGTTCGTTGTAACTTTGTGAAAGGTAAATTGCGGTTTTCGATTTATGACGTATTAAAAAAAAACTACTTACTAGATCTCGTTCAAACCAATTTTCGGTGGAAGTTTACATGGTAATGTACATTACATATATTTTTTTAATTTTATCATTCTCTTATTTTAGAAGTTAGAGGGGGGGGGACACACATTTTACCACTTTGGAAGTGTCTCTCGCGCAAACTATTCAGTTCAGAAAAAAATGATATTAGAAACCTCAATATCATTTTTGAAGACCTATCCATAGATACCCCACACGTACAGGTTTGATGAAAAAAAATTTTTGTAGTTTCAGTTGTAAGTATGGGGAACCCCAAAATTTATTGTTTTTTTTTCTATTTTTGTGTGAAAATCTTACTGCGGTTCACAGAATACATCTACTTACCAAGTTTCAACAGTATAGTTCTTATAGTTTCGGAAAAAAGTGGCTGTGACATACGGACGGACGGACAGACAGACAGACAGACAGACAGACAGACAGACAGACAGACAGACAGACAGACAGACAGACAGACAGACAGACAGACAGACAGACAGACAGACATGACGAATCCATAAGGGTTCCGTTTTTGCCATTTGGCTACGGAACCCTAATGATATAATAGCCGACCGTTCTACCAATTCCTGTTGCATTAGTATGAATGGGTCGAGAGATATGATTTTTTTTCTCATTTTTCGTTTTCATTTTTTTATTCATCTAAACCGTCGTAGTAGGTGGTCATTCCTACATCAAAAAATTGCTGATACTTTTTATTATGTGTAGTATTAATTCCAAAACCTAACTCATTGGTTTCCAGGAGTTATTGGAAATTCAAAATTTTCCTTAGGGGTGTCACTTTCATGTATCCGAAAAAAAAAAACCAATAAAAATATACTTAATCTGAAAAAAGGTGTTTTAAATACTTTTTAATAATTAATATGGAGTTGGCTATTCGATAGGAAAATGTATATGAATTTGTGAAATATTATGTAGGCTAACCGAACTAAAATTCATCTTCATTGTTACTTACAATTAATTCAACATGAGAATAATCATCAGTGATCGGAATAGGCTGAGTATATTTACCTAAAGTTTAAAGAACAGATACGAAAATCGGAGACTTCCTTATGACTAAATTTTTTTTTAAATATCTTATGATTATAAATGCTTTAATCAATCGTAATCAACATAGATCGGAATAGGTAGAGCTGTTTTATGTACTTGCTTAGAATAATTGGTTGGTTAGAATAATATGGATATTCCCCGAGTCCCGGGATTTGGTTTTTAAGTAGTAAAATCATAAAAACTATTCACGCCTTCGGGACTAATGAAAGATTACACTTCCTTTCTGACGGGTAAATATAAGAAGGACGGGATTAAGGATAGTATAATAAATAGATAAACTTGATTCATTAAACCACTTATATTTTTTTACGTAACAATGGTGCCGATTTTCTTGTCACAAGTGCCTCTAAACTAGACTAAAAATCACTAAAATTTAATTTATTCCTGTCATGCGACGATTTCCCATTCTGAAATTGACTAAAGTGGCGCAACTTAACTATATTTTAGTTTGACAGCACTAAGATGGCACTGAGTTATTAATCTATTGAAGATGGCAATTTTGCTATTCTGAATTTCACGTTTTTCACCAAAAACTTTGATTGTCTAACTAAATCGAACTAAATCTGACTATTTTTAATCGCGATTAAAAAGGTGTGGTATAAAATTAGTTGTCATGAATAGAAATTCACACCAACACCTCGACTTCAGGTGCAAAAACAGTACTGTCTGTATTTTTTTTTCTTTTGCTTATATCTCGAAAATGGTGTGTCCTATCGCAAAAATAATCAAAATTTCGACCCCCTTTATGAAACCCATAAACTCCTAAAACGTAACATGTAGGTATAAATTTTTCATATTTTCCATACAAAAAGTGAAAAATTCCTTAAAAAACACGTCAAGGCTGCCCCCTCCGCGCCTGCGGCTCTAAAAAACCATTCACAATATTAAAAATATATATTTTTAAAAGAGTCTAATATATTCATGTTAAGTATATTGAAATGTTCAAAAAAAAAAAAAAAAAATTAAAAAAAATTTAGTCCTAAGGAAGTCTCCGATTTCCGTCTCTGTTCTTTAAACTTTAGGTAAATATACTCAGCCTATTCCGATCACTGATAATCATAGAAGGTCCCGGGTGATGCCAGTTCCGGGGGTCAGGCTACATACTACGGAGGTCGCCAGATATCCGTAGGGTTTAAACGACTTCGCTGTCGCGTTTTATAGTGTTCCTTCTCGCGGGCCGGCCAGTTAAGGCAAGCCCGGGCCGTAGTTTTCCACGACGTACCTCATTCACGCCTTACTGAGGTTGTTGAAGTGCAGGGTACGGTTACGGTCTGGCGCTCAGTCCCCTGAAATTGTTCCAACTCCAGATGGAACAACCATTGATTTTGCTTTATAGCAAAACTATACTTTAATATAGTTACATAATGTATAAAAATAACGTGTGTGTAGTTAACGTAAATAATTTAAGCAGGGGCGCATTCTCAGCGTATTATATTTCAAAAATCAATACAATTGATGCAAATACATGATGAAAATTGATTTAAAAGAATTGTAAAATATAAAAGCATACTAAAATTGATTCAAAATAGTAAAACAAAATTGATTTAAAAGAATTGTAAAATATAAAAGTATACTAAAATTGATTCAAAATATGTTGTAAAATCAAAAAGTAAAACAAAATTGATTTAAAAGAATTGTAAAATTAATAATAAAAAGAACTAAATTGACTAAAAATATTTAATAAATTGTCAAAAATGTTAATATATTACTCATGTTTAATGTTTATTGATATACTTAGGAGACATCGGAAAGGATTTTCTTTTATTTACTATTAGTTGAGTCTTTTGGGGTAGAATTTGTAGACGGTTTCCAAAAAAGGTGTATCAGTCAACATTTGTTTATTAATTTCCTTTATAAAATTACTCAATCTTTGCCATCTAAGCCACAAAATAATGATATCTTGTTATGGTCGTGATAAGGAAGCCAAAACTTAATAAAAATAAACAAATTATGTTTTGGTTGAAGTGGCAGCCCTAAGTGCGGATATTTCGGATATTACTAAAATTTCCGATAACTCCTGGAAACCAATGAGTTAGGTTTTGGAATTAATACTACACATAATAGAAAGTATCAGCAATTTTTTGATGTAGGAATGACCACCTACTACGACGGTTTAGATGAATAAAAAAATGAAAACGAAAAATGAGAAAAAAAATCATATCTCTCGACCCATTCATACTAATGCAACAGGAATTGGTAGAACGGTCGGCTATTATACCATTTTTCGATAGAATAAATAAATTCTGTAATAAGTACTTCCATTAAATTATAATGATTTTTTTTTCATTTTTCAAGAGTCGGATATTGCGAAACTTTGACATTTTTTTTAAAAAAAAGCTCAAGTCTTAGCGAACCCGGAGTTTTACTCTAATCGTCGGAATTGTAGACTCTATCGATTAACTCAATAAAAACACGATGACACAAAAACCGGGATCTTATCACACTGTGCGTATGTATGTATTGTCCCCGTAGTTGGAAAACTAAATAACTCCGATTTTCTAGTTTTGAGATAAACGCGATTTAGTGTTTTTTTTTTCAATTAATGTTCATTTGTTAAAAAAATTGAGACAATTTTACTGTCGGTAATTTTATAATTATGCATTATTCCATCTGAACGACAAAAATGGCTATATTTTTGGAACGGAATAAGATAAGTAAATTCCTGTAAGACTCAAACATGCGTCATGTTTTGGATTATTTAAAAATAGGGAAAAGACAAAATCGCCAAAAACGAAGTTATTTAGTTTTCCAAATACGGGGACGGTATGTCCGTTTCTTTGTTCCCTCGTAACTCCTAAACGAATGAACGGATTTGGATAAATTATACGACTTTAGATTTGTCTTGGTGGCGCGAGTGTCACTGGCTACATGAAAATTCTATGTTTATATTTTCAAACTCAAATGGGTCCCGTCTGCTTCCAACTTTTATTTAATTTAAAATGGGCTTGTTTTTAGCTTTTCAGTTTTTTTTTTAACTTAAGTTTTTTATCGTAGTCGGGTTTTTAGTGTTTTTAATTACTTTTTTTTATAACTTAGGTCAACTTGCATATAACGATTTACTCCACTATATTAAAATTTTTAATCGCTAGATTTCCCCTCACCGTTCTTAGTCGCCTGAAAATGTAGCCATATTGAGAAGAGTGAGTTCAGACATTATTTCACTGCGTCATTGTGTGTATCAGATGTATCAAAATAAAACGGAATCTCGAGGGTGTAAAGTGTAGGTACATCATTAGCAGCCCAAAAATGTTTTAGAGGTTCATTCATTTAAAAAAGTATGCATCAATAGAAGGTCAATAAGTTTTTAAAGGATCAGTTAAATATTTCCGCTTCATTATTAGGAAATTCTCAGCAGTAGTTCGGAATCTGGATTTGTGTCCGGTTGACTCACCACTGGCATCATAATTGAAATTTGACACCACTCTCATTTGACACCTTATATTATGTTATACCCATGGACTTATAATGTTATACCCGAATTGCGTAAATAAGCTGTCAATCATAATGAAGGCTAACGCGTATGAATTCGCCACTAGAGGCGCTAATGTAGTGTGAGGTCTCCGAAATATCAAATGTCACTGTTTGTGGGTGGGCTAGGCGGATTTATTTCCAACTGGCTGCGCCCCGCGGTTTCACCCGCATGAATGTCGATCCCGTGGGAATATCGGGATAAAAACTATCCTATGTCCTTTCTCGGGACTCAAACTATCTCTATACCAAATTTCGTCTAAATCGGTTCAGTGGTTTAGGCGTGAAAAGGTAACATACAGACAGACAGACAGAGTTACTTTCGAATTTATTATATTAAGTATGGATATAGTATATATAGTATGGATAGTAGGATTATGTTGCATTCTCGGTCACAAAACACACTAAAACTATTCGTAAGAAAAACTTAATACCTTTTAAAACCTTTTCGTACTGTCGAATAAGCTATTTGGCATACAGGCAAAAATATTCATATTTCCACTACACAGCCAATATTTAGTTTTATTTTGTGCGTTATAACTTTTTCAGCTTATGGCATCCTGAATTAAATAGAGTGGTATAAAAGAATTGACTAACTCAGCACACCATTGTTTAAAAGTAGTTGCAAGTTAGGTGCCTGTATACCAAATAGCTTGTTCGACCGTACGTCGATTCTTAGTACTTACCTCAGCCCCAGGCTATTCAAGTGCTGCTCAGTGGCAAGTATGTGAGTATTGCCTCGAGCTACACTTGTGCCCCTTCCACAGTGAACTGAGAATGTTCAGTTTATTTTATTGGTTTGGCTTTTAAGTACAAGTTACTTGCAAATAATTTTACTAGCTTCCGGCCGCGACTTTGTCTGCGTGTTTCTTGTTCCCCCGACCCACCCCCTCGTGTCGCATCACCGTGCGATTACTTTGTTTTTGCTTAGCGATCTTTCTGACTTTTTTGTTTTTACTCGGCTCCTAAGAGTCCAAGCCTGATGTTAAATAGCCTATAGCCTTCCTCAAAAATTTGGCTATCAAATGCAAACGTTTTTTTTCAAGTCCGACTGATAGTTCCAGAGATTAGTGCGTTCAAACAAACAAACAAAATAATGAAACTGACTCTTTATCTATCATCCTTAGTATAGATTTGTCCTTCTGTCTTAAAATCCCCATCTAAAGAATCATAAGTTAATGTACAACATTTCTAAAGTTAGGTTTGCCGCAATAAACTGAAAATACTTGAAAAGCAACCACTTAAATGTTATTACATACAGCTTGCTACGCCGCTACGCCGTAGCAAGTGCTACGCTCGTAGCATTTAAATTGTATTTTTACGATTGAAGGTAATTTAAGTTACCGTCCAACTTTCTTGTTTTCTTGGTAAATATGAAAGTAACAGAGAAGTTGTTTAGTATTAAATGGCAGTTCCCGGCAAAAAATTGACAATAATTTAAAAAAAAAACATTTTTCTTAATAGTCAGCAAAAGACTGCTTTAATAATAGTTATTATAAACACATGTTTCCTTAAAGTACACAGAATAGATTACAGTAAGGGTTGTATTGTATTGCACCCTAATTGCGTAACACACAATCAATCGGAATTTGAATCATTTTGAAGCAAATTGCTAATCCATTGCTTCATAAGTTCGAAAAATTGGTCTGCTCAACACGTAAATAACGCAATGAATGTTCATCTTAAACACCCTCCATTTTGGCGCTCTTGGTGTGACATCATAGTTCATAACATTGACGTGAGTTCATAACGGACTAAATCTCAAATACATTGAAATTTATTGTTGTCACTTTAAAATCACATTCGTTTTGACTAATCGCGGTGATTTTTAAATATTTGAATTTCCCACAGTTTTATTGCACTTAAAAAAAAAATTATAATCAAAAATATTGATGGAGGCATCCTAAAAACATTATTAGACAAAGTGGACAGTCCCTTTATAAGGCACTCGGTGCGGAGGCACGTGCCATTGTGTGTTGGGCCACGTCCTTTTTAGTTGTATTAGTTTGTAAAAGTTTACAAACTTACCCCCTTATTCCTAAAACTTATCAAACCTATTTTAGTTAAAATGGGGTTTGTCTCTTTCTTACACACAGAAATGACAACGTGACAGATAAAGACAAACGTTCTATAAACCTATTTTAGCTAAAATAGAGATAAAATAGGATTATGAATAAAGGGGATAGTTTTTAAGTCAATGTTACTAACATTATATCGATTATGTGTAGTTCGAAATAAAAAACATATTATTATCATTTATAAATAAGAAATAATATAGTTTATTTAAAAAAATACCCGTATTCGAATCACATGCATATTCCTTATTACCTAAAAACATGTTTCTTAATTTTAAAGAACATATTAAAACATAATACTACACTTGTAATCCCGAAGGTGTTTGTGTGTGTGTGTGTGTGTGAGATGAGAGAAATGGTATACATATCCTTGCGTCATGTTATATTAGGTCCCGTTTGAAAGGGAGCGAGCTTATTCTCATCAATCTAAATTTCGGGCTGCCATTGAGAAATTCTTGATGGCAAACCCATTAACACTTTGCTGCGATACATAATAGTATATAATAAAGTGCTTCGTCTAAGTTGTTGAAATTTTATGAAAATCATCTTCTTTTACAATATCCTTTTACAATATTTGTAAATATGTGAACACCTGTATAGATCTATCACATTATAAATTTACCTGTCATTGCTTTTTTTTTATTCTTTTTACCTGAGGGGCAATTCTCGTAATTTTAAGAACGTTCACAGATTCTTTGTTTTGTTCTGATTTCAGTCTCAATCTGTCAAAAATACCTCTAATTTCCCTACATTTTTGACAATCATTAATCATTCATCAATCATTTTAGATTTTGAACGTTTTAATTACGGGAATTGGCCTCCTGTTGTGGTAAAGTAATTTAATTGTAGGGGCATGATCGTCTTCACATAATATAATTGTATAAAAAATATTGTGAAACATTTTAAAAGAGTAACATTCTTCTCCATACGAAACTACCTTTTGCAAGGGGCGAAGAATAAATTCTATTTTATTGTAATTTTTGACGTTCAAAAGTGCCTTTTATGTGCCTATTTGAAATAAATGCTTTGATTTTGACCTTGAAATTCGAGTAAAAATCAAATAAGAGAAAATCTCACCTCCATCCAATATTCACAATGCCGTTACACATGACCCGACCGTTATTATTCCTTCATAGTTCCCGACTTTACACCGACTACGTCATATGTACCGTGTGTAACACCCTTACACGAGCTTTGCATAATCAGTCCATTAAATATAGATTTAGTACTAATACCTCCGAATAAGGTACCGTAGTTAGGTTAGGCGTTGTAATTGAAACATTTTTCTGAACTAGGTATTCCATTGTTTGAAATGTGTCTGAAGTTTTAAATCAAAATCAAAATATTTTATTTCATAAAAACCTACATGGGTACTTATAAAACGTCACAAATAAGCACTTATGAAACGTGAGAAGCTAGGTGAACGGTTCCAATTGATCGTTTCCTATGGAGAAGAGTCAGCAAGAAACTCCACGGTTTCACAAGACGAAGGTCTTTGCAAATGATTTAAGTTGCTTTGGTTTTCGTGTGGGGTAACATTATCAACCTATGTTCCCGTTCCCACTGTTGGGACTCTGGCGTCTCCTCTGCAAGAGGGAGTGGGCCATAAGGGTCAGTTCAGTGATCATTGAATTGTGTACCTTTTTGTGTAGTAGATAAGGTCTATAATTGTATTGCTATCTTGAAAACTGCGCACCGCGTCGTGTCGCGGTGTGAACTGACCCTAATCCAACACGCTGGCCCAATGCGGGTTAGTGGATGTCACATGTCTGAATAATTAGTTCTAAGACTTATTGGTTTCCAAACAATGTTTACATGCCTATACTTATTGTGCAAAACGAAGAAGCGTTACACAAGATTTGAAGATGTTGTTGCCAGTAGCAGTTTTGTAAACTCTTGAAGTGCAAAAGTTGTATGGTTTTGCTAGCTAAATCTAAGCATTTTTGACGCAAGCCAACTCATATTACCTTCAACCAACATCATCATCTCATATACCTAGCCTTTTTCTAACTATGTTAGGGTCGGCTCCCAGTCTATCCAGATGCAGCTAAATACCAGTATTTTACATGGAGCGGTTGCCTATCTGATCCCCGCAACCCAGTTACTAAAAAACACGATGATTGATTGGTAACATCATGATTATCCACAACCATAATATTTGATTAATATTCGTAGATTGAAATCTTTAAAATAATAATAATATATGTGCATTGTACATTTATATGAAAAAATAAGCAAAATAATCATAGGGCACCAAAAAATTCGTCCGCGTCGCTGTCAAAAGGAACAGTGCCCAAAAGGTTGGCAGCATTGCCATGTTGTATGGCGATGCTAATTCTTTGGCCAAGAAAGAGGCCAGCCCTCTGGTTACATGAAGAGTCGACTAACCGCTTGGCGATATCTCGAACAACCAAGTGGGCACTCGGACCCCATAGCCCTAGTGTTTCAACCCGAAACGGCTGGAACATATAACTCCCAATCAGGTTGTAATATTTTCGCCGTTTGAGGTTTTCTGCACCGCAGCCGACCCAGCACAGCCCACCGTGCTAGGAAGATAGGATGGCGCAAGGGTGTCGACACATGTTGCATCCCACACCAAAGGTCTGCCTTTTTGATTTAAATCTAAACAGCATCCCAAAATGGTTTACATTACAATATATACTTAAATATTCCTCCGGCGGATACCGAAATACGTTTTGTACTCGTAAAATCGTAACAACACGGAATTGGTACCGAATTTTGTAAATCAATACTTTAATGTATTAATGTTGAAGAGATTGTTTGTTTGTTTGTTAATATCTGGAACTACCATTCGGATTTGAAATAATCTTTGCTTTGATAGCCCAATTCTTCAGAAAGGGAATATAGGCTATTTAACATTACGCTAGGACCCAAAGGAGCTGATAAAAAAAAAGGCGGGTTGCACTCCGGGAGTGCCGGCAGAAGTGAAAACTTGAATATTAACGTCGTGCATTTTTGATATTTTTCATTAATAGATGCACTTTGTTCAATTTCCATATTTTAAACACTATATACACGAATTTTACAAATACACAGCAGAGTGGCCACTACACAGACGGTCGAGCCATCAGCTGTCACCATCCATGGATGCGCGTGGCACGCTGTAACATAAACACACACGAAAATTCGCGCAAGCGCCCTGCGCAGCCTAAACGAAACAGCAGGCATACATTTTCGCCGCGCCGTAGAAAGAGAGGGGTATACTTCCTCTCCTACGTCGCGCCGGCTGTCTACTCTCCATCCATCTTACGAATTTTCGATTAGGTCACGTGTCCTGACGCGAGTTTAACATTTTTTACCCATTACAAAAAAAGTGTACAACGCCGCTAAAGAAGTTTTCACTTCAAAAAAAAGTCGAAAAGAACGCTAAGCGAAAATGAAGTATTAGCACGGTTGGGCGATGGGATGCGATCCAGTAGGTCGGGGGCCGAACTGTCTCGTGGACGAAGTCGCGGGCAGAGACTAGTAATATAATAAAGCTACAGAGTTGGTATTTTTGTTTTAACGCGTTTATCCACGATGGATTTCAAAAGATATTTGTGCATTTCATGGCCCAATTCCTGAGGAAGGCTATAGGCTACTTAACATCACTAGGAGCCGCGCGAAAAGAAAAAAATCGGAAAGAATGCTACGCGAAAACTAAGTACCGAGCGATTCGGTGGATTGAGGGCCGAAACACGCGGGCGAAGTCGCGGACAGAAGCTAGTGTCATGTAAACAGATACATTTTACGGCCTGTATCGCTTCGATGTACCCGGTTGATGTTTATTGCATCATTACTGTATTGGATTTACATAGTCCGTTTTATGTTCGGTTGGACAGAATTCCGGTTTTATTTTTATTTGTATACTGTGTGACGTGACTTTTGTCAACGGTTTCTGAAAGCCTAATCAGGTGTTTGATCAGTAATTACCAGTGATCGGAATAGGCTGAGTGTATTTACCTTAACTTCGGAGAACAGGGACAGAAAGTGGAGACTTCCTTACGACGATATTTTTTTTTCCCGGAATTCGGGAAAAATGTTAAATAAGTTGAAAATAAGCTTTATTTAAGATGGGTAAAGGCTTGCAATTACCAAATTTTCGGAGTTTTCACGTAAAATCCCGAAATGAATAGTCTAACTTTAATAATATATTCAAATTATATGTAATGTATGATACAACGGTTAGTTTAAGGATCGTAAATATAATAATATGTACAAGTATATAAAAAGGGAGGGGAAATAATCAAAGGGCATAAAACAATTCGTTAATATATTGGATTGTAAGGGTTTTCTTTTGCGCAGAACCCTAATTATTTTTATAAAATAAAAGTAAGTTAAGTTAGGTTAAGTTACTCCTTGTAACATCAGCTATCTGCCAGTGGCAGTCTCGTTAAAATCGGTCCAGCAGTTTCGGAGATTAGCTGGAACAAACGGACAGAAAAAAACAATGTTATAAGTACCGTATATACTTTCATATTAAGCATTTAGTAAAAAGCTGTTATTTTGATATACAAACAGACACATCAATTTTATTTATTGGTAATACTTGAACCCCCTTACTAATAAACGTTGTAGCGTCTGTATAGTTGTCTTCTTTCGAAAGTCAAATTACTGATGACTGAAAGAGAGAAATCGGTGTGTAACTATTCATCTGATATAATACGTGTATTAGTAAGGCGGATAGATTATTGTATTTCGTGCAACAAATATCTCGTAACAAAATACTTTTCTCAAAAGCGTCTACATACTTCAAATGTTTGACCTCTCTCTGAAAGTCGATAACCAATTCTTCATTTCTCCATAGGAATTTACAACTTGAAAAGAGCTAACAATTTAGCAAAATTCTTGACAGTGTAAAACTTTCTGTAAATGTTAAACCGAGAAAATGTTTTAGATGAAATTCTTTGAAAATGTCAGGGGTTATCAGTAAAATGTTAGATTGGTTCAGGTCAGGGGTCAGACTATAACCTTTTGTTACCACTGCCCACAGATACGTCTAAGTTCAAAGAAATTGCCCGGTAAAATGGTTATTGGTTAACGTAAGCCTACTGGTAAATAGAAGGTAGGTATCGTCTGATGAATCTATTTCTGTTGGTAAAGCGTGGGTGTGCAGTGACGTGGCCATTGAGTCAGCGGTGTAGAATAGAATCACACTAATATTATAAAGGCGAAAGTTTGTGAGTGTGTGTGTTTATATGTTTGTTACTTCTTCACGCTCAAACGGCTGAACCAATTTTGATAAAATTTTGCATGGAGGTAGCCGACACCCTGGATTAACATATAGGCTACTTTTTATCCCGATATTCTTACGCGTTCGACACTTACGCGGGTGAAACCGTAGAGTAACCGTACAGCTAGTATTTTATATTCGTGTTCATACACACGAGGGACACGCGTCAATTGCAGAGCGGCTGCAGCAGCGACACTCGTCGACGGCAGCTATGTCTACCATACGACCCCCTCGCGCCCGTTGGCCTCCTGGGCGCAAGCGCGACTGCTGTGGTTCGATTTCCAGGTCGGGCAAAGTCATCATCTGCCTAGCCTTTTCCCAACTATGCTGTTAATATCAGTATTTTACATGGAGCGACTGCCTATCTGACCTCTAAAACCCAGTTACTGGGGTGTGTATATTTATACCCCTTATTAAGACTGGTTGTCAGACTTTCTGGCTTCTGACTACCCGTAACGACTGTCAAAGGTCCACGAATGATAGCCTGGACCAATGGCATGACGTGCTTTCCGAGGCACGATATGTCACATGTATGGATGGTCACCCATCCACGACCGACCGGGGTAAGCGTAGCTTAACCATCGATCGACTCGTGCAGAGCTTTTATCATTTAGACACGAGCCCCTCCTTGGTCAAGCGACTCCCATACAAAAAATACTAACATCGGTTGTTATTGGGAAATTCCTAATAGGAAAACCATTAGGAATTTCTCAGTAATAGCCCGGAGTTTGGAAGCTGGCGGTGTGATACACCCGTGACTCAGAAAGTACGTTAAGCCTTTGGCCCGTTGTCAGATTGCCGTCCCATCGGACTATGAGAGTGAGGGAAGAAGGAATTCACCTTTGTCTGCGCACACATTTGTGAATATCTCCTGCGTAGATGGCTAGTCTCCGTTAAGATTGTCTATCATGGCCGAATTTCGGTCTGGAGGGCCAATTAAATTACACAATTAAACTACAGTCATAAATGTAGAACTTTTACATAGGGTGCAAAAATTAGCAATATTTAGAATCAGGAAGTTTATTAGGTACTTATAAGGTGAAATTTACTTTTGTATTGGAGCATTTCTGAAGTTCTTTAAAAAGGTTGTTGTATTCGGTTCAATAGAACTCGAAGTTATGTTAAAAGACCGCCTAATCTATATAAATGCCGCTTGTTCATTTGAATCGCGCGCACAAACCGGAAAATATAACTTTATGCATGAAAACCCAATCGTATTATAGAGGTATGAGGAACTGTGTGTAAAGTTCACTCATCCATACTATATACTATCACACTAATATTATAAAGGCGAAAGTTTGTAAGTGTGTGTGTGTGTGTGTTTATATGTTTGTTACTTCTTCACGCCTAAACCACTGAACCGATTTAGATGAAATTTGGTATAGAGATAGTTTGAGTCCCGGAAAAGGACATAGGATAGTTTTTATCCCGATATTCCCACGGGATCGACATTTACGCGGGTAAAACCGCGGGGCGCTGCTAGTAATATTATACATTCGAAAGTAACTCTGTCTTTCTGTCTGTCTGTATGTTACCTTTTCACGCCTAAACCACTGGACCGATTTAGATGAAATTTGGTATAGATATAGTTTGAGTCCCGGAAAAGGGCATAGGATAGTTTTTATCCCGATATTCCCACGGGATCGAAACTTATGCGGGTGAAACTGCGGGCGCAGCTAGTCCTTTATAAAAATGGGAGGATCCTCCGACCAGACAACGGACGGTCAGATGGTTATCATAATCGCAATGCGTATGACAGTCCTATCATACCCTAATCACATACATACGGCAGATATGGCGTAGCTACCGCCGTATCAATGATACGTATGTGTGTAATTTTATTTATTTTGTACTAGCTGCGCCCTGCGGTTTCACTCGCGTAAATGTCGATCCCGTGGGAATATCGGGATAAAAAGTATCCTATGTCCTTTCCCGGGACTCAAGCTATCTCTGTACCAAATTTCACACAAATCGGTTCAGTAGTTTAGGCGTGAAGAAAAGACAGACAGACAGACAGAGTTACTTTTGCATTTATAATATTAGTTTGGATAAAACAATACCCTCCTTTGGAGGTTCGCCGCAGTTGGGTAAAAAGGGTCCACAACAAAATTTTGATATAGTAATAACTAGTTACACTACTGCATAATAACCCTATAATGTTCCCACAGCTGGGACACAGGTCTCCACTATGTGAGAGGCAGTGGGCCGAAAGCCACCACGCGGGCCCAATACGGGTTGGAGACGCACGTCTTCAAATGTTTGGTTCTAGGACATGCTGGTTTCCTCACGATGTTTTCCTTCACCGTTTTGAGAGCAGTTGGTCATAAAAACCATACTAATATTATAAATGCGAAAGTGTGTCTGTCTGTTACCTGTTCACGCTTAAACCGCTGAACCGATTTAGATGAAATTTGGTACAGAGATAGTTTGAGTCCCGGGAAAGGAAGTAGGATAGTTTTTATCCCTATATTCCCACGGGAAACTTATGCGGATGAAACCGCGGGGTGCTGCTAGTAATTTATACAAAGTTAAGCACCTGTCTCGGTTCGAACCCGTGACCTACAACTTGTAAGTCGCGGCCTTAACTACAGGGCCACTATTGCCCTTGATACGCTCTACGCCACTGGTTTTACCATTATTCCTTTACATTTTCCCGCAGTTCTCATGGCCCCAATACCAGAGGAACTTATAACGAACTAGCCGCGCCCCGCGGTTTCACCCGCATAAGTGTAGATCCCTTGGGAATATCGGGATAAAAACTATTCTATGTCCTTCCCCGGGACTCAAACTATCTTTATACCAAATTTCATTTAAATCGGTTCAGTGGTTTAGGCGTGAAAAGGTAACATACAGACAGACAGACCGACAGACAGAGTTACTTTCGAATTTATAATATTAGTTTGGATAGTAGCATAGTTAGTTCATCAAGCCTGGACGAGTTGTGGCTCTTGTTTCCTTGTCCATGATAGACTGTAAGATGGATACCGCGATACTGTCATAACGCCGCCATTTTGAATTCACTGGACGACAAGATGGCGGGAGAAAAGTTTAGGTAAATGTAATGCTGTAATCAAAGCCACGTCAACCTCCTGTGACTTTATAAAAGTATATTGTTTTAGAAGTAAAACTTCTTTACACACGCTTGACTTGGGGAGTAAGCTGGCGAACGCGTTACGAAAAGTGTGATCGGGCGAGGCGAACGGGAGTTGAGTGGGGGATATAAGCAAGAGAAAGTAGTGAGCACGCACATTTTCTTTCTCTCTTCCTCTCATAGCCAAATACGTTTGAAGTTTCACTTTAGTCGTGTGGTCATAAGCACACTCGGTTTTTTTTAATGATGTTGTATTATAATAAATTTCAAAATCGAAAGTATATTACGAAATCTGTCGCGAAAAAAAAATCTGCTGTTTCTTATATTTTGACGAGTTATGCGAACATAAATGTAGGTAACAGCAGATTTTTTTTCGCGATCGATTTTGTTTATTTTTTTTATATCGTCAGAAAAGGTGATAACAAGTATGTGGTATAATTTATTGCATATATTAGGTCCTTACATATGAAATTGGCGTTTTTCGTACTGGCCACTTTAATCACGAATTTCTCCTCTTTGGTAAGGAATTCCAAATTCAAATTTGTACAGCTATTTACTCATGTATTTGTGCTTCGATGACCGTCATTCATTTGTTTTTTTTCTTCTGTTTTTTCTGTTTGCGTCACTCATTTTACAAAATGGAAAATTTAAAATATCGCATTATTTACGAGTACGAGTTCCGCCGTGGCACTAGTGCTGCGGAAACGACTCGAAGGGTGAATGATGTGTATGGCGGTCATGTTGCAAAAGAAAACACAGTTCGTTTTTGGTTCCAACGTTTTCGTTCTGGAAATTTCGACCTGCAGAACAAGCCCCGTGGACGGCCTGAGACCCAAGTTGATAATGGAGAATTGAAGGCTATTGTGGAAGCGGACCCATCGCAAACCACGTCCGAGTTAGCTGCAGGCTTCGATGTTAGTGATAAAACTGTTTTAATTCACTTGAAGCAAATTGGGAAGATTAAAAAGCTTGAAAGGTGGGTACCTCACGAATTGACTGAAGCAAACCGGCAAACGCGCGTCGACTGCTGCGTTACATTACTGCTTGAATTGGAATGTCTTAGACATCCTCCGTACTCCCCGGACCTTGCTCCAACAGATTACCATTTTTTTCGCAATTTGGATAACTTTTTGCAAGGGAAAAAATTCAACTCCGATGGGGCAGTCCAAATCGCCTTCAAAGATTTTATTGATTCCCGTCCGACTGGTTTTTTTAGTAAAGGGATCAATGAACTACCTATAAGATGGCAAAAGTGCATTGAAAACAATGGTTCATACTTTGATTAATTAAATATATTATATTAAAAAATATTCGACTTTTTGTTCCTTCCATACAAAACGCCAATTTCATATGTAAGGACCTAATATATGGTTTCCATACTGTATAAGACGTCTCTTTGTAATAACTACTGTTAATACAGTCCTTTGCAGAATGATAAAGAAACGTAGTTTTTTTCTTATTGTTTTTTTGCCAGGAACTGCAATTTAATACTAAACAACTTCTCTGTTACTTTTATATTTACAAAGAAAACAAGAAAGTTGGACGGTAACTTAAATTACTTTCAATCGTAAGTACAGACGCCAGCACATCAAGCTACTACAATCTGTAAAATTTCTTAAATATATTTTCAACTTTATCGCTAAAGGATAAAGTTCATACCTAGTTGATTGGGAAAATTTGACAGTTTCGGGTAGCTTGATGTGCTGGCGTCTGTACAATTTAAATGCTACGAGCGTAGCACTTGCTACGGCGTAGCAGCGTAGCAAGCTCTATGTAATAACATTTAAGTGGTTGCTTTTCAAGTATTTTCAGTTTATTGCGGCAAACCTAACTTTAAAAATGTTGTAGGTACATTAACTTATGTTTCTTTTGATGGGGATTTTAAGTTATAACACAGAAGCGATTTGACAAATCCTGAATGAGTGAAGATTTTACATCGGGTACATCTTTAGTACGTGGTCTCATAACTATGTTTATGGGCTACTCTTTACCTGAAACCCTGAACCCCTTTTTGGCCTGAGCTATTCTTACTTAAGATCGTTCACGACGTACGGCATTTCATACAAACTTTTAAGCCCTCGTTTTTCGAAGTTAGTAAACCGATTTTAATGAAACTTCGTACGCATGAACAGGATACAAGGGTCTAAAAAGTTAGTAAAGAACATTTTCGAAATATCTTACTTAAAAAAAGATAACTGGAAATCTCTGTTTCTATGGAAAATTTAAAATCGGTCTTTGGCTGCAACACTATTTTTCGAAAATGTTCTTTACTAACTTTTTAGACATTTGTATCCTATTCACGCGTACGAAGTTTCATTAAAATCGGTTCATTTATTTCGAAAAATAATGACTTGAAAGTTTGTATGAAATGCCGTAAGTCGTAAACGCTCTTAAGGGGAAGGCTCAGGGTAGCCCGCGAAATTTAAATTTTATTACGTTTTTTTTCCAGTATGCACGTCAGTGTCGGGTTGTATGTTGAACAAAATATGATTCGTGAGCATAACAATATGTATTTACAGAACTATAGTCACTAAAACCATCAATAGAACCACAGATATAGATATACCTAGATAACGCAAGTATCACGAACTGTATGAAAACTAAGCGTGCCACTTTTTGACTACCTATTATGACGTCACAAGCTCGCGCTCTCGCTCACGCTCACCCAGCCAGCAGTACGCAGGGCTGAGCGCGAATGTGGCGGCTTATGATTTTCGATCGAAAACCGGTGCGATTTTTGGCACGCGAAGTAGGTGCTCTTGCGTTATCTAGGTATATCTTTATCTGTGAATAGAACCCTGTAAGTTCATATACTTAATCCTATTGAATGAGTATTTCATGAAATTACCACATTTTCCACCTACAAAAGCTTGCTTAAATGCGAAAGTAACTCTGTCTGTTTATTACCTTTTTCACGCTTGAACATAGTCTAACATACCACGTCATGGTCTCATGACCTGGGCGAGAGTTTTTATTCCGGTATTACGTTCCCGTGGGATAACTTTCGACCTCCATGCGGGTGTTGCCGTGGTCAACGATTATAATCCCATAAATAAGTATCATCATACTTATATACTTATCACACTAATATTATAAAGGCGAAAGTTTGTGAGTGTGTATGTGTTTATATGTTTGTTACTTCTTCAGACTCAAACGGCTGGACCAATTTTGATAAAATTTTGTATGGAGGTAGCTGACACACTGCATTAACATATAGGCTACTTTTTATCCCAATATTCTCACTGGATCGAAACTTAAGCGGGTGAAACTGAGGGGCGCAGCTAGTAGAACTATAAAGTACAGTTGATAACTCAATTAACAGCTCAGAGGCAAACTGAACTTGAACTGATTAAAAGTATGGAATGAAGTTGGCAACACTGTGGGATATAAATTAGTTTTGTTTAGTTGTTGCATTGCTTGTTACTTGCCACGGGTTATAGTTGATGCGTGCGTAAATATAAGGGAAATATGTAACTGATCCACTGAAACTTATTAGCCTTCTAATGATGCATAATTCTTTGAATAATTGAGCCTCTTTTTAACTTTCTGGCCTCTAATGCTTCGCATTATAAGTCATGCAATAAACTAACAAGTTTAACAGGTTTAAAAAGGTGAATTATATGCGCATGGGATTTTAACATACATCACTGATCGTGGACTATGTATACACCTGTGTCCATCTCTTCGGGAAATATAGACGTAATGTGACCTTAAGTTATGTTATACATATTATAAACTAGTAGCACCCCGCGGTTTCACCCGCATAAGTTTCCCATGAATCATCATCATCTGCCTATGTCTTTTCCCAACTTTTTTGGGGTCGGCTTCCAGTGTAACCGGATGCAGCTGACGATAAGTTTCCCGTGAATATCAGGATAAAACTATCCTATGTTCTTTCCCGGGACTCAAACTATCGCTATACCAAATTTCATCTAAATCGGTTCAGCAGTTTAAGCGTGAAGAGGTAACAGACAGAGAGATAGACACATTTTCGCGTTTATAATATTAGTATGGATGGATTAAAGGCGCTTTTCGTGTCTGTCTGTATGATCGCGTTGTTCTTCTAAACTGGGCAACGGGTTATGATACGGTTTTCACCATCGCTTAGAGAATTTATTCTTTAAGGTTTACGTGTACGGCATAAGCATTTAATCAGTCTATAATTCTTGGACACAGGTCTCCTCTCAGTGAGAGGGGAGTAGACCGTAATCCACCACGCGGTCCTAGTGCGGGTTGGTAGAATGTCACATGTCTCCAAATTTTTGGTTTCCTCACGATGTTTTCCTTCACCGTTTTGAGAGCAGTGGTGATGAATTAATTAACACAAAGTAAAGCGTCTGGACTGGATTCGAACCTACGACCTACAACTCGTAAGTTGTGGCTGTTACCACCGGGCCACTACTGCGTGCGTAGTTTGTAACCAAACCATTTCTGAAGGATGACAATATTACAAAATTAATCCCTATATCTTTGCCCCGACCTTCAATTAAACGTAAAAATATCCTCTTTATTAACCTTCCACGGCTTCCACTTATCCTTTTTACCAACAAAGCAAACCTTTTTCAGATTTAAACCCAAATCACTCTCGACCTCCCATCCTTTTCAGACTAATTATTACACTTCGGAGAAATAGGTACTAAAAGGGACTAGAAGAGCCCCTAAAAGTAATTAAACACCTATAGGACCTCTTTAAATTTATATGTCAAAGGATGGTACTTGAACTTCGAAACATAACGCATTAGCGACGCGCCCCTGCTTCGCACGAGTGTACTACGTGAACTCGACAAATGGATGTGCGATTAACGCTTGTGCGACACAACTGTCTCTTATTATTTCATCACCATTGCTCTCAAAACGGTGAAGGAAAACATCGTGAGGAAACCGGCATGTCCTAGAACCAAAAATTCAAAGATATGTGACATCTATCAATCCGCACTGGGCCTGCGTGGTGGATTACAGCCCACTCCCTCTTACAGAGAGGAGGCCTGTGTCCCAGCAGTGGGAACGTTATAGGTTGATTATGCTAATGTCTGTAATTACCCATCGCCTAAATTACCTACTCTGGAAGGGCAATTCATTCACTTAAAACAAATAGCCTTAATTACCAAATTAGCCGAAAAAACGTCTACAAATCTAGTTCAACACTAACAGAACAATGTGTAACATGAACTAATGAACCTAAAACACGAGTACTCTCATAAAATTGTTTCCACGTATCGTGTCTAAAAAGAGGACTGCCCAATAACTATAATTCCCTATCGGTTTATAGAAGTACTTTCTAGTGACGTCATAAGGCCGAGCCTTGTTATTGTCTATGAGGTAGAATTAAGTAATTAGACGATGTGTTTGACCGTGTCGGGAGTATAATGAGAATGGAGGGCGCAGTTACAGCAAGTGATTGATTGATTGACAGATATTGAGTTACTTGTCGTTTGTCTAGTGGTCGCAAGCGCTACTGCTACGCACGAGCTCCTGGGTTCAATTCCCAGGACGGGAAAAGTGTTATTGGGTTTTTCCGTCAGGAATTACTCAGTAGCTGCCCGGAGTGGTACATATGTATTCACTTTCATATTACATTTAGTAAAAAGCTGTTATTTTGATGTTACAAACAGACACTTCAATTTTATTTATTTGTTTAGGCATAGAAACCTAATTACATGCACTTTGAATTGTCAAGGTTTTGGTCAGTCGAAAATATGAAGCTACTCGTAGTTACTCATTCTAAAGTGTAGTAGATTCCTATGGAGAAAAACGGGCAAGTCCATGGAGATTCTTTTAAATCAAAATATTGATTACATTATCAAATGGACACAAATCCAGACTATGGCTTGCTAAAAACCCAATAACAATGAAAAAATTAAGTAATTTTTTTATATTTTTAGCAACCATTCTACAATACTTACAAAATTCATAACAATGGGAGCCTGTTATTCAGGAGTAGTAGAGTGTTATATAGGAGGAGGTGTTGTTATGGTATTATGATCTATCACCTAAGACAGATTTATTTTAATCTTAATTGATTTAAAAGACTGAAAAGATTTGCAAATCCTATTGAATCACTATTTATTGTCACCTTTTAACTTTTAACCACGCATAGCACTCCATTTGTTCATACTCCGCGGTGCGGTAATACACGATGTACATTAGACGTCCCGATAAGCGCGTTGTGGTATCTGTGAGATACTCACGAGCTCGTAATTAAAAACTATTACATCGCTTTGGTAATTAGAAACTATTATCTACTAGATGGGTGGGTTTGCTGGGTTTGCTGATAAAAACCTCCATTTTGAATCCATCGTTTATAGGCCGTTTTTATTCAAATTCCAGTAATTTATTCAAGCAAATAGGTTGCTAGAATAAATTGTTCGTGAAAACAATAGTAGCGTAATCAGATGTGTCTGTAAATCCTTTATATGTTTAAGTTTTTCAAGATTGGGCACGAAACGCGTTGGTGTAGCTACGCGTTTGCATCTACGTGCCGTAGCACTTCAGCGTTCTGCTTCTTTTACTGTTCAAGCAGTACGGTTATAGAATGCCTTGCCCGTGTCAGTAAAACATTCCATTTTTAAAATTATGGTAAAAACACTGTCTCTCTCCTTGGACGTCATTTATTATTCCTGGAATAAAATTGACGTTTGACAGATTCAGTATGGAAGAGCTGTCAAAAATTCAAAATTATTCCTCGGATTAAATTATCTGGCGTTGGAAAAATCAGCCCTTAATAAAATAAAAACAATTTAATGATATCTGTCTGTGACACGACTAGCTTTATTTTTTAAAGTTCGAGCGAAACCCTGTATATAAATATTTGCTAAATGAACCTTGATATCTTTTCTCTAAATTTATTTCCATGGCAAGAAACAGATAACTGTATCAATATTTAATTTGTAACTAAATTAATGTAAGAAATATGGACGTAGAGGCAAGGAAATCGGATTATATGGCATCCTAGAACCCTTTGATAAAACCGGCAACGTCGCATAATCTCACGTAGTTTTAAATCTCAATGTGCTTAGGAAATGCGAAATATGAGCAAAATTTTTATGAAAATCTACAGGTTGTTTGACTTTAGGTATATGCTTAGCATGCGTACTCGATTAAAATTTGACTTTTATGAATTCTTAAATTACTTTATATATAACATAAAATCACGTCAGCTCGTAGCTAAGTTATAACAGCCAGACGGGACGATCGATCAGGTTAAGCAACGCTTGCCGAGGTTGGTTCGTAGATGGGTGACCATTTTTTATACCGAGACCCTCCGTGGCTTGGTGGGAACATTATAGGATTATTATGCTATGCGGAGTGTATTGCCACGCGAGGCACAATGGCTTTTTAATTGCTTCTGGAATTATGGAATTCAACCGTTAATACGAATTTTTATTTCGTGCGACAAAAAAAAATAGTGTCATTCAACTACCCCCAGTTTCACAATTGGAATCCCTCAATCGTATAATTTGATAGCCGCAATCACTTTATTGAGGTGAATAACGCTATGAAGTCTATAAACATGAATTATTATGAGCCACGGTGCCTGTGAGTCGAGACAGGCGGAGAAATAATCATTTATTAGTACCATCGTTTCAATAAGACCTCGTGAAAGTAATTTTATTTCATGTGGGTTGGCACGTTTCGATGTAATTGTCACGCCTTTTGGTGGCAAAGGAGTCAAGTTATGCTTGTTCGTACAGTCCGCACGTAACTTGGCAAGAGTCGTTAGTCATTTCTCCCTTTTCTTTAACGTTCTTATAATGAGACATGTTTAAAATGAAATTATGGCAATAACCATAGAACAGAATATATTCTTTATTATGTACTCCATATAAATACAGATATTTCGATCACGAAGTGAAACTAAAACATCATACAAACACATCTAAGGGCCAAAGCACACACGCTACTTTTTGCATCGGCGATCGGCGATTTTGCGGCTGTATCGATGCTGCATCGTGTTTTGGCGACTCTGCGTCCGGACGCGGTATCGAAATCGCGCGTTTTAGCGACTGCTCCGATACTGCATCGCGTTTTGGCGACTCTCTGCGTTCGGACGTGGTATCGGAATCGCGCGTTTTAGCGACTGCTCCGATGCTGGCGCAAACGCCAAATCGCTGCGACCGCCATCCGAATGTGTGCGGAGTGTAGCGTTCAGCCGCTGCATCGCGCTTCCGAAAAGCGACTGAATCGTCGCGTTTGGCGTTTTTAAGTGAGCGGTGTGGAATGCTTGGTCGCTGCATTTAGCTTCTAAAAAGCAGCTGAATCGCCGATCGCCGATGCAAAAAGTAGCGTGTGTGCTTTGGCCCTAAAACAAGCATATCTGACAATAAAGGTTTATTATTATTATTTACTAGCTCCGCGCTTCTCTAGCTTTCTGTGTGATCGAATCAGAAATGAAGAGATCCGCAGGAGAACCAAGGTAACCTATTGAGCCCGAAGAATTGCCAAACTTAAATGGCGACCGCGTACCGGAAGACGTAGCGTTGGAAGGCCTCTCACAAGGTAGACCGACGACATTGCGAAGACAGCAGGAACTCGTTAGATGTCGCAAAACCGGTCGAAGTGGAGGTACTTCGGGGAGGCCTATGTCCAGCATTGGACGTCTTTTGGCTGAAATGATGATGATGACTAGCTTTTTCCCGCGACTTCGTTCGCGTGAATTTTCTTGTTCCCCTGACGCACCCCGTCGCATCGCATCGCCTGCCCGCGCTATTACTTCGTTTTCGCTTAGCGTTATTTCTGACTTTATGTCTTCTTGTTCGGCTCCTTAGGCTCCTAGCTTGGTGCGGGATTGTCCGAAAGGGTTACTGCTACCCCGGAACATAAAGGGCTAAGGAAGGAACACGGATGCGTTTTAGTCAGTAAGAGTCTGACACTCCCTTCCGCTCTACCCAGAGCGGGAGGGGTCATTTGATGATTTCCCATCCATAAAAAAAAGGCGCCTAGCGTGATTTTAATAAAAAGCATTTAGTTTTCCTCAAGAATTGGGGTATCAAATGCAAAAAGAATTTTTCAAATCCGCGGGGCAATTGCGTAACACATTATATTATCAATCGGAATCGGTTTCATTCTGACAGTTCAACAACATTCATTGCCTTATTTACGTGGTGAGCAGACAAATTTTTCGAACTTATGAAGCAATGGATTAGCAATTGGCTTCAAAATGATTCTGATTCCGATTGATAGTGTGTTACGCAATTAGGGTGCCGGCATGTAGTTCCATTGAGATTAGCGCGTTCAAACAAACAAACTGCTCAGCTTTATTAGTAGTATAGATTTATCTGTTTGTTTAATGTTACCCATTATTGCGGTAATTATCGTGAATTTTGGCTATCACGACCATATTTTATGTGTCAGCAACAGCCATAGGGCATTATCTTATGACAAACTCAAGGCCGACATATTCCCACATAAAGAGAAAGGTCAGCCAACAATTTTATTACCTAGATACAGTTTTATGTGCCCTATATTGAATTACTAGCTGCGCCCCGCGGTTTCACCCGCGTAAATGTCGATCCCGTGGGAATATCGGGATAAAAACTATCCTATGTCCTTTCCCGGGACTCAAACTATCTCTATACCAAATTTCATCGAAATCGGTCCATCCGTTTTCATGTTATGTCGTGACAACGGAAAACGGGTTTCATTTTTATATAAAGAAAGAAAGAAAAAGTATTTATTGTGACTCGTACAGGAAGATCACAAACTAAACTAAACACAGTAAAAATAAAAACTAAGTTATATAAAAAAAATAAAGTATCTAACAAAAAGAAAAATGATACAGAAACTCCTATACGAGGCCAAAAGGCGCCTATCTCAGCATGATGCTGCGACATTTAAAAAATAAATGTCGGAGCGCTGGTATTCTGATAGGGCCCGCAGCTGTGATGTCACGGGCAGTTACAGAAATAAATAAATAAATATTAAAATAGATTTAACCTGTAAAGTATTAGCAAATAAAATTAAATCGCGCCAGACGTAACCTCATTACTTGTCTATGCCTTTAGTGTCACAGGCACTTTGGTGGTCTGTGGCATTGCTGTGACAAGTAAAAGGTCGCAGGCGCCGATCTTCCGGCGTAAATAAATAAATACATTTTATAAAAATACATTACATTACGGCTGTCTAGTGGAACAGCATTACAGTGAATATATAAAGAAAGTGGAGTGTGAAAGTCAGTTAGCGGCATGGATGAAATGGTGAAATAAAAATAAACTAATGTTGAGTGTTATCAAGCTACAAATTTTACAAGAAACTCATGACAAGGAAACAAAACATTGTGTAAGCCAGCAACATCAATTCGTCTGATGCTGTCAGTAAAAAAGTGAGACAAACAATAGAATTAATAAATTATCTAACTTGTGCCAATTGAACACCAAACAAAAACACGATGCGAAACAACTCCTGTGCCCATTCAGTGAAACAGTCGCTGCCTAGCGTTGGGAGTTGGGACCACCGTTGCAAGTTGCGTGCACATCAAGGGTAGGTTCAAAGTTTGGTATCTTTTTGAAGCTCCAGTAAATGCTGTTTAAATTTTAACCTGAAAGTACCAACTGTCTTTATAGCACGAAAAGGAGGTGGCAAGTCGTTCCAGCAACGAGAGGCAGCAAATTTGAAACTACCACGGAATGCAGCAGTTCTATGGGATGAGGCTAACATGAGGTAAGAAGAAGCTCTAGTCTTAATTTTGTTGACATCGCGTGACCAGGACAGTTTATTATATAAATAATCTGGTTTTTTTGTGAGAATTGTGCCAAAGAGTAGGGTAGCCAGGTGAAGCTTTCTGCGCGCTGACATTCTCATCAAATTACCCTATTATATATAACGGAGAAGGCATGTTTGTCTCGTTATTATCAGCCATATTTCAACTACTGTGGGCGAACTATGGGTATTATGTTGGATATTGCGCAATAGAAAAACGGTTGCAGTTCAAATCAGATTATAATTTTACGAACAATTTAATCACACTAGCAAATCACACACTGTAGGTACACGCACGATACAATACAACCAGATACGGAACGCGGGACAGTTTCTAAGAGCATGTTGTTCGTTTGATGTCCAATGTCCAAGAGGGCTCCAATCGTTCTGTCGCGCTGTTGTCGACCCCACACGAACTCAGGCTAGACTCTGTCAAGCGCCGCCAGATGGCGCTGGCGTTCCGAATAGTCAAACGAATGACCGGTTGCGACACGGCCATCCTGCGATGCACACGTCCTCGTGTGTTAATCTGTAAACAAACATACCCGCAAAGTATCACATAGCTCGGTCACTCCTGACCTTCATGGTTTCTCACGAAACCCCACACAACACAAACAACTTAATCTCTGCTCTATTTCATCAACAAGACTATTACTTGACTTTCCTCAAATTCGTCAGTAATACTCTGATCCCTTGGCCTGTGCCATAGCATGTGCCTTAGCCTCATAAGCGTACTTGAGAGAGCCATATAATCAAACTTCAATCATCTAGTCAAAGCTAAAATCATCAACCAGAGCCATGTACCATCGTTATCCACCTTAACAATAAACTTTATCACTTAGAGCCTTAGACAGCTGGGAACCCACACACGAGTAAGCCACTCTAACGCCACGGCTCTCTTAGCCGACCAGCATTGCTATCACACATCCATCGCATGGATCCATGTGCATCACCCCTGTGACTACACACAACCTTACTACGGCCGATAGAGAACCCCTACTCGCGTGGTTACCACTACTTAGGCTTGCTCATCACCACTGTGATCACCATCTACTTCGACCGGTACATGACCTACTAGCATCATTCTGAACTTATCGTGAGCGTATTTAAAAAAATGCATTGTAAACTAGATTGTGCTATACCTAACATTGTAACCATTTTTGCTGTTGTTTCCCAGGGAAGTACTCAGTACCGACAGTACCAGAGTCAAAACAAAATGAAAACAACTCACCAGATTCGGTAGACAACAGATCTGTAGCTGGTTTAATGGTAAAGACATCCACTCGCTGTCACTGCCTCCTTGGCAGAAGTCGTGAAACTTCTTGCACGGAAAGCACCGTCCTTGCTCAGCGATTACTCGCAAAGGAGATCCACAGAGTGCAGCGACGTCTCACGCTGCCATCCCGCTTGTACACGTCCTTGTGTGTTAACCTGTAACCAAAAAAACCAACAGCAGTGCCTGTTCCACTCGGCCAATTCTGACCACATTGTTATTGAAATAAAAACAATAACAATCATCGATAGAAAAGATTCCTCTAAGCCTTGTTAATAATTGGTCAGGAACTGTATCAACTTACGAGTAGATCACATACTACTTTGCAAGTAAATGTCGGGTCGGGTAGAAATGTAATAAAATCTAAATTTTTGCTCGCTAATCGTTACACTACATAAGAATTATTCTGTGCTGAATACACGTGTTTGACCAATACTAGTCAACACAACAACATTATTAACTCGTTTGCCACTTAACCTCTCCTTTCTTAACAAGCATTCAGCACCAGAATCGTAAACAAAACAATACAGCTCACCTGTATTTTCTAACGTGTCTGGGGGTAGTTGTACGACGCAAACATCCACTCGCCATTGCTGCTTGCAGTACGTGCTCCACCATCCGCCTGCACTGCTTGGCTGCCACTGCTCGAGCGTCCGGCCGCGATATGTCCTGGTTTCCCACTTGCAGCACACGAAGGGCTTCGCTGACGGCTGCGCTGCTTGGCTCGATTCAGTCTCTCCACGTCAATGGTAGCTCCACGCCACGTCCTTGGTGTGCTTTTTACGATAGCCACGTTGATGCTGCTCCTTTGTCCACCTTGCAGTGAATTTTCAGCAAAACGCAAATCAGCTGTCGTGATGTGTGCTGTTACGTTTGTACACGCGTCCTACCACGTGTTCTAATTACTTGAACGGGATCCGACGAGCTCGAACGCCGGTTAGGGACCCGCTTGTTTTTTTTTTTCAAACATGTCGGTAGGTGATACACGCGCGTCACGTATTCTGCATACAGCCTATGCCCAAAACAACATGCACTACGATCGCGCATCCGTATCTGGTTTATCTGGGTTCAACTCGAACAGATCCACACGATTATTTAATAAGCGTTCGCATGTTTACACTTTGTTTTTCAAATGTCTACGCGCGGTTACTTTCTGATTTTGCGCATCAACCAACACGAATCCCACGCCTGATAACGGAGAAGGCATGTTTGTCTCGTTATTATCAGCCATATTTCAACTACTGTGGGCGAACTATGGGTATTATGTTGGATATTGCGCAATAGAAAAACGGTTGCAGTTCAAATCAGATTATAATTTTACGAACAATTTAATCACACTAGCAAATCACACACTGTAGGTACACGCACGATACAATACAACCAGATACGGAACGCGGGACAGTTTCTAAGAGCATGTTGTTCGTTTGATGTCCAATGTCCAAGAGGGCTCCAATCGTTCTGTCGCGCTGTTGTCGACCCCACACGAACTCAGGCTAGACTCTGTCAAGCGCCGCCAGATGGCGCTGGCGTTCCGAATAGTCAAACGAATGACCGGTTGCGACATATATATAGATGGCTTGCCCTAGAAGATCTAGACGTGAGGTTCACATATCCAGTGTAAGTTGACCTCGTTTTGTAGGTGAGAATACAGTTGTGGGAAAAACTGCACCCGCCACCACCCAACTTCGTCCAGCCCCAGGAGCACCTGCCACCCGGACGTGATCTGCAGTGGCGTATATGGCAAGCAATCAATCGACTTAGCGGGTCCAGGTATTCCGCTGCAAGCACAATCAAGCGAAATGGGGGATTATTGACCAGACCGACACCCAGTGCAATTGCGGTGGTCCTGACCAAACTATGTCCCATATTAATATTATTTACTAGCTGCGCCCCGCGGTTTCACCCGCGTAAATGTCGACCCCGTAGGAATATCGGGATAAAAAGTAGCCTATATGTTAATCCTGGGTGTCAGCTACCTCCATATAAAGTTTTACCAAAATTTATCCTGCCGTTTGAGCGTGAAGAAGTAACAAACATAATAAACACACATACACACAATCACTCACAAACTTTCGCCTTTATAATATTAGTCTGAAGTGTGATATTAGTTATAAGGAAGTTAGGATAGGATTTCACGCGGACAATATTATGTTAGTAACATTTCTCATTAAAATAAAATAAAACTAATTCAAGAACCTATAACTATGTCCGCTTCCTGCTGCACCAGACCTGCAGCTGTGCATTCGGGTCCAGTGCCCCAGGAACAGGCAATCTGACTTATTCACTGTCACCTTAAAACCTAACCAACCAACCAACCTAAGCTAACCTTTATATGTTACAGTGTCCAAAGTGTCCGTACACCTTTACTTCTGAGAACCTTAAATGCCACTGATGCCGCGATTGGCGTGGCCATCTACTGGCCCCGACTCATCTAGCATAATACAGGGTGGCAGGAACACCGACGACGTGCAAACTGAAACTATGAATTAGTAAAAAGGTCTTTGAACAGACCGTCCGCCATTTTGTTATTTTTTTCAAAATGGCGGCTACGCATGATACCTATACAGAGTTATTGGTAAAACACTAAAAACCTTCTAGGACTGTATTATCATCTTAAACAACAACTTTTGTTCTATGACTTTTTACAAAACATAATACATTTACCAAAAACAGACGTTCAAGATTTCGCTGTTGTATCTAACCCCCGCTCCCCTCCGCTGCATTTTGTACTAGACACGGCAGTTTGTTTACCTAACTAGCGCTTTCTTGTGCTTCGCGTAGAGTTCGTAACATTTAGTGTATGAAAGTCTGATGAATTAAAATCTGATGAATTATTAAAAGTCGTAGAACAAAACTTGTTGTTTATGACGTTAGGAATATAGTCCTGAGAGGTAGTTAGTGTTTTACCAATAACCCTGTATAAATCGATAGCTGACATTATTGCAAAGATAAAACATAACTATACAATATCCCCCTTACTAATAAACGTATTATATCAGATGGATAGTGACACACCGATCTCTCTCTTTCAGTCGTCAGTAATTTGACTTTTGAAAGAAGAAGACAAAGCGTTGTGTAACTACACAGACGCTATACAACGTTTATTAGTAAGGGGGTATATGTATATCATATGGATGTCGCGTGATCAACTTTGAGTGTTAATATCTCAGAACGTGACACTTAGCGGGATTTGGTGTTATTATGTTCGCAGGGTGATTCAGAATAAGGGTTACCGCTACCCCGGAACATAAAGGGCTAAGGAAGGAACACGGATGGGTTTTAGTCAGTAAGAGTCTGACACTCCCTTCGCTCCACCCAGAGCGGGAGGGGTCATTTGATGATTTCCCATCCATAAAAAAAAAAAAAAAGGGTGATTCAGAATCATGTACCTACTGAATCCAAGGTAACAGGGTGCATCGATGTCCCTGCACCCTGTATAATATTTTTACCTTTGCCATCGACTCGAAAAGAAGATTGCATAGGTTTTACGTAAATTGAGAGGTCATCTTATACTGTCAATGTATAGCTTGATGTGTCATCGTGCGTACATCCCTCCCCTATGGGACAATAACATCGTGTATTGAATTAGAAGCAATCATGGGCCGCACCTTTTTTCATTACTGTACTCGTAAATGAGGGGGTTTATTGGTACTCAATCTGTTATCTATGTGTGGGTGAAGGTTATGGTTTAGGGTTGGCACCGGTGTGGGTTTCTTTTGAGGAGTCGAGGAAGGTTTTCATAAAGAGAGTGAGAATCTGAGAATCTCTCGTAATTTTAAGATCGTTCAAAGTCTGAAGGTCAATTCTCGTAATTTAAAACGTTCAAAATCTAGTCGCAGTCTCATCTCGGCTACAAAAAAATGTGAAAAACTTGTCAAAATGTAGGGAAATTAGAGATATTTTTGACAGATTGAGACTGAGATCAGACTATGAAAGTTTTTAAAATTACGAGAATTATCTCTCTGATCTCAGTCTCAATCTGTCAAAATGACTCGTCCATCCATACTTAATATTATAAATTCGAAAGTAACTCTGTCTGTCTGTCTGTATGTTACCTTTTCACGCCCATACCACCTGCACCGATTTAGATGAAATTTGGTATAGAGATAGTTTGAGTCTCGGGAAAGGACATAGGATAGTTTCTATCCCGATATTCCCACGGGATCGACACTAATGCGGGTGAAACCGCGGGGCGCAGCTAGTAAATAATAAAAACTTTATTGTCTTTTAATAAAAACTTTATTGTCTTATCTCTATACCAAATTTCATCTAAATCGGTTCAGTGCTTTAGGTAACATACAGACAGACAGACAGACCGACTGACAGATAGAGTTACTTTCGAATTTATAATATTAGTATGGATATGGATAGTATGGATTATTTAATGAACCCCGTAGTCAGCACGGAGTTTCAAAACTGATGAAAATTACTAGTAAACTCAGTTAATGCTTATTCCACTTTTAACCCGTCTGCCTTCAAAGCTAGGTTGAACAGGCACGTTCGTTCCATCATAGATCTCATCCATCGTTTCTCTCCTCAGGCGTGATCGAGGTCAAGAGCGGGGCCCGTTCAGCAATAAAAAAAAATAAAAAAAAATTACTAACCGCACATTTCGTTCTTCATTCACAGCTATAACTTAAAAGAATTTATGTCTGTCATTATCTTACTATCTCTATCAAAAGTAACTGAGTCGTCGGAAGGAAACGGAAACGGCGTTCGTGACTGATAAGCCAGCCGGGCTAGTCGTAACTTAAATTTTATTATATTTAAGACTTACTGTTACCCTGACTTTGCTCGTGTGGATACGCGGGCTTATTATGGCCGATTCCTATAATTTACGGACGGGTATTGGTTAAAATTAAGACTCTTGTATCTTTACCAGTAATGAAGCAAAGATCTCGTAGCTTTGCATAGTAGACCCTCCCATTATGAAAGTAGCTAGCACATGTAAAATTAGCTTACGAATCAATTTTACGCCCGATTTGGCAATGAAATAAACTACCAATGGTAAGCAAACGATTAATTTTAAGGGTTCCGTACCCAAAGGGTAAAAACGGGACCCTATTACTAAGACTCCACTGTTCGTCTGTCTGTCTGTCTGCCACCAGGCTGTATCTCATGAACCGTGATAGCTAGACAGTTGAAATTTTCACAGATGATGTATTTCTGTTGCCGCTATAACAAGAAATACTAAAAACAGAATAATAAAATAAATATTTAAGGGGGGCGGCAAAAACGGCAACAGGTAAGCGCTTAAAATATTTACAGACTAGGTACTTATAGTCCGGGAGGTACCGTTGCATTTTCGGCAGTGATTTTACGCCGATTGCTTGCCATCTTTTCCTATAGATCTCGAATGACTTATAACTGAACCAAGCGTCAGCTGGCGCACCCGCGGTGGGTGTGGAATTGGGAGGTTGCGGAAGTTGTAAAAAAAAATAAAAAATTAAGTAATAGTACGCCGGCTGAAACTTATTTCATAAATAATTGACATCATACTGAGCTGAAAAAAAATCGTCAGCTGCATCGTGGAGGGGGGATTATGCGTCAGCTGCTCGCATGAACTTGTAAGAAAAACCGTAAAATAAAGTTATAGTACGCCGGATGAAATTTGGCTACATGATTCTTCAAATAATTTAGAATATGAAAACAACAATCAGCTGCTTGTGTAGCGGTGGAAAGACCGTCAGCTGACCCAGTCAAGATTTAAAATTTTGGAGCATTGCTATTAGGCTGTTTCCTTTTAAACACATATTTCGAGATAAATTCTGGCCTTGCTTGAACCCATAACACGACCTTCGGGCTGTAGTGACCTAGACACTTCAGTCTAGTTAAATTAATAACCTAAAAGGAATACCAAATAAAATATAAATTATGTATTTCTTAAATAAAATTAATTATAATTTATATTCACATGTTTACAAAAGAACTTAAAACTAGACTTATATAAAGTCAACATTTAAAATAAAACTTTTTACAATAATTGAAATATGTATGTAATATTCAATAAAAAAAGTAATAAAAAGAATTAAAAAACCTGACTGCAACCTTATGCTAAAACTAACTGAAAAGCTAAAAACAAGCCCATTTTAAATTAAATAAAAGTTTGAAGCAGGCGGGACCCATTTGAGTTTGAAACTATAATAATGGTTTGGGCCCCGCCTGCTTCCAACTTTTATTTAATTTAAAATGGGCTTGTTTTTAGCTTTTCAGTTAGTTTTAGCATAAAGTTGCAGTCGGGCTTTTTTATTACTTTTTTTTATTTCCAGCTTTTTAGTATACAAATGTGAAAGATTTCGCAGACGATTTAGTACTTGGTACGTGTTTTTTTACGATTTGTCACTTTGAATTACTTTTAACTATATAAGTTGTATATATTTTTGTAATCACCTTTTAAAACCCTTTATTTTGATACCCCACTCGAAAGGTTTGCGAAAAAAAATTATTTATGAAGGCATTTAAAATGGCGCCAAAAATCCGCCACTTTGTTTGTTTTTTTTTTTTTTATTTTGATATACCCAGTGGCCGTGCATACATACATCCAAACATACATACATACTCAATAACTGCATTCGATTCGTTTTCAAACTTCGTAAGTATGACCATGTTTCCGAGCATCGGCGGCTTTTAAAATGGTTACCCATTCGCCAGCGCAGAGAGTTGAGGGCGCTGACTACGTTGTTCTCTATTCTTGACAATCCCACTACCCCTTCTTACATGACTTCTCAAATTCAATATTTATGCTCTGCCCATGCTAAAAATCTTCGTTCCTCCAATAATCGCCTTCTACGATGTCCTTCTCACCGTTCTGGTTTCATTCATTCTTCTTTCTTTGTCCAGGCGGTCTTTCTATGCAATGCGCTCCCTCTGAACATCAGGACGGCAACCAGTCGGTTATCTTTTAAAGTGAAGGCACGTGAACATATTCGGCAGAAGTTGGCCGTAACATCCCAGCGCTGATTTGCTGGATTCGTTTTCTCCTCTACCGATCATTTTTCCCATGAGAGTTCATTTGGTTTATATGTATGTATTAGGTCCTTACATATGAAATTGGCGTTTTTCGTACTGGCCACTTTAATCACGAATTTCTCCTCTTTGGTAAGGAATTCCAAATTCAAATTTGTACAGCTATTTACTCATGTATTTGTGCTTCGATGACCGTCATTCATTTGTTTTTTTTCTTCTGTTTTTTCTGTTTGCGTCACTCATTTTACAAAATGGAAAATTTAAAATTTCGCATTATTTACGAGTACGAGTTCCGCCGTGGCACTAGTGCTGCGGAAACGACTCGAAGGGTGAATGATGTGTATGGCGGTCATGTTGCAAAAGAAAACACAGTTCGTTTTTGGTTCCAACGTTTTCGTTCTGGAAATTTCGACCTGCAGAACAAGCCCCGTGGACGGCCTGAGACCCAAGTTGATAATGGAGAATTGAAGGCTATTGTGGAAGCGGACCCATCGCAAACCACGTCCGAGTTAGCTGCAGGCTTCGATGTTAGTGATAAAACTGTTTTAATTCACTTGAAGCAAATTGGGAAGATTAAAAAGCTCCACGCCACTGCTGCTTCACGACAACGCCAGACCACACACTGCGCAACAGACGGCTACCAAATTAGAAGAGCTTGAATTGGAATGTCTTAGACATCCTCCGTACTCCCCGGACCTTACTCCAACAGATTACCATTTTTTTCGCAATTTGGATAACTTTTTGCAAGGGAAAAAATTCAACTCCGATGGGGCAGTCCAAATCGCCTTCAAAGATTTTATTGATTCCCGTCCGACTGGTTTTTTTAGTAAAGGGATCAATGAACTACCTATAAGATGGCAAAAGTGCATTGAAAACAATGGTTCATACTTTGATTAATTAAATATATTATATTAAAAAATATTCGACTTTTTGTTCCTTCCATACAAAACGCCAATTTCATATGTAAGGACCTAATATCTATGTATATATTGTATTTTATATTCATTTCCTAACTAGTTATCATGTATGTTGCACCTGCTATGTTTTGTCTCTGCATCACCCTAAGGTTGACTGGTAGAAAATGCCTCAGGCATTAAGTCCGCCTTTGTACATTATTATTTTTTTACTTGTGCATAAAGTTTTAATAAATAAATAAATACTCTCGACGATATTTTCATAATAATGCTCGGCAATATGAATGCAATTCACAACGATTTGAAAATAACAATGCACATTGGTTCCGGGAATTTTCAAAGATTCGTTAATATCAAGAATTTGTATGAAAAATTGGGAACCGATTTGTGCTCTGCATAGCCAGGGTTCCATGCCCTCACAGGCTGTGATTTCAATCCTGCATTTTACAGGAAAGGAAAAAATAAGCTTTTACAATTGTTGCGAAAATCTCAGGCATATATGCGAGCATTGGGGGACATCACAAATATTCCGAGTTGTGAAATAGACGAGGTCTTCATAACGATTGAAGAATTTGTTTGTCGCTTGTACGGATTTAAAGCGATAAACGAAATCAACGCTACACGAGTTGCTACCTTCACTAAAACTTATAAAATTAATGAAAAAAACGATGTACTCAAGTGGAAAAACCGTATCGACGGGGCGATCTTCCCTCCATGTAAATCCGAGCTACGCCAGCATTTACTGCGCACTTCATATATAGCGCACCTTTGGAGCCATGCTCACCTTCAAGAACCTTCTCAATTATCTCTCACTGACTGGGGATGGGAAGAAAAAGACGAGAAGTATGTCTTCACATGGTTAGAGGGAGATCAAGTACCCCTATCAGTCACCAGTATAACGGATAGCAGCGAAAATATTGGCGGTATGGAATTATTGTCGCTGACACTTTCTTTGAGCTTGTATATTCCTGGTAGCCTAATTTTGATTATTGACATGCTCATTTGCAGATGATGGTGAAGAGAATCGAGCTCAAGAACTTCATCAAGACGAAGAGAACGATTTCCTGCAGGACAGTTCGGATGATGATTCGTCCGAGAACGATTACGATAGCGATACCATCGACAACGAATAGCTTCTGCAAAGTTCTCATTTTCTATATTTCGATTTTTTTAATGTTATATTACCCTTCATTTTATTTTATGTTAATTTCATTTTACACTCGATTTCATTTCATATTATGCATTTTGTTAAAAATAAAACAAGACAAAATTATACCGTGAAAGATTCTGTGCATTACTCGAATAATCTGTACCTTTACTGCGTCAGCTGACGGTCTTTCCACCGCTACACAAGCAGCTGATTGTTGTTTTCATATTCTAAATTATTTGAAGAATCATGTAGCCAAATTTCATCCGGCGTACTATAACTTTATTTTACGGTTTTTCTTACAAGTTCATGCGAGCAGCTGACGCATAATCCCCCCTCCACGATGCAGCTGACGATTTTATTTCAGCTCAGTATGATGTCAATTATTTATGAAATAAGTTTCAGCCGGCGTACTATTACTTAATTTTTTATTTTTTTTTACAACTTCCGCAACCTCCCAATTCCACACCCACCGCTACTTGAGCAGCTGACGGTCGGTTCAGTTATCAGTCATATAAGATCAACTATCGATGTTAATATCAGCCGGCTTACTATGACTTTTGAATTTGCAACGCTACCGCCCGGACTATTAGTTGTATACAACATTATTTTTAGTATATGCGAAACCTGAATATAGTTTGTTCAGAATAAGTAACTGAATCGATTCCAATAATTTTTACCCCATGTTATATTTTGGCCCAAAAATATTTAAAAAAGGTTAAAACTTGGGCACCACGAGAGCGACGCGTTCGAGGAGCGACACTAAGTAGGTACACTAATAAGTAGGTAGGTAGACGCGGCGCGGGCGCACAGCGAGCGGGGCGACCGGGGCGGGGGTGCAGCAACCCCTTCAGTCGCCCGGGTACTACAGGTTGGCGCGCACGTGTTCGCGTTCCCGTCCAACTGCATAATCGCGAGCGTGCAGCTGCCGCGGGCCTTACAGTTGTGTTTCGGTTGATCGTGTACCTATCGTATGTAAAAAGTGTCGTGTAACATTTTTAAACACGCCAAGATGGTTAATTGTAGAAAGTTATTATTTGTACCTACAGCCTGCTGTGGTTAAGTAATGCGATGTTTAACACTTTTCATCCACTTTGAACTTTAAGTGGTTGACATAAGGTGCAACAAATCGCATTGACTACATTGTATCACTTATGGCTTACGAATAAGTAATTACTTATTCGTAGCTTACGGCTGCATTTATTTACGAATAAAGTACATTATAATAACTACCTACACTTGACCATTACGACAGTCCAAAGCCTGCAAGTGTGATGGAAAATGTTATCACCAGTTAATTACAATACACTCGCCCGAACGCACGCGGCGGCGGCGCGGGTGACCATGTATTTGTACGGACAAACAGGTAACATAACAAGCTTATAACTTTGTGATTATTCATGATACAGTTTTGAAATTTTGTACATAGATTCTTTACATAAAAATACTAGACACGTGTTTCGGGTTTCGCATATACTAAAAATAATGTTGTATTCACTTCTAAAATAAATAATTAAATTAAAATAAAATAAATTAAGATGGGCTCCCATACAACAAACGTGTTTTTTTTTAACATGTAGTGTTAAATATTCTACGGTGGTACGGAACCCTTGGTGTGCAAGTCCGACTCGCACTTGGCCGGTTTTGTTGATACGAACCGACCATTAGTCGTTTTCAATAGAATCAAACTCATAACATTAATCACACTAGCAGTACTGGCAACCACTCACCAAAGCGGTCAGTGTGTATTCAAACAAAACCAACTAATCATGCTCTTGACAATACAGCGGAAAGCAAACGATTTCCACATCGTATACAAAGCGCTGCAGCGCGGTCGGAGAGCGACCCTCTCTGTAATTTAGGCACTAAAACAATTGAACGAAGGCTGGCCAAATTACTAGGCGACGGCGACGGTTCCATGTTTTATTTTCATTTAAAGTAAGTTTGTGGTCCGCTTGTTAGAAAGTGCAAGTGAAACGGGAACAGACGAGCGCTTTTATGTCGCAACGAGGTCGCAACCAACTGGTTTAATTAGCCGTTTAGCCGTTACTTTGTTGGTCCTATGGAGAAAGACGTTCAGTTTGACGGTCTGTATCACCACATAAATATGACCACACCTTTCTGATAGATGTTGTATATGTCGCATCCAATTAGTTAAATTAGCCGCTTAGTTGACCGCCTGGCCTTTGGAAGTAGTGCTCGCCTCGCTTCGCTCTTTCGGCTCGCACGCGTTTGATCACAGCTCTAACCTAACCTAACCCATTTGGTCGGGGTGCCCTGGCTTAGTTACTGCGACCGAATTCGGCTCGCGCGTGATTGGTTACAGTTCCAACCTAAACTATAATTCAGGCCAATAGTTGAACGGCCGCCGTTTAGTTAAAAGGCTAGGCGGCTAACTAAACGGCTAATTTAACCAGTTGGCTGCGACATGTACAACATGTATCGGAAAGGTGTGGTCATATTTATTTTTATTTATTTATTTTACCAAATATATATGTGTACATAAATATGTACACATATATATAAAGAGACAAGAAAAAACAGAACAGAAAAATAGGTACAAAGGTGATGCTTATTTCATAAGAAATATTTAGGGGGTGATACAGACCATCAAACTGAAAGTCTTTCTCCATGGGACCAACAACGTAATCGTGAAATTGTTTTCATACAATTGGGTCGAAAAGGTATTGAAGTTTTGAATGGGACAGTTGATAATTTTTTAAATCTCTAATACTTTATCGATACTTTACTTAATATTATAAATTCGAAAGTGACTCGTGTCTGTCTGTCTGTCTGTACGTTACCTTTTCACGCCTAAACTACTGAACGGATTTAGATGTTTGGCAGACAGATAGATTGCATCCCGGGGAAGGACATAGGATAGTTTTATCCCAGAAATAATCTTTTAAGGGGGTGAAAAGGGGGTGGAAGTTTGTATGGGGAATCATAAACCGTTGAACCGATTTAGATGAAATTTGATATGGAGATAGTTTGAGTTGTGGGGCAGGATATAGAATAGGTTTTATCCCCAAAACTTTAAGGGTGTTAAAAGGGGGGTGGAGAATTGTAAAGGGAATCAATAAAAAAGGACTATAATACTTTTATCGCGGGTGAAACCGCGGGGCACAGCTAGTAATATTATAATAAACTCGTATTTAAATAAGGGGTATTCTCGTTAAACTATTGTTAAGCCCAGTTTGGTCTAGTAACCTTTTGCCGTTATTAGATCGTCCAGTTTGGAGCGAGTTAATTATCAATTTTAAAGGTCCCAGACAGACCCTCATTATTATAATTAAATAGGGATAAAAGGGATAGTGCTATAAATAGACCTTCGGGGTGATTGCGTAACACACTATTAATAGCAATGGGTTTCATTTTGACAATTCATTAACATTCATTGTGTTATTTAAGTACGTTGTTGAGCAGACCCCGGTGCTTTCTTAGCACCTTAAACGACACCCTTCAGTAGAAATGGTGTTTGAAATATGTATGTCAGAAAAATTATAGTACAATAGTCGACCGCCGTCTGTGGTGTCACTTTGACCTTGAGTTGACCTAGCGTAGTACGGAGTTTCAATAGAATAAGAGGCTAGCTTATAATATGTTTGTTAGCACTGACGAACTCCTACTTTATATTCTAGGATCCAACGAAAATAAATCCATCAAGCTACCACAATCTATAAAAAATCTTTAATAGATTTTCAACTGTATCGCTAAAGTATAAGGTTCAATGTTGATTGGGAAAATTTTACAGTTTCGGGTAGCTTAATGTGCTAGCGTCTGTACCTTTGTTTTTCCATGATCTATTCGTATCCTTCAGTGAGCCAACAAATTAGAGGATTATATCCAAGATAAGAATGCTTGGAAACATGCTGTTCCTGCTCCATAGGGCGATTTAGAGTCTAGACAAAATCAAACTGGTTGCTAATTACCCGACTACGGAGGGTACCTATATGATTTTAACCGGTATGTATGTATGTTCATTTGTTCCCTCGTAATAATTTGACAAAATGAGGTATCGTTAGAAGCGTCTTGACCGTCCGCTCGTTATAGGCTATGTGACGTTACACTAAATTTGATATGGCGCCCTCTAGAGGACATAAAGTAATGAGTTTAAAAATAAATATTTTGAGATGGTGCCTTGTTCAGTATCAAATGAAAGGGTTTAATTAGCACATTTCAAAAATATGAATATTACTTGAATTGGTTTCAAAATAATTAAATAAAAAATAAATTTAAAAACTATAACTCAATAAATGATGAATCCTTTTCCGAATACCGAACAAGGCACCATCTCAAAATATTTATTTTTAAATTCATTGCTTTATGTCCTCTAGAGGGCGCCATATTGAATTTAGGGTGACGCCACATACAAGTGTATAGGAAGATGCGGGTGAGAATTCGAAGAAGTTACCCGTCAGTGCCATCTGCTGCCTTGCGCTCCTATGGGCTCAGCGTGGCGTCCGATCTGCTGAATCGTTCTAAACTTCACTACACTTTTATTCCACAGCTGCTGGTTAATGTTATAGTTCGTATCTTGAGGGGATTGTAGGACAAAATCATAGAAGGACCATTTCTTATTACAAAAAGTTTAACGCGTGCAGAGCGCGGCGCGTGTACACGTTCAGACGATTAGTTCAAGTGAAAAAACACCCCGGATGTGTGGAGCCTCTGCACTCCCCAGCAGCCCGACCAGAACACTCAGCGAGCAGGCGAGGATCCGATCGGCAACTCATTCAAATCAACACCCTCTCCAGTATTCATAAAAGCTTGATTACGAGTTGTGGGGTGAAGGGCTATCCAAAATCCCTAATATGAAATGCGGTAGGTAATACAAGAAAGTACAGACGCCAGCACATCAAGCTACCCGAAATTGACAAATTTTCATCAACTTTGAACCTTATGCTTTAGTGATAAAGTTGAAAATCTATTAAAGAAATTTGGCAGATTGCAGTAGCTTAATGTGCTGGCATCTGTACCTTCCCGTGGCCGCATGCTACCATAGCTTATAAATGTTAGTACAGCGGCACGCGACTGCGGGAAGGTTCTTTCTTTTTTCATCCCTTTCAGTAGTCGGGTTTTAGTTTTAAACTTATTTTTTTTTAAATAATTGTACCTATATTTTTAAAATTTTTATGACATTGAGTTTTACATTCTGTGACAACTGTAACTCACAAACTTGTTTAAATTCTAGGAAAATCACTTTTACAATATTTGTAAATATATGAGCACCATGTATCTATCACATAATTGATTTACCTGTCATTGCTTTATTTTTTATTCTTTTTTACCTTTTGTGGTAGAGTAATTTTATTCTAGGTGCATCGTCTTCACATATTATATTATGAATATATACAAAACCTTGTAAAACATTTTAAAAGAGTAACGGTGGAATTTCTTGCCCATTCTTCTTCATACGAAAACTAACTTATGGAAGGGGCGACTAGAATAAATTCTATTTTATTGTAATTTTTGACGTTCAAAGGTGCCTTAAGCTTTTTATGTGCCTTATTGAAATAAATGATTTGACTTTGACTTCAGCCACAGGAGAAAGAAAAGGGTTTTAAAGATAAATGAAACAACAATAATTATACAATTTATTTATTTTATTTAATAATATGCGCCTAACACAATGTTCAATTCGCCATGGTCCGAATTAATTTACAAAACTGTTTACATTTTAAATTAGGGCCTATGACTGTCGCTGTAAAGATAAGATTAGGACTTCTCTAGTAAAACATTAGTGTGGCAACTGTGGCGTCACTGTCGCGCAACTATGGCGAACTGTGGCGCCACTGTCACGCTACTGTGGCGCCACTGTCGCGCAACTATGGCGCAACTGTTGTGCTACTATTTTAAGTTTTTGTTTTTATCTCTTGTCCTTATGTTTAAATCTATTTTGTCCTAATCTTAAATATTTCTACAATTAAATGAGGAAGCATTACAAACACTGATAACATAGTCACAACATAAATATTTAGTACCATTTGACTTTAATTATATAAATACTTACACATTTTTACACATTTATCTACTTTTTATTAATTAATACATTTTTTTAATATAAATTTACAAATACCTCATGAATTGTTTTATGTTATCCTAAAATTATACAATAATAAAAGCACATTGAGAACTAATAATTTCTATAAACGGTTTGTATAATATTTACAAAATATTGATACTTTTCCGAAATGGGGGCTCACCATTTGAAGGCCATGTGATCAGCTAATCAACATACAAAATACATTTAAATATACCAAAATTAATTTATTCTTATTTTTTTGATCAGGTAACCTCATAGCCGCGAAAAAGTACCCGGAAATTATACATTTTATATTTATACAATAAGCAAAATATAAATGCAAATTATATCGCTATACTACATTTTTTATAACACATTTTTATTTTTGTATAAACCCTAGAGGTCGTCGGTTTTATACAATTGTTTTACATATAGTAAAAAATCGACGTTTAATTTTTATACACTTATTGTTACGTTTAAACTCTTGTGCCTTCCATCTAAACTTTTGTATAAACTAAATGAGAAAAAATTAACTTTACATTTTCAAAGAAGGTAAATCTTTCGAAATATTCAACAGTCAGAAAATAAAAAAAGTCCTCATAATTGATATGTCCCTAACAGTACATACATAAACAAAGAAAAAACGACATCAAAACCTTAAACTACACATCATAAGAATATTTACAAAAATCTCAATTTAAAGCACAGTTTCGTTCGTGCAAGTCCTAGGCCCGTTTACTAGAGAATATCTACTAGAGCCGCCATTTTTCCTACTAGTCACCGCTCCCCTGATGAAAAGTTCTTTGAAGGTCTCCCGAAATTGTCTCGACATACCACAGTATATTGCAAAATTGATGGGATAGGAGACTAGGATGAAGAAATTAGTTATGAGGATCAAGATGTTAGCTATGTAGTAGTCTAAAATCTCGACTATAGTGCTAGATATAATGTGTAAGATGGTGACCACAGCCACAGGGATCTCGACTAGAAGGAAGACGGTCACAACGACTATAAGCATCAAAGTGGTACAGTTCGAATCTCTGAGCTTCCTACACTCGGATTTTCGGTTCTCCTTGAAGAGTCTTTGCCGGTTAATCTGCGCAGTCCTCATGGCTCTAAAGAGGAGGACGTTGAGGACTACTAGAGAGGTGCAGGGGATCAGGTGAACGAAGAGAACTCTAAAACCGTAGTATGTTATGAAATACGCGTCCAGAGATATCGCTTGCACCCACGGAGCCATCTCGATCTGAAAAAGAGAAAAATATGGGTCAGTACACGTCTGAAATTGAACACAATTGCCCCAGAGCAGGGTAATGGTTCTTTACATTGATTTGACAGCGTGTTAATTAATAGGTTGTCATTTTTATATCTTTAATTACTAACATGATGACATTTTCATCATCACGATTGACATAAAAAACAATTATTTTATTTTATAATAATACAGTGACCAATTCAGCGCACCTAATTAAATATTTTGTAACATCCCATAAACCTGTGTTATGCAAATAAATAGAATTTAGATGCCGATCGCTTCATACATACTCGTATATAGAAGATGGCAAACACAGTTATAAATAAATGTATTCCTACTTTTTATATCGTATTGGTACAAACTACAAGTATATCAAAATAGCTCCTGCTAGTCACTAAGGTGATTATTTAAAATGCCGTTTTCATTTGCCACTAACAAATCCAACCTTTAAATGTTATTCAACCGTTAAAAACAAATGAATAATTGATGTACCTACACTTACTTGAGATTTTGATTAATAATGAACTCTATGAGCGTTGACATTTGCATTTGTCACAAGCCTTTGAATGTGGTATGTGGATTAAATTATCTCAATTGAATTCAGTCAGTGTATTAAACCAGTCAGGCGATGGATAATGAGATGCTAATTTTGGTTTTCACCATTTTTTGCTGACCTGAAGTGATTCTAAACGTCACCTGGAAATTCGAACGGTGTCTCGTTGTGAATCCGCAATGATTTACTTTAAAAAAAAAATTAGTTCGCTTTCGAAATGTGTGCGCACACTTGAGTAAGGTTCCAAGTGAACTTTACAAAATGGCAGCAGATATTCTGTAAAATTCTCATCGTGAAAACTAAGGTGAAATGTACTGGCCGGTTGGTGTCCTGGTGGCTGGTGTGATTGGTGTGGTGGTTTGGTGAATGGTGCCTGGTGGTGGTATGTATGGTGTGTGTGTTGGTCCTAGCATCAGGGTGAAATGACAGCTCAATTCACCTTAGTTTTCCCTGTGACATTTTAACAGAATAGACCGGCTTAGCTACTTCGCGATTCGCAACTTTCCCGATTTTCCACTATAACAAAATACCCTAACAAAAGTGGCGATTCGTAATTATTTTGATCTTCATACATTCAGTGTCGTTTTGCTGACTATTGAGAATGCCGGCCGAATAGCACTACAAGCCACCCAAACACAATAAAAAGGTTTTTGGACATGAAAATTCTGGAATAAAAAAGGGAATTTTCTCCAACATTAGTGCCTTTCGTAGATCACAATCTAGGTGCTCCAAATAAAAAAGTAAGACAGTTGACTGACGTATCTGCGTCCAACCTCAATCACTAGATCTAGAAACGTGATTGGAATATGTTGTATTCATATTATAATATGGAGGTCTGTGACCGGTTCAACTAACTTTCTGACTAACTGACCGACTATTTAATTTTGACAATCCAAAAGTGCCTGTACATGGTTTAATAGAAATAAATGCTTTGAGTTTGAACTAGGACTTTTTTAATGTCAAAATTTTTTTTTTTTGCTTTTATGTTTTTTATTACCTTATGGGGCTTGTGGCTAAGTAATAACAGCAGGTTAAGCTACGCTTGCCGCGTTTGGTCCGTGGATAGGTGATCATCTTTACATACCAAGACCCCTCCGTGCCTCGGAAAGCACGTTAAGCCCGGCTGTCCCGGCTGTCATTCGTGAATCTTTGACAGTCGTTACGGGTCGTCAGTAGCCCGAAAGTTTGACAACCAGTCTTACCAAGGGGTTTCGTATTACCTAATAACTTGGTTGTGGAGGTCAGATAGGCAGTCGCTCCATATAAAATACTAGCTTCAGCCCGCGACTTCGTTCGCGTGAAACTTCTTGTTTCCCCCGAGCCACCCCGTCGTATCGCATCACCCGCCCGCGCTATCACTTAACGTTCTTTTTTACTTTTTTTCTTTTTGCTCGGCTCCTTAGGGTCATAGCGTGATGTTACATAGCCTATAGCCTTCCTCAAGAATTGGGCTATCAAATGCAAGAAGAATTTTTCAAATCCGACTGGTAGTTCCAGAGATTACCCCCTACATACAAACTTACAAACATACAAACTTACAAACTTTACCTCTTTATAATATTAGTATAGACTGGTACTCAGCTGCATCCAGTTAGAATGGAAGCCGACCTCAACATAGTTGGGAAAAGGCTAGGCAGATGATGATCTTTTTTATTACCGCTTTGAGTTTACTAAAATTGTGAAAGATTTGTAGAAAAAACAATAAGTATGTTGAATTCGCCGCTGTTCTATCGATTCTGGAAGATAAATCTACAGTGCAGGAATACACGCCTATAATGTTCCTACTGTTGGGTCACAGGCCTCCTCTTTTAGAGAGGGAGTGGGCCATAATCTACCACGCGGGCCCAGTGCGGGTTGGTAGATACCACATGTCTTTGAATTTTTGGTTCTAAGATATGCCGGTTTCTGCACGACGATTTCCTTCACCGTTTTGGGAGCAGTGGTGATGAAATTAAATAAACAAAGTAAAGCGCCTGTCTGGGTTCGAATTCGAACCCACGACTTGTAACTACCAATGCGAGTAAATTATTAAGTCTATACTATATTGATCCGATATCATTAGACAACTGTATCGGATTACAAGGGCACCTCATTAATTTAGGCCGCCAAATCCCCCATGCTTGTAAAGAAAAATAATTACTTTTTATTATGTAATTTTTTTTTTAATTAAGCAAAAAGGCATTAACCTCATTATATTTTTAATGAAATAAAAATTTCGCAATTCGCCATTTTTGATGAAATTAAAATACAAGATTTTTGCCGATACTTTGGGATTTCGGTCACAATATTTGGTTCCTAAGGGTTTTCAACAGGAAATTTTTGGTTTTAGCAGGCTAGAGCCAAGATTCGACCCCAGTTAGTTGCAATAGGCTTGCCCCTATTAAAAATAACTTATAAGTTGACTTGTTTACATTTTTGGCTAATAAATCGCGAATGCAGATTACTTACTCTGCAGACTTCCTCGAAGTGTCCCCGCCAGACGGTGATCTGCGGCACATATCGGCGGTCGAAGAACCTCGGCAGCTGGTGCAGGAAGGCGGCCACTCCGATGTAGATGAGGCACTTCATCACGTTGGGCATTGTACACCTGGAGAAGGAGGAAAGGCGGTTCAGTAAGTTGGTGGTGAAGGAGCGAGAGGTGGTGGAGAAGATGAAAAATTTTCATCAGTTTCGTGTCGGATATAGGGCTTAACTTATAACTTACGAGCAGCGCCCCGCGGATAAAAAGTATTCTTTGTGTTAATCCAGGGTGTCACCTACATCCATACAACATTTTTATCAAAATTGGTCCAGCCGTTTATGCGAGAAGAATGAACGAACATACAAACACACTCACAAACTTTCGCCTTTATAATATTAGTGTGATTCTGAAACTGATCGCGTACACTTAATACGTCATCGGCCGAACTATTCCCGCCCGTCGACGGCCGAACTTGGCCGGTCGAATCCTTAATCTGCCTAGCCTTCTCCCAGCTATGTTGCCGTCGACTTTCAGTCTAACTGGATGCAGCTGAGTATTTTAAATAGAGCGACTGCCTATCTGGCCTCCATGACCCAGTATCAAACATATGTAAAAGAAAGGACGTCCGTACACTACTTCAACCAACATCGTCCGATGACTAGGTGTAAAGGTAGAATTTCCTAACACTGCCGTGGCTGTCACATAACGTCCATAATTTACCGGCGATTGACGTCACTAAAACGTTATTAAACGTTCTCTAGTTAAACACACCAAATTATTTATGAAAGTAATTTGGTGTGTTTTCCTAGAGAACGTTTATATTTATTTATTTATTTATTGGATCACCAACAGAGGCTACACAGTTACATGCATGTTAACATGAACAGGGACAAATAAAAGTGTGCGCTTCCAATTATAGGCGACCACATCATTCACTTAACATCTAGGTAGGTACATTAAGTTTGACAAGAACGAACACATTAAAATAAATCACAATACAATACACGAAAATTATAGAAAGAAAATGTTTGACACCGTATAATCAAACATCGCGGTAGGCCCAGACGGAGATGGCGGGATGAGCTGGACTCCTTTAACAAAGACTGGTCCTTGGCAGCTCTGGTCAAAGAGAGGTGGGAGGCCTTTGCCCAGCTGTGGGACATTAAGGGCTAATAAAAAAAATCAAACCATGCAATAATTTTCACGACTGTCGTCACTCGTTATGTGGTAGGCACTCTTCTAGGAAACGGTAGCTTTAGCACTCTTTCTTTTACAAATCTTTGGTTCGATCGGTCGAGTTCGCCCGACGATAATTTTGTTTTTAAGCTTATCTCACAAAGAACATCACCCATTCTGGCTTTTTTTTTTGGCGGCCATCAATAATAATATTTTTAAAGTACACATTTAACTCATTATTTTTCAAATAAATGTTTCTACTACTGCGACCATTTAAATAAAATGTAATTAATTCCTGGCCGCCAACTTTTTATTTTTTATCCCAAGTCGCCGAACAAAATGGGTGATCTCCTTTCTTTACAAAGGATTCTTGAATATAAAACCCGGCTTAAGTTTTTTAATTGTCATTATTTTCGACTTTTACGAATGATTCGTAAAAGTTAAAGTTTATTGGTCTAGAAACAATTCAAATATGAACATTAAAATCTGAATCACCTCGCCAGATGGAATTTATACTTCGTGCATTAAACTAATGATGCTGAGAAACATTATTCAAGATTCTCTGTTTGTTTTAGGCTCTATCGAAGAAATTCATTCATTTTTCAATTTAATGTCAGTATTGTATGAACAAGCCAACCAAAATATGGAACTATCAAAAATACTTAGTCTTAGAGTGGGCGCGCTATTAGCATTTTGCCGAGCCCGGCAAAAAAATCAATATTTTGAAAATTATTTGCGCGTTGAGTCCAGATTTTTAGTAGCTGCCTCTACTTTCGTCGTAGACCACGGGGTCGAAAGGTTAAACTCGATCAGGGCCCTGTATTCTGCATGGTAATTATGATTCCCCGCGTAACCATGTACGGTTGTCAATCGTGGTATTTTGACAGTTCAAACCACGCCAACTTCGCGATTTATAGCGCGGTTGTTGCTTGCAAGCTCATTATAAAACAAAGTCCTCTAAACGGCTTTGTTCACAATCGCTTGTCAATTTATAATGTGTTTTTACACGCAAGTTAATTGCCTGTGGCATACAATAAAATTGAAGCAATAATTGATTGGCACCCACAAATAGCACGTACAATAAAATCGCATTTAATACCCACTTGAATCGTTTGTACAGGGACGTGCAACTTTCTCCTTTATTTATAATCATTGCTTAAAGTTAAATTTATTAGTGATTAGCGGCTGATATTTTTGACGTTTAAATGTCACTTAACTGTAATAATTGTTTTTAAATAAACCCCTTTCTGTGGAGACGAGACGAAACTTGCCTGCAGTAATTGATTTGCTACAACGTACAATACTACTTAGCCTTGGTGTAAAAAGAAGTCGCATATTATGCATTAAGTAAAAAGCTGTTTTTGCATTACAAACAAACACTTACATATTTATTGTATCACACTAATATTATAAAGATGAATGTTTGTGACTGTTTGTTAGTTCTTCACGTACAAACGGCTGAACGGATTTGGATGCAAGGAGAGGTCAAAAGTGGCATAATGTTCCGAAGATTTTTAAACGCTAATGTGATGTACCTTATTAGAAAGCTTATTTATGAGTTATTATGCTACTCGACTATAATTGAATACGATTTTTTCAGGCGCCTGTTTTTTTAAAAAAGTGAAAAATGTTTCAGTACAAACAAAACGCACATAGCCTTTATTTATTCATTTCTATGCAATATAATTATTTTAAATGTGGCTAAAGTTTCCGTTTCTATTAAATGCTTTGAGATTTTATTATAATTTTAGCTGCAGCTCCATGAAAAAATATTGATTATCATGATAATGCAATATCAAAACGTGTCGAAAAAAGGTCAAATCTGTAAATGTCAGAATGACGTTGAAATTAAAAAAAAAACACCTTTCACCACTGACGTATAAATCTGGAATCAGTTTTATTGTCATTGTCAAGTCATTTGCCACAGGGCTGCCAACCCTAAAATATAAATAATGTTTATAGTTAGTGATGCAAGCATTTTATTGTTTTCCGATACAGTTATAATGATGATTATTTTCTCCTAAACCTGACCACAGCCTAGTTACTGGGTAACACGATACTCCTTGGTAAGACTGGTTGTCAGACTTTTGGGCTTCTACGGGTAGTCACCCGTAACGTCTTGCTACGAGCCTCGATTCTTTTCTTCTAATATTACAATAAACCATTAATATAAATCGAATTCGAAAAGCTACTCTTCGGGAAAAGAATAAGGGGCAAGAAGGAATGTCTTGAATCTGACATTAAAATTTGCCGAATTGACATGGAGTGGGTGGTCCTAATATGATTGGAGAGAAATAATCCAATAAACAAAATCATATTTGGATTAGGAAAAGGAAACCACTAAAAATATTTCATGTAAAGCAAGTTTCCAAGACTTACACAAAACTTTCACTGTGAAAAAGTTCATCATCTGTCGGATATCTATGATCATCTGCCTAGCCTTTTTCCCCAACTATCTTAGGGTCAGCTTCCAGTCTAACCGGATGCACCTGAATACCACTATTTTACATGGAGCGACTGCTTATCTGACCTCCACAACCCAGTTACTGGGTAATACGATACCCGTTGGTAAGACTAGTTGTCAGATTTTCGGGCTTCTGACGACCCGTAACGACTGTCAAAGATCCACGAATGACAGCTGGGACCAAGTAAAGATGGTCACCCATATACGGATCGACCGCGACCCCTGCGGCTGTTATTACTTAGCCACGAGCCCCTCGCCCCCCTAGGTCTGGAAGACTATTATGTATCACAAAAAAGGTGACTTGAAAGTTCAGGTATTTTTTGGTATAATTAGGCAATATAACTATGTAATGTATTTTCTAGCCTCTTTTGTCGTATCGTTGTGAAAGATATTTAAATCAGTAACTGCACCCCGCGGTTTCACCCGCCTAAATGTCGATCCCGTAAGAATATCGGGATAAAAAGTAGCCTATATGTTAATCCAGGGTGTCAGCTACCTCCGTACCAAATTTTATCAAAATTGGTCCAGCCGTTTGAGCGTGAAGAAGAAACAAACATAAAAACACACACACACACACACTCAAACACTCACAAACTTTCGCTTTTATAATATTAGTGTAATTCTCACCAGTCTTTCAGAAGATCAAGTAACGTCAACTACAAGACCAATTCTGCAATATTGAAGAACGCTACAAGCAGTGTTTTTCTTACTTTTCCATTTATTTTTCTTTGTTATTGGAACGAAGTTCTTTAACGGAGCTTGCGGTAGGAGTAAACTTGGAGAAATCTTCACGTAACGAAAAAGCTATAAGCCCCATCCATGCGACTTTTTCTTACATATAGAGAGAGTTAGAGAGATATTTTTCATGGTTTTCAAGGTTGCTAAAGCCGATAGTAAGGTCAAAATGAAAATCCAAGATGGCGGCTGCGAACATTTTCAAATTTTCGCAGCGGCCATCTTGGATTTTCATTTTGAACTTTGTTCCTGCCGGGGGTCCATCGAGCCCACACTTTTTTATTTAGGTAGTACGAATAAATGTTTAAGTACTTTCATTCTTTGATACATACATAAGCTCACACCTTCTTCCCATGGGAGTCAACCAATCCATTAAATCAACTCAGCCTATCGCAGTCCACTGTTGGCCATAGGCTTCTCCCAAGCCCAAACATTCTGTCCTCCGCCTTTCGCATCCAGTCCGTCCCATCGTCGGTCCATCTAGCTGGGGGGCGTCTCACGCTACGCTTGCCGATACGCGGTCTCCACTCCAGGACTCGTCTGCTCCACCGGCCATCGGTCCTTCGACAAACTTGACCAGCTCAATGCCACTTCAGTTTGCTTACTAGCTAGTTTGCAAGCTATATCAGTAACTCCTGTTTTTTTCGGATACTTTAATTTCCAAATTTTCCTTCATTAGATACTTATTATTTTGCACCAATGACAACGCCATTTTTATGTCCAGGCAATCACGGTTTATTCCAAGGTTGCCTGGAAGAAATCGCAGAAAACGATAAGACCGCTTATCGTAGTGTTAAATCATTTTTTTTTTGTTTTTCCTGGTGAGCAATTTATTTGTGGTTGGCGCAACATGTCTTTTTCTTCCATACTTGTCTTTTTGCTGTTGTCGTCTCGGTAGTCACCCCCTTTCTAACCATATCATCATTCACACATTCCATCCATTGATTTTTTGTCGTCTTCCCCTACTCTTATAGCCATCGACATTCATACTCAAAACTACATATATTAATCAATAAAAAATAAAACTATTTTTAACAGAAAATATCGAATCTATTTTTGAGAAACCGTGAGTGGTTGTACAAAAACCAACCCACATTTCCTCCATCTACCCTCAAAGTTTGAAGACGTAAAGAGGGTTATTCTTAAAAGGTCTCCACCAAAGGATACTTGACATTTTTGTTTATTGATTTCGGTATTTTCGAGAGAAATAATCGTGAAAGTGTAGGTTTTGTATTACTTCCCACGCTTTTGAAATATGACCCTAATGTTAAAGGTCGTAGAGATAAATGTCGGAAATCATTATTTCTAGATTTTCGGATCAAAAATAACATAACACGTAATATCACGCTGTGTTTCCCCGAAGGGTTGAGCAGAGGTGTACCTATAGTAGGTACACCCACATTTCGCCAGTTATGTTTGGGAACTATATTTTCTATCATCAAAATTTATATCTGTCATCAAGTTGTATCACCTAATAAATAGATCTATCGCCACGAAATATTTGTATCACCTAATAAATAGATCTATCGCCACGAAATATTTTCGTTCTCAGATAGCGGGGCTCCGTCGACATAGGATGCAAGAACGAGCGAAGGGCACCCCGAGGTTCGGTTTGGTTAGGTTACTTTAAACCCTTTACACAGAAATAGGGGCCCCGCGAAGCGGGGCTCCGTCGACATAGGATGCAAGAGCAAGCGAAGGGCACCCCGAGGTTCGGTTTGGTTAGGTCACTTGCATTTTTTGGTGACTACATTTTGGTGACAGATCTACTATTTGGAGGACAAACCCTATTATTTAAGAAACACAAAACTAATTAAATTGGTGATAGCTTAAATGATACCCGTTATGTTTAAGTCCATGTAATAAGGGGTGAGCCTATTGCCAGCAAACAAATGAAAGTCTTACGAAATAACCACTGTGCGATGGCTAATGATGTAGATTACATAACATTCCCCGAGAGGCTTGTGACTAAGAAATAACAGCCGCATGGACCGACCGATCAGGTTAAGCTACGCTTGCCGCGGTTGGTCCGTGGATGGGTGACCATCTTTACATACCATACCCGTGCGTTGTAAAGCACGTTAAGCTGTTGGGCGCGGCTGTCATTCGTGGATCTTTGACAGTCGTTACGGGTAGTCAGGAGCCCGAAAGTCTGACAGCCAGTCTTACCAAGGTGTATCGTATAATCCAGTAACTGGGTAGTGGAGGTCAGGTAGGCAGTCGCTTTATGTAAAATACTGGTATTCAGCTGCATCCGGTTAGACTGGAAGCCGACCCACACATAGTTGGGAAAAGGCTAGGCAGACGATGATATAATAGGTAAGTGACATCATAGAATTTATCAAATTCCCGAAAACCCACATATTTTTTTACAACCAGCCAGTGCAAGGTCTGTTCCAATTTTCTGGCAATACTCATAAACTGTTAAACGGGATAAAATACCACTCTAGCGTGATATTTTATTTGACCATCTTTTTATGGGCTATAAACTATTGGGACCGTCAGCAGTCTGACTCGGCGCTTACATCATTTTTTTATTGCGATCTTAATGAGTTTATTAGAAGAAATATTGGCAATTTGGTCTACTGAATAAGGGTGTCCCCACATTTATCGACGCGGAATCAGCTTAAGCCGAGTGCGTATCACCAAACTACTCGACTTATCGCCGAGCTAATAGGCAAACGGCTCGTTTCGCCGTCGATCGGCGTCGCGCGGCGTCGTCCGAGCAGAGGTATCTTCATGATTTTTTTCTATCGTATCAAATTAGTTGTATTATATTTTCAACACACTATCTACCTAGCATATATCCTGAAGAATATCATATATTTTTCTAATTTTGTTTACTGTAGTCGATAATATACTTTTATTGTTTCTTAAACTTGCGTTTTTTGCGTTTAGGTCCTGTAAGCCCCTTAAGACACAGACCCAGAGCTGGAGGAGTCATTTGATGATTTCCCATCCACAAAAAAGCCCCTTAAATTTCGCGGGTTTCCCTGTCCATTTTGCCTGCTTTGTTACCACTGCGGCCTATCGTACAATGAAATACCTACTTTCTACTAAGTAAGACCTCACAAAAGGCCGTACACTTTCGATCTGTCGTGGGCATTCGAGCTACTTTTAAACACTTTTCCTACATCACCCACTCTTTGACACCTCACCCTTGTCAAATGAACAAGTGACTGTATTTATTTGCTCTCCGATGCAGATATTTTTCAGGAAATTTCTCAAAGCACTTACTGGGTTTCTAAGTAGGTACAAAGGTAGGGAATACTTTTCATTATTTTATTTTTCTGCCAAAAGTATTGACCGAAAGAAAACTTAGAAAGAAACATGCGTTTATTGGCATTAAAGCAAAATAAATACACCTTGAAACTATAAAACAGAAAACAAAGATTATAGGTAATTCAAATTCAAATATTTTATTTCAGATATAAATCCTCATAATGTTAGTATAACTTAGCCTAATGTTATATTAATTTAAATTAACAATAATAAACGACTAATGAACCATAGAACTGTTCGTTCAATCGCACACCAATTCGCGCACAACAGTAAATTAAACATTTTTTTTAGAGTTGCTTGGAATTTAAGTTTGAACACCTTTATATTTTTTAGGCAACGGCTATAAAAAGATTGTGCGAAAATATAATTCTGCTCGGCCGACAAAAAAATGAATCAATTATTCTATAAAGGGAACGCCTTAAAAGCTATTTTAATGAAGTTTGGGCGGAACTGAACCCAATAACTCTGTGCTGCCATAGATTGGGGGATGGGTTTTAAATGTTGGGGTGTTTTGCTTGCATAAACAGACTAGGTACACAGGTTGGCAGGGACATCTGACTCTCAACCTGTCACCGTGCATGGATGCAGTACTTGATTGTGAACCCCATGCGTTAAAATATTTCGTCCGTTATTAAAAAAAAAATCTGCTGTCCCACCGCATCGCCTGCCGACAGTGTCACTTCGTTTTCGCTAGCGATATTTCTGACTTTTTGAAGTGTAAACTTCTTTAGCGGCGTTGCACACTTTTTTGTAATGGGTAAAAAATGTTAAACTCGCGTCAGGACATCGCGTCAGGTGACCGTCAGGAGAGACTACACAGGGGAGAACTACTACTCCTAACTACTAAGTATCCCCCTCTCTTTCTACGGCGGCGCCAACCGAAGTGAACCAAGTGTCACACGACAATGGATGGATGGATGGATGGATGTGGGTGTGGGTGTGGGTGTTGGTGTGGGTGTGGGTGTGGGTGTGGGTGTGGGTGTGAGTGTGGGTGTGGGTGTGGGTGTGGGTGTGGATAAGGATGTGGATGTGGATGGATGGATGGATGGATGGATGGATGGATGGATGGATGGATGGATGGATGGATGGACAGCTGATGGCTCGACCTCGACCGTCTGTGTAGTAGCCACACTGCTGTGTATTCGTAAAATTCGTGTATTAGTGTTTAAAATATGGAAATTGAACAAAGTGCATCTATTAATGAAAAAAGTGACGCAGAAATAGTGAAAAAAAAAATGAGTTATAATATTAATTCAATTAATAATTGATTTATTTCAATGTTAATATTCAAGTTTTCACTTCTGCCGGCACTCCCGGAGTGCAACCCGTCTTTTTTTTTTCTTTTTGCTCAGCTTGTAAGGATCATAGCGTGGCGTTAAATAGCCTATAGCCTTCCTCAAGAATTGGGTTATCAAATGCAAAAAGACTTCAAATCCGACTGGTAGTTTCAGAGATTATTAAACAAGCAAACTCTTCAGCTTTATTATTAGTATAGATTGAATCACTTATTTTTCTTTGACAACTCCACCGTATTGTTTCCTTTAAGGCGCTACCTCGAAAATTTAAAATCCTCGACAACCTACTAAGCGAGCGAAAGTGATGCAATTACTTCTGAAACGCAAAAGTGCGTGCACTCGGATTAAAACGACGTAAGTATGTACCAAAACGAATTTACTCTTTTTTTAACAAAATAAATTAATTAAATTTAAAACTACTTTGAGTAAAGTTTGATATGATAGTTCTCTATGTTTTAATGTTACGCCGTGATGTCGAAAAAAGTAAAAAAAATAGAAATAATTTTGCAATTTTTTTGTATTGAGAAAAATTCATTGAATCGTGTATGACCAAAGAGTAAAAAAACATATACCGAAATGTTAAATCCCTATTCCAGATACTTAAAAAGTTACACGAAATAGAAAAACCACATATTTTTAATATATCACCTTAAGTAAACGTACTTGTGTTACAAATAACGAGCACGTATGAGTTCATCTCGCAGCGGGAACATGGCGGCAGCGGCGACAACATACCCGCAACAACATAATACACTCAATTGACTTTAAATTGCTAATATTCGTGTTTGTACACACATGCTCAGTAGACAGAATATTTAATAAAAATTTCGGCTGTTTTTATTACCTATATCTATATACTTTCTATACATACTCCCCTACTAATAAATGTTCACTTTATCTTCTTTTTACCCGACTGCGCCAGAAGGAGGGTTATTCGAAAGTCAAATTACTGACGACTGAAAGAGAGAAATCGGTGTGTAACTATTCAACTGATATAATACGTTTATTAGTAAGGGGGATATTGTTTTGTTGGAAGGAGGCTGTGTTACTAAAAAAGTTATTGGAATTCGACAGAGCGGTGGTGGCTCAGTGGAGAGCAGTGGTGGTGGCGGAGTTGTAGTTCGTAGGTTTGAACCCAGAGAGGCGCTTTAGTTTGTCTAAATTATCATCACCACTGCTCTCAAAACGGTGAAGGAAAACAACGTGAGGAAACTGGCATGTCCTAGAACCAAAAATTTGAAGACATGTGACATCTACCAACCCGCACTGGGCCCGCACTCCCTCTCACCGAGAGGAGTCCTGTGTTTCAGCAGTGGGAACATTATAGGCTGATCATACTTAAGCTTATGCTGAAATGGGAATTATTTGAGGTTTGAAAAAATACATGCCTTTTTATGATTATGGTAATGTCAACGGGCTACACAAACTCGGAGGGAAATAACGGCTAGTTTAAGCCATACCTACCTTGTCTTACTTTCTTGGGACCATGAATAGCAATTTGCAGACAGTTATGCCACCGCGAGGCATGGGATCATCTTTCAGTTGGTTTGAAATTCAATCTGCGAGTCTAGAATTCCTAACGATATTTTCCTGTAGAAAATTATTAATAATAATTGAGTGTGCAAGTCACCCCCTGCTATTTTATCCGTGTATATATAAAACATTGATTAGGCAGGGGTCATAGTTCTCCCATAGTTATTGGTAACCAGTCCACTTTAGCCACCCAAACCCATAGTCCAACTTTTTATTTTTCCATATCCTGCAATAGTCCTACACCAACCGGGGGTTGTCCTTGGGTGCACTTGCAGAGTGCATACAGGGATAATCGTCGGTTGGTGCCACATTTCATTGAAATTTCCTAAGGGGCCTCTGCGGGTTGGCTTCGGCCCCTCGTACGCCTTCCAAAGGACCGGGACCGCATGGTCCCGAGATATGTAAAATCGAACAAAAATAATAATAATAATATTCCACAACTATCACACAACGCCATCTAGTCCCAAGCTAAGCAGAGCTTGTGTTATGGGTACTAGACAACTGATAAACATACTTATATATTTCTAAATACATACATATTATAGATAAATTACACCCAGACACAGAACAAATGATCGTGCTCATCACACAAACATTTGTCCTGGGTGGGAATCGAACCCACGACCTCCGGCATAGCAGTCAGGGTCACTAACCACTAGACCATCAGGCCTGTCATGTCAATTATTGTTGCCGAGAAACGGTAGAAGAAGCGTTGGCAGACTAATACACACGACGACCTACAAAAGATCGTGGGGAAGACATGGATGAGACTCGCACAGACCCCCTGGTCTGTGCGAGTCTGCGTATGCTGAGTATGCTTCCCTAAACATGGCACAAGAGGGAGTAGGCCTATACTCAACAATGGGAGAAACAATGCTGCCAATGATAGATGGATAGAATACTCTTTATTACATCATCATCTGCCTAGCCTTTTCCCAACTATGTTGGGGTCGGCTTCCAGTCTAACCGGATGCAGCTGAATACCAGTATTTTACATGGAGCGACTGCCTATCTGACCTCCACAACCCAGTTATTGGGTAATACTACGATACTCCATGGTAAGATTACTTGTCAGACTTTCGGGCTACTGACGACCCGTAACAACTGTCAAAGATTCACGAATCACAGCCGGGACCAATAGCTTAGCGTGCTTTCCGAGGCACGGAGGGGTTTTTGTATGTGATGGTGGTCACCCATCCACAGACCAACCGCGGCAAGCGTAGCTTAACCTGATCGATTGACCCGTGGCTGTTATTATCATAAGCTATTAGCTAGAAGCCCATCTAGCCCTCTTTACTCTTTCTTATGGCTATATGGTTTATGGTGTACATAATAAATACTCTTTATTATGTATACCTACCAAAAAAATTACAGGTCTAAATGTAGATTATAAGGGGTGACACAATGGGCGGTTAAAAGCGGTCTTTTAAAGACACCCTTCAGATGGATTAAGGGACAAGAGACAATACTGGTAGTATGTGGGGTACCATAATATACATAAATACAATAAATACTTGGATACCTAAAACATATTATGAAACAAGTGCAAAGAACAAAAAAATGGTGTTGAAGGAGAGAGATAGTGTTTTTTTAGGGTTCCGTACCTCGAAAGGAAAAAACGGAACCCTTATAGGATCACTTTGTTGTCCGTCCATCCGTCCGTCTGTCTGTCAAGACCCTTTTTCTCAGGAACGCGTGGAGGTATCAAGCTGGAATTTATATTAAATATTCAGGTGTACTGTCCCTTAGAGCTGTGAAAAAATCAAACTTCTAAACCAACGCAATCAAAAGATACAGCTATTAATGCCGCATCGACACTCGCAAGGGAATCAAAACCTGCGCCTTCTCGCTGGCAAGGTATTTTTATTCTTATTAAGTTTGGTAACAATAGAAAAAGTAATTGCGTCTCATTAGTGACAGTTGAGCTCATAGCTGAATACTTTTCACTATTTTCTAATGTAAAATAAAAAGTTAATTAACATAAAGTTCACAAGTCTGTTAATAATCTATAGAAGAACTTTTAAATTACCTTTAGACGTACCACGTTCTAGTAGTTTTACATTTTCCTAAGAAAACATTTGCCTCGGTCAGCTGCCAGCCTTTCACATGAATACTATATGAAGGAGCCAAGGCTTTAACGTTTCACTTCGTGTAGTTTTATTTTAACATATGAACATTTTATAGTCAAGTACTTTAAAATTGGCTTTACGAAGTATAGGAGGCCTTTGCCCAGCTGTGGGCTTAATTTTTGCGCTTCTAATGATGCACCCTTTTTTAATGATTGTCCTTCTTTTTTAAGTGAAACTTCTTTACGCACGCTTGACTTGGGGAGTAAGCTGGCGAACGCGTGATGTAAGCGTTACGAAAAGTGTGATCGGGCGAGGCGAAAGGGAGTTGAGTGGGGGATATAAGCAAGAGAAAGCAGTGCGCGCGCACATTTTCTTTCTCTCTTCCTCTCATAGCCAAATACGTTTGAAGTTTCACTTCAGTCGTGTGGTCATTAAGCACACTCGGTTTCTTTTTTTTCCGGCCTTTTCTCACAGCTGTTTGCAGTTACTAAGCTAGGGTACTCTGACCCAACGGGCTAGGTTAGGTTAGATTTGTGAGACCAACTGCGCGAGATACCTACGGGCGAGCGCTACTTCCAAGTTGGTCTTAGTTACCTGGGTATTTAGTATTTTTAGGACCCCATAATAGGAATTATTTGAGGTTAACAAAAAGAGGCGCAATCACTATATTAGACTGTTTAATAATATTTTTACGAGCGCAAATGGGATTTTTTAGGAGTTTCAATAAATAAGTATGTACATCCCTTTTTGTTATTGGAAATATCAACGAGCTATACAAAAATGAAGGCTATTTTTACTAGCCTTCTAATTTACTTTTAATTTTAGTAATAAGAATTTATAAAAGTGATGTTCTTCGCAAAGGTCAGGTCTTAGTACTTGCAACCGGCGTGCGTGTGTGGCCAGATATATGAGCTCAAAGGAAGCAAAATCCTAACCTAAATCCGTAGGCATCGGGCATGAATACGAAATGTTATTTAATTGAAAGCTTGTAAGCCTTTGAAAGTGCTCGGTATGGACGGTCGTTATTTCACATATACGGGCAAATAGAATTGATGAAATGTGGGCTGTTGCCCACAGCAACACCAACAAAAACAGCAACATATATGACTCAAAAGATCTTTCTTTATCTATACTGATAATAAAGCTGAAAAATTTGTTTTTTTTTTATTTGTTTGAACGCAATAATCTCTGGAACTTAGCCAAATTCTTGAGTAAGGCTATAGGTTATTTTACATCGCGTTAGGACCCTGTGGGTCCGAGCAAAAAAGAAGTTAGGGCCTTATCACACTAGCGGTTTCCGAGCGACTGCGGGGCGGGGCGGGCGTGCAGCGAATGAGTCGCTAACACGCCGCGGCTGCACAGCGAAGACATCGCGGATACGTGGCAAATTCGCAACGTTTTCGTCGCGTGTTTGTAGCAAGTTAACGACATACAATACACTCAGTAACAATGGCGTCCACACACACACACACGCACAGTAACACTCGCGGTAATCTCTCGAATTCGCTGCGCATGCGACGCGTGTTCGTTACGCGCCCGCTTCGCTTTGAGGACGCTCGCAATCCGCTAGAATGATAAGGCCCTAATAACGCGGGTAGGTGATGTGATGCGACGGGGTGGGTCGGGGACGAAGTCGCGGGCAGCAGCTAAGTAGTTGACATATAAAATGACAGACATGCTCGAAAGCTCTCGCTGTTATTTTCTTGCGACGTTTGTTAGTTAAAGATGTCAAACCTTTTGTTTCAGTTTAGTTGGTTGAACAAAACTAAGGCTGCGTTTCCACCAGAGATGTGCGAGGATGCGTAGCGAGGGATGTGTGTGAAACAAATCAATAACATCGCTTCATTTTCATAGCTTGAACTAAGTTAGCGTTGTTATTGGTTAGTTTTACACACATTTATCGTTACGCATCCTCGCTCATCTCTGGTGGAAACGCAGCCTAACTGTAAGTTTCTATTAAGGCGACGCCGACCGCACAGTGGCGCCCTCATCGTCTTTTTGGTTATTTCTTTTATTTTAGAATGAAAATGCAGAAAACAAGCACGTTAAGTTGTGCTCCACAAGATTATACGTTAATAGTTTTATTATAATAAACAGATAATAGTTATCCGTTTTAGTGACTATAATAAAACTAAAATAAAAGATATAACAAAAAAAAAAAAACAATGAGGGCGCCACTATGCGGTCGGCACCACCTTAAAGCAATTTTGGATATTTCATGAAATAGTCATTCAATGGGGTTATATGAACTTAGAGGGTTGTATTGATGATTCTAATGATAACAAGTCGTAGCCGCGAGTTATATTTTGTTCAACATACAACCTGCAAATTGCAAAAAACGTAAGAAAATTTGAATTCGCTTTCCCCTTAATTAATTAAACAGCTCAACTCAGCTCAACCCTGCTCGGCAACAGACATACCATAATAAATTACCCGTGAAACCCCTTAAATTACAGGTTCGCTCAATAATATTAAATAGATTTTGAAATGTGCAATTTATTTTTAAGCGGACAGCTCAGAACAAGACAGACGGTTTCAGGCGAAGTGCGAATAAATGTAATGATTTTCAGGTGACCTACTTCTCTTGGAGCGAATACGTAAAAAAACAACTCATGTTTTTAAATTATTGATTCTGAGTACGATATTTGGATAAAAGCGAATGCAAAAAAAAATTTTTTTCAGATCATGTTTTTTCGTGTGAAACATTTTCAGAAGTAAATTATGATCATAGAAATGTAACTATACCATGTAGGGACCGCAATACGACAGTAAATGTTTGTTTTTGTTTTTAATTGCTGAATGGGCCCGCTCTTGACCTCGATCACGCCTGATGGAAAGCGATGGATGAGGTCTATGATGGAACGAGCGTGCCCAGAAGATGCCTAAGGCGCTGGAACTCCCACACATCAGCGAGCCACAGCAGGCTGCTTGACGCTGGACTCTCGGTGGGATGGTGGTCGCAAACAAGGCGGGCGTTAGCCCTACCACCGCAATTGGAAGAATTGGCCAGTCAAAAAAGGTGTTGGGTGTGACTGTCCAGGATGCTCCGAGCGCTCGGTTCAGTTGAGTATCTGGCGGAACAACAACACGGGGAGGCTTCTTCATGCATCCCAAAATGTAATTACTGTATGACATTTTGGGAAATTTTGGGTTTTTTGACACTAGTATTGACTAGTGAGGAGTATTTTGTAACCAACAAATACTTAAATCCAGACAACGAATAAAAGATCAATTAATCTACATAGTAGTGATGGGTCGACTATGGGTTTTGCCAATCAGTCGACTAGCTGCAGTGACTAATTAGGTATGATAACAAACAAAAATTCAATCAAATGTGATAATTTTTGTTTGGGGACTAAGAGTGTATTAGGGGTATTGCTGTTGCCAATAAGCACCGACCAGTTCCTTCTGATTAGTCAGCTCCGGTTCGCACTGATTGGATAAAAAACATGAAAACTGCCTGCGTCGACCAGCGTTAACAACCAGCGCTTCTCGGCGCCGAAAAGCGCTGGCATATCGACCCCGCCGCGGTTATTAGCGTTCTACACGAATACACCCTATTATTGTCGCACTGGTACCCTGTAGAAATGAAACACCCACGTCGAGTTAAGAAATGCACAAGGTGACGTATTAGTGAATGTAACCTATTAGGGATAGCGGCGAAATGGCCGATGTGACGAATGGTCATCAGATCCATATGGAGCTACGGGTGTATACGTCCAGTCTTTCGAAGTAAGTTTAATTTCTTTATCTATGCTGTATACACAGCATAGAAGCGTATAGCGCATGCGTTACGCGTGGCGTTTAGCATATTGTGTACACTGTTCGGGTGTGTGTGTGTGTGTGTGCTGTATGCTGACTGTGTGTGTGTATGTTGTTTATCTTGTTCCTACTACTACAATACATTTTAAAATTTTATTTTTCTCTCAGAAAATCTAAGAACGACTTTCTATCCCGGAAATAAAAAAGCTCATTTAATTGCCTATATTTTACGTAATAAAATCCTTGACACACAGACGGGCAAACCCGATCTACCTGCCCAGAAAGCAACGTAAACATGAACAGTAAATGAAAATGAACTATAAATAGTTTTATGTTGTTTTTTACGGCATTTTTCCGGCAAACTAAACTAAAAGAATGTTTTTATGACTTCGCAGTACCCATCGACTGATGTTTATGTTATATTTGTAATCTTACATATTTGGGAATCTGGGTTTTAGTGAATCATAAATGGTTGAAAAAGAAATAAAAAGTTACGAAATGCAAATCAATAGTTAATAGGATAGAAAATAATTGTAACTTTATAAGAAGGAAAATTAATAAAGCGCTCTTCCTCTCTCTTACTTATTTCAAAATTTGCTGTACCTGACAGGATCCATAATTGTTTCTATTATTTTTAATTTACCACCTGTAACTGTACATTATGGATTGCAATAAACGATTTGAGATTTGAAAAGTCGGTTAAAGATGAATAGAATTGAATACGGTGTCGATGTTTATTTACTTTTTTACATTGTTCCTAACAACAGCTACATGGTGAGCCTATTGCCATTAATCGGGCACAAATCCAGACTTGGAGCTGTCGAGCGTCGACTGGTCTGTAAAGCTTTGGTTACATACGAAAGTGGTTTCGCAAGGCAATTTTGTACACGGTACGATTTGAATGCCAAAGATCCACGAATGACAGCCGGGACCGACAGCTTAACGTGCTTTCCGAGGCACGGAGGGGTCAGGGGTCTTAAAGATGGTGCGGGATTGTCCGAAAGGGTTACCGCTACCCCGGAACATGAAGGGCTTAGGAAGGAACACGGATGGGTTTTAGTCAGTAAGAGTCTGACACTCCCTTCCTCTCCACCCAGGGCGGGAGGGGTCATTTGTTGATTTCCCATCCATAAAAAAGGGGTCTTAAATATAGTCTTGGTCTCGGTATGTAAAAATGGTCACCCATCCACGGACCAACCGCGGCAAGCGTAGCTTAACCTTATCAATCGATCCGTGCGGCTGTTATTGCTTAGCCACAAGCCCTTCTCGCCCCCTATTAGGTACATGGGACTCAAACATAAAATGGCGGAATGTGTATGTACTATAGATAGGTACACCTCTGCCTAACCCTTCAGGGAAAACAGGTCTGATATTTTGTTATGTGTAGCCTGCATATTGAGCAGGCTACAAAATGTATTATTTATGTCTAAACTATAAAATTTGGTTTGGGATGCTTGAAGAAGCCTCCTCGTGTAGCACAGTTTGTTCCGCCAGTTACTCAACTGAATCGAGCGCTCGGCGCATCCAGGACAGTCACACCCAACACCTTATTTGACTGGCCAATTCTTCCCTTGCGTTGGTAGGGCTAACGCCCGCCTGGTTTGCGACCCCACCTGATCCCACCCGAGTCCGGCGTCAAGCAACCTACTGTGTTTCGTCGATGCGTGGGAGTTCCAGTGCCTTAGGCATCTTATGGGCACGCTCGTTCAATCATAGAACAGATCCATCACTTTCCACAAGGCGTGATCGAGATCAAGAGCGGGCCCATCAATCAATAAAAAAAAAAAAAAAAAATTGTATGTTTGTTTATTACGTTTACACGCTAAAACGACCTAGCGGATTTCGATGAAATCTGGCACATGGATAGACCATGACCTGGATTAGGACATAGAATACTTTTTATCCCAATATCCCCACGGGATCGAGACTTATGCGGCTGAAACCGAGGGCACAGCAATTCTTAGATAAAGAAAAAAAAATGAAACTAACCAAAATATAAAAGAAAACTTGACTGTAACTACAGTACATATAGAGGCGTCGTAATACCATACTTCAGACTTGTACAAAACAAAAGAACGTCGGGTGTCACACGAGGTCCTTACTTGGGGCACCATTGTTCTTTGATAGTGAAGTGGGTGCCATTATAAAATGGCGGATAAGGAAGTGAGATCTACGTGTGTTGTGAAGGGTTTTTGCTGACTGGAAATAGTTTGATGTTATTTTTAGAAACACAAACCAAAGATTTGAATCGTTAGATTACAAGTCGATTACAAGTCGTAAGGCGCGGCCGTTGCCACGCCTTACGACTTGTAGGTTCGAACCCAGACAAGCGCTTTACTTTTTGTAAATTATATTTCATCACCACTCCTCTCAAAAACGGTGAAGGAAAGCATCGTGAGGAAACCGGCATGTCCTAGAACCAAAATTCGAATACATGTGACATGTACCAACCGTCACTGGGCCCGCGTGGTGGATTACGGCCCACTCTCTCCCACAGAGAGAGCATGTCCCAACAGTGGAAATATTATAGGCTGATTTTGCCCTCACTGTACTGTATGTTGCGCGAGAATTGTCAGTACTGAGTTGAGTGAGCCCACACATCCCTAAACAAATGCTCATAGAAAACAGTGCGTGAGACACGCCAGACGAACTCATTGTTTTTAAACCGCTCATCGGGTCAAGAAAATAAATTGTATTAATTTCAAAGCTGTACACGATGTAACTAGATGGCGTTGGCGTCGAATTAGATGCCCTCTTTTAAAATGCCCCCCTTTTGTCTTCAAGAAGTTAAGTCAAGTCACTTGTGCTGTCGTGTGTCAACACGAAAAAAAATGTGACTGTCTTTTGACGCGGTAGGGCGAATCCAATGATTTAAATCTTTGGCACAAACCTTGAATTTTTGAAAGAGTATAGCTTAGATTTTTTCATTTGAAATTATTGCGGTACAAACCACACACATCTGACGGAGACAGTTTGTTGGCAGTGAATTTGTGAATAATATTTTCATCCGAAACTTTGGACAGCGCGACAGCGCCTCAAAGCTCGTTAAAATGAGATAATTTTTTTATTTTACAGCAACTCAATAAATAAATTACATATTCTCTAGCAGCCTCTATGAACAGTTAATGGCAATAAATAAGCCATCTTCTATTTCAAAGGAATTATAATGTAATTGGCAAAATGTACCCGTACTTTACATCTCTGCCGACTCCATTCGAGAAACACAAGCGTGTTGATCTAACAGAATATCTACCACGTCCAGCAAACATTCCTGACATTCCGTGAGATACTAATTACTAATGCCGGGGCCACACCAACGGGAAACGGCAATGCCCACCATCGCCGTAAACATCGCGGTAATTATTCCGATAATTAACGCGATAAATTGAGTGAACTTGAACGGTCAACGTCAATTGGCAATAAATTGGCGCTAATGTTCCCCTAGAATATGAAGATGGACGCTGACGCTGCTGCACTGTATACGCGCTCACGGTGCGCAATGACAAACGTAATTGTGGCCCTTTCAACGTTGGCAATAATTCTTGCGATAAATCTCTTTGATCTCAAAAAATACCGCCACCCGAGTTATCGCCTAACGTCAAACGGCAATGTGAATGCCGTTGTAAAATTATGACGATAAGTTGTGGCTACACCTACGGTTAACGCCCAACATCGCGATAATCAACGGCGTTTCCCGTTGGTGTGGCCCCGGCATAGGTATACACGAATATGTCTGACATACAATGTTTCGTAGGGATGGGAGGAATGCGGGTAAGGTCGAAAACAAATAGGCCGAAAATTTTTGTGGTAAGCTGAAGGTTTCGGCTACATATAAGAGAATGAAGTTAGGATTTAATAAATGCTTACACACGTTCAAAGGGTAGGCTTATGTTTAATAGCAGATGTTTTTGAAGATCATGACGTGACGTTAAAGATTACAGTGGCTTTATTTAGAACTATCCGCGACTCTTTGCGGGTGGATTTCGGGTATGAAATTATACCGTTTATTCTTTATATACAGGGTTATTGGAAAAACACTAACAACCTCTTAAGAGGTCATTGTACTCATCATTATGAACAACTTTTACTATAGGACCAAACCTGACATCGCCAAAAAAAACCGGCTGTTCCGTACATTTATGTTCTTATAATTCGTCAAAATGTAGGGAACAGCTGATTTTTTTTTCACGATTTCGGGTTTGGTACCATAGTAAAAGTTGTTCATAATGATGAGTACCTACAGTGACCTCTTAAGAGGTTGTTGTGTTTTTCCAATAACCCAGTATATAGGATATCGTAAACACTTTTACATGATAAAAAAATTGTATCCATTAACCCGAAAAATAACATTTTCCTGTACAAAATTGAGCACCCCATTGTATTATACAATATAAGGCTTATATAATACAAGCCAACCACTAATAATATAAGTGGTTGGCTGATGAAATCAAGCAATCAAAAGCCAAGCCTCTGCTTCCACGAACTCTAAGAATAATTCCTGCAAATTTGATACAATCAGAGGAGACTTTACTTTATCCGTCATTCATGGAACTGTATACCTTCGCTACCTATAGATAAATAGTAAAATCGACACAAGAAAGTACCCTCTTCTACCTCGCATTCGTGTATAGCGCAGTTTTAATCTCCATAATTCAATATTTTGCTTTCAAGAGTGCGCTGATGTGATTATGCCTAAGCCAAAAAGCTACGCATTGCCGAATACCACAAAGCCGAATATTAATCCCATCCATACCACAACAGATTTCACAGATACATCACGCGTTATATTTTAGTAAATGCTTTGACGCGTTCAGGGAGGCTTATGTTATGATAGCGAATAATTTCTGCTTGATGTCACATCAGAGATTACTCGGCTATGTTTTGTTAATAGTTACTTTGATTATAATGGGTAAACATGAGTAGTTTGTATCAGGAAGCTCCAAGGATAGGTATCAATAATTCCTATTCGTGAAGGTTGTTTACGGGAAGTTTGTGGCTTTTGCCTTTGGGTAGGATTGACGATAGTTGTAGGAGGCCGAATATTTGGCGAAACGTAAAATGGTGGAAGACCGTGTGGTCATGGTATAATATTCATCGGGAGGAAAGTGACTCATGTTGTTATCGATAGCGTTCATTCGGTATAGCGTGATTCGGGATAGCGTTCATTCGTGATAGAATGATTCGGGATAGCGTTCATTCGAGATATAATGATTCGGGATAGCGTTAATTTAGGATAGAATGATTCGGGATAGCGTTCATTCGGCATAGCGTGATTCGGGATAGCGTTCATTCGGGAAAGAATGATTCGGGATAGCGTTCATTCGGGATATAATGATTCGGGATAGCGTTCATTCGGGATAAAGTGATTCTGGATTTTGAGTTTCGGCCTAACGTATAAGAGTCGGTCCTATTCGACATAAATAAAAGTGATTAAAGGATGACAATTTTAGAGATAATAAATGGCGCAGTCAGATTCATCAAAAATCCAATACGTTTAAGCTAAGCTCGTACTCGTAACAGTCGCATCGCATTTCAAAACAAATGTAGTTAAAAAAAAAAAACTAAATTATCACGCACTAATACTATAATTGCGAAAGTAAGTTTGTTTGTTTGTTACCTTTTCACGCCTTAACCACTGAACCGATCATCCTGGAATTTTGCATATACGTTGTCAGGTGTACAGAAACGGACATAGCGTACCTTTCCTCCCGAAAAAAGAGTGCTGTTTCCGAGGAAAACAACAATAACGTTGTTATGATAATAGATGGCACCACATGTCTATTGAACTTTGTCACAATATTTAATTCTGAGGCGGTACGAGGCTCGCCGGGTCAGCTATTACAAAACATATGAAAGTGATATCTTCAGGGCACCGCTTTTTTTTGTTAGCCTATACTGTCCCACTGCTGGGCAAAGGCCTCTTTTCCCGCGCCACCTCGAACCAGCCTTCGTGGTACGCGTCCAGGTCATCTCGCCATCTCTTTCTGGGTCGGCCTCGGTGGCGCCGTCTATCTTCAGGCACCCATTGTATGGAGCACCCCTTAATTATATGTTTGGGCACCTCTCAGGAGAATCGTTTGTCTTTTGCAATTTTTTATTTGGCTGCCCTCACTAATTCTTCAGAAGTAAATCATAGTGATAATACTCACCAAGTCCTAGCTACCGGCGCGTGGCATACGTAGATGTACCGTTGGACGGCCAGCGCCAGGGTCAGCCAGATGCTTGCCGTGTGGAACATTGCTGGTATCACCTGGAGACATGAAAAAAGAGGGTTATGAGTTATGAGTTGTTCGGTTATACAGGGTGTTACAGAAAGGGTATATCAATACAAACGGGTTGAAGAGTGTATCTGGTCTAGAATCTCTGTACAAAATGTCAGCTCAAAAGCAGTAACTTTGAAAATGCTTAATATTTTTTTATTTCGATAGTTTATTAAATTGAAATCATAACAAACGTGTATGTATATATGTATGTAGTGAATCCGCGGTGATTTACTTTAAAAACAAATGAGCTCGTCTTCAAATTGTGTACGCTTACTTGGGTGAGTTCTCAGATCCGAAGTGAACTTCACGGAAACAATACTTTATACTTAAATTAGTTTCTAAAACTAGTATTTTCAAGGCAGTACCTCTGTGACGTCACAGGTACGGTCGGCACTTATTTCCGTGTGTCGAGACGGCGGTTCCCGAAGGAAATTGTGCACTTGACGCGAGTAGCTTCGGCGAGACTCCCAAGGATGAAGTGCAGACTTTAGAATTCTGTGGTTTATTGAATTTCTGCGACACCTCGCTCGCCATTTTATTGGTCCTGATTTTTGGACGAGATTATTTTTAGACGATGCGCAAAACCGTGTCCTTTTAGTATGTTTAGTCTTTTCATTCGTTCTTTGCTTGATTTTTAGGGTTCCATACCCGTAACGGAACCCTATTACTAAGACTTCGCTGTCTGTTCGTCCGTCCGTCTGTCTGTCACCAGGCTGTATCTCAAGAACCGCGATAGCTAGACAGTTCAAATTTTCGCAAATTACGTATTTCTGTTGCTTTAATAATAAATAATAAAATAAATATTTAAGGGGGCTCTCATACAAAAAACGCCATTTTTTGCCTATATTTTATATATGTAGTGTTAAATATTGTACGGTGGTACGGAAACCCTTCGTGTACGAGTCCGACTCGGCCGGTTTTTATAAAACATGCTTTGACATCAAACGTCACTAAGTAGTAACATAACATTGTTACTACTTAGTGACGTTTGATGTCAAAGCACCTCGCCTTGTACCTACACCCACATTTCGTCAGTTAAGTTTAAGTCCCAACTGTCCCAAGTAATAGGGGGCCAGTCTATTGCTATCAACCGGGCACAAAACCAGACTCCGGGCTGCTACTGAGATATTCCAGATAGAAAAACCTAATAACACTTTGGCCGACCTGTGTACATTAAACCCAGAACCTCAAGCTTAACAGTAGCGCTAGAGACCACTAAACCAACGGGGCACCCAGTTCAATATTTCTTCGGCTTATCAAACTCATTAACTGCAAAAAATCACTAAATGCGTTTTTATCCATAGTGGACTTCTTTTGACACTGTATTCTACAAAAGGCAAAAACTCACTAATTTCTATCTATAGTCCATTTACTATAGCATTAGACAGAAGTTAAAAAAGGCTCTTTTAGGGGCACACTTTGTAATAAAAGTACAACAAACATTAATACAGTTTTGATTGATGTGGAGTTAAATATAATCAATTTGAACAACAACAGTCACACTTAATTGTACTTATTTAACCTATATACCTTCTGAAATTACAAGGCTTTCATTTAATATTATTTAGTTTTTACATAAAATATTGTCTTGTCAATGTTTAAAATCTAAAAGAAGCAGGGGCGGACAGTACCGCTACCGGGAACGTTTTTCATGTCACTATAACTCTGCCAAATCTAAAATGTTACCTATTCCATTCATAAGTTGTGGCAGCACGTGTTTTTTTTTTAATTTTGTCGGTTTATATAAAGTTGTTTTTAATAAACTGATTGTTACTAAAAATTGTTTCATTTCATGTACCTATCCAAGCATTGTGACGAGTAGATAGATAGAATATGCTTTATTATAAGCCATACATTGTTACTTACAAAACCAGCACATACATTATTTATTAAAATTGTTTGAAATTAACTTGAAGATAAAAGGTTTCGTACTCCTGCTTCTGCGAGCCTCTTTTTTCTAATGTTATAATAATGGAGTATAGTCTAGTCTAGGATAATATAGGCAAATCAACATAATCACTAACTAAATCGAACTAAAATACCGTTTATCTCAGAATAGTGAATATGTCACATAGTGACTTCTTGCAATAAGCCGACGATTTATTGTCCTACGAAAACACAAAATAAGGCACGTATTCTATGCTCTGATACGTTGTCAGCATGGTTGACATAGAGACGATTCTGAACGTAATACTGTACTGCAGCGCGCAGCGGCGTTTCAACATCGGTAGGTATGGCTTACAAATTCTTACTTGTTTCGGGTTTGGCGGTTTGTGTAGGGATGTGTAATTTGTGTTTTAAAACTCACCTCAATCAATCGCCCAACTAGGTACGTTGGGTACGTTTAACAGGATGCAGTAATACCAGTATTTTACATGGAAAGACTGCCTATCTGACCTCCACAACCCAGTTACTGGGTTATACGATACTCATTTTGCATTGCAACAAACAGCCAATAATAAACCAAGACACTTCAAACAATTAGAATCTCCTATCCGAACTATTAGAGAGATATATTGCATAATTAATATTCAAATATGATCTCCTACCTCAAGCCAGATTATGTCTTATCTGCGAGGCATTCAGCTGGCTCAACTGGAGGCACAAAGACGATGCCTATACAGCTTATAATGCTCTGACGGCCTATATCGGTATCCTCGGAGGCTCACAGATAATATATTGTGTGTGGTAGATGAAATTATGTAGGAGGTTTAATATTATCATGATGGGCCTTGGAGATTAGATGAAAATGGAAAAATGTTAGATCTCCTTAGAGATCTAATGATAAATGATTTTATTTCTGTAAGAAGGTTTGCACAAACACTTTAACACGTCAATCATATTTAAAAAAAAAACTAGTTGAGGTCGGCGTTTCCTATTTGACTACTCTGAGAAGTAAGGCCGAAACAAATTCAGAGGTCACAGTCTCTTTTAAAGTCCAGATATAATCTTGGTCAGATCATGTGAAGACCATGTAAATCGGTGTCTGAGATGGATGGTCTTTTGAGGAAAGAACCACACAGGTTGAGTGGACCTGTCCAGCCAGTGCATGCATTTGTCACAAATCGTGCAGCTCAACTCAAAATTTAAGGAGCTCAACGATTCGACGAACAATACCAATGAAAGGACATTTGGGTAGGCCACATAAATTACTCAGACTGCCAGACCAAGACAAAAAAAAAGTATATCTCCGTTCATTGACGTCTATACGTACTGTTGTATGGACACCACAATATTATGATGTATGGACGTCGAGATACTGTTCGAATGTTCGAAATTTGAACGGTGTCTCATTGTGAATCCGCGATGATTTATGTTAAAAACAAATGCTTTCGGATTGTGTGTGCTCACTTGAGTGAGGTCCAAGTTAACTTACAGAATAGCATTACTATTTCATCCAGGCATGGTGGGTAGTCCAAAACCAATGTAACTATAACAACACCACCTTATTTGACTGGCCAATTCTTCCCTTGCGGTGGCAGGGCTAATGCCCGCCTGGTTTGCGATCACCTTCCCACCTGAGTCCGGCGTCGAGCAGCCTGCTGTGTTTCGTCGATGCGTGGGAGATAGGCATCTTTTGGGCACGCTCGTTCCATCATAGACCTCATCCATCGCTTTCCATCAGGCGTCATCGAGGTCAAGAGCGGGCCCATTCAGCAATAAAAAAATTAATAAAAAAAAATCATTCCTGTTATTCTGTTGCTCTGTAAACCTATTACCTGGTCGCGTTGGTTTAGTGGCCGTAAGCGCCACTGCTGAGCATGACGACCTGGGTTCGATTCCCGGGTGGGGCAAAATGTTATTGAGTTTTACCTCTTGACTTTCTCAATAGCAGCCTATTTTTTTTTTTTTTTTTTTTTATGGATGGGAAATCATCAAATGACCCCTCCCGCTCTGGGTGGAGCGAAGGGAGTGTCAGACTCTTACTGACTAAAACCCATCCGTGTTCCTTCCTTAGCCCTTTATGTTCCGGGGTAGCGGTAACCCTTTCGGACAATCCCGCACCCCCGGCAGGCTTCGGCCCTGGCAGGTCCCTTCCTTTATGCTGACATCTCTTTGAGGCGCGCGTGGAACACGTACGCGCCGTCCGGCACGGGCCTGGTCCTGATCGGACGGTGAGCTACCCATTACTCTCCGTCCGCAGGCCCGCGCCTACGGTAGCCGGGAGTCGTCACGCGGCTCCCGACGCCCGGAGCGTCTCCCGCGGCGGCTGGGGTGTGAGGCTCTCTCCCTCAGCCGTTCCGCCACCTCCTTCGCTAGCATGACTGCTTCGCAGAAGGAGGTGACCGCCTCCCACTCCCTCTCGCCCCGGACCATGGCTTGAACCAGGGCCGGACGCGAGCCTGGAGTTTGAAATTTGTTCCCGATTGAAGACAATGGGCTCGCCCCTTATTACATGGGACTTAAACATAACTGTCGAAATGTGGGTGTACTATATGTACACCTCTGTCTAACCCTTCGTAAAATATAGGCGTGATGTTATATGTGTTACTAGCTGCGCCCCGCGGTTTCACCCGCATAAGTTTCGATCCCGTCGGAATATCGGGATAAAAACCATCCTATGTCCTTTTCCTGGACCCAAACTATCTCTATACCCATCTAAATCGGTTCAGTGGTTTAGGCGTGAAAAGGTAACATACAGACCGACACAGAGTTACATTCGAATTTATAATATTAGTATGAAAGTATGGATAAACTCAAATACCTATACTATTCTCCTTTTGCGTTTGACTCAAGTATAGTTACCAGAATTCGATTGGACCTTAAATCTATTAGCATAGATATCGGAATCCATCAAGCTAGAATAAGATGGTATACAGACCAGCTACCTATTAGAGTGGTCTTTACTTTGGCAACCAAAGCTTTGTAAGCTACGTAACTGCAGTTTAGTTAGAGGGATGTCAAAGCATTGTTTAAGAGAGATGTAACGGTATTTCAGCAGGATTTCGGACAGCAAAGAGAAGGTACATTTCATTGGAATACTGTAGCTCTTCTGCAGAATGAATGGTAACTAGAAATTATTATGGCACAGATAGGTATTGGTATTTTCCCAATCAACCTTGAACCTTGTTTTAGTCTATGCTAAATAAATGTATTTTTTTTCTTTCTTTCTTTTCTTTAGCGATAAAATTGAAAATCTATTAAAGAAACTTGACAGATTGTAGTAGCTTGATGTGCTGGCGTCTGTGCATACAGGGTGGTAGGGACAGTGACGCGCAAACTTTATCCATGAAGTCAGCACATGATTCTAGACCGATAGCGTAGAAATTATTAGTCGGTTATTTAAAAAAAAAACCGAGTGTGCTTGTGACCACACGACTGAAGTGAAACTTCAAACGTATTTGGATATGAGAGGAAGAGAGAAAGAAAATTTGCGCGCGCATTGCTTTCTCTTGCTTATATCCCCCACTCAACTCCCGTTCGCCTCGCCCGATCACACTTTTCGTAACGACTTAAAAAAAGGAGGAGATTCTCAATTGAATATTTTTTTTAATATTTGTTACCTCAGAAGAAGCCGATTTGCAAAATTATTTTTGAAGTGAAAGCTTCTTTAGCGACGTTGCACACTTTTTGTAATGGGTAAAAAATGTTAAACTCGCGTCAGGACATCGCGTCAGGACACGTGACCGTCAGGAGAGATTCCCCCCCCCCTCTCTTTCTACGGCGGCGCCAACCGAAGTGAACCAAGTGAGACACGATAATGGATGGATGGATGGATGGATGGATGGATGGATGGATGGATGGATGAATGGATGGATGGATGGATGGATGGATGGATGATGGTGGTGGTGGTGGTAGTGGTGGTGATGGTGGTGGTGGTGGTGGTGGTGGTGATGGTGATGGTGGTGGTGGTGGTGGTGGTGGTGATGGTGATGATGGTGATGGTGGACGTGGACGTGGATGTGGACGTGGATAGATGGATGGATGGATGGATGGACAGCTGATGGCTCGACAGTCTGTGTAGTAGCCACACTGCTGTGTATTCGTAAAATTCGTGTATATAAAGTGTTTAAATTATGGAAATTGAACAAAGTGCATCGATTAATGAAAAAACTAACGCAGAAATAGTGAAAAAAAAAATAGTTATATTAATTCAATTAATAATTGATTTATTTCAACGTTAATATTCAAGTTTTCACTTCTGCCGGCACTCCCGGAGTGCAACCCGTCTTTTTTTTTAATGGATAAGGTATACCTCAGGGGTGGTCATTGCTTTGATACAATTTACTCTATACAAATCTTCATTTGCAGCAAAAACAAATACCTACTCGTAAAATCTTTCAAACTAAAAACCATTTCATCATTAATTCAGCGGAAAGACGTTTCTCTGCAGGACACAGAAAGCGTCGCCACATCAACCGGTAATGTGGTTCTCGCAACAAAAACTATTTGCAAAGTAAAATTTTAACAACTTAATCTTCATTACAATATTTAATTCTTATAAATTTTAACAATGTCAAAGAATAATTAATTTTACATTCAACAATAAAAAAAAAAAATTAATTAGCATTTCAACAATTTTTATTTCATTGTAATGTACGTTTTTAGGGTTCCGTACCCAAAGGGTAAAAACGGGACCCTATTACTAAGATTCCACTGTGCGTCTGTCTGTCTGTCACCAGGCTGTATCTCATGAACCGTGATAGCTAGACAGTTGAAATTTTCACAGATGATGTATTTCTGTTGCCGCTATAACAAAAAATACTAAAAACAGAATAAAATAAATGTTTAATGTTTGACAACAAACGTGATTTTTTTGCCGTTATTTGCTCGATATTAATAACGGCAACAGGTAGAGGCTTGAAATATTCACAGAATATTCAGTTGTATATTTACTTTAAAAATAAATAATTAAATTAAAATAAAATGAATATTTAAGGGGGGCTCCCATACAACAGACGTGATTTTTTGTCGTTGTTTTTCTTTGTGGTACGGAACCCTTCGTTTGCGAGTTCGACTCGCATTTGGCCGGTTTATTTTATATTAGCGCTTATTACTAAGTATGTTAGCTTATTTTTCTCATTCATTGTGTTTACTTTAAATAATTGCTGCACTATTATTTTACTTTTTTTTAATAAATATATTTCTTAAAGCAAATCCACTAACTCAATACTCTGCTGCTTAAAACTTACAGATCTCGAAATAAAATCAACCCAGCAAAAATCTTCTCCCAGAGAAATAAAAAGAATTCCTATAACTTGCCAACAAACTGCAGTATTAAGTCGTAGACTCAAACAATTTCAGATTTCCCGTCTCTTTGGTAACACATTTTTTGAATTCGCAAACACTAGTGGACCGATTATACAAAAGTTACAAACTTATATTTACAGTTAATAATAAAATTCTCCTAACAGTTTTGTTGGGAAACTGTCTTTTCAAACTGCACGAGAAGTTTGTTCTCGCTTTTGTCGACTCCGCTAGTTGTTAGCGGATTTCTGTGTGAAAATATCGGATTTTCTAGTGCTTTCAAGCACTCAAAGGGTATTGGAACTGAGCTACATACGTCAAGGTTTTATTCTCATTGTATCAATTTAAGTGACATTTTAGCCGACTACAATAATGCGAAAGGAGGGGTTATGACTTAAATCTGGCAGGCATTGCATAGCCCGTGTGGATGATTTTCATGCTATTATGAGAAAGAGGGCGGCGTCAATAATGTGTAGGTTGCGCGGAAGCCCCAACAGCACCCTGAAGACATTGTTTGACAAGGTGGACAGCGCCTTATTAGGCACTGGGTGCAGAGGCACGTGCCGACATGTGTTGTGCCACGTAGTTATTAGTTGTTGTTAGGTTAATTTGTAACTTTTACTAACATAGTTTTTGAAGTTGTTGTTACTAATTCTATATGGATCGTGTGTATTTTTATGTGATCCGCAATAAACGTCATATTATTATTATTATTGTAAAGCTTCAGTTTAATAAGGTATTATAGGGCTTAGCAGAAGCATAAGCTGGCTATAATGTTTCCACTGCTAGGACATAGGCCTTGTTCTGGGGGCGCACAGAGTGGGAACTCTGTCCGCCTACCAAGTGACCCCAGGGAAGACGGTGGCACAGTGGTCACGTGCTGCCGTGCATAGCGAGGCTCAAGGGGGGCCCCTTTACAGTCTGCTCAGGGATCTGCCTTGCCACCCCTATGTGCTGATGGTGTTCACCGGGGTGGTTTTAGTGAGGTAAAAATCCCACACTCCCCGACCCTCCCCGGAGGTCAGGTGCCTTTTGAAGGTTTCCCTCCGAAAACAAAAAAAAAAAGACATAGGCCTTGTCTCGGTTAGAGGGAGTGGGCCGTAATCCACCACGCGGGCCCAGTGCGGGTTGGTAGATGTCACATGTCTTCGATTTTTTGGTTCTAGGACATGCCGGTTCTGAGAGCAGTGGTGGTAAAACTAAATACACAAAGTAAAGTGCCTGCCTGGGTTCGGATTTGAACTCACAACCTACAAGTCGAAGCCGATACTACTGGGCCACCACTGCTCTTAAGCTTTCTGCATTCTTTTAGGGGTTGTTTGACATGAATTAAAGATACAAGACGACTTGTGAAAAAATATAAAATGGTTAGAAAAATGCTTTTTTATACCTTACCCTAATTATTTAGTGCAACGATATGAATGATTGCGATTCATAATCAGTATATGTATATGTCAGGGCACTACAGAGTGATATTTCTTTGACATCTATAGTCCGCGCGGAACTAGTTGGCCGTTGAGGTGGGGACAGGGGTGCGGCGGCGGTTCGCAACACACGTACTGAGTAATGCACCCCCGCCCCTCCGTCCCACACTTCACATACCTAAGACGCGGCCAACTAGTTCCGCGCGGAATATAGTTGCGAAGTTGCAAATTTGCAAAATGTACAAAGTAGTTGTATGACCACAAGACGATACATTTTGAGCTTACGAATACATAAACTCACGTGTTCCTCCCTTGGGGGTAATGAAACTACAGAACGCCACCTGCCACGATCCTTACATACTCCTTTTGCTTTGTTTACGAGCTTACGTTTTTGTGCAAATATGCAATTTAAGTATGTAGCTGCCAAGTTTATGGAAAACACTACTTATAGGGTAAGACAACTACGAAGCGAGTTTAAACATTTTCTTATGTATAGACGCCAGCGCATCAAGCTACTACAATCTGTCAAATGTCTTTAATAGATTTTCAACTTTATCGCTACATCATAAGGTTCAAAGTTGATTGGGAAATTTTGACAGTTTCGGGTAGCTTGATGTGCGGCGTCTGTAGATGTAAAAGCACTTCCTCTCATTATATTTTTTGCTCCTGTTTCAAGATTATTATTATTTAAGGCATATACATATTATGGGCAACGCCCGGCCCGCGGGCTGGATGCGGCCCGATCCGGCTTTTGATCCGGCCCGAAAAATATTTTCAAATTGCGCGTGAAAAAAGGATATTAGTTCTCGGTTTACACCAAGAAAGAAAGACTAGCATTCTTTTTTTTTTTTTTTTTTTTTTTTTTTTTTATTTGAAATGGGCTTGCTCTTGACTCTAGCCTAGGTCAAAGGTAAATTCAAACTTAACTCGAAAAATTATATGATAGATGATACTTTCATAAAAGATGTTGTCGACTGCTTGTTTTGCGCACCTTTTTCATATAAGATTGCGGTGTCTACAAGCAATGTATAACAAAATGTTGTAAGACACAGTTTGCCGTGCAGTTGCCCGTAACTTCATTAGTGATCTATGGTTTGGCCAGCAACTTTCCAAAGGTTGCTTACCCCTGATCTAAAGATTATTATAATAATATGCTTTACCAGTTTTTTTTTCGTGTCACCCTTTGTAAAATTTCTACATTTTTATCTGTAATTTATATGAAGCGCATAATAAAGATTATTCTATTCTATTCTAAAATTGACCAAAGCTCCATATACCACCACAATTGTGCATAAATATTGTCAATCACTATCAGAAGGATTTTGAAGGAAATTCCTAATTCATTGCTTCATATGTTTGAAACAATCGTCTGCTCGACAATATAAATAACGCAGTGAATGTTGTTGAACTGTCAAAATTAATGACCGTTGTAGGTGTGTTCGCAAGTTCATAGTTACTCAAAAGAACCTACAAACTCAACTAATCTCGAAATTCCTGACCAACTTAAGCTTAAAAACAAACCCAATTTTCCTTCAGTAATTGTTATCTACCAATAAGGCACTGTATACATCAAAGTAGTATAGTTAACTCAATAAATAAAAGACTGAACAGAATGAATCCGAGTGTGAAACAATCCTAAGCATTCCGTACTTCCCTTTGTGGAGAATCAGTCAGGAATTCGTTCGCCGGACGTTTCTTTTCCAGCAATCCGTACTTTTTTCAAAACTCTGTTTTGTGGAGCTAAAGCGTTTAGCTCTGGTAGCCTGTGGTAAGGATTTGTTAAAAGAATGTGTGGTCGAAAATATGACAGGGACTTGCAATTTTCGTGTGCTAGCCTGGAAAATTTTAGTTTGTTTTTTAGCTGAAGCTTAAAGTACATGGAGTTAGTCTGTTGCTGGTTAAAATTTACAAAATGTTTGGGGAGAATTTTACTTAATCATACGAAAATGTTAGTAGGTTGATTTAGCAACACGAATAACACTTATTTCCGCATTAAATATAAAAAAATAACTTTTTTCATTGATAAAATCCAACAATTGCAGCTTGATAATCTACCAACTACCATTGTTCAATCAACGTTACGAAACAAAAGCACATCACTACAAAAGAAAATAATGAACATTTGATCCGAAAAAAAAACAATGCCTATTAGTAAAATAATGGAATTAATACAGTAGAGATATGATTCGGCGTGCATGTATGACCTTTTTTTTTAGTACTCGGTTGAAATCCTTTTGGACTGTAACAGACAGATAGAGTTTATAAAAACGTCCATTTAAGGAGGCCGAATAACACAGATTACCAAATAATCTATAGGGAAGACCTACGTAATAATACGCAGTCGGCATCTGCCATTATTACCAGCTACGTAATACTGCGTAGTTGGCATTCAATGTGTTAATGACATGCTCCAAATTTAATTTATAACACGTTGAATTAGATATTTCAATTTAGCGCACCTATTCAATTTCATCCTGTATGTTTGCTAAACGTTTTCAATGTTTTTGTTGGCATATTGGCGTGTGCTAGCTGACATTTAGGGACTGGTCATCTCTTTGCTGTCACGGCTTATTTTAATTTAATATATATTTGAATTGCTTTTTTTCTCGTCTTTTCATTATGGACGCTTTTAACGTTCTGCATCGTTCTTCCATGTACCTATAATTTTTAACATGAATGATGTAACCAAGACTTTGTAACCATATTATTTTGATATAAAAGAGTGTCCATGGAGTTTCTTGCCCGTATTTTTCCATAGGTATCTACGCTTTGGAATGGGCAACTAGCTTCATCCTTCTGACTGACCAACCCCTTGACAATTCAAAAGTGCCTGTAATTGGTTTATCTTCTATACTTATAATAAATCTGTAGAGAGGTCAATTCTGTACATGAAATATATTTTCAAAATAACTATCAGGGGGTGATTAGTGATCGATACTGATACCAAAAATGCAATCAGTAAAAATTTTGTCTGTCTGTCTGTCTGTCTGTATGTTCCTTATAGAAACAAAAACTACTCGACGGATTTTAACGAAACTTGGTACAATTATTCTTCATACTCCTGGGCAGGTTATAGTATACTTTTCATCACGCTACAATCAATAGGAGCAGAGTAGTGAAGGGAAATGTTGGGAAAACGGGAGAAGTTACTCCATTTTTTAAGCTTCCGTCGCGTGTGCAGCCTTAATGGTTAAAGTTACATAGAAATCATGTATGACGGAAATATTCTACATAAAATTGTCTAAAAAATATCCCGCAACAGCATATGTCTATCTTTTATGGTTGACTCACAATAACACGTGTAACTCCTGATAGCTTAGCAGTTCGGAGCATTCTGATTATATTTGTTTACTCTTACGTTTATAATACTCTCACTCATCCCTTATTTAAAAAAGTTAACATTATTACCTATTCAATAAAAAAAGAATCATAGAAATCGGTATAGAAACACCAAACTTATACATGAAATAAGCCATCGCGCCGTCCCACGTCTGAATCATGCTATAAGGATTATTTTTGTGTAACGGTTGCCGCGCTCGACACGGGTCGCGGCGGCGGTAGGGTATATAAAAAGGCGGGAGGTCCGAGAGCGAGCTTCGTTCAATATTTGGCTGTTGATGCGTTCAGAGCGTTCGACCTTATTGACAGACAATAATTGATATTGAGAAACCGTGCTTATCAGCGCGACTTTTAGTATTTAAATAGTTTATTTGAATTTCTTTTGTTGTTATTTTGTAAAATAGGTATGAGTTGTTTTGGTAGTCTTTAAATATTCGTTCAAATTAAAAATTATTAAGCGTAGGTACTTTTATTAATTAAAGTAGTTATAAGTATTTATTTTTAAGTGAAGTAGGTATAGGTAGATAGTATTGCACAGGCGTTTCAGCTTTATTTTCATTTCTTTTTTGTTGTGTAGACAAGGAATAAGGAAGGATTTTTTGAAATTCAACCCCTAAGGGAGTTAAAAAGGGGATGAAAGTTTGTATGAAAGTCCGTCAGTTTTAAAGTTAGGATCATCAAATTTTGTGTTTAGGCTGACGACTATAAATTAATTTGTACGTGTCTCAGCGTTTTTGATAATTCTACTCCCAAAGGGTTAAAAGGGGGGACGAAGTTGTGTATGAAAGTCCGTCAGTTTAAAAGTTAGGATCTTTAAATTTTGTATTTAGGCTACCGATTGAAAATTAATTTATACGTGTCTCAGCGTTTTTGATAATTTCTCCCCCAAAAGGGGGATGAACGACCTGACTGAAATATCAACGCACAGTCTAAATCGCTGGTCCTTCCTAGGGACATGAATTTTGGAGGGTGTGTTCTTTGTGAAGAGGAGGTATCGAATAAGAAGGGGTTTTTGGAAATTAAACCTTTAAGGGGGTGAAAAGAGGGGATTTTGTTGTTATGAAAAATCTTATTTCTTGAGGTAATAACCTTGAAACTAAATAAATTATGAAGTTTGGAATTTTTCGTTTTTCTAAAATACCCCCTAAAGAGGTATTGGGGGGTGTCAAAATTTGTATGGAAGAATTTTAACGCCCTGTCCGATTAACTTGAAACTCAGTATTTATACTAAGGACTAAAAATAATTAATAACATGTATCAGGGCTTTTCGAAAATCTACCCCTAACTGTGTGAAAAGAGGTAGTTAATTTTAAAGGGGAGGATTTTACCGCGTGGCTTGATTAGCTCGAAAATTGGTATAAATAAACTGAGTCAAGTTATAAAATTCCACCCCTGTGGGGGTGAAAAGCGGGGATAAAAAAAAAAAAAAATCTGATTCCTTTGTTCTATAAACTTAAAAATTGGCCCGAATACTTATTTATCTAAATTAATTATAAAGATCATACCAACATACATTTTCGAAACTTTAAGAGGAAAGTACGAATTTCACGCGGACGAAGTCGCGGGCAGAAGCTAGTTTGAAATAAATGCTTTGAGTTTGACATAAATATGGCGAATAATTTCATTCAACGTTATGTGTTTCGTAATGTTAATTACTTTCCAAACAATTGTATAGAATCAAGTTCTTCTAACTGAACAGACAGCTATGCTGCTGGGGAGTTTGTTGCGCCACTTCTTCATCCCAGCTAAATCACTAGGAATTGGTGAAGGGCGGGCGTTTTGGGGGTCTGACTTATGTCATTTTAACTTTCAAAAAGTAATTTTCAGCCTAGTGTGAATAATTGATTTTGATTCTATTGTAGCTGTTTTAGTTGTTTGAGAACAGAAGGCCAATTCTCGTAATTTAAAGAACGTTCACAGCCGGATCTCAGTCTCAATATGTCAAAAATACCTCTAATTTCCCTACTTTTTTTTTACAAGCTTTAGACATCGATTGTCGCTAAGATGAGACTGTCGACTCTTCACGTTACCAGAGGGCTGGCCTATTTCTTGGCCAAAGAATTAGCCACATTGCCATACAACGTGGCAATGTTGCCAGCCTTTTGGGCACTGTTCCTGTTGACAGCGATGCGGACGAATTCTTTGATGCCCTATTATTATTTTGTTTATTTTTTCATATAATTGTACATATTATTATAGTTTATATGTTAGCTTATATTATGTAGATGATACTGCGACTAGAATTTCAACATTTTTAATTACAGGAATTGGCTAGTAGGTCATTAAAGTCAGGGTAATTTATTGTTTATCAAATTCGCTACCAACTTAGACTGTCCGTGTATTCCGATCACAACTGTCTTTTATTAACAGTTGTATGAAATGGCTATAACTCGGTAAATTGAAGTAGTATACCAATTGATTTCCCCGACTGTAGAAGAGCTATGTGTACTCTATGGGCTGGGTACAGTGTACTCAGTCCGGATATTAAATCGTACGAAACGATTCTACCGAGAACAATACAATATACTTCTAAAGTACACACACAGCCGCACGGGTCGATCGATCAGGTTAAGCTAAGTTTGCCGCTGTTTGTCCGTGGGTGACCATCTTTTCATACCAAGACCCCTCCGTGCCTCGGAAAGCACATTAAGCCATTTGGACGCGACTGTCATTCGTAGATCTTTGGCAGTCGTTACGGGTCGTCAGAATTAAAATGTTGCTTTCATAAGATAATGATAATATATCTATTGACATTTTATGTATTGTATATGAAATTGTGACTAATTACCTATTTGTTTATGTGCCGTTTTTAATTTATTGACATATTATTAACTATTGCATGAAATTGTGACATCTACTTACCTATTGACTTTATTTTATTTTGTTACTTGACATTCGATTACCTAATGATATTTTGTATGCCTTTTGGCGGGACATAGCATGGACCAGCATTTTATTTTTTGTATAACATCTGCATAATTGTACCTAAAATGAATATTATTAATTCACAAAATGAATAAATTAATTTGAAGCCCAAAAATCTGACAACCAGCCTTACCAAGGGGTATCGTGTTACCCAGTAACTGGGTTGTGGAGGTCATATTATAGGCAGTCGCTCTATGTAAAACACTGGTATTCAGCTGCATCCAGTTAGACTGGAAGCCGACCCCAACATAGTCGGGAAAAGGCTCGGCAGATCATGATTATAAGTCTCTTTTCGTGTCTGCCTGCGTGACCACGTTGTTCTTCTAAACTTCACAACGGCGGGGCAAATGCTTTTTAACACTTTATCAATCGGAATCGGTTTCATTTTGACAGTTCAACAACATTCATTGCGTTATTTACGTGTTGAGCAGACAAATTTTTCGAACATATGAAGAACTATGAAGATTAGCAATTGGCTTCAAAATGATTTAAATTCAGTGTGTTACGCAATTAGGGTGCTGATTTTGATACGGTTTTCACTGTAATTTAGAGAATTTATTCCGGAAAGTTAACTTTTCATATAGAAATCTCGATATTTTGTTAAGTCGTAAAATCATGCGAAGTAAGGGCAAGTCGTTAGTCTATTAATAAAATCTGTGAGCTGAAAAAATAAAAAAATTGCGACGAACTGAGAACCTCCTCCTTTTTTGAAGTCGGTTAAAAACTAATTGCTAAAATAACACATTTCACCCACACTTATAGTAATATGCTAACGAGCATTTGTAAATACGCATCCATATTGCCAATACACATTGTTACGATTGGAGGAATATTGATACCCGGATAGATTGAAATCTGAGTGTCAGGATATAACCGGGTAGGTTATTTTAAAGTCTTATTATGAAAGAGATCGGTTGCAATGATTATGTTCAAAAGGGTAGGTTTTAATTAAACTGGGTTTTGCTTATAAATAGAAAGAGATATTACCAGTGACGAGAAAAACAGATAACATTTATGATAAGGAGAGAGAAGGGTGTTTAATTACTTGCATAATTATTAATTATATAAAACATTAAACACAAAATAATTTTATTATTGTATTGTAATAAAAGTGTTTGTGAAATCAGTGCAGGAGTTTTATAATTTCTTATGTTATATTTTAGTGTAACGACACATAGCCTATAACAAGCGGACGGTTAAGACGCTTCTAACGATACCTCATTTGTCAAACTATTATAAGTACTTTTGAAGTTATGAGGGAACAGATGAACATACATACATACCCGGCTAAAATCATAACCCTCCGTAGTCGGGTAAAAAATATCATTGCAAGTCCATTTGGTAGTGGCAATATTGACTTTGCTTTAATTCGAGCGGAACGAAGGCTGTAGGAAGGGATCGCAAACATTTATTTATAAATAACCATCGACACGAATCAACAGTTCATAGTGATGTGAACTGACAGTTCATACTATCGAATACATAAAAAAAAGACGGGTTGCACTCCGGGAGTGCCGGCAGAAGTGAAAACTTGAATATTAACGTTGAAATAAATCAATTATGAATTGAATTAATATAACTAATTTTTTTTCACTATTTCTGCGTCACTTTTTTCATTAATCGATGCATTTTGTTCAATTTCCATATTTTAAACACTTTATATACACGAATTTTACGACACAGCAGTGTGGCTACCACACAGACGGTCGAGCCATCAGCTGTCCATCCATCCATCCACATCCACGTCCACCGTCACCGTCACCGTCACCGTCACCGTCACCGTCACCGTCACCGTCACCGTCACCGTCACCGTCACCGTCACCGTCACCGTCACAGTCACAGTCACCGTCACCGTCACCGTCACCGTCACCGTCACCGTCACCGTCACTGTCACCGTCACCGTCACCGTCACCGTCACCGTCACCGTCACCGTCACCGTCACCGTCACCGTCACCGTCACCGTCACCGTCACCGTCACCGTCACCGTCACTGTCACCGTCCGTCCGTCCGTCCGTCCGTCCGTCCGTCCGTCCGTCCGTCCGTCCGTCCGTCCGTCCATCCATTATCGTGTTTCACTTGGTTCACTTCGGTTGGCGCCGCCGTAGAAAGAAGGGGAGGGGGGAAATCTCTCCTGACGGTCACGTGTCCTGACGCGAGTTTAACATTTCTTCCCCATTACAAAAAGTGTGCAACGCCGCTAAAGAAGTTTTCACTTCAAAAAAATACGTGTGGCACTCGGGGACTGCCGCGGTAAAGCTATTGCATAGCATTTTTTATCAACTTATGCGAGCTTCGTACAGTCTACACACATACGTCTAGTCGCACGCACACAAACACCGTGCCGAAGTGTGCCGAACTGAAACGACGTTAGACGATGCACGGCTTTCAACTCCGCTCCGCTGTGCCGGTCGGAGTGGGGGTGTTAGGTTTATTTTCGTTACGGAATTTCTTGATTCAGTCGCCGCGCTCAAAGCTCGCGATAAAAGCTATGCAATAGCTTAAAAAGAACGTCCTTTTTTGAAGTCGGTAATGGAAAACTTTAGTTTTTGAAGTAAATACTTCTTTAGGCGCACTTAGCGCTCTTTCTGAACAGTGAACGAAACTGAACTGTCACACTCGGGTCGGTGACGCTAAATCAGGTATACCTACTAGGCTCTAGTAGGTCGTTGACGCTGAATTTTTTTCTATTCTCGACCTAGCCTTTACGCAACTTTGTTGGCGTCGGCTTCCAGTCTAACCGGATGGAGCTGAATACTAGTGTTTTACATGAAACAACTGCCTATCTGACCCCCACAACTCAGTTACTAAGTAACACGGTACCCCTTGGTAAGACTGTCAAACTTTGGAGTTTCTGACTACCCGTAATGACTGTCAAAGATCTACCTACAATTGACGGTCGGGACCAACGGCTTAACGTGATTTCCGAGTCACGGAGGGGTCTCGGTATGTGCGGATGGTGATTTTCTGTACTGTCGTGTAAAATACTAAAAAGCGCTATATCCACAAAATATTTGCACGAAATATGTCGATATTTCGTTACTTACCCTACCCTAGTTTTTTTTTCAGTATAATCGGCGGAGGCCATCGTTTGTACTGCATATTGGATATCAACCCCGCACTATTTGACGACTCCGTACTGATAGAATTTGTATAGTAAAACGTTATCATCGTGAACCCTTACGTATTTGTTGATGTTTTTTACCTTCGGTAGATTTTCTAGATATTATGTTAAATGTTGTTAGGAATAACATCTTGCCTGAAAAGGGCTCCTGGCTAAATAATAACAGCCACAAGGGTCGATCTTGAAGGTTAAGCAACGGTTGCCGAGGTCGGTCCGTGGATGGGTGACCATTTAAGACATATAGTCACCCCTGAGTGTTTCGAAAAGCACGTTAACCCGTTGGTCCCGGCTTTCATTCGTAGATCTTTGACAGTTGTTACGGGTATCAGAAGCCAGAAAGTCGGACAACCAGTCTTAACAATGATAATATGTAAGAACAATGTAAAACCGGTCAAGTGCGAGTTGGACTCGCGCACCGAGGGCCCCGTACAAAGTAGGTATGTAAATAAATTATTACTGGAAAAAAAGAAATTGTAATGTAACTACAAATTAGCGGTTTTCGGTTTTTTTCCTGTACTTGTGCTACATGACATTGCTTCTTGCCAATTTCATAATTCTAGGTCAACGGGAAGTACCCTTTAGGTTTTGATTCCGGAACATAAACGCCCGTATCTTTTGATTGCGTTGACTTAGTAATTTGATTTTTTCACTGCTTCAAGGGATTGCAGCCCTGAGTATTTGATATTCATTTTAACTTGATAACTCCACGCGTTCCTAAGAAAAAGGGTCTCGACCGACGAACAGACAGACGGACAACGAAGTGATCTTATAAGGGTTCCGTTTTCCTTTTGAGCTACGGAACCAAAATCAAAAAAATCAATCTATCATTTCAAATGTTTTAAGGCAATTTAAAACATTTGAAAATATAAAATTAATCTGTCAAGCACCGCTAATGAGACACAATAATTGATTTTCTATTGTTCCGTCGCCGATCGGCGAACCGCGACGAATTGAACATAGGTATGCAAGTCAACCTCTTTGCGTGATGGTTTAATGATTTTTAGCTCATTTGCTAGTTACTCGACATTTCCGCTACTTTAAACAACTACACCCAAATATATTATATCAGAAGCTGCAGGCTGCATACAGCTCAGTTCAAGCTCACCCTGTCTTATTGTTCTTAGACGTGCGCACAGCTTTGATTACCAATAACGGGGCACCTGATCCTCTAGTTATTGTGAAACCGAGCTTGGCAGCCGACACAAAGAGCCGACAGATTAATCGACAGTATAGCATTGCTTAGTTTGCAGTGGTATGGATTAGCAGTTTCGTATGGTCAGTGGAGTAGAGGAATCTTTTAGCATTCTAATGTCAAAAATATGTATCGAATTCAGAATTGTGGCGGTATTCAATTAACTAATTACATAAACACACATAATCAGCCTATAATGTTCCCACTGCTGGGACTCAGGCCTCCTCAGTGAGAGGGAGTGGGCCGTAATCCACCACGCGGACCCAGTGCGGGTTGGCAGATGTCATATGTCTTCGAATTTTTGGTTCTAGGACATGCCGGTTTCCTCACGATGTTTTCCTTCACCATTTTGAGAGCAGTTTTGACTAACTAATTACCATGGGCCATTGACAGCGATGTGATGAATTTTTGATGCCCAATGTGCTATTTCCTTTATTTATATACTAGTGCATAATATAAGTAGGAATATATATATTTTTGTGTTAGCTCGTGTATTGTAATTAAGGCTTTTTGTTTGTATTTAAATATTAGAATATAAAACGTATGAAAATATAAAAAATAGTAGCTAACCGGTATCGGGAACAGTGTCCAACAATCTAACAGGATCAGGGCTCCAGAGAGAAGAACCTCCTAACAATACGAACTGTGTCCAAAAGTACCGCTTTCTGAATCAAGCCCTTAATCCAGCTGCCAAACGAGAGCCTCCTCCGGTGTTGGTCAAGGCTCTTGTCTATTAAAATTAGCTGTTGCGACTTTCGGCAGAATGATCGCTGAGTCCACATCCCAGATGTCGACAACCGCGCGAGCCAAGTCGAGCTACTTGATTTGTTTATCTTTCTCGGTTTTCACGAGGTTCTCGTTATGTGGGACCATTGTGTCAACAATCATTGCGCGCTGCTCTACTCGATCCACCACCACTATATCAGGCTTATTGGCAACAATAGTCCTGTCAGTGATGATGGATCGATCGCAGTACAATGTGATAATTCCATTTTCGAGAACTGGGTCGGGCACATACCGTTAAATTTCAGACACTATATGACAGCTATCGCAGTTCTAGCTTTAGAGGTACTTAAATAAAATAGCGTTTAATTCGCTATCAAACAGGTAAATCCTAAAATGTGCGTGACACATTATTATTCCAAATACCTACCGCGTGAACAAGCGTGACGCGATCACGTTGTAGAGGGGCGCCTGTTTACGGTACATTGCACGCTGCAATATTGGCGCCGGCATATCGCCTGAACTGAACCAGCCGTGATATGTATGCGAATAATTACAGACAGTGGGTGCGAAAGTGAAAATCACGCGCTTTTGATGTGGTGGAAATGGGTTTGGTGTAATTTGATTGTAATGGTTTTGTTTTTTAAGTTTAGGTAAGAATGTGATGTGATGTGTGTGAGAGGGGGTGTGTGTATGTGTGTGGTGTGTGTGTGAGCTACGTTTGCCGTGTTTGGTTTGCCGTGGATTGCTGATCATCTTTACGTATCAAGAACCCCCGTGTCTCGGAAAACACGTTAAGCAGTTGGTCCCGGCTGTCATTCGTAAATCTTTGGCAGTCGTTACGAGTCGTCAGAAGTCCGAAAGTCTGACAACCAGTCTTACCATGCAGTATCATAATACCCAGTAACTGGGTAGTGGAGGTCAGATAGGCAGTCGCTTCATGTGAATACTGGTATTCAGCTGCATCCGGTTAGGGTGCTCAACCTGCCCTGACTGCGGTCCGTAGCTCTTTGCCAAGAGCCAGCCAAGTTGATGAGGAGGGTTTCACGAAAGTAGAAAGGAGGAAAAACAAGCCCTTTTCTCGTAACCTGTGTGGCACCGCACCGAGTGGACCCAACATGTTGCTGCGCCCTGCTGTGCCTACGACGCAGCTGTACCTTTTTTTTTTAATATGTATTAGTTTATTATAGCATAAGATTATTTTGTGTATTTTATCTATGGGCCTCAGTTCATCATCATCAGCCTATAATGTTCCCACTGCTGGGACACAGGCCTGGGCATGGGCCTCAGTTGCCTGATAATAAAATGATTATTATTATTATTATTAAAAGGCTAGGAGGATAAGGTTAGAATGTGATGACAAAAGAATGATGAACAGAAATTACCCTGTTTGGTATCATGCTAACATCTATGATAACAATAACAACTCAGATGATTCGTGATTTAATTATTATACATCATAGCGTTAACGAAATAGGCCAGCAAAAAAAAAAAATTACAGTGAGCAACTATAGTAAAAGAGCGCAGAACTGCACACCCCCACCCTATTTCAAGTTAAGCAAATATCAACTTTATTTCAATGACAATTAAGTTGATTTCAGTGACTGAAAAAGTATATTGAAAAAGTTATAAAAATGTTTGAAGTTGAAGCATAAACTAAACTTTATTATGTAGGAATTAAAGTTATTTTTCCATTAATTCAAATTTTTAACATTTTGGCAAATTAATCGCGATCGCAAATTAGGTACATTCTTTTTGCGAGCCCATTTGTCCGATTCCTGAGCAAAGATTTATCTTGTGAGGACAAAAAAGATTTACTTTTTGGCACATTAATTATTCTTGATTTTATATAGGGCCGAAACAACATTAATACTAATGTAACTAATTAACGCAATGATAAATAAACATACATAAGACAAAATAATTATATTCAAAATACTCTTAGAACGCCAAACTAAATAAATAATATAATAAAACAAATATGTAAGCAAATAAACTTGTAGTCATTAAAATATCCCTGACTAGGTATCTGACTGAATGTCCCCAAATGTCTCAATTATTTCTATTTTAATTATACCTAGTTAGTTTAAATAAATTATATTCAGAGTATAATTTATGTTAACTACGTGTTCCAGTAAAAGGGAATATTCAGATTATAAATGTTTCTTTCGCAAAAAGCATATTATAGTGTCTCCGAATATCTAGCCGAAAAAGTTTTTATTGAATAATTTTATCTTTTTCCTGACACTAATATTAATTTGGAGGAGGCCTATGTCAAGCAGTGGACGTCTTTCGGCTGAAATGATGAATATTAAATTTATATGAATACGGCTGTAATTTTTGACATAATTCGTGTAATTTTTGTAACTTTGACATCAATTTTGTAAGTTTGACATAATAGTACATTATGATACATGTGTGCTATGTTGATCATTAAACTCGAGGCGGTATTATTCGCGCGAGCCGTAGGCGAGCGCGATAAGGTAGCCGAGAGTTTAATTATCAATGCACACGCGTATCATACGACGTTTTTCAACACACTTGTGAGGAAAAAAACAGACTTGTATTGTTAAATATTAACTTGTATGGATAATGGCGGGCTTGGTTTGTCATTCCGCGCGCCGCGCTGACGTGCGCGCGCAGGTTTACCCATAGAGTAAGTAATGGTCATTGGTCATTCCTACACCTGCGCGCGCATTGCTAGCGCGGCGCGCGTTTATTTACTTAAAGGCAAAGACAGAACCGATATACAGCCTATAGAAAAAATATAATAAACACAAAATAATGTTAAGACTGGTCGTAGTGTTGTCGTATGTCAAATTGTAGTTTAGTTAGTATGGAATTAGAAAGTACTATTTGCATAGAGAAATATACATTAATTCAGTGAGAATCCGCAATAATAGAACGCTAGTGGTCTTTTCCGTTTGGTTACGGGAGGGACGGCGGAAAATTATAAGTTGCATCCAGACAGAGCGAGCCATGCGCCGCAAGTGCTTTTTTTTTGTATGTTAGATGCCTCAGCCTGAGGCAACCATACATATTAAAAAATCTTTTGCGGCACATGCCTCGCTATGTGTGGATGCACCCTTAGGTGAATGCGCAGTGGTAGACCGCGAAATTTTTTTTTTTTTAAGTTTTTTACAATTCGCAGGTCAGTATCAGGTTGTATCTTGATCAAAATGTATATTTATATAATAGATATGTATTTTATGTATTTTAATATGATTTGCGACTATAACAGATACGAATTTACAGAATTATAATCATTAGAATCATTAAATACATCTTTCTAAGTTAGATTTGTTCCCTAAGAACTTTTCCATAAGAGATTTGTTCTTATGGAACAAATCTAACTTAGAAAGATGTATTTAATGATTCTAATGATTATAATTCTGTAAATACGTGTCTGTTATAGTCGCAAATCATATTTTGATCAAGATACAACCTGACACTGACCTGAAAATTGCAAAAAACGTTAGAAAAATTTAATTTCGTGGGCTACAACTGCGCAATCATCTTAGGTAAATAAATTTTAGTTCATCTTGGGACCAAGGACAATTCAGACTATTTAAAAAAAAAGTAAAATATAGCTCGCGGATTCTTTTTGGCATGAAGTCTCTTTGAAGAGATTAAAAAAAAAAAAAAACGCACTTCTCCGACCTCCGACTAGTAAATTAAATAGTTATCTGTGGAAATAAAACACAAGTACCGTAACGTAAAGAAAAAGCACGCGTTTGTAATACATTGCATTATGGATCTAAAAGCTGTGCATTAAGAGCCATTTTACGAGCAAGTGTGTTGAAAAATATCTTTGACATTATTCTTGTATTTCATTGACATTAAAGTTTTTGCCTTATTTTGAATTTTGACACTATAACATAAAAATAATTTCTAATCTAAATTCTAAATTTTTGATTTTTCGTATTGTTAATTCTTTTCATTGTTATGGAAATATTTGTACGCCAATACTTACGGCTAAACATGATTGGACTCAAACTATGTAACATCGTGCATGCTCTTGTATTTATACCTTTTCTGTTTCCTTCGCGTTGGTTCAGTGATCGCAAGGGTCGAGCAAGAGTCTGAGCATCCTAAAGTCGATCCTTAGATCGGGCAAAGTGTTATTGGGTTATTCTAATAGGAGCAGAAGGCAATAGTCTCGCCCCCTATTGCGAAGGACTTATGAGAAATGCAGGCAGCTAGCGCAATAGAAATACCAGCCTTCCCCTATGGGGTATACAGGCTTGATATTATACAGGGTTTTACGGAAAGGGTATATCAATACGAACGGGTTGAAGAGTGTATCTGGTCTAGAATCTCTGTACAAAATTTCAGAACAAAAGCAGTAACTTTGAAAATGCTTAATATTTTTTTATTTCGATAGTTTATTAAATTGAAATCATAACAAACGTGTCACCGCACTACGAGGGTCATTATCTATTATCTGTAGTGTGTCTGTGCGCCTAGTACACGCACATCACGCCGCCGCGCGCCAGTGCAGAGCCGTGATGTCGAAATAAAAATATTAAGCATTTTCAAAGTTAATGCTTTTGAGCTGAAATTTTGTACACAGATTCTAGACCAGATACACTCTTCAGCCCGTTTGTATTGATATAACCTTTCCGTAACACCCTGTAGAGGTATGAGGAACATGGTGTAAAGTTTAATCATTCTCCATAGAAAAGGGAAGATCCTCCGACCAGACGGGTGTTATGTCTGGCGGGCAACTGCCCGACGATTGATGTCGGGACGTTGTACATATACTAGTCGCGCGGTAAACTATGCTTGCGCGATGCAAGATTTTGCGTGACGTCAGTATGATGCGTAGTTTGCATGTGGCAATGTAGATGGCGCCACAATTTTAACTTTTCCATTATTAGCGATCTTCAAGGTTGAAACAAGTAGGCTTTATAGGTAAGCCCACTTGTTTCATCCTTGAAGATCGCTATTTGCGATCAAACCATTGCCGATGTGGTCATGTGCCAATTAAACTCAAGTTTCCCCCACAATTATAAGCATCTATTAATAAAACATACCTACTTGAAACTAGCATGTTACACGCTACTTAGAACTAGGTCTTAGGTCTTAACGAAGCTAAACTTAGAACCTAATTAAACTTTAATACGTGCAATTTATAACCGCCTGTGTGGTTTGCGTTATGCTTTGCTTGTAGTTTTCTTCGCATGACGTTTGACGTGGAATTATAGGTTAGGTATGTGGAATTATGTGGTTAAGTTTGTCGATAAGTATGACGGATTGATGGCAAAGGGAAAATAGCTTACAAATCCAGACTTTTGAGGTCATTGTGAGGCCATTTGATTGTCCATCGAAAGACCTCCCACCTGGACATGAGTTACCTTGGGTAACCTGGAAGTCTTTAAACAGACTCCGGACCCAGGTTGGCCGAAGCAAGGAAAACCTCTTCAGGTGGAGATCTATAGACGACTCCGCCTTGGAATGTAAATGTGGTGCTGTTCCACAATCAATGGGGCACTTAATATCGTGCCCTGCGTGTCCAGTCAGCTGCACGTTACAAGAATTGATGGACGCTAGTGATGGCGCCAAACAAGTAGCCAAATTCTGGGTCGAGTACATTTAGATTGCTATCGAAACACTAAGAAGAAGATTTTTTTCGATTTTACCAATAGGTAAATTAATGCATACTGTCAGTAGCCCGAAAGTCGGACAACGAGTTTTACCAAGGACCCATTTTGTAACCCAGTAACTGGGTTGTGGAGGTCCGATAGGCAGTCGCTCCGTGTAAAATACTGGTAACCAACTGCATCTGCTCTGACTGGAAGATAAGCTCAACATTGTTGGGAAAAGACTGGACAGATGATGATAGGACCACGTATATATTTCGCAGTATTAAGTTAAGTATTTACTCAAACTCTTGTCTAAAAACTGGCATATAATAATACGATCTCATACCTTTATTTACATAATAGGTTTAAAGAATCTTTATTTCTCATAAGAACATGATACAGTTCACTTAAATGAGATTTCACCCTATAATGTCACCCTGCTGGGACACAGGGCTCCTCTCTGTGAGAGGGAGTGGGCTGTAATCTACCACGCGGGCCTAGTGCGGGTTGGTAGATGTCACGTCTTCGATTTTTTGGGTCTAGGACATGCCGGCTTCCTTACGATGTTTTCCTTCACAGTTTTGAGAGCGGCGGTGATGAAATTAAATACACAAACTAAAGTGCCTGCCTGGGTTCGAACTCACTACCTACAACTCGTAAATCACGACCGATACCACTGGGCCACCACTTCTCTCTCTAAATAAAGGATTTAGTTATTTCAAAACCACGACATTTCATGTACTTCTTTTTGGAAAATAGTCCTGCCTTAGTAGTAGTTTGGAGATGGCCAATAATTGTACCGGCCTGGGGCCCCGAATGTGCACAGATAAAATCTATATCATTTTGAAGAACAGATCTTCTGTACAAATAATCAGAAAAGTGCATATAGCTCTGCAGCGGGAGACAAAAGTTACGACGAATTCAAAAGCAAGTTATTATTTCACTCACCTCATTCATATAATTCCAGGCCTGACACGCTCTGACGGGGCTCAGGGGCTTATAGTGGTTGCCAAACGTGTACATGTAGAACAGCCAGGGGGCTGGGAACAGCATCGTGAACATGTCGCAGAGAGCCATGGCCATCAGCACCACGTTGGTCGGGGTTCGCATGTGACGTCGGGAGAGGACCACCACGATCAGGGTGTTCGCCACTGTTGTGGTAGCGAGGAGGAAGGGCGCGATGTAGCTGTAAAATAAATATGTTATGTTAGAGTTTGGTATCTAATCTGCGTTCGCGATCTATTCGCCAAAAATGTAAACAAATATGAGATTATGGAAAAATAACTTTAATTTCTACACAATAAAGTTCAGTTTACGCTACAACTTCAACATTTTTTGTAACTTTTTCAATAGTGATAGTCGCTCTGAAATCAACTTAACAGTCATTGAAATAAAGTTGATGTTTGTTTAACTTGAAATAGCGTGGGGGTGTGCAGCACTGCGCACTTTTACTATAGGTATGTAGAAATTGGTTACGGAGAAATAGGTCAATGTGCCTGAAGACGAAAAATATAAGGTCCTAAAATACATGGACCAATATAGGGATTTCGTTTGGACGTTACACATTTACTAAGGGAAAAAAATATTTTGACTTTATTTGTAACGGTTCGCCCAAGAAGGCACTCAAGGTATTGGCACACTATTTATGCCACGTAGCCTATTGCTTATTTCTACACCATTTTAAGGATATACATATGTATGTCACGTCGGTGAAACACTAATTACGTGAGACTTTCAACACTTAGGTATTTAGTTTAAAAAAAACAATCCTTCAAAACATTGATGTGTTAAAGTGTCCTTAAAACACCTATGTACTGAATAAAGAAAATATATTTTGCTCTAAATTTTTGACTTAAAAAGAAAATGGCGAAGGTTGTGAGACGATCTGATAAGATTTGCAGGGTCAAGATGGCCAGACATCGCACAAGACAAAGAGGTTTGGAAGGAAAAAGGGAAGGCCTTTGCCCAGAAGTGGTAATATAGAGTAACAAAAAAAAAGCTTGGAATATCCATGAAAAAATATTTGGATTACGTGTAGTAATCTGAAAGTTTAACAATGAAAAACAGTCAAATAATTGATTGTTAAGATCGACTCAAGCCTTAAACCTCAAAAAAAAAACCAAATAAGTACTCTTTAATAACAAAATAAAAAACTCTTTTTAAATTAATAACTAAGTTTCTTCAGAAAAAGTATTTCGACGTAATACTCCCTGTTTAATTGAGATGAAAGCGGATCTGTACTCATTTCATGAAAGCTTTTCAGTAACGTTAGAGTTTCAGTAAATCTCTTGAAGAAATGTAATATTTTAGATGCATTCTTAAACTGGTGCTCCTGTTACGTAATGTAAGTAAGTCTTGTATTATTGTGAGATTTCGTTAGAACATATTTCAAGATCTTGTTATTTAAGGCATTTTCTGTAATGTTATTACAATCACACTAATATTATAAAGGCGAAAGTTTGTGAGTGTGTGTGTGTGTGTGTTTATATGTTTGTTACTTCTTCACACTCAAACGGCTATACCAATTTTCATAAAATTTTGTATAGAGGTAGCTGACACCCTGGATAGGCTACTTTTTTTCCCTATATTCCCACGGGATCGACACTTATGCGGGTGAAACCGCGAGGCTCAGCTAGTGTTACGGAAAAATACCAATTCTTTGTAGTAATGGAGAAAATTTATGTAATTACCAATCAACCTCATCTAATTGAACAGACAACTGTGCTGTTGGGGAGTTTGTAGCGCCACTTCTTCCCAGCGAAAGCACTAGGAATTGGTGAAAGGGCGGGCGTTTTGGGGGACTGTCTTGTGTAGTTTTGACGTTCGAAAAGTGCTGATTCTCAGCCTAATTTGAATAAATGACTTCTGATTCTATTTTAGTAGGTACAGGAGCTTCTTGTCTGAGGAAGCGCTACCACTTTCTGACATCAAGGTTTGCAGTATTCTCAGTATGGGTGGATAATATTTTTATCTCACGAAGCGACGCGTGCTTTACTTGTGGTTAACAATAGTGTACAAACACGCTGTGAATGTATGTTAGCGCAGCCCTCGGTACCGTCCGAGGCAATGGCGGAGTTGAAAGTATGTGTGTTTATGTTTGTTATGTGCTCACGCTCCTCGTCTTCACGCACACATTCATAGCGTGTTAAAGCATTTGTGTCCACTTTCTAGCACACTCAGCGTTTGTTCAGCGTAGGAATTGACGTAGCGCAGACGCCGCGTAGCAGAATGTGCTACGGCGTAGAAGCTGCGTAGCACAGGCGTTGGAGCTAACGTATAACGTCGCGTAGCAGAAGCGTAGGCGCTCCGAATACATTGCGTAAAAGGCGCACAAAAATACTGTATCGGAGAAATTACAGGCTTCGTACAAAATCAGCCTATCATGTTCCCACTACTGGAACACAGGCCTCGGTTTCTGTATATGCAGGCATTATGGCACATTTGAAATTAACACACGAACAAAGGGCAGGTGCAGACTTGACAGCTTGCGGTGAAAACTTTGTGGCTGTGAAAGCCCCGAGCGCCAGCCTGCTTTGAAAAGCTCCTCGATTTTGTAGAGGGAACCATTTTACAAAATCTGACGAAATAAACAGTAACCATAAAAGGTCTGCCAACGAGCAATGGAGCGCAGTATACTATGCGATAAATTAGCGGATCGTATTCGAAACACAATACTGCGCTCCAAAACAAAGTTAGTTGACGTGGCTCAAAAGGCTGCCCAACTTAAATGGCTGGACAGGACATGTTTGCCACATGAAAAACTGTGGGCCCGAATAGCACAAAACAGGTGCCCTGAGGCAGTGAGGCGGTGTCGCGGCAGACTACGTAGGAGATGGTGGCACGAGCTGGATAGGTTCCGTCAAAACTGGAAGGAGGACACGCGAGCTCGCGAAAGATGGAACGAGTGAAAGGAGGCTTTTATCCAGGAATAGGACAGCGTAGGCTATTAAAAAAAAATATTAAAAGTTGGTACTCACCCATACATAGGCTCAGCATAATTGATCGGAAACTCGCAGGTCACATTCAAATAGAAGTGCGAATGGTTCGATTGGCAGAAGTCATCGGCGGTGAAATTCGAATATCCTGGGTACCCGGTCTGGTTGTCATAGTAATTATAATTTATCTTCGAGATGTCTAAATCTGTGCTGTCTCCATCCACGATTTGCTTCGTCGAGTTGAAATCCCCGAAGTAGTCAACCCAGTCTTTGTCAGCCATTTTGTTTTTATTTTGGCTATCTTCTTGATTTTGACATGTTGGTGATTACGTCATTTTGTGTGTATCTGTGGGCAAAGAAAAATGGAATATTAGTATCTTTTTTAAGAAAAAAAATATTATTCGGACAAATTGAGTATTAAAAAAAAAGTTTATATGTAATACTGCCGTCAAGCACCCTAAAGCAAGGGTATCTTAACACTGCGGTGGCCGGCATACAGCGCCCGCTATTTACCGTCGAATGACGCCACTGAAACGTTGCTTATTAAAGTAAGTTGGTGTTTTCTAGACAGCTTTTTTGATACCCCAGTGCCATAATTTTTTTGACGCGGCGACGGCCGTCGCTGCCGGCCGTCATGTGACGGCTACCTCTCTTCTAGAAAACTGTAGCTTTACTGTTTCTAGTTTGTAGGATATGGTTGCCGGTTTCTTTATATTATGGTTGCCGGTTTCATTACTTAAAAATATTTCAACCGCGTCTTTTTTTTTTGCCAACATATCGGCAGCCTTTTTTTAAGTGGCATTTACCACTTTACCACCCAATGAGAGAAGCAAGTTGAGGAAAGAGAGACACCACCACCTCCCGACTTCGTTAAACCCTAGAAACATTTGCCTCCTGGGCGTGATCTGCAGTGGCTTCAATGGAAAGCTTTCAAACGATTGCGTACCCGAGTGCCTACATCACAAATAACGTATATACAATCTCACACAATTTATCGAAGTGGTAAAGACCCAACACCCAGTGTGAGTGCGGTGTTTCTGATCAGACCATGACCAGTGAGTCATGGTCTGATCACAGTGGCGTAACTATACCGTTTTGGACCCGTGATAAATTCAAGGGATGGAGCCCTCCTCCAATATAAAGAAGCTCAACCAACGTTTAGTTTTTTTTTTACTAGCTGTTCTCCCGCGACTTTTTCCGCGTAGATTTCATATTTTCCCTACAAAATTTAAAACCTGACTGCTTCGTTGGTCTAGTGGTCGCAAGCGCTACTGCTGAGCATGAGGTCCTGTCCAAAAAATTAGACAAACAATGGGAAAAAGGTACAAAATGTTCGAAACCTGAATGCTGTGCTATGTTGCATATTTTCAAAAAAAGTTTGCTTTTATAAACTTATGCTACTGTGATCATGGCCCTCTCGGGCCGGGGGCCCCCTCTGCCTGGGGACCTGTGGCATTTTGCCCCAGTGCCACCCTATAGTTACGCCACTGTCTGATCAGAAACATTTAGTGTTTCTAATCAGACAGTGGCGTAACTATAGGGTGGCACTTCACCTGCACCTCGGATGACCTACAAAGTGCTACTTTCTAACAAATCAAAAAACCTAAAATCAAATAACAGTTTCCTAAGAAATTATGAAGGTATTTTCAAGCAAACTTATTGGTTATTCATTATCAAGTCTACGCCTTCAAATAGGCTTAAGGATCAGAATTTCAGAACAACATTTATTATGAAACGTAATTTATTAATTTGTTGGCCGTAAATCATGTTCTTAATTATTATTTTCGGGCATAATTAAAATGGTCCAGTAATTAATAATTAACAAATTTTCCAGTTATCGGCAACTGGCTAAAGGTTGATTAATTATGTAAAATTGAACTACGTATAATATTACGTTCAATATTAATAATATTTTTTTCCTTTGATAATGTACTTTTATTTGTAAGTAACGTAACATCATGCCTGTTCTCCAAAGGGTTAGGCAGATGTGTACCTATAATATGGGAATCATTAATCAATCATCAGCCTTTTCCCAACTATGTTAGGGTCGGCTTCCAATCTAACCGGATGCAGCTGAATTCCAGTATTTTACATGGACCGACTGCATATCTGATCACCACAACCCAGTTACTAGGTAACACGATACCCCTTGGTAAGACTGGTTGTCAGATTTTTTGGCTTCTGACGACCCGTAACGACTGCCAAAGATCTGCGAATGACAGCCGGGTTCAAACGGCTTAACGTGCTTTCCGAAGCACAGAGATATGAGATATGTAAAGATGGTCACCCATCTACGGACCAGCCACGGCAAGCGTAGCTAAACTACTGGGTCTCAGGCCTTTGACAGTTAGCCTAATCTCTCTCTCTGTGATAGCATAATCAGCCTATGATGATCCCACTGCTAGGACACAGGCCATCTCTCAGTGTTAGTTGTCTTTATATAAAAGGTTTTGAGCAACATTTTGTAATATGTATTTCATAAAAATTTATCAAAAAGAATAATACATTATGAATTTCGTAACTCCAGCACGGATTGTAAAACCGTGTTGAGTTGCTAATGGTGGTAGAAATTACTTGTATCTTTCATCAATCTACCGTGAAATGTCCCTCCATAATGGTGTCCAACCCTTTTAGGATAAAATTAATTTATCATCGCGTCGTGTTTCAGGTACAAAAGTACCTCAGTAAGTAACGGATTATATTCGGATTTAAATTTAAATAGGTTGCCTTTATTTTGAGAGGGGTTTTGTGTATTCTATGTGATTATTATTTAAAGTTTTGACGAGTTGATTATTTAGTGGGATTTGGAAGTTTAATTGTTGAAGAATTCAGGGTTATTCTATGATGTTATAGGGATATTTGCTTTACATTAAAAAACTTTTCTTTGTACAGTCAGGGAAATTAATTGTTTACCAAATTTGATACCCTACGTTAATGTGTCGTTTTGTAGCCATTTTGTACAACTGTCAAAAAATGACCATTATGATTTTAATATACAGACAATTTAAGTTGGTATACCCGAATCACTTTAGATTGGCAATAGCTTTTATTGGTATTTCCCTAATATCTCTCCGTAGGAACCCAAACAAACAACAATGTATGGTTTTTTCAGGTGAGTAGTGCTCGCAACCGACATTCAAGTATGACGCGCACCCTAATTGCGTAACATACTATCAGTAGGAATCAGAATCATTTTGAAGCAAATTGCTAATCCATTGCTTCATAAGTTTGAAAAATTTGTCTGCTCAACACGTAAATAACGCAATGAATGTTGTTGAACTGTCAAAATGAAACCGATTCCGATTGATAAGGTGAAACACGATTGCCCCGCAGAAGGCCAATTCTCGTACTTAAAAATCGAAGTCATAATCTCATCTCAGCGACAATCAACAATCAATGTCAAAAACATTACAAAAAATGTATGTAAATGGATTGTATTTTTGACTTGATTGACATTGATGTTCTTAATAAAAATACGGGAATTGCCCCTCAAATGTATGAACGTAAACGAAGCAAAAGGAGCATGTAAGGATCGCAGCAGATGACGTTCAGTAGTTTATGATACCCCTATGCGAAGAAAATATAAACAAGTATGAATTAATGGAAAAATAACTTTAATTCCTACACCATAAAGTTCAGTTTACGCTACAACTTCAAACATTTTTGTAACTTTTTCAATAGTGTTAGTCACTTTGAAATCAACTTAATTGTCATTGAAATAAAGTTGATATTTGTTTTACTTGTAATAGGGTGGGGGTGTGAAGCACTGCGCGATTTTACTGTTATGTATGTATGTATGTTCCAACTAATTGTTCAGTAGCGGGAATGGATAATTAAACTTAAGTTGTCAAGAGTAATGAGAATCTTCTGTGAATAATAACTTCGAGATTATGAAGTCGCAAGTATCACGAACTGTATGAAAACCAAGCGTGCCATCTTTTGACAACCTACTATGACGTCACAAGCTCGCGCTCTCTCGCTCACGCTCACCCAGCCAGCAGTACACAGGACTGAGCGCGAAAGTAGCGGCTTACGATTTTTGAACGTAAGCTTGTGCGAGTTTTGGCACGCGAAGTAGTTGCTCTTGCGTTATCTAGGTGTATCTATATCTGTGGTTGGGACACATCTGTGTGAAATGTTTCGTAAATTAAGCTGTCTTTACATATAATTATAATTAACTTATCAAATGTATTATGAGAGCAGCGGTGGTTCAGAAACGGCGGCAGTTTATTTTGTGTATTTTTTTTATTCCTCACTATTTCTCTTAAACGATAAAAGAAAGCATTCAGGAAACTGGCATGTCCTCGAACCAAAAATTCTAACACATGTGACATTTAGCAAAACCCGCACTGGGCCGACGTGGTGGATTACGGCCCACTCCCTGTGTCCCAGCAGTGGGAACACTTTAGGCTAATTATGCATATACTTGCGAAACATCAAGCGTGTATTCTTGAAAGGGGTATGGTGCTAAACCCTCAAATAGATAGTATTTGAGGGTTTAGCACCATACCCTCTCTCTGTCGAGTCTCTGTGTGAGAGAGAAAGTCTCAAGGAGGGGACATAACGCTTTTTCGTTACGTGACTATTTCTACCAGTTTACTCCTACTGCAAGCTCCGTTAAAGAACTTTATCTATATATATAAAAATGAAACCCGTTTTCCGTTGTCACGACTTGACATGAAAACGGCTTGACTGATTTCGCTAATTCTTTTTTTGTTGTGATCGGTATTGCCGGGACAAGGTTTGTATGAAAGAAAATTTTGGAAATTCGAAAAAAAAAATTGCACCCGTGCGAAGCTGGGGCGGGCCGCTAGTTTCTAATAATATCATAAAAACTAAAACCCGACTACTGAAAAGGGTAAAACAAGAAAGTACCTTTCCGTGGTCGCATGCCGCTGTACTAATATATTATAAGCTATGGTAGCATGCGACCACGGGAAGGTACTTTCTTGTTTCATCCTTTTCAGTAGTCGGGTTTTAGTTTTTATTAAATTTATTTTTATTATGTAATTATTTTGGGGCTTATTTCAGTACCTAATATTTATTATTTTGAAATGTGCTAATTAAGCCCTTTCATTTGATACCCAACAAGGCATGGTTAACATTTTTTTTTTAGATCATGACTTTATGTCCGCTAGAGGGCGCCATATTCAATGTAATGTGACGTCACATAGATCATAACCAGCGGACGATCAAGACGCTTCCAACGATACCTTATTTGTCTAATTATGGCAAGTAGTTTAGAAGTTATGAGGGAACAGATGAACATACATACATACATACTCGAACATACATACCGGTCAAAATCATAACCCTCCAGTATGCCCTGTACGTATATTTTGTTGCTGACTGTCCCAACAATCTGTTAATAGATAATTAGGGTATCCGAACGGAATAAAATAAAAAGAGTAAGGGGATCAGACCAGAATTACAAAGTTTATATTGGATCAGACAGAAACTAAAACATAAAATAATAACCAGCAGGGGATCAGATCAGGGAATCCGGTCGAAATAACTCGCAAGTTCAATAGCACTTTACACACAAAAAAGAGTTCCTATAATAAAAAGGCTTCAGTTATTAAGGCGAAGCTGAAAAAAGCAATATGCCGCGGTACCTCAAACTCAATAATGGTAACGAGTTAGTTTGCTCTGTACTCCAGCCACTGGTTATGGGGAAGCTCGTAGTTTTACATTTTTGAAGTGAAAACTTCTTTAGCGGCGTTGTGCACTTTTTGGTAATGGGTAAAAAATGTTAGACTCGCGTCAGGACACGTGACCTGATCGAAAATTCGTAAGACGGATGGAGAGTAGACAGCCGGCGCGGCGTAGGAGAGGAAGTATCCCCCTCTCTTTCTACGGCGCGGCGAAAATGTATGCCTGCTGTTTCGTTTAGGCGGCGCAGGGCGCTTGCGCGAATGTTCGTGTGTGTTTATGTTACAGCGTGTCACGCGCATCCATGGATGGTGACAGCTGATGGCCTGACCGTCTGTGTCAGACGTTAATCTGCATGGTTCTCATATGGCTCGACCAAGATTGTGTCTGGACTTTTAAAGAGATTGTGACTTCTGAGTTTTTTCCGATCTTTCTTCTTAGAGCAATCGGTTAGGTAACACCAAACTCATCTAGTTTTAACAATCTCCCTGCCATGGGAACCGCCGGCACCCCCAAAAAATTTTGTTCAGCAACAGGCCAAAGCACATTTTTTAATACTTTTATCACATTTTCCATAACAGCACGCCAGTTGTTGTAAAAACTATTTGAATTCGGGAGGTTAGGGCGGATCCACGGCGTCCTGCAAGATTTTTTTGGACGTATCCCAGGGCCTCTTGTAATAATTTTGACTTTTGACTCACGGCGTTCACAAGCATAAACTTTGGGACCCGTCGGCGGCCTCCATGGCCTCCTGAATTTAAACAGTTTTATTTATTGTCGGCAGGGAGATTGTTAAGAAATAGATAAGTTCTTTTTGAGGTCTATAAGTGTTTTTTGAACCAATTTACGGAAATAAATATAATTTATTATCATAAGGGAAAACACAGTAATCTAGGTACTTGGTTCCAAAATTAATAATGGAGTGGGTACTTCTCCGAAGCTTCTACAAACGGTAACACATTTACGTTTTAACTACACAAGTTCTTAGAATCTATAAAAATAAAGCTTTCAATTACAGACAATTTCTTGAGAAATATTACTACCGCCTTCGGAGCAATTCTCAGAAACGGTAAGGCAATTATTTCTCGTGAAAATTGCCCTTAACCACAGTACATGGAATAAACAGTAGAACAACTACGAACAAAGGCCGTATTTTACGTATTCAGGGACGTGCCGTTATAAGGCTTCCGCAGAAGTGCGCGACGCGACGGTGTGACGCGATTCTGGTAGAATAATTTTGAAGTTTTCATAGAAATTGTTCTACTACTAGAGTCGCGTCGCGTTATCGCAAGCGTGTTTCGCGACTCGATGTATCAAGTGTATTTTGACGGTCGCATAGCATAAAGACTAGCGGTAAAATTTTGTGTAGTGTTTTAACGATATAATACAAATGGTTGACGACTTAATAGTACTAGATTTCCGATGAGCGCATCAAAAACGGCCTGAAAAATAAGACCACAAGTAATGTTTTGTGGTCTTATTTCGCAACATAGTTTTTTCAACTTCATTGCTTAGATATTATGTTTTATTTTTCCATAAATATTTTTCTTCTTCTTTTAAAAATAAGTTTATTTTTCAATGAAAGTCGTAAATATATTGTAAACGATAATAAACTTAAAACGTTTGAAAGTTAAGGTTTATAATCAAGTTGTATGCAATCACAACCAAATTCCTAGTTAATAATACAGGGTAGCAAGAACATCGGCGCGCAATCTGTTACCATGTATACAGTATATGATTTTGATATTCTCTTGACTCTAGTCTACGTCAAAGGTGACAGAGACAAAGTCGACGATGGAGCGAGCTTACCCTGAAGAAGCCTGTTCACTCTCACTTTGAAGAGATGCGGGTTGTAAGCACTCGGAAAAACAGACGCAGGTAGAGAATTGCACTGTTTTGCTGTGCGCATTATAAAGGACATTTGCAAACGCTTAGTGCGAATTGGTGGAATAGCAACCAGGTAGGGATGGTAACTTGCAGTGCGTCTGGCTTTTTCACTTTTCTATGAAACAGCTTTTTTTTTTGGTAACCCACGAATAATTTCTTCGCTACGGTCTAGAATCGGTACTAAAACGGTTTACCAACAGTCGATTGGCCCGTGAACCGTTGGTCAACATTATCTTTAAACCATTAATTTTTCATCCAAAGGACTTTTCACCCACGAACGTTTCGCCAACATAACTTTACGTCAGTGAATGCTTAAACAACAGAATGTTTTGACCAATAACTTTTCACCCAAAGAACAATTGAGCCATGTCAAATAGAACTTAGGATGCAAGAGCGACCGAAGCGAGCTCGGGACTTGGGGCACCCCGACTCGGACAGGTTAGGTTCGAAGAGGATGACGGCGGCTCAAGTGAGCTAGCAAAACGAGCGAAGGGCACCCCGAGGTTAGGTTAGGTTAGGTTTCTTTAAACCCTTTTCACAGAAATAGGGGCCCCGCGAAGCGGGGCTCCGTCGACTTTCACCTTTCCCGGTGTCTGTTGGACTTGTCCTTTCGGTGAAAAGTTATTGGTCAAAACGTTCTGTTGGTTAAGCATTCACTGACGTAGAGTTATGTTGGCGAAACGTTCGTGGGTCAAAAGTTCTTTGGGTGAAAAGTTAATGGTTTAAAGATAATGTTGACCAACGGTTCATGGGCCAATCGACTGTTGGTAAACCGTTGCAGTTTCTCTGGAATCGTGTGCTGAATTCATGGTTACAGTTTGCGCGTTAAACAGTATACAGGGTGGCGTGTCCCGCCACCCTGTATACTGTTTAAAATATTTCTACTAATTTATAGTAAAAAAAAAAAAAATACAAGTTGAATTACTGTTTTACAATTCTACTGTGCCTTAACATCGGCAACATTTCATTTGCTGGAATCATTATAATTTAGCTCAATACAGTCGGGAAAATAATTGCTTATCAAATTAACACACTCTGTCAGTTTGCAGTGTTAAAGCTATTTCATACAACTGTCAAAGAATGACGATTGTGATTGAATTTACGGACAGTTTCAGATGGTAGTCAATAAATTTCCCTGACATTAAGTAATGTAAGCCCTTGTTTAATAGCCTCATTGGTCTCGTGGTTGCAAGCGCGACTGCTGAGCGTGGGGTCTTGGGTTCAATCCCCAGGTCGAACAAAGTGTTTTATGGATTTTTCCATTAGGAATTTCTTAATGTCCGGAGTTTGGAAGTTGGCGGTACCTCCTGTCTCGGAAAGCACGTAAAGCCGTTGGTCCTACGCCTGATCCTCCCCCGTCATGTCGGATTGCCGTCCCATCGGACTATAAGAGTAAAGAAACAGAGAGTGCACGTGTGTTTACGCACACACTTGTGCACTATAATATCTCCTGCGTACCTAGGTAATGTCCGTTGAGATTGGCCACCGTGACCGAAATGGGTTGTTCCACAACTCCCCATTGAGAATCCCCATCAATCATCATCATCATTTTAAAACTGTGTTTTTTTGACAGAAGCTACTACTTCTTCTACTTTAATTGATTGATTATAAAAATAATCAGGGTGCATTCCGAGTTAGGACTGTGATCGATATTATCGATTTGAGCGTACTTAAACCCGTACCGAATTAGGTTTAAGCACGCTCAAATCGATTATATCGATTACATTCCTAACTCGGAACGCGGCATCAGTAAGTCATAACCTCCATAAGAATAGAATACTCTTTATAATGTACACCATAAAAATTACAGACATAAATATAGAAATTTAAATAAGGACTTCATGGTTATTGTTGTTTGTATCAATGGGATTTGTTAACTTTTTGTCCACATATCCCCTTTATGTACTCTATGAGACTTCAATGGGGATTTCTGAATAAAAAGTTCACAAATTCCCATTGATAGGGATTCTCAATGGGGTTTTGTGGAATATCCTACTCAAATTGGTCTGGAGGCTATTATTATTAATGTAAGCCCATTTTCGGGGTGGAGTCGCAAAAAGTAATGCTCTTGGTTTAATATTAATTAAGTACAATGTTGAACAAATGTTACAGTTAGTAGGAGCTGGTGTGTTTTTAGTAGATTGAGTATAATAACGGGTCAACACTCATTTAAGCTCTACTCATTAGTATTCATATAGCTCATACCGACGTATGAGCAATATGAATTATGAATACTAATGAGTAGAACTTATAGCGTGGTTATTAAAAGTTTAGAGGGTGAGCAGATTTAAGCCACATAATATGGTCACTCTCGAAGGGATACTTTAATCTACAGGGTGTTACGGAAAGGGTATATCAATACAAACGGGTTGAAGAGTGTATCTGGTCTAGAATCTCTGCACAAAATTTCAGCTCAAAAGCATCAACTTTGAAAATGCTTAATATTTTTTTTAGGCTAATTATGTAATCGATTATAATTGATCTTGCCTCAATAAAAAATGCTGAAAAAAATCTCTTGTTGAAGCTTTAAAACACGCAGACAAGCCTGCGGTTATACATAGTACCCAATAACGGCACAATGTCGTAAAAATATGCAAAGATACCCTTTTCTGCTGTCATAAAAGTTACTAGGTACGACACTAACCAGCAAGTCCTTGAACCAAAATGTCGATGACAACCCGCATGGGCCCGCGTGGTGCATTGTAGCCCACTCCCTTTCACAGAGAGGAAGCCTGTGTTCCAGCAGTGGAAACATTATATGCTCATAATGGAAATCAAAGTCATCAACCGTTTAGCTATAATGTTATTAACACATTAAAACTCTTAAATCTAAACAGGAGACTGCCAACAAAAATATTGTAACAATGTTCGTTGACTAATTAATTCTGCCTACGCATTGTTCCGGAGCTTTTGTTTACGTTGTTATAACTCTTACAATCAGCTGCGTATATTGACTTTGTTTTACATAAAAAGCAGTCTTATAGAGTAAGTTTGTAACATAACACCAGGACTATTGTACTTGGAATTAAAAGCCTGGTAATAAAATACAAAGTTACTCTATAAGACTGCTATTTATGTAACTGCGTTTACTATTGATAATACACATTGCTCGCGATTGTAAATTGTAACAAAGAGTTATATAAGAATGTATAAATGCCAAGGAGTTACTGATGCTACTTTGTAGATGGTTTCAAGAAAAACATACCATAAATTAAAGAGTTTGACTTGTGACCTGTCAATCTTAATCTGCCTAGCCATTTCCCAACTATGTTGGTCGGCTTTCAGTCTAACCGGATGCAGCTGAATACCAGTATTTTACATGGAGCGACTGCCTATCTGACCTCCATAACCCAGTTACTGGGTAACACGATACCCCTCTGCAAGTCTGGTTGTCACGCTTTCTGGCTTCTGACGACCCGTAACGACTGTGAAAGATCAACGAATGACAGTCGAGAGCAATGAAATGAATGACAGCAAAGCACAGGTCCGTTCCTGTATGGAGTATTGCAGCCACTTGTGGGATGGCTCAGCAAAATACCAGCTTGCTGCACTTGACTCGGTGAAACGCAGAACTAAAAGGCTTATAGGCGACGAGACATTGGTAGCTACGCTTCACAGCCTGGCTCATCGGCGTAATGTTGCTTGTCTGACGGTCTTCTACAGACTGTACTTCGGAGTGTGCGCAGGAGCTCCACGACCTGATCCCACCATCGCCCTTTTACCACCGGACAACCAGACGTACTGCAGCGTACCATTTGCACTTGGTTGATATCCCGATGAGTCGTACTCAGCGCTTCTCCCCCACTTTTATTATGAGCACAGCCAAAGTGTGGAACTCTCTGCCGGCATCTGTGTTCCCTCCCACATTTAACCCGTCTGCCTTCAAATCAAGAGTGAACAGGCATCTTCTGGGCACGCTCGTTCCATCATAGACCTCATCTATCGCTTTCCATCAGGCGTGATCGGGGTCAAGAGCGCGCCCATTTAGCAATAAAAAAAAAGACTTAACTTGCTTTCCGAGATACGAAAGGATTTCGTTATGAAATGGATGGACGTGTTACTTAGCCACGAGCTCCTCTATAAGTAGATATTTTATACTCCCTTTTATAGTTAATCTACGGCGTAAAAAATAAAGACACTTGAAACTATTTTAATTAATTACTTTTTATACTACTAGCATTTAAGCTGCACCGGTCCGGAAAGTATAAGCTAATGGTTATTTATTAGCTTTTTTATGAAACAGCTTAAGACTCTACTTAGTTTCAACTTAGACAGCTTACTTAGTTAAGAGTGGATGTAATATGGCGGAGAAGAAGAATATTTTGGTTTCGTTTCTTTTAAAAGAAGATCATTGAATCCTCCTAGGGTGACCTTAGTCAAAAGATTAACGTTTTCACTAATACTGGGAAACACATTTAATGTCATTTAGGTGTCACATGGCTCAGTGGTTAAGGCCTCGCCTCTAATGCACGAGGTTCTGTGTTCAAAACCGAACAAGTACTAATGTGATTTTTTTCGATTCATATATACTGTCAGTTTGTCTTGGACAATACTGACATCAGTGAAGGAAAACATCAAGAGGAAACCTGGAATTTACAAGAAAGCGAAAAAAAAAAATATTATGTAAATATTGACGTTCAAAGGTGTTTATAAGGTTTGTCCGCGTGGATCCTTGACGTGGACCATCCTTTTGAACCCAATTTAGAGATCCTTACGAAGTTTGAAAAGGGATAGTTTCTATGAAATTATGTTAGGTTGAAATAAAATAAAAATAACTTTTGGGATAAACTATTTTGTGGTTTGGATTGAATAGGTATTACCGATGACCTTAAAAAGGTGACTGGGACAGACTGGATGCGGATGGCAGGGGACAGGGTGTTCTGGCGCAGCCTGGGAGAGGCCTAGATCTAGCAGTGAACTGCAATGAGCAGTTTAACCAGATACAGCTGAATACCAGTATTTTATATGGAGCGTCTACCTATCTGACCTCCACAACCCAGTTACTGGGTATCACGATACCCTTTAGTAAAACTGGTTGACAGACTCTTAGGCTTCTGGATAGTAACGACTTATAGAGGTATGAGGAACAGGGAGTAAAGTTCACTCATACTCTATAGAAAAGGGAGGATCCTCCGACCAGACGGGTGTTGCGTCTGGCGGGCAGCTGCCGATGATTCATGTTGGGCCGTTATATCTATGCTAGTTGCGCGGTAAACTCTGCTTGCGAGATGCAGGATTTTTCGTAACGTCAGTATGACGCGTTGTTCGCATGTGGCGTTGTAGATATCGCTACAGACTTTCAAACGAATGACAGCCGGAATCAACGGCTTAACGTGCTTTCTGAGGCACGGAGGAGTTTTGGCATGAAATGGATGGTCACCCATCAACGAACTACTGGTCGTTTGTTTTGTCCAGCTCGTCCTGCCATCTTCTACGGGGTCTGCCGCGACGCCTTCTAGCTGTGTCAGGGCTCCACGTGGTGGTTATTTTGGCCCACAGCTTATTGGACATAGGACAGACATGACCAGCCCAGTCCCACTTCAGCTTAGCAGCTTTTGGAGCAACGTCAGTAATCTGTGTTTTGGAGCGCAGTGTGGTGTTGCGAATGTGGTCTGTCAATTTGAAGCCTAGAATACTGCGCTCCATTGCACATTGGCAAACCTTGAGTTTGGACTTTTGAATGTTTGTCAAAGACCAAGTCTGGGATACATAGGTCAGAATGAACCTCTCATAGATATGGAACCTCTTGAACCTCAATGAATTATACAATAAAACCATCCTCATAAAACACTTCATCCGTTAGTGAAAACCGTATGAAATTCCGTTAGGTATTTTTTGAGTTTATCGCATATTTACGGATAGACAAATGCGGCGGGGGGACTTTGTTTTATATAATATCTAGTAACAAGCAAATTAAATGTTGCGGGCAGAAGGGATAAACAAAATAAAAATTAAAGCCAAGTTCACAAGGACCATCCTTGTTTCCACAATTAAAATTTTACCCTTAATTAAAGCTTTGTTTGTTTTAATATAAAAGGGAAGCAAGTTTAATTTAACGTACATTCTCTGGGCCCATGCAGAACGGCCCGGACGGCCGACCGAGCACACGCCATCTAACTAAGGGGCCGTCTCCACGAGCGAGGGAATCGCAGCGATAGTCTCACCGTGCCATCAAATTTTTGCCGCGGTGATATCGCCGTGTGGAGACATGCTCTAAGAGTGTATAGAAATATGTGGCACGACGATAATATCGCCGCGATTCTCTCGCTCGTGGAAACGGCCCCTAAGTGCTAACATTAAATTACTCGCGGGTATCAATTCCGACCCGGGACCGAATCGGAAGCAAGCGGGATTCCGACCGCGGCACGAAACTTACCTCGTAAAGGATCACACATAAATTAGGTTGTGTCTATTGGAACTTATAATTTTGATTTAACGCTAACTTGGAAAACTTGGCTTGATATTCTGATGAAATTCCTAATTCTGTGCCCGTATAGGTAATATATATTTTTGGAACGAAGGTTCTTATCCCACGTTATAACTTTTAAGTTTATAACTCACACTCTGCACATTTGGCGACTTATTAGTCGACTAGCTGCGCCCCGCGGTTCCACCCGCATAAGTCTCGATCCCGTGGGAATAGCGGGATAAAAAGTACCCTATGTCCTTTCCCGGGATCAAGCTATCTCTATACCAAATTTCATCTAAATCGGTTCAGCGGTTTAGGCATGAAAAGGTAACATGCAGTCAGACAGACAGACAGAGTTACTTTCGAATTTATAATATTAGTATGGATTCGCAAGAATTTACTCGCCCGAAAAGTGCGAATCGTCACTTTTAAAATATTATTAACCGGTCAAGCGTCGTAGTTCGCCGATCGGCGACGAAACAATAGAAAATCTTTTGTGTTTCATTAGCGGCGCTTGACAGATTATATATTTTTTTCTTTGGGCGACTCGCACGAATTGGCACATTTTGAATTTTATGCAATGAAGTTAGGAAAAAGTACACGTTTTTATAATACCTATCTATCTCATCATTCTGCGCGCTAAGATAGCTTTTTCCTATACTTTATTGCATAAAATGAACATGATTTCTATATTATCAATTATTCCTTTAGCTTTTTGATGCCTTTTACAATACAACCTAACATCGCAGAGGTGTACCTATAGTACACCCACGTCCCATGTAAATCTCCTCCTGCCGACGGCATTACGTCCACAACTAAAAACACAAAGACATTAGGGAATATTATCATGCTTATGCATAATGCTTAATGGGCTGAGCAATTACAATTAGTACCAAATGCCTGCGCTGTTGCTGTTGACTAATTAACCTTGAGCGCTCCTGCACACGATGCCGTCACCGCGCCGTCACCGCGCCGTCGCCGCGCTACTACACTGTAGATACGAGTCGCGCGAAGCCCGCCACCGCGCCGCCGCCGCACCGCCACCACGCGCGTTCCATCTGTTTGATTCATTCCATTACGCGTACGAACCGCGGCCGGTAATGGAATGAATCAAACAGAGGGAATGCGCGCGGTGGCGGCGCGGCGGCGGCGCGGTGGCGGGCTTCGCGCGACTCGTATCTACAGTGTAGTAGCGCGGCGACGGCGCGGTGACGGCATCGAGTGCAGGAGCGCTAAATGTTACATAAGGGCCTAGTTCATTTATTACGTAATTTTGACCACTTTCTGACCCCCCCCCCCCTTAAGTCATGAGAAGAAATAATACTTGGATGAACCCCCTCCCCCTTTCAATCTTACGTAAGATCAGTATCTACCAAAATTGCAAAGAAAAAATATAAAAATAGAAAATTAAAAACTTAGAACTTTTTTTGCTTTCATTTGTGATCTAACGTAAGAACAATCTAGACCCCTCCCACCCCAATGTAAGAAGAAGTAAGACGTGTTCGCCCCCCCTCCCCTCAAATCTTCTTACATAATAAATGAACAGCCCCTAACATCACGCCTGTATTTCTCTAAGGGTTGGGCAGGGCCTATAGTAGCACCCACATCTCCCCAGTTATGTTTGAATCCCATATAATAGGGGGCATCATCTGCCTAACCTTTTCCCAACTATGTTGGGGTCGGCTTCCAGTCTAATTGAATGCAGCTGAAAATCATTATGTTACATGAAGCAACTGCCTATCTGACCTCCACAACCCAGTTATTGGGTAATACGATACCCCTTGGTAAGACTGGTAGTCGGATTTTCGGGCTACTGACGACCCGTAACGACTGTCAAAGATCCACGAATGACAGCTGAGACCAACGACGGAGGGGTCTTGGTATGTGAAGATGGTCACCCATCTACGGACCAACCGCGGCAAGTGTAGCTTAACCTGATCGATCGACTCATGCAGCTGTTATTACTTCGCTACAAGCCCCTTATAATCTATTAAAAGAAAAATATTTTGTTTCTGTAAGAGGTTTGTATACACTTTTACACGTTAATCATAATTATTATTATTTTAAAAACTCGATGAGGTTGGATTTTGATTGCAATCAACCAGGATTAAATCCAGACCAAGGCTGTTACTGAGAATTTTCAAACGGAAAAACCTTATAACATTTTGCCGGGAATCTAACCCTGGAGCTCATGATCAGCAGAAGCGCTTGCGACCAATATACCAACGGGACACTGTGTGTAAATTATATCATCTGAGCCCTGATTCACAACCATACGACAGGCTATCTAATTGAAAACCTGACATTTCGATAACCTGATTTGACTTCCCCTCAACAGCAAATAGCTGTTGGAAGAATAGCGGGCGTGTATTTGATTTAAACTGACAAAATTTTCGGGTTTTGGACTTGTGAACAGCGTTTAGAAGACTCCTACGATAACAATGATTAATGTTCGATACGATACGGAAGCGTATCAAGTGTTTGTGAATAGCTATGCAGCACTGCTCTTAAAATGGAAAACATCGTGAGGAAACCAGCATGTCCTAAAACCAACAATTCGAAGACATGTGACATCCACCAACTCGCACTGGGTCCGCGGGATGGCATATAGCCTACTCCCTCACACCGAGAGGAGGCCTGTGTCCCAGCAGTGGGAAAATCATAAAGTGATTATGATAATTATGATTCAAACTAGGTACGTTGAATTTCATTGTCATTGCTATTTGAAATTTGAATGTTTAAAATCGCTCAACTTAAATTTCCTAACCAAATTATATGCCACATAACAACAAAAAAAAAAGTGTTAAAATGGGAGCACTTTAATACTTTTTTTATTTCAATTTTAAAGCAATTTATTTTAGACTAAGTACAAAACCCTTTTAACATCACCTTGTAGTCTTTGAGATAAAACTAACAAACTAAGCGTGAATAAAAATTTTAAGAGAAAAAAAAAATGCCTAAAAATCACGGTCCATCTCTATAGAAGAAATGTGATTATTTCGGGGTTTTATTTTACCATAAAGCATATTGTATATTTACATTTTACGACGTATTATTTATTTATTACGCAAAGGTAATGACTTTTTATGCGCTCCAATATTTCATTCTATGATTAGCAAAAGTCATAACTCAATTTGGAAAATAAAACATTAAGCGCCATTTTTATTACCCTCATTTATCAAAAATGAATTTAATATAAAAATTTCTTTATTATTACATTTTCCTTATCCTGAATAATCTGCTTTAGCAACAATTTATTTTTGGAAAAAAATTATTTTGCTAAACATACCATATAAATGACATCTACTTTTAAAAATGTTTTCACCACACCAATAACTTTCGAGTTCTTGGTAAGAGCAAGAAAGTTATTAGTGGTGAAAAGCGGTTCAAAGATTATATTTTTATAATTTAACTTATTCATGTCTTAACAGATTCTATAAACAAATCCACGCCCGTCACAGCAGCTGTCTGCAAAACTTCAGTGAATTTATAAAGTTTCAATTAGTCCTGATACAGACGGAACCTTAAAAATGTAAAAAGTTTGGGCACGGAGGGAAATATTTTGTTTACAAACTTTCGTCCAAGTTTTCTTGTTTTGAGTCTTCATATTTTTGGTTTTTAATTAAGAATCTAATTGCCATATTTTTGACAGTTGGCAATATTTTTTAATATAGTATTTTAATTACATATTTGTAAATCGTTGTCTTTGGTTTTTATTTCTTTGGGAAGTTGAATAAACAGGTTTAGCTGGTTTTTTTTTCGTATTACCAAACTCCCATGCTCAGCAGACATATTAGTGACTAGCTTCTGGCCGCAACTTCGTCCGCGTGAAATTCGTACTTTAAAAAAATAAGACAAAGCGTTGTGTAACAATACACAAGCTATACAATGTTTATTAGTAAGGGAGTTAGTTTTTATCCAACAATAAAGTTTTATGACCTATAATATATTGCGCTTTTATAATTTTTCAGAGTCGATATTGTCGTGGACGACCACGTCACGGCACGCGGCATCACAATAACATAGGGAAGTAAAATATATGGAGATACTAGCAGCGCCCCGCGGTTTGCATAAGTGTTGATACCGTGGGAATATCGGGATAAAAAGTTTCATCAAAATTCAATAGTTTTTCTGTGAAAGAGTAACAAACATCCAACCATTCATCCTCACTAACTTTCGCGTTTATAGTATTAAATTTCCGTCCACCAGTCCGTTATAACATGCACGAACTGATTTACATCCGTCACCTGACACACTGGTCCAGTTGAAAACCAGCGTCAAGCACTAGTTGTCTGGCATTTTTGATAAACTGGCTCATTTTGGCGCAGCTGTGAGGCACACATTCCTGCTAATATCTTACATCGGATTTTACACTTTTGAAGTGAAACTTCTTTACGCACGCTTGACTTGGGGAGTAAGCTGGCGAACGCGTGATGTAAGCGTTACGAAAAGTGTGATCGGGCGAGGCGAACGGGAGTTGAGTGGGGGATATAAGGGGATATAAGCAAGAGAAAGCAGTGCGCGCGCACATTTTCTTTCTCTCTTCCTCTCATAGCCAAATACGTTTGAAGTTTCACTTCAGTCGTGTGGTCTTAAGCACATTCGGTTTTTTTTATTTGATGTTTATTTGTTGCTATCTGATGTATTGTGTCTTTTAGTCTGTGCTGAATAAATGTATTTTCTTTCTGTTCTCTTACGATATTCCATACATTTTGTGAACGTGGACGCCCACGATTATATCGTGACGTTAGAAATTATAAAAACATAAAATATTCTGTTGACATAATCCCTTAGTCGATTTAAAAATTGGACTTTACAAGCTAAAAAAAAAACAACCGACTCCAAAAAAACCACTACAAAGTGAAAAACTTTTTTCAAAAAAAAAACAACCGACTTCAAAACAAAACACTACTTAGTGATAAATAACTTTAATTTCGGAAGTCGGTGTCGCTGTGTGGTGTTATTATGTTAATAATAAAGACTTTTTCACTTCTCATGCTCTAAAAGTCCGTCTTTATGTTGTGCTTAGGCGACGTAAAATCGCTTTTTATGTTCTAGTGCATAAAGTAAATTTTTTTTCTAAGACTAAAGTAATCAGGCCCAACAGCCACACGCACAATAAAACTTCGCAGATTAAAGTCGTGATTTATTTCATTTTCTTTAATTTATACCACTTCCGTGTTTTCTATCGTTAATTTAATAAAATCAGGTAAAATAGTTGTCATTTATTATTTAAAAAGGCAAAGAAACGTTTTCATTTTTTGGCAGTATGAAGTACCCAAGTCGAATGACAAATGTTGAAAATTAAAAAAAAAAAAAATTAAAAGTTTCGTGGCGGTATTATCTGTGGTGGCGGCGGGAATTAGCTATGGATGCAACATTTTTGATTAATTATGTACTGTTTACGTTATGCCTGTTTCATTTTCTCGCAATCGAAGTGAAAAGCAGAGTGTATAACTCAGGCATAAACGAGCCATTTTACCCCTCGACTTAACTATCCACCCTCGCCTGCGGCTCGGGTGGATATAAACATCTCGGGTTAAAATAGCTTCTTTTATGAATCAAATCAATCATAGAAATGCCGGAGATGCAGTACATTTATGCATATAACTTTGTACATAAGAATAATTACCTAATGTATTATATACTAAAACCTTCCTGAAAGTATGTAGATCACACTAATGAAAGAATATTATCAAAATTGGTTCAGTAGTTTTTGAGATAATCGCGGACATACAAACATACATACGGGTCGAATACAGAACCTCTTTTTTAAAGTTGGTTAAAAAGTGTGTGTTCAACTAACTTATCTCAGTCTGGTGTTATTAAAAAATGTTATAACATTGAATTAGAACCGTCCGCGTCATTATTATTAATTAGTTAGCCGTTGGAAATATTATGTAGCTGGATAAATCCACTTAGCGTTAAAAGCGGCGTTAATAAAAGAAACCTTCTTAAATATTTATGTAGCTTTTAAGTTTAACACGTTTTTTGATCGAGAGCCAAGAATAAAATATGTTTTACTCTTAATTTTTTAAAAAGGTTAATTGTGGGGCTCTAGGGAAGGTACAGGTAAAATAAAACGATGAATTTTATTTTTCGAGTTTTAAAGCTATTTATTTGAAAAGCCCTATACAAGGTCAACAGAGGCCTATGTCGAGCAGTGGACTGCTATAGGCTGATAATAATGATGATGATGCTACAAGGTCAACTGAGTTGGACAGGACACCTGGCAAAGCGAAGTGATGACAGGTGGGGACCGACCTCAGCAAGCGTAGCTTAACCTTTTGAACGCCAGAGTATAAACATATCGCCGTACCATTGACGCCAGGCCACGTTAACAAAACAACACACACACACTTAAAACAACAAATTTCTCGATATTGGTAGTTTATTTATATTAGTTTCATGCAACACAATATAGACGGAAGCTTAAACTTTTAAATTATATAAATAAAAACACACAAAAGTAATGATTAAATTGTTTATTTCATAATATGGTGCGACCCGTGCGACGTGTATTTTGTCATATATTTGTGACGTTGGCGTTCAGGGTAAGATTTCGTTTGTCACATATATGTAACAATGGCGTTCAAAAGGTTAACCTTGAAGATTGATCCGTGCAACAGCTATAATTAACCTCGAGCCCCTTTATGAAAGCGACTATAGGTACTAAGTACTTATTATGCAGATCATCAAACCCACGAAAAAATTGGCCAAAAAGCCTTACATAATTGGCCATCCCCATAATTTTATTACTTATTTTTAAAACCGTAACCATATTTAATAAACATGAATTTAATCTACTTAAATACAAATTGGGCAACATGGAAGAGGGCTGCCAAATTGAGTTTCAAAATTAAATGAACATCCGCAAAAAAATAATTTGTTGTGATGCCATTATGATATTATAAATTAGCCTCGTCCAGATTACTTGTGTCCTTTTCGTTCATTGGGGATTAGAAAGAGTGAAAGAAACGTGGAGTTTTTAAAATTCTAAACACTTATATAAGTAAGAAAACTAATAATAAAATTAGCTTTCCCTTAATTATTAAAATCTTGTACCATTGTAATGGTGCCCATGACACAGGCTGTGCCTAGTTTGGGACCAACAATACCTCGATATTGTAATTTTGAAATATGGAATAAACGATTTTACTTTTTACTTTACTTTACACTGGCGAGTAAGAATAGCTTATACCTAAGGGGTAAGGTGGCTCGCCATTGTATTAATAGAAGTTCTAAAAAAACGGGAAATATTTAATTTATCTTTTTTATAACTTATTGACCTTCTAAAGGTGTACGCTTTTTTATGTTTATGTCACCCATCCACGGACTAACCTCGGCAAGCGCAGCTTAACCTGATCGATCGACCCGTGCGGTTGTTTTTACTTAGCCATGAACCCGTTCTATCCAAGTACTTCCGAATATTCCAGGCATTTATAATTGAACCCTACTGTTCGCACCCTAGAAGAACCCTTACTAACATTATTAGCTTGCCCTAAATATTAATAAATAAAAGCTTCCCGACGTAGGTACAAAGGCTACCCCAATTTCAGACTATTAGATATCTGAAATAATACCTAGACTGGGCTGAAGTATTTCGGGTCGGCTCTAGGCTAACTAGATGAGGCTGTATATCAATTTAATATAGCCATTCAAAATACGACTGAGGGATTTCGTTAAATGGAACGCGTTTTGTTTCTTCTATGTAAAAAAAACTGTTTGCAAATCTGTGCATGCGTTTTTATATTGATTTGAATGAGAAATGATCACTCAAAAATCAACTTTGAATACATTTCACTAAACTAGGTAATTGATGGCGATGGAATGTAAATTATAACAGAGATTATGAACTGAATGAATAATAAAAACATATTAAAGCTATTTTCCAAGACCTTCCTTTTACCAAAGAACGGCATTATCTCACATCCCACACGCTTCCCTTTAGAATACCTAAATAACTTTGCAAAGGAAATTGTATCAGCAACGATGTCGAAAAGCACCAAGAGATAGTAATAAGTAAAGACCGGATTATATGCAACATAAAAAGCTTGAAATATGCATGCAAATATGCATGAAAAATGCTTGAAATATGCACGAAAACTGACAGAATATGCAACATTAAATGACTATTTTTTTTTTTTTGTTTTGTAAATATTATTCCTTTAGATTTAAGTTTATTGTTATTTGAAACTTTTTAGTGCACGAAATATTTTTCTCGCAAACTCGACAATACAAAACAGTTCCGTCGTAAGTAAATGTTTCAGGAAAGTCACTTATCCACGAAGACACACTTTTTTTTCGGGAGGCATTGTACAATTTGACACAAAAACTTTAACTGCAGATCAATGAGCACGCGCGTCAACAATGAAAGCAATAACATGCATAATAGGTGGGAGGAAGGAGTAGTGCGGTAGGCGAGCGCGACGATCATTTGTCTCTTTCATTTTATTATCGTACCAAAACAAAAGACGCGCGGCTGCTGAGTGCGCTGCGCTCGAAAAATACTGTAAATTATAGCGATAACATGCATCATCACTAGATCTTAGGAAAAATATGCTATTAGCGCTGAAAATGGCTTAAATATGCAAATGCATATGCAAATATGCAAATGCATATTATCCGGTCTCTAGTAATAAGGTTACCCGTTGAACCTTCAAAGCGACGGTAAACACATAACCGGGGTAATTACGTTAACTCATGCGCAGTGCACGGGTTATTATTGGAACGAAGTTCTTTAACGGAGCTTGTGGTAGGAGTAAACTTGGAGAAATCGTCAAATAACGAAAAAACTCGGTAACAAAATAAAATGGCAAATTTCGGAAAGACAAAAGCTAGCACTGGCAAGACCACAAGAAATACATTATTTTTGAAGTGAAACTTCTTTACGCACGCTTGACTTGGGGAGTAAGCTAACGAACGCGTGACGTAAGCGTTACGATAAGTGTGATCGGGCGAGGCGATCGGGAGTTGTGTGGGGGATATAAGCAAGAGAAAGCAGTGCGCGCGCACATTTTCTTTCTCTCTTCCTCTCATAGCCAAATACGTTTGAAGTTTCACTTCAGTCGTGTGGTCATAAGCACACTCGGTTTTTTTTGGTGTAGCCCGACTTTAATTAACTCTCGTTTTTATCATAATATTTCGCAAACGGTTATTTTCGTAACACTAATGAATTGTGTTTCAGGAAAAGAGTTACAGTGTGGCCGTGAACATAATGAACTTTTATGTAATTTTGGGAATTAATGTTGTTTCAAAAAAAGTTTTAACAAAAATATTGTTAACTTTGTTCGAAGTGATAATTTGGTGGGTTTTTAAATTAAGTTACCGAGAAAAAGCGTCGTTTCATTGTTTTAAGTAATTCTCTGTAAAATATACGATCCTACATAAAAAATATGTATCATCTACTGTTACGCTTAGTACCAGGAACTTACCTGTAATGAGCCTGTAAGTTCTAAGACTATAGTATAGTGCTGAAAAACAGACGTAAATCTTAGTGGTAGGTAGTGGTAGTAGTAAGATTGACTAAGACATGACAAAATTAGCTTTCTAAAGGGTACATGCACAGATCCTCTAAAATTATGCTTAAGAACAGGATTAAAAACTTTTCTACGTACCAGAAAATAAGGGCTCTCCCAAAAAGGCACGACTTGCCGCACAACCTGTGACGCTACTTTCTCAACGTAAAAATCCTAAGTAATTGTTTCCTAAGCGGTAAAACATCACACAATAACGGCTGCGTTTATGACACCTTAATGTCAAATACTGGTGAAAATGACGACCGGAGAGAGATCAGGCGCAGGACCAACGGCGTCCCATCGGACTATGAGAGTGAGGGAATACGGAGTGCACCTGTGTCTGCGCGCACACATGTGCACTATAATATCTCCCGCGCCGAAGGCTAGTCTCCGTTGAAATTGGCCGCCGTGGCCGAAATACGGTCTGGAGGACTTTTATTTTATTACGGGACAAAATAATAAAGTACGCTGAAGAGTAATGTCTCAAGCTTACCCTAGAAAAAACCCTTTTCCAAAATAGAATGTTTATTAGCTCAAGTATACAAAGAAAATGGAAGAAAACTTGTAATCTTGGGCAGTCTGCTTTATTAAATAAAATATCAGATACATTTATTCTAAGTAAGAAAAAAGGAATGACTTACCCATTTTCTGAAACAAAGGAAGGTCGAGGGTCAGGGATTATTTTGTTAGTTACGTTTTGAATAAAAACCCTTTTATGTCAAGTGGCGTTCTGAACAATAATGTTGAACAGTGGAATTAGGTTATAAAGACTAAATCTACGTTTACTAAAAAAGCGGCGGTCGCCACATAACGGCCGCAGTGACAGTTGTCATGAAAATTATGGCAGCGGGTTTGAATTACGGAGTCAAAAATAGCTCTCCAGGAACATTACATTTTATCAATACTTTGTGTGTGTAATGTGTATGTATAATAATTTATTTAATAATAATCCATACTTAATCACACTTCACACTAATATTATAAAGGCGAAAGTTTGTGAGTGTGTGTGTGTATGTGTGTGTTTATATGTTTGTTACCTCTTCACGCCTAAACCACTGAACCGATTTAGATGAAATTTGGTATAGAGATAGTTTGAGTCCCGGAAAAGGACATAGGATAGTTTTTATCCCGATATTCCCACGGGATCGAAACTTATGCGGGTGAAACCGCGGGGCGCAGCTAGTAATATTATAAATTCGAAAGTAACTCTGTCTGTCTGTTTTTATGTTACCTTTTCACGCCTAAACCGCTAAACCGATTTCAATGAAATTTGGTATATAGATAGATTGTATCCTGGGGAAGGACATAGGATAGTTTTTATCCCGATATTCCCACCGAATCGACACTTATGCAGGTGAAACCGCGGGACGCAGCTATTGTATAATAATTTATTTATTTTCACTTCAAGACACAAACATCAGTGTAGCCCTGGCTCTTGTACTTGGAGGTCCTGTGTCACAAGAGCCAGACCTCTCAATTTACAGAGAATATTGTATAGAAATGTATACCTAGGTATTAAAAAAAAAAACAAAACAATTAAACGATTAGTAACGATTAACGATTACCGAGTAAGGATTAGTAATTAACATTCCGACTCATAAAACAACAACACTAATCTAAAAGATCATCCACAAAAACTACACTACTCAATAAAAATTGATCTGCGAAAAGGTTTGACCCGAATCCACTTCAAGATTTCGACTTCAGGCTGGAATCGTTACGTGACAATCCTCTTAGCGATCTTCTGAATATCAAAGTACCCGCAACGAAAACATTTTCGGAGTACCGAAAATACCGAAAATAAAGCAGGTACAAAGGCAAAAAACATTCATGAATCATTTCTGAAGACGTAAAAAGTTATTTGATGGCTTTATAATTGTCAGAAAGAAAGATGATATCTTATCTTTTTTGTCTGTTGAACTGAGGGAGATATTGAAAAAAGTAAAAACGAATGCTGGTAGATATTATAGCAATGGTGGCAAACTCAAAACATTTCAATTAAACCAATTACAGGCACTTTTGAATTGTCAAGGGGTCGGTCAGTCAGAAAGATGAAGCTAGTTGCCCATTCCAAAGCTAGGTACCTATGGAGAAGAACGGGCAAGAAACTCCATGGACACTCTTTTAAATCAAAATAATATGTTTATAAAGTCTTGGTTACATCATTCATGTTAAGAATTATACATGTGAGAACGATGCAGAACGTTAAAAAGCGTCCATAACGAAAAGACGAGAAAGAAAAAAGCAATTCAAATAGTAAATTAAAATAAGCCATGGCAGCAAAGAGATGACCAGTTCCTACTGACGGCGCCCATTCACGAACATGGCCCAGTGGTATTGGCCTAGACGGGCGACACGTAGGTCGTGGTTTTGAACCCCAAAAGGCGCTTTACATTGTGTAATTTATTTCATCACCACAGCTCTCAAAACGGTGAAGAAAAACAAAACACCGTGACGGAACTGGCATGTCGTAGAACCAAAAATTTGAAGACATGTGACATTCACCAACCCGCACTGGGTCCGCGTGGTGGATTATGGCCCACTCCCTCTCAGAGAGGAGGCCTGTGTCCCAGCGGTGGGAACATTAACGGCATATTTAAGACTATATTATGCCGCGAATTAGTCTGCGTGAAATTTCGTGTTTCAACATAAAATATTATATCCTACGACACTCGTCAATACTAGCCTCACATTGGTGAAAGGTTTTATCGGAGCACATTTTTTTTACTAACTTATTAGTTTTATTTTATCCCTTACATGTAGTTCTTATCTACTGTTTTGTGTTGTGTACTTATTTATTTATTTATAATGTTAGTTTAACACTTAAACTAGCTGCGCCCCGCGGTTTCACCCGCATAAGTTTTGATCCCGTGGAAATATCGGTTGTTAATCCAGGGTGTCAGCTACCTCCATAGAAAATTTTATGAAAATTGGTCCAGCCGTTTGAGCGTGAAGAAGTAACAAACATGTAAACACACCCCCACACGCACACTCACAAACTTTCGCCTTTATAATATTAGTTTGAAGTGTGATGTGATGATAAATTAAGTATTGTTCGATGTAAGAGTCGCCTTTGTGGTGAAAATTGTGGCTCTATCCTTTGCCCGTCTAGGCTATAAGATTTCTATTTGTACGATGTCGTCACTTCATCTTTTAACTGGTCTACCTTTCCGTCTTTTTTTGTTTTTGGATACAAATTTTTAATTATTTGTGACCATCTTTCACCCTATAGCTCCGTCTCTCTCTCTCTATAGGAATACAAACAAACTCACAAATTTTACCTCTTTATAAGAATAGATTTTAAATTAGCTTTGCAAGTGTTTTCATTTGCATAAGTTAACAATTATCATTGTGGCGACACAGAACCTTGTCAAAGCTCGACACGTGTATCTTAAAATATATAACTAATCGCAGTCCTCGTAGTCGTTGTCAAGACGACGGTTGTCATAGCAACCGACGATGGAGGTAAAAGGTTTCTGATGCACGTAATTGCCGTACAGGCAATTCCAATGGTCGTTTTGATTAACGAACTTATAGTTTATGAACCTGTTGAATGAATATTTACGCATGCATAGTACTGATTTTTCCGACCAAGAGAACTATGAAAAAGTTATTTCTGCGGTTGTAACCGAAATACTAATTACCCATATCTGAAAAACTATTTAGGTACTTAAATAGCAAAGTCACTTAATATTATTATTATTTTCTTTTATTTCAAACTGACCTCCTATCATCAAAAAAGCTGTTCCATACAAACGTATGAGAAAATAAATTATCCTCACTTTATTTTTCCTGAATTGTTCCCATGTTTTAATAGTTGTTCTGCTATTCGGGGTGGAGACAAATCCAACAAATTAAAGATTATAAAAATCGGTCTAGCCGTTCTTGAGTTATAAATGGCGTAACATAAAACCACCATTTTTATTGTGACACCTCGAAATTTTGCAAAGGGCCGGTTGCTGCAAACTGTTGGTTAACGTAACATACGTACGTCAAATAATAACGATTACGTACTCATTATTATTTGACGTACGGCAAGGCTATAATTTTGTAACTGTAATTTGAAACAACGGTTGTTTTGGTTTGACGATAGTTCGCTCCATTTTTGACGTAAGTATACATACGCGTGTGTCAAGTGGACGAGAAACAACCCGCCCTAAAGTGTATCCTAAAATGTACAACTACTCGCATTCCTCACAACTTTACTGTTGTCAAGGCAACGGTTGTCATAGTTACCGACGGAGAAGAAAGGATGGTCTCCATTCCACGAAATTGCTGTCTGAAGTTGAGAAACTTATGACTGACATACGTTACCGCTTTTTGAATAACTTCGATATGTTTGAAGACACAGATATAGATAGACCTAGATAACGCAATTATCACGAACTGTATGAAAACTAAGGCCTCATTTACGGAGACGCAGGGCGTCTCGCGTCGCGTGTGGCGTGGCGTCTCGCGGCGCGTCGGACGTTTTTTCTGTTTACGGTGGGGCGGCGCGTGAAGCGGCACGCATCATCGCACGCGTAAACACAAACTTATAGCAATATACGACCATGTTCATAGAGAAGCGAGACGGGAAGCATGGCGGTGCCCGCCGTGGCGCCCGCGGCGAGTCCTCTAGCGTGTAGCGAAGCACGCGGCGGGCATCGCGGCGGCGCATGCTCGCCTCGATCAAATCGACTAGTTTTATGTTGGCGAGAGATGGGAGCGCACGTGTCGCAACTTGCAGCATGATCATATCATACTCCATTGCGACGGTGATCACGTCTGTGTTGCGCGATTTCTAAATAAGACTGACAGAAGATTCCGCCTCGGACATAGCTTCATCGAGAATTGCCGCTGCGGGGGCCGCCGCGATAAACGCCGCGTGGGACGCGTCGGTGCCATCCGCGGGCTCGGTCGCAAAAAACGCCCTAATTCAAACAAAGGCGTCTCAAATCGCTTCTCCGTAAACGCACTCGTACAACGCCATATATTTGAATTCAGTGCGGGCCGCGCCGCTCAACGCAACGCGCGACGCCCCGCGTCTCCGTAAATGAGGCCTAAGCGTGTCACGTTTTGACTACCTACTATGACGTCACAAGCTCGCGCTCTCTCGCTCACGCTCACCCAGCCAGCAGTACGCAGGACTGAGCGCGAAAGTGGTGGCTTATGATTTTCGATCGTAAACTGGTGCGATTTTTGGCACGCGAAGTAGGTGCTCTTGCGTTATCTAGGTGTATCTATATCTGTGGTTGAAGAGGTTTTAGCGGAACTAATAAAATTGAAGTTCCTAGCGAGCTGAAATGATTTCCGAATTCTAGGTAGAACTGATAACCCAATATTCTAGTATTTTGCCGTAGACCATTAGAGTGAAAATTAGTACCTATCTGGCAGATCGTGTCAACTATGTTGGGGTCGGCTTCCAGACTAGTCGGATGCAGCTAATTACCAGTATTTTACATGGAGCGTCTGCCTATCTGACCTCCATAACCCAGTTACTAGGTAATACGATACCCCTTAGTATGACTGGATGTCAGATTTTTGGGCTTCGTAGTAACCGAAACGACTGTCAAAGATTTACAAATGACTGGCTCTCGATTTACGTAATCGATTTTCACCCATTCAGGAACCATCCGCGGCAAGCATAGCTACACCTCTGATCGACCCGTGCGGCTGTTATTATTTAGCCACGAACCCCTCTGGTACTTAATCACTTTGTGTATCACACTAATATTATAAAGACGAAAGTTTGTGAGTGTGTGTGTTTATATGTTTGTTACTTCTTCACGCTCAAACGGCCAGACCAATTTTGATAAAATGTATGGAGGTAGCTAACACCCTGGATTAACATATAGGCTACTTTTTATCCCGATATTCCCCCGGGATCCGCAAGCCGGGAAACCGCGGGGTGCAGCTAGTTGTACCTAAAATAATTATTAACTAGTTTGGTTTCAATGGATTTTGACAAGGAAATTCAAACTCCAACCAACCAACTTCTTTATTTATTTCAAACTTCGGGCAAGTTTTTCCCTAAGGTTTTAGCCCAATCTAATTTGCTGCTATTTCTGTGAAGAATACTAAATTTTGGTTCTAGGACATGATGCCGGTTTCCTCGCGATATTTTCCTTCACCGTTTTGAGAGCAGTGGTGATGAAATAATTTACACAAAGTAAAGTGTCTGCTTGGGTTCGAACCCATGACCAACTCGTAAGTAAAGCAGGCAGTATAGCCTGCCTTATTTTACAGGCTAGGCTTGATTTCATAATAAACAAAACCGAGCGGCAGTTGAACACATTATATTCATGTCATGTTTCTCGTTGGGCTATGAAAGAGTTACTTATCCGCGGGTTTTGACTATAGGCTGTATAATGTCTATATTCGTCTCAATTCTGACTCTTTACAGTAAGTATAATGTATATAGACATTATGTATGTGCCGCTACAATAACTTTGAAAGTAGCCTCAGGAAAAAAAAAACAATAACTGGAAAGATTCAACGTGATATGAGAAAAAAAAATTTGGTAGACGTTTCCTTGACAGAACGCTTCTGGATCATTACGAATATAGCCTTTACTAGTAGGCTAGTAAAGGCTATATTCGTAATGAACCGATTTAGATTAAATTTGGTATAGAGATAGTTTGAGTCCCGGGAAAGGACATACTGGCTGCTTTATTTTACAGGCTAGGGCCTGTAAAATAAAGCAGCCAGTATTTCACTTATACTTAGAATAGAATATTCATTTATTTGCTCAGAATGTAGGTATTTACAATAAGGTGGTTACAATAATATTAAAGAATCCTTGTACCTACAGACGCCAGCACGTCAAGCTACCCGAAACTGTCAAATTTTCCCAATCAGCCTTGAACCTTATATTATAGTGATAAAGTTGAAAATCTATTGAATAAATGTAACAGATTGTAGTAGCTTGATGTGTTGGCGTCTGCACATTCTACCATTTTGACATGCAAACATTGATGCAGTTAATCATAAAACATACAAATAACTTACTTTTACTAAGCCTTATTTCACTGGCTAGGCTTCATAATAAACTAGCTAACTAGTAGCTAGCGGGTGAAACCGCGGGGCGCCTCGGTTTCACCCGCATATGTCTCGATCTCGTGGGAATGTCGGGATAAAAAGTATCCTATGTCCTTTCCCGGGACTCAAACTATCTCTATACAAAATTTCATCTAAATCGGTTTAGCGGTTTAGGCGTGAAAAAGTAACATACAGACAGACAGTTACTTTCTGATTCTGTATTACTAGCTGAGCCCCGCGGTTTCACGTGCATAAGTCTCGATCCCGTGGAAATGTCGGGATAAAAAGTATCCTATGTCCTTTCCCGGGACTCAAACTATCTCTATACCAAATTTAATCTAAATCGGTTTAGCGGTTTAGGCGTGAAAAAGTAACATACAGACAGGCAGACAGAGTTACTTTCGAATTCCTAATATTATAGTATGGATTAATCCATTCATCTCCATGAACGCGGTAGCTGAACACTTTATATTCATCTCATGTATGTACCTCGTTGAGACATGATAGAGTTACATAACCGTAGGCATTTGCCTAAAGGTATTATTATGTCTATCTTCGTCTCAATATCCGACCCATTACAGTTACTGACAGTTTATGATATGTTTACATCGTGTCCCGGTATGAACACATACACCACCAAATACTCCAATTAGAATCATAATACATACACTGAATATTTACTATTACCTTTGTATAAAACATTGTTTTTGTATGTTCTTTTATTTATTAAATGGTCAAACTACTAATCACACTAAATAAAGTTGAAAATTTGTGAGTGTGTTTGTATGTTTCTTCACACACAAACGGCTGGACCAATTTTGATAAAATTTGGTATGAGGGGTAGCTGACACCCTGGATTAACACATGGGATACTTTTTATCCCGATATTCCGACGGGATCGAAACTAATGCGGGTGAAACCGCGGGGCGCTGCTAGTAATAAATAAACTAACAATTTATTAAAATAAAAATATACTAGTAATTTATCCTGATTTAACTAAAACTATGTATTAAGAAACTAAATATGGCGTCGAAATATTCTCCTCATCGCTGTCGACTGGCAATGTACTTTATAAAATTAGTTGCTTGTACTGATGTTTTGTTTTTATATTTATTTGTATAGTTAGTAATTTAATTTAGTACTGAGTGTACCTACTTAGTCCATACTAATATTATAAATTCGAAAGTAACTCTGTCTGTCTGTCGGTCTGTCTGTCTGTATGTTACCTTATTACGCCTAAACCGCTGAACCGATTTAGATGAAATTTGATATAGAGATATTTTGAGTCCCGGGAAAGGACATAGGATACTTTTTATCCCGATATTCCCACGGGATCGACACTTACGCGGGTGAAACCGCGGGGCGCAGCTAGTTTATTATAAATTAAATAGAAACATTGTAGAACAACTGATTGTAGGAGAAAATTGTGGTCACATTACAAATCTCCGCACGTACACGGTCGCACACGTACGAGTATATGGGTCTAACGTAGTAGGTATTTCGTCCATTTAGGTTTGTTTTGACTGTACAGCGGAAGTGTACTGTAATTTACGTTGTTTAATTATATTTATACATACATACATAGGTCGTAGGTTCGAATCCAGACAGGCGCTTTACTTTGTGTATATTATTTCATCACCACTGCTCTCAAAACGGTGAGGAAAACATCGTGAGGAAACCGGTATATCCTAGAACCGAAAATACCAGACGTACTGCAGCGTACCATCCGCACTTGGTTGATATCCCGATGAGTCGTACTCGGCGCTTCTCCTCCACTTTTATTATGCGCACAGCCAAAGTGTGGAACTCTCTGCCGGCATCTGTGTTCCCTCCCACATTTAACCCGTCTGCCTTCAAATCAAGAGTGAACAGGCATCTTCTGGGCACGTTCGTTCCATCATAGACCTCATCTATCGCTTTCCATCAGGCGTGATCGAGGTCAAGAGCGCGCCCATTTAGCAATAAAAAAAAATAAAAAAAATTCGAAGACATGACTGTGACACCTGCCAACCCGCACAGGGCCCGCGTGGTGGATTACGGCCCACTCCCTCTCACAGAGAGGAGGCCTGTGTCCCAGCAGTGGGAACATTGTAGGCTAATTAGTTATGTATGTTGTCTGTTTGCATTTGTGTCAGCTATCGATTTACATAGGAGTCATGTGTAGCCGCCATTTTGTAAAAAATTAAAATGGCGGATGGTAAGTATGCCAGGCTCCATAAAAAACTCTTCAATCCCATTTTACGTGTAACCAGAATTTTCCTATTATTTTTTTTTTGTTTATGTTAAGAGAGGTCTTTTCCTATAAATAAGCAATCCGAATAGAGATGCTGCTGTCTATTCTCCTTAAAAAATAGACTTTCTTAAAACGAGAAACCTCCCACGAGTATCCAAACCCCTGTATACTCGATTTACTTTATCCTAAAAATAATTCTACCGTCTAAAATAGCGGTACCGTACATTTATTCATCACAAGTTCATGTTGATATGTTTCTCCGCCGGCGGCGGCGCTGAATGTATGAATGTAAGTAATACGTGAGTCTTCATGTTATATCCGTTCATTTCAGTCAGGTCTTATGTCTTTGTGTAAGCCGGGATGAAATTAGACGTATTGTTTATTTCCTCTGAAAGTTTTCGTAGTTTTATTTTTTCAGACCGCTCATTAATTTTTTTTTTGAAGTGAAAGCTTCTTTAGGCGCGTTGGGCATTTTTTGAGATGGGAAAAACCATTGAATTCGCGCCACTGTTACCGTAACTGACGCCGCTTCGGATGTGTTTGGCTGTCCTCGGGATGTACTCGGTTTTAATGTATATCCGATATGTCAGTGAGTGATGGCAAAGTTTTCTATTTGTGTTTTGTTTTCACTTCTGTCGGCACTCCCGGAGTGCCACTGTTTTTTTTTTTTTGTTTACTTTACCTATACAGGGTATTTATTCACATAGACGCAAAAATTACAATTGACTTTTATTTATAGAATTAGAAATTTCTCAGGGGACTTAATTGATGAAATTATTATTTTTCTTAGCTTAGAGAGTCGAGGTCAAAAACAGTTCAATTGTAACCTTATATTCAATACTAGCTGTGCCCGCGACTTCGTTCGCGTGGATGTCGGAAAACGATAATGTGTCGCTTAGGAAAGCTGTAATTGCTACTCCTTCATTGAAAAGGAAGAATCTTCCGATCTTGCCTGGTAACGCTTCCCTTACCTGGGATTCTCTACCACAGCCCTTTCGACTGCAGTCACTGCGTCTTCATGAGATTTGTAAAACGACCGCATTGTCGCATATGGTGCCTAGGTACATATACCTGTAATGATAGTTGTAAGGGAGATTTTCATAAATAAATAAAGTATTCAACATACTCACATACTTTAAGTTTTGTTCCTTAGGCGCGTCGCCCACACGACCTAGAGTCGAGGCGGCGACAAGGCGCGGGCGCACGTTTTGTATACGAATAAGTATAGGTATGTCGCCTATACATACATACCTATATTTATTCCTATAGAGAACGTGCGCCCGCGCCTCGTCGCCGCCTCGACTCTAGCTCGTGTGGGCGACGCGCCTTACTATTCTATTTACCTAATGTTACATCAAGGTTTGAACATTGAGCAGTGGTAGGCTGAGAGTTACCTACGGGTTGTAGGTTCGAACTCAGACAGGTTCTTTACTTTGTGTAAATTATTTCATCACCACTGCTCTCAAAACGGTGAAGGAAAACATCGTGAGGAAATCGGCATGTCCTAGAACTTAAAATTCGAAGACGTAGTATCTAAAAATGGACTATTTAAGTTTTTTTTTTAATTTATGTATGTTTGATGTATTGTATTGAATGTTGTCTATTGTCTATGAGTCTTTGTAACTTGAATTAATAAATTGATAATAATAAGTCACAAATACGCGTGACCTACGTGCGGGTTTAAGTTACAGAGTGCTATAAAAAGATTTCAAGCAAGCGTCTCCGCGGCATCTCGTTTGTTTACCACCCGTGTCTAGTCATCAATCATATCTTTAAATGCGGGTATACGTCGCGCAACGAGTTGTGAGCGCTGACCTTGAAAAAAAACAAGCGAAACGAACCCTTATTACTAAGGCATAAGGGTTTGTGGCGTCTGTTTTCTTCAAGGTCAGCGCTCACAACTCGTTGCACGACGTATAACATTGCACCACGCTCCAGGATTATCGAGGATTTTCATAATGTATGAACATCGTTAAAGTCGTGCATTACACACATACGTGGAGGGCTTTAATTTTCATAATTTTGCACGATGGTATATTGTAGCTGTCGGTTCCCTACAAAATGGTTGAGCTGGATGGTGCTGATCCATGCATGCGTCATGTTCGTGAACGGGCGCCGTCGGTTGAGACTGGTCATCTCTTAACTGCCAAGGCTTATTTTTAATCTTATTTCTTGTATTGTTTCTTCATTTGTGTGTTTTTTTACATTGTTCTCACATATAGAAGCAACAAGAATAATGTACCCAGGATTTAGTAATATCTTGATTTAAAAGAGTGTCCATGGAGTTTCTTGCCCGTTCTTCTCCATAGAGATCTACGCTTTGGAATGGGCAACTAGCTTCAACTTTCTGACTAACTGACCGACTACTTAATTTTAACAATTCAAAAGTGCCTGTAATGGTTTAATTGAAATAAATGCTTTGAGTTTGACTTTGTTAATAGATGGATGTGATTGGACGATGATTGGGTTCAATCATAGATATCTGAGGCTCAATGGTGGGTGCATAACATGTATAATCAGCCTATAATGTTCCCACTGCTGGGAGACAGGCCTCCTCTTTCTGTGGAAGGGAGAGGGCCGTAATCTACCACGTTGGCCAAGTGCGGTAGTAATTGGATGGTGGGTGATTGATGACCCAATGGTGGGAGATTGGAGGTATATGTCCAGTTGTGGACTGCCGGTTATAGTGAAAGATTGCTTTGCTTTTGGATGATATTCGCCGATGTTCAAGTGGATGATGCAATGGATGATAATTTAAGTGGCGTGCGATTGGAGACTTATGTCGAGTGCATTTGTTGTGACATTATATTTTATTAGTCTAAATGTAAAAAAAAACCTTATAACAGTGAAAGCGTAGCAAGAAATTCAATGGCAGAAAGATGTAGTAACAGAATAATCTGGATACGGACAAAGAATCTTAGAAACTTCTACAGGGTGAAATTAAATTCATGGGCATCCTTTTAAGGGATAATTGTACTCATCATTATGAACAACTTTTACTATGGGACTAAGCCAAAAATCGCGAAAAAAAAATCAGCTGTTCCTTGCATTTGTGTTCACATACCTCGTCAAAATGTAGGGAAGAGCTGATTGTTTTTCGCGATTTCAGGTTTGGTCCCATAGTAAAAGTTGTTCATAATGATGATTACAATGACCCCTTAAAAGGATGCCCATGAATTCAATTTCACCATGTATATGTACTCCTAAGACACATCTGTGAACTTGATTAAAATGTCTAAGGTCCAAGGCATCATCCCATCAGTCCCTCATTTCATTTGACCCTTCCTAATAATTTATGTACTAAGAGGAGCTCAGCAACGATTACTTGCATCTGTCGGCCAAATGGCCCCTGCACGAGATGGGTAGGATCCTTTTTATGAAATACGGTTCTTATATTCGGGTTTATGGGGTATAGCGTCATACATTGTGAGATAAGCCTTCTATGGTAATGGTAATGGCGGTGGACATAGGAAACTTAATGAGAAATACAGGGTCAAATCGAATAAGCTAGGGAAACTCTGCAGACAGACATGACACATGATGGGCATGACATGCCCACATGATGGGTATAGATAAGTAAACATCATAATCTGCCTAGCCTTTTCCCAACTACATATTATTATGTTGTGGTCGGTTTCCAGTCTAACCGGATGCAGCTGAATACATGGAGCGACTGCCTATCTGACCTCCACAACCCGGTTACTGGGTAATACGATACCCCTTGCTAAGACTGGTTGTCAGACTTTCGGGCTACTGACGACCCGTAACGGCTGTCAAAAATCCACGAATGACAGCCGGGACCAACGGTTTAACATGCATTTCGAGGCACGGAGGGGACTTGGTATGTGAAGATGGTCACCCATCCACGGACCAACCGCGGCAAGTGTAGCTTAACCTGATCGATTGACCCGTGCGACTGTTATACCAAATGATTATAATGTGTTGTTGTTGTGCTACCATACGTTTATAAGTATGTTAGTACAGCGGCATGCGACCAAGGGAAGGTACTTTCTTGTTTCATCCTTTTCAGTAGTCGGGTTTTAGTTTTTTTTGTGAACGTCAGATAATTCCGATTTCAGGGTCGTGGTAACTTTCCTGTGTAAACTAGTTTCATCTATTTAAGTATCTAAGCCATAGTAATCATTTTGTCGTTAAGAGTTATTTTTCTCTGTACTATGCCGCCATTATTAGCTTGGTTAAGTAAGCGTGAAGGCAGCTTACTACTAGTTATGTTATTTACTGAGGCTTTAAGAATTTCGATTTCGAGTATGTAAGAGGAATTATGATAGGCAATTTTCGTTCTCTTTTTCCTTGGCAACGTAAGTACCTATTCTATAAACTATTTTTAGAAATACTATTATCCCAGATGTAGACCAGCCCCCTTATTCACAAACACTCGATATGCTTTCGTATCGTATCGAACATTAATAATTGTTATCGTAGGAGTCTTCTCAACGCTGTTCACAAGTCCAAAACCCGAAAATTTTGTCAGTTTAAATCAAATAGACGCCTGCTATTCTTCCAACAGCTATTTGCTGTTGAGGGGAAGTCAAATCAGGTTATCGAAATGTCAGGTTTTCGATACGATAGCCTGTCGTATGGTTGTGAATCAGGGCCCAGGAGGGCAATTCTAAGGACGTAATTTTAAGGACGTTCACAGTCTGACCTCAGTCTCAATCTGTCAAAAATACCTCTAATTTCTCAACATTTTTGACAAGTTTTTGACATTGCTTGTCGTTGAGATGAGATTGCGACTAGATTTTGAACGTTTTTATTAATTATGAGAATAGGTCTTCAGGTCTAGTGGTCGCAAGCGCTACTGATGAGCATGGTCCTGGGATCGATTCCTGGGTCGGGCGAAGTGTTATTAGGTTTGTCCATCTGGAATTTGTCAGTAGCAGCCGTAGAGTTTGGATTTGTGCCCGGTTGGTGGCAATAGGCTCGCCCAGATAGCGCCATCCACGAAAACGCGCCCTTACTCTTCTTCCTAATCGCTTACAGTACAAGTGTGCAACATTCCGCTAGTGGTTTAGTATTGTCAAAAACTAAAACACTAGCGGAATTAACTAGCGATAACCACTAGCGATTAGTAGGAAGAGTGGGGCACGTCTTCGTGGATGGCACTTAAAAATAACTGGCGAAATGTTGGTGTATTATTAACCGGTCAAGCGGCACGGTTCGCCGATCGGCGACGAAAAAACAATAGAAAATCAATTGTGTCTCATTACTTTATGGAATACAGGCAAGATATTATGTACAGGTAAATATTACAATATCATGCTTAAAAATGGTAACTTGGTCCAGCTACGCACAGCACTTAAAACTTGGGTAGAACTCTTCATCACACGACAAAAGAAAATGTTCTAGAAAAAAAAAATACGTGTGGCACTCTGGGACTGCCGCGGTAAAGCTATTGCATAGCATCAGTGAACGGACATAGCATCGTACAGTCTACACGCATACGTCTAGTCGCACGCACACAAACACCGTGCCGAAGTCTGCCGAACTGAAACGACGTTAGACGATGCACGGCTTTCAACGCCGCACCGCTGTGCCGGAGTGGGGGTGTTAGGTTTATTTTCGTTACGGAATTTCTTGATTCGGTCGCCGCGCTCAAAGCCCGCGATAAAAGCTATGCAATAGCTTAAAAAACAAAAGAAAAAGGGGATCAGATCGAAATGAGAAAGTTTATAGTGGATAACACAGAGATTAAAAAACAGAAGAACAACCTGACAATCTTTCTATATATTTCCTTGTAAAAACATCATTTAACGTCAACTCTAGTTCACAGAACATAACTCCGCGAAGCCTTGTCATCCAGCTTGAATAATTAAAGTACCAGGCGCATAGTAAACAAAAGAGGCTCGGGGAAACAGCCCTGAGCCTGACAACTGGGGAATAATAAAAGAATACCTTTGCTTTCTGAAAACAATATGGCGTATGGAGGTAGGTAAGACTGACTTGTTAGTCTTATGCAGACGTAATGTAAGGGATACTAGTAACATTGTGAACTGAATAAACGTAAAAAGTTGTGTGGAGATCGGTTGTCATGATATGATGGTATGGGCATGTAATGCGGAGGAATGAGGAAAATATCGTGAGGAATTTATTTAGTAGGTACCAGCAGTGCCCCTCAGTTTTACCCGCATAAGTTTCCCGTGGGAATATCGCGATAAAAAGTACTCTATGTCCTTTCCCGGGACTTAAACTATCTCTAAACCAAATTTCATCTAAATCGGTTCAGCGGTTTAAGCGTGAAGAGGTAACAGGCAGACACACTTTCGCATTTATAATATTATACTAGCTGCGCCCCGCGGTTTTACCCGCATAAGTTCCCCGTGGGAATATCGCGATATAAACTACCCTATGTCCTTTCCCGGGACTTAAACTATATACCAAATTTCATCTAAATCGGTTCAGCGGTTTAAGCGTGAAGAGGTAACAGACATACACACATTCGCATTTATAATATTAGTATGGATTACATTATAGTATGGATGAAGAGTAGGGGAAGACCATAGAAACGGTGGATGGACTGTGTGAAAGATGGTATGGCTTGGGTGAATACCAAGATGACCACTCATAGAGAATTATGGAAGAAAATTACATGTTGCGCCGACCCCAAATAAATCGGGATAAGGACAGGTGCAGGGAAGTATAAAACGGTTTTGTTGAATTTTATAATAGTTAGTTCAGATTCAACCACCAACCCACACTGGGCCCACGCTGTGGATTACGCCTCCCTAAGTGTTTGGCCAGACTGGCAGCGTGGTGCGGGCGCGGGTGCGGGAACGCGCGCGGTCTGTCTGTCCGCAGTCGAGCGCGGCTGCGTTCTGCGTGTTGTCGTGTCCAATGTTTGTCAAAATATACTCGTAATAAGGATGAAGAAGACTTATTTTTACTAGAAAAAAGCTAGAACTAGTTTGAAAACCCCAGTCGCAGCTCGGGCCGCACGCGCACCCACTGCGGCCACTTGTTTGAACGAGCTATGGCGTGAGTTGCCCGCGCGCTCAATACTCAATACTTTTATTGCATTCCCTGCGCCAAGCAGCCCGTGTCGCTCACCGCGCCCGCGTGTCCACTATGGACACTCAAATGAAGTTCTTATGTTTGAGTACGCCGCGCCGCACCCGCCCCCGCCCGCGCTGCCAGTCTGGCCAAGCACTTACAGTTATGAGGCCTGTGTCCCAGCAGTAGGAACAACATGGGCTGATTGTGCCATGATTAATTTTGATTAATGGTTGTCTTGTGAGGCCAGATTACATGTTTAAAACCTGGAAAGTCTCTTGATTGATTCTCTCGCCAACAAATTGCAAAAAAATACGTGTGGCACTCGGGGACTGCCGCGGTAAAGCTATTGCATAGCATTTTTTATCAACTTATGCGAGCTTCGTATAGTCTACACGCATACGTCTAGTCGCACGCACACAAACACCGTGCCGAAGTCTGCCGAACTGAAACGACGTTAGACAATGCACGGCTTTCAACGCCGCACCGCTGTGCCCGTCGGAGTGGGGGGTGTTAGGTTTATTTTCGTTACGGAATTTCTTGATTCGGTCGCCGCGCTCAAAGCCCGCGAAAAGCTATGCAATAGCTTAAAAACTTAAGAAAATTTGAATTTCGCAGTCTACCTTGGCACTTCCCCTTAACAGAACGCAACGGTATCCGAGCCAGTGTTTCGCACTCGCTTAGGTTAAAAATCTATTTAGCGAAATCTATGTAGGTAACTCCAGAAAAGACGAAAATATTGTTTTTAATATTCCCTAAGATAGTTGTCAAACATTCTTATTTACAAAGGCAATGGAATGAACATGAGGGAATACTCCAAATGTTCTGCCATTTTCACAGAATCCCGTTATGTTTTTACGACATGCGATATCGTATTATGTACTTTGTATCGCGGTGATGTTTTTAAATATTAAAGGTTCAGTAAACAGTGCTGGGAGTTGACTTTTTTATTTGAATTTTTTCGTCGTGTTGTGCTTTATTGTGAGAATAGGCGTAAGTATTTTAGGTTAAATGTTTTTTCACTGGTACATAGGTACTTAGTTTCAGTATCTATGCGTACAGCATGTATGTGAAAGGTGTGGTCATATTTAAAGATGGACCATCAAACTGAACAACTTTCTCCATGAGACCAACAACGTAACCGTAAAAATTTTCTCTTTCTTTCTATTTGATCCGGCTTATCTCCGAAACGGCTGAACCGATTTTCATCATTCGTGAATCTTTGACAGTCGTTACGGGTACTCAGATGCCCGAAAGTCTGACAACCAGTCTTACCAAGTGGTATCGTATTACCCAGTAACTGGGATGTGGAGGTCAGATAGGCAGTCGCCCCATGTAATATACTGGTATTCAGCTGCATCCGGTTAGACTGGAAGCCGACCCTAACATAGTTAAGAAAAGGTTAGGACGATGATGATGACCTAATTTGAATAAAATAAAAAATAAGTATTTATAAGTCTATCAAATCTAATATCTACAATTTCCAAAAAATATTTTTACGAAGTCATCCGAATCCAGATTTAATTTAATAAAATCCCTATGAAACAAAAGCCTTGTCGAAATTTTATGAAACACATTAAAAGTTTTGGGAATTGAATAAAAACTTTTGATAAAATCGGGTTCGATGGACTATGTGGATATTCTGAAAAGTTCATTAATTCATTTGCGGGCCGGCCATCTTTTGGTCCATGGTCGAGTTTTCGGGGAACGTGAATTTATCGTGTTAGTCTTTTAAAGCCTTTTTATATAGAATCACTTTACGTGACATACGTACGTCACGTAAAGTGATTCTACGATTGAAGTGATTCTAGTGATTGTACGTACGTACTAGGTTCTTCATACAGATATAAGATTTGTGTTACGCGCCGGGTACCTGAATTTCAAACCGGTACTTCTTCTTCTTCTTAGCGTGTCGATAGCAATGTAAATGTACTCGGCCCAGAATTCGGCCACTTGTTTGGCGCCATCACTAGCGTCCATCAGTTCCTGTAACGTGCAGCTGACAAGACATGCAGGGCACGGTATTAAGTGTCCCATCGTTTGTGGAACAGCACCACATTTACACTCCAAAGCGGAGTCGTGTATAAATCTCTATCAAACCGGTACTTGTTAGGTGGAATACCAGTATCTGTCTGGAACCGGTACCCAGGTACCGAAATGGTAAGAACCGTTAAAGAACCTGTACTTTTGGTACCGGTACCAAGCTCTGAAGCTGGCCTATTATTCTAATCAAACCCTGTACTACGCTAGACCAGACTAAGAGACGAGCAGTCGACTCACGTACAGTCTGATGTGTTAAATGCTTCCTAAATCAGGAACCAAGCTCACACCGTCTTTGGTTATGACTATAGGGGTGTCAGGAACAGGGTGTAAAGTTCACTCAACCTCCATAGAAAAGGGAGGATCCTCCGACTAGACGGGTGTCGTGTCTGGCGGGCAACTACCCGATGATTCATGCCGGGCCGTTGTATTTATGCTAGTTGCGCGGTAAACTCTGCTTGCGGGATGCAGGATTTGCGTGACGTCAGTATGACGCGTTGTTCGCATGTGGCGTTGTAGATACCGCTACATGATCGCCCAAGCCGCTAAAAACTAAAAGGTATATCTATTTAAAAATCCATCTAAGAACAATTACTACATAAACTTTTTCACTACGTAAGCAAACCGATCCATAGATAAAACCGCTCTATAAATCTTGTCTTACTAATTTAGTATTCGGAAGCATTTTGGGGTTCCGTATCCAAAGGGCGCCAACGGAACCCTATTACTAAGGCTCCGCTGTCTGTCCGTCCGTCCATCTGTCACAGTGCTGTATTTTTTGAACCGTAATAGGTAGACACTTGTTCACGGAGTGTGTAGGTACTATATCAAACCGCTATAACAAAACAATAAATTCAAAGTTAAAGTGCCCATACAAGAAACGCAGCAGCAGTGGAGCAGTGGTGGCCCAGTGGGAATGGCCGCGACTAGTTGTACGTCGAACACAGGCAGATGCTTTGCTTTGTGTAATTTATTTCATCACCACCGCTCTCAAAACGGTGAAGGAAAACGTCGTGAGGAAAGCGGCATGTCCCAGAAACAAAAATTCGAAAACATGTGACGTCTACCAACCTGCACTGGGCCCGCGTGGTGGATTTCGGCCCACTCCCTCTCACAGAGAGGAGGCCTGTGTCCCAGCAGTGGGAACGTTATAGGCTGATTATGCATTTATGCTCGATCGAAAAATAAATAGCGTTAAATATTGTACATTGGTACGGAATCCTTCGTGCCCGTCTCGAACTTGGCCGTTTATATTTCGTTTTCTTCCCAATTTCACCCGTTTTACGATCTTCCTGACAGACAGATTATAAATATTTTATTCAGAATTCTTTTGGGGAACCACATAAATTACATTAACTGGTTCTTTTACTGCGGAATTTTTCTTCTCTGCGGTTTTAAGATCTCTGAGCGCAATGGGAATTTATTGTTTACTGGGAATTTTTGTATTTAGATTCGCGTGGAAAATGGTTTTTTAATTGGGTATTTTCTAATACAACTGTGAGTTCTAATTTTCTTGGTGAGTGATTTCGGAAAATCTGTTTTTAAATCTGTTTGGTTGGCAGTAATTTGAAGCTATTTCGAAATGAAATTGGTATTTTAAGTCTGAACGAAAATAAAGGAGATCTTTAAATATGTACTTACGAACTGATGGGTTGCCTTCACTCCCGTTCCTGAAACAAAATAAAACATTATTCGTACATTTAAGTAAAACAAGAATTACAATACTTATAATAAATTTGTTAAGGTATGTACAGTCAACAAAAGATACAAGTATGCAGGATCGTCGATATAGTTGAAGTTTAATAAGAAACCGATGGATGTTCTCGAATAAAATTTAATTTTGGTAATAGAAAACAAACAGCTCATTTATCAAATTATGTTGTTACATCTATCGGTTTCCTATAGATATCCGACGATCCAGCATACTTATCTCTTTTGTTGTCTGTACATAAAGGTTTTGTAGTACATGAGGGACCCAGAAAGTATGTATTATTAATTAAATGGTGTAGGTACAACGAAATGTTGGGTGAATCGCTGCTCTCCTAGCTAGATTTAGTTTTAGCTAGTAATCTGTATTTAGTAGAGACCGTTTCAACTCCCTATTTAAGTACCTATCACAATAATCATGTGTGTGTGTGTGTGTTTTTGGAGCCAAAAAGTAAAGTTTTTTTTTAATAAAAAACAAAACAAAAGCAAAAATCTTAAAATTAAAGGAGACGTTCAATAAATGTATGGGGCTTGGTACTAAAATAATTGAAAATTTAAAAAGCCTTCTGAGCTTTATGAGCTGAAAGAGGGTAATTATTTTGACGTCTTTGGGTATTTAATTTTTTTTTACAGCCCCCCGTTTTTTTTTAATCAAGTGTTGAAAAATAAAATGCTTGCATCACTAACTACAAACATTATTATATTTTGGTGTTAGCAGCCCTGTGACAAATGACGTGACAATGACAATGTCAGTTAGCGCGGCTTTCATTGTCATTTCTCATTGTCAATTATCATAGAAATAAGTGGCTATGTACATACTTATACTTTATAATTAAGAACATTAATACATTTGTTGAAATATTTTTCTACATATGGACTTGTACCAGTGGTTATGGTTTTAGTGGTTAGTGGTTATTTTAACGTCATTCTGACATTTACAGATTTGACCTTTTTCGACACGTTTTGATATTGCATTGTCATGATAATCAATATTTTCTGTCTCAATTTCATGGAGCTGCAGCTAAAATTATAATAAAATCTCAAAGTATTTAATAGAAACAGAAACTTTAGCCACATTTAAAATAATTATATTCCATAGAAATGAATAAATAAAGGCTACGTGCGTTTCGTTGTACTGAAACATTTTTCACATTTTTATAAAAACGGGCGCCTGAAAAAATCATATTTAACTATAATCGAGTAGCTTAATACATAAGCTTTCTAATAAGGTACATCACATTAGAATTTAGTACCACTTTTGACCTCTCCTTTAATAAAACAAATTAGAACGAGGAATGTTGTTGTGGTGAGTCGAGTGAGTGCGTGTGTGTGTATGTGTCAGTGTGTGGGTGTGAATGGTGTGTGCATTTGAATAATAGGACATAGAGTTACTTTCATGTTCTGCCAGGGTCGCGGGTTGTTCGAAAGTGTTACCGTAGCCCTGGCACAGGCAACTGTGCACATTTCTTCGAATTCTTGGTTATAAGTAAGACATGCCGGTTCCACACGATGTATTCTTCCAACGTTTTGAGACCCGTGGTGAGGAAATAATTTACGCAAAGTAAAATGCCTACCTTTGTTCGAACCCACGACCTACAACTCGTAAGTTGCGGCCGATAGCGCATATGTTTGCACGCAAGTCATTCGTTGACCTTTGACAGTCGTTACGTGTCGTCAGAAGCCCGAAATCCTGACAAGTTTAACTAAGATTATCGTGATTCAATATCGAATTTTTATGCTTGCCAGTTTATCGGGTCTCATCTTTAATTATTTTAGCGAGTCCAGGAATCATTCCATACCGCGAATTGATCCTGTTTTTTATTGTGTCTATACAGGTACTAGCATACCTAATTCTATAGAGTCGCTTTCTTTTCTTTAGTCGCTAATAAAACGCAGAGATTCTATTGTTAGGAACCCAATAACTATTCCCATAATTCCCATTGACTACGCTGAACTTTTTTATTAAGAGCGTAGTCAACGGGAAATATAAAAACTTTTTTCTATTAGCTCTTTGTAAACAAATGAGATTGACCACTATGGCCACGTGATATTATAAATATAATTATAGGTATATTATAATGTTCTAGAAAACATTGAGAATTAATTTTGAGAGGGAGATCTGTACTCACCAGTCGACGACTTAAGGTAGGTAACCAACAAATTGAGGAAAAAAATTAAAAGGCTAGAAACTACTTTCACAAAATATTTGTGTTATTAGATACATATCTACGTATAACAGCCATTCCAAAACGCAATATTTATTAAGAATTGATTTTTCAATCGACCGATATTTTTTATTCGTGGAATAAAATTGACGCCTGACAGTTTTTGTATGGAAGAACTGTCAAAAATTCAAAATTAAAAAAAAAAAAACAGCCCCAAGCATAATAAATAACTCCAGCGACAATAGTGCAAAGTAAAAATCTAAATGAAATGGTTTTTCAAGTGTTCATCACTTTTCCAAGAAAATGCAGAGTACTGCTAGCGAGTTATATTTTCCACGAAACCTCGGTTTGCTCTAACAAACAAAGCGTTCTCTTCAAAACTTTAATATAAGTTATCTCTGCCAACATTAATCCTGTCTCTCTATTTAACGACACTCGTTGGTATTAAAGATAAGTTTGGAATAAGTACTTTAGGGAATATTCAGCTAGCACTATCAATATTAACTGTCACACAGTAGCAAATAATATGTGGATGGGATACATTTCATATTTCAAAATATATCAAAACATCTATACAAATAAATCAAATTGAAGTATCTGTTTGTAATTTCAAAATAGCAGCTTTTTACTAAATGCATAATATGAAAGTATACGGAACTTACAAACACTAACAACAACTTTTTTTAAATTTGTCTCTATTGCGGCTAATCTCCGAAACGGCTTGACCAATTTCGACGGGAGTTTCACTTGCAGATGATTGATGTTTTAAAGAGTAACTTTATTTTAGAAAACGAAAGAAAATCGAAAGGTAATAATGTCACGCAAACGAAGTTGCGAGCAGCAGCTAGTTTAAAATGCAGACAAATTTTATTTATTTGTATAGATGTATAGATATAGATAATTGGTATTTATGATAAGAAAAATACAAAAAGGTATATTCAGTTTGCATTATCAATCATAACTGAGAGAAAATAGCAAATAATTATGTAGATAAAATACACTTCGTAATATCAAAAAAATACTATTAATATTAGTCAGATAAAAGCTTTCTCTATGATGAAGTGGCCATAATGTATTCGGGGCCTAAATGTCCCAATATCCATACTAATAATAAAGCTGAAGTTTGAAAGAAAGAAAAGAAAGCAAAAGTATAATTAATTATTATTAATTAAATGTAGTTTGTTTGTTTAAACGCGCTAATCTCTGGAACTACCACTCGAATTTGATTTTTTTTTGCATTTTATACCTAGTCGAATTCATGAGGAAGGGAAGCTACTTAGCATCACGCTAGTACCCTTAGGAAGTGAGCAAAAACCAAAAAGTCACAAAGAACGCTAACCGAAAACGATGTACTAGCGCGCGGGTAGGCGATATGATGCGACGAGGTGTGTCGGGGGAATAAGAAATTTCACGCGGTCGCAGTCGCGGGCAGAAGCTAGTATATTATAAATATCTCAGTAGACAGCAGTCTATAGAATTTAAATGAATGATTTGCTTACGCTCCAATGCACTCTTTATAACCGAAAATAACTTCCAAAACACTTAAGATATTTCCAATACACTTACGATATGATATTATTGTGCATACGAAATTACTTTATCCAACAGACAATGTCGTAGTCTGTACAAGATAAAATTCAATTTTCGTTCATAAAAGCCATCATACGGTCAATGAATGAACAGAATGAATAAATAAACTTCGAAAATTATGAGTCTCTATGAGGCTCCAGTCATTTTCCACACCATTGGGCAGCCAACTTTTTTTTTTAATACGATGCGTAGCTAATGGGAACGCATTAATAATTTATTCCCATTGGCTACGATAGTTGGGAAAACTTACTGTAATGAATGAGGATTTTTTCGGCTCTGCTAGCGTTTTTGCTCGGTAATCCTAACTAATAAATTATGCGAAAGTGAGTTTGTTTGTTTGTTAAGCTTTCATACTAAAACGGCTGAACGGATTTGGATGATATTTGGCACATTGGTAGACTATGACCTGGGGAAGAACATAAATTATACTTTTTATCCTAGATCGCATACGAACTTACGAAGTCACGGGCAACAGTGTTAAATCAAGCGACGAATGCTTAAAAAATATTATGCTGTTTGGCAATAGTCTCAACACGGTGGGTGCCTGAGGATGGACGGCGCTGCCGAAGAGGTGGCGAGACGTCCTAAAGTCCGGCCGCGCCAAATTTGCTAAATATGTAAACAACAATGGACGCTCGAACTTGAATAAAATCTTTGGCAAATTTTGGCGTAGCCGGACCTTAGACACGTTTCGCCAGGATTGGATCGAGGTGGCTCTAAAAAAGGATGCCTGGAAGGATTTTTTTTTTAAGAGCCGTGCAATGGACAGTTTATGGTAAGTATATAAGGTCCCATTAAAATAGATGGACAAACTTTAGAAAGCATTCAGACCACCAAAATAACGACGATGGTAAAAAAAGATATAAGAAAAACGCATTGAATACTTACAAGAAAAATAATCAGCTAACGAAAATACACTAATGTGCCGGCAATTTATTATTTTAGGTCAAAATAAAATCACTTTAATCAGTGTTTTTTTTTTTGCTTGGATATCTTTGGTTAGACGTACTGAGCGCTGTGTTAAAATTTGTCCATCTATTTTATTGGGATCCTGTATATTTATTATAGTAAATTGTTTTAGTTACATTAGGATATTTAAAATACAGAAAACATTGTGAATAATAATGATCGTCAACTCGTTTTACAAGTAAAATTGCCCATAACACAGTTGAAATTGGAAACAATACTAGTTAATAACTTGCGTGTGTAGTTTTTGCAATACTTTTAGAAAAAAAAAATCTCCTATTTATTTTTTATGGTCTAACCCCTTACTAATAAACGTTGTAGATCGTCTGTATAGTTACACAATGCTTTATCTTCTTCTTTCGAAAATCAAATTACTGACGACTGAAAGAGAGAAATCGGTGTGTAACTATTCATCTGATATAATATGTTTATCAGTAAGGGGGTATGTGAATAACAACAGTGGACCAATTAAAAAGCAATTTTTGACAGTAGTATTATTTCACAACAATGTATTTTGAGAGATCGGGAAAATCCCAAAAGGCTGGGTGTTGCTGTTTCGTTGGCTTCCGTTATTATCAACTAGCTTCTGCCCGCGACTTCGTCCGCGTGAAATTCGTACTTTCCTCTAAAAATTTCGAAAATGTATGTAGTATGTGTATCTTTATCATTTATTTAGATAAATAAGTATTCGGGCCATCACGATAAAAACATTACCCTCTTTCTAGGTAGCGCCGCCGCAGTCGGTTAAGAAGAATTACGTTTTTATTGTCAACATTTGTTTCAAAAGCATTTGACGAGACGTAAACTTAGGCCAGGAATTTGAGATAATTTTCAAGTTTTGCAACAACAAACTGAATGTCATACTTAGCAAAGTTGAAATTCAAAGCATAGAGTTTATATTCTAAAAATGCTTAAGAAGAAGCATTTTTAGAATATAAACTCTTTGCTATTATGTGAAAAGCTAAAAAGCAGTTTATTGAAAACATTGTTGTCAATTTAATAACAGACTTTTGTTGCTGACCGTACATACAAAATATATATTTTTTTTGTATATTTAGTAACTACAGAAAATCAAAAAGTTGGCTAAAAGAATATCATCTGTGTGTCACCATTAGTCACCAATATACCTAAATAAAAATATAAGTGAGTTCTCGGGATCTTTTTAATAATAAATCAGAGTCTGCTCCATGATCAATATTCAAGATGGCGCCTCCAATTTACACCAATGAAAAGAGCGTATTTACGAATAATCTGATCAATTCGAGTAGCAAGTTATTAAGAGGGAAAGAGAGACAGTGATTTTTTTGTTGCTGGTTATTACTTTTTTTATTAATGCTCTGACTGTGTTACTGTTTCATGTCTAGAATACTTAAGGAATATTTCAAAAATAATATAAATGTTCTTCAGAAAGGTCCGGTGCACAGGACTCGCCACCGGCGTGCGTGCATGACCAGATGGAAAATTCTCGTAATTTAAAACGTTCAAAATCTAGTCGCAGTCTCATCTCAGCGACAAACAAATGTCAAAAACTTGTCAAAGATGTAGGGAAGTTAGAGGTATTTTTGACAGATTGAGACCGTGATCAGACTGCTGAACGTTCTTAAAATTACGGGAATTGCCTCTCTGATGTATGAACGTAACGACTCAAAATGAGTATGTAGGGATCGTAGCAGGTGGAGTTCTGTAGTTTCTGCTTACCCCCAGGGGAACAAGGTGTGAGTTATGAATGTTAGTAATACTTGTTTTTTTTTTAATCATAAATTAATATGAGGTCTCCTTTTTGGAATTTTATTTTTATTAATTAAAAAAAAAACATGAAATGCTGTTTATTTATAGATATAAATTGCACAAACTGTTTAGACTAAAAACCAACTAGGTACAGTCAACAAAAGAGATAAGTATACAGGATCGTCGGATATAGTTGAAGTAGTAAGAAACCGATGGATGTTGCTGACTGAAATTTAATTTGATAAATGAGCTGTTTGTTTTCTATTGATAAAATTAAATTTTATTCGAGAACATCCATCGGTTTCTTACTAAACTTCAACCTTATCGTACGATCCTGCATACTTATCTCTTTTGTTGACTGTACATTGAAGGTAGATTAAATAAGGTGATTTTTAATAAGAAACCGATGGATGTTCTCGAATAAAATTTAATTTTGGTAATAGAAAACAAACAGCTCATTTATCAAATTATGTTGTTACATCTATCGGTTTCCTATAGATATCCGACGATCCAGCATACTTATCTCTTTTGTTGTCTGTACATAAAGGTTTTGTAGTACATGAGGGACCCAGAAAGTATGTATTATTAATTAAATGGTGTAGGTACAACGAAATGTTGGGTGAATCGCTGCTCTCCTAGCTAGATTTAGTTTTAGCTAGTAATCTGTATTTAGTAGAGACCGTTTCAACTCCCTATTTAAGTACCTATCACAATAATCATGTGTGTGTGTGTGTGTTTTTGGAGCCAAAAAGTAAAGTTTTTTTTTAATAAAAAACAAAACAAAAGCAAAAATCTTAAAATTAAAGGAGACGTTCAATAAATGTATGGGGCTTGGTACTAAAATAATTGAAAATTTAAAAAGCCTTCTGAGCTTTATGAGCTGAAAGAGGGTAATTATTTTGACGTCTTTGGGTATTTAATTTTTTTTTACAGCCCCCCGTTTTTTTTTAATCAAGTGTTGAAAAATAAAATGCTTGCATCACTAACTACAAACATTATTATATTTTGGTGTTAGCAGCCCTGTGACAAATGACGTGACAATGACAATGTCAGTTAGCGCGGCTTTCATTGTCATTTCTCATTGTCAATTATCATAGAAATAAGTGGCTATGTACATACTTATACTTTATAATTAAGAACATTAATACATTTGTTGAAATATTTTTCTACATATGGACTTGTACCAGTGGTTATGGTTTTAGTGGTTAGTGGTTATTTTAACGTCATTCTGACATTTACAGATTTGACCTTTTTCGACACGTTTTGATATTGCATTGTCATGATAATCAATATTTTCTGTCTCAATTTCATGGAGCTGCAGCTAAAATTATAATAAAATCTCAAAGTATTTAATAGAAACAGAAACTTTAGCCACATTTAAAATAATTATATTCCATAGAAATGAATAAATAAAGGCTACGTGCGTTTCGTTGTACTGAAACATTTTTCACATTTTTATAAAAACGGGCGCCTGAAAAAATCATATTTAACTATAATCGAGTAGCTTAATACATAAGCTTTCTAATAAGGTACATCACATTAGAATTTAGTACCACTTTTGACCTCTCCTTTAATAAAACAAATTAGAACGAGGAATGTTGTTGTGGTGAGTCGAGTGAGTGCGTGTGTGTGTATGTGTCAGTGTGTGGGTGTGAATGGTGTGTGCATTTGAATAATAGGACATAGAGTTACTTTCATGTTCTGCCAGGGTCGCGGGTTGTTCGAAAGTGTTACCGTAGCCCTGGCACAGGCAACTGTGCACATTTCTTCGAATTCTTGGTTATAAGTAAGACATGCCGGTTCCACACGATGTATTCTTCCAACGTTTTGAGACCCGTGGTGAGGAAATAATTTACGCAAAGTAAAATGCCTACCTTTGTTCGAACCCACGACCTACAACTCGTAAGTTGCGGCCGATAGCGCATATGTTTGCACGCAAGTCATTCGTTGACCTTTGACAGTCGTTACGTGTCGTCAGAAGCCCGAAATCCTGACAAGTTTAACTAAGATTATCGTGATTCAATATCGAATTTTTATGCTTGCCAGTTTATCGGGTCTCATCTTTAATTATTTTAGCGAGTCCAGGAATCATTCCATACCGCGAATTGATCCTGTTTTTTATTGTGTCTATACAGGTACTAGCATACCTAATTCTATAGAGTCGCTTTCTTTTCTTTAGTCGCTAATAAAACGCAGAGATTCTATTGTTAGGAACCCAATAACTATTCCCATAATTCCCATTGACTACGCTGAACTTTTTTATTAAGAGCGTAGTCAACGGGAAATATAAAAACTTTTTTCTATTAGCTCTTTGTAAACAAATGAGATTGACCACTATGGCCACGTGATATTATAAATATAATTATAGGTATATTATAATGTTCTAGAAAACATTGAGAATTAATTTTGAGAGGGAGATCTGTACTCACCAGTCGACGACTTAAGGTAGGTAACCAACAAATTGAGGAAAAAAATTAAAAGGCTAGAAACTACTTTCACAAAATATTTGTGTTATTAGATACATATCTACGTATAACAGCCATTCCAAAACGCAATATTTATTAAGAATTGATTTTTCAATCGACCGATATTTTTTATTCGTGGAATAAAATTGACGCCTGACAGTTTTTGTATGGAAGAACTGTCAAAAATTCAAAATTAATTTAATAACAGACTTTTGTTGCTGACCGTACATACAAAATATATATTTTTTTTGTATATTTAGTAACTACAGAAAATCAAAAAGTTGGCTAAAAGAATATCATCTGTGTGTCACCATTAGTCACCAATATACCTAAATAAAAATATAAGTGAGTTCTCGGGATCTTTTTAATAATAAATCAGAGTCTGCTCCATGATCAATATTCAAGATGGCGCCTCCAATTTACACCAATGAAAAGAGCGTATTTACGAATAATCTGATCAATTCGAGTAGCAAGTTATTAAGAGGGAAAGAGAGACAGTGATTTTTTTGTTGCTGGTTATTACTTTTTTTATTAATGCTCTGACTGTGTTACTGTTTCATGTCTAGAATACTTAAGGAATATTTCAAAAATAATATAAATGTTCTTCAGAAAGGTCCGGTGCACAGGACTCGCCACCGGCGTGCGTGCATGACCAGATGGAAAATTCTCGTAATTTAAAACGTTCAAAATCTAGTCGCAGTCTCATCTCAGCGACAAACAAATGTCAAAAACTTGTCAAAGATGTAGGGAAGTTAGAGGTATTTTTGACAGATTGAGACCGTGATCAGACTGCTGAACGTTCTTAAAATTACGGGAATTGCCTCTCTGATGTATGAACGTAACGACTCAAAATGAGTATGTAGGGATCGTAGCAGGTGGAGTTCTGTAGTTTCTGCTTACCCCCAGGGGAACAAGGTGTGAGTTTATGAATGTTAGTAATACTTGTTTTTTTTTTAATCATAAATTAATATGAGGTCTCCTTTTTGGAATTTTATTTTTATTAATTAAAAAAAAAACATGAAATGCTGTTTATTTATAGATATAAATTGCACAAACTGTTTAGACTAAAAACCAACTAGGTACAGTCAACAAAAGAGATAAGTATACAGGATCGTCGGATATAGTTGAAGTAGTAAGAAACCGATGGATGTTGCTGACTGAAATTTAATTTGATAAATTAGCTGTTTGTTTTCTATTGATAAAATTAAATTTTATTCGAGAACATCCATCGGTTTCTTACTAAACTTCAACCTTATCGTACGATCCTGCATACTTATCTCTTTTGTTGACTGTACATTGAAGGTAGATTAAATAAGGTGATTTTTAATAGAAATAAGAGAAAACAAAAAATTAAATAAGTCTATTTGTCCCAGTTTGATGCACACAATAGGTATTGTGAGAGCTCTTGCGAGTTCTCCGTACCAGGATCAGTAAATTAAAATAAACAGTTTGTCATGCAACTTTGATCATTATTCCTACAGAGGATTCACGTTTTTACATTTATATATTTTTTCATCTTCTGTATTCCCGCTTGTCAGCTAGACAGACCCCAATATGTTTTATATTCTATTCTTTAACCAAATTAATGTTTGTCTCGTATTTGTGCCATCTATTTATAATGGACTCAAGGAGGTTGTATGGAAGCACCATATAGGGTTTAATCTCTACAGTATCTGCAGAGGCAACATGTAAAATTGAAAATTGGCCCGAAAAAAAAAGACTGATCGTGGACAAAAAACAAAAGAAAAACTACTATAATAAGGCATTTGTAGTTTCTACTATAATGAGGCATTTGTGGCCGTGCCGGACGGCGCGTGTGTTCCACGCGCGCCTCAAAGAGATGTCAGCACCGGGAAAGGACCCGTTAGGGCCGAAGCTTGCCGGGGTAGCGGGATTGTCCGAAAGGGTGACCGCTACCCCGGAACATAAAGAGCTAAGGAAGGAACACGGATGGGTTTTAGTCAGTTATAAGGGTCTGACACTCCCTTCCGCTCCATCCAGAGCGGGAGGAGTCATTTGATGATTTCCCATACATAAAAAAAATAGGCATTTGTGAGATAAACAAAACCAAAACAAAATCGCGTTCAATACATTACCCATGTCTTCTGAAAAACTTCATCACTTAGCAAGATGCGAACTTATAGCGAAAATCGTTTATCCTCATCTAAAATTCTGAACAATGTTGGAAAGTGGTCTCAATTTTGTCACGGTAGCTTAAACTTTGTGATGCGTGACGCAGCCGTTTTGTTGGCAATGTGTGTCGTGTTACAGGGCTTTATGTGGGTGTATGTTTAAGATTGAGAAGGTGCGAAAATTAAACCTTTAGTTTAGACAGTGCGTAAACATTTTGACTGTCTTAAACAGGTTTACGAAAATAAACTCCAGAAGGGCTCAAACGTGGAATTATAGCTGAAATATAGAAGAAGTTACAACATCTCAAGACCATCATCATCATCTGCCTAGCCTTTTCTCAACTACGTTGTGGTGTGTGGTCGGCTTCCAGTCTAACTGGATGTAGCTGAATACCAGTATTTTACATGGATCGACTGCCTATCTGACCTTCACAACCTAGTTACTTGGTAATACGATACCCCTTGGTAAGACAATGAATAAAACATATCAAGAGACCAATTCCCGTTATTAAAAGCCGCAATCACATCTCAGCGACAATTAATGTCAAAAACTTGTCGAAAAAGTTGGGAAATTGGTATTTTTGACAGATTGAGACTGAGATCAGAGGGGCAATTCTAATAATTTTAAAAACGTTCACAGTCTGATCTCAGTCTCAATCTGTCAAAAATATCTCTAATTTCCCTACATTTTGACAAGTTTTTGACATTTGTTTGTCGCCGAGATGAGACTGCGACTAGGTTTTGAACGTTTTAATGATCCTGGTCCGATTGGCCATTGGCCATCTGACTGTGAACATTCTTAACCGGTCAAGCGGCGCGGTTCGCCGATCGGCGACGAAACAATAGAAAATCAATTGTGTCTCATTAGCGGAGCTTGACAGATTAAAATTATCTGTGTGTCTCTGTGTGTTGTGTGTCTCACTTTGTGTGTTGTGCTGTCTTTTGTGTGCGACAAATTGTTGGTTTATCTATCTATCTATCACTGGTAACATAACATCTTCAAAGAAAGTATTTCTCGAAAGTATGTGTGAATTTTGAGATACATAATAACAACATAATTGTATTCATAAAATAAACGTCTGCTGTAACTGAACCACCTTCAAAGATTCTTCAAACGCAACGATGCGTTATAACATATTGCTGTAATCAGGTTTACCATTTCGACGCTTTGGCTGTGTTTTCTTACGAGCGTACGCGCTATCTTTATTTTCATAAGGCAGTCTGTCTAATAAAGCTGAAGAGATAGTACATTTTGAATGTTTGTTAATCAATCAGGCAAAAACAGCTGCACGGATTTGGATGACGCAAAGATAATTTGTAACTTGAATTACATTATGAGCCCATTATGTTTCCACTGCTGGGATATAGGTATACTCTCAGTGAAAGGGAGTGGGCCGTTATCCACCACGCGGGCCGAATGCGGGTTGGTAGATGTCACAAGTCTTCGAATTTTTGGTTCTGGACATGCCCGTTTCCTCACGATGTTTTCCATCACCGTTTTGAGAGCAGTGGTGATCAAATAATTTACACAAAGTAAAGCGGCAGCCTGAGTTCGAACCCACGACCTATACTTGTAAGTCGGGTCATTACCACTGCGCCATCATAGCCACCCATTTACCATTCGAAAATTAACTGGGGCACTCTTCTGGCTACTTTTAATAATTAACGTAACATAATGTTCCCGTGTGTGTGGATAAATAATAACAGCTACACATGTCGATCAATCAGGTTAAGCTACGCTTTCCGCGGTTGGTCTGTGGATGGGTGACCATCTTTACATACCGAGACCCCTCCGTGCCTCGGAAAGCACGTTAAGCTGTTGGTCCCGGCTGTCATTCGTGGATCTTTGACAGTCATTACGAATAGTTAGAAGCCCGAAAGTCTGACAACCAGTCTTACCAAGAGGTATTGTATTACCCAGTAACTGGGTTGTGGAGGTCAGATAGGCAGTCGCTCCATGTAAAATACTGGTATTCAGCTGCATCCGGTTAGACTGGAAGCCGACCCCAACATAGGCAGATGATGAATGTCACGCCTGTGCCTCCCAACAGAGGTGTAACTATAAAGTACACCTACATTACAAATAATAATACTATTTAATTCATTTCACCAAAAGGATCACAGGTGTCATTTCATGTGCTAATGTGTAGGTACTTCAGTCGACCGCGACATTGAGCTTTATCACATTGAAACGACAGATTAATGAGGCAAGCCGGATTACAGAGAGATTTATTTAGTACATTATCATTTGTCTGTGCTTTTATTGTAATGATTTTGGGGTTGGCTTCCAAAGCTCAGGTACGAGAGACGGCTGATACATTTACTTGTATTTCTCACGGAGTATCTGTTGTTTTTCCGGCCACAAATTCACTCTTAGGTAGGTACTTGTAACAAATTGCTTCAGGATGGTCTAGTTGTAGGTAAGTCGGATAAAAACGAAGAATGAGAGTGCTGTCAAAAGTGGCAAAATGGTCTTTGATCTGAGGACTGAACGTAAAAAGTGTAGCTTAATTTTGTAGACTGATTAATCTGTTCTGTAATCACACTAATCACACTAATATTATAAAGGCGAAAGTTTGTGAGTGTGTTTGTATGTTTGTTACTTCTTCACGCACAAACGGCTGGACCAATTTTGATAAAATTTGGTGTGGAGGTAGGTGACACCCTTTTTTTATGGATGGGAAATCATCAAATGACCCCTCCCGCTCTGGGTGGAGCGGAAGGGAGTGTCAGACTCTTACTGACTAAAACCCATCCGTGTTCCTTCCTTAGCCCTTTATGTTTCGGGGTAGCGGTAACCCTTTCGGACAAACCCGCACCCCCGGCAGGTTTCGGCCCTGACAGGCCCCTTCCTTTTTGCTGACATCTCTTTGAGGCACGCGTGGAACACGTACGCGCCGTCCGGCACGGGCCTGGTCCTGATCGGACGGTGAGCTACCCATTACTCTCCGTCCGCAGGCCCGCGGTAGCTGACACCCTGGATTACCATATAGGCTACTTTTTATCTGGTCTGGTCTGAATACAGACTCTCCGAACTTTCGCGCATGGTCTCTCACTCACACTCGCCTCACGTCACCATTGGGTTCCAAAAAATGTTATTACGCAGCCTCCTGCGCAAAGTTCGTACCGGCCATAATTTATCGGCTATTACTACGAAAAAAAAAAAAACATCGTCTTTACTTATAATTATAAAATATTGTAAAACATTTTAGAAGAGTAACGATGGAGTTTCTTGCCCATTCTCCTCTTTACGAGACTATCTTTTGGATGGGGCGACTAGAATCAATTCAATTTAATGTAAACTTTCAAAAATGCCTTTTACGATGAAGTGTCTATTTGAAATAAATGCTTTGACTTTGGCTTCGCACGAAACCAAGATGGCGCAGGTAGGCGCCGCAAAAACTTATTTTATTAATTAACGTATGGTTTCCCTTATCAAGTTTCACATACAATGAACTTAACAAATGATTAAAAAATGAAGTAAGTACATTTATGTTCTTACAGAGGAAGGGAGAAGTAAAAAAAATTATTCATGAACTTTATCGCTTGAAATATTTCACGCATTTTTAACTTTTAGAATTTTTTATGCCTTCTTAATGTTGCATGTTTTAAAAGAGTATTAACAGAGTTTTGAATTCGTTACTATTTTATCATACGTGTAGACTATGCTCAGTTTATCCTACTATTCTATTCTACTAATCCTACTTCTTACTAATAATATTATAAACGCGAAAGTTTGTGAGGATGGATCGATGGATGTTTGTTGCTCTTTCACGCAAAAACTACTGAATGGATTTTGATGAAACTTTACAGTAATATAGCTTATACATCAGAATAACACATAGGATACGTTTGATCCTTATATTCCCATGGGATCGACACCTATGCGATTTGTTTGTTTGTTACGATTTCACGCTAAAAGGGCTGAACGGATTTGGATGAAATTTTCCACACAGACACATGAATATCAATACTTTACATGGAGCGACTGCCTATCTGACCTCTACAACTCAGTTACAGTATAATACGATACCCCTTGGTAAGACTGGTTGTCAGACTTTCCGACTTGACGATCCGTAACGACTGTCAAAGATCCAAGAATGACAGCTGGCACCAATAGCTTAACGTGCTTTCAGAGGCACTGAAAGAGGGGCTTGCATGATCAAAATAATAACCACTTATTCTTTCTCTATTCTCATATTTCAATAAAAAAAGTATATTCCTATTATCTTTCCCATTATTTTTGTTCAAAAGATAACCTGACTCCTTGCCTATTTCCTCAGACTTTCTCGTCACGTTCTGTCGTTACTTTTATGTTATGTATGTTGAAGATTGCATTGGAACATAAATATCTGAACTTGCTGACTCCTGAACTACAAAGAGAGTAGTAACACAGGTAGTGACCCAATTTTTATATTAGTTTCAAACTTTATGTTATGTAATTCAATAAATGTTTGACCGGTCCTTGTGGATAGGTAATCACGTAACTGAAGGTTCAAGGTGTTTTGAACGGAAAAACTGAAGAAGAAACCTTTTGAAGGATGAAACTGTGCTTAGTTTTATCGGACTTTTATGAACCTACCTGAAAACAGAAAGATTAAATAACAATAGCCCCTGCTACGCACGATTTTTATGCCTTGACAAAACCTCGAGATTTCTTTGTAGTTTATTAAGTTTAATATTAAAGTATTTTTGCAGATAAATTTTACGGAATTAATGATATAAATTACGATGAAAACCGCATCAAAATCCGTTGCATAGTTTGGAGGAACAAAGCGGTCGCACAGATTCAAAAAAGTGACTTTAATTTATAATTTGTATTCATGAGAAGAAAGCTCATTGTTTCAGTAATAGTCAAACTTACGCAAATAATAAAAACTATATTCTATACACATTGTGCACCAACCCCAGAATTCTGTATTAATAAGTGGTCAGGTAAGTATCTCTCAGTAAAGCCTCTCTGGCGAAGTAATAACAGCCGCGCGGGTCGATCGTGATGACCTCTCAAGCTCCGCTAATGAGACACAATTGATTTCCTTTGTATCGTACTACATAGGGTACGCGCGGAGCTTGACGCTTGCCGCGGTCGCTCCGTGACCATGTTTACATACCGAGACTCCTCCGTGCTTCGGAAAGCATGTTAAGCCGTTGGTCCCGGCTGTCATTCTTGGATCTTTGACAGTCGTTACAGGTCGTCAGAAGTCCGAAAGTCTAACAACCAGTCTTACCAAAGGGTATCGTGTTACCCAGTAACTGGGTTCTTTAGGTCAGATAGGCAGTCGCTCCATGTAAAATACTGGTATTCAGCTGCATCCGGTTAGACTGGAAGCCGACCCCAACATAGTTGGGAAAAGGCTAGACATATTGAGGTAAGTACCTCTCAGCATTAAAATACCTTAGAAAAAGAGGTAACCCCAAAACAAGTCAGCCATTTTTAATCTTCTGGAATTTAATTACAGAATTTAAAAGGACCCTAGTGTAAAATTAATACTTCAATATCTACGCAAGGAAATAAAAAGTCCCGTCAAACAAAATAGGTCCATCAAAATTTACAATCTACGTAGCTAATAGAAATTCGAGCACATCAATCCTCTTGGGCATGAGAAATGGCTCGAAACGGCTCGAAACTGCCTTAGAATATAAAGCAGTTTATTTTGTTGTGTTAAGAGAAATATCTTCACTTCGCTTGGATAGTTTCGTTTTTGGGTCATGGCTTTATTTTCGGGGATTAGAGCCAGTGTCCTTATTCTCTTAATTGGGCATAGCCTTGGTTTAAATATCTACCATGATTTTTTACAGAGAAAATTACAGTTTACATTTCTCAGTAGCAGCGGTATTTGTGGTTCACTCGCCTTGAGGGAAGCCAGTATTCGTCAAGCTGTTCTAAGTTGACGTTTACTCAGACGCACCCAACCCGTGAGGGTGGTCAATTCGTAATGTGAAGTGCATAGCGTCAGCATGCATAATAGCGAGTAATAATGTGAAGTGTAAGCGTCAGCATGCACGGAGCGAGTAATAATGCGAAGTATATTGCGTCAGCATGAACGGAGCGAGTAATAATGTGAAGTGTAAGCGTCAGCTTGCACGGAGCGAGTAATAAAGTGAAGTGTAAGCGTCAGCATGCACGGAGCTAGTAATAATGTGAAGTGTAAGCGTCAGCATGTACGGAGCGAGTAATAATGTGAAGTGTAAGCGTCAGCATGCACGGAGCGAGTAATAATGTGAAGTGTAAGCGTCAGCATGCACGGAGCGAGTAATAATGTGAAGTGTAAGCGTCAGCATGCACGGAGCGAGTAATAATGTGAAGTGTAAGCGTCAGCATGCACGGAGCGAGTAATAATGTGAAGTGTAAGCGTATTGGTGCCTGGCTGATAGAAATAGGTTTGCTCCCTCCGAGATTACGCACAATACAACGCGTTTCAAAACAAATATTAAATAAAATACAACTAAAACCTTTACAATCCGGCAACAATATGTAACACAAAACGAAAACTTCCCACCATTGAAACAGCATTCTATAGTCTATGGCCGCGACGTTCCATTTCACGCGAGGGAATTTGAAGTTGGAAGCCAGATAGTGGAGTGTTGCGATCCTTTATACGCAACTTTGTAGCGTACAGTTTCACACGTTGGTAAATGTTATCTGGCAGCAGAGTTTTATAGTTTTTAGACTTGCATGAATATTTTATGAGAACTTGATGCTTTGAGCGTATTCTGTGTGAGCTTTTAAAGTTGTTTTGGGACGGTTTTAAGATAAAGTGGGATGTTTTTGTTGTTTCAGGGACAAGTTTTGAACGTAGATATTTTATTATGTAGCGGCTTTTTATTTGGAGACGGGTTCTTAGTAAATATTTAATTATGGGATATAAAATCAGTCTATATTTAATATAAAAAGCTGAATAGTTTTTTTTAATGTTTGATCGCGTTAATCTCTGAAACTACCAGTCAGTTTTTTTTTTTATAAAAGTGACAAAAAAGAGTCTTGTTATTGAGACTAAAAGTAGGGATTTCTTTTTAGTTTGTTAAGTACCAAGACTTTGCACTTTACACATGTCGGTGACTCGAACCCATAAGATTTTCCCCAACCAAAAATCGCTCAACGCGCCTGATAAAAGAAGTTTTCATTTTTAGAAAAAAAGTCGAAAAGCCCAGACAAAAACAAGACCGGACAAAGTCCAGATGGGGGCTAAAACACCAGATATGTCCTGAAAAATCCAGACGGATGGTAACTCTAACAGAGTGCCATCTTAGCCCCAAGCGACATTCAATCCTAGGTATTCTCTTTCAACGGTGCACTATTTATTTTACTTCACAATCTTGCATTTTAGTACCAGAACGACTTTCTAAAGCGAAGTGCTTATGAATGATGCACTTGGCTTCAATGTGTGCTCAGAATACGTGAGGCTTTTAAAAGGAGTGAATGGCGAACTTGGCATTCATTAAGTGTTCATACACAGTAGCGACACGCATCAACGGTAAATGTAACTGCAGCCATCAGCGCGTGTCGGCGGCAGCCGTCGAAGCGTCAGCGTAGAAAAGGTAGAATTGGTCCCTGGTCCCAGTTTCGAAGTGGGACGAGTTGCCCCCTAACCAAATTAGAAAAGGTTGAATTGGTCCCTGGTCCCAGTTTCGAAGCGGGACGAGTTGTCCCCTCACCAAATTAGAAAAGGTGGAATTGGTCCCTGGTCCCTGTTTCGAAGTGGGACGAGTTGCCCCCTAACCAAATTAGAAAAGGTGGAATTGGTCCCTGGTCCCTGTTTCAAAGTGGGACGAGTTGCCCCCTAACCCCAGTCGACAGCATGCCGCTTGTATTTATTTTATTTATTGCTTTTAAGAAGGCTTACAGACTAATTACAAATAATAGGTAACAACAACACATTATCAAGTTGCTAATAACAAGCTTCCACAGAATTTTACATATACAATTTAAGTACAGACTTCAGCACATCAAGCTACAATAGAATCTGTCAAATTTCTTTAGTAGATATTCAACTTTATCGCTAAAACATAAGGTTCAAAGTTATTTGGGAAAATTTGACAGTTTCGGGTATCATGCGGGAACATCGTGAGGAAACCGGCATGTCCTAGAGCCAAATGTCGAACACAAACATGAAATCCACCAATGCGCACTGGAGCCGCGTGGTGAATTACGGCCCACTCCCTCTTACCATTTTACCTCCTCTATAAAGTTACATGACTTCAAACCTGTCTTCCCAGATGCGTTAGGCAGAGGTGTACTTATAAAAACATAACCCTCCTTCTGGCGCAGTCGAGTAAAAAACAGTGGCAATCCGGGAGTGCCGACAGAAGTGAAAACTTGTACAATAACTTGTGTATTTTTTTAATCGTCCTATAAACAAAACACAAACAAAATACTTTGCCATCACTCACTGACATATCGGAAATACATTAAAACCGAGTACATCCCGAGGACAGCCGAACACATTCGAATGTAGCGCGGACGTGTCGGTAACAGTGTCGCGAGTTCAATGATTTTTTTCCATCTCAAAAATGCCCAACGCGCTTAGAAGTTTTTACCTCAATAATCATACAAGGAAAGCACTCTTCTCATACACAGAAGGCTTGAGCAGAACAAAACGCCATCTGCTACGATCCTAACATACTTCTTTTATAGCCAGCAGTGATAGCAAGCATTGTTCACATAAGGGATATTCTTCTATATATATTTTGCCAAAACCCGGTAACACATGTTATGGTTAAAGAAATTTTATTTCTCAATAAGAAATCACATAGATTTCACTTACTTGAGAACATTTTTAAAACTTATATTCTATGAACACACAAAACTAAGCAGCTATTGTTTTTATTAACAACAAAATCATTTACGCAATAAGTTAATAAACATTTCACTTTGTAGGTACGCAAATAACATTAACGAATACAAAAATTGAAACTATTTCAATCCACCCGCAAAAGAAATAATTACCGTCGCAAATATTAGGTCCTTACATATGAAATTGGCGTTTTGTATGGAAGGAACAAAAAGTCGAATATTTTTTAATATAATATATTTAATTAATCAAAGTATGAACCATTGTTTTCAATGCACTTTTGCCATCTTATAGGTAGTTCATTGATCCCTTTACTAAAAAAACCAGTCGGACGGGAATCAATAAAATCTTTGAAGGCGATTTGGACTGCCCCATCGGAGTTGAATTTTTTCCCTTGCAAAAAGTTATCCAAATTGCGAAAAAAATGGTAATCTGTTGGAGCAAGGTCCGGGGAGTACGGACTCCGTACTCCCCGGACCTTCTTCGACATCCTCCGTACTACGGAGGATGTCTAAGACATTCCAATTCAAGCTCTTCTAATTTGGTAGCCGTCTGTTGCGCAGTGTGTGGTCTGGCGTTGTCGTGAAGCAGCAGTGGCGTGGAGCGATTGACCAGCCCAATTTGCTTCAAGTGAATTAAAACAGTTTTATCACTAACATCGAAGCCTGCAGCTAACTCGGACGTGGTTTGCGATGGGTCCGCTTCCACAATAGCCTTCAATTCTCCATTATCAACTTGGGTCTCAGGCCGTCCACGGGGCTTGTTCTGCAGGTCGAAATTTCCAGAACGAAAACGTTGGAACCAAAAACGAACTGTGTTTTCTTTTGCAACATGACCGCCATACACATCATTCACCCTTCGAGTCGTTTCCGCAGCACTAGTGCCACGGCGGAACTCGTACTCGTAAATAATGCGATATTTTAAATTTTCCATTTTGTAAAATGAGTGACGCAAACAGAAAAAACAGAAGAAAAAAAACAAATGAATGACGGTCATCGAAGCACAAATACATGAGTAAATAGCTGTACAAATTTGAATTTGGAATTCCTTACCAAAGAGGAGAAATTCGTGATTAAAGTGGCCAGTACGAAAAACGCCAATTTCATATGTAAGGACCTAATATTCATAATAGATAAGGAAAAATTGTTATGTTATGTATGTTAAAAAAGATGTTTTCTAGCTATGATATAACTGCATATTTTTTCGGAAAAGCACTCAAAAGATCATTATCTATCTCTATGAAGCGTTATCAATTCTCTGTTTTAATTAAATGTACAGTTCCTAAAATTAATTATTGTCAAAGCAATGTGACACCTACGTTAACTTTTCTTCTTAAATTTTATACAACTGTCAAAGTACAAAGAATGACAGTTGTGATTTGAATATACGGACTTATTTAACGTGGTAGTCAGGATTTCAGGAAAGTGTTGTCTTGTGCGTGTTATTGTTGTATAATTGTGGATGGACTGTGCGAATGATGATAATTATGGCTAGAAAGGGGGTGACTGCCGAGAACCTATCTGAAAGAGAAGTATGGAAGAAAAGACACGTTGCGCCGGCTCCAAATAATGATGAGTCAATTTGCTTATCAAATAATTTCCCTGACTTTACACAGGCGATACGCAGGGCTGGTCCTGATAGTGCGTCATGGTCGAATGGACTGTGCCAACAAAAATAATTATGTGAAGCGCGTATATCGAACGGTAAACCGTTCATGGATTGGGTGGTCCGGAGAGCAGCTACAAAACGGTGAGTTCTTTTTGGTATCAAATGTACGGTAGCCTAAAATGTAGCTACGTAGGTATATAGGTATCGGGGTAGGTATCGACTATTTTCTGTAATGTTAGTATCTATACTACCTTTGCACCTTTGCTCGTGACTGTACCCATACAGGCACTAACAAAACTATACATCTATAGACAACACGGCAATAATATCTGATTTCATGATTCATCCATTAATATAATATGACGGCAAATAAATGTGTGATGATTTGTGGAAGGTATATACAAGTGGCGGGCTGTCAGGTTTTTATGCTGCTAGTGATGTCAGATATTTGCGATCACAGCGAGGTATTACATTCTTATAAATTTCACTGAGTAGGTAGATATTTATGACGCAGGAGCCGATGCAGTATCCTATAATTATAATTATGTTGGCGTCGCTTGTCTCGCCAGATAGTTTTGGTGTTCCTTCGAGGCCAGATATTTGTGCTGCCACTTGTATATGCTTTCCAGAAATATATAATCTAAACTAATAATAAAACTGAAGAGTTTGTTTGAACCCGCCAATCTTTGGAACTACCAGTCGAATTTGAAAAAATATTTTTGCAGTTGATAGCTTAATTTTTGAGGCTATAGGCTATTTAACATCACGCTAGAAAGAGCCGAGCACAAACAAAAAAGGAAGAAAGAACGCTAAGCGAAAACGAAAAAGAGGCTAGTCACATATAGTTGCCGTCATAATAATATATTAATGGATAAATCATGAAATCAGATATTTTGCCGAGCTATCCATAGTGATATATTTATGCTGGTGACTGTACTTACTTAAAGAAAAATAATAAGGTAGCTAGTTACTGTGCTATTAATTCTAATTCATATCTTTCCATTTGAAACTTTAGATGATTTATTAAAATATATTCAAATCAAAACTTTCTTTTCCATGAATTTAAATTATGTTTTAGTAGTTATTTAAAAAATCATGTAATGGGATTAGCTTGTGTAGGTACATAATGTTTCAAATGACTTTATTTGTTCAATTTATAATTTGAATTTCAAACGATTGATTCAAATACACGAATTCAAACTTTTTGAAACCTACTTACAAACAGTTTGTATTGATATTAAAATTGGAATCGAATAAAAAGTTATTTGCTAAACCACTGCCCTGCAATTGACGATTGATTGATTTTGAAATTATTTTAGAAGCATTCATAGACTTTAATACAAAACGTTATTCCAAATTAAATTGTTAATTTGGTGTGCCTACTGGTGTGGTTAATTAATAATTTCACTTTGAAACAAATATTGAAATCGAAATCTATTTGATGTGTATAGTCTAAATGCATGACTGAATACAGATTAAATATTAATATTATAGGATGCGTTTGTAATATTGTTTTTTTGGCAGAACATGTTTTAGTAAAAACAATATTTGAAGTACCTAGGTACTGTGAAAGGGATTTATGAAAGTGTTTTTAACTTTTTACTTAATTATTTTATCTTTTATGAATACGAAACGCTTTGTAAGCTCAAGTCACCCATCCACGGATTAACCGCGGCAAGCGTAGCTTAACCTGATCGATCGACCCGTGCGGCTGTTATTCCCCCTACTAGTCCTACTATCGATTCGTACTAATATTATAAATGTAAAAGTTTGTATATTTGTTGCTCATCACGCAAAAACGGATGAACGGATTTGGATGAAAGTTGGCGCACAGATAGTTTATAACCTGGATTAGTACATTAGTTTCCTATCCTGGTAGTACGTTTTCGTGGGATAATTCCGACCTCCACGTGGGCGAAGCGTGGTATAATTTTATAAATGCGAGAGTTTGTACGTTCGGATGTTGGTTACTAGGGAAGGTTCATATCTGACGGAACATGCGTCGCGTATTATCGGTCGCGTAACGCCAGAACAGACAAATGTATAGAAAAACACTTGACCGTTCACACTTGACGCACTAACGCATCAACGGTTGAGTGTGAACGGTCAAGTGTTTTTCTATACATTTGTCTGTTCTGGCGTTACGCGACCGATAATACGCGACGCATGTTCCGTCAGATATGAACCTTCCCTTAATCACACAAAAACGGATGAACGGATTTAATTAAATTTAGCACAAGGGTAGACCACAAGCTGAATTACGCCAAAACATACTTTTCACTTCGGTAGCATGTTTCCGCAGGATTAATTCCGACCTTCATGCGAACAAAGTCGCTGGCAAAAGCTAGTGCGAAAATACATCTCTTAAATAACTTAAGTATTTGGAAGACGTATTACTCACACGAGAGCGAATTTTAGAACTTAAGCACCAATCTCAATACCAAATACGGGTATATTCAAGTTACTCCAACTTGCAAGCCACTTACACCATGCTCTATTGCAATAAGGATCTAAGTTACGAAACTTAGTTCCAACTTTGGTATCCAGAGCTGAATTTAACCCACAGCTAAGTTACCCGGACGAAGTGCAAATGGGTTTCCTGGTCAAGAACGTGAGTTGCGTTAAGTCTGGTGTTTTAAGTAAACCCACCACGTCTAAACTGAACCTAGTTAGTTATACAGAGAGTTTTGTGAGTTGGGAATTCAAGGCGAAAGTACTTTGAGTAATTAAGAATCTTGATCTAACGAGGAACGAGGAAGGCTAAAGAAACGGTTGTGGATTGTGTAAAGAATGAAAGGAGAAAATGCTAAAGCACCATTTGGGCCAAAATGAGTTATACAATATATCGTTGGAATTAACGATAGCCACAATCTACAGAGACAATTTGAGCCAATTAAACGCAGAAATAAAAATCTAATAATTCATTTTGGCCCAAATGGCGCTTTAGCATTTTCTCCTTTCCAGTGACGATATGGAAGAGAAAGGAGTGAATGATAGAGAGACGATTAATAGAGGAGAATTGAAGAGAAAAATGTGTTGCACCGACCCAAAGTAGTATGGGACAACAAGGGCAAGATGAAGATGATTATCTCAGGAGCATAATCAGCCTATAATTTTCCCACTGCTCGGACACAGACCTCCTCTCTGTGAGAGGGAGTGCGCTGTAATCCACCACGCGGGCCCAGTGCGGGTTGGTAGATTAAAATTCTTGTGCATGTTGTGTACAATATAAGTAATAGATGTCACATATCTTCGAATTTTGAGCTTTATTTAAAAGTCTGAATTACAGTTTTCAATTTCAGTATTTTTTTTTAATACTGGCCTATCTTGATTCGACCATCTAAAATTTCGTTATTATAAAAAACGAGAAATGAGAAGATCCTTTGTCCTGCAGTGAGACAGGTTTCTAGAAATCGTGTTTTTTTTATTATTTTTATTTAAGTTTTTTTTTTTCATTAGGTACGTAATTCGTAGGTATCTTATTAGACGGTAAAGATTTAGATGCCCAATTTTAAATATTTCTGACCACTAATGGACAGTTTTCGCAGAATTAATGGCTATTTATTCAAGCGACAGATAATTATTATTCGTAGAATAAAATTGACGTCTGACAGATGTATGGAAAAAGTGTCAAAAATTCAAAAGAATTCTTTGGATTTAATTATCTGGCGTTGGAAATATCAGCCCTTAGAGGTATTAATCTTAAGTGAAAATCAATATACAAGAAACTTGTTTTAGCAGCGTTTTTCTTTTGTTTGAACGCGCTAATCTCTGCTCTGGAACTACCAGTGGGATTTTTTGGCGGAAAATTCTTTTTGCATTTGATAGCCTCATTCTTGAGGAAGGTAAAAGGCTATTTAACATCACGCTACAACTTTTAAAAGCCAAGCAAAATTTTGTCTGGTCAACAAAGTGAAAACCACTGCCAGTCTGACGCAACTGTCCATAGAAATGTATTCTTTCATATATCTATGCAACTGTCTAATAAAAAAAGAAACTATGAAACGTGTACTAAACATAATGGCGGCTATCGCTGTCTCACTTTAACATGTGCAGTCTGTGCATAGTCTGTGTCATAGAATTGCATACACGCGACGTTTTTCATTTTTTCTATGGGACTCCCGTCTCTTCTTACATGAACATTACTTACTCTATGACCACTGCTACTGCTACTGTCAATGCTTCTGTTAGTTTGTTACGTCCTTACCCCGCAGGTCATACACGCAAGCCGACCTTTCTGACTAGTAGTTATTTAATTAACAAGCACATGTCCCAAGACACCAGTTATCCCCTGAAATAACTGTAATATTACTTCTATACGCAGCTACACTAATGTAAACAAAACTCTTGTAAAACCATAGAGTTTAGTCAAGGCATAATGTTCTAATATCGATGCGGGGTGCGCAAACTGCTTAGTGTAATCTGTGGTCATTAGCGGCTGACCTGGATTAGGGTTGCCAACGTGAAAAATTTAAGATGAAAGTATTTTTTGTTGCGGTTGAATTTACGTAATAATGATTTAAATAATAACGCTTTGATTTTTATTTTTGGGTGCTGTTACGGTACTAAACGTAGGTAAGAAAAGTTAAAAGCTTTAAGAAGTATTACATAATTTTCACGACCGCAATATTGGATGAAAGCTTACAGATATGGTAACCGTAGTTTCCAAAATGATGAAGTGTATTAAAACTCACGAAGCTCCTAGTTTTCTTTCTAAAATTTACCAACAAACAGCTACAATATTACACTACAAAAGAAGTCGCCAATTAAAACATCCTTTGAGCATGGAACGAAAATTAAACACTAGCAACCCTGTGTTTTGGCGCCAAAACGAATGCCAACAGCAATTTCCTGCGCTAACTGTATAATACGACGGCGAATTGGCCTCCTCTGGCATTGCTGGCATCTTGTAGGGCAATCTCACGCAGTGCTGATGCTTTTAGCATAGAAATTAACTACTTTTACACGCTAAATACAGGCTATCCTAGACTAATTTCGTGAAATAGAAGTGTTACTCTTACCTCTGTAGTGGAGGGTTAAAGTTTGTGTTTTTATTTTTAAATTGAACGTGTTCGTTTTATATTCGATTTGGTTTGTTTTCTTTCTGGGATAGTGGCTTCTTTTTTTAAGTATTGCTAGTGTAACTACAAGTAATTATTAAGCTTTATTATAATTTTATATGGTAATTTTCATTTTTATGTAATAAATCTTTTTTTGTTTGCTATTCGGATGGCAAATAATGCGTTGTTCAGACAGGGCTATCAGACAGTATTCTATCTGATACTAAATATTTAATGTCAATCGTAGGTAGTCCGTCACTGCCACCACTTCTAATCTGTCTGAACAACGCATTTGCAACTTGCACAAGTCGCAAATGATTCCATATTTTTTTGGAAGTTCATCAACTAAACTATATTAGAAAGTTTTAGGACGATATAAAAGGTACGATATTGGCTTTTGCAATAGCATCCTTGCTTTTCTAGTGTCTGATAAGGCTAAGCAATTATACAAGTTAGTTATAAAACAGATCGTAATCAACAATTTTGTATTTTTCTGCTATTTTTTTTTTCTTGGTGATGTAGTTGCCAAGCGACAAAGCCCTTTAAGCAAAACAAAAAAAAAAAGCAACTAAACTAAAACTTAGTTAAAGTGACCTGTCATTCCATCTGACAGCTCACTTTAAGCTGACTTCAATTAGGTGATATTTTAACAGAATACCTAGACAGGAGTAGGTAAGAACAAAACGTAGGTAGTTACTGCTTCTTTTTACGGCACAAACAGTGAAAAATGTTGCAAACATAAAAAAAAAGACGGGTTGCACTCCGGGAGTGCCGGCAGAAGTGAAAACTTGAATATTAACGTTGAAATAAATCAATTATGAATTTAATTAATATAACTAATTTTTTTTCACTATTTCTGCGTCACTTTTTTCATTAATCGATGCACTTTGTTCAATTTCCATATTTTAAACACTTTATATACACGAATTTTACGAATACACAGAAGTGTGGCTACTACACAGACGGTCGAGCCATCAGCTGTCCATCCACATCCACGTCTACCATCACCGTCACCGTCACCGTCACCGTCCCCGTCACCGTCCCCGTCCCCGTCCCCGTCACCGTCACCGTCACCGTCACCGTCACCGTCACCTTCACCGTCACCGTCACCGTCACCGTCACCGTCACCGTCACCGTCACCGTCACCGTCACCGTCACCGTCACCGTCACCGTCACCGTCACCGTCACCGTCACCGTCACCGTCACCGTCACCGTCACCGTCACCGTCACCGTCACCGTCACCGTCACCGTCACCGTCACCGTCACCGTCACCGTCACCGTCACCGTCACCGTCACCGTCACCGTCACCGTCACCGTCACCGTCACCGTCACCGTCACCGTCACCGTCACCATCACCGTCACCGTCACCGTCACCGTCACCGTCACCGTCACCGTCACCGTCACAGTCACCGTCACCGACACCGTCACCGTCACCGTCACCGTCACCGTCACCGTCACCGTCACCGTCACCGTCACCATCACCGTCACCGTCACCGTCACCGTCACCGTTACCGTCACCGTCACCGTCACGTCACCGTCACCGACACCGTCACCGTCACCGTCACCGTCACCGTCACCGTCACCGTCACCGCCACCGTCACCGTCACCGTCACCGTCACCGTCACCTTCACCGTCACCGACACCGTCACCGTCACCGTCACCGTCACCGTTACCGACACCGTCACCGTTACCGTCACCGTCACCGTCACCGTCACCGTCACCGTCCGTCCGTCCGTCCATTACCGTGTCTCACTTGGTTCACATCGGTTGGCGCCGCCGCCGTAGAAAGAGGGGGGGGGGGGGGAATCTCTCCTGACGGTCACGTGTCCTGACGCGATGTCCTGACGCGAGTTTTTCCCCATACAAAAAGTGTGCAACGCCGCTAAAGAAGTTTTCACTTCAATAAACAAGCAAAATTGATTATTACGTTCACAAATTGATAGGATACCACGACGTAAAGCAACACCCAATTTATCGTTCAACGCTAGTGCAGTGACAATTATCGATACCCGCTAGGGCTGTACCGTGCTAATTGCGCTGTAGTAGTATAAAAAGGTTAAAACGTGACTCGTTGATTGGTCTAGTAGGTACGTACGTAACACTATCGACTCAATTAACTCCGAACTATTTGGAAGAGTCAAAATGGCGGAGTAAATTGAAGTTCTGATTAGATTAGCGGGAAAAAGCGACTCTCCCTTTTGTGTTTGATAAGTTGATAAGAGTGACTTTTGCTGTCGTAAAAATGGCTAGAAAGAAACTTGGTCTAGTTGTCACAAGAACTCCTCTGAGCAGTCTGTGTCCTGGTTTCGAAACCCAGGTCGGGTAAAGTGTTACTGGGTTTTTCTATCATAAGTCATTTATTAATTTGTTGAACACAGGTACAATAATGATGTTATTATAAAGATATGATAGTGCGCTATGTTAAGCCCGAGGGCGTACAAATGTTTGTGATTAAAATAAAATAAAAAATAAGCTTGGACCATAAAAAAAATAAAAATATAAGGAATGACTCATTTGGACAAATTGATTAATAATAATTAGCAATAGAAACCAATGTCAAAAAAACAGCATAAAAATCAAAATAAAATGAAAACTAATAATACGACTATGTCACAATATACAATACTAATGTCAATATACAGATATATCTTAATTTTTATCGCACTAGCAGTCTGCATTCTGGATTTGAGTCCTGTTGATGGCAATAAGTTCGCCCCTATTACGTGGGCCTTAAAAATTCTCATTTTAAATCCCTTAAAAGATTTATTTATTTTTATTCATTTGACAATTACGTGTACCACCCGTCCAATACCCAGTGCGAGTGCGGTGCCTCTATCTAATCGGACCTGCGGGACAATGACGTAACACATTATCAATCGGAATCAGTTTCATTTTGACGGTTCAACAACATTCATTGCGTTATTTACGTGTTGAGCAGACAATTTTTTCGAACTTATGAAGCAATGGATTAGCAATTTGGTTCAAAATGATTCAGATTCCGATTGATAGTGTGTTACGCAATTAAGGTGCGGATGCTGGAGTGCCCTAGGTGTCCGTTCACCTGCACTTTAGATGACATGAAGAATGCCACAGATGCCGCAATCAACGTTGTTACGCAATTAGGGTGCTGAACGGGGTTTGTTTACATTTTCATTAAGTACGTACTTTTGGAACAGACCTTATTTCATTTTTTTTTACATTTTAATTGAGTTTTATTAAAAATTATTTTCAGAGTAGCCAAACAACGATTGTCTGCTTCCGGTGTTTGTACTACAGTATAAAGTAAATTAAATATTTTAATAAGCAAACATCAAACACAATTAACTAAATGAACACTCCAAAAGTGTAATATTAATTAATGGAAATTAAATATCAGAAAACCACATGTTAACCTCATTCAAATTTAAACCTTACCCATTGAGGAATAAGATTAAATTCTGATTATGTTTCCTTCATGATTGGCTTTCGAAAGATGGGACACATCGATGATCAATGCAATTTCAGTATCTGTGGTCGAAATGGGAAATTTATTATTATTGGAAACGTGACGTATAATAATTATTATAGCTGGCTGTACACAGCTGAAGCTGAGCCATGAAATACAGGCTTTATAGCTTGTGTTGATTAAGGAGACGCCGACCGCACAGTGGCGCCCTCATCGTTTGTTTGGTTATTTATTTTAAAATGAATAGTGGCCACTATTATCCGTTTTAGTGATTATAATAAAACTGAACAATGTAAAACTACTGTTTGTAATAATATTAACGTAAGTATAATCTTATTTTCTGCATTTTCATTCTAAAATAAAAGAAATAACCAAACAAACGATGAGGGCGCCACTGTGCGGTCGGCGTCGTCTTAAGAGAAAGACAAAAAAAAAATACCATTTACTAACACATGGGCCCACTTGCACCGATGCGATAATGTAGCCCGTGAAATACTAATTTTCTTACGTTTTTTACAATTTGCAGGTCAGCGTCAGGTTGTCATCGTTTTAGCCGAAAGACGTCCACTGCTGGACAAAGATCAGGTTGTATGTTGATTAAAATATTGATTTGCAGGTCCCGGATGAGGCTGGCACAGGAACTTGAAGATTGGCACTTGAAAAGAGGCCTATGCGCAGCAGTGTAGGAAGACGGGACTTGGATGATAATGATGATGAATCTCTGGGAATACTGATCCATGATTACGAAAATTCTTTCACTGATAGAAAGCTACAAACTCAAACTCAATATTATATTTATTTGAAACAAGCAGGGCCATGCGGTTTCACCCGCATAAGTTTCGATCCCATAGGAATATCGGAATAAAAAGTATCCTATATGTTAATCCTAGTTATGAGCTATCTGTGCGCTAATTTTCATGTAAATCCGTTTAGCAGTTATTGCGTGAAGAAGTAACAAACATACAAACACACTGAAACTTTCGCCTTTATAATATTAGTGTGATGTGATATGTGATAAACCAATTACGCAGAGCAGTGGTGCACCCAGTCGTAACGGCCCCGACGTACGAGTTCTAGGTCGTAGGTTCGAACCCAGGCAGACGTTTTTCTTTGTGTAAATAAATCACCACCTGCTCTCAAAACGGTGAAGGAAAACATGTTGAGGAAACCTTTTTTGATTTTGACGGGACTTTCACTGGCAGATACCTGATATTATAAGGAGCAACTTAGGCTACTTTTATTTCAGAGGAATTAGGGTTCCGCGCAAAAAAACCCCATAAAATCCAATTTATTTTTCCGACATGCACGTGACCGAAGTCGTGGGGATAGAATAAGTGCGTATACATCATAATCAGCCTATAATGTTCCACCTGCTGGGACACAGGCCTCCTCTCTGTGAGAAGGAGCGGTGCGGGAGCGGTGTGAGTACCTATATAATATGCTAAAGTCAATATTTAGTTGAAGTTGGTACAGTCGGTAACCAGCATTGTCTGACCCACCCAATATTGTCTAACCCACCGGCATTACTTGTTAAGCCATTATAATCATTATCTTCTTGTCGTTAAAGTTGAAAAGCTTTTAAGTAACACGGAAATAATTACTACCTACGTAATCTTCAAAAAAATAAAAAATATATTTACTCAAGTCAGATAATGTTGGCCACCGACTGTACTTACATCAATCGGCAGCCGATATCAAACGATCATTAGCATTAGGAACTAATTGACTTGGCGTAATGACGTAATTAACGATATTAGTTTCATTTAATCTCTCTCGAATCGCGTTCAAACAAACTCATTAGCGGTTTATCAATATTGGATTTGAAGTTATATAATTATAGTTTACCAGTTTTCTTGGTCAAAGAATTAGCATTGCCATATAACGTGGCAGGTGCTTCGATTGACAATGTTGCTAATAAATATGCTTGCATCAAATCCAGCAATAAACTAGTACTAGAGCAAAAAAAAAACTGCAATGTTGGACTTTTAATAATAATTCTGTTTTAATTCTATGAAAAATATACCGTTTTTGTTAAAGTCTCAGTTCCTGTTGAATGACGTTATAATGAAAATAATCTTATATTTTGTCGCCTTGTTTTGTGTCCTTTTCAAAATCATCCGATTTCACCCAGACTCCTTTAAAGTATTGATTTAGACGCATGGAATTAGTATAAAGTCTTAATACATGTAATTTGGCGGGCGCGTTTGTCCCGTGGCGATGGTTTTCGCGCACGCGCCGAAAGTTGAGAATCCAACAGTGTGTTTTTTAAGCGCTGGGATGCGCTCTGTTGGATTCTCAACCCTCGGCTTGATACCGAGAGTTCAAAATTCATTGCGCGATAAAATCCCGCCGAACGTGGGTTAGACGTAAGATTGACAGTTGATTTTGCAAATGGCGTCGTTATGAAATTTCAAAGTGTACTGGTCACTTTGATTTTAGTTTCCCGTTTAGCTCTGATTTCCTCTTCATTTGATAAGTCAAACTGCCAGTTTGTTAAATTTACAAAGCAAAGACCAATCAAATGTTCAACTGGCAACCGAACACCTAAGTAAATACTTGTTTCCTATTAGGTATAAGGGACTTAAAACATAACTGCAAACTGGAAATTTTGGAAATGGGAGCAGTGGTGGCGCAGTGGTAACGGCCGCGACTTACGAGTTGGGTCGTAGGTTCGAACCTTGACAGGTGCTTCACTTTATGTAAATTATTTCATCACCACTGATCTCAAAACGGTGAAGGAAACCCCACAAAAACAATCTTCTGATTTTTTTTTTGAAGCTAAGTATTGCATAGCTTTTATCGCGGGCTTTGAGCGCGGCGACCGAATCAAGAAATTCCGTAACAAAAATAAACATTACACCCCCCACTCCGACCGACACAGCGGTGCGGAGGTGAAAGCCGTGCATCGTATAACGTCGTTTCAGTTCGGCAGACTTCGGCACGGTGTTTGTGTGCGTGCGACTAGACTTATGCGTGTAGACTGTACGAAACTCGCATAAGTTGATAAAAAATGCTATGCAATAGCTTTACCGCGGCAGTCCCCGAGTGCCACACGTATTTTTAACCGACTTTAAAAAAGGAGGTTCTGTATTCGACCCGTATGTATGTATGTATGTTTGTATGTCCGCGATTATCTCGAAAACTACTGAACCGATTTTGATAATTCTTTCATTAGTGTGATCTACATACTTTCAGGAAGGTTTTAGTATATAATACATTAGGTAATTATTCTTATGTACGAAGTTATATGCATAAATGTACTGCATCTCCGGCATTTCTAAGCGAATTTTGATGATTCTTCGAGTTGTGTCTTCAATTCTTCAATGCATTAGTGTTAATTGAATTTATGTAGGGTAGGTACAACTAAAAAGTGAAAAATAAAAACTTTTTTACAAAAAAAACAACCGACTTCAAAAAAAAAAACACTACAAAGTGAAAAATAACTTCAATTTCGAAAGTCGGTGTCAAAAAACGAAAATGCGGAACCAAAGACACCGACTTCCGAAGTTGAAGTTATTTTTCACTTTGTAGTGTTTTTTTTTTTTTTTGAAGTCGGTTGTTTTTTTTTAATTTCGAAACGGCTGGTTGACACTTCCCGTGACCCAAGGGCTGGCTTTTACCTTGGCCAGAGGCTAAGCATTGCCATACAACGTGGTAAATGCCGCCAGTCTCTTGGGTACATTACCAGTCGACAGCGATGCGGATGTATTTTTAGTTTCTGTATAGTTTCAGTTAAGTTAGGATTTTAATTTTGTTATTTTTAATAATTAATTAGGTATTAGTTATTATTTGCTTATTTTAATTAGACAAGATTTTTTTGTTTTATTGTGTTAAGGTATCAAAATCCATCACGTCCCCGAAATTTTGCTAGCTAATTTCATTTGACCCTGCAGATATAGATAAACTTGCAATACAATAATGAATTCTTTCCCAAACCACCTTTTAACATTTTAATAACAACAGAAGCACAGACACCAACTAAGTGTATTTTTCAGCTCAGTTTGCATATTCATTAGGGGCAGCTTGTTTGAGCGATCGTGCGCGATACGACGAACAAAATGGACGGCTAGCCTGAAACCGAAAAACTTTAGTGTTTTTACTAAACACGTACAAAGAAGTAATTGGTGTGAATTTTATGTTTTTTTGGTTACATAATGTAATTTAAGTAATAACAGTCGCGCGGGTCTATCGATCAGGTTAAGCGATGTTTACTGCGGTTGGTACCTTTACATATCAAGACCCTCCGTGCCTCCGGCTGTCAATCGTGGATCTTTGGCAGTCGTTACGGGTCGTCAGAAGCCCGAAAGTCTGACAACTTACCAGTCTTACCCAGGGGTATCGTGCAAATTTGTACGGAACCCTCGGTGCGCGAGTCCGACTCGAACTTGACCGTTTTTTTTTTAACTGCCTTCATAATTTCTTCACCATCCTTGGTTGACTGGTAGACTGGTGAATGCCTAAGGCATTAAGTCCGCCCTTGTAACTTTTTTTTTATGCGAAAATTTTATATTTAAAACTACAGGATGAAATTGAAAACTTGCATGCGCCAACTCAAAACAGGAGGAGCAGTAAGGTTGCCTTTACACCAGAGATGAGCGAGGATACGTAGCGAGGGATGTGTGTAAAACTAACCAATACCAACGCTAACTTAGTTCAAGCTATAAAAAACTGGCCAAGTGCGAGTCGGACTCGCACACGAAGGGTTCCGTATCATCGTACAATATTTAACACTACAAATATAAAAACATCACGTTTGTTTTATGGGAGCCCCCCTTAAATATTTATTTTATTTTAATTTTATTAAAGTAAAAATATAACAGTATTTTGTGAATATTTTTTGTCTGTTGCCATTATTGATATCGAGCAAAAAAGGGCAAGCAAATCGCGTTTGTTGTATGGGAGCCCCCCTTAAATATTTATTTTATTTTGTTCTTACTATTTGTTGTTATAAATACATAATTTGTGAAAATTTCAACTGTCTAGCTATCGCGGTTCTTGAGATACAGCCTGGTGACAGACAGACGGACAGACAGCGAAGAACCCTAAAAATGGAGCGATGTTATTGGTTGGTTTCACACACATCCCTCGCTACGCATCCTCGCTCATTTCTGATGGAAAGGCAGCCTAACTGTTCCAAAACATCTTATTTTGCCTCGTCATTATAATCACTGTTCCAAACATGATTAATTACGAAAATATGTGCCTCATTAATTCGACTTCTTTGCTAGAGATAATTAATTAAAACCAGCTGTCATATTAATTGGAGAAAACATTCATTTATGATAAACGAAGTTTTTATCACAAAATAGTTGGGTACAGAAGGCTAGCTCCATAAACCAGAGCTACGACACACTTCATCTCACAGATATAGATACACCTAGATAACGCAAGAGCAAAAACTTCGCGTGCCAAAAATCGCACCAGCTAACGTACCAAAATCATAAGCCGCCACTTTCACGCTCAGTCCTGTGTAATGCTGGCTGGGTGAGCGTGAGCGCTGGCCTTAGGCCCCGGGGGAGGCGCGACACGGGTGCCGCACGAGGCTGCGTCTTTGATTCGATTTGATTTTCCCATCACTAATGGTGCTTGTGACGTCATAGTAGGTGGTCAAACAATGGCACGCTTGGTTTTCATACAGATCGTGATACTTGCGTTATCTCGGTCTGTCTATATATGTGATTCATCAGCAACACCCTAATTACGTAACACAGTTTCAATCACAATCTGAATCATTTTGAAAGATATTGCTAACCCATTGCTTCATATTTTCGAAAAAATGTCTCCTTTGCAACGTAAATAACGCAATGAATGTTGTTGAACTGTCAAAATGAAAGCCATAATAATTTATTTATTTATTTATCCATTTAATTCAGGCATCAAGGCCCATATAAAAACACATAAAATACAATATTACGCAATTACCCCGCTGGCTTTCGATATCCGTAGGTACAGACGCCAGCACATCAAGCTACTACAATCTGTCAAATTTCTTTAATAGATTTTCAACTTTATTACTAAACCATAAGGTTCAAAATTGATTGGGATTTGACAGTTTCGGGTAGCTTGATGTGCTGACGTATGTACGTATCAGTACCTTTTGAAAATGTAACCAAATGGACCAGAAAATGTACCTGAGGATGCCAATTTGTAGTGACTTACAAATTGAGTGATTTGATGATTATAGAAGACTTACCTGCCCATTATTCTACTTTGAAATTACCTTAGAGATGTTGTTGTTGTTCATTTGACAATTGAGTTTAACTTTGTATTCGATGATTATGAAAAACTTACTCGCCCGTTTCTAATTTGAAATTACCTCGAAGATGTTGTTCATTGGATAATTAAGTTTAACTTTGTAGTCTAAATTTTCAGCAATTACAATTCAATTAAAATTAAATTTACAAATAAAGGTGAATGGCGGGCGTTTTTGGGGACTGTCTTATGTAATTTTGACGTTTGAAAAGTGCTGATTTAGCCTAATTTGAATAAATGACTTTTGATTTTCATTTTTTCAGAGCTAAATTAACTGTGAGAGGAATGTATAGAGGTGACCTTCTGTGTCGGGTGAATTTTCCAAGTGGGCTTGGATGGCCAAATTCTAAACTATGAGGAATAGCGAAAAGTACTCAAAGGAGTCGCGGGCTCGATTTTGATGAAAACTAAAACTGCATCATTGGATTTTTGAAAAATCAATATTTCTAGTCAGGAATCGAACCTGTTCATTTTGAAAAAAAAAACCACATACTGTATTATTACACCATTCGATAGTGTCCTTAATAAGGATCAAATTCTGGGAAGTAATGACATATTGAATTTTAATAAACTGCTTCTTATTACCGACTTCACAAAAAGGAGGAGGTACTATGTTCGGATGTTTACAGTATGTTTTTTTTTTGTATGTTTGTTCATCGAATACTCCGCCACGACGGATTTTCAAAATTCTTTTTTTGTTCGAAAGTAGATAGTTCTGAGGTGGTCCCATTGTCACCAAGTTAGGATCTGATGATGGGATCTTAGAGAAATCGAGGGCAACCCTCAAATTTTATAGGCTCACTTATTGTTTTTCACATATTTTATGAAGTATCTTGTGTATTTGCGTATGGTTGTCACCATCTCAGGTAGCTGGGCTGATGATGGAAGGTACAACTCCTTAACAGTAAGCAGTTACTCAAACCGGCAAGGACTGTTTTAGTACATTGTTTTGATGTTTGATAGGGCGTTTGCCACATTTGGTCTCATGATCATCAAGTCATGACCTGATGCTGCAGTCAGGATAGTCTGCAGAGTACCTAACTCCTCGACAACTAACAGCAGATATATCGTGTTTAGCCTCATTGAAAAGGGCTCGATGTGTGGATAAACGTACTGTTAATGAGGAACACCGAAGTAGATAGAGACCTGATGCTGAAGCCAGGAGCATCAGAAAAAGTACAAACCTTGAAATTACAGCACCGTAGTCGTGTTTGGACTCATTTTAAACAGGACTAAATTTTAAGTTCAATGCAATGTTGACATAAGTCTGGCCTGATGCTGCAGCCAGGATTATCAGCATCTAGTCTAAAAACATCAGGTCAGGATTTGATGATGGGATCCTGAAGAAATCGAAGGAACTCTTCAAATATTATAGGCACACCTATAGCGATTTGGGTATTTTTATAGTAACTTGTGCACTTGCTCTCGGAAAGCACTATTTGGTGAAGTGGAACTGATGATGAAGACCACAGATGGCCACCGGAACTACTCAATAATAACTAAGTATTTCGCGGGTTGCGATTCGATTACTTTAATATGATTGCTAAGCAATTTACACTCGTCACAATGTGAATGGTGATATGGAGCTGATGGTGGACCTGGAGAACTCCTCAACAATTAAGTTCCCTGCATCGGGAAAAGCAATAATTTGTTTGTAAAAAGCGATGAGCACTAAGCTATTGTAACTTAGATAAATTATAAGCAGACCCACTAAAAAGCGTGAATTAAAAACTTTTTAAGAAAAAAAAAACCGACTTCCAAAAAAACACTACAAAGTGAAAAATAACTTTAATTTCGGAAGTCGGTGGCAAAAAACTAAAATACAAATCCAAAGACACCGACTTCCGAAATTAAAGTTATTTTTCACTTTGTAGTGTTTTTTTGGAAGTCGGTTTTTTTTTTCTTAAAAAGTTTTTTTTAGAGTAGGTATTCATACATACATTACGTACCTTGTTCGAAATGATGCTCAATATTTTTATTAACACACTCGCAGCGCAGTCACCTTCACAACATTATGTTCTAAATTCAAATTTCTATTACGATCTTTGGAAAATATTCTAATGGAATCAATAATATTGTAATGCTGAATGCAGTACAATCCTTGAGACGTCGAATCCAGCTATGATTGAAAACAATGGTCATCATTTTGAACAATTTATCAGTTAAGGTTTAGTAGGTAGGTAACATAACCCGGACCCGGCTAAATAATAACAGCCGGACAGGTCAATCCATCAGGTTAAGCCACGCTTGCCGCGGTTGGTCTGTGGATGGGTGACCATCTTTACATACTGAGGTATTCAGCTGCATCCGGTTAGAATGGAAGCCGACCCCAACATAGTTGGGAAAAGGCTAGGCAGATGATGATGGATGAGGTAGGTAACATAAGAAAAAAAATTTTTTTTTTAAATGAACTCTTTCCTTTAGTTTGCCGTATGTCATTACTTTCCAGAATTCGATCTTTATTAGCGACACTATCGAATGGTGTAATAATACAGCGTGTGTTTTTTTTTTTCAGAATCAACAGATTCGATTCCTGGCTAGAAATATTGATTTTTCATAAATCCAATGATGCAGTTTTAGTTTTCATCAAAATCGAGCCTTTGAGTACTTTTCGCTAGTCCTCATAGTTTCGGATTTGGCCATCCACGCCCACTTAAAAAATTCACCCTGTATACTTTGTGGTTTAATTTCGTTTCGGAACGCAATTATAAGAGGTTGATTTTAATTAAGTCAATTATTTTAAGGGAACTTCGTCTTTCGATCTGTTGATATGGTAACGGGAGGAATTGGAAACCAAAGAAAAAATTGAAGGTTTTTCCCACTCGTATCATATTTTACGTTTTCCTCTACATACTTTTTAGATCATTTTGCGTTTAGGCTTTTGTAAATAAAGCTTCTAAAATTTTGGTAATTTTTAGCTTTCTACTACGTGCCTAAATAAATAAAATATGTATGGTTTGTTTTTAGTAAAAAGTAAAATAATAGAAAAAGTGCGAGTTTGTTGGAAGCTCTTATTATGCTCTGACTTATTTGGTTTTAAAAACCGATATTTTTATTGGTATTTGCTCTTTTTAAATCATGGACAGCCGCCGCTCAGCAAGCGCAGCCTGCGCTGCCCGCGCACGCACCCGCACCATCCGCGCGTCCCCGCGCACCCGCGGCGCGCGCTCCCCCGCCGCCAAGCTTCGCGTCCCCGCCCGCGCCCTCCGGGGCTGCGAAGGCGGCGACGCTAATACAAGCCGTGCCAGCTCCGCGCACCGCCGCACCCGGCCCCCGCCTCTCGCTGGCGGGACCGGCGATGGCGGAGCGGGAGCGGTCGGCGATGCAGTCGCCGCAGGCGCCCGATTCACCGGCGCCCCCCAGGGCCTCCGCCCTCGACTCGCCCGCCATGCTGTCGGCATGCTCCTCACGCGTAGGGTCGAGCATGTCGCTGGCGTCAGTGGGCTCGGCCGCGTCCGGTCGTGATGACGTGTCGCGAGATACGTCCCCGCGATCCGGGCGTTGGCCCACCGAGGGAGGAGCAGCCTCCGCGCCGCTTACACCGGCACCATCAACGCCGATACCGCCGCCGCTCGGTTTCGGGTTTGAGTTCCAACTCGAGCCCAGACCCCAGCGGCGACGAAGAAGCACGGACGAGACCGTCGAGGGAGAAGAGGCGAAGCGGTACTGCCTTGACCCGCCGCGGCCACAGCGCGAACGCGCGCCGCGGGGTCGGGCCGCGCCTACCTCGCCCACCTTCGCCGATGCGGCGCGGCGTACGCCGCCGCCGCCGCCGCAGTCACCCTCACCCAGACCCAGCACCTCAGGGGTAAGTGTTCCTCATTTACCCCCTGCCCCTGTGACTGACACCGCACCCCCTGCTGCCACCCCCGGCGCCCCGACGTCGACGAAGACGGCGAAGCTGAAGCCGGGGGCGAAGAAATTAAGATACCCGCCGCTGGTAGTGGAGAAGCTACCCAACTGGGCCGCCCACTTCCGGGCCATCGCCGCCAAGCTGGGCCGGCCGCCGAATGCTCGGCCTTACGGGTGTGGGGTGAGATTCACCCCCGACACCGAGGAAGAGTACCGGCTGGTCCAGCGGTACCTGACTGGCCTGGAGAAGGAGAGCGGCGTATCGTGGTTCACCTACTCGCTGCCAGCGGAAAGGAACATGAAGATCGCCATCAGGGGGATGCCACCGGACGCAGACCCCCAGGAGATCGAGGAGGAGCTCCGGACGCTGGGATACCAGCCGGAGTACGTGCGCCACATCAAGGGCGCACAGGGAAGACCCAGCTGCGTGTTCCACGCAGTTTTAAAGAAGACGCTGGCGCGCCTGTTTACGGCGGTACTGCGCACGGGGGCCTTTCCCGCCTCGTGGAAGGAGGGGCGCGTCATCATGCTGCCCAAGGCGGGGAAGGACATTCTGAAGCCGGAGGGCTATCGGCCGATCACACTCCTGTCGACCGTCTCCAAGGTGTTCGAAGCACTCCTGCTGCGACATCTCCAACCACACATCGCTCCGCACCCGGAGCAGTTTGGGTTTTGGGCGGAGCATAGCACGACGCTCCAACTGTCGAGGGTACTGCACCACCTCGCAGCCGCGACCAACAAGAAGGAGTACTCGGTGGCAGTATTCCTCGACATAGAGAAGGCCTTCGACCGTGTGTGGCACGACGGCCTCATATATAAGTTAGCCACTTCCGGCGCGCCCCGTCGCGTCGTCAAGGTGGTCTCTACTTTTCTCACAGACAGGACTTTCAGGGTGGTGGTCGACGGGGCGCTATCGAGCGCCCGCCCGTTGCTCGCGGGTGTACCGCAGGGCAGCTGCGTGTCGCCGGCGTGTTACTCGCGTTACACCGACGACATCCCCGTCACCTCTGACGCCATGCTCGCGCTGTACGCAGACGACGCCGCGTACATTACTACATCGCTTAATACGAAGTACGCGACGGTCAAGATGCAGCACGCGCTCGACATGCTGCCTGAATGGCTGTCCAGGTGGCAGCTGTCGGTTAACGTGGGTAAGACGCAGGCGATGCTCACCGGCTTCGCGCCTCTCCCACCACCCCTGAAGCTGCAGGGAGCCGACATCGCGTGGTCGCCCCGGGTCATGTACTTGGGGGTAACTATCGATCGTCGGCTCACGATGGGGCCACACGTCCGCTCGGTCACCGCAAAAGGTAGGGTCGCCCGCAACGCAACCTCCTTAAACCGGTGCTCTCGTCCCGCATCCCGGCGTGCGTCAGGTTGGGCGTGTACAAGTTGTACGTGCGCCCAATCTTGACGTACGCCGCCCCCGCTTGGTTCGCCCTCACGAGCGAGTCGAGCCGAAAGCTGCTCCGCGCGCAGCAAAGTCAAGCGCTGCGGACCATTGTTGACGCTCCTCGTTTCGTGAGGAACGATGTAATCGAACGGGACCTCGGGATTGAGAGCCTGGACGAGTTTGTGCGACGACTCGCGAAGGGTATGTTCGCGTGTGCCGATGCATCCGCCTGGCCGCATGTCCAGGGCATTGCGCCCTGGCACGCGCGCCCACCCGACGCGAGACCCTTGCCCCGCGACCTGGTAGCGGACGACGACGCCATCGCACCAGACTGACGCCTCAAGTGAGCCGCACCCAGGTTACACGCGGCTCACTTGAAACAACTGAACTCCACATACTACATACATTCGTTGCGTAGCGTGTGCTAGGTTAATATAGGCACGTTACGTAGCGAGCGCAGCCACACACCACTATACAGACGCCTAAACTCACACGCGTAGGCGCAGCGCGGGCCGCGATACGCGTAGACACTGAGCGGTGTTACACAACACAATACCGCTCACACACACACGACTGCTCCTTAACCCGGACCGTGACCGGCTAGCTCTGGAAGCGGGGGCGGGCGGGAGCAAACACCTATATTCTGTAGGAGCGTCGAGTCGGCACCTCTGTGGTCGTCCTCCGTCGGGCCTCCCCCAGGTAACTGGGGGTCTCACCTGGCGGGGACAGACCGCCGAGGTGTCGTGAAGAAAGCGGCACTGTATTATAACAGCGTCGCGGCGCGCCTACAGAAAAACAACTAGCAACCACACACATGGCTGCACGTTAAAATTACGTGCAGCCAACGAAGCCGCAGGCCCTTGTTGCCGAAAATAGGGAGGGGCCTGTTTTAGCAGGCCACCGTACTGCTTCCGCGGCCGGGGGGCGAAGCCCCGGCACCGCTCGCCACGCCCCCTTACGGAGGCGTCACGATCTCCACGAGTTTTTCAACGTTTTAGTCGCAATCTCATCTTGGCGACAATCAATTGCAAAAACATGTCAAAAATTTTAGAGGTATTTTTGCCAAATTGAGACAGAGATCAGAAGGCCAATTCTCGTAATTTAAAACGTTCAAAATCTAGTCGCAGTCTCGTCTCGGCGACAAGCAAATGTCAAAAACTTGTCAAAATGTAGGGAAATTAGAGGTATTTTTTGACAGATTGAGACTGAGATTAGACTGTGAACGTTCGTAAAATTAGTAGAGTTGCTCCTCTGACTGTGAACGTTCTTAAAATTACGAGATTGCCCCACAGGTCTTATTCACTAAAAGGCGACCTGCAGCCTAATTGCGGAACGCCAAATCGTCAAATGATTCTGATCAGTTGGCTTCATTTCTATCACAATTGGCTTCATTTTACGATTTTCGAATTGCGAAACTCTAGTTTCTGCGCAGGGCCTTAACGTTCATAATTGGTTTCATAATAAACTAGAGTTTCGCAATTCGAAAATCGTAAAATGAAGCCAATTGTGATAGAAATGAAGCCAACTGATCAGAATCATTTGACGATTTGGCGTTCCGCAATTAGGCTGCCGATGCCATTATAGTCAATTGACGTAATTTAAGTTTTATAAACTTATCAAGTTGTCTTTCTGATCAGGCTGGCCTGTTTCTTGTTAACCAGATTATGAACTAATTCTCTTTGGTCATAATTAGTTTAGAGGTTCATTATGGAGATGAAGATACGGGTTTTTTGCACTTTCGAAAATTTTTGTTAAAAGGCGGTTGTGGTTTGTGGCGAGTAAGGTCTTTCTTTTAAAATCAGGGTCCCTACTCGTACACTAATTAATAAGATTAATGTGCGAGTAGGTATACAGGGTCAACCACGTGATGGGTCTTTTTACATCCTGTTTAATTAATTCCTCCAACTAACATAATAGAACACCTTTCCAACTAAAACGCTTTTATTCAAATTCCCATTGAGTATGCCGCGTACTGCGTTTCCACTGGGAAAATACGCCGCAACTTTCCAGTACGCCGCGTTGCGCACAAAATATTTAACTTCTTTTAACGAAGCTAGTTTGTCGAGTACTTACTTAATGTTTATTCAACATAGATAGTAAGCGGCACGTGTTTGTAAGTTAATGTTCTATTTCACGCTTCGTAACATTTTAGTGTTAGACTTTTTACGTCATTTTGAGGTTAAGTCGTTAAGTGGTATATTCATTTCATTCTAGATACAGACATCACGTGAAGCCACCCGAAACTGCCAAATTTTCCCAATCAACTTTGAACCTTATGCTTTAGCGATAGAAAACCTATTAAAGAAATTTGACATATTGTAGTAGTTTGATATGCTGATGCAGGATGGCAGGGACACCGTCGCGCAAACTTTAACCAAGAATTCAGCACTTGATTCTAGACCCCCTAGCGTAGAATTTTATCGTAGGTTATCAACAATAACAAGATGTTTCATAGAAAAGTTCAATAGCTACGCGGTCAAAATGTATGGTACAGCTATTTTTTGTAATAGAAAAATGTCAGTGTTTGTGTATGTCGTGTGTGACGTGGTCAAAATGTATGGAAAAGCTATAAAAAAAAAATAACCAAGGAAGAATTTCAACGCAGGGCGGTTCAGAATAGCTCACCGTCCGATCAGGACCAGCCCCGTGCCGGACGGCGCGTATGTGTACCACACATGCCTCAAAGAGATGTCAGCAAAAAGGAAGGGGCCTGCCAGGGCCGAAGCCTGCCGGGGATGCGGGATTGTCCGAAAAGGTTACCGCTACCCCGGAACATAAACGGCTAAGGAAGGAACACGGATGGAAAAAAGAAAAAAAGAAAGAAAATACATTTATTCAGCACAGACTAAAAGACACACAATACACCAGATGGGTGATGGGTTTTAGTCCGTAAGAGTCTGACACTCCCTTCCGCTCCACCCAGAGCGGGACGGGTCATTTGATGATTTCCCATCCGTAAAAAAAAAGGCGGTTCACAATCATGTGGTGAAACCGTGGTAACAGGTGGTGCGTCGATTTTCCTGCCAACCTGTCTATCTACAAATAATATTTGATTAAACACCTGAAATGAATACCTTATTCTTATTCTCATACAGCAACGCTCCTAGAAAAAAGTAATTTAAAAAATTAAAAAACCAGTAGCCCGCCTGCTTCCAACTTATATTTAATTTAAAATGGGCTTGTTTTTAGCTTTTCAGTTAGTTTTAGTATAAGGTTGCAGTCCGGTTTTTTAATTTTTTTAATTACTTTTTTTTATTTCCAGTTTTTTAGTTTACAAATGTGAAAGATTTCGCAGACAATTAGTTCTTGATACGTGTTTTTTACGATTTGTCACTTTGAATTACTTTTAACCATATGAGTTGTATATATTTTTGTAATCACCTTTTAAAACCCTTTATTTTGATACCCCACTCGATAGGTTATGAGAAAAAAACATTTTTTTGAAAGAATAATATGGCGCCAAAAATCCGCCATTTTGGTTTTTTTTTATTTTGATATACCCAATGTCACTTTCACAGACAATACGAATCTAACGACACCTCTCAAGCTAAAATCCATCGTACAAATATACATACTCTCGAAAAACATAACCCTCCTTCTGGCGCAGTCGGGTAAAAATATGATGCTACCTTACTTAAGTCTTAATATTTTATTCAGGCTAAAACCAAAATATGTCATTCTTAAATCCTCAGTCATTACTCCTGAAGCATTACTGAAATTATGCACGAGCACATATTTCTTTTTAAAACATTCCCAGCTCATTCTTTACAATGGAAAGAAACATTAACATTTATTTCTGAGGCCTGGGAAAAAGTTGATAAAACCGTCCTATTTACAATTCTAATGTAACAACGTATTTAATCAAATTCCTTGGACAAATTGAATGTTCCATATTTTGTTTCTTAGAAAAGAAATATAATAAAGAACTGCTGTATTGTTCTAACGTTAACATACACATCAGCTGAGCGTGAGGATTTGGGCTCGATTCTTAGGTCACGCAATATATTTTGCAGATTTTGTTAGTTTAGCAAAAAAAGTGGCACTCCGGGAGTGCCGACAGAAGTGAAAACTTGAACAATTACGTGTGTTTTTTGAATCATCATAATAATATAAACAAAACACATACAGAATACTTTGCCATCCCTCACTGACATATCGGAAATAAATTAAAACCGAGTACATCCCGAGGAAAGCATCCGAAGCGGTGTCGGTTACGGTAACAGTGGCGTGAATTCAATGGTTTTTTCCCATCCCAAAAATGCCCAACGCGCCTAAAGAAGTTTTCACTTCAAAAAAATAGGTTTAAAAATGACGGGTTGCACTCTGGGAGTGCCGGCAGTAGTGAAAACTTGAATATTAACGTTGAAATAAATCAATTATTAATTGACTTAATATAACTAAGTTTTTTTAACTATTTCTGCGTCACTTTTTTCATTAATCGATGCACTTTGTTCAATTTCCATTTTTTGAAACACTTTATATACAAGAATTTTACGAATACACAGCAGTGTGGCTACTACAGACGGTCGAGCCATCAGCTGTCCATCCATCCACGCGCAAGTCCACGTCCACGTCACCGTCACCGTCACCGCCACCGTCACCGTCACCGTCAACGTCACCGTCACCGTCACCGTCACCGTCACCGTCACCGTCACCGTCACCGTCACCGTCACCGTCACCGTCACCGTCACCGTCACCGTCACCGTCACCGTCACCGTCACCGTCACCGTCACCGTCACCGTAACCGTCACCGTCACCGTCACCGTCACCGTCACCGTCACCGTCACCGTCACCGTCACCGTCACCGTCACCGTCACCGTCACCGTCACCGTCACCGTCACCGTCACCGTCACCGTCACCGTCACCGTCACCGTCACCGTCATCGTCAGCCGTCCCCGTCCCCGTCACCGTCACCGTCACCGTCACCGTCACCGTCACCGTCATCACCGTCACACCGTCACCGTCACCGTCAGCCGTTTTGCGAGGATGTGACGCATGTTTCCCCCTACCTTTTTATTTTATTTTTTATGTTTTTGTTCTTTTTGCGTCATAAAGTAGTTTACAGCAAAATCTAAGCTCAAAAGTAGTTTAATTATTTAGTCGCGGCCATGACCACTGGGCTACCACTGCTTCTGAACGCCCACACACAGTATACTAATCACAGTATCCATATCTCACAAAAATAATACGTATTCTAGAAAGCTCTGTTTAATAAAAAAGGCATTGTCATCATAAAAAGAAAATCTACAATAAAATAAATAGTACCTAATAAATATGTAAATGGCTGAAATAAAATTATACAAAAAAGAGAAGTTTCCTCAAATCGTAGCACATAAAATGAATATTTGCGGCGGATGATACAAGTTGTAAAAAGAGGTTCTACATAAAATTACGAACAAAAATGATTGAATGAGAATAAAAGCGACAGAAAAGAAGATAATATTAGGTCCTTACATATGAAATTGGCGTTTTTCGTACTGGCCACTTTAATCACGAATTTCTCCTCTTTGGTAAGGAATTCCAAATTCAAATTTGTACAGCTATTTACTCATGTATTTGTGCTTCGATGACCGTCATTCATTTGTTTTTTTTCTTCTGTTTTTTCTGTTTGCGTCACTCATTTTACAAAATGGAAAATTTAAAATATCGCATTATTTACGAGTACGAGTTCCGCCGTGGCACTAGTGCTGCGGAAACGACTCGAAGGGTGAATGATGTGTATGGCGGTCATGTTGCAAAAGAAAACACAGTTCGTTTTTGGTTCCAACGTTTTCGTTCTGGAAATTTCGACCTGCAGAACAAGCCCCGTGGACGGCCTGAGACCCAAGTTGATAATGGAGAATTGAAGGCTATTGTGGAAGCGGACCCATCGCAAACCACGTCCGAGTTAGCTGCAGGCTTCGATGTTAGTGATAAAACTGTTTTAATTCACTTGAAGCAAATTGGGAAGATTAAAAAGCTTGAAAGGTGACAACGCCAGACCACACACTGCGCAACAGACGGCTACCAAATTAGAAGAGCTTGAATTGGAATGTCTTAGACATCCTCCGTACTCCCCGGACCTTGCTCCAACAGATTACCATTTTTTTCGCAATTTGGATAACTTTTTGCAAGGGAAAAAATTCAACTCCGATGGGGCAGTCCAAATCGCCTTCAAAGATTTTATTGATTCCCGTCCGACTGGTTTTTTTAGTAAAGGGATCAATGAACTACCTATAAGATGGCAAAAGTGCATTGAAAACAATGGTTCATACTTTGATTAATTAAATATATTATATTAAAAAATATTCGACTTTTTGTTCCTTCCATACAAAACGCCAATTTCATATGTAAGGACCTAATAGCATTCTTATTGCTTTCTATTAGGAACACAACTGTATGTTGGTGACAGATTTATAAACAAAATTATAAAAACCAAAATGTATTAATTAATACCTACGCAACCAGCCATTGTTTCAATCACAGATATAGATACACTAAGTGTAAGGCCTGAGTGCACGCTCTATTCGAGCGTCGGGCGGAGCGGGGAAGAGCGGTCGAAAGCGCGTTCTGCACGCTCAGCGTTTGTGGTGGCGGTCGTTTGTGTCGATCATGGCGTCTGCGTCGTACGATATTATTGATATGTATTTAGAAGAAAAGGAGAACGAGTAAGACCGTACCCAGAGACAAAGTAAATTGTAGCATTATGGACTATGTCGGTATTTGTTGACCTCATGGAGTAGTTTAATTAATCCTAAGACAGCATGTCTGAATTCACTTGGAGAAAAAAGATATTTAAGAAAGTTAAATTGGTTTTGAGAAGACGGTACCCAGAGACAAGGTTAATTGTAGCATTATGAACTATGTCGGTATTTGTTGACCTCATGGAGTAGTTTAATTAATCTTAAGACAGCATGTCTGAATTCACTTGGAGAAAAAAGATATTTATGGAAGTTGAATTGGTTTTGAAAAGACGGTACCCAGAGACAAGGTTAATTGTAGCATTATGAACTATGTCGGTATTTGTTGACCTCATGGAGTAGTTTAATTAATCCTAAGACAGCATGTCTGAATTCACTTGGAGAAAAAAGATATTTAAGGAAGTTAAATTCGTTTTGAAAAGTCGGTACCCAGAGACAAGGTTAATTGTAGCATTATGAACTATGTCGGTATTTGTTGACCTCATGGAGTAGTTTAATTAATCCTAAGACAGCATGTCTGAATTCACTTGGAGAAAAAAGATATTTAAGGAAGTTAAATTGGTTTTGAAAAGACGGTACCCAGAGACAAGGTTAATTGTAGCATTATGAACTATGTCGGTATTTGTTGACCTCATGGAGTAGTTTAATTAACCCTAAGACAGCATGTTTGAATTCACTTGGAGAAAAAACATATTTAAGGAAGTTAAATTGTTTTATTAAATAGAATAAAATAAAAGAATAGAACGTTATTTATTCTCATTAATTATTATTTTAACTCCTTTATTTCATTATACATGTTTATACAAATTATATTTTTAAATATTAGAACATAAAAACATTTAAAAATATAAAAAAGTAGTAGCCCACCGGTATCGGGAACAGGTCCAAGCTATCGGCAATCAGGGCTCCAGAGAGAAGAACCTCCTAATAATGTGGGTCGTGTCGAGAAGTTCCGCTTTCTGAATCAAGTCCTTGATCCAGCTGCCCAACGAGAGCCTCCTCAGGTGCTAGTCGACGTTTTTGGCTATTAAGCCATAGGCTGTCACGACTATCGGCACAATGATCGCTGAGTCCACATTCCACGTTTAACAACCTCGTTGTTAATAGAAGGTTACGCTCGAACAACGTTGCAACTAGCAAATACACAATTCAAAAATAAATGAGTGAGAACGCTTTCTAAACACACGTGCAACGTTGTTCCATAAAAAAACCGCGATCTGAAAAATTGTTGGTTGCAACGTTGTTCGAGCGTAACCTTCATATTTATTTTTCCCGGCACACACAAGGGTCGCAATCATGCAGTGGCGTGCACAGAGATTTCAGACAGGGTATGCACAAAAAAGACTACATCAATCAACCGTTTGAAAATGTTTCTATTTAAACATACTTCACCAGCAGGTCTCACATGTATAATTTTCCATTTTTACAATAATCTTACTAAATAATAATTACTCGACAGTCAATCACTTGCGCCATATCTTATATTAGGACTTGGTTCTAGGCATACCTCTATAGGGTACCTACATGCCTCTTCGCAAATGCTCTGACACGTATGATTTTGCGAGTTTTAATTGGTATGTGCCTAAACTAAACAAGATAAGTTCCTCCTCGTTGAGGCTAGGAAATGGTACATCGCATTCTTCCATCGCTTTGAAACGTACCCTTTGGCGGTTGATATTACAGTCCACAACATATTAGTCACCACACCTGTTGGAAACGTTAATTCTGTCTTCTATTATTTCGACAATGTTGTTAGCGTGTGGATTATTCTACAATGGATCACGGAACGTGTTCAATAGGGCTCCAGCGATTTAGAAAATTAACAGAACTTGATTAAAAATTAATTAAAATTGATTTAGAACTTGTATTGTGTTTTGTTTTTATTTCTTGTATCTCATTTTATGCTGCATTGTCGGTTGCCAGCAGACATGCTGACTAAGGATTAATTAAACTACTCCATGAGGGCAATGAATACCGACATAGCTCATAACCTCTGCCCCGAATAGCAGAATAGCTATTAAAACATGGGAAAAAATTAACAAAAAAAAAATTATAGGTGGTACGAAGTTCGCCGGGTCAGCTAGTATTGAATAAGAACCAACATAAGTATGGTGATTACAATAATGAGTAAAGATAATGAACTTTCCTATTATTTTATTAAAACAATTTAACTTCCTTAAATATCTTTTTTCTCCAAGTGAATTCAGACATGCTGTCTTAGGATTAATTAAACTACTCCATGAGGTCAACAAATTCCGACATAGCTCATAATGCTACAATTAACCTTGTCTCTGGGTAGGTACCGTCTTCTCGAAACCAATTTAACTTCCTTAAATATCTTTTTTCTCCTAGTGAATTCAGACATGTTGTCTTAGGATTAATTAAACTACTCCATGAGGTGAACAAATACCGATATAGTCCATAATGCTACAATTAACCTTGTCTCTGGGTATGGTCTTCTCAAAACCAATTTAACTTCCTTAAATATCTTTTTTCTCCAAGTGAATTCAGACATGCTGTCTTAGGATTAATTAAACTACTCCACGAGGGCAACGAATACCGATATAGCTCATAATGCTACAGTCATCTTTTTTTTTGGGTACGGGGCCCATACAACTTTACCCATTGTTCTTTGTGGCTAAAATTTAATTATGAGTCAAGACAAGGTCCTAGTAACATTGTGAAGCAAAGAAAACAATTTGGAGAATTTTCTACGTTATTTAAAACATTAAGGGTGAATGAAGATAAATTTCATGAGTATACAAGGATGACAGTGGCAACTTTTGATTACATATTACAGAGAATTGAATCAAGATTTAAATTGAGTAGTACTAATTTTCACACATCAGATTCGATTAAAACGACATCCTTCAAGAACGCTCGTATCACCGCTGCAAAACACAAACTGGTTTGAACTTGCACGCGACGCCCCGCTCGACGCAAACAAGTCCGCTGCTGCCCACGCTCCGCTCGGCCGGCACTCAGGACGGCCACTACGGGTAGCACGTGTTTAACATGAACGCTGCACGCCCCTCCCCGCCCGACGCTCGAATAGAGCGTGCACTCAGGCCGTACACTTAGATAACGCAAGAGCAACTACTTCGCGTGCCAAAAATCGCACTAGCTTACGTTCATAAATCGTAAGCCGCCACTTTCGCGCTCAGTCCTGCGTACTGCACGCGTAGCATGACCACCATAGAAACGGGTTTTGTCGACGGAAGAAAAGACAAAGATGACGTTCCGTGTAGACAGTACGACGGCAGCGAATTAGAAAGAGTCAACTGCACTTTTTTTTACAAAATTCACTTTTACATAGTTCGAATTCTTTGTTTTATCATAGTTTTTTTTTTTCTGTTTGATTCTCATGTTTTACTGATATATAGAAGAAGATAGCTTTGTTCTTCTATTAATTATCACAGTTTTACGTTCAAAACGCTCTCCTGTAAAATCATGATTTTGTAGATAACCGTAAGTATATACTTTGTGGCCGTCGAGTAGAAAGTTTTCTACTATCTTTAGCATGGCGATGGCGATTACAAAATGTCAGTTGTCAATGTAATTTTGACAGTTTAGGATAGAAAACTTTCTTCTGAAATAGTCTACATAAAAAAGGAAAGAAGAAAAAAAAAAAAAAAAAAAAAACAAAGATCGTTAGAAACGAAAGACAAAATGACAGATTGTAGAAAGATTTCTACGGTGCGATGTCAAAAATGGAGAAACGAAATGTCACTTTGTATAGAAAAAGCTATGTCTATTCTTCGTAGAAATAGAAAGCGTCATGCTAAGCCTGCTGGCTGGGTGCGCGTGAGCGAGAGCTCAAGCTTGTGACGTCATAGTAGGTAGTCAAAAAATGGCACGCTTGGTTTTCATACAGTTCGTGATACTTGCGTTATCTAGGTCTATCTATATCTGTGGTTTCAATCATATGCGGTATGAATGTGGACGATGAAGCAAAAGGAGTACGTAAGGATCGTTAGCAAACTCAAAATCAAAGCATTTATTTCAATCAAACCATTTACAGGCACTTTTGAACTGTCAAAGAGTCGATCAGTTTGTCAGAAAGTTGAAGAGCCTAAGCATAATCACCCTTCAATTTTCCCACGGCTGGGATAAACGCCACCTCTCCGTGACAGTGCTCGATAATCGCGGGCTCAGTGCGGATACATGTCACACATGTCTTAAAATTTTCTTAAAAGGATCTATGACATGCGTTTCAACTTATAAACAGCCTCCTCCTTTAAGTCTATAATCCCCATTTTAGACACCAAAGCACATTCTCCAAATATCACATCGTTTGAACGGTATCTCATTCTCATTGTGAATCCGCGATGATTTAGTTTAATTAAACGAATGAGTTCGCTTTCAAACTGTGTGCACTCATTTGAGTGAGATTCAAAGCGAAATTTACAGAATAACACTACTTATAGAAACCTAGCTACTGCCTGCGACTTCGTCCGCGTGAAATTTCTTGTTTTTCCGTCCCACCTCGTCGCATCGCATCGTTTGCCGCACTTTTACTTCGTTTTCGCTTAGCGTTCTTTCCGGCTTTTTTCTTTTTGTTCGGCTCCTAAGGGTTTTAGCGTGATGTTAAATAGCCCAAGCCGTCATTAAAAAATGGGTTATCAAATGCAAAAACATTTTTTCAAATCTGACTAGCAGTTCCAAAGATAAGCGCGTTCAAACAAACAAACTAGCTTTATTCTAACAAGCTTTATTATTAGTATAGATACTCGTAGCAATGTTGCTTGACAACAATAAAAAAAAAAAATTAAAAAATCACAAAACCCGACTGCGGTAAAAACTTGAGATAAAAAAAACTGAAAAGCTAAAAACAAGCCCAAAGTTGGAAGCAGGCGGGACCCATTTGAGTTTGAAAATATAAAAATGGTATGGGTCCCGCCTGCTTCCAACTTTTATTTAATTTAAAATGGGCTTGTTTTTAGCTTTTCAGTTTTTTTTTTATCTCAAGTTTTTTACCGCAGTCGGGTTTTTTGATTTTTTAAATTTTATTTTTTTTATTTTATTCTTTTTAGTTAGGTATGAGTTGTAAATCCCACTTAAGGTGAATGCGCAGTGGTAGACCGCGAAATTCAAATTTTCTTACGTTTTTTGCAATTTGCAGGTCAGTGTCAGGTTGTATCTTGATCAAAATTTGATTCGCGACTATAATAGATATGCATTTACAGAATTATAGTCATTAGAATCATTAATATATCTCTTTAAGTTAGATTTCTACCGTTAAGAACAAATCTCGTATGGAAAAGTGTTTATGGTAGAAATCTAACTTAGAAAGATGTATTAATGATTCTGATGATTATAATTCTGTGAATACGTACCTGTTATAGTCGCGAATCAAATTTTGATCGAGATAAAACCTGACACTGACCTGAAAATTGCAAAAAACGTAAGAAAATTTGAATTTCGCGGGCTACCACTGCGCATTCACCTTAAGTGTGATAGTTTTCCTTTAAACTTCGTAATATATAGGTACTACTGCCGTAACATTTTTTCACTTTTCCCGCCGTTTTTCATCAGTGACCTATTTATGGGTTGCCACAAACCAAAAAGCATAAAATGTTAAAAAAAATGATAATGTTGCAACCCACAAATAATATTACTTAAATAGTCGATTATTGTGTATGCTAACATTCTAACTACAACCGTTTAGTTGGTAGAAGGGGGGACGGGTAAGTAATATATGATATAATTACAAAAACTCTAATATTTACAAGATATAACAACTGAACTTATAATTTTGTTTGATACTAGCTTCTGCCCGCGACTACGTTCGCGTGAAATTTCTTATTCCCTCGACCCATCTCGTCGTATTGCATCACTTGCCCGCGTCTCCTGCTCTAACACTTCGTTTCTCCATAGCACTTTTGCTCGGCTCCTAAGGGTCATAGTGTGACGTTAGCCTATAGCCTTCCTCAAGAATTGGGCTATCAAATGCAAGAAGAATTTTTCAAATCCGACTGGTAGTTCCAGAGATTACCCCCTACATACAAACTTACAAACAAATTTTACCTCTTTATAAATTAGTATAGATAATGATCAGTTAATATAATACACGATTGATATAATTGTAACCTCTCTGCTCGACAAAATTTTGACATATGACACACCAGCTGACTCGACGGGGTGTTGTGAATTACGTCATGATAATCAGAAAGGACATGGCTAAATTGAAGTATGGACGACTGATCCCGAAATGAAAACGCATGTATAAACATGGCACCTAACAATAAACAGGGTGAATTTTCCAAGTGGGCGTGGATGGCCAAATTCTAAACTATGAGGAATAGCGAAAAGTACTGAAAGGAGTCGCGGGCTCGATTTTGATGAAAACTAAAACTGCATCATTGGATTTTTGAAAAATCAATATTTCTAGCCAGGAATCGAACCTGTTGATTTTGAAAAAAAAACACATACTGTATTATTACACCATTCGATAGTGTCCTTAATAAGGATCAAATTCTGGGAAGTAATGACATATGGCAAACTTAAGGAAAATGATGAATTTTAATAAACTGCTTCTTATTCTAGAGTATCATACCTACATTACGTACCTTGTTCGAAATCATGCTCAATATTTTTATTAACACACCCGCAGCGCAGTCACCTTCACAACATTAGGTTCTAAATTCAAATTTCTATTACGCTCTTTGGAAAATATTCTAATGGAATCAATAATATTGTAATGATGCTGAATGCAGTACAATCCTTGAGACGTCGACTCCAGCTATGTATTGAAAACAATGGTCATCATTTTGAATAATTATTAATCAGTTAAGGTTTAGTAAGTAGGTAACATAACCCGGGCCCGGCTAAATACTAACAGCCGCACAGGTCAATCCATCAGGTTAAGCTACGCTTGCCGTGGTTGGTCTGTGGATGGGTGACCATCTTTACATACCGAGGTATTCAGCTGCATCCGGTTAGAATGGAAGCCATAGCCAGATCCCAACATAGTTGGGAAAAGGCTAGGCAGATGATGATGAGGTAGGTAACATAAGAAAAAAAAAGTGTTTTGTTAAAAATGAGCTCTTTCCTTTAGTTTGCCGTATGTCATTACTTCCCAGAATTTGATCCTTATTAGCGACACTATCGAATGGTGTAATAATACAGTGTGTGTTTTTTTTTTCAAAATCAACAGGTTCGATTCCTGGCTAGAAATATTGATTTTTCAAAAATCCAATGATGCAGTTTTAGTTTTCATCAAAATCGAGCCCGCGACTCCTTTGAGTACTTTTCGCTAGTCCTCATAGTTTCGGATTTGGCCATCCACGCCCACTTGAAAAATTCACCCTGTATAAAGCTGAATTGCTGAATATTATTATTTCGTATTAAAAAAGTTTAAGGAACTCTTTATAACTGCACAATCCTGAAAATAAAATCGTGTAACTCCTACGACAAAGGTACATAAACCTTCAAATAAATGACATTGCTATGAACTTTCGTCTAGGCGTTACAATGTGTCTACGACGATTTTTATTTATAATTGTATGTCGGACTAGCGATTTCGCACGAAGGTACTGCAGTAAATATCTACAAAATGGTAATTGCATCAAAAAAACTTAATACAACGGACTTTCGATGTATACTCCCCGCAAAAATCGCTTTCTTGTACTAAGTCTTCTGTCGTAAAATCTTAACTGCTTTTCCAAAAGAGATGAAATAAAGAGTCTACACAGAAACCATAAATAATATTATGGTTGAAATGATAAACGTATTTGAAAAAGATCTTAAAGATTAAGTAACCTAAATATTTGTAGATTTCTGTATTGAAGTAAACAACTCTGTCTTAACTAGATAATGAACGCACTGAGTAACCAAGGATATAAAAGATATTGAAATAAAACCACAACAATGCGATTTGCTTATTTATTTTATTCAGTGAGCCTTATTAGGACATTATCTAAAAATGAAGCCGGAGATGATAATGTGATCTGATGTCTCGCCCACCCAAGATACTAGATCACCGTCATGACATGAAAACAACAGCCCAGAGTTCTGTTACCCACAATACAGCTGCAATAATATGACAGTATGTCATCTAAAGTATTGTTAGTGGCTTCGCTTTCATATAAAATATATACATAGTATATTTTTTGGCCGATATGTCTTGATTTTATTCGGCCTCTTAAAAGTTGAGGTCTTGATCCGCCTAAATGACAAAGTCTTTCAAGATCTGGGCATACTTCAATATTATAAACTAATATGCTCTCCGTAGTATGACCGGGCTTGTTTGACTTGATACGGTCCTAATGCAATCAGTATTAATTGGTTATGCTCCAATATTGGAAAATTCTCTAATTGGGGCAAGTTGCCATCCACTCTTAAAAACATTGATCTTTGCCTATTCAAATTATTTTCTCGCACAAAGGTACCTAGATGGTTAGGTTGATCCATAAAACGTGCCACTCTTTGAATTATTTCACCTGAGTTTGGACTATCCTCGATTAATACATGGTATTTATTAATTAAGGCTGCAGCTATTTTAATATCTTCCATGAAGTGAGGTGTAGCTACATTAAACACACAGTGTCTAGAGGTGTTTGCAGCCCGTTTATAATTTGGCAGGTTTAATTCTGGTTCTGGAACAAGTCTCGGTGCTGGTTCAGGTTCCATTACTGGTCCAGGTTCAGCTAGTGGTTCAAGTTCAGGTCCAGCCATTGGTTCAGGTTCAGATTCAGCTTGTGGCACATTTTCAGGTTGAGGCAGAGTTATCCGATTTTGATCCTGATTTGTCTGCCTTTGATGCCTCATCCAACAGGGATGACACACAAAGTTGGTAGGTAACCTAAAAAAAATAATTTAAGGTATTTTTATGTTGTCATAGTTATATGAAGAGAGTAAGGATGACTATTAACTGTTCGTAGGCAAGATGGGTATGTAAAAACATTTATAAAGCACTATGCTTAAACATCGCTCTATTTACCTGATGGAAAGCTGGATGTGATATTGGTAAATTCTGCATAATTGAATCGTTTCTTTCCACTGTATGATTTTGTACAGTTCTCACAGAACGACCACAAGTAATGCACACCATTGTATGGCCAAATAAACGAGCATCATTAGCTTCAGCAGAATTCAGCCTTTCATAACAAGGATGACAAATGTTGGCACCTCTTGGAACCTAAAAAAAAAAACAAAACTGTATTACCTTAGTACCCATAATTTATGTATATATAAAATGGTAAACTGACTGATTGACAATTCCAAGACAAGTCTTTCTGATCCATTGTGCCAAGTTCATTATGTATTTTGGAAACCATGGTAAACAACTTGAAAATCACATTTATTTATTGTTTCTTATATTTATTAGTTATAGAAATATTTTAGCTGCAGATAACTTACCTCGATTGTTAACCATCGTGCTAGGGTCATGAGTAAACGAGCAGGCAAAGAAGAAGTGAAATGTCGTCGCAGTCTCTGCGTAGCTACACCGCAATTTATGCACCGCATGATGAACAGATTGCAATTCAAGTCCGTGTCGAGTAGTGAGAGGTCAATAGGTAGGCAAGCAAACAATAAATCCAATATACAAGCGAGGGTCAATGAAAATCCGAAACAAAAAACACAACGAGCAAATAAACGGCAGAGCGTTCAAACGACGTCTGTTTGACGTTGACGTAAGACGTTTGTTTTTTTCATAGAGTAGAGATGGGATTGGACTTCAAGTGTAACAAAATCGATATAATAATCGAAAGGATTAAAAGAGTAAAAATATATTATTGTTATTGTCGACCTCGACAGACACTAAACATATATTAAGATTGTGTGCCCAAAGTGTTAGTATAATGCTTATCCAGTTACAATTGTCTAGTTTCAGAAATTAAATTGTTTTGATAACTGTTATTAAAAATCGATATAAATTCAATTTCGATTTAACATTCTGGAAATGCAATATGTCCCCTCCCTAATTCGAAGTACTCCTTGATGTGTCATTGATCTTGTCATGTCTAACGAACCAAAACAAAGCTTAGAAACAATAAAAAAACTTTTTTATGTTTATTAGTTCACGAAAGTTATAAGAAATTACCAAACACTAAATAATTTATGAATGATTTTTTAAATATTTCCAGTTAATGTGAGATTTCTATACATGCTGGGGGCAGCCATTTAGCCATCTCTTTTACTTTAACTTTCAGCATTCGAATTTATTAAGAAAACTGTGTTACCGCGCCTATTTTTAACCGACTTCTAAAAAAGGAGGAGGTTCTCAATTCGAATGTTTGTATTTTTTTTTTTTTTTTTTTTTTGTGTTTGTTCGCGCATAACTCCGTCGTTTGCCAACCGATTTGAAAAATTCTTTTTTTGTTAAAAAGGGTATACTTCCCAAATGGTCCCATGAAAATTTTATCGAAATCGGATGAGCGGTTTTTGAAAAATCAACAAAAATCTAATAATTTATCTACATTGTCTACATTAACGATCTTTTTGTTTACTTTTTTGTGGGGTAGGTACAACTAAAAAGTGAAAAATAAAAACTTTTTTACAAAAAAAAACAACCGACTTAAAAAAAAAACACTACAAAGTGATAAATAACTTTAATTTCGGAAGTCGGTGTCAAAAAATCGAAAATGCGGAATCAACGACACCGACTTCCGAAATTAAAGTTATTTATCACTTTGTAGTGTTTTTTTTGAAGTCGGTTGTTTTTTTTTGTAAAATAAGTTTGTTGCAAATATCTTTAACTATATGCTGAGGTCGGTAAAACCGCGTCATTCTACTGTGAAAGTTGTATAAAATAGATATTACTACACCTATCGAAAAGGTAGACACCTCAAAATCGCTGAAAATATGTACATAAACCATCTAATCTCTTGATAAAAATATTCAAAAGGGAAAAATAAAGATATTGTCATTCTCTCTGCATTCTTACTTTTACCATTTTTAGGGTTCCGTAGTCAACTAGGAACCCTTATAGTTTCGCTATGTCTGTCTGTCCGTCCGTCCGTCCGTCTGTCCGTCCTCGCTTAATCTCTGTGACCGTTAGCACTAGAAAGCTGAAATTTGGTACCAATATGTATATCAATCACACCTACAAAGTGGTAAAATAAAAATTGGAAAAAATTGTTTTATTAGGGTAGCCCCCCTATATGTAAAGTGGGAAGTGATTTTTTTTTTAATTTTAACCCTAACGTGTGATATATTGTTGAAAAGGTGTTTAAAAATGAATATGGGTTTACTAGAATCATTTTTTGATAATGTCAATAATTTCGGAAATAATCGCTCCAAAAGTAAAAAACAATGTGTCTCCCCCCCCTCTAACTTTTGAACCATAAGTTTAGAAAATATGAAAAAAATCTGAAAAGTAGGACTTTATAAGGACTTTCTAGGAAAATTATTTTGAACTTGATAGAAACAACAGTTTTTGTACAAAAAAGACAAAAGTTGTACAAAATCATTATTCCCCACAAGAAAACAGTAGGACTTTTCTTTTCTGGCTGGCACTTTAATTTTTGAGTAGGTACCTTATGAATGATGGGTTTATGAAAAACAAACTTATTTTTGCAGTCGATCAAATTAATGATGATGTACATTGTGCATGCGTGAATATTCAACCCTAACGGAACCTTTCACTGTACGTGGTCCGACATAAACATGGAAAGTTTTTTTTAAATTTCGTTGGGGAAACTACCACAAAAACAAACAATTACTATTGCTCAAGTAAACTAATAGAAACAAAAACTACCAAGCTCATAAAACTAACAACACATATTGAAATGTAAAGTGTACAATTAATTTATCATCATTCCCAAACTTCTGCTCAGCCTACCTAAAAAATGTATACTGGGCATTCTGTAGCAAACTATTAGAAAAGTATCAAAAATAAATACTTAATTGTAAAATAAATAAAAATAATTTTATACGGCGAGCGCATTCGAAGATAAATACAAATATAGAAACAATTCGGCGCGAAATTCAATTAATGACTATGGTCTAAGGTCCTCAGTGTTATTGACTCAGTTCAATTGAATGTCCAAAAAACTATTAAAATTACATTAGAAAAGCATAAATCATTATTATAAACAATGCTTATTGTATTTAATGCTTAAAATAATTTTATTTCAATTTCTGAGTAAGTATCGATTTCCGATATTCGACATATTAATTACCCGAGTCAATCGAAATTTAAAAAAAAATCGTTTTGCATAATCGCTTTCGCACATCATTATGATAAAAAAAAACAATCATGGACGGCGATTATGAACACAAATTCAGTAGTGGTAATGAATAATACGTGTTATTCGACCTGTGTTTCAATATTATGTTAAGATTTGGGCATTTTCGTGTTGTTAATAACATTTACAATAATATTTGTCACATTTTAAATCTTATCTACTTGTGTGTGTGTGATATTTGTGAAAAGTAAAAATGTAAACACGCACGATTGGCGCGAAACTTCGACATTAGATATCAAAAAACTTCATTACCACTACTTATTTTAACTTGAACAATGGATGAATTCGTCAAATAATTAAATTATGTATTATTCACTGCCCCTGTGGTGGAGTTTGGATGTTCGAAATCCCCAATTTTTATGTTTTTTAGCCTCGACCACCACTGTCAACAAAATGGCGAATATCGCATTTACAGACTTGAATTTTATAAAGGTAAAGTAATAAGCTTGCGCGCTAAATATGAAATATTTAATGGCGTTAACATATGAGTTTTTTATCCAACTCTCTTAATTAACGCAAATTCATAAGATTTGATGGGTAGCTTATTAAATATTTACATAATCAATGTAGGGTGTCGTATGTTGTAATTCTTGGGTCCTAAAGGGGTCATTACCGAGCCGGCGGAGGTTTGTGTGTTCGGGTCCTAAAGGGGGCGCTACCGAACTATACGGTTAATGTAACTAATTTCTATAAGAATAACAGACAATAAATATAAAATCGTTTGATATACCACTCAATAGACATAAAACCTATTTAGTCTAATATGATAAAAACTTTTTTTTTCATACTATGTCATCCTATGTCGACGGATCCCCGCTTCGCTTCGCTTTCTGTGTAAAGGGTTTAAAGTAACCTAACCAAACCGAACCTCGAGGTACTCTTCGCTCACTCTTGCATCCTACGTCGTCTATTGCGTTCGTTGAGTTCGGGTGCGGTAACGGTAACGGAAATAATTCGGCAGCCACGAAGGCTTTCTAACCTAAGCTGTCCGAGTCGGTTTGCTCTGAATCGGGGTGTTAACCATAATGACTGTATCAATATATATTTTAAAGGATAGACCTAATGATTTTCGATTAAATAAACGTTACTTATATCCAATAACGTTACACGAAGTAAGTTTTAGAGTATATAAATATTATATGTAAAGAAATTATATCAACAGTTGGTATATCTCACGTTTATTATATCTTGTGAACGTTATTGAAATGAAAATATACCAAATAACTTTATACGATACGAGACGCACCCGGGGAGGACACTAAGACTTGATTCTAACGAAAATTGGTACTTTAAAGCTTGATAAGTCACGAACGGTTTACTTAATCAAAAAACGGTCTTCTCAAACCACTAATATTTTTGAAAGACCTATCCAACGATATCCCACTTGACATAGTTTGTTGACTTTCATTTTTTTCATTTTCACAATATGGCGTCCAGTAGTCGCCATATTAAATTTTCATTAACGTCATGTCTTTAGTGACACTCGCCGGACTAAGAGGAATCGATTGACGTGTGAATCATAAAAATCGGCCCAGGCGTTTGGTCTGTATAGTGCTTAAAAGGAACATACAAACATACATACATACATACATACATAGGGTGATAAACACATTACCACTCCTTTGCGTCGCGCAGTCGGGTAAAAACAGGTAGGGACTGCAGCATTAGTAGTTACTGCATGTTAATTATTTTCGCCATTCGTCCTTCTTCAACATTATAATCAACCTCTTTTTGTATTGGGCCTTTCAAAAACCTTTATCTATACTTATAATAAATCTGTAGAGAGGTCAATTCTGTACATGAAATATATTTTCAAAATAACTATCAGGGGGTGATTAGTGATCGATACTGATGCCAAAAATGCAATCAGTAAAATTTTTGTCTGTCTGTCTGTCTGTCTGTCTGTATGTTCCTTATAGAAACAAAAACTACTCGACGGATTTTAACGAAACTTGGTACAATTATTCTTCATACTCCTGGGCAGGTTATAGTATACTTTTCATCACGCTACAATCAATAGGAGCAGTAGTAGTGAAGGGAAATGTTGGGAAAACGGGAGAAGTTACTCCATTTTTAGGGTTCCGTAGTCAACTAGGAACCCTTATAGTTTCGCCATGTCTGTCTGTCCGTCCGTCCGTCCGTCCGTCCGTCTGTCCGTCCTCGCTTAATCTCTGTGACCGTTAGCACTAGAAAGCTGAAATTTGGTTCCAATATGTATATCAATCACGCCGACAAAGTGGTAAAATAAAAATTGGAAAAAAATGTTTTATTAGGGTAGCCCCCCTATATGTAAAGTGGGAAGTGATTTTTTTTTTAATTTTAACCCTAACGTGTGATATATTGTTGGAAAGGTATTTAAAAATGAATAGGGGTTTACTAAAATCATTTTTTGATAATGTCAATAATTTCGGAAATAATCGCTCCAAAAGTAAAAAACAAGGTGTCCCCCCCCCTCTAACTTTTGAACCATAAGTTTATAAAATATGAAAAAAATCTGAAAAGTAGAACTTTATAAGGACTTTCTAGGAAAATTATTTTGAACTTGATAGAAACAACAGTTTTTGTACAAAAAAGACAAAAAGTTGTACAAAATCATTTCTGGACTAAGTTCGTAGTATAATCGTATATGCAAGCATTTTTTTTAACTTCGTTTACATATTTTATTATCCTAAACGTATCTTTTTTCAAACAAAAAAAGAATGATTAAAATCGGTTCTCGCAATCCAAAATTACCACCGAAAACTTCTGGCACGTCTATGTATTAATTAGTAACCCAATTCCCCGAGAGATGGCGCTGTAGGTACTTATTACATTGGGTCGGGTATTATCGAATTGTACGTGGGAAAACTTATTGTGACGGACGGGAAACTACGGAACCCTACACTGAGCGTGGCCCGACACGCTCTTGGCCGGTTTTTTAAGCTTCCGTCGCGTGTGCAGCCTTAATGGTTAAAGTTACATAGAAATCATGTATGACGGAAATATTCTACATAAAATTGTCTAAAAAACATCCCGCAACAGCATATGTCTATCTTTTATGGTTGACTCACAATAACACGGCGTACGGGTATAAAAAGGCGGGAGGTCCGAGAGCGAGCTTCTCAGCTTCATTCAATATTTGGCTGTTGATGCGTTCAGAGCGTTCGACCTTATTGACAGACAATAATTGATATTGAGAAACCGTGCTTATCAGCGCGACTTTTAGTCTTTAAATAGTTTATTTGAATTTCTTTTGTTGTTATTTTGTAAAATAGGTATGTGTTGTTTTGGTAGTGTTTAAATATTCGTTCAAATTAAAAATTATTAAGCGTAGGTACTTTTATTAATTAAAGTAGTTATAAGTATTTATTTTTAAGTGAAGTAGGTATAGGTAGATAGTATTGCACATGCGTTTCAGCTTTATTTTCATTTCTTTTTTGTTGTGTAGACTAGGAATAAGGAAGGATTTTTTGAAATTCAACCCCTAAGGGAGTTAAATAGGGGATGAAAGTTTGTATGAAAGTCCGTCAGTTTTAAAGTTAGGGTCATCAAATATTGTGTTTAGGCTGACGACTAAAAATTAATTTATACGTGTCTCAGCGTTTTTGATAATTTCTCCCCCAAAAGAGGGATGAACGACCTGACTGAAATATCAACGCAGTCTAAATCGCTGGTCCTTCCTAGGGACATGAATTTTGGAGGGTGTGTTCTTTGTGAAGAGTAGGTATCGAATAAGAAGGGGTTTTTGGAAATTAAACCTTTAAGGGGGTGAAAAGGGGGGATTTTGTTGGCATGAAAAATCTTATTTCTTGAGTTAATTACCCTGAAACTTGGCACGAATACTTATCTAAGTAAATTATGAAGTTTGGAATTTTTTGTTTTTCTAAAATACCCCCTAAAGAGGTATTGGGGGGTGTCAAAATTTGTATGGAAGAATTTTAACGCCCTGTCCGATTAACTTGAAACTCAGTATTTATACTAAGGACTAAAAATAATTAATAACATGTATCAGGGTTTTTCGAAAATCTACCCCTAACTGTGTGAAAAGAGGTAGTTAATTTTAAAGCTGAGGATTTTACCGCGTGGCTTGATTAGCTCGAAAATTGGTATAAATAAACTGAGTCAAGTTATAAAATTCCACCCCTGTGGGGGTGAAAAGCGGGGATACAGTTTATTTGAAAAATCTGATTCCTTTGTTCTATAAACTTAAAAATTGGCCCGAATACTTATTTATCTAAATTAATTATAAAGATCATACCAACATACATTTTCGAAACTTTTAGAGGAAAGTACGAATTTCACGCGGACGAAGTCGCGGGCAGAAGCTAGTTTTTATAATAATTTTGAAATAATTCCTTTTACGTCAGACGTCTTTTTTTTCTTGGAGACATACATCACTTGTTTGAATTTTCTCTCATACGACGGCCGAAATTATTATTTATCGTGGAAGAAACACCAAAATTTATATTATTACAGCAATTTATAAGTTATTGGATCGTGCATGTTCATCGTGTTATTAATTATTTGATTGAAATTGAAAGTTCAGCGTCTATTTTATCTTTTTGGCCGGTTTTGAGGCCCCACGGACGTTCCAAGTTGCAATACGCAAGTCTGGGCAAGTATATTTTATTGCGGTAGACGGCTGATTTCTAAGTGTTGTGAACCCAGTAACATCTACGACTAAGTCTGATAACTGTGTATACATTAATGCTTGTCCTTCATACTGTGTTAATGAGCTGGCTAATTGGGGGCTGTTCGTTTGAGACTGGGGTTTCGTGGGTTGGCCTTGCTCTTTACGTGAGTTGTATTGGTATTGTAAAGGCTTGTTATGTTGTGTTGTTTTGACGTTGTTTGTTTCTTGTATTAGATCTATCAGGTTTCTGTTGGCCGACTTATTCGGCTCCATCCACCCACCCAGACTTCTTGTATTTGAGCCATAGGCCGCAGTCCGCAAGGATTCCATGACCAAGATCGATTTCCCAACTACTTTTTTTACCCTTTTGTTATAGACCCAATATTTTTTTCCTTTTACGCTATAGCAGGTTGTTGTTGTTGTTGTTGGTTTGTATCTTTTTGTGGACTTATTTTCAACCACGTTGGCGTGGATCGGTATTGATTGCAATCGATATTTAGACTTGTCGCGTCGCGTTGAAAAACTCAAATTTATTTTTGATACTCAACACTTTATTTGCATTCCACAATGTGTACTTAGGTGGTAAGTTCATAAGAGAAAGAGATAATGTTCATTATGGACCCTGTCGGGCACAGCAAAAAGTGAAAAACACAAATTTATGTTGGAGAGAGGAATCTAACCTAAATCTAAAATAAATCCAATAATACCATATTAGGAACTCTTCTTAAACTATCGCTTAAATATTCGTTTAGGCTGTAATAGCATTTTTTAATTAAAAATTGTTTTAGTTTTTTTATAAATAAGTTTGATGAGATCAAAGATTACAGCGGCCATGGGAACTAGACCGTTCGGTCATTCGATTGTATTTTATCTTCTTTTTTTTATTAATTCAGGTAGTTTATTATATATTTTTATGGACATTACATATGGACTTGTTGAGTGTATTTTTAGTCGAGAGTTAGGAATGTTTAATCTTGATTTGTGTCGGAGTGTGTATGTCCTCGCGCTTTTTATAAATCTCTTGATATTTACGAACAAATTTGCAAGTTTCTAATATGTATATACTGGGGAGTGTTAAAATATTATAATTTTGGAAGTGAGGTTTGCAGCTGTCAGTTTGATCGATGTTTACGAGGATTCTAACTAATTTTTTCTGAAGAGTAAATAGTGTTGGTGCGTCTGTGCTATTTCCCCAAAGGGTAACTCCGTAGCTTAGCCATGCGTAAGCATACGCATAGTAGGTGGTGAGCGCTGTTTGGGGCTGTCTCCACGAGCGACAGAATCGCGGCGATAATATCGTCGTGCCACGTATTTCTATACACTCTCTATGAACGCATCTCCACACGGCGATGTTATCGCGGCGATGCGACGAGTGGCAATGTGCGCGCGTAACGTCGTCGTATCGCCGCGGTATCGTCGCTACTGGTGGCGCGCACGCCGCGCGCTCGCCGCAGAACGTGGCGCTCTCGCAGCGAGCGCGCGGCGGGCGCGCTGTCAAACGCAGCGTTGCCTCTCGCCACGCAAGGTTAACATTGAAAAGTTTATTCGGCGATTCCGTTACGAGTCGTCGCGGGCACGCGGCGATTCCGTTACCAGTCGCGACGATACGCTGGCGGAATAATCGCTCGTTCGTGGAGACGACCCGACGATAGAAGCGCGGATCCGTTGCGATTCTCTCGCTCGTGGAGATGGCCCCTTGGAGACTGGTGGTTTTTTTTATTTCATGGAGAGCATATGAAAATCTTAAAATTTTTGATTTAAGTTTTTGTATGTGGGATTTCCAGTTTGTGTATCCAAGTTTAGTCCAAGTAAGGTAAATTTATTAACAATATCAATTTTAGTGTTATTAAAAGAAAAATTTATTTTTAAAGGCGTCTTTTTAATGGGGATGAAAGTTAATTAATTTAGTCTTTGAAAAGTTTATTTCGAGGTTGTGTGCGTTCATCCAGGTAATGATTCTCCGACTCCTCCCAGATGGAGGCCAGCAGGCAACAGGTGCGGGGGCACCTTTGCCTGTATTGCACAGGCCTCCATCAATGTTGGACGGGAATGGCCAGGTGTTCCCGGCTATTCCCGTAGCCCCCCAGCCTGGGGGGCATGCGGGGCCCGCCAGCTAGGCGGTCATGCGCCGGGAGGGTTGTGGAAGTAAGGGCTGAGCCGGTTTCCCATGGCCCTACCATCACGGCGATGCGGGAACACCGCTGAGTTTTAGTGGGTATACTGTCGGTGTTCATTACCCCGTCTCGTCCCCCGCGAGCGGGGATGCGTAATGTATTTCTCAGCGAAAAAAAAAGGTAATGATTTTGGTGAAAATTGATTTCAGTTCTTCGTTTAGGTATAAGTTGTTATGACATGATACTAATAGAGAAATGTCATCCGCGAACAATATACATGGTCCGTCTATGATTTTAGGTAAGTCGTTGATATATATTAAAAAATAAGAGACATCCTATTACACTACCTTGAGGCATTGAGGCGCTAATTGATTTGCTATCTGATCGGACTTTTTTTATTTCTTTCGTCTGTTTATTAAAAAATTCAATTTCTACTGTTTGCTCTCTGTTCTTTAGGTAAGATACAAGCCAATCATGAGCTTTTCCGCGAATGCCTATTCCGTATAATTTGGCAAGCAATATATTAAATTGGACTTTGTCATAGGCTTTGGTCATATCTAGTAGTATGCCTACTGCATATTGTTTATTATTGATTATATTAAGTGCTTCTTGAACAAATTTGTAGACTGCCAAGTTGTTGAGCGGTTTTTTCGGAAACCATTTTGGCATTCATCAAATATTTTATATTTTTCGCAATACTTATACAGGGTGTTACAGAAAGGGTATATCAATACAAACGGGTTGAAGAGTGTATCTGGTCTAGAATCTCTGTACAAAATTTTAGCTCAAAAGCATTAACTTTGAAAATGCTTAATTTTTTTTTTATTTCGACATCACGGCGCTGCACTGGCGCGCGGCGGCGTGATGTGCGTGTACAAGGCGCACAAACACACTACAGATAATGGATAATGACCCTTGTAGTGCGGTGACACGTTTTTTATGATTTCAATTTAATAAACTATCGAAATAAAAAAATATTAAGCATTTTCAAAGTTACTGCTTTTGAGCTGAAATTTTGTACAGAGATTCTAGACCAAATACACTCTTCAACCTGTTTGTATTGATATACCCTTTCTGTAACACCCTGTATATCCGGTCACACATAGCCTTTTCAAAGATCTTTGAGGCTGTAGGTAAAAGGGCTATTGGGCGGTAATTGTTAGGATCTGAATTTGATTCTTTTTTGTGGATCGGTTTAATTAGTGACTTTTTTAAAAGATCGGGGAAGGCACCTTCTTCAAATGATTGGTTCAGAAGGAGGTAGAACGGCAGCGTCAATTCGTCTGCGCATTGCTTCAATAAGACAGGCGGTATTTCATCTATCCTATGGCTACTTTTATTACCGACTTCACAAATGTTCGGTTGTTTTTTTTTTTGTATGTTTGTTCATCGAATACTCCGCCAATTGTCGACGGATTTTCAAAATTCTTTTTTTTTTTCGAAAGTAGATAGTTCTGAGGTGGTCCCACTGTCACCAAGTTAGGATCTGATGATAAGATCTTAGAGAAATCGAGGGCAACCCTCAAATTTTAAAGGCTCGCTTGTTGTTTTTCGCATATTTTATGAAGTATCTTGTGTATTTGCGTATGGTTGTCACAATCTCAGGTAGCTGGACTGATGATGGAAGGTACAACTCCTTAACAGTAAGAAGTTACTCGAACAGGCAAGGACTGATTTACCGACTTCACAAAAAGGAGGAGGTACTATGTTCGGCTGTTTGTATGTTTTTTTTTTTGTATGTTTGTTCATCGAATACTCCGCCAATTGTCGACGGATTTTCAAAATTCTATTTTTGTTCGAAAGTAGATAGTTCTGAGGTAGTCCCATTGTCACCAAGTTAGGATCTGATGATGGAATCTTAGAGAAATCGAGGGCAACCCTCAAATTTTATAGGCTCATTTATTGTTTTTCGCATATTTTATGAAGTATCTTGTGTATTTGCGTATGGTTGTCACCATCTCAGTTAACTGGGCTGATGATGTAAGGTACAACTCCTTAACAGTAAGAAGTTACTCGAACAGGCAAGGACTGTTTTTTAGTAAATTGTTTTGATGTTTGATAGGGCATTTGCCACATTTGGTCTCATGATCATCAAGTCATGATCTGATGCTGCAGTCAGGATAGTCTGCAGAGTACCTAACTCCTCGACAACTAACAGCAGATATATCGTGTTTAGGCTCATTGAAAAGGGCTCGATGTGTGGATAAACGTACTGTTAATGAGGAACACCGAAGTACATAAAGACCAGATGCTGAAGCCAGGAGCATCAGAAAAAGTACCAACCTTGAAAATAATTACAGCACCGTAGTCGTGTTTGGGCTCATTTTAAACGGGACCAAATTTTAAGTTCAATGCACTGTTGACATAAGTCTGGCCTGATGCTGCAGCCAGGATTATCAGCATCTAGTCTAAAAACATCAGGTCAGGATTTGATGATAGGATCCTAGAGAAATCGAAAGAACTCTTCAAATATCATAGGCACACCTATAGCGATTTGGGTATTTTTTATAGTAACTCGTGCATTTGCTCTCGGAAAGTACTATTTGGTGAAGTGGAACTGATGATGAAGACCACAGATGGCCACCGGAACTACTCAATAATATCTAAGTATTTCACGGGTTGCGATTCGATTACTTTAATATGGTTGCTAAGCAATTTATGCTCGTCACAATGTGAATGGTGATATGGAGCTGATGGTGGACCTTATTTTGTTTGTAAAAGGCGATGATCACTAGGCTATTGTAACTTAGATAAATTATAAGCAGACCCACTAAAAAGCGTGAAATAAAAACTTTTTAAGAAAAAAAAACCGACTTCCAAAAAAACACTACAAAGTGAAAAATAACTTTAATTTCGGAAGTCGGTGGCAAAAACTAAAATACAGATCCAAAGACACCGACTTCCGAAATTAAAGTTATTTTTCACTTTGTAGTGTTTTTTTGGAAGTCGGTTTTTCTTTAAATGTTTTATTAATCGGTTTACTTCCCAAGGGTCTATAGGGCTATGAAACATGCTATACGGACGTGCCGTCGACTCCCGACTGCCAGGTTGTCCGACGCCGCTCTCCCCTATTGATGCAAAGAAGTTGTTAAAAATGCTGGCTACTTGTTTGGGTTCGGATATTGTGTTACCATTTATTTGCAACTAGCTGTGCCCGCGACTTCGTTCGCGTGGATGTCGGAACTTAACAATATATTTTGTGTGCGTCGGTATCCTGCGAGGATACCGATTCAAATCTTTATTTTTTATTTATGCTAGTGCTTCTCTATAAACAACATTAGCTGTGGAACCATCTGGAGCGTACACAAAAAGGTTATTGGGGTAGATTACGTGTGAAAGAGCTACGTATAGTTGACCATGGGAAAAGCATCCAATACTTAGGTTCACTCCCGCAACTCACTTCATGTTCTTCTTCTGATTCCTGGGACCTACTTAATCTCGCCCTTTTCGCATCTCGGCTACGCTGCGAAAGGTTCGTTTTTTTTCAAGAAGGCATTTTCAGAAAAAGAACTGAATCAAACAAATAAAATATTGAACAAAACACAAACTTTCAAAATGAAAATGAAGACAAATAAAATTTCAAACAACGAAGTAAATAAAACTACTTGACTCAAATTGCAAGTTATTATTTACTTTTATTTACTTACTTATAAAACACACACGCACACTTGTTCTGAGCTTCTGAGCATTAGGAAAAAAAGTGGGGCTCGTCTTTGTGGATGGCTCTATCTGATTATGAAACTAAAAAATGGTAAATTCTTCATGGATTTGGCATAAATTGTCTAGCTTCATCCGAAATTGCATTAGCAATAGATGTCAAAGCACTTGCGATATTGCCAATGTTTTCGGACAATTGGGCAAGTGCTTGCGCTGTAATCATTTCCGCTTCAACCCGCCGCGCTTCGATACTCGCGAACTGGTCCATATTTGCATCCAACGGCCTCTGAGAGCGGCGGCGCCGGTGGGGGGTGGGGTGGGGTGGTATGGTATTCTGAAGTGCTATTATCTCCCGTTTACGTATTTCTTTTTCTATCCGCGCAAAAACTCTATCTGGGGGTATAAAAGAGTGTCCAACTATGGGGAAAACCAGCTCCAAAGTCTTTACATGGCGAGGAGCCTCAGCTAGCCACTTAGTACACATTGCCAGAACTGTGGTATTTTTGTTTTGGCCGGCACAGCCATCTGCTATCAAGCGTACAGTCTTTATTCCATCCAGATCTGTATTCTGGAGTCTATGGTAAACAGCTGAAGCAATTTCGTTGGAAGCTTTAGGAAATAGTTTTCTGTCCAGCAATAAGCAAACACATTTGATGGTTCTAATTTACTTTTCGATGATCCCTGAACTATAGTGAACTTAAACAAATTGACTTGACGAGAGTAATAAGCTGATTAATCGGGGGTCTTCGGTAAACACAAATTTTTTTGGCAGTCAAAAGATAAAGTAATTAAATCAGAATTTTCTTCTTTGACATAACCAAAAAAAGCCTTTGCTTTCAATTTGTGTATTCTCTAATTTATTAATAACTAGCTGCGCCCCGCGGTTTTACCCGCATAAGTTTCGATCCCGTGGGAATATCGGGATAAAAAGTAGCCTATGTCCTTTCCCGGGACTCAAACTATCTCTATACCAAATCAAATTTCATCTAAATCGGTTCAGCGGTTTGAGCGTGAAGAAGTAACAAACATATAAACACACACACACACACACTCACAAACTTTCGCCTTTATAATATTAGTGTGATTCATTGCGGACATTATTGTCCGTTTCTGTTTTTATGTTTTCACCAAACCGCAGGCAAGTCGAGCATACATCGGTCCGAGGTGAGCCAAATCCCAAATTGTAATTCTGGTTAAATAAATTACCTACGGAAGTACCTAAGTCACTGATTGCACCCTATATTTGGTAATTTGAAGAACAATCAAAAAAATTTTCTGGCAAACTTTTAGACGTTTCTTCAAATCAGGGCTATACACAAAATAAGAAATTTGTGAACTCTTTGGCTTATGGTTACCAGTTGTTGGACGACGACGTTGAGTCTCTTTAATTTTGCAATGTTTTAATATGAAAGCATCTTGTTTGTTAGGGTTCCGTAGTCAACTAGGAACCCTTATAGTTTCGCCATGTCTGTCTGTCCGTCCGTCCGTCCGTCCGTCCGTCTGTCCGTCCTCGCTTAATCTCTGTGACCGTTAGCACTAGAAAGCTGAAATTTGGTACCAATATGTATATCAATCACGCCAACAAAGTGGTAAAATAAAAATTGGAAAAAAATTTTTTATTAGGGTAGCCCACCTATATGTAAAGTAGGAAGTGATTTTTTTTTTAATTTCAACCCTAACGTGTGATATATTGTTGGAAAGGTATGTAAAAATCAATAGGGGTTTACTAAAATCATTTTTTGATAATGTCAATAATTTCGGAAATAATCGCTCCAAAAGTAAAAAACAATGTGTCCCCCCCCCCCTCTAACTTTTGAACCATTAGTTTAGAAAATATGAAAAAAATCTGAAAAGTAGAACTTTATAAGGAATTTCTAGGAAAATTATTTTGAACTTGATAGAAACAACAGTTTTTGTACAAAAAAGACAAAAAGTTGTACAAAATCATTTCTGGACTAAGTTCGTAGTATAATCGTATATGCAAGCATTTTTTTTAACTTCGTTTACATATTTTATTATCCTGAACGTATCTTTTTTCAAACAAAAAAAGAATTATTAAAATCGATTCTCGCAATCCAAAATTACCACCGAAAACTTCTGGCACGTCTATGTATTAATTAGTAACCCAATTCCCCGAGAGATGGCGCTGTAGGTACATTACATTGGTTATTACATTGGGTCGGGTATTATCGAATTGTACGTGGGAACACTTATTGTGACGGACGGGAAACTACGGAACCCTACACTGAGCGTGGCCCGACACGCTCTTGGCCGGTTTTTTTTTTATTTTTAAATTGATAAAATCTATCATGAAATGTCTTTCATTGTGATAGACAAGCACTGAAGTTCTTTTTTATGCTTGCATAAAGGTCTCATTGGCAACGTTTTTGGTGAATACCTAAAAAAAAAAAAAAAAAAAACTAAAAATACACTATTGACGACAAACTTTTTTTTATATTGATTGAGGTTGAAACATCTACCAGTTTCAACGTGATAAAGTAACAAACACTTTTATTTCAAACTAGCTTCTGCCCGCGACTTCGTCCGCGGGAAATTCGTACTTTCCTCTAAAAGTTTCGAAAATGTATGTTGGTATGATCTTTATAATTAATTTAGATAAATAAGTATTCGGGCCAATTTTTAAGTTTATAGAACAAAGGAATCAGATTTTTCAAATAAACTGTATCCCCGCTTTTCACCCCCACACTGGGTGGAATTTTGAAAAATCGTTTGACATTGGCTCGAGAAGTTGAGGCTCTAACTCTCAGTTTAACCGATTTGCTCTTTAACCGATTTGCTCTATGCCTTGATACTTTTTTGGTAAAAGATTCTTTTTATTTCAATTTCATTCTTGAATCTTCATGATTATCTTATACTAGCTTTTGCCCGCGGCTTCGCTCGCGTAGAATTTGGTCTGCCACATTAAGTTACGTGACATTTTTTTTAAATACTGATATTTTTTTAATGTACCTACCTTCACATCGTACATCCCAGATTTCTAACTTCAAAATTAGTTTCCATACAATCTTTGAACTCCTATACCTAATATTTAGAGGGTATCTCTTGAGGGTGGAATTATCTGAATTCCTTTCTAAGTGCTCATTATTTTAAGCTATAATAGAACTCTGCAAATTTCAAAATGCTAAGTCCAGTGGTTTCTTCATCAATCTTTACCTGTATGGTGTGTTTATAAAAAATTGCCTTGAGATTATCCTATCCAGCACAAACGGATTACTAAACACTGACAACTAAATAGGTCGGACCAATGTTACTTGCATTTAATCACTACATAGTATAAAACAAAGAAGCTTTCTTTTTCCCTATGAATGCTTAAATTTTTTAAAACTACGCAACGGATTTTGCTGCGGTTTTTAGGGTTCCGTACCCAAAGGGTAAAACGGGACCCTATTACTAAGCCTCCGTCGTCTGTCTGTCTCCAGGCTGTATCTCATAAACCGTGATAGCTAGAAAGCGGAAATTTTCACAAATGATGTATTTCTGTTGCCGCTATAACAACAAATACGAATAAGAATTAAGTACATATTAAGGGGGGCTCCCATACAATAAACGTGTTATTTTCGCCGTTTTTTATAGACAATGGTACGGAACCCTTCGTGCGCGAGTCCGACTCGCACTTGGCCGGTTTTTTAATAGATTTTGTAATAACTAAAGAATTATGTGGTACGTAATTGGAATAGGTGAACATCTGTGTTAATTTATCTGTGTTTTTACTGCAATATACTCCTGTATACTATGTTATTTGATTTTTTTTTGTTCAGCGTAAATAAGAAGATTTTGGGATTTAGAAACACGTGAGCAAGCTACGTAAAGCTGCCCATGGGAAAAACAGGGCGTGCCTAAATGTATCCCCGCTACTTTCAAAGTTTGCCCTTGCGATTTATTGATGGTCATAGAAAATGCAACTTTAAGTGGAAACTGTAAACGTTTGAAATTAAAGGGTAAGTTATTGGGTATTATTGGGATGCGTGGAATAAGAACATTTTCACCCTTAGCTTCTCCAGTTAAAATTGTGGCCTTAACAATATGCCTGCCTAGTTCCCTGACTCGCAATCTAGTGCCATTACATAGTCTCGGGGCTTCCAAGTTACGCATTAACAAAACAGCAGCCTAATTGCGAAACTTATTTTGATTCTGAATGCAACTCCGAACTGAAGCCAACTCCAGTTGTAATCGGCTTCAATATTCGGAATTGTGAGACTTTATCTGATTCAAACTAATCAGAATTGGTTAGTGACGTACTCTTTTTTGGGCAGAATTTGTTTCGTGAACGCGTTTCGTTTCATCATAGATGAACTATTCGCTTCTGAATATTTTTGCTATAATTAAATTTTGTTTTGATTACAACTGATGGTCTACTACTGCTTATAAATAAAAATGTACAATGATAGCCGAAAAATGAAAAACCAATTTATAATACACTTTCTACCAAAAACTACCATAATTGAAATACGCAAGGAAACGTTTTATTTTTCACATTTTAGTTATCTGTGGCCAACGATAAAATCGTAAAAACGCAGTGTTGTCAACTTAGTGGGATTTCCACTAAACCTGGGGGTTTGGACACAGGGGTGGGGTGCTGGCGGACAATATTTTGCTTTTAGTGACTGGTGGGTTAGAGTGCTAGACTAATTCAATTTGTAGAAAACAATACAATAAACTACTTAAGCGCAGAAAATGTTATAATAACACGATAATGGCATGTTTTATGTTTTATTTCATCATTATCATTTCAGCCGAAAGACGTCCACTGCTGGACATAGGCCTTTTTTGAAAGTGAGAAATAAATCATAAAACTACTGACGTTTTACCTACGATTTATTTCTTTCAAATGCGGAAACCACTATGGATTTGAACGCTGATTTGCATGGAGATCGAAAAACAAAGTAATTTCGAAAAAAATCACACGGCAACATACTTCCGGGATAAAAAAACCAACATCTAACAAACATAACAATCATCTTCACTAACATCTTGAGTAAACTATTTTATGATAATTACTATTGTAGTAGGATGATGCTAAAAAAAATACTGTGAATAACTTATGTGTTCATTCTCAAATCTTAAAATGGACGATCGAACATTGGTAATAAGAATAAAAATAATTAAAAAAAATTGCGACTTCTAGTGGACTCGGGAGAAAAGTTGGCACTTGGCAACACTGACAATGAGTGAAAGTTATTATGAAAATAGGAAACTTTTAAACCATAATATTCTTTGTTTGGTTTTATTTTGAATGTTGTTTAAATTATTAGTTGTTTTTTAACATACAAAATTATATTTAGGTACTATTCTCATACAGAAACATGGGCCTATGTTAAATAGTTTCGGAAAATTTTTCTCGCGGTTTATTGTAGAAGGAATACGTTTGTCAAGTTCTCTGAAAGAGGACAATCGGAGGTTTTCGCTGGCTGCACCAAAACTTAGGCTGTTTTGCTCGATAGCGAAAAGTACCTAAGTCAATATAATCCTACAAGTAAGTACTTAACCCAATATATTTACGAAAAAGTTGTTCGTATCTCATTAGATTATTGTGGCTCGTATACTTACCTACTTTTGATACCGATGATCATCAAACATCGACCTATATTAGCTTTTGAATACTCAATAGTAAATGATAACTTCTCCACGTACTTACACATAATAGTTATAACAACTTAATACACGATCTAAGACGACCCACTGACCGATCTTTAAGAATTAAAAATAAAGCTTAAACCATAAGATTTCAATATGTTTTTAATTTTCAGTTATGACTTCCAACAAATGGGACTGACTGAGGGTGAGGATGATTTTGTAAATAAAAGAGCACTTCAACTGGGACAAAGTGTCCTTACTTTCTCACTCTATGGGAGCAATCACTGGCTGCACTAAGAATTAGGCTGTTTTGCTCAATAGCGAAAAGCCAATATCTTCATCACAAGTAAGTAACCGTCCTAAGACGACCCACTGACCACCCAATATATTTAGGAAAATGTTGTCAAAGTCAAAAGGCACTTGAATGTCAAATGTTGTTTGTATCATACACATACTGACAATCATTCCTTTTTTGTATATATAAGCAACTTATTTAGCTTAGCTTGGATAGCTATTTGTTGTGGATAAAATAATTATCATAGTATGTCTGTTAACCTCCATTCTAACAACTGAAATTATTAATCAATATGTTTGTACATAAGTAGTTATTGAAACAAATTATAATAACCATTAATCAAATAACAACTAAGTACAAAACATTAATCATAATATTTTTGCAGATGGTGCTAAGAGCTGAAAATACAAGAATGAAACACTGCCCTACTAACATCAATCTAGTTGACATATAATGGATTTTCTTACAAAGAATGGAAAACCTATCTGCCGTATTAATAATTAAAGGTAAGCTTTTTGACACAGTTAAGAATCAAGCAGCAACTCACATAGGTAATAATTATTGATGATAAATATATCATAATTACTATGTTATATTTTATGTATACCTAACTAATGTTTACCATTCAAAAGTGTTATGTTAAATAAAAATGTTTGGAGACTGAAATACTGGCCCTAAACAAAGAAGAAATTAAACACTGCACAGCATGATAAGGCCTATGGCTTTTGTTCAGCCATGGGCTGATGATGATGTTGAAATAAAACGCGCGCAGTTGTTACACATGTTCAAAAGACTTGTAAAGGAACACTGCTTGTCGTTGTGATTTTGTCCTAACTGCAATCATCTACTGTCTTCTTTTATTTTCGGTGCTTATAATTAATTAGTATGTATTTATTTAAGTATCTATAATTTTGGATATGTATTTATCTGTGTATCTATTTTAGTGTATTGTATATATAATATTTGCACCAATGACAGCCCCATTTTATGTTCAGCGAAATCACTGTCCATTCCAAGGTTGCCTGGAAGAGATCGCAGAAAGCGATAAGGCCGCCCATTGTATATTTTGTAGTGTTTGATGTGTTTATTTCATGTTATGTATTTTTGTGGTGTACAATAAAGTATTTATAAATAAATAAATAAAATATGCCTAGTTTTCTACATAACATAGTTTAAGTACCTACCTACTTTATTTGATTAGAGAATAATATGATTCATTTTAACATTGCAGGAGAATTCTCGGGGTGGTTCACCTACGAAGACATGAAGGCAGCATGATTGACGCCCATTACTGGTCGCCACTGCTACTGCTGCTCAGCAACTACTTCAGTTTTTAAGCTTCTCAAGTACAAACTCAAGATTGTTAATAAAAGCTAATCATTGTATTTTAGAAAACTTGAATATTCAGTCTTGCATGACAAAGATATAGGTAAACATATTATCTATCTAGTGTTTTAATTGTGAACTGTAAAGGTACAAATAAAAATAACTTGTTATGAAAAATGTAAGAATAGAACACTAAACCTTTTTTTTTAATAAAGACAGGTGATTATTATAGTGATACTAATTAGAAAATAGTGGTGTTTAGCTAAATTAACTGTCATTCATTGGGTATAGGTAAATAAAAAAACATAAAATATAGTAAACAAAAAAAACTGGTTTTATTTAAATGTTATTACAACCTTAACTGACAATAGTATTTATTCACATTTAACATGAAATATTTGGACATGCGGTAAGAATAAATTGGAACAAATATGTTGTATGGGATTGGTGGAATTTGGCATCTGAAGTCTTCTCGTAAAAGTCATCATGGATAATTTATATACTGCTTTCTAATGCTTGCTGTCAGAGAAAGTAATTTTTTCTTGAATAATGTGGTTGAGCCTGACAACTGAAAGATAAAAAAAAAGAATTTTTGTAAATCCTCACTATAAAATTACAACCATCCACAAAGTAAAAGGCCTCTCCCCTTAAACACTTCAATGCAAAAATTCCTTAATCTGTAAAGAGCATGAGAGCTCTTTGAAAACTTGCTCTTTAAGTGACTTCCAATTTACTTTGCTATCAATACCTATACAGATAGATTGTTGCTGTGCATAGCACACAACATAATTATAAGATACAATATTTAGGTGGTTATATCTATGATGGGCACATTCAATGTTCAACACGTACCTAACAAGAAAATAATACTGACATTACCTTGAACAGACAATGATGTGGATATGAGTAGGTCTATGTATATGATGGTGTGTGTGTTCGTCGTAGTCCTTAGGTACATAACCCATTGATTTACGTATATTGCTTCAAAGTGTGCTTTTTGTTCTTCCTCTTTACTTATTGCCTTTCCAATGAAGTAAAAGCCAGACTGTGTTGCTAAGCTTCTGGCATAAGTTAACGTTTGTTATGATACGGACGAGGTACGAATTTGTCTTTCGTTAAAATGCCACCAATATACATCGTTTCTGAAATATGATAATATGTATCTTTAATTTAGATTGTAAGCACTTGTAACAGAATAAAACTTTTACAAATATTTTAATAAATTCACATCACCGCCTCGATTTTTAAAATACCACTGATATTGATGCATTGAGGTTTTACACATTCACAATTTATCAGGAAGACTACCACTTACATTTTTTCGAAATAATTATGGAGATCACGCGTTTATATCCTAAAATATGTAGAACGGAAAATGATTCCGACGAGAAGGTCGCCTTCGGTTTCAAACCAACTGCAGTTGGTTTCGATTTGACGTTTTAAGCCAATAGTCCCTTGTCATTTTACGTTTCACAATTCGAAAAATTGACGTTTGCCCACTTTTTCTTGACATTTCGTTCATTCTTTAACGTTCATAATTGGTTTCATAATAAACTAGAGTTTCGCAATTCGAAAATCGTAAAATGAAGCCAATTGTGATAGAAATGAAGCCAACTGATCAGAATCATTTGACGATTTGGCGTTCCGCAATTAGGCTGCCGGTATGCCGACTTTTAATTGGAGCTTATGTGATGGCACCCCGGATAGCTCCAAAGAGTTAAGAAACTCCACGGGGTAGCTTGTACAGTCTTCAGATGACATGACTGTGTCGATAGAGTTGTAGGTTGTTGCATCGCTGGTTACTTGGTCCAAGATAATGTTATTGATTTTCGCAACTGTCTCATTTCTTGGTGCTAGTATAGTTCTTTCACATAGCCAACTTTCATCGTGGATGTTCTGTTGCAAATTTGGAAAAACTTGAGCAATGAGTGCGTCTTCCGAATCCACAACGTGACAAAATTGGTTAGTGAATAGAACCATACCTTCTTCGACTGCGACGCCGCATCGCGCTCCGCCCGTGCTGCGGCCGCCGCCGCGGCGTCAGGCGCTCCGTTCAAGTCAATCATATCGTGATAACTTTTAAACTATTCGGCCAAATTACTTAGTGTGAAAGACAAAGTTTATTTACATTAAATACTTAATGCGAGAAATGTATTCATTTTGATAAGAGTTTGATAATTAGTATATACTAAATGTGCATTGTAAAATAGTACCAAATTTAATTAGATTTATGGTTCACAATTTTGGTTGTACTGGCTTGCACATAAAAGGTAGATATATGCTGTCGCGGACTTTTATTTAGATCTACTTAAGACAAACAATCCTGCGGTACATCATCTTTATGTAACTCCATTGGTTTAGGCAGCGCACGCCAAGGTAGCTCTCAGATGGAAGATTTTTTTCCGACTTAATTGACACGTATCGTTATATTATGACCAAAATTACATAAAATTATTATAAATTGTAGCCTATGTGTTATTCTGATGAATAACCTATATTACTGTAAAGTTTCATCCAAATCCGTTCAGTAGTTTTTTCGTGAAAGAGTAACAAACATACATCCATCCTCACAAACTTTCGCATTTATAATATTAGTAGGATAGGACTATTTGTGTGTCTGTTGTTTTGTATGCCTAAATTGCTGAACTGGACCAATTTTAATGATTTTGCGTCGAGTTATTAACCCGCCGAGGACACCAGGGATCAAAATACTCGACATAAAATTACATGATTAATATTATTGATTATAAATGTTTCTATCCATACTACCTAACATTATAAAAAAGAAAATCTGTCAGTATGTTTTTCTATTTCATGGTCAAACCGCTGGACGGTGAGATGAATGTTTCAAAATATCATCGAAATCTGATCAGTGTGGGGGCGCAGCTAATAAAATCTATACTTATAATAAATCTGTAGAGAGGTCAATTCTGTACATGAAATATATTTTCAAAATAACTGATGCTAAAAATGCAATCAGTAAAATTTTTGTCTGTCTGTCTGTATGTTCCTTATAGAAACAAAAACTACTCGACGGATTTTAACGAAACTTGGTACAATTATTCTTCATACTCCTGGGCAGGTTATAGTATACTTTTCATCACGCTACAATTAATAGGAGCAGAGTAGTGAAGGGAAATGTTGGGAAAACGGGAGAAGTTACTCCATTTTTAAGCTTCCGTCGCGTGTGCAGCCTTAATGGTTAAAGTTACATAGAAATCATGTATGACGGAAATATTCTACATAAAATTGTCTAAAAAATATCCTGCAACAGCATTCGTCTATCTTTTATGGTTGACTCACAATAACACGTGTAACTCCTGATAGCTTAGCAGTTCGGAGCATTCTGATTATATTTGTTTACTCTTACGTTTATAATACTCTCACTCATCCCTAATTTAAAAAAGAATCATAGAAATCGGTATAGAAACACCAAACTTATACATGAAATAAGCCATCGCGCCGTCGCACGTCGCATGTGAATACTGAATCATGCTATAAGGATTATTTTTGTGTAACGGTTGTCGCGCTCGACACGGGTCGCGGCGGCGGCAGGGTATAAAAGGCGGGAGGTCCGAGAGCGAGCTTCCCTTATTGACAGACAATAATTGATATTGAGAAACCGTGCTTATCAGCGCGACTTTTAGTGTCTAAACACACTATGCCGAAGGTACGCGACCGAAGTTCGGCATGATTACGCCTGCAATGCTATTTGAATTACTGACGACACATTATGCCGAAATTACGTTGCGTTAGCTATAACGCAACGTAATTTCGTAAGTAATCGATAGTGAACAAATCGGTAAAATCTCGGAATATGTATGAAAATCGAGTGACAAATGCTTATCAATCTTTTCGTGGAATCGATTCATAGCGTATCAAGTTCCTTTAATTTTTCTTCTGTTAGCAACATTGGTCACTTAGTATAGTCTAAATCTGTGCTGGTCACCGACTGACAGATAACAGATACAAAAAAACCGGCACCTATAAAAAAGTATTCTGTGACCAGCACTCATTCGTTTTCTTTCGTTGTGAGTGCGCACGGATTTTCCATGTTTTATTGAATATCCCACGACCTTTGCTTTGTATATTATAAATTATGAAGGACTATTCGACGGATCTTGCTACTTTGAATTACCTGGCTCTCTATTTTGGACAACTGATTACGCCTATCGATCGGATATTGACGACATGGATCGCTGTGTGAATTGTACCATTGCGACTGGTCGCAGTAACTCTTTTGGCAGAAGAGTCTTGGACGATGAGGCGATTTTATAAAAACGAGCTTTTAGCCTATCAAGCGAACAAAACCAGACTTATGTACAGTCGCCAGCACATCAAGTTACCCCACTTTGACCTTGAACGCGTTATGAGCAACAACAGCGAGAATCGTGCGAAAGAGATAAGTAGCTTTTTGTCTGTTCTTACTTAATGTTTCGTGCTGCAGTGTGGACGTGAGAGTGTGTGCGTATGCGCGTCGTCGTGTAGAATAAAATATTGTGCGATAAGAAATAGCGTCGCAAGTTGAATACTTGATTCGAGTCGAATTAAAAACCTCTTCCTCCCTTCTATTCCAATACATAATGATTAATACTAGGTTTTCTTTAGTTAATTCAATTGCACACACTTCCAGTACATATTCAGTTGACATATCTGTGATGTCCTTAATCTCTATGCAATTTATGTGCTCTTGTAAGAGAATGCAGACACCTCCGCCTCCTCTACTTTTTCGGCAATATGATGCAGCAATTTTGAATACGTTGAATTGCATAAGGTCTATTTTATCTTGGGATAGCCAAGTCTCCATTAGTTACCAAGTTTTTAATTTTCTTTTTCTTCTTGCGTGTATCATTGTCACTGTGAAGTGAAAACTTCTTTAGCGGCGTTGCACACTTTTTTGTAATGGGTAAACAATGTTAAACTCGCGTCAGGACATCGCGTCAGGTCACGTGACCGTCAGCAGAGATTCCCCCCCCCCCCTCTCTTTTTACGGCGGCGCCAACCGAAGTGAACGAAGTGACACACGACATTATATTAATTCAATTAATAATTGGTTTATTTCAACGTTAATATTCAAGTTTTCACTTCTGCCGGCACTCCCGGAGTGCAACCCGTCTTTTTTTTTCTTTAAACTACTGTGTTTCAAAGTGTGCTTCTTCTTCCTTAATAACTACATTAGGTTCTGAACTAACTGACTCATCATTGTGTTTTTTTTTAGATTTCTTGCCTTTTGTTTTGTTTCCATCATCAGCAGTAAAATTTTTCTTAGAATTGTCAAAAATATCGTCTGCTATCCTTTTTTTCTTAGAATTGTCAAAAATATCGACTGCTATCCATTGATATCGTCTGCAGCACTGAAAAATTAAGTTTGAAATGTAGTCCTGCATTTTTATTATACTTATCTGAGGGGAAAACCTGGCCAATTGTGAGCCTAGGTAGGTCTAGCCTAGCTAGGTATTCTGTGATCAAACTGGCTATGTATTATGGACCAAAAATACACCATATATGTGACAGATAGACAACAGAAGTACAGACTGACGGGGGAGGCTTAGTGGTTGGTCCCATCTGGAGGCATTGGATAAGGTTGCCTGTATTGTAGGCCGACATGCGTTTTTTCTCTTGTGTGCATGTAAGTTACTAGCACAGTTTTAAGTTATCTTGATGTACTAATAACACTCTATGGACTGAATAAGTCTGAAATAAATGTTTTAAAGAATTTTTTACATAGCCTCCCCTATCAACCAGTGCTTCTGTCATCATGTTCATTTTAGGGTTTTAATACATAGCAGTAAGGGGCAGTAATAAGACATTCAGTGGAAGGGTGGATTATAATATTGATCATTAATAATAAATATTGATCATTAATAATTATATATGACAATCCTTACGAGTACATATTTCAAAAAATGCCTTACAACCTTACTTTAATCAGTGTTATTTATTGGATTAGAATATGAAAACTAATAATGAAACTAAGCTAGATAAACTATGTAATTACAGACAGTAACAAACATAGAATTGTAATAATTCATTAAATTCGATAGGATTACGATACTCAAAAGGTAGCTATTTTGCTGTCGTGTATTTTGACATTAATTTCACGATGTAACTCTTATCAAACTCATATTATCGGTCACTCTTTTCTCGTTCAGAGTAGGGTTTACGACACAACAAGTGTCAGAATGAAGTTCAGTCGGATCGGAACCGACCGAACCAAATAGATTGAACTCGTAGTAGGAAATGACCGAACATTCGGCCGATACGACGACGATACAGTCAATTTACCACTTCGGAGTAGACCCCCTGATCTGCTGGGATGGCTGGCGATCCTCTAGCCGTTGTTAAGTAGCGTTAAGTGCCCCGCAAAGTGTTAAAAGATCTACTTACAGAATAAACATTTCATTTCATTAAATTACTTACAATTTTTTTTAAATGCACCAAACAAGCGTACACAATTTGGCAATTCAGCAAGTTGTTAAACATCAAAAGTTACTGATGTCTATTCAATATACAACAGCATGCACACTACATTTAGTTTTCCATTAATCAAACTCAAGCCAAACCGTCCTGTGTCATAAATAAAAAAATGTCGGCCATACATCAGTCGAGTTAGAAAATGGAAGCCTAAAAAATATCCATTCAGCCAAAAATTTAAAAAATATAACGTTGCGTTTTATCTAGTGGCCCGTCAAAATGGACTGTGTTAACTATAAAATGTAGTGCTTTTCATGGCCTACAGTGTATTTATTACACAATACTTTATACTTTGGCAGTGGCTTCCAACCTTTTTGAAGTGAAACTTCTTTACGCACGCTTGACTTGGGGAGTAAGCTGGCGAACGCGTGGAGTAAGCGTTGCGAAAAGTGTGATCGGGCGAGGGGAACGGGAGTTGAGTGGGGGATATAAGCAAGAGAAAGCAGTGCGAGCTAATGGTGAAAAATCTGTATTTTATTTTATACTAAAATACCTTGGGTATGAGACAAAACTTAGACAGGGCCTTTTGTTTCTTTATCTCATGTTCATCTATGTTCACAACGCATTGACCGCACGCAACGACAGACAGGGCCTTTTGTTTCTTTATCTCATGCCTTTTGTTTCTTTATCTCATGTTTCATCTATGTTCACAACGCATTGACCGCACGCAACGACCAATCAGAAGCAAGTGTCCTGTATGACTCATTGGGTGTTCATATAATAAACGATTCTGTTAGCCTATCTGTATGTTTTTTATTTTATTCCATAATTCCAATCCCGGAACTTTTTCCGGTACTTCCCGCCAGTGGCGTGCACTCCATATATGCAAATAAGCTCTGCATACCCTGTAGTGGCTGTAGTCCCATACATATATACATACATGCCCCTCTAAATGATAAATAACTATAATTAAAAAATCATGGTAATTTAACTTAAGCGCCATCTATTAATTTTTTTTTGGAACTAACTCTTTGGAGCGGCGAACATCCACTGCCGCGCAACGCGCAGGCAGCGCTCCCGTGAGCAAAAGCAGTACTACGCCTTGCTTATTCTTCATACAACGCATCTCGTGTAGTACACAGCAAAAGTGTGACTGTGTGCGTGAAAATGTATGCGTGTGTTGGAGTTTTGGAAGCATAGCTTACATTGCAAACCGTCCAAATTGAGAACCCTTAAAAGCACCGCTTAATTGTTGATTGCAGAGGGTCGACTTTTTTTAGTCGGATTGTTCGTAATAGTTTGTAACGTAAAAATTGCAAAGTTTTTCGCTTTTTGTTGGATTTGTTTTTTTTTTTAATTTGATTTTATTTAATTTATTTATTCTTTTAGAAACTAACTATATACACTAGATACTAAAATAAATGACTAACTAACTTACAATACAAATATTTATATAAAAATAAAAAACTTAGGCGTCGAAGTATTCATCCGCATCGCTGTCATCCGGAAACGTGCCCAGAAGACTGGCAGCATTGCCACGTTGAATGGCAATGCTAATTCTTTGGCCAAAGAACGACCCAGCCCTCTGGTCACGTGAAGTATCGACCAGCCGGCGAGAAATTTCCTTAAAAAGGAGACGCGCGCTCGGGCCCCATGACCCGAGCGTTTCGACCCCAAACGGCTCAAAGCTGTAGTTGCCCACAAGGTTACAGTATTTGCGCTGTTTAAGGGTCTCAGCAGCTGCAGCAGCGGCGCCAGCACAGCCCGCAGTGCTAGGAACATGAGATGGCGCAAGGGTATCGACACATGTTGCGTCCCACACCAGAGGCCTACCCACCTTCCAAGGCAACAACGTCATGCCGTCTGGTCTCTTCCCATCATCACGTACCAAGCCGTTTGGTTCTAGCACCGCTGGTACGCCGGCGGTGACAAGGGCTCGACGAATAATATCGTTGATGCTGGCGTGCCGTGCTATGCGACCTGCGCTTCTGCAGCAGGACAGGCCATGGTGTCCGAGACTGTCGACAGCTTCACCGCAGTGACATCGATGCGGAGCAACACAAGGTGCGCCCAAGCGGAGACACGTAGCGAGCCGAAACGATGAGTCATCCATCATTGTGCCTATGGTGGATGACGGGAGCGCCTGAAGCCACAAACCTGACTCCCATTCTCCCACAGCCAGCAGACGGGCACGCTCAACAGTATTACGTGACGTGTTTACAAGGGTATTCCGTATAATACTGCAGAGCGGCACGTCCCACTGTCTCTGGGAAGACGGGTTATCAGGCAAAACCGTATTGGGACAAGCCATTTTCCAAGCATTCAACGCATCGGTCAAAAACGGCACTTCAAAATCGACCAGTGAGGAAGATAAAATGTTCCTGGTTAATTTATCGGTACCTACTGTGGACCGAGGAGAGGAAGGCTGGTAAACTAATACTTGAAATTTTGCGGACGCCGAGACCGCCCAAGCGAATGGGTAGTGTGGCTTGCTGCCACGCACGGTCGTCCAGGGCCACATTTAGGATGGAAGTTAATGTGTTTCTAATAATTTGGTCTACTTTTTCTAAAAGTTGTGGATGCTTCCATAGATGAGAGGAGCGAAGGCTATAAGTAAATTAATAAAACCCACCGGCGCCGGGGACAAGTCCCCGGCTAATGGGGTCTACACTTCATGCCCTCCCCCTCACCCGCCGCGCCGGTGGGGCCTCCATACGTGTCTTTGTTGAACACGCAATGGTAGGTCCCTGGACGATATATCCATTTTACCGGACGTGAGTCGGCGTCGGACTCCTCCTCGCCCTTTTTGGGCGGTGGACGAATTCGCGCCGACATAAAGTCGAGTCGAGCGAAGGCCTTGGTCTTTTCCGAAAGACCCGCCATTGTACGCTCAAAAGCGACTTTAACCGCGAATGGCTCACCTGTCGGCAGACTCTTGCGCACAAATACGCGCGCGAAAGCCTGCATGACGGGAGGGGCGGACTCTAGCCCGAGCTCTGTCGGTAGTGCCCAACGGGTACGTACCGCACTGTCGGATACCAGAGTATGTGTGCTCACTCGTAAGTCATCGAGTGCCACAGCCATGACCTTTACGCGGTCCTCTGGTTTATTTATTATGTTTTTTATCAATTTATGTCGTGTGGCAAGGGCGTTTAAGTACCTATTTACTTGAAATAGATGAATTTATTAATACTTAATTGTTTTCTTGACTGTCGAGTAATTTTTTACTACGTTTATTGTAAAAAATGGAAAGGACATGTCTGGTGGAGCAATGGGCCAATGTCTAGGCAGTCAAAGAAAATGTTCAGTAATGATTGTTATATTATTATAATCGTCGTACTTTATAGTTTATTAATTAATAAGTTTCAGGAGTCAGGATCTTGCGTAAGCTGGTCAAAATAAGGATTATACGCTAGGGATTTTTCTTAGCTTTTTTAGTATAATGACATCTGTGAGCGAATACAGGTACTAATTGGTGGTATGTCTTTGTGAGGTAAATGAAACATTTTGTTGGTCTGAGATCATATTCTACAGTTTTTTGGATATTTCTATTTGTGTAACAAAAATGTTAAGCACCTATTGTTTGTCACATAAATGCACATAATATTATTATATTGGCTTCATCTTTAATTCCGTATTTTGGTTTCTATCTTCAATACCCATAATATTATTTATATGTAGCTACTTGTTGATACTGAATTGGGATTATAATAAATAAAACTATGTATGTATTTATTGCAAAACAAATTACTTTATTGTAGATACATTCATAAATGATAAAAAAATTAAACGTCTTCTAGAGACACCAAAACATTGTCCAAAAATGTAGCTGGTGCTAGCACGTTATTTTGATGCCTTGCCCAGCCAAGATACCATACTAGCGTCATGACGTGGCAGACCATTGTATGACCTAGTAATCTCTCATTGTCAGCAGCTTTGGTATTTAATAAATTATAACAATCGTGACACTTGCGTATCCATCTAATGGGAGCTGGAACAATAAGACATGTCATTGTATTTTTCAAATTATAACACACCTGCTCAATGTACTGCTTTTCCTGCATGGTTTACGCGACTGCCGTAGGATAGAGGCCTACCTGATTTGATAACCGTCGAGCAAGTCTCACTTGCAGGGGTAACGCCAGCCTTGACATGATATGTCTGCGAATCCGCAGCACAGCGATGTACCTCATCATAATATCCAAATCGAGAGGAAAAGCAGAATCCTATAAGTATAGCAATAGTCATCGTGTCTAGATGATGTCACTCCGTGTAGAATAGCAATGGTCGTTTAAAGAAATATTATCCATAACAGAAAATAATCGCACAGTAAGCAAGGAACGCATACACGCAACTTGGAATTGACAACCAAAAAATAAATGTCAATGCCATGTCAAAAAAGTCATGGTATAACAATACATGGTATTCTCTTCCCGTGACAGCTGGGTCACGTGACTGGGCCGGTAATACGTCATCAGTTGCGAAGCGGTTCTCAAACTTTTTTAGTGGGGAAAAGATAAAAATAATACCCGGCCCTTGAGTAGTTTACAGAAATTAATTGGAAACAAGCTGATGATGGTTTCTATTTGAACTATACTATTACTACTGAACTCAGTCAGTTGACGGATCTTCGGTCCTTGGCTTCGCTCACAGGAGAGCACACGCGAACGCGGCCTACAGACTAGATGATCGCTTTCGTTACCTGGAGTGGCGAACTTCCCTCATCACCGGGATTCGGCTAAGTAAGGCCTTCCTGAACGTCGGATGATCACACTGCAAGGGATAACCAGAACAAATTTAGAAAAATGGCTATTGATTTACTTTCTGGTCATCCTTAACGATGACTGCTTCTTGCTGACGTTATGGTGTGATCTGAAGGGTGACTACGAACTAAATCTGGACGGGGAGCGCTGTCTTGAGTTGGTTTGTGTGACTTTTCAGATTTTCGTTTATTTTTTTACTGTCCCTTTCTGTATACGTCCGTTTCCTTATTTCTTTTAAAATCGATATGATTCCGTTGACAATAGTGTGGGTTGTGCGTTTGTTTAATATTATACCTAAGCTTGAACTTGTTGACATAAGGTGCAACAAATCGCATTGACTACATTGTATCACTTACGGCTTACGAATAAGTAATTACTTATTCGTAGCTTACGGCTGCATTTATTTACGAATAAAGTACATTATAATAACTACCTACACTTGACCATTACGACAGTCCAAAGCCTGCAAGTGTGATGGAAAATGTTATCACCCGTTAATTACAATACAATCGCCGCGCGGTACGTTTAGGCACGCGGTGCCTATGATTTCGTACGGACAAACAGGTAACATAACAAGCTTATAATTTTGTGATTATTCATGATACAGTTTTGAAATTTTGTACATAGATTCTTTACATAAAAATACTAGACACGTGTTTCGGGTTTCGCATATACTAAAAATAATGTTGTAGATATGCAAGCACAAAAAGCATAATCAATTTTAGTATATTTACCTTCGGTCTATTATTGGTTTAGCGCATGACGAAGGTTGAGCGATTGAATTTATGTGCAAAGAAGGTACGGCGTCCGGTTTTAACGTCCTAAAATTTCTTGGCGATTCGTTCATCAAAATATGCCTCAATGGCTTATGATGGTCAGATGATAAAAAATGAACTGAACACACCCTACCTGAAAGTTTAAAAATATTCATCATCTCTCAACCAGCATAATAGGTACATTAGAAAGTTAAGAACCTTAGCTTTAGAGATCGATTTTGAAGTCATAGTAGTCAGTCGATACAGAAACGAAAAAGTTCAAAATTACGCTATTATTATGTATACTGTGTCCACAACTCCACAGGGATCCAAAATACTGATTAATATTTTAGATGAGCCCTTTTGGGCTTTTGAGGCCTTTTGGCCAGAGCCGTTAAACCTTATTATTTTGAAAAAAGAAACTATCTAGCAAGCTACGTCAACATCACTTGAAAAAAAATACATCTGACTTGGCTGTATGAGCCAAGATCTCTTTGCCTGTCCTTAATCAGGACTAAAACAAACAAAAAATCACTACAAAACAAATGTAAAAAAGTCTGAAATGAAATAATATGTAGTAAGGTACACACGGCTATACATCAAGCTATACATTTCCAGTTTTCGCTGAACTCGCATTGTATAGGTTTTCCGTACAATTAGAAGCCAGCTTATAGCGGTTATGTATAGCTTGATGTCAGTGGCGGATTTACCAATAGGCTGAGTAGGCTGGAGCCTAGGGCGGCAGATTTTAGGGGCGGCAAATTTGGGGCTAACATTTTTTTCAAATGTTTTTATCACAGTTGCCGATCTTTACAAGTTCAAGTTCAGTTCTTTCTTTGCAAGTTTTTCGTAGCTGATGAACGAGAACATTTTAATAATTTTGAAGAAAAGGCGAAGCAGTATACAAAAGTCATGGGATATTATTGTAGAGGTCGATAGGGGCGGCAAAATTTGAATAGCCTACTGGCGGCAAATGTGTAAATCCGCCTCTGCTTTATGTGTAGCCGTGAGTACATACCTGTTCTTATTGTTGTTTTTGGTCTACAATATTGAAGCCACGCATTTGCTATTATCTCTTCTTTGGGAAAAGAAAAAAACCTTATTACACCGCCTTTTTTACTTCTGTTTTTACAGTTTAGTATGGAACAATTAACCATTTTTTTTCTTGCGTATCTTTCAAAGGTTACACTGGTTTCCTTTTCACAGTAAACAATGTTTGGGAACCACAGTATTTTGCTTACCGAGCGAAACAACGCTATAGGTATGAGCGACACGACGATAGCGATGAAATGGTGAGCTGACAGTATGACACTTGTCAATTCGATGTGTGGCCACTGTGTAAAATTGAATTACCTTAGCAAAATGCATTTTTTAACTTAACAAAGCAATTATGAACTAATAATTCAATAGTTTAATCAATTTAAAACTAAATAGATGAATCACACGAGTTACTAAATAGTTAAGCTAGTTAGTAATTTATTTTATTTGTATTAAATAAATGAGTAAGTCCCTAAATTTACTGAATAGGACAATCAATGGCAACACTTATCGTGACGTAGACAAGGGCCATCGTGGGAAGAGAATACCAGGCGAAGTATATAATTGTACCATGAAAAAAGTAATAAATACTTACCTTCATGTTAGGAAGTGGGTATCCGAAGAAAAACACGTTTGATGTGTACACAAAAATATTTTAGTAATATTGTCGTATTTTATACGCAAATACGTTAATTATATTCCTTTCATCTAAAATAAGCGGCTTATAATTATTGCTCACACTATTTAAAGATAATTACGGGATAAAATGGAACGTCAAAAAACATTTTTAGTACTTCCCGTTTAAAATGGCAAAACGGAAGCTACGATTGAGTACTGTTTTTTTGAGAATTATGTTACGCAAGTAATACTGAATTTATTAATCCATAGTAATTTAAATCTGAATTTTTAAATCTTACTGAAAAACCTTAAATCATGAACATTTATCTATACCAGAATTACCAGAGGGCAGAAACTGGACATGTCCTTTATACCTGTGAGACCTGTGCTGGCGATGTGTGTTTTAATAAATTAAAATCGGCCGCGTTTTCGACGTTACCTTTTGAGGAAAAAGTTAAATTGATTGCAAAGTGTGCGTACGCGCAGCGGAATGTTGTTGAATTTAAAGATTTTAATTATGCAGATATTTAGTGTATGACGTCGTATAATTGTGTATGGTAAAAAAAAAATTGTGCACGCAACCATTGTGGAGAAATTCACCAAAAACTGATTCCGCTGGGCGAACGTTGTCCTGGCGAAACTTTTTTTAATCCATAGACTTTAGAAGAAAAGAGATGTGTCCAAAAATTAGTGTGTATTTGTGTGTAATTGTGTATGTATGAATAAAACTAGTGCATGCATAAACTTCGGAGAAATTCAAGTTTCCGCTACGCGAACGTTTGGCCATTAGCTAGTTTTCATATAAAGCGCTTACATAGAGAACTGTTGATTTTTACATACGTTGTTATGAATTTGTTTATATTTGTTTAAAAAACAGATTTAGAAAAAATCGTAGGGCTTAAAAGATAAAAATATAAACGTAAAATACGCTTATTAGGTCTTAGTTCTTAAAGTATGCACTTTGGGGTCTAGATTTTCACGTTTATACAAACCTTGTAAGTGTCTGCAACATGTTGCCAAGTATCAATGATGTTCCGTTAGTAACTAAAGAGTTATAGGACAAATTTACCATGAACAGATCACTGTTTACAAAGCAGTCAAATATCACGACGTTCTGAAGGAATTGCATGGTAATATGTATGTCAATAATTAGTGTATTCATTCAACTATTCTTATGCAAAATTTCATGTCATTAAATTCAGTAATTAAAGAAAAACAATTATAATACTGACGAAGCATCGAAAACCTACATAACCCGACCAAGTTCGGATGGCTGCCAAAAAGCGGCCGTGCCATATATCTAAGAAACGTTCTTAACCTTCCAATATAGTATTTATTAATATGGTACAGTTGCGTACACAAGCGTTAGGAAAAAATAAAACAATTGCATTTCTTGAATGAAAAATATTTTTTTAATAATAACGCCACTATCTACGATAAAAACAAATCTTCAATTAACAAGTACTTCTCTATTTAAATATCCGCGTACAAAAATATTTTTAATTACATATAATACTTAATTATGTAATTATAATAACGTTAACAAACGCTTGCAATGACAGCAATAGACTTAAATGTGTTTTAACTAAAATAGATTATGAACTAGCTTTTGCCCGCGACTTCGTTCGCGATATTTTGGTGGGGTGCGGGGGAACACGCTCACATACATAAGAAAAAAAAATCGATTCAAGAAGTAGTTTTTTTTAAGTTATTAGATTGTTTGATCCACTAAAGTTGCAAAGGGGAACGCTCGTGCATGCCTAGTCTATTGGTTAAATAGTGTAATAAGCTACAATATGATAAATATTTACCTAAACAGTAGTAGGTACATACTTACATGTGGTAAATATTTAATTTCCCTAAGGGGTCTATAGTTAGAATCCTGATCCGTGAAATCTTCAATAGAAATTAGCTGTATGAATTTTATTTGTCTTAAATAATATATTTAGATTATATCTCAAGTCTCAAGCGCATACTTAAATAAAGTACCTACGTAAATAGTACCTACTTTCTGTCATCTATACTAATATTATAAAGAGGTAAAATTTGTAAGTTTGTAAGTTTGTATGTAATGGGTAATCTCTGGAACTCATAATCCAATTCTAACAATTTTTTAACTGGCAGAAAGCTACATTATTCCTGAGTGCTATAGGCTATAAATTGTTTCTATAGCATGTATATTAACCGAGCTATCACAACTTTTGTCTAGCAAGTCGGAAAAAAATACCACATAAAACAGAATTATTTGCGTGCGCTGCCTAAACAGTTGCTTAAAATTAAAAACAATGTATGGCTACCTGGTTCGTCTTCATTATTTCTACAAAAAAGTCCGCGATACCATATCTCTATCTTTTATATTTTATCTTTTATACTTCTTTTATTGCATTAAAAAAATTTTTTTTCGGTATACTTACGTTTGGTTGATTATTTGAGCAACAAAATATTAATTCTTATGACAATAAATTATTTCAGTATCACAAGAACATCATACAGATAAGATTTGCCATTTACAGTATATCAATTGGTCATACAGTTTCGGAGATAATATAAAATTACTAAAACGCAAAATGCCCCTAGCATAACTTTCATTGTGCAGACGTTTTACCTATTTGCCCATAGATGGCGTTCTGCAATTACGTCATTTTTCTGAATCGCGGTGTTAAGACTTTCCGTAGATTGATGACCCTCTCGAATTTTTATGCCCACGTTAGTTGGATTGGAGTTCCATTCCATACGAACGATTCGATTACGAGCACGGAGATTATGAGGTATCTATTAGATACCTCATATTCGAAAATATCGTAATTTCGTTGTACGTTTGTTTTCATTGTTTTGTATGTTCGTAGTTTCGTACTTCGTTCTATCGTAATAATCGATACGAGTTAAAGTTATTCGATATTACCGATTACGATTGTTTTGTTTTGTAAAGGCGGACGGTGTTCGAGTCGCTCTCCCTTTGTTCGTAATTGTTTTCAAGTCTGTGCGTAGTTTGTCGAGAGCATGCCTAAAAGGAAATCTCAACTGTCCCGGCAGACATCACAGACAAGAGCCGCTCGAGTACGCCGTACGGAAGAATCTGCCCCTGAAAATGAAAATGAGCAGCGCCTCTCGAGAAATAGAGAAAATATTTCGCAAGCACGCGCTAGAGAATCTAGCTCCGAGCGCTCACAGGGCCTCGCTAGCCAAAATGTGAGGACGTCGCGGGCCCGTGCTCGAGAATCTAGCGCTGAACGTGCGCAGCGTCTATCTGAGTTAAGGCAGCATGTCTCTGAGACAAGGGATAGGGAGACTAGCGCTGAGCGCTCGCAGCGGCTCGCTAGGCAAAATGCCATAACATCACAGGCCCGCGCTCGAGAATCCAGCGATGAACGTGCACAGCGTCTATCTGTTTTAAGGCAGCATGTCTCTGAAACAAGGGATAGGGAGACTAGCGCTGAGCGCTCGCTGCGGCTCGCTAGGCAAAATGCCATAACATCACAGGCCCGCGCTCGAGAATCCAGCGATGAACGTGCACAGCGTCTATCTGTTTTAAGGCAGCATGTCTCTAAAACAAGGGATAGGGAGACTAGCGCTGAGCGCTCGCAGCGGCTCGCTAGGCAAAATGCCATAACATCGCAGGCCCGCGCTCGAGAATCCAGCGATGAACGTGCACAGCGTCTATCTGTTTTAAGGCAGCATGTCTCTGAAACAAGGGATAGGGAGACTAGCGCTGAGCGCTCGCAGCGGCTCGCTAGGCAAAATGCCATAACATCGCAGGCCCGCGCTCGAGAATCCAGCGATGAACGTGCACAGCGTCTATCTGAGTTTCCAATAAAAACATCATTTGCCCTGACTATTAACAAGTCCCAGTGATAAACATTCTCTTTGGTTGGCTACGAAAAGAATGTTTTTCCCATGGGCAATTATATGTTGGTCTATCAAGAGTGGGATCATCCGAAAAGCAGATTATTCTGTTACCGGAAAATAAAACAACCTCAAACATTGTATATAGAGAAGCTTTAAATTAAATAGATACCTAACTTAAATAAATAAAATAAGTAAAAGGCGACCAAGGGTTAAGTTACCTTGAGCAGAAAAGAGAACTTAGGTAATCTTTGAAGTTACTGATCTGATTCCAAACAATATTTTACTAATAAAATTAAATACAGTAATATCAATCGAGTGTTATCTTATGTTAACACAAGAAATTTTCCGCGGACGAAGTCGCGGGCAGAAGCTAGTAGTCAAATACATTTAAAAAAGTAGGTGTACAAAAATAAATGACCTATAAATTATATCGAAACAACAATTGTGTTATCACCTATACCAATTCAATACCGGTATTATACTGTAAATTTTGGGATGTTACCTAAATATATTGCACGGCCGCTTTTTTGTAGCCATCCGAACTTGGTCGGGTTATGTAGGTTTTCGATGCTTCGTCAGTATTATAATTGTTTTTCTTTAATTACTGAATTTAATGACATGAAATTTTGCATAAGAATAGTTGAATAAATACACTAATTATTGACATACATATTACCATGCAATTCCTTCAGAACGTCGTGATATTTGACTGCTTTGTAAACAGTGATCTGTTCATGGTAAATTTGTCCTATAACTCTTTAGTTACTAACGGAACATCGTTGATACTTGGCAACATGTTGCAGACACTTAGGGTCCGTTCACACAGACCGGCTCGGAGAGGAGAGCAGATTCTTATCACGTTGAAAACAGAGTTTTTAGTATTTGTAGTAAGGTTTATTTTTGCATGTGCACTGCTTTTGTCATTAAGAATGCTTGAACGCGCTTGGTGTGAAATAATAAGAGGAGCTGACCGGCTCCGATCGCGTACTTTTTCTCGTGCGCGCAGCTGTTCGGCTCCGATTGCATGCTCTTTCTCGCTCGCGCAGCCGATCGGCTCCGATTGCGTGCTCTTTCTCGCTCGAGCAGCAGATCGGCTCCGATTTCGTGCTCTTTCTCGCTCGCGCAGCCGATCGGCTCCGATTGCGTGCTCTTTCTCGCTCGCGCAGCCAATCGGCTCCGATTGCGTGCACGCCGCCCCACGCCGACCGCCATTTGCAGTGTATCCACCCGGCTCCGAGCGCATCCGACCGGCTGCGAGTGCATTCGACTGGCTCCGAGCGCATCCGACCGGCTGCGAGTGCATCCGACCGGCTGCGAGTGCATCCGACCGGCTGCGAGTGCATCCGACCGGCTGCGAGCGCATCCGACCGGCTCCGAGCGCATCCGGTTTCAGATAGCTTCCAGCCGGTCTATGTGAAATAGTTGGCGGCTCCGCTCCGACCAACTCCAAGCGTATACGATCCGGTCTGTGTGAAAAGAAAAATGCGCGCCGATGCTCTCCGAGCCGGTCTGTGTGAACGGACCCTTACAAGGTTTGTATAAACGTGAAAATCTAGACCCCAAAGTGCATACTTTAAGAACGAAGACCTAATAAGCGTATTTTACGTTTATATTTTTATCTTTTAAGCCCTACGATTTTTTCTAAATCTGTTTTTTAAACAAATATAAACAAATTCAAAACAACGTATGTAAAAATCTACAGTTCTCTATGTAAGCGCTTTATATGAAAACTAGCTAATGGCCAAACGTTCGCGTAGCGGAAACTTGAATTTCTCCGAAGTTTATGCATGCACTAGTTTTATTCATACATACACAATTACACACAAATACACACTAATTTTTGGACACATCTCTTTTCTTCTAAAGTCTATGGATTAAAAAAAGTTCCGCCAGGACAACGTTCGCCCAGCGGAATCAGTTTTTGGTGAATTTCTCCACAATGGTTGCGTGCACAAATTTTTTTTTACCATACACAATTATACGACGTCATACACTAAATATCTGCATAATTAAAATCTTTAAATTCAACAACATTCCGCTGCGCGTACGCACACGATTGCAAAGGGAAGGTGTGTACCCGGGTTAGATTTATCTAAAAGAAAAGGTAATTCCACTAGTTATTTTCATAACAAGTTTTATGATAAGTATTCCTGGCTAACTGGCTGTGTACACACAAAGACATTGTATTGTTTCTCTTGCGTTATGTTTGGTATTATAGCGGATACGCGCCTGCGGTAAGAGTCAGGTAGGTAGAGTAGGTACAATAAGCTGAAACTGGTAAATTTTTTGTTTTGTGCATACCCTGTCTGAAATCTCTGTGCACGCCACTGCTTCCCGCACATTATGGATAAAATGGCATGTCTATATTATAATATCTTGACGCAAGTATATAAAATCAATCTACCTACTCTGACCTCTGGTCATCACCCCACATCACGAACAAATATGGCTTGTTAAATTAATCTTTTGACTAAAACTACAGTGGCATACATCACATTTGTAAGGTTTTTCCCTAGTATGAATACGAATGTGTTTTTTTAAACTACTCTGTTCACTAAAACCTCTCTGACATTTGTTAAACTTCTCTTGTCACTAAAACTACTCTGACATATATCACTGTAGGGGATCTTGAAGGAAACACGGATGGTCGAGGAATACTTGTAACACACGCCAGCTTTCTTTACTTGTTCCCATTTTTCTTTGTATGTTCACAACGCATTGACCGCACGCAACGACCAATCAGAAGCAAGTGTCCTGTATGACTCATTGGGTGTTCATATAATAAACGATTCTGTTAGCCTATCTGTATGTTTTTTATTTTATTCCATAATTCCAATCCCGGAACTTTCTCCGGTACTTCCCGCACATTATGGATAAAATGGCATGTCTATATTATAATATCTTGACGCAAGTATATAAAATCAATCTACCTACTCCGACCTCTGGTCATCACCCCACATCACCAACAAATATGGCTTGTTAAATTAATCTTTGACGAAAACTACAGTGGCATACATCACATTTGTAAGGTTTTTCCCTAGTATGAATACGAATGTGTTTTTTTAAACTACTCTGTTCACTAAAACTACGCTGACATTTGTTAAACTTCTCTTGTCACTAAAACTACTCTGACATGTATCACTGTATCACTGTATCTTGAAGGAAACACGGATGGTCGAGGAATACTTGTAACACACGCCAGCTTTCTTTACTTGTTCCCATTTTTCTTTGACCGACGCGTCGTTGAACGTTTTGCACTTCTGTAGAGCGTGTTCGCGTTTGCACAGCGGGGCAGGTACTCTTCTCACGTCCCTTCTTGCTATCTTTGCAGGAACACACCGTGGCCGTCTTCGTTCTGCATTCGCGCTCGCATTCAGAGTCGTCTTCAGATGTGTAGCCTTCTTGTTTCTTTGCAGCTCGAGTGGTGTGTACGCCGCGAGAGCCCCCAGTCCGCGTTCGGAACTTCGTGCCTTCTTTCTTCACTCTGGATCCCGTATACTCGTACATCTCGAATTGATCCACCATGTTGTTGAAGAAATGCATGAGGCTCAGGAGTATGGGCTCATCTTCGTCTTCTTTCTTCGCTCGGTACTCGTACCACTTGAAACGCACCAATGTACACATCTTCTCTATGATTCTGTTTGAGATGTCGCTTGAATGCAGGTAACTTTGTCTCTTCATTAGACTCACGACACTGACGGTGTTGGCTACTGCCCCGGCATAGCGCACCAACTCTCTTGCGTCTTCTGACATGGGGGGTAGCTTCTCTGTTTTCTATCTCGCTTCTGATGAGATAAGTCGGACGTCCGAAGCGGCGTTCCAATGCTGTCACAACTTCTTGTGGGTTAGTTTGCGTGAACAATAGCGATTTCACGGCTTCTTTTGCTTTGCCCTTGATGGGTCTTCTTAATCTTCCCATGTTCTCTATGTCTGAGAAGAGCGCACTGGTATCTTTGTACGTTGCTTTGAAGGCCATCCAATCGCAGGCGTCGCCTTCAAACTGATGTAACTCGCTGACATACTTCGGCGCGTGTTGCACGAACGATGACGGCTTATTCTCCGACGCGGACTTGACTGCTTGAAGAATTGCTTCGGCCAGCTGGTTGGTGTGACTCGGTGCGGCGACCGCTGTCTCTGGGGCGGGCGGCTTGCTTGACTGCTCCCCCTCGTTGCGCTCCACACTCTTCGTCGTCGACACCCATGCCGCAGTCGCTTCAGCTGCGGCGGCTTCGACTTTAGCTTCTTCTTTATCTTCCGGTTCACTCAGGTCCATGTCATTGTAAATTCTTCGATTGAGTTTGTGTCTGGCACAGGTTAAAGGAGACGGGAAATTCTGGGCCCAGCAGTTAACTAGTTGATGAATTAAAAAAACCGTTATATTTTTCTAAAGGTAATCACAAAATTCAGTACCATGTTTCTATCTAGGAAGCGAGAAAAATTAAATTTAAAAAATCAAAAAACCCGACTGCGGTAAAAAACTAAATTAAATTTTTTTATTTTTTAGATTTCTTGCCTTTTCTTTTTCTATTTTTTTTCACAACTGTTTCTTCAATGTCCATTTTATCTTCAATATCTAGATGAAGATTGTCACTATTATAATGTTGTTTTTTTCTTTTTATGTTTTGTTAAAGATGAAGCTGATGGTTCTTCTTGTTCTACTTTCAAGTTCGGGTAAGTCTCAATTTTCTGTTTCTTCTTTTTCTTCGGTTTAGTCATTTCTGTATCATTTTCAGTTTCTTCTTTGAGAGTAACATTATCATCATTTATTTCACTGCTTGAATTGTTTTCATGACTTTTCAATGGCGTTGTTGATGAATCTATACTTGAAGTGCGCTTGTGTTTTTTCTTTTTATGTTTTGTTAAAGATGAAGCTGATGGTTCTTCTTGTTCTACTTTCAAGTTCGGGTAAGTCTCAATTTTCTGTTTCATCTTTTTTTTCTTCTTCACATCATCAGCAGTAAAATTTTCCTCAGAATTGTCAAAAATATCGTCTGCAGCCCTGAAAAATTAAGTTTGAAATGTAGTCCTGCATTTTTATTATACTTATCTGAGGGGAAAACCTGGCCAATTGTGAGCCTAGGTAGGTCTAGCCTAGCTAGGTATTCTGTGATCAACTGGCTATGTATTACGGCCCAAAAATACACCATATATGTGACAGATAGACAACAGAAGTACAGACTGATGGGGGAGGCTTAGTGGTTGGTCCCATCTGGAGGCATTGGATAAGGTTGCTTGTATTGTAGGCCGACATGCGGGCTATGTATTACGGCCCAAAAATACACCATATATGTGACAGATAGACAACAGAAGTACAGACTGATGGGGGAGGCTTAGTGGTTGGTCCCATCTGGAGGCATTGGATAAGGTTGCTTGTATTGTAGGCCGACATGCGTTTTTTCTCTTGTGTGCATGTAAGTTACTAGCACAGTTTAAGGCACGGGACAAATACAACCGGCGAGGGGCGCGGGCGCGGCGCCGGCGAGGTCCGGGCGAGGCGCCTCTCATTACGTGTTTTATATGAAATGTATAAAAGCGGCGGGGCGCGGGACATAAACAAGCGGTGAGGCGAGGGCGGGGTGCGGTCGGGGTTCGGACGCCACTCGCACGCCGCTCCCGCGCCCGCGCCGCACCACAGTTGGTAGCAGCGCACTGGATAGGATGCGACGATATTGAATGCCCGCCCTATCGCCTCGCCTTTTCGACATCGTTTGCACACTTCCTTGCATCGCATCGGCGCCGGTGCCCGCGCCACACCCGTGCCACGCCGGCACCGCGCCCGCGCCCTTCGCCGCTTGTATTTGTCCCGTGCCTTAAGTTATCTTGATGTACTAATAACACTCTATGGACTGAATTTTTGCAATTTGCAATTTAATGTACATATTTATTTTAATTCCATGTTTCCTCATGCTGTTTTACGTGGCAATAGAGCCTGAATCTTCGTGAAGGAGAGGCATTTAAAACCTCAACAGGTTATTTACCTAACTCTTATTAAAAACATCAACTTACTGGAATATCAGTCAGCTTCTCATATAGTTCGTGCAAGCTCCTGTTGACCACTTTATACATGGCAGTTTTTCCATCTTTTAACCATGGCAGTTTTTCCATCTTTTAACTCAAAAAGTATCAGATACCGCTAGATTTACGCGGTCACCGATCGGTGACGAGTTGACGACCGGCGCGCACAGGTGTTGCCAGATCCAATTTTCAAAAGTCCGTAGGGCTACGCTCAAAAATCCGTAGAAGTCCGTAGATTGCCTCTACAAAAATCCGTAGATCTACGGACATTTTTTAAAGCTAAATAAACTGACTATTTACAGATTGACTGACCTTAAACTTAATTCTTTGACGGTAAAGAAATTGTTAACTAAAAAGAAATTAGCTGGAAAATCTCCAAGACGAAGGAAAAGCAAGAAAAATTGTATTACAAAAATATATTAATAATTAATTAGATTCTCAGTAACATGTGTAATCTTTTTTGAATCATATAATTTTGAATTAAATAATTCAAAATGCTTCCTCTTTGCTTTTACCTCATAGCAAATAGTTTTTATTGCACTTTTTTGTATAAAGCAGCCCTTTTATAGATTCTGTGTTAAGTTTTTTTTTTCTGGTACAGTTCGCGTCAAATAACTTGGCCGCTCTGAATTAGGCAACAAATCACTGCGCAGTAGTTTAATCATAGGAATAAAACAGCAGAGCGCATGCGCGGTGTTCGGAAAGCCTAGCTTCAGAGCGGCCAAGTTATTTGACGCGAACTGTAGATGGAATCGAAAAAAAATCCGTAGATTTACGAAAAAAGTCCGTATGTCCGTAGACAACATCTAAAGTCCGTAGATCTACGGACAAATCCGTAGGTCTGGCAACGCTGGGCGCGCACCCGTCAGGCCCCACGGTCACCGATCGGTGACACCCGATTCACGCGGCTTCAACCTCTATTATTACTGTAAATTAAGGTCTAATATCCTGTGCAACAGTTTGAGTCTATGGTCCGGTAGATAAACTAATCGACTAAATGATTCAAAACGAAAAATATGGGTTGGCAATATTGGAAAAAAAAAGTTAAAAATAGACTTTACGATTCTTAATGGCAGCTGCAGTGCGTGCTGTTTTGTTATGATGCTATGTTGTTTATTTTAATAGTTTTTGTGTAAAATCGACGTTAAGTGGATGAATATTCGTTTATAACATACTAGCTGCGCCCCGCGGTTTCACCCGCGTAAGTTTCGATACCGTGGGAATATCGGGATAAAAACTATCCTATGTCCTTTCCCGGGACTCAAACTATCTCTATACCAAATTTCATCGAAATCGGTTCAGTAGTTTAGGCGTGAAGAAAAGACAGACAGACAGACAGAGTTACTTTCGCATTTATAATATTAGTTTGGATTATACGTCCTTGTAGATAATATTAGGTCCTTACATATGAAATTGGCGTTTTTCGTACTGGCCACTTTAATCACGAATTTCTCCTCTTTGGTAAGGAATTCCAAATTCAAATTTGTACAGCTATTTACTCATGTATTTGTGCTTCGATGACCGTCATTCATTTGTTTTTTTTCTTCTGTTTTTTCTGTTTGCGTCACTCATTTTACAAAATGGAAAATTTAAAATATCGCATTATTTATGAGTACGAGTTCCGCCGTGGCACTAGTGCTGCGGAAACGACTCGAAGGGTGAATGATGTGTATGGCGGTCATGTTGCAAAAGAAAACACAGTTCGTTTTTGGTTCCAACGTTTTCGTTCTGGAAATTTCGACCTGCAGAACAAGCCCCGTGGACGGCCTGAGACCCAAGTTGATAATGGAGAATTGAAGGCTATTGTGGAAGCGGACCCATCGCAAACCACGTCCGAGTTAGCTGCAGGCTTCGATGTTAGTGATAAAACTGTTTTAATTCACTTGAAGCAAATTGGGAAGATTAAAAAGCTTGAAAGGTGGGTACCTCACGAATTGACTGAAGCAAACCGGCAAACGCGCGTCGACTGCTGCGTTACATTACTGAACCGGCACAACAATGAAGGTATTTTAAACCGAATCATTACCTGTGATGAAAAATGGATTCTTTACGATAATCGGAAGCGCTCAGCGCAATGGTTGGATCCTGGCCAGCCAGCCAAATCCTGCCCCAAGCGAAAATTAACCCCAAAAAAGTTACTTGTAAGCGTTTGGTGGACTAGTGCCGGTATTGTTCATTACAGTTTTCTCAAATCTGGCCAGACTATTACAGCTGATGTCTATTGTCAGCAATTACAAACCATGATGGAAAAGCTAGCGGCTAAACAACCAAGGCTGGTCAATCGCTCCACGCCACTGCTGCTTCACGACAACGCCAGACCACACACTGCGCAACAGACGGCTACCAAATTAGAAGAGCTTGAATTGGAATGTCTTAGACATCCTCCGTACTCCCCGGACCTTGCTCCAACAGATTACCATTTTTTTCGCAATTTGGATAACTTTTTGCAAGGGAAAAAATTCAACTCCGATGGGGCAGTCCAAATCGCCTTCAAAGATTTTATTGATTCCCGTCCGACTGGTTTTTTTAGTAAAGGGATCAATGAACTACCTATAAGATGGCAAAAGCGCATTGAAAACAATGGTTCATACTTTGATTAATTAAATACACACATCAAAAGTGTCTAGGGATCAAGCATTTTTATGCGGATTTCTTGAGATTGAGATGTGGCTTTGTAATAAATTTATGATTTTATAAATTTATATGGATCCTTTTTGGTGCATTGCATAATTTGAATCAGGAACTGTGAATCAAATTCGAGTAAAAGATGAAAATCAGCTGTCAATATTTTCCCTATAAAAACATACAACGCATTGAAGACATTATTAGTGCTACTGTTTCCCTACTACTGATTAAAACCAACGTTATTATGGAGCGGCGACGTCATTTAAGCAGGGAAGAAATGCTCAGAGCCGTGGGAATGATAGAAGCTGGTTCCCGGCAACGTACTGTGGCTTTAGCTCTGAATACAAGTCAGAGTGTTATCAGTCGACTTTGGACACGTTACCGAAGCACTGGTACCGTGGCTGAGCGCCATGGAGGACGGTATCGCTGCACCACACGGAGACAAGACCGATACATTCAAATCTTAACTCGAAGAGCTCCAACAATAACCGCCATGATGTTAGCCGTGAGGCTTCATCACTCTTCAGGGAACTTAATTAGCGACCAAACAGTCAGAAACCGCTTGCATGAAGTGAACCTTCATTCCCGAAGACCGCTACGGGTACCACCTATAGCAATGCACAATCGTAGGATTCGATATCAATGGGCTCTTGAACACAGAAATTGGGCAGAAGAACAATGGCGTTTCGTGTGCTTTTCTGATGAGTCTCGTTTTGGTATGAGACCGGATACAAGACGTATACGACACTAGAGAACCCCTGGACGCCAACAGCGATTAAAATCCTGCCAGGAAGTCCATCCTTATAGTGGTGGAACCATCATGGTATGGGCGGGTATTTGGATCGGCGGAAGAACTGAGTTGATTTGGATCAGAGGCAACCTCAACGCTCAAATTTATGCTGAGACGATTGTATCAGACGTCATCGTTCCTCTACAAGTGCAAATCGGTCCCTTATTTCAGTTAATGCATGATAATGCACGACCGCACACCGCAAGAGTTGTAAGACAGACTCTCGCCGCAGCTAACATCAATGTCCTGCCCTGGCCTGCTCAGTCGCCAGACTTGAACCCGATTGAGCATGCATGGGATATGCTACAGAGAAGAGCTCTGCCGAATATGGAGGGTATCCAGTCGCAAGAAGACCTTTTTTTGTTGTTGCAACGAACATGGGCGGCCATTCCACAGCGTGATTTGGATGAACTCATTTTGAGTATGCCAAACCGATGTTCTTGTGTTGTTAGTGTTCGCGGTAGAAACACGGATTATTAATTGTTTAAGTTACCCAATAAAATTTTAAAGAAAACTGTTATTTCAGTCTTTTTTTCGAACTTTTGTGTTAGTGGTTCAAATGTCAAAAATCCCTTTATTAGGAAAATGGCAAATTTCTTTATTAATGCAAAGGTGACTTGGTTTATCGTTACTGTGACAAACGAAAACACTTTATTTGATGAATCCTTAAAGAAAATTTTAATTAATATCAATCAGGAGAAAAGTTATTGCAAAAATATATGTTGATCCCTAGACACTTTTGATGTGTGTATATTATATTAAAAAATATTCGACTTTTTGTTCCTTCCATACAAAACGCCAATTTCATATGTAAGGACCTAATATTTGCACGAAATAACATCACAATCAATCAATAAACCTTTTTTTTTGGTCAAACAAAATTTTACGTAAGTACTTCAAGAAAATCTTATGATTTTACAATTATAGTGGTATAATTTTACAAGATATAGGTAGTTATCAGTCAATAAAGGTTTATGTAGTATCCTAGTAACACTTTTTTAATTAGAAACAACTCAATATGACTAGGATTGGGCATTTGCAGTCATTGCGTTGTAATAGGAATTGAACGGCTCGGCGCACTGAAATTTGAGTTTCAATATTATTAAAACGTAAGGTAGGACTTTCAAAAAAACGCTGTTGTTAGATTACTTGTCTATTCATAATGTAACTTGCAAAGTTTCGTGTAAATTCATATAGTAGTTTTATCAGAAATCGACATAACACGGGAACGAACACACTTTCAACCTATTCTCTGATGACGTCATTTTTTTATAAATACAATTCTTATATTACGAGTATTTTTTGCATTTTATATTATGGTCTGTTTATTCAAAAACCCAAAACAGTTTACATTAAGTGGCTTGAGCCCATATAAGCATCAGTAGACCATTTTTTGTGAGCAGGGTAATAAATCACGCGCATAGCGAGTGACATCTGGTATTTGACAGGTGTTTTTTTGTTGTTGCGTCAAATGACGTCAGGTACTTGAGCGGTAGTTCCTTATTGTTGGAATCCCTACACTAAAATAGTAATAATGTCTGTGGTAACAACACTAGCGAACACGTTCGCGGTTCGTTCGTCAGTCGTCTCCTCTTCCACTTCCTCACAAGCTGCGTCCGCGATAGGACATACGCTACGACCTTGCGCTTACCTTAACTCCACGTGTTTGGGTTGAAATACAATCTGGATCAAGAACTGGCTGTTTCCTTTTTATCTACTATCCACTACACACAACTTTCTACATGGTCCTTCGAGCTTCGGGAACTTTCAGTGAAGATTACAGCGTCACCATCACGTTGGCAGTGCAAGCGTGATTCGTGATACAAGGCGAGGAAGTGCATGCAGGTATACCTACTAGTCCGTCGGCAGTGCAGACGCAGGTGAATACCATCATCCATCTAACCACCTACCTATTCCGTCGGCGGTGCAGACGCTAAAGAAAATAGGTAGTGTAGGTACATACATCTTTTAATAAAACCACACGGCTTTTTTGCAGAAGTGCTACATCCAGCATCCCTTGATACCTACATACAATAACATAAATTGTGCACCAACTGAAAGCAAACATTCGTCGCAAGCAAGAAAGAACAACACGGTGCGGACGGCGCATGTACCAGACGAAGTGGGCGGGCCCCGTCACGACAGCGGCGTGTGCGACACGATGCGACGACTCGCCTGTGACATGGTCGCCATTTTGCAGTGCAAGCAAGAGTGTTTGGCGTCGCGTGCGTCTGTGTTGTGCGTAAAATACGTAATTCTATTGTGAAAAATATTGGTATCGGCAAAACAGTGCTTTAAATAAGTTTTACTAATAGTCTAGCTTAAATATAAGTCTCAGTAGTGCTGTATTATGACCATGGAGTTGAAGGATTTAATCGCTGCACGTGGCTACTTGAAAGGTACTATTACGAGGTTACGATCCGCTTGTTCGCAACCATTAATTAGCATTCCCAAAGAAAATACTCCGCCCCCAAGGATACTCACTGACCCTGTATTACTTACGCTCGTATTTAAGAAACGAGCCATACAACTTAATTAAAAATTTACCCTTGACAGGTGAAAGTTATGTAAAAGCCTTGGAAATAGTAAATAATAGATATAATAATAAGCATAGATTAATAAATGAGCACATCAATTTGTTATTAGATCAAAGTCAACGGCATCTAACTTGAGAGAATTTGTGTCAAATGTAAAACAAACTCTTGCCGCTCTCAGTAATTTGGAGCCAAACGTACAATTTTGGGATGCTGTAATTTTGTGTATTTTATATCGCAGGAGCGCAGATGAAGAGCCAACCATAGAAGCCTTCTTGGATTACATGGGGAAACGAGCGCTGGCACTTGAAAATGCTGGCCCGGGAACGTCCCATGGTCAGCTACACCAGTCGCCTACAAGAGCCCGGGAAAGCTGCTGGCAGACTAGTGGCCAACACAGCTGCTCGGGAGCCTTCATGCTTATACTGTAAGTTGAAACACAAGCTTCATTCTTGTAACAATTTTAAACTAATAAATGTAGATCAGCGAGTAAAGTTTGTCAATGAAAATGGCACAGTATAATTAATATACAGTAGAACATCTTCATACAAACGTGCCGCTCTCGGTTTGAATGTGTGCGTGCGCGCCGCGCGCCGTGTCGGCACGCGATTTCACGCACACGCTAGCATAATATATGAGGGAATAAGGTGGCGGCAGTGCGGGCTGTGCAGCGCGACTGTGAGCACGCGCGTACGCTACATGACCGCTTGCGTTCGTCAACTCTCGCCGGCGGCGGCCACTTAAATTACGAGTATCATGACTTCAAAAAGGGGAAAAAAATATTGTAGTGTTTTCGGGTGCCTCAATAATGATTTCGCAAACCCGGACTTATCATTCTTCATAGTTCCTACTCAACCAGAAATGTAAGTACCTACTTATACTTAAATATTATTAGAAAATGTGGTATTGTATTGTTTATTTCACAGTTTATTTGCTTTATTAAGAGCGTAGCCGAGTCGCATTTTTCCATATAAATGTATTCCCAAATTTACTTTCTGAATACTATGTTTAGAGCTAAAGTTTATTTTAAGAAGTCTAGTTTTTAGTGTCCTTCACCACACAATCCTCACTTTTGAAAACTTCTTATAAATCAATTTTGAGAACGCCAAAAAATAGTCAAGAAATAGTCGTCTCCAACCATGATAATTTCGACCTGGTTTACTATATGGAAGTATGTTAAATATCCACGTGAACTTCTACATACATTTTCGAGTCAAGTACAGTCGAGCACAAAATTATTAAGTACTTTTTATGGTCATCTTATTTTTTGGTTGTATTAAAAACGGTATAATTGTTGGTTATGTAGCTATTTTGGGTAGTTATTTTATTTATTTATTTTATTTATTTATTCTTTACTAATAAATAAGGGCAACAAAGGAGCTAAATCAATAATAAATACAAACTGATGAGTTACTTGCTTGATATTATTTTGAGAGCTTGTCACATCACATCACTCAGAACTACTTACTACTGAAGTCTCTTGTGCGAGATCTAAGCCGGAACTGATTAAGGCTGGGCGCATACGTCCGGTTTCCTGATTCGGAATTCAGTTTCGGAATTCAGATTCGGAGACCCCGAATGCACGCATTTCATACAAAATGTTCTCTCCAGCGCACACGTACTTAAATTTTCCGTCAGGGTTTCAGAACGGAAAATTTAAGAACGTGTGCGCTGGAGAGAACATTTTGTATGAAATGCTTGCATTCGGGTTTCCGAATCTGAATTCCGAAACTGAATTCCGAATCAGGAAACCGGACGTATGCGGCCTGCCTAAATACACAAGCAAACTATCAAAGACATATTTTTATCAAAGGGTGCCGACAATTTGGTTTACAATACCAGCAATAAAACATGTTGAGAATAATAAAACAACACAATGAATTTTAGTTTTGGGAAAACCAATAATTACCCTGTGTCGCCACATGAGTAGACAAACGGAACAGAGGCAAAGCTTCTTAAGAACGTGCAAAATTGTTACCTATTTTGGTAGGGTTGTCACAATAGGTTAAGACAAATTAAACAAAACATTTGTTAAATAGTTTTATTATTCAGTATGATTTACAAATTACTTACTCTAATAATTTTCTTTTTATAATTTTTGTTTTTTAATAATTTATTGTTTCTTTCAATGGTGTGGTAAATGCTTTGAGCTGAAACAAAAATAAAATGGAAATGCGAACCGAACACTATTATACAAAAGACATAGGTAGACCTATATTTTAAAGATTATATACCTATTTTTTAAATATTTATTTAATTTCAAGACCTACTAGTAGCGAGAAATAAGTACGATGTAGGTATTAATAATAAGTTTCGATTAAAAATGCTTTTTAATCTGTCAAGCTCCGCTAATGAGACACAATTGATTTTCTATTGTTTGGTCACCGATCGGTGTCCTGCGGTCCTTGAGCGGTTAAACTTGTATTCAAACTTTCATGATCATGATATTATGGCCGTTGAGGAGTTCCCTCGTGAAAAGACCTGTCTGCAGCAGCAGTCTATGGTGAAGATCATGTTTAGCAAACAAAATTAAATTTAAATAAAAAGTTTGACTTTCAAGTCCATGCTACTAACCGCTAAAGAATTCCCTCGTAAGGAGACAATGCTGGCTGCAGCAGCAGTTCATGATAAATATCGTGTCGATTATCAAAATTCATCTATCATACAAAATTTCGTGATCGTGCTACTAACCGTTGAAGAGTTCCCTAGTGAGGAGATAATCCTGGGTGCAGCGTCAAGTTATATCTTATTATTGCATTATCACCGAAGTTACGCAGGTATACAAAATTTGAGCTCAATCAGACATCGGGAAGTGGTTCAAATCTTACTTGCAATATTTAAACTTAACACACATACCTACTACATACCAACCCATCCACGTACCTACAAATGTATAGTAAAAACTTGTAATAATAATAAAAAGGTAAAAACACACCGTGTACAACCGTCTTCTTATCAAAAAGGTACTTACTTGAAAAAGAAGTAATCAAATATTTACTTACCTGTGTTGTAATCCTTGGGATAGTTGAAGTATGATATATCTTTATTTTTTCTAGTATTATTCCTACACACAGTCATTATTCATTCATACCACGTTTTTACATTAAAATATTCAAACTTGCAACTAACAAAACAAACAACGTGCGTCGCACTGACCCTGTGATTGTCAACTAGCTGTGCCAGCGTAAACCGGTTTTTTCCAGTCTCGCCGCGTACGTGACAAGCGGCCAGTGGTCACGCACACATGCCCCGCGTGCTTGTAGTAGTGCAACCGATTCGCGCGGTTGTTTGAAGCTTTGTATCTGTTCCGTTTGTCTAATCATGTGGTGTCGCCCCAGCACCGTGGGAATTCTGCGTGATCATTATTTCAAAATTGCATAAAATTGGGTTTCCCAACCACCGAAAGTAAAATTAATACGTACACGTACCTCACTTAATTAAATTAGTTCGTAATAATTTGATGACATATCATTTTCATTTACAAAATGGCAGCGTTGCAAAGTATGCGCATATTCTTAAATTTTATGAGCAAGATAAAAACAAAACATTTAAACAGGCATATAAGTTAACAAACAGCCATATTAACCCTACCAATTTTGAAAAAATGAAAGTCAGATATGCGACTCAACTTTTGAGTAGGACTGTTGCAGTTAGCTTATTAACGTACATAGATTTTAAAATTATTGATGAATCTGCAAGACCAACAGTTGAATTCATAAAAAATATGAATGATTTATTTGACGCACTTAACTCTTCGACACGTTATCATAGCTATGCTTACAAAAATGCGTTTTGCGGAAATGACAATCAAATAGAATTTTTCAATAAAATGTTAATACTTTTTCAAACATTAAAGTTATATAATCCAAAAAACGGTAGCGACGTTACGAAAACAGTCAAGTTTATTGATGGTTTTCAAATTACTATCAAATCTATATTTCAGTATTTTGATGATCTTAAACAAGAAGGGTTTGAATATTTATTGACAAGACGCCTTAATCAAGATGTTATTGAAAATTTTTTTGGAAAAATTCGGTCAAAAAACGGGATGGCTACAGAGCCAACCAGTAGGCAATTCATATCTGCATATAGAAAGATTTATTTTTCAAATATTACAAAGCCTCCAATAGATGGTAATTGTTCTGAAGATATCACAGAATTTTTGATTAGTTTGAAAAATCACAAACATTTCGAAACAAGTGCCTCAGTAATCGACAAACATCTGACCAGTAGCAATCAAACACAAGGAAATGAAAATATTTTGTCGGAAATCTTACGTTCTGACTATGTACCAATACAACATGAGCTACCGGAAAAAAATGCATTTTTTTATGTTTGTGGCGCTTTGTTAAAAAAATGTGTTGATTACCATAAGAACTGCGATTTTTTAAATAATTACGTCGACGTTAATCAACGAGCGTGTAATTTAAGTGTAGAATCTAGATATACCCATTACAGGAATTACGGCAAAGATCGAAATTTACTTATGATCCCACCTGATGATTTTGTCGATAATGTAGAAAGGATGGAGCAGGTGTTTCGCAAAGCGTTCGAAAAGGACCACATCAACATTAAAATTGGCCGGTCAATTTACGATCAACTGAATGATATAGAATTTAAGATGCCCTGTCCATGCTTTCCCAAAAGCTTTTTACAAAAACTTTACATAAGAATGAGAATTTACTTTACATTAACAAATAATAATAAAGCGTTCCGGACGTGCAGAAACAGGAGAAAAATTTTTTCGGTATCAAATTTGTAACTAAGTATTATAAATGTTATGTGAATAAAGGCTTTTTATTTTTACTAAATTTATAAATTGGTAAAATATTCAATCATAATATGCTTTTTATTTCATAAATTTAGATCAAGTGCTGCTTGTTCGAAAATATTAACTAAAAGTAAAAGTGACAACCCTGGGGATCAACGCAAGAGTAGGCTAATAACTCGGCGGGCGGCCTTAGATAACGTACTGTATAATTATTATACTGTGAAAATGGCCTGTGCAATATTTGTTTGTGCGCTCACACTAGAAAGTGCAGATATCATTTCAAGTGTGCAAAGTGCAAGGAAGCACACAATACTCTGCTACATCATGATACAGATAAAAACATATTATGTAATACACAAGCCACTGGCTCAGCATCAACCGCATCATTAGCGGCAAGCAATAACATTAGTAATGATGTTCTTTTACCCACAGCTAAGGTGAAACTTGTCACTCGGGACGGCGTTGAAGTCCACCTTAAAGCCCTGCTTGACAGTGGTTCTCAGCTGACCTTTATTACACAAAGGGCATTACAGCTGCTTGATTTGGAACCTATCCATAGTGATGTCAATGTAGTTGGTATCACTAATACAAAAACAAGGTTGAAGCATTGCTTACCTCTAGAAATCCATTCTCTAACGAACCCCTTTAAGGTTACGGCCACATGTCATGTCGTTGAACAAATCACCTGTAACTTACCTCAATATAGATTCAGTACCTCAGACATTTTCTTGCCTAAAAGTATTAAACTGGCTGATGATCAATTTAATTTACCAGCTGAGATTGATTTATTAATGGGAGCGGACATATTTTTCCAGGTGCTGCTGCCTTCAGATCTGCCGGTGCTGCGTGAACGCCAGCAGTCTGCTACAGTGGTCAGCAGACCGCAACCACAGCTTGTCAACACTCAGTTTGGATATATAATTGGAGGTACCCTACCACACAATAATTTAACAAAGGTTTGCAATAAAGTAAGTTTAAAATGTAATGCATGTGAGTCAGATATTAATGAAACTTTAAGTCAGTTTTGGAAAACGGAAGATGTTCCAAAAATTTATGATGAAAGATCATCAGAGCAAGAGCTCTGTGAATATATTTTTAAAGAAACTGTTCAGTTGAAAGGAAATTGTTTTGAAGTTGCTTTACCATTGAAATTACCTCTAAGTGAAGTCAATGACTCTTTAGGTGACTCCTTTAATCTAGCATTAAAAAGATTTTTAAACTTAGAGAAGAAATTACATAAAGATCCCAAACTCTTCTCCGAGTACCAAAAGTTCATTCATGAATATTTAAATCTGCATCATGGTCAGTATGTAAACATTGTAATTTGTAGGTATTTCCGATTCAAAAATCGTTCGACTGTACGAATTAAACAAAAATGCTATATATTTTTTGCCTCATCATGCAGTCTTGAAGCCTGACAGTAAAACCACTAAGATGCGAACAGTGTTTGATGGCTCTATGAAAACTAACAAAAAAGTGTCACTTAATGATTTGCTTCTAAATGGGCCCATTGTACAAAGAGATTTGTTTGAAATAATATTACTGTTTCGTTGTGGTAATTTTACATTTACCTCTGACATAAAGCAAATGTTTAGAAATATACGTGTAACACCAGAGCATACCTCTTTGCAAAATATACTGTGGAGAGATAGCCCCGATGAGCCAATCCAATGTATAAGGCTTCAAGCCTTAGGCTTGACACAGTTACATATGGGTTGAAGAGTTCGAATTATCTGGCTACTCATTGTCTTAAAGAACTAGCAGCACAAAACAAGGACAAGTTCCCGCTAGCTTCATTCATTTTAGAAAATTGTACATAATGTAGATGACATTCTTTATGCAGAAAATGACTTTAATATTATCTTAGAGGCTAAGTCACAGATTCGTCAACTTTTAAAGTTAGGTAATTTTCACACACATAAGTGGTCATCAAATGATAATAGGATATTATCTGACATTCCTTCAGCTGAACAGCATTTTGATGATTTAGAGCTACAAAGCGATGAGTATTATTTAAAGACCTTGGGCTTACAATTGATGGTTAAAGATGATAAATTTAAAATGTCTTGTCCAGAAACTTTCAATAAGCATGATTTTTCAAAAAGAGATATCCTCTCCTATATTGGGAAAATGTTTGATCCCATGGGTTTTGTCAGTCCCATTATTGTACAAGCAAAAGCTATAATGCAAAGGCTATGGTCTTCCAAGACTGAATGGAATTCCATGCCTGATGATGATATTAGGAATGCATGGCTTGAATTCTCTTCCAGTCTGGTTGAAATGAAGCCAATTTTTATAAATAGAAATATACATATAACTGATTTAAGTAAACTTGAACTAATAGGATTCTCAGACGCATCCAGTACTACTGCATATGGATGCTGCGTGTATCTGCGTGTTACAAATCACGATGGTAAAGTTAAAATGTACTTGTTGTGTTCAAAATCGCGCATAAACCCGCTTCAAAATAAAAACAAAACTGTACCGCGCTTAGAACTTAATGCTGCTCTGCTTCTTTCGATGCTTATGGCAAAAGTTTATTGCACGCTAAAAGTTAAGTATAACATAAGCAATATTTACTTGTTTACTGATTCACAAATTGTTCTCGCATGGTTGCACACAGAACCCTTGAAACTTAACGCTTACGTTGCAAATAGGGTAAAGGCAATCGCTAAAAATATGCCTAACTGTAAGTGGCTATTTGTCAGCACTGAAAATAACCCTGCAGACTATATCAGTAGGGGTGTTGCGCCAAGTTTGCTTAGTGCCTGCAGCCTGTGGTGGGATGGCCCTGAATTTTTGCATGACTGTGAATATAAATTTAATTTTAAATTAGACTTACCTACGAACTTACCTGAAGCAAAACCCGGGTCAGCATTTCTCGCCAGCCAAGTGTCCTCAGGTATTAGCAATGTTTTCGATCAAATGCATAAATATTCTAGCATTCACAGAATGGTGCGTACATTAGCTTATGTAATGCGGTTTATTAATAACATAAAAGGTGGCAAAATACCTGACAAATATCTCTCAAGTTCTGAATTGAATAATGCTTTGATGTTGCTTATTAAGAATGAACAAGAAATATATTATAAAGTCGAAATTGAATGTTTAAAAAATAATAAAAGTGTAAAAGGTCCTTTACAAAGCTTATGTCCATTTATAGATAGTTTAGGTATCCTGCGTGTAGGTGGCAGGCTACATCATTCTAACATTCCATATGCTCATAAACATCAGGTCATTTTACCAAGAGAATCACATGTTACTAATTGTATTATAAGGTCTGAACATGAAAAGCTTTTACATGCAGGTCCGAAATTATTACTGTGTAATTTAAATCAAAAATATTGGATAACTAATGGGTTAATGTATGTAAAAAAAATAATCCATAAATGTGTAATGTGTTTCAGACAAAAGGCTAAGGCCTAACAGCTGATGGGTTCTTTGCCAGCAGACAGAGTGACTGCTATGAGTCGCCCTTTTGAGAAAGTCGGTGTAGATTTCGCTGGGCCTATTGATATTAAACTCTCGCGCGTGAGACGCTCCGTGGTAGGAAAAGGCTACATTTGTGTGTTTCGCTACAAAGGAAGTTCACCTCGAAATCACATCAGATCTTACTTCAGATGCATACCTCGCTTGCCTTAGGAGATTTATTTCTAGAAGAGGATTGCCCAAAGAAATCTACTCCGATAATGCTAGTACCTTTAAAGGCGCAAAGAACCAATTAACTGAACTTTACCAATTACATTCTTCACAGAATCACCAAAAACAAGTATGTCAATTTGCAGCCCAGAGGGGCATTAACTTTCATTTTATACCAGCATATTCCCCGACCTTTGGCGGGCTGTGGGAGTCTGCTGTGAAAATGACTAAGTATTTTCTAAGAAGAGTGTTACAAAAACAATTGTTAACCTATGAACAAATAAACACTGTATTAATAGAGATAGAATGCATATTGAACTCCAGACCTCTGATTCCTATGTCATCTGATGTCAATGATTTTAGCTACTTAACACCAGGTCACTTTTTAATAGGAAATTCACTAACAATGTATCCTGAAAATGATGTAACTACTGTTCCTCAAAATAGACTCAAGTTTTGGCAATTATGTAATCAAATTAAACAATAATTTTGGAAAATGTGGTACAAACAGTATATTAATACATTACAAAATAGACCTAAGTGGATAGACGTCATGCCTAACATTAAGATAGGAGCAATTGTAATATTAAAAGAAGACAATGTACCCATAATGTCATGGCCTATGGCCAGAGTTACGAAAACATTTCCAGGCCATGATGGTGCAAGCTCCTGTTGACCACTTTATACATAAACTCAAAAAGTATCAGATAATATTTAAGTTCCTTAATAAAAACATCAACTTACTGGAATATCAGTCAGCTTCTCATATAGTTCGTGCAAGCTCCTTGTTGAAGCTCGTGTTTTGTGTGTTGTTGTGGAGCGGGTTCGCTGGCGGGATGTTAACTGAAGCGTGTTCGGTGGTAGCAGGAGGAGTAAAATAATAACGCCGTTTTTCTACTGTTCTTCTGTTTATTTCTCTTGATGTTTCTGCTTACACTGCTGGATTCAGAATGCCCGACCACCGAAAGTGCCCTCTTTTTATAGGAAAACCAGTAAGGCTCTGACCAATCAAGGCCCTTCAATTTTGCACACGGCACTAATGCCCCGCCCCTTGACCAATCAGAGCGTAGGAGCCCTTTTGTATGGGGAACTTAAATCATCCCTTTTTTCGGTGGTAGGACACTCTTTACAATATTTTCTTATTTTCTAACCTTAGAACTAATAAATCTTTATTATTTACATAAAAATCAGTCTCAAAATCCTTAATTAACACCTTAAAATAATAAAATTACAGAAACGGTTCTCGTTACGGTAAAGTTCTCTAGTACTTAAAGTTACGTATGCAACATGGCGCTAGTGGCGCCTCTAGTGGCTGGATAACTAATTACGTATCGTCGCTAACATTCTCCCCCACGGTGCGCAGCACTGCCTCCTCTGGAAGCGACGATGCCGCAGGAACCAGCACGATGACTCGGCGAGTTGGGCGGCGAAGTATCCCTCCCGATGTCCGCACGTCCAGCACTCTGGTTCTGCCGTCCGGTCCAGGATATGTCTTGATGACTTCTCCGCGAGGCCATGAATTTCTTGGTAATGAAGCGTCTACTATTAGGACGATATCTCCTTCTCTTGGGTCCTTGGTTTCTTTGCCTTCAAGTTTTCTCGGCATCAAGAGTGGTAGGTACTCTTTGACCCACCTCCTCCAGAAGTGGTCTGCAAGTCTTTGGGTGGTTCTCCAATTTGCCTTCCCGATTAGTTCTGTGTCGTCGAATTCTCCCGACGCCATTGCTCCGCACGATCTCCCCAGTAGGAAATGGTTCGGGGTCAGACTCTCTTCATCTTCTGGATCCATGCTGACCGAGGTGAGAGGTCTGGAGTTGACGATGTGTTCGACCTCCGTCATTAGTGTATGAAGTACTTCTTCGGGTGGGCTTCTTTCGTTGAGAACCACTGCCAACGCTGTCTTTACCGTGCGCACGAGTCTCTCCCAGGCGCCTCGCATGTTCGGAGTCCCTGGGGGAATAAACTTCCAATTGAAGCCCTTTTCTTGTGCGGCCTCTTCTAGCTCCCTTTTGGCCCCAATAAAGTTCGTTCCGTTGTCGCTGAATATGGTTTTCGGGGTTCCTCTTCTGGCTGCCATTCGACGAAGTGCCATAATCATTGAATTAGTGCTAAGAGAGGGCACTAACTCGAGATGTACGGCTCGGGTGGTAAGGCAGGTAAACAATGCCCCCCAGCGCTTCTCCGTCCTTCTCCCGATAGTGACCTGCATCGGCCCGAAGTAGTCTACGGCCGTGCAAGAGAACGGGAACTGATGGTGCTGTAGTCTCTCGCTAGGTAGGTCTCCCGTCGGAGGTATCTCTGGTAAACTCTTCTTTGTCTTGCACCACTGACAGCTGTGTGCGACTGCCTTCAGAGTCGCTCTTAGGCCCAGGATCCAATACTTTTGCCGGATCTCGTTCATTACGGTAGCGGTGTTTCCGTGAAGGAACTTCTTGTGGTAATGTTGTATGAGGAGACGCGTTATACTCTGCTTTCCGTCTAGGATGACGGGATTCATTCTCCTTTCGCTGTCGTCGCGGAATTTCATTGTTCTGCTTCTTAATTTGATAATTCCGTCGTCCCCTATATAAACGTCGATCTTCCTGAGCCGACTTGCGCTCTCTAAGGGTTTTTCCAACTTTAAATTCTTAATTTCTGACGCGAAACTATCGTTTTGGCTCATCTTCATTAATAACTCTTCGGCCTTCTTTAAATGTTCTTTTTCCAGGGGTAGGTACTGCCGCTTGTTTTTGCTTCTGTTGGCTGATTGGGTTGAGGTTCGTGTGTCTTTGTTCTGGGTTTTTCTCTGAGGTTTCCAGGGCTCGTCCCTCCGGTGCGTGGCGGCGGTGGTTGCTTTGCGGGTCTTCAGTAAATGGTACGTGAAGGCGACCACTCTGGCTGTGGTGCGCAGTAGTCGTTCCCAGCTTGAGAACCTCTCTGGATCCAGAAGGACGTCCTCAGCGGCTTTTATCGCCATCGCCTTTTGCTTGTTCTTTTCTTCTGGCATAATACCCTCTGGCTTGAAGTCGTGAAATGGCCACTCTTCCTCTGGTCGACGGAGAAATGACGGGCCTTTGAACCACCTGGCGTTGTGGTCGAATTCGATTGGGGTTCCCCTAGTGGCGTCGTCTGCTGGATTTTCTTTAGTCGGTACCCATTTCCAGTCTTCTGGCTTGGACTTTTCTTTGATTTCTGCTAGCCGGTTGGCCACGAAAGTTTTGAACTTCCTCGGTTCCGCCTTTATCCACTGCAGTACGGTACTAGAATCGGTCCAGTAGATCTTCTTTGTTATTTCGAGCCCTGACTCTTCTTCGATTGTGGCGGCTAGTCTGCTGCCAAGTAATGCCGCTTGTAACTCCAGCCTCGGGATTGAGACTGGTTTTGTTGGCGTCACTCTCGCTTTGCCGGCGATCATGGAGATATGGACTTTCCCTCCGGGCTCGACTGTCCTCCAGTAGACTACCGCCGCGTAGGCTTCTTCGCTTGCGTCGGTAAACGTGTGCAGCTGTCCTTTTCCGCTGCGGGGTGAGACGCACCTTGGGATCCTTAATCTTTCTAATGCCGATACTTCTTTTAAGTAGTTCGTCCAGGCTTCCTTTTGTGCCTAGTTAATTTCTTCGTCCCAGTCTATTTTCGTTCGCCAGATGTTTTGAATTAGCTTCTTTCCTTGTATTAAGACTGGTGTTGCAAAACCCATCGGATCAAAGGTAGACATTACTGCGCTCGTGACCTCCCTCTTTGTTGGAGTTCTTCTACCGTCTTGAAGGTCTCTCGATGTGTTGCGCAGCCCTACATTGAAGGCCAGTGCATCTTTTCTTACCAGCCATCTTAGCCCTAGAGTCTTCTCTTCTTTCATTAGTTGCAGGGAATCTTCTTTATTTGTGTCTTCTACTTCTGAAAGTACCCCCAAATTGTTACTGGCCCAACCCTTTAGATGAAAGTTTGCTCTTGCGTGAATCTCTTTAACTTCCTTTGATATCTTCTTAGCTTCAGCTGTAGACGCGAAGCTCTGTAGATAGTCGTCCATGTAATGGTTTCTGTTTATTGCCTTCACTGCTTCGGGATGAGTCGAGTCTTCTTGAATTCTTCTGCGTTCTTGTTCATTACATATATCGCCGTTGCTGGTGATGACGCTGCGCCGAAAATGATTGACGACATTCTATACTCTTCGGGCTTGCCTGTTTCATCTTTTTCTTCTTCTTCACATCATCAGCAGTAAAATTTTCCTCAGAATTGTCAAAAATATCGTCTGCAGCACTGAAAAATTAAGTTTGAAATGTAGTCCTGCATTTTTATTATACTTATCTGAGGGGAAAACCTGGCCAATTGTGAGCCTAGGTAGGTCTAGCCTAGCTAGGTATTCTGTGATCAAACTGGCTATGTATTATGTCTGATTACACCCTGCAGATGTTGACAGTTCTTTATACTGTTTTTGTTTATACTTTGTTCAGACAGCTTCAGGTCGTCGATGGTTCTTACATCAATGGACCTCTTGTTCCTTTGGTGAGCTCCTTCTATCTTGAGCTTGATCTTCTGTGAGCTATCTTTCTTTATGACCTTCCAACCCTTTAGATGAAAGTTTGCTCTTGCGTGAATCTCTTTAACTTCCTTTGATATCTTCTTAGCTTCAGCTGTAGACGCGAAGCTCTGTAGATAGTCGTCCATGTAATGGTTTCTGTTTATTGCCTTCACTGCTTCGGGATGAGTCGAGTCTTCTTGAATTCTTCTGCGTTCTTGTTCATTACATATATCGCCGTTGCTGGTGATGACGCTGCGCCGAAAATGATTGACGACATTCTATACTCTTCGGGCTTGCCTGTTACATCTTTTTCTTCTTCTTCACATCATCAGCAGTAAAATTTTCCTCAGAATTGTCAAAAATATCGTCTGCAGCACTGAAAAATTAAGTTTGAAATGTAGTCCTGCATTTTTATTATACTTATCTGAGGGGAAAACCTGGCCAATTGTGAGCCTAGGTAGGTCTAGCCTAGCTAGGTATTCTGTGATCAAACTGGCTATGTATTATGTCTGATTACACCCTGCTTGCCTTTTCTTTTTCTATTTTTTTTCACAACTGTTTCTTTTAGCTTTAGCTAGGTATTCTGTGATCAAACTGGCTATGTATTATGTCTGATTACACCCTGCTTGCCTTTTCTTTTTCTATTTTTTTTCACAACTGTTTCTTTTAGCTTTAGCTAGGCATTCTGTGATCAAACTGGCTATGTATTATGTCTGATTACACCCTGCAGATGTTGACAGTTCTTTATACTGTTTTTGTTTATACTTTGTTCAGACAGCTTCAGGTCGTCGATGGTTCTTACATCAATGGACCTCTTGTTCCTTTGGTGAGCTCCTTCTATCTTGAGCTTGATCTTCTGTGAGCTATCTTTCTTTATGACCTTTCCGCCGACTGTTTCGATTGCAAGAGTCTCTCGTTCTCCTACAGCTCCGATCTTCTCGGCTACTTCTGCGTCTATGAGTGTGACCGTCGACCCTTCATCCAGCAGCGCTTTTTTTTCTCAGAATTGTCAAAAATATCGTCAGCTATCCATTGATATCGTCTGCAGCACTGAAAAATTAAGTTTGAAATGTAGTCCTGCATTTTTATTATACTTATCTGAGGGGAAAACCTGGCCAATTGTGAGCCTAGGTAGGTGTAGCCTAGCTAGGTATTCTGTGATCAAACTGGCTATGTATTATGTCTGATTACACCCTGCAGATGTTGACAGTTCTTTATACTGTTTTTGTTTATACTTTGTTCAGACAGCTTCAGGTCGTCGATGGTTCTTACATCAATGGACCTCTTGTTCCTTTGGTGAGCTACTTCTATCTTGAGCTTGATCTTCTGTGAGCTATCTTTCTTTATGACCTTCCAACCCTTTAGATGAAAGTTTGCTCTTGCGTGAATCTCTTTAACTTCCTTTGATATCTTCTTAGCTTCAGCTGTAGACGCGAAGCTCTGTAGATAGTCGTCCATGTAATGGTTTCTGTTTATTGCCTTCACTGCTTCGGGATGAGTCGAGTCTTCTTGAATTCTTCTGCGTTCTTGTTCATTACATATATCGCCGTTGCTGGTGATGACGCTGCGCCGAAAATGATTGACGACATTCTATACTCTTCGGGCTTGCCTGTTTCATCTTTTTCTTCTTCTTCACATCATCAGCAGTAAAATTTTCCTCAGAATTGTCAAAAATATCGTCTGCAGCACTGAAAAATTAAGTTTGAAATGTAGTCCTGCATTTTTATTATACTTATCTGAGGGGAAAACCTGGCCAATTGTGAGCCTAGGTAGGTCTAGCCTAGCTAGGTATTCTGTGATCAAACTGGCTATGTATTATGTTTGATTACACCCTGCAGATGTTGACAGTTCTTTATACTGTTTTTGTTTATACTTTGTTCAGACAGCTTCAGGTCGTCGATGGTTCTTACATCAATGGACCTCTTGTTCCTTTGGTGAGCTCCTTCTATCTTGAGCTTGATCTTCTGTGAGCTATCTTTCTTTATGACCTTCCAACCCTTTAGATGAAAGTTTGCTCTTGCGTGAATCTCTATAACTTCCTTTGATATCTTCTTAGCTTCAGCTGTAGACGCGAAGCTCTGTAGATAGTCGTCCATGTAATGGTTTCTGTTTATTGCCTTCACTGCTTCGGGATGAGTCGAGTCTTCTTGAATTCTTCTGCGTTCTTGTTCATTACATATATCGCCGTTGCTGGTGATGACGCTGCGCCGAAAATGATTGACGACATTCTATACTCTTCGGGCTTGCCTGTTTCATCTTTTTCTTCTTCTTCACATCATCAGCAGTAAAATTTTCCTCAGAATTGTCAAAAATATCGTCTGCAGCACTGAAAAATTAAGTTTGAAATGTAGTCCTGCATTTTTATTATACTTATCTGAGGGGAAAACCTGGCCAATTGTGAGCCTAGGTAGGTCTAGCCTAGCTAGGTATTCTGTGATCAAACTGGCTATGTATTATGTCTGATTACACCCTGCTTGCCTTTTCTTTTTCTATTTTTTTTCACAACTGTTTCTTTTAGCTTTAGCTAGGTATTCTGTGATCAAACTGGCTATGTATTATGTCTGATTACACCCTGCGCATAAGCTTTAGCTAGGTATTCTGTGATCAAACTGGCTATGTATTATGTCTGATTACACCCTGCGCATAAGCTTTAGCTAGGTATTCTGTGATCAAACTGGCTATGTATTATGTCTGATTACACCCTGCTTGCCTTTTCTTTTTCTATTTTTTTTCACAACTGTTTCTTTTAGCTTTAGCTAGGTATTCTGTGATCAAACTGGCTATGTATTATGTCTGATTACACCCTGCTTGCCTTTTCTTTTTCTATTTTTTTTCACAACTGTTTCTTTTAGCTTTAGCTAGGTATTCTGTGATCAAACTGGCTATGTATTATGTCTGATTACACCCTGCAGATGTTGACAGATCTTTATACTGTTTTTGTTTATACTTTGTTCAGACAGCTTCAGGTCGTCGATGGTTCTTACATCAATGGACCTCTTGTTCCTTTGGTGAGCTCCTTCTATCTTGAGCTTGATCTTCTGTGAGCTATCTTTCTTTATGACCTTTCCGCCGACTGTTTCGATTGCAAGAGTCTCTCGTTCTCCTACAGCTCCGATCTTCTCGGCTACTTCTGCGTCTATGAGTGTGACCGTCGACCCTTCATCCAGCAGCGCTTTTTTTTCTCAGAATTGTCAAAAATATCGTCAGCTATCCATTGATATCGTCTGCAGCACTGAAAAATTAAGTTTGAAATGTAGTCCTGCATTTTTATTATACTTATCTGAGGGGAAAACCTGGCCAATTGTGAGCCTAGGTAGGTCTAGCCTAGCTAGGTATTCTGTGATCAAACTGGCTATGTATTATGTCTGATTACACCCTGCTTGCCTTTTCTTTTTCTATTTTTTTTCACAACTGTTTCTTTTAGCTTTAGCTAGGTATTCTGTGATCAAACTGGCTATGTATTATGTCTGATTACACCCTGCGCATAAGCTTTAGCTAGGTATTCTGTGATCAAACTGGCTATGTATTATGTCTGATTACACCCTGCGCATAAGCTTTAGCTAGGTATTCTGTGATCAAACTGGCTATGTATTATGTCTGATTACACCCTGCTTGCCTTTTCTTTTTCTATTTTTTTTCACAACTGTTTCTTTTAGCTTTAGCTAGGTATTCTGTGATCAAACTGGCTATGTATTATGTCTGATTACACCCTGCTTGCCTTTTCTTTTTCTATTTTTTTTCACAACTGTTTCTTTTAGCTTTAGCTAGGTATTCTGTGATCAAACTGGCTATGTATTATGTCTGATTACACCCTGCAGATGTTGACAGTTCTTTATACTGTTTTTGTTTATACTTTGTTCAGACAGCTTCAGGTCGTCGATGGTTCTTACATCAATGGACCTCTTGTTCCTTTGGTGAGCTCCTTCTATCTTGAGCTTGATCTTCTGTGAGCTATCTTTCTTTATGACCTTTCCGCCGACTGTTTCGATTGCAAGAGTCTCTCGTTCTCCTACAGCTCCGATCTTCTCGGCTACTTCTGCGTCTATGAGTGTGACCGTCGACCCTTCATCCAGCAGCGCTTTTTTTTCTCAGAATTGTCAAAAATATCGTCAGCTATCCATTGATATCGTCTGCAGCACTGAAAAATTAAGTTTGAAATGTAGTCCTGCATTTTTATTATACTTATCTGAGGGGAAAACCTGGCCAATTGTGAGCCTAGGTAGGTGTAGCCTAGCTAGGTATTCTGTGATCAAACTGGCTATGTATTATGTCTGATTACACCCTGCAGATGTTGACAGTTCTTTATACTGTTTTTGTTTATACTTTGTTCAGACAGCTTCAGGTCGTCGATGGTTCTTACATCAATGGACCTCTTGTTCCTTTGGTGAGCTCCTTCTATCTTGAGCTTGATCTTCTGTGAGCTATCTTTCTTTATGACCTTCCAACCCTTTAGATGAAAGTTTGCTCTTGCGTGAATCTCTTTAACTTCCTTTGATATCTTCTTAGCTTCAGCTGTAGACGCGAAGCTCTGTAGATAGTCGTCCATGTAATGGTTTCTGTTTATTGCCTTCACTGCTTCGGGATGAGTCGAGTCTTCTTGAATTCTTCTGCGTTCTTGTTCATTACATATATCGCCGTTGCTGGTGATGACGCTGCGCCGAAAATGATTGACGACATTCTATACTCTTCGGGCTTGCCTGTTTCATCTTTTTCTTCTTCTTCACATCATCAGCAGTAAAATTTTCCTCAGAATTGTCAAAAATATCGTCTGCAGCACTGAAAAATTAAGTTTGAAATGTAGTCCTGCATTTTTATTATACTTATCTGAGGGGAAAACCTGGCCAATTGTGAGCCTAGGTAGGTCTAGCCTAGCTAGGTATTCTGTGATCAAACTGGCTATGTATTATGTCTGATTACACCCTGCTTGCCTTTTCTTTTTCTATTTTTTTTCACAACTGTTTCTTTTAGCTTTAGCTAGGTATTCTGTGATCAAACTGGCTATGTATTATGTCTGATTACACCCTGCGCATAAGCTTTAGCTAGGTATACTGTGATCAAACTGGCTATGTATTATGTCTGATTACACCCTGCGCATAAGCTTTAGCTAGGTATTCTGTGATCAAACTGGCTATGTATTATGTCTGATTACACCCTGCTTGCCTTTTCTTTTCCTATTTTTTTTCACAACTGTTTCTTTTAGCTTTAGCTAGGTATTCTGTGATCAAACTGGCTATGTATTATGTCTGATTACACCCTGCTTGCCTTTTCTTTTTCTATTTTTTTTCACAACTGTTTCTTTTAGCTTTAGCTAGGTATTCTGTGATCAAACTAGCTATGTATTATGTCTGATTACACCCTGCTTGCCTTTTCTTTTTCTATTTTTTTTCACAACTGTTTCTTTTAGCTTTAGCTAGGTATTCTGTGATCAAACTAGCTATGTATTATGTCTGATTACACCCTGCTTGCCTTTTCTTTTTCTATTTTTTTTCACAACTGTTTCTTTTAGCTTTAGCTAGGTATTCTGTGATCAAACTGGCTATGTATTATGTCTGATTACACCCTGCAGATGTTGACAGATCTTTATACTGTTTTTGTTTATACTTTGTTCAGACAGCTTCAGGTCGTCGATGGTTCTTACATCAATGGACCTCTTGTTCCTTTGGTGAGCTCCTTCTATCTTGAGCTTGATCTTCTGTGAGCTATCTTTCTTTATGACCTTTCCGCCGACTGTTTCGATTGCAAGAGTCTCTCGTTCTCCTACAGCTCCGATCTTCTCGGCTACTTCTGCGTCTATGAGTGTGACCGTCGACCCTTCATCCAGCAGCGCTTTTTTTTCTCAGAATTGTCAAAAATATCGTCAGCTATCCATTGATATCGTCTGCAGCACTGAAAAATTAAGTTTGAAATGTAGTCCTGCATTTTTATTATACTTATCTGAGGGGAAAACCTGGCCAATTGTGAGCCTAGGTAGGTCTAGCCTAGCTAGGTATTCTGTGATCAAACTGGCTATGTATTATGTCTGATTACACCCTGCTTGCCTTTTCTTTTTCTATTTTTTTTCACAACTGTTTCTTTTAGCTTTAGCTAGGTATTCTATGATCAAACTGGCTATGTATTATGTCTGATTACACCCTGCGCATAAGCTTTAGCTAGGTATTCTGTGATCAAACTGGCTATGTATTATGTCTGATTACACCCTGCGCATAAGCTTTAGCTAGGTATTCTGTGATCAAACTGGCTATGTATTATGTCTGATTACACCCTGCTTGCCTTTTCTTTTTCTATTTTTTTTCACAACTGTTTCTTTTAGCTTTAGCTAGGTATTCTGTGATCAAACTGGCTATGTATTATGTCTGATTACACCCTGCTTGCCTTTTCTTTTTCTATTTTTTTTCACAACTGTTTCTTTTAGCTTTAGCTAGGTATTCTGTGATCAAACTGGCTATGTATTATGTCTGATTACACCCTGCAGATGTTGACAGTTCTTTATACTGTTTTTGTTTATACTTTGTTCAGACAGCTTCAGGTCGTCGATGGTTCTTACATCAATGGACCTCTTGTTCCTTTGGTGAGCTCCTTCTATCTTGAGCTTGATCTTCTGTGAGCTATCTTTCTTTATGACCTTTCCGCCGACTGTTTCGATTGCAAGAGTCTCTCGTTCTCCTACAGCTCCGATCTTCTCGGCTACTTCTGCGTCTATGAGTGTGACCGTCGACCCTTCATCCAGCAGCGCTTTTTTTTCTCAGAATTGTCAAAAATATCGTCAGCTATCCATTGATATCGTCTGCAGCACTGAAAAATTAAGTTTGAAATGTAGTCCTGCATTTTTATTATACTTATCTGAGGGGAAAACCTGGCCAATTGTGAGCCTAGGTAGGTGTAGCCTAGCTAGGTATTCTGTGATCAAACTGGCTATGTATTATGTCTGATTACACCCTGCAGATGTTGACAGTTCTTTATACTGTTTTTGTTTATACTTTGTTCAGACAGCTTCAGGTCGTCGATGGTTCTTACATCAATGGACCTCTTGTTCCTTTGGTGAGCTCCTTCTATCTTGAGCTTGATCTTCTGTGAGCTATCTTTCTTTATGACCTTCCAACCCTTTAGATGAAAGTTTGCTCTTGCGTGAATCTCTTTAACTTCCTTTGATATCTTCTTAGCTTCAGCTGTAGACGCGAAGCTCTGTAGATAGTCGTCCATGTAATGGTTTCTGTTTATTGCCTTCACTGCTTCGGGATGAGTCGAGTCTTCTTGAATTCTTCTGCGTTCTTGTTCATTACATATATCGCCGTTGCTGGTGATGACGCTGCGCCGAAAATGATTGACGACATTCTATACTCTTCGGGCTTGCCTGTTTCATCTTTTTCTTCTTCTTCACATCATCAGCAGTAAAATTTTCCTCAGAATTGTCAAAAATATCGTCTGCAGCACTGAAAAATTAAGTTTGAAATGTAGTCCTGCATTTTTATTATACTTATCTGAGGGGAAAACCTGGCCAATTGTGAGCCTAGGTAGGTCTAGCCTAGCTAGGTATTCTGTGATCAAACTGGCTATGTATTATGTCTGATTACACCCTGCTTGCCTTTTCTTTTTCTATTTTTTTTCACAACTGTTTCTTTTAGCTTTAGCTAGGTATTCTGTGATCAAACTGGCTATGTATTATGTCTGATTACACCCTGCGCATAAGCTTTAGCTAGGTATTCTGTGATCAAACTGGCTATGTATTATGTCTGATTACACCCTGCGCATAAGCTTTAGCTAGGTATTCTGTGATCAAACTGGCTATGTATTATGTCTGATTACACCCTGCTTGCCTTTTCTTTTTCTATTTTTTTTTACACATGTTTCTTTTAGCTTTAGCTAGGTATTCTGTGATCAAACTGGCTATGTATTATGTCTGATTACACCCTGCTTGCCTTTTCTTTTTCTATTTTTTTTCACAACTGTTTCTTTTAGCTTTAGCTAGGTATTCTGTGATCAAACTGGCTATGTATTATGTCTGATTACACCCTGCAGATGTTGACAGTTCTTTATACTGTTTTTGTTTATACTTTGTTCAGACAGCTTCAGGTTGTCGATGGTTCTTACATCAATGGACCTCTTGTTCCTTTGGTGAGCTCCTTCTATCTTGAGCTTGATCTTCTGTGAGCTATCTTTCTTTATGACCTTTCCGCCGACTGTTTCGATTGCAAGAGTCTCTCGTTCTCCTACAGCTCCGATCTTCTCGGCTACTTCTGCGTCTATGAGTGTGACCGTCGACCCTTCATCCAGCAGCGCTTTTTTTTCTCAGAATTGTCAAAAATATCGTCAGCTATCCATTGATATCGTCTGCAGCACTGAAAAATTAAGTTTGAAATGTAGTCCTGCATTTTTATTATACTTATCTGAGGGGAAAACCTGGCCAATTGTGAGCCTAGGTAGGTCTAGCCTAGCTAGGTATTCTGTGATCAAACTGGCTATGTATTATGTCTGATTACACCCTGCTTGCCTTTTCTTTTTCTATTTTTTTTCACAACTGTTTCTTTTAGCTTTAGCTAGGTATTCTGTGATCAAACTGGCTATGTATTATGTCTGATTACACCCTGCGCATAAGCTTTAGCTAGGTATTCTGTGATCAAACTGGCTATGTATTATGTCTGATTACACCCTGCGCATAAGCTTTAGCTAGGTATTCTGTGATCAAACTGGCTATGTATTATGTCTGATTACACCCTGCTTGCCTTTTCTTTTTCTATTTTTTTTCACAACTGTTTCTTTTAGCTTTAGCTAGGTATTCTGTGATCAAACTGGCTATGTATTATGTCTGATTACACCCTGCTTGCCTTTTCTTTTTCTATTTTTTTTCACAACTGTTTCTTTTAGCTTTAGCTAGGTATTCTGTGATCAAACTGGCTATGTATTATGTCTGATTACACCCTGCAGATGTTGACAGATCTTTATACTGTTTTTGTTTATACTTTGTTCAGACAGCTTCAGGTCGTCGATGGTTCTTACATCAATGGACCTCTTGTTCCTTTGGTGAGCTCCTTCTATCTTGAGCTTGAACTTCTGTGAGCTATCTTTCTTTATGACCTTTCCGCCGACTGTTTCGATTGCAAGAGTCTCTCGTTCTCCTACAGCTCCGATCTTCTCGGCTACTTCTACGTCTATGAGTGTGACCGTCGACCCTTCATCCAGCAGCGCTTTTTTTTCTCAGAATTGTCAAAAATATCGTCAGCTATCCATTGATATCGTCTGCAGCACTGAAAAATTAAGTTTGAAATGTAGTCCTGCATTTTTATTATACTTATCTGAGGGGAAAACCTGGCCAATTGTGAGCCTAGGTAGGTCTAGCCTAGCTAGGTATTCTGTGATCAAACTGGCTATGTATTATGTCTGATTACACCCTGCTTGCCTTTTCTTTTTCTATTTTTTTTCACAACTGTTTCTTTTAGCTTTAGCTAGGTATTCTGTGATCAAACTGGCTATGTATTATGTCTGATTACACCCTGCGCATAAGCTTTAGCTAGGTATTCTGTGATCAAACTGGCTATGTATTATGTCTGATTACACCCTGCGCATAAGCTTTAGCTAGGTATTCTGTGATCAAACTGGCTATGTATTATGTCTGATTACACCCTGCTTGCCTTTTCTTTTTCTATTTTTTTTCACAACTGTTTCTTTTAGCTTTAGCTAGGTATTCTGTGATCAAACTGGCTATGTATTATGTCTGATTACACCCTGCTTGCCTTTTCTTTTTCTATTTTTTTTCACAACTGTTTCTTTTAGCTTTAGCTAGGTATTCTGTGATCAAACTGGCTATGTATTATGTCTGATTACACCCTGCAGATGTTGACAGTTCTTTATACTGTTTTTGTTTATACTTTGTTCAGACAGCTTCAGGTCGTCGATGGTTCTTACATCAATGGACCTCTTGTTCCTTTGGTGAGCTCCTTCTATCTTGAGCTTGATCTTCTGTGAGCTATCTTTCTTTATGACCTTTCCGCCGACTGTTTCGATTGCAAGAGTCTCTCGTTCTCCTACAGCTCCGATCTTCTCGGCTACTTCTGCGTCTATGAGTGTGACCGTCGACCCTTCATCCAGCAGCGCTTTTTTTTCTCAGAATTGTCAAAAATATCGTCAGCTATCCATTGATATCGTCTGCAGCACTGAAAAATTAAGTTTGAAATGTAGTCCTGCATTTTTATTATACTTATCTGAGGGGAAAACCTGGCCAATTGTGAGCCTAGGTAGGTGTAGCCTAGCTAGGTATTCTGTGATCAAACTGGCTATGTATTATGTCTGATTACACCCTGCAGATGTTGACAGTTCTTTATACTGTTTTTGTTTATACTTTGTTCAGACAGCTTCAGGTCGTCGATGGTTCTTACATCAATGGACCTCTTGTTCCTTTGGTGAGCTCCTTCTATCTTGAGCTTGATCTTCTGTGAGCTATCTTTCTTTATGACCTTCCAACCCTTTAGATGAAAGTTTGCTCTTGCGTGAATCTCTTTAACTTCCTTTGATATCTTCTTAGCTTCAGCTGTAGACGCGAAGCTCTGTAGATAGTCGTCCATGTAATGGTTTCTGTTTATTGCCTTCACTGCTTCGGGATGAGTCGAGTCTTCTTGAATTCTTCTGCGTTCTTGTTCATTACATATATCGCCGTTGCTGGTGATGACGCTGCGCCGAAAATGATTGACGACATTCTATACTCTTCGGGCTTGCCTGTTTCATCTTTTTCTTCTTCTTCACATCATCAGCAGTAAAATTTTCCTCAGAATTGTCAAAAATATCGTCTGCAGCACTGAAAAATTAAGTTTGAAATGTAGTCCTGCATTTTTATTATACTTATCTGAGGGGAAAACCTGGCCAATTGTGAGCCTAGGTAGGTCTAGCCTAGCTAGGTATTCTGTGATCAAACTGGCTATGTATTATGTCTGATTACACCCTGCTTGCCTTTTCTTTTTCTATTTTTTTTCACAACTGTTTCTTTTAGCTTTAGCTAGGTATTCTGTGATCAAACTGGCTATGTATTATGTCTGATTACACCCTGCGCATAAGCTTTAGCTAGGTATACTGTGATCAAACTGGCTATGTATTATGTCTGATTACACCCTGCGCATAAGCTTTAGCTAGGTATTCTGTGATCAAACTGGCTATGTATTATGTCTGATTACACCCTGCTTGCCTTTTCTTTTCCTATTTTTTTTCACAACTGTTTCTTTTAGCTTTAGCTAGGTATTCTGTGATCAAACTGGCTATGTATTATGTCTGATTACACCCTGCTTGCCTTTTCTTTTTCTATTTTTTTTCACAACTGTTTCTTTTAGCTTTAGCTAGGTATTCTGTGATCAAACTAGCTATGTATTATGTCTGATTACACCCTGCTTGCCTTTTCTTTTTCTATTTTTTTTCACAACTGTTTCTTTTAGCTTTAGCTAGGTATTCTGTGATCAAACTAGCTATGTATTATGTCTGATTACACCCTGCTTGCCTTTTCTTTTTCTATTTTTTTTCACAACTGTTTCTTTTAGCTTTAGCTAGGTATTCTGTGATCAAACTGGCTATGTATTATGTCTGATTACACCCTGCAGATGTTGACAGATCTTTATACTGTTTTTGTTTATACTTTGTTCAGACAGCTTCAGGTCGTCGATGGTTCTTACATCAATGGACCTCTTGTTCCTTTGGTGAGCTCCTTCTATCTTGAGCTTGATCTTCTGTGAGCTATCTTTCTTTATGACCTTTCCGCCGACTGTTTCGATTGCAAGAGTCTCTCGTTCTCCTACAGCTCCGATCTTCTCGGCTACTTCTGCGTCTATGAGTGTGACCGTCGACCCTTCATCCAGCAGCGCTTTTTTTTCTCAGAATTGTCAAAAATATCGTCAGCTATCCATTGATATCGTCTGCAGCACTGAAAAATTAAGTTTGAAATGTAGTCCTGCATTTTTATTATACTTATCTGAGGGGAAAACCTGGCCAATTGTGAGCCTAGGTAGGTCTAGCCTAGCTAGGTATTCTGTGATCAAACTGGCTATGTATTATGTCTGATTACACCCTGCTTGCCTTTTCTTTTTCTATTTTTTTTCACAACTGTTTCTTTTAGCTTTAGCTAGGTATTCTATGATCAAACTGGCTATGTATTATGTCTGATTACACCCTGCGCATAAGCTTTAGCTAGGTATTCTGTGATCAAACTGGCTATGTATTATGTCTGATTACACCCTGCGCATAAGCTTTAGCTAGGTATTCTGTGATCAAACTGGCTATGTATTATGTCTGATTACACCCTGCTTGCCTTTTCTTTTTCTATTTTTTTTCACAACTGTTTCTTTTAGCTTTAGCTAGGTATTCTGTGATCAAACTGGCTATGTATTATGTCTGATTACACCCTGCTTGCCTTTTCTTTTTCTATTTTTTTTCACAACTGTTTCTTTTAGCTTTAGCTAGGTATTCTGTGATCAAACTGGCTATGTATTATGTCTGATTACACCCTGCAGATGTTGACAGTTCTTTATACTGTTTTTGTTTATACTTTGTTCAGACAGCTTCAGGTCGTCGATGGTTCTTACATCAATGGACCTCTTGTTCCTTTGGTGAGCTCCTTCTATCTTGAGCTTGATCTTCTGTGAGCTATCTTTCTTTATGACCTTTCCGCCGACTGTTTCGATTGCAAGAGTCTCTCGTTCTCCTACAGCTCCGATCTTCTCGGCTACTTCTGCGTCTATGAGTGTGACCGTCGACCCTTCATCCAGCAGCGCTTTTTTTTCTCAGAATTGTCAAAAATATCGTCAGCTATCCATTGATATCGTCTGCAGCACTGAAAAATTAAGTTTGAAATGTAGTCCTGCATTTTTATTATACTTATCTGAGGGGAAAACCTGGCCAATTGTGAGCCTAGGTAGGTGTAGCCTAGCTAGGTATTCTGTGATCAAACTGGCTATGTATTATGTCTGATTACACCCTGCAGATGTTGACAGTTCTTTATACTGTTTTTGTTTATACTTTGTTCAGACAGCTTCAGGTCGTCGATGGTTCTTACATCAATGGACCTCTTGTTCCTTTGGTGAGCTCCTTCTATCTTGAGCTTGATCTTCTGTGAGCTATCTTTCTTTATGACCTTCCAACCCTTTAGATGAAAGTTTGCTCTTGCGTGAATCTCTTTAACTTCCTTTGATATCTTCTTAGCTTCAGCTGTAGACGCGAAGCTCTGTAGATAGTCGTCCATGTAATGGTTTCTGTTTATTGCCTTCACTGCTTCGGGATGAGTCGAGTCTTCTTGAATTCTTCTGCGTTCTTGTTCATTACATATATCGCCGTTGCTGGTGATGACGCTGCGCCGAAAATGATTGACGACATTCTATACTCTTCGGGCTTGCCTGTTTCATCTTTTTCTTCTTCTTCACATCATCAGCAGTAAAATTTTCCTCAGAATTGTCAAAAATATCGTCTGCAGCACTGAAAAATTAAGTTTGAAATGTAGTCCTGCATTTTTATTATACTTATCTGAGGGGAAAACCTGGCCAATTGTGAGCCTAGGTAGGTCTAGCCTAGCTAGGTATTCTGTGATCAAACTGGCTATGTATTATGTCTGATTACACCCTGCTTGCCTTTTCTTTTTCTATTTTTTTTCACAACTGTTTCTTTTAGCTTTAGCTAGGTATTCTGTGATCAAACTGGCTATGTATTATGTCTGATTACACCCTGCGCATAAGCTTTAGCTAGGTATTCTGTGATCAAACTGGCTATGTATTATGTCTGATTACACCCTGCGCATAAGCTTTAGCTAGGTATTCTGTGATCAAACTGGCTATGTATTATGTCTGATTACACCCTGCTTGCCTTTTCTTTTTCTATTTTTTTTTACACATGTTTCTTTTAGCTTTAGCTAGGTATTCTGTGATCAAACTGGCTATGTATTATGTCTGATTACACCCTGCTTGCCTTTTCTTTTTCTATTTTTTTTCACAACTGTTTCTTTTAGCTTTAGCTAGGTATTCTGTGATCAAACTGGCTATGTATTATGTCTGATTACACCCTGCAGATGTTGACAGTTCTTTATACTGTTTTTGTTTATACTTTGTTCAGACAGCTTCAGGTTGTCGATGGTTCTTACATCAATGGACCTCTTGTTCCTTTGGTGAGCTCCTTCTATCTTGAGCTTGATCTTCTGTGAGCTATCTTTCTTTATGACCTTTCCGCCGACTGTTTCGATTGCAAGAGTCTCTCGTTCTCCTACAGCTCCGATCTTCTCGGCTACTTCTGCGTCTATGAGTGTGACCGTCGACCCTTCATCCAGCAGCGCTTTTTTTTCTCAGAATTGTCAAAAATATCGTCAGCTATCCATTGATATCGTCTGCAGCACTGAAAAATTAAGTTTGAAATGTAGTCCTGCATTTTTATTATACTTATCTGAGGGGAAAACCTGGCCAATTGTGAGCCTAGGTAGGTCTAGCCTAGCTAGGTATTCTGTGATCAAACTGGCTATGTATTATGTCTGATTACACCCTGCTTGCCTTTTCTTTTTCTATTTTTTTTCACAACTGTTTCTTTTAGCTTTAGCTAGGTATTCTGTGATCAAACTGGCTATGTATTATGTCTGATTACACCCTGCGCATAAGCTTTAGCTAGGTATTCTGTGATCAAACTGGCTATGTATTATGTCTGATTACACCCTGCGCATAAGCTTTAGCTAGGTATTCTGTGATCAAACTGGCTATGTATTATGTCTGATTACACCCTGCTTGCCTTTTCTTTTTCTATTTTTTTTCACAACTGTTTCTTTTAGCTTTAGCTAGGTATTCTGTGATCAAACTGGCTATGTATTATGTCTGATTACACCCTGCTTGCCTTTTCTTTTTCTATTTTTTTTCACAACTGTTTCTTTTAGCTTTAGCTAGGTATTCTGTGATCAAACTGGCTATGTATTATGTCTGATTACACCCTGCAGATGTTGACAGATCTTTATACTGTTTTTGTTTATACTTTGTTCAGACAGCTTCAGGTCGTCGATGGTTCTTACATCAATGGACCTCTTGTTCCTTTGGTGAGCTCCTTCTATCTTGAGCTTGAACTTCTGTGAGCTATCTTTCTTTATGACCTTTCCGCCGACTGTTTCGATTGCAAGAGTCTCTCGTTCTCCTACAGCTCCGATCTTCTCGGCTACTTCTACGTCTATGAGTGTGACCGTCGACCCTTCATCCAGCAGCGCTTTTTTTTCTCAGAATTGTCAAAAATATCGTCAGCTATCCATTGATATCGTCTGCAGCACTGAAAAATTAAGTTTGAAATGTAGTCCTGCATTTTTATTATACTTATCTGAGGGGAAAACCTGGCCAATTGTGAGCCTAGGTAGGTCTAGCCTAGCTAGGTATTCTGTGATCAAACTGGCTATGTATTATGTCTGATTACACCCTGCTTGCCTTTTCTTTTTCTATTTTTTTTCACAACTGTTTCTTTTAGCTTTAGCTAGGTATTCTGTGATCAAACTGGCTATGTATTATGTCTGATTACACCCTGCGCATAAGCTTTAGCTAGGTATTCTGTGATCAAACTGGCTATGTATTATGTCTGATTACACCCTGCGCATAAGCTTTAGCTAGGTATTCTGTGATCAAACTGGCTATGTATTATGTCTGATTACACCCTGCTTGCCTTTTCTTTTTCTATTTTTTTTCACAACTGTTTCTTTTAGCTTTAGCTAGGTATTCTGTGATCAAACTGGCTATGTATTATGTCTGATTACACCCTGCTTGCCTTTTCTTTTTCTATTTTTTTTCACAACTGTTTCTTTTAGCTTTAGCTAGGTATTCTGTGATCAAACTGGCTATGTATTATGTCTGATTACACCCTGCAGATGTTGACAGTTCTTTATACTGTTTTTGTTTATACTTTGTTCAGACAGCTTCAGGTCGTCGATGGTTCTTACATCAATGGACCTCTTGTTCCTTTGGTGAGCTCCTTCTATCTTGAGCTTGATCTTCTGTGAGCTATCTTTCTTTATGACCTTTCCGCCGACTGTTTCGATTGCAAGAGTCTCTCGTTCTCCTACAGCTCCGATCTTCTCGGCTACTTCTGCGTCTATGAGTGTGACCGTCGACCCTTCATCCAGCAGCGCTTTTTTTTCTCAGAATTGTCAAAAATATCGTCAGCTATCCATTGATATCGTCTGCAGCACTGAAAAATTAAGTTTGAAATGTAGTCCTGCATTTTTATTATACTTATCTGAGGGGAAAACCTGGCCAATTGTGAGCCTAGGTAGGTGTAGCCTAGCTAGGTATTCTGTGATCAAACTGGCTATGTATTATGTCTGATTACACCCTGCAGATGTTGACAGTTCTTTATACTGTTTTTGTTTATACTTTGTTCAGACAGCTTCAGGTCGTCGATGGTTCTTACATCAATGGACCTCTTGTTCCTTTGGTGAGCTCCTTCTATCTTGAGCTTGATCTTCTGTGAGCTATCTTTCTTTATGACCTTCCAACCCTTTAGATGAAAGTTTGCTCTTGCGTGAATCTCTTTAACTTCCTTTGATATCTTCTTAGCTTCAGCTGTAGACGCGAAGCTCTGTAGATAGTCGTCCATGTAATGGTTTCTGTTTATTGCCTTCACTGCTTCGGGATGAGTCGAGTCTTCTTGAATTCTTCTGCGTTCTTGTTCATTACATATATCGCCGTTGCTGGTGATGACGCTGCGCCGAAAATGATTGACGACATTCTATACTCTTCGGGCTTGCCTGTTTCATCTTTTTCTTCTTCTTCACATCATCAGCAGTAAAATTTTCCTCAGAATTGTCAAAAATATCGTCTGCAGCACTGAAAAATTAAGTTTGAAATGTAGTCCTGCATTTTTATTATACTTATCTGAGGGGAAAACCTGGCCAATTGTGAGCCTAGGTAGGTCTAGCCTAGCTAGGTATTCTGTGATCAAACTGGCTATGTATTATGTCTGATTACACCCTGCTTGCCTTTTCTTTTTCTATTTTTTTTCACAACTGTTTCTTTTAGCTTTAGCTAGGTATTCTGTGATCAAACTGGCTATGTATTATGTCTGATTACACCCTGCGCATAAGCTTTAGCTAGGTATACTGTGATCAAACTGGCTATGTATTATGTCTGATTACACCCTGCGCATAAGCTTTAGCTAGGTATTCTGTGATCAAACTGGCTATGTATTATGTCTGATTACACCCTGCTTGCCTTTTCTTTTCCTATTTTTTTTCACAACTGTTTCTTTTAGCTTTAGCTAGGTATTCTGTGATCAAACTGGCTATGTATTATGTCTGATTACACCCTGCTTGCCTTTTCTTTTTCTATTTTTTTTCACAACTGTTTCTTTTAGCTTTAGCTAGGTATTCTGTGATCAAACTAGCTATGTATTATGTCTGATTACACCCTGCTTGCCTTTTCTTTTTCTATTTTTTTTCACAACTGTTTCTTTTAGCTTTAGCTAGGTATTCTGTGATCAAACTGGCTATGTATTATGTCTGATTACACCCTGCAGATGTTGACAGATCTTTATACTGTTTTTGTTTATACTTTGTTCAGACAGCTTCAGGTCGTCGATGGTTCTTACATCAATGGACCTCTTGTTCCTTTGGTGAGCTCCTTCTATCTTGAGCTTGATCTTCTGTGAGCTATCTTTCTTTATGACCTTTCCGCCGACTGTTTCGATTGCAAGAGTCTCTCGTTCTCCTACAGCTCCGATCTTCTCGGCTACTTCTGCGTCTATGAGTGTGACCGTCGACCCTTCATCCAGCAGCGCTTTTTTTTCTCAGAATTGTCAAAAATATCGTCAGCTATCCATTGATATCGTCTGCAGCACTGAAAAATTAAGTTTGAAATGTAGTCCTGCATTTTTATTATACTTATCTGAGGGGAAAACCTGGCCAATTGTGAGCCTAGGTAGGTGTAGCCTAGCTAGGTATTCTGTGATCAAACTGGCTATGTATTATGTCTGATTACACCCTGCAGATGTTGACAGTTCTTTATACTGTTTTTGTTTATACTTTGTTCAGACAGCTTCAGGTCGTCGATGGTTCTTACATCAATGGACCTCTTGTTCCTTTGGTGAGCTCCTTCTATCTTGAGCTTGATCTTCTGTGAGCTATCTTTCTTTATGACCTTCCAACCCTTTAGATGAAAGTTTGCTCTTGCGTGAATCTCTTTAACTTCCTTTGATATCTTCTTAGCTTCAGCTGTAGACGCGAAGCTCTGTAGATAGTCGTCCATGTAATGGTTTCTGTTTATTGCCTTCACTGCTTCGGGATGAGTCGAGTCTTCTTGAATTCTTCTGCGTTCTTGTTCATTACATATATCGCCGTTGCTGGTGATGACGCTGCGCCGAAAATGATTGACGACATTCTATACTCTTCGGGCTTGCCTGTTTCATCTTTTTCTTCTTCTTCACATCATCAGCAGTAAAATTTTCCTCAGAATTGTCAAAAATATCGTCTGCAGCACTGAAAAATTAAGTTTGAAATGTAGTCCTGCATTTTTATTATACTTATCTGAGGGGAAAACCTGGCCAATTGTGAGCCTAGGTAGGTCTAGCCTAGCTAGGTATTCTGTGATCAAACTGGCTATGTATTATGTCTGATTACACCCTGCTTGCCTTTTCTTTTTCTATTTTTTTTCACAACTGTTTCTTTTAGCTTTAGCTAGGTATTCTGTGATCAAACTGGCTATGTATTATGTCTGATTACACCCTGCGCATAAGCTTTAGCTAGGTATACTGTGATCAAACTGGCTATGTATTATGTCTGATTACACCCTGCGCATAAGCTTTAGCTAGGTATTCTGTGATCAAACTGGCTATGTATTATGTCTGATTACACCCTGCTTGCCTTTTCTTTTCCTATTTTTTTTCACAACTGTTTCTTTTAGCTTTAGCTAGGTATTCTGTGATCAAACTGGCTATGTATTATGTCTGATTACACCCTGCTTGCCTTTTCTTTTTCTATTTTTTTTCACAACTGTTTCTTTTAGCTTTAGCTAGGTATTCTGTGATCAAACTAGCTATGTATTATGTCTGATTACACCCTGCTTGCCTTTTCTTTTTCTATTTTTTTTCACAACTGTTTCTTTTAGCTTTAGCTAGGTATTCTGTGATCAAACTGGCTATGTATTATGTCTGATTACACCCTGCAGATGTTGACAGATCTTTATACTGTTTTTGTTTATACTTTGTTCAGACAGCTTCAGGTCGTCGATGGTTCTTACATCAATGGACCTCTTGTTCCTTTGGTGAGCTCCTTCTATCTTGAGCTTGATCTTCTGTGAGCTATCTTTCTTTATGACCTTTCCGCCGACTGTTTCGATTGCAAGAGTCTCTCGTTCTCCTACAGCTCCGATCTTCTCGGCTACTTCTGCGTCTATGAGTGTGACCGTCGACCCTTCATCCAGCAGCGCTTTTTTTTCTCAGAATTGTCAAAAATATCGTCAGCTATCCATTGATATCGTTTGCAGCACTGAAAAATTAAGTTTGAAATGTAGTCCTGCATTTTTATTATACTTATCTGAGGGGAAAACCTGGCCAATTGTGAGCCTAGGTAGGTCTAGCCTAGCTAGGTATTCTGTGATCAAACTGGCTATGTATTATGTCTGATTACACCCTGCAGATGTTGACAGTTCTTTATACTGTTTTTGTTTATCCTTTGTTCAGACAGCTTCAGGTCGTCGATGGTTCTTACATCAATGGACCTCTTGTTCCTTTGGTGAGCTCCTTCTATCTTGAGCTTGATCTTCTGTGAGCTATCTTTCTTTATGACCTTCCAACCTTTTAGATGAAAGTTTGCTCTTGCGTGAATCTCTTTAACTTCCTTTGATATCTTCTTAGCTTCAGCTGTAGACGCGAAGCTCTGTAGATAGTCGTCCATGTAATGGTTTCTGTTTATTGCCTTCACTGCTTCGGGATGAGTCGAGTCTTCTTGAATTCTTCTGCGTTCTTGTTCATTACATATATCGCCGTTGCTGGTGATGACGCTGCGCCGAAAATGATTGACGACATTCTATACTCTTCGGGCTTGTCTGTTTCATCTTTTTCTTCTTCTTCACATCAACAGCAGTAAAATTTTCCTCAGAATTGTCAAAAATATCGTCTGCAGCACTGAAAAATTAAGTTTGAAATGTAGTCCTGCATTTTTATTATACTTATCTGAGGGGAAAACCTGGCCAATTGTGAGCCTAGGTAGGTCTAGCCTAGCTAGGTATTCTGTGATCAAACTGGCTATGTATTATGTTTGATTACACCCTGCAGATGTTGACAGTTCTTTATACTGTTTTTGTTTATACTTTGTTCAGACAGCTTCAGGTCGTCGATGGTTCTTACATCAATGGACCTCTTGTTCCTTTGGTGAGCTCCTTCTATCTTGAGCTTGATCTTCTGTGAGCTATCTTTCTTTATGACCTTCCAACCCTTTAGATGAAAGTTTGCTCTTGCGTGAATCTCTTTAACTTCCTTTGATATCTTCTTAGCTTCAGCTGTAGACGCGAAGCTCTGTAGATAGTCGTCCATGTAATGGTTTCTGTTTATTGCCTTCACTGCTTCGGGATGAGTCGAGTCTTCTTGAATTCTTCTGCGTTCTTGTTCATTACATATATCGCCGTTGCTGGTGATGACGCTGCGCCGAAAATGATTGACGACATTCTATACTCTTCGGGCTTGCCTGTTTCATCTTTTTCTTCTTCTTCACATCATCAGCAGTAAAATTTTCCTCAGAATTGTCAAAAATATCGTCTGCAGCACTGAAAAATTAAGTTTGAAATGTAGTCCTGCATTTTTATTATACTTATCTGAGGGGAAAACCTGGCCAATTGTGAGCCTAGGTAGGTCTAGCCTAGCTAGGTATTCTGTGATCAAACTGGCTATGTATTATGTCTGATTACACCCTGCTTGCCTTTTCTTTTTCTATTTTTTTTCACAACTGTTTCTTTTAGCTTTAGCTAGGTATTCTGTGATCAAACTGGCTATGTATTATGTCTGATTACACCCTGCGCATAAGCTTTAGCTAGGTATACTGTGATCAAACTGGCTATGTATTATGTCTGATTACACCCTGCGCATAAGCTTTAGCTAGGTATTCTGTGATCAAACTGGCTATGTATTATGTCTGATTACACCCTGCTTGCCTTTTCTTTTCCTATTTTTTTTCACAACTGTTTCTTTTAGCTTTAGCTAGGTATTCTGTGATCAAACTGGCTATGTATTATGTCTGATTACACCCTGCTTGCCTTTTCTTTTTCTATTTTTTTTCACAACTGTTTCTTTTAGCTTTAGCTAGGTATTCTGTGATCAAACTAGCTATGTATTATGTCTGATTACACCCTGCTTGCCTTTTCTTTTTCTATTTTTTTTCACAACTGTTTCTTTTAGCTTTAGCTAGGTATTCTGTGATCAAACTGGCTATGTATTATGTCTGATTACACCCTGCAGATGTTGACAGATCTTTATACTGTTTTTGTTTATACTTTGTTCAGACAGCTTCAGGTCGTCGATGGTTCTTACATCAATGGACCTCTTGTTCCTTTGGTGAGCTCCTTCTATCTTGAGCTTGATCTTCTGTGAGCTATCTTTCTTTATGACCTTTCCGCCGACTGTTTCGATTGCAAGAGTCTCTCGTTCTCCTACAGCTCCGATCTTCTCGGCTACTTCTGCGTCTATGAGTGTGACCGTCGACCCTTCATCCAGCAGCGCTTTTTTTTCTCAGAATTGTCAAAAATATCGTCAGCTATCCATTGATATCGTCTGCAGCACTGAAAAATTAAGTTTGAAATGTAGTCCTGCATTTTTATTATACTTATCTGAGGGGAAAACCTGGCCAATTGTGAGCCTAGGTAGGTGTAGCCTAGCTAGGTATTCTGTGATCAAACTGGCTATGTATTATGTCTGATTACACCCTGCAGATGTTGACAGTTCTTTATACTGTTTTTGTTTATACTTTGTTCAGACAGCTTCAGGTCGTCGATGGTTCTTACATCAATGGACCTCTTGTTCCTTTGGTGAGCTCCTTCTATCTTGAGCTTGATCTTCTGTGAGCTATCTTTCTTTATGACCTTCCAACCCTTTAGATGAAAGTTTGCTCTTGCGTGAATCTCTTTAACTTCCTTTGATATCTTCTTAGCTTCAGCTGTAGACGCGAAGCTCTGTAGATAGTCGTCCATGTAATGGTTTCTGTTTATTGCCTTCACTGCTTCGGGATGAGTCGAGTCTTCTTGAATTCTTCTGCGTTCTTGTTCATTACATATATCGCCGTTGCTGGTGATGACGCTGCGCCGAAAATGATTGACGACATTCTATACTCTTCGGGCTTGCCTGTTTCATCTTTTTCTTCTTCTTCACATCATCAGCAGTAAAATTTTCCTCAGAATTGTCAAAAATATCGTCTGCAGCACTGAAAAATTAAGTTTGAAATGTAGTCCTGCATTTTTATTATACTTATCTGAGGGGAAAACCTGGCCAATTGTGAGCCTAGGTAGGTCTAGCCTAGCTAGGTATTCTGTGATCAAACTGGCTATGTATTATGTCTGATTACACCCTGCTTGCCTTTTCTTTTTCTATTTTTTTTCACAACTGTTTCTTTTAGCTTTAGCTAGGTATTCTGTGATCAAACTGGCTATGTATTATGTCTGATTACACCCTGCGCATAAGCTTTAGCTAGGTATTCTGTGATCAAACTGGCTATGTATTATGTCTGATTACACCCTGCGCATAAGCTTTAGCTAGGTATTCTGTGATCAAACTGGCTATGTATTATGTCTGATTACACCCTGCTTGCCTTTTCTTTTTCTATTTTTTTTTACACATGTTTCTTTTAGCTTTAGCTAGGTATTCTGTGATCAAACTGGCTATGTATTATGTCTGATTACACCCTGCTTGCCTTTTCTTTTTCTATTTTTTTTCACAACTGTTTCTTTTAGCTTTAGCTAGGTATTCTGTGATCAAACTGGCTATGTATTATGTCTGATTACACCCTGCAGATGTTGACAGTTCTTTATACTTTTTTTGTTTATACTTTGTTCAGACAGCTTCAGGTTGTCGATGGTTCTTACATCAATGGACCTCTTGTTCCTTTGGTGAGCTCCTTCTATCTTGAGCTTGATCTTCTGTGAGCTATCTTTCTTTATGACCTTTCCGCCGACTGTTTCGATTGCAAGAGTCTCTCGTTCTCCTACAGCTCCGATCTTCTCGGCTACTTCTGCGTCTATGAGTGTGACCGTCGACCCTTCATCCAGCAGCGCTTTTTTTTCTCAGAATTGTCAAAAATATCGTCAGCTATCCATTGATATCGTCTGCAGCACTGAAAAATTAAGTTTGAAATGTAGTCCTGCATTTTTATTATACTTATCTGAGGGGAAAACCTGGCCAATTGTGAGCCTAGGTAGGTCTAGCCTAGCTAGGTATTCTGTGATCAAACTGGCTATGTATTATGTCTGATTACACCCTGCTTGCCTTTTCTTTTTCTATTTTTTTTCACAACTGTTTCTTTTAGCTTTAGCTAGGTATTCTGTGATCAAACTGGCTATGTATTATGTCTGATTACACCCTGCTTGCCTTTTCTTTTTCTATTTTTTTTCACAACTGTTTCTTTTAGCTTTAGCTAGGTATTCTGTGATCAAACTGGCTATGTATTATGTCTGATTACACCCTGCAGATGTTGACAGTTCTTTATACTGTTTTTGTTTATCCTTTGTTCAGACAGCTTCAGGTCGTCGATGGTTCTTACATCAATGGACCTCTTGTTCCTTTGGTGAGCTCCTTCTATCTTGAGCTTGATCTTCTGTGAGCTATCTTTCTTTATGACCTTCCAACCTTTTAGATGAAAGTTTGCTCTTGCGTGAATCTCTTTAACTTCCTTTGATATCTTCTTAGCTTCAGCTGTAGACGCGAAGCTCTGTAGATAGTCGTCCATGTAATGGTTTCTGTTTATTGCCTTCACTGCTTCGGGATGAGTCGAGTCTTCTTGAATTCTTCTGCGTTCTTGTTCATTACATATATCGCCGTTGCTGGTGATGACGCTGCGCCGAAAATGATTGACGACATTCTATACTCTTCGGGCTTGCCTGTTTCATCTTTTTCTTCTTCTTCACATCATCAGCAGTAAAATTTTCCTCAGAATTATCAAAAATATCGTCTGCAGCACTGAAAAATTAAGTTTGAAATGTAGTCCTGCATTTTTATTATACTTATCTGAGGGGAAAACCTGGCCAATTGTGAGCCTAGGTAGGTCTAGCCTAGCTAGGTATTCTGTGATCAAACTGGCTATGTATTATGTTTGATTACACCCTGCAGATGTTGACAGTTCTTTATACTGTTTTTGTTTATACTTTGTTCAGACAGCTTCAGGTCGTCGATGGTTCTTACATCAATGGACCTCTTGTTCCTTTGGTGAGCTCCTTCTATCTTGAGCTTGATCTTCTGTGAGCTATCTTTCTTTATGACCTTCCAACCCTTTAGATGAAAGTTTGCTCTTGCGTGAATCTCTTTAACTTCCTTTGATATCTTCTAGCTTCAGCTGTAGACGCGAAGCTCTGTAGATAGTCGTCCATGTAATGGTTTCTGTTTATTGCCTTCACTGCTTCGGGATGAGTCGAGTCTTCTTGAATTCTTCTGCGTTCTTGTTCATTACATATATCGCCGTTGCTGGTGATGACGCTGCGCCGAAAATGATTGACGACATTCTATACTCTTCGGGCTTGCCTGTTTCATCTTTTTCTTCTTCTTCACATCATCAGCAGTAAAATTTTCCTCAGAATTGTCAAAAATATCGTCTGCAGCACTGAAAAATTAAGTTTGAAATGTAGTCCTGCATTTTTATTATACTTATCTGAGGGGAAAACCTGGCCAATTGTGAGCCTAGGTAGGTCTAGCCTAGCTAGGTATTCTGTGATCAAACTGGCTATGTATTATGTCTGATTACACCCTGCTTGCCTTTTCTTTTTCTATTTTTTTTCACAACTGTTTCTTTTAGCTTTAGCTAGGTATTCTGTGATCAAACTGGCTATGTATTATGTCTGATTACACCCTGCTTGCCTTTTCTTTTTCTATTTTTTTTCACAACTGTTTCTTTTAGCTTTAGCTAGGTATTCTGTGATCAAACTGGCTATGTATTATGTCTGATTATACCCTGCTTGCCTTTTCTTTTTCTATTTTTTTTCACAACTGTTTCTTTTAGCTTTAGCTAGGTATTCTGTGATCAAACTGGCTATGTATTATGTTTGATTACACCCTGCAGATGTTGACAGTTCTTTATACTGTTTTTGTTTATACTTTGTTCAGACAGCTTCAGGTCGTCGATGGTTCTTACATCAATGGACCTCTTGTTCCTTTGGTGAGCTCCTTCTATCTTGAGCTTGATCTTCTGTGAGCTATCTTTCTTTATGACCTTCCAACCCTTTAGATGAAAGTTTGCTCTTGCGTGAATCTCTTTAACTTCCTTTGATATCTTCTAGCTTCAGCTGTAGACGCGAAGCTCTGTAGATAGTCGTCCATGTAATGGTTTCTGTTTATTGCCTTCACTGCTTCGGGATGAGTCGAGTCTTCTTGAATTCTTCTGCGTTCTTGTTCATTACATATATCGCCGTTGCTGGTGATGACGCTGCGCCGAAAATGATTGACGACATTCTATACTCTTCGGGCTTGCCTGTTTCATCTTTTTCTTCTTCTTCACATCATCAGCAGTAAAATTTTCCTCAGAATTGTCAAAAATATCGTCTGCAGCACTGAAAAATTAAGTTTGAAATGTAGTCCTGCATTTTTATTATACTTATCTGAGGGGAAAACCTGGCCAATTGTGAGCCTAGGTAGGTCTAGCCTAGCTAGGTATTCTGTGATCAAACTGGCTATGTATTATGTCTGATTACACCCTGCTTGCCTTTTCTTTTTCTATTTTTTTTCACAACTGTTTCTTTTAGCTTTAGCTAGGTATTCTGTGATCAAACTGGCTATGTATTATGTCTGATTACACCCTGCGCATAAGCTTTAGCTAGGTATTCTGTGATCAAACTGGCTATGTATTATGTCTGATTACACCCTGCGCATAAGCTTTAGCTAGGTATTCTGTGATCAAACTGGCTATGTATTATGTCTGATTACACCCTGCTTGCCTTTTCTTTTTCTATTTTTTTTTACACATGTTTCTTTTAGCTTTAGCTAGGTATTCTGTGATCAAACTGGCTATGTATTATGTCTGATTACACCCTGCTTGCCTTTTCTTTTTCTATTTTTTTTCACAACTGTTTCTTTTAGCTTTAGCTAGGTATTCTGTGATCAAACTGGCTATGTATTATGTCTGATTACACCCTGCAGATGTTGACAGTTCTTTATACTGTTTTTGTTTATACTTTGTTCAGACAGCTTCAGGTTGTCGATGGTTCTTACATCAATGGACCTCTTGTTCCTTTGGTGAGCTCCTTCTATCTTGAGCTTGATCTTCTGTGAGCTATCTTTCTTTATGACCTTTCCGCCGACTGTTTCGATTGCAAGAGTCTCTCGTTCTCCTACAGCTCCGATCTTCTCGGCTACTTCTGCGTCTATGAGTGTGACCGTCGACCCTTCATCCAGCAGCGCTTTTTTTTCTCAGAATTGTCAAAAATATCGTCAGCTATCCATTGATATCGTCTGCAGCACTGAAAAATTAAGTTTGAAATGTAGTCCTGCATTTTTATTATACTTATCTGAGGGGAAAACCTGGCCAATTGTGAGCCTAGGTAGGTGTAGCCTAGCTAGGTATTCTGTGATCAAACTGGCTATGTATTATGTCTGATTACACCCTGCAGATGTTGACAGTTCTTTATACTGTTTTTGTTTATACTTTGTTCAGACAGCTTCAGGTCGTCGATGGTTCTTACATCAATGGACCTCTTGTTCCTTTGGTGAGCTCCTTCTATCTTGAGCTTGATCTTCTGTGAGCTATCTTTCTTTATGACCTTCCAACCCTTTAGATGAAAGTTTGCTCTTGCGTGAATCTCTTTAACTTCCTTTGATATCTTCTTAGCTTCAGCTGTAGACGCGAAGCTCTGTAGATAGTCGTCCATGTAATGGTTTCTGTTTATTGCCTTCACTGCTTCGGGATGAGTCGAGTCTTCTTGAATTCTTCTGCGTTCTTGTTCATTACATATATCGCCGTTGCTGGTGATGACGCTGCGCCGAAAATGATTGACGACATTCTATACTCTTCGGGCTTGCCTGTTTCATCTTTTTCTTCTTCTTCACATCATCAGCAGTAAAATTTTCCTCAGAATTGTCAAAAATATCGTCTGCAGCACTGAAAAATTAAGTTTGAAATGTAGTCCTGCATTTTTATTATACTTATCTGAGGGGAAAACCTGGCCAATTGTGAGCCTAGGTAGGTCTAGCCTAGCTAGGTATTCTGTGATCAAACTGGCTATGTATTATGTCTGATTACACCCTGCTTGCCTTTTCTTTTTCTATTTTTTTTCACAACTGTTTCTTTTAGCTTTAGCTAGGTATTCTGTGATCAAACTGGCTATGTATTATGTCTGATTACACCCTGCGCATAAGCTTTAGCTAGGTATTCTGTGATCAAACTGGCTATGTATTATGTCTGATTACACCCTGCGCATAAGCTTTAGCTAGGTATTCTGTGATCAAACTGGCTATGTATTATGTCTGATTACACCCTGCTTGCCTTTTCTTTTTCTATTTTTTTTTACACATGTTTCTTTTAGCTTTAGCTAGGTATTCTGTGATCAAACTGGCTATGTATTATGTCTGATTACACCCTGCTTGCCTTTTCTTTTTCTATTTTTTTTCACAACTGTTTCTTTTAGCTTTAGCTAGGTATTCTGTGATCAAACTGGCTATGTATTATGTCTGATTACACCCTGCAGATGTTGACAGTTCTTTATACTGTTTTTGTTTATACTTTGTTCAGACAGCTTCAGGTTGTCGATGGTTCTTACATCAATGGACCTCTTGTTCCTTTGGTGAGCTCCTTCTATCTTGAGCTTGATCTTCTGTGAGCTATCTTTCTTTATGACCTTTCCGCCGACTGTTTCGATTGCAAGAGTCTCTCGTTCTCCTACAGCTCCGATCTTCTCGGCTACTTCTGCGTCTATGAGTGTGACCGTCGACCCTTCATCCAGCAGCGCTTTTTTTTCTCAGAATTGTCAAAAATATCGTCAGCTATCCATTGATATCGTCTGCAGCACTGAAAAATTAAGTTTGAAATGTAGTCCTGCATTTTTATTATACTTATCTGAGGGGAAAACCTGGCCAATTGTGAGCCTAGGTAGGTGTAGCCTAGCTAGGTATTCTGTGATCAAACTGGCTATGTATTATGTCTGATTACACCCTGCAGATGTTGACAGTTCTTTATACTGTTTTTGTTTATACTTTGTTCAGACAGCTTCAGGTCGTCGATGGTTCTTACATCAATGGACCTCTTGTTCCTTTGGTGAGCTCCTTCTATCTTGAGCTTGATCTTCTGTGAGCTATCTTTCTTTATGACCTTCCAACCCTTTAGATGAAAGTTTGCTCTTGCGTGAATCTCTTTAACTTCCTTTGATATCTTCTTAGCTTCAGCTGTAGACGCGAAGCTCTGTAGATAGTCGTCCATGTAATGGTTTCTGTTTATTGCCTTCACTGCTTCGGGATGAGTCGAGTCTTCTTGAATTCTTCTGCGTTCTTGTTCATTACATATATCGCCGTTGCTGGTGATGACGCTGCGCCGAAAATGATTGACGACATTCTATACTCTTCGGGCTTGCCTGTTTCATCTTTTTCTTCTTCTTCACATCATCAGCAGTAAAATTTTCCTCAGAATTGTCAAAAATATCGTCTGCAGCACTGAAAAATTAAGTTTGAAATGTAGTCCTGCATTTTTATTATACTTATCTGAGGGGAAAACCTGGCCAATTGTGAGCCTAGGTAGGTCTAGCCTAGCTAGGTATTCTGTGATCAAACTGGCTATGTATTATGTCTGATTACACCCTGCTTGCCTTTTCTTTTTCTATTTTTTTTCACAACTGTTTCTTTTAGCTTTAGCTAGGTATTCTGTGATCAAACTGGCTATGTATTATGTCTGATTACACCCTGCGCATAAGCTTTAGCTAGGTATTCTGTGATCAAACTGGCTATGTATTATGTCTGATTACACCCTGCGCATAAGCTTTAGCTAGGTATTCTGTGATCAAACTGGCTATGTATTATGTCTGATTACACCCTGCTTGCCTTTTCTTTTTCTATTTTTTTTTACACATGTTTCTTTTAGCTTTAGCTAGGTATTCTGTGATCAAACTGGCTATGTATTATGTCTGATTACACCCTGCTTGCCTTTTCTTTTTCTATTTTTTTTCACAACTGTTTCTTTTAGCTTTAGCTAGGTATTCTGTGATCAAACTGGCTATGTATTATGTCTGATTACACCCTGCAGATGTTGACAGTTCTTTATACTTTTTTTGTTTATACTTTGTTCAGACAGCTTCAGGTTGTCGATGGTTCTTACATCAATGGACCTCTTGTTCCTTTGGTGAGCTCCTTCTATCTTGAGCTTGATCTTCTGTGAGCTATCTTTCTTTATGACCTTTCCGCCGACTGTTTCGATTGCAAGAGTCTCTCGTTCTCCTACAGCTCCGATCTTCTCGGCTACTTCTGCGTCTATGAGTGTGACCGTCGACCCTTCATCCAGCAGCGCTTTTTTTTCTCAGAATTGTCAAAAATATCGTCAGCTATCCATTGATATCGTCTGCAGCACTGAAAAATTAAGTTTGAAATGTAGTCCTGCATTTTTATTATACTTATCTGAGGGGAAAACCTGGCCAATTGTGAGCCTAGGTAGGTCTAGCCTAGCTAGGTATTCTGTGATCAAACTGGCTATGTATTATGTCTGATTACACCCTGCTTGCCTTTTCTTTTTCTATTTTTTTTCACAACTGTTTCTTTTAGCTTTAGCTAGGTATTCTGTGATCAAACTGGCTATGTATTATGTCTGATTACACCCTGCTTGCCTTTTCTTTTTCTATTTTTTTTCACAACTGTTTCTTTTAGCTTTAGCTAGGTATTCTGTGATCAAACTGGCTATGTATTATGTCTGATTACACCCTGCAGATGTTGACAGTTCTTTATACTGTTTTTGTTTATCCTTTGTTCAGACAGCTTCAGGTCGTCGATGGTTCTTACATCAATGGACCTCTTGTTCCTTTGGTGAGCTCCTTCTATCTTGAGCTTGATCTTCTGTGAGCTATCTTTCTTTATGACCTTCCAACCTTTTAGATGAAAGTTTGCTCTTGCGTGAATCTCTTTAACTTCCTTTGATATCTTCTTAGCTTCAGCTGTAGACGCGAAGCTCTGTAGATAGTCGTCCATGTAATGGTTTCTGTTTATTGCCTTCACTGCTTCGGGATGAGTCGAGTCTTCTTGAATTCTTCTGCGTTCTTGTTCATTACATATATCGCCGTTGCTGGTGATGACGCTGCGCCGAAAATGATTGACGACATTCTATACTCTTCGGGCTTGCCTGTTTCATCTTTTTCTTCTTCTTCACATCATCAGCAGTAAAATTTTCCTCAGAATTATCAAAAATATCGTCTGCAGCACTGAAAAATTAAGTTTGAAATGTAGTCCTGCATTTTTATTATACTTATCTGAGGGGAAAACCTGGCCAATTGTGAGCCTAGGTAGGTCTAGCCTAGCTAGGTATTCTGTGATCAAACTGGCTATGTATTATGTTTGATTACACCCTGCAGATGTTGACAGTTCTTTATACTGTTTTTGTTTATACTTTGTTCAGACAGCTTCAGGTCGTCGATGGTTCTTACATCAATGGACCTCTTGTTCCTTTGGTGAGCTCCTTCTATCTTGAGCTTGATCTTCTGTGAGCTATCTTTCTTTATGACCTTCCAACCCTTTAGATGAAAGTTTGCTCTTGCGTGAATCTCTTTAACTTCCTTTGATATCTTCTAGCTTCAGCTGTAGACGCGAAGCTCTGTAGATAGTCGTCCATGTAATGGTTTCTGTTTATTGCCTTCACTGCTTCGGGATGAGTCGAGTCTTCTTGAATTCTTCTGCGTTCTTGTTCATTACATATATCGCCGTTGCTGGTGATGACGCTGCGCCGAAAATGATTGACGACATTCTATACTCTTCGGGCTTGCCTGTTTCATCTTTTTCTTCTTCTTCACATCATCAGCAGTAAAATTTTCCTCAGAATTGTCAAAAATATCGTCTGCAGCACTGAAAAATTAAGTTTGAAATGTAGTCCTGCATTTTTATTATACTTATCTGAGGGGAAAACCTGGCCAATTGTGAGCCTAGGTAGGTCTAGCCTAGCTAGGTATTCTGTGATCAAACTGGCTATGTATTATGTCTGATTACACCCTGCTTGCCTTTTCTTTTTCTATTTTTTTTCACAACTGTTTCTTTTAGCTTTAGCTAGGTATTCTGTGATCAAACTGGCTATGTATTATGTCTGATTACACCCTGCTTGCCTTTTCTTTTTCTATTTTTTTTCACAACTGTTTCTTTTAGCTTTAGCTAGGTATTCTGTGATCAAACTGGCTATGTATTATGTCTGATTATACCCTGCTTGCCTTTTCTTTTTCTATTTTTTTTCACAACTGTTTCTTTTAGCTTTAGCTAGGTATTCTGTGATCAAACTGGCTATGTATTATGTTTGATTACACCCTGCAGATGTTGACAGTTCTTTATACTGTTTTTGTTTATACTTTGTTCAGACAGCTTCAGGTCGTCGATGGTTCTTACATCAATGGACCTCTTGTTCCTTTGGTGAGCTCCTTCTATCTTGAGCTTGATCTTCTGTGAGCTATCTTTCTTTATGACCTTCCAACCCTTTAGATGAAAGTTTGCTCTTGCGTGAATCTCTTTAACTTCCTTTGATATCTTCTAGCTTCAGCTGTAGACGCGAAGCTCTGTAGATAGTCGTCCATGTAATGGTTTCTGTTTATTGCCTTCACTGCTTCGGGATGAGTCGAGTCTTCTTGAATTCTTCTGCGTTCTTGTTCATTACATATATCGCCGTTGCTGGTGATGACGCTGCGCCGAAAATGATTGACGACATTCTATACTCTTCGGGCTTGCCTGTTTCATCTTTTTCTTCTTCTTCACATCATCAGCAGTAAAATTTTCCTCAGAATTGTCAAAAATATCGTCTGCAGCACTGAAAAATTAAGTTTGAAATGTAGTCCTGCATTTTTATTATACTTATCTGAGGGGAAAACCTGGCCAATTGTGAGCCTAGGTAGGTCTAGCCTAGCTAGGTATTCTGTGATCAAACTGGCTATGTATTATGTCTGATTACACCCTGCTTGCCTTTTCTTTTTCTATTTTTTTTCACAACTGTTTCTTTTAGCTTTAGCTAGGTATTCTGTGATCAAACTGGCTATGTATTATGTCTGATTACACCCTGCGCATAAGCTTTAGCTAGGTATTCTGTGATCAAACTGGCTATGTATTATGTCTGATTACACCCTGCGCATAAGCTTTAGCTAGGTATTCTGTGATCAAACTGGCTATGTATTATGTCTGATTACACCCTGCTTGCCTTTTCTTTTTCTATTTTTTTTTACACATGTTTCTTTTAGCTTTAGCTAGGTATTCTGTGATCAAACTGGCTATGTATTATGTCTGATTACACCCTGCTTGCCTTTTCTTTTTCTATTTTTTTTCACAACTGTTTCTTTTAGCTTTAGCTAGGTATTCTGTGATCAAACTGGCTATGTATTATGTCTGATTACACCCTGCAGATGTTGACAGTTCTTTATACTGTTTTTGTTTATACTTTGTTCAGACAGCTTCAGGTTGTCGATGGTTCTTACATCAATGGACCTCTTGTTCCTTTGGTGAGCTCCTTCTATCTTGAGCTTGATCTTCTGTGAGCTATCTTTCTTTATGACCTTTCCGCCGACTGTTTCGATTGCAAGAGTCTCTCGTTCTCCTACAGCTCCGATCTTCTCGGCTACTTCTGCGTCTATGAGTGTGACCGTCGACCCTTCATCCAGCAGCGCTTTTTTTTCTCAGAATTGTCAAAAATATCGTCAGCTATCCATTGATATCGTCTGCAGCACTGAAAAATTAAGTTTGAAATGTAGTCCTGCATTTTTATTATACTTATCTGAGGGGAAAACCTGGCCAATTGTGAGCCTAGGTAGGTGTAGCCTAGCTAGGTATTCTGTGATCAAACTGGCTATGTATTATGTCTGATTACACCCTGCAGATGTTGACAGTTCTTTATACTGTTTTTGTTTATACTTTGTTCAGACAGCTTCAGGTCGTCGATGGTTCTTACATCAATGGACCTCTTGTTCCTTTGGTGAGCTCCTTCTATCTTGAGCTTGATCTTCTGTGAGCTATCTTTCTTTATGACCTTCCAACCCTTTAGATGAAAGTTTGCTCTTGCGTGAATCTCTTTAACTTCCTTTGATATCTTCTTAGCTTCAGCTGTAGACGCGAAGCTCTGTAGATAGTCGTCCATGTAATGGTTTCTGTTTATTGCCTTCACTGCTTCGGGATGAGTCGAGTCTTCTTGAATTCTTCTGCGTTCTTGTTCATTACATATATCGCCGTTGCTGGTGATGACGCTGCGCCGAAAATGATTGACGACATTCTATACTCTTCGGGCTTGCCTGTTTCATCTTTTTCTTCTTCTTCACATCATCAGCAGTAAAATTTTCCTCAGAATTGTCAAAAATATCGTCTGCAGCACTGAAAAATTAAGTTTGAAATGTAGTCCTGCATTTTTATTATACTTATCTGAGGGGAAAACCTGGCCAATTGTGAGCCTAGGTAGGTCTAGCCTAGCTAGGTATTCTGTGATCAAACTGGCTATGTATTATGTCTGATTACACCCTGCTTGCCTTTTCTTTTTCTATTTTTTTTCACAACTGTTTCTTTTAGCTTTAGCTAGGTATTCTGTGATCAAACTGGCTATGTATTATGTCTGATTACACCCTGCGCATAAGCTTTAGCTAGGTATTCTGTGATCAAACTGGCTATGTATTATGTCTGATTACACCCTGCGCATAAGCTTTAGCTAGGTATTCTGTGATCAAACTGGCTATGTATTATGTCTGATTACACCCTGCTTGCCTTTTCTTTTTCTATTTTTTTTTACACATGTTTCTTTTAGCTTTAGCTAGGTATTCTGTGATCAAACTGGCTATGTATTATGTCTGATTACACCCTGCTTGCCTTTTCTTTTTCTATTTTTTTTCACAACTGTTTCTTTTAGCTTTAGCTAGGTATTCTGTGATCAAACTGGCTATGTATTATGTCTGATTACACCCTGCAGATGTTGACAGTTCTTTATACTGTTTTTGTTTATACTTTGTTCAGACAGCTTCAGGTTGTCGATGGTTCTTACATCAATGGACCTCTTGTTCCTTTGGTGAGCTCCTTCTATCTTGAGCTTGATCTTCTGTGAGCTATCTTTCTTTATGACCTTTCCGCCGACTGTTTCGATTGCAAGAGTCTCTCGTTCTCCTACAGCTCCGATCTTCTCGGCTACTTCTGCGTCTATGAGTGTGACCGTCGACCCTTCATCCAGCAGCGCTTTTTTTTCTCAGAATTGTCAAAAATATCGTCAGCTATCCATTGATATCGTCTGCAGCACTGAAAAATTAAGTTTGAAATGTAGTCCTGCATTTTTATTATACTTATCTGAGGGGAAAACCTGGCCAATTGTGAGCCTAGGTAGGTCTAGCCTAGCTAGGTATTCTGTGATCAAACTGGCTATGTATTATGTCTGATTACACCCTGCTTGCCTTTTCTTTTTCTATTTTTTTTCACAACTGTTTCTTTTAGCTTTAGCTAGGTATTCTGTGATCAAACTGGCTATGTATTATGTCTGATTACACCCTGCGCATAAGCTTTAGCTAGGTATTCTGTGATCAAACTGGCTATGTATTATGTCTGATTACACCCTGCGCATAAGCTTTAGCTAGGTATTCTGTGATCAAACTGGCTATGTATTATGTCTGATTACACCCTGCTTGCCTTTTCTTTTTCTATTTTTTTTCACAACTGTTTCTTTTAGCTTTAGCTAGGTATTCTGTGATCAAACTGGCTATGTATTATGTCTGATTACACCCTGCTTGCCTTTTCTTTTTCTATTTTTTTTCACAACTGTTTCTTTTAGCTTTAGCTAGGTATTCTGTGATCAAACTGGCTATGTATTATGCTGATTACACCCTGCAGATGTTGACAGTTCTTTATACTGTTTTTGTTTATCCTTTGTTCAGACAGCTTCAGGTCGTCGATGGTTCTTACATCAATGGACCTCTTGTTCCTTTGGTGAGCTCCTTCTATCTTGAGCTTGATCTTCTGTGAGCTATCTTTCTTTATGACCTTCCAACCTTTTAGATGAAAGTTTGCTCTTGCGTGAATCTCTTTAACTTCCTTTGATATCTTCTTAGCTTCAGCTGTAGACGCGAAGCTCTGTAGATAGTCGTCCATGTAATGGTTTCTGTTTATTGCCTTCACTGCTTCGGGATGAGTCGAGTCTTCTTGAATTCTTCTGCGTTCTTGTTCATTACATATATCGCCGTTGCTGGTGATGACGCTGCGCCGAAAATGATTGACGACATTCTATACTCTTCGGGCTTGCCTGTTTCATCTTTTTCTTCTTCTTCACATCATCAGCAGTAAAATTTTCCTCAGAATTATCAAAAATATCGTCTGCAGCACTGAAAAATTAAGTTTGAAATGTAGTCCTGCATTTTTATTATACTTATCTGAGGGGAAAACCTGGCCAATTGTGAGCCTAGGTAGGTCTAGCCTAGCTAGGTATTCTGTGATCAAACTGGCTATGTATTATGTTTGATTACACCCTGCAGATGTTGACAGTTCTTTATACTGTTTTTGTTTATACTTTGTTCAGACAGCTTCAGGTCGTCGATGGTTCTTACATCAATGGACCTCTTGTTCCTTTGGTGAGCTCCTTCTATCTTGAGCTTGATCTTCTGTGAGCTATCTTTCTTTATGACCTTCCAACCCTTTAGATGAAAGTTTGCTCTTGCGTGAATCTCTTTAACTTCCTTTGATATCTTCTAGCTTCAGCTGTAGACGCGAAGCTCTGTAGATAGTCGTCCATGTAATGGTTTCTGTTTATTGCCTTCACTGCTTCGGGATGAGTCGAGTCTTCTTGAATTCTTCTGCGTTCTTGTTCATTACATATATCGCCGTTGCTGGTGATGACGCTGCGCCGAAAATGATTGACGACATTCTATACTCTTCGGGCTTGCCTGTTTCATCTTTTTCTTCTTCTTCACATCATCAGCAGTAAAATTTTCCTCAGAATTGTCAAAAATATCGTCTGCAGCACTGAAAAATTAAGTTTGAAATGTAGTCCTGCATTTTTATTATACTTATCTGAGGGGAAAACCTGGCCAATTGTGAGCCTAGGTAGGTCTAGCCTAGCTAGGTATTCTGTGATCAAACTGGCTATGTATTATGTCTGATTACACCCTGCTTGCCTTTTCTTTTTCTATTTTTTTTTCACAACTGTTTCTTTTAGCTTTAGCTAGGTATTCTGTGATCAAACTGGCTATGTATTATGTCTGATTACACCCTGCTTGCCTTTTCTTTTTCTATTTTTTTTCACAACTGTTTCTTTTAGCTTTAGCTAGGTATTCTGTGATCAAACTGGCTATGTATTATGTCTGATTACACCCTGCAGATGTTGACAGTTCTTTATACTGTTTTTGTTTATCCTTTGTTCAGACAGCTTCAGGTCGTCGATGGTTCTTACATCAATGGACCTCTTGTTCCTTTGGTGAGCTCCTTCTATCTTGAGCTTGATCTTCTGTGAGCTATCTTTCTTTATGACCTTCCAACCTTTTAGATGAAAGTTTGCTCTTGCGTGAATCTCTTTAACTTCCTTTGATATCTTCTTAGCTTCAGCTGTAGACGCGAAGCTCTGTAGATAGTCGTCCATGTAATGGTTTCTGTTTATTGCCTTCACTGCTTCGGGATGAGTCGAGTCTTCTTGAATTCTTCTGCGTTCTTGTTCATTACATATATCGCCGTTGCTGGTGATGACGCTGCGCCGAAAATGATTGACGACATTCTATACTCTTCGGGCTTGCCTGTTTCATCTTTTTCTTCTTCTTCACATCATCAGCAGTAAAATTTTCCTCAGAATTATCAAAAATATCGTCTGCAGCACTGAAAAATTAAGTTTGAAATGTAGTCCTGCATTTTTATTATACTTATCTGAGGGGAAAACCTGGCCAATTGTGAGCCTAGGTAGGTCTAGCCTAGCTAGGTATTCTGTGATCAAACTGGCTATGTATTATGTTTGATTACACCCTGCAGATGTTGACAGTTCTTTATACTGTTTTTGTTTATACTTTGTTCAGACAGCTTCAGGTCGTCGATGGTTCTTACATCAATGGACCTCTTGTTCCTTTGGTGAGCTCCTTCTATCTTGAGCTTGATCTTCTGTGAGCTATCTTTCTTTATGACCTTCCAACCCTTTAGATGAAAGTTTGCTCTTGCGTGAATCTCTTTAACTTCCTTTGATATCTTCTAGCTTCAGCTGTAGACGCGAAGCTCTGTAGATAGTCGTCCATGTAATGGTTTCTGTTTATTGCCTTCACTGCTTCGGGATGAGTCGAGTCTTCTTGAATTCTTCTGCGTTCTTGTTCATTACATATATCGCCGTTGCTGGTGATGACGCTGCGCCGAAAATGATTGACGACATTCTATACTCTTCGGGCTTGCCTGTTTCATCTTTTTCTTCTTCTTCACATCATCAGCAGTAAAATTTTCCTCAGAATTGTCAAAAATATCGTCTGCAGCACTGAAAAATTAAGTTTGAAATGTAGTCCTGCATTTTTATTATACTTATCTGAGGGGAAAACCTGGCCAATTGTGAGCCTAGGTAGGTCTAGCCTAGCTAGGTATTCTGTGATCAAACTGGCTATGTATTATGTCTGATTACACCCTGCTTGCCTTTTCTTTTTCTATTTTTTTTTCACAACTGTTTCTTTTAGCTTTAGCTGGGTATTCTGTGATCAAACTGGCTATGTATTATGTCTGATTACACCCTGCTTGCCTTTTCTTTTTCTATTTTTTTTCACAACTGTTTCTTTTAGCTTTAGCTAGGTATTCTGTGATCAAACTGGCTATGTATTATGTCTGATTACACCCTGCAGATGTTGACAGTTCTTTATACTGTTTTTGTTTATCCTTTGTTCAGACAGCTTCAGGTCGTCGATGGTTCTTACATCAATGGACCTCTTGTTCCTTTGGTGAGCTCCTTCTATCTTGAGCTTGATCTTCTGTGAGCTATCTTTCTTTATGACCTTCCAACCTTTTAGATGAAAGTTTGCTCTTGCGTGAATCTCTTTAACTTCCTTTGATATCTTCTTAGCTTCAGCTGTAGACGCGAAGCTCTGTAGATAGTCGTCCATGTAATGGTTTCTGTTTATTGCCTTCACTGCTTCGGGATGAGTCGAGTCTTCTTGAATTCTTCTGCGTTCTTGTTCATTACATATATCGCCGTTGCTGGTGATGACGCTGCGCCGAAAATGATTGACGACATTCTATACTCTTCGGGCTTGCCTGTTTCATCTTTTTCTTCTTCTTCACATCATCAGCAGTAAAATTTTCCTCAGAATTATCAAAAATATCGTCTGCAGCACTGAAAAATTAAGTTTGAAATGTAGTCCTGCATTTTTATTATACTTATCTGAGGGGAAAACCTGGCCAATTGTGAGCCTAGGTAGGTCTAGCCTAGCTAGGTATTCTGTGATCAAACTGGCTATGTATTATGTTTGATTACACCCTGCAGATGTTGACAGTTCTTTATACTGTTTTTGTTTATACTTTGTTCAGACAGCTTCAGGTCGTCGATGGTTCTTACATCAATGGACCTCTTGTTCCTTTGGTGAGCTCCTTCTATCTTGAGCTTGATCTTCTGTGAGCTATCTTTCTTTATGACCTTCCAACCCTTTAGATGAAAGTTTGCTCTTGCGTGAATCTCTTTAACTTCCTTTGATATCTTCTAGCTTCAGCTGTAGACACGAAGCTCTGTAGATAGTCGTCCATGTAATGGTTTCTGTTTATTGCCTTCACTGCTTCGGGATGAGTCGAGTCTTCTTGAATTCTTCTGCGTTCTTGTTCATTACATATATCGCCGTTGCTGGTGATGACGCTGCGCCGAAAATGATTGACGACATTCTATACTCTTCGGGCTTGCCTGTTTCATCTTTTTCTTCTTCTTCACATCATCAGCAGTAAAATTTTCCTCAGAATTGTCAAAAATATCGTCTGCAGCACTGAAAAATTAAGTTTGAAATGTAGTCCTGCATTTTTATTATACTTATCTGAGGGGAAAACCTGGCCAATTGTGAGCCTAGGTAGGTCTAGCCTAGCTAGGTATTCTGTGATCAAACTGGCTATGTATTATGTCTGATTACACCCTGCTTGCCTTTTCTTTTTCTATTTTTTTTCACAACTGTTTCTTTTAGCTTTAGCTAGGTATTCTGTGATCAAACTGGCTATGTATTATGTCTGATTACACCCTGCGCATAAGCTTTAGCTAGGTATTCTGTGATCAAACTGGCTATGTATTATGTCTGATTACACCCTGCGCATAAGCTTTAGCTAGGTATTCTGTGATCAAACTGGCTATGTATTATGTCTGATTACACCCTGCTTGCCTTTTCTTTTTCTATTTTTTTTTACACATGTTTCTTTTAGCTTTAGCTAGGTATTCTGTGATCAAACTGGCTATGTATTATGTCTGATTACACCCTGCTTGCCTTTTCTTTTTCTATTTTTTTTCACAACTGTTTCTTTTAGCTTTAGCTAGGTATTCTGTGATCAAACTGGCTATGTATTATGTCTGATTACACCCTGCAGATGTTGACAGTTCTTTATACTGTTTTTGTTTATACTTTGTTCAGACAGCTTCAGGTTGTCGATGGTTCTTACATCAATGGACCTCTTGTTCCTTTGGTGAGCTCCTTCTATCTTGAGCTTGATCTTCTGTGAGCTATCTTTCTTTATGACCTTTCCGCCGACTGTTTCGATTGCAAGAGTCTCTCGTTCTCCTACAGCTCCGATCTTCTCGGCTACTTCTGCGTCTATGAGTGTGACCGTCGACCCTTCATCCAGCAGCGCTTTTTTTTCTCAGAATTGTCAAAAATATCGTCAGCTATCCATTGATATCGTCTGCAGCACTGAAAAATTAAGTTTGAAATGTAGTCCTGCATTTTTATTATACTTATCTGAGGGGAAAACCTGGCCAATTGTGAGCCTAGGTAGGTCTAGCCTAGCTAGGTATTCTGTGATCAAACTGGCTATGTATTATGTCTGATTACACCCTGCTTGCCTTTTCTTTTTCTATTTTTTTTTCACAACTGTTTCTTTTAGCTTTAGCTAGGTATTCTGTGATCAAACTGGCTATGTATTATGTCTGATTACACCCTGCTTGCCTTTTCTTTTTCTATTTTTTTTCACAACTGTTTCTTTTAGCTTTAGCTAGGTATTCTGTGATCAAACTGGCTATGTATTATGTCTGATTACACCCTGCAGATGTTGACAGTTCTTTATACTGTTTTTGTTTATCCTTTGTTCAGACAGCTTCAGGTCGTCGATGGTTCTTACATCAATGGACCTCTTGTTCCTTTGGTGAGCTCCTTCTATCTTGAGCTTGATCTTCTGTGAGCTATCTTTCTTTATGACCTTCCAACCTTTTAGATGAAAGTTTGCTCTTGCGTGAATCTCTTTAACTTCCTTTGATATCTTCTTAGCTTCAGCTGTAGACGCGAAGCTCTGTAGATAGTCGTCCATGTAATGGTTTCTGTTTATTGCCTTCACTGCTTCGGGATGAGTCGAGTCTTCTTGAATTCTTCTGCGTTCTTGTTCATTACATATATCGCCGTTGCTGGTGATGACGCTGCGCCGAAAATGATTGACGACATTCTATACTCTTCGGGCTTGCCTGTTTCATCTTTTTCTTCTTCTTCACATCATCAGCAGTAAAATTTTCCTCAGAATTATCAAAAATATCGTCTGCAGCACTGAAAAATTAAGTTTGAAATGTAGTCCTGCATTTTTATTATACTTATCTGAGGGGAAAACCTGGCCAATTGTGAGCCTAGGTAGGTCTAGCCTAGCTAGGTATTCTGTGATCAAACTGGCTATGTATTATGTTTGATTACACCCTGCAGATGTTGACAGTTCTTTATACTGTTTTTGTTTATACTTTGTTCAGACAGCTTCAGGTCGTCGATGGTTCTTACATCAATGGACCTCTTGTTCCTTTGGTGAGCTCCTTCTATCTTGAGCTTGATCTTCTGTGAGCTATCTTTCTTTATGACCTTCCAACCCTTTAGATGAAAGTTTGCTCTTGCGTGAATCTCTTTAACTTCCTTTGATATCTTCTAGCTTCAGCTGTAGACGCGAAGCTCTGTAGATAGTCGTCCATGTAATGGTTTCTGTTTATTGCCTTCACTGCTTCGGGATGAGTCGAGTCTTCTTGAATTCTTCTGCGTTCTTGTTCATTACATATATCGCCGTTGCTGGTGATGACGCTGCGCCGAAAATGATTGACGACATTCTATACTCTTCGGGCTTGCCTGTTTCATCTTTTTCTTCTTCTTCACATCATCAGCAGTAAAATTTTCCTCAGAATTGTCAAAAATATCGTCTGCAGCACTGAAAAATTAAGTTTGAAATGTAGTCCTGCATTTTTATTATACTTATCTGAGGGGAAAACCTGGCCAATTGTGAGCCTAGGTAGGTCTAGCCTAGCTAGGTATTCTGTGATCAAACTGGCTATGTATTATGTCTGATTACACCCTGCTTGCCTTTTCTTTTTCTATTTTTTTTCACAACTGTTTCTTTTAGCTTTAGCTAGGTATTCTGTGATCAAACTGGCTATGTATTATGTCTGATTACACCCTGCTTGCCTTTTCTTTTTCTATTTTTTTTCACAACTGTTTCTTTTAGCTTTAGCTAGGTATTCTGTGATCAAACTGGCTATGTATTATGTCTGATTATACCCTGCTTGCCTTTTCTTTTTCTATTTTTTTTCACAACTGTTTCTTTTAGCTTTAGCTAGGTATTCTGTGATCAAACTGGCTATGTATTATGTTTGATTACACCCTGCAGATGTTGACAGTTCTTTATACTGTTTTTGTTTATACTTTGTTCAGACAGCTTCAGGTCGTCGATGGTTCTTACATCAATGGACCTCTTGTTCCTTTGGTGAGCTCCTTCTATCTTGAGCTTGATCTTCTGTGAGCTATCTTTCTTTATGACCTTCCAACCCTTTAGATGAAAGTTTGCTCTTGCGTGAATCTCTTTAACTTCCTTTGATATCTTCTAGCTTCAGCTGTAGACGCGAAGCTCTGTAGATAGTCGTCCATGTAATGGTTTCTGTTTATTGCCTTCACTGCTTCGGGATGAGTCGAGTCTTCTTGAATTCTTCTGCGTTCTTGTTCATTACATATATCGCCGTTGCTGGTGATGACGCTGCGCCGAAAATGATTGACGACATTCTATACTCTTCGGGCTTGCCTGTTTCATCTTTTTCTTCTTCTTCACATCATCAGCAGTAAAATTTTCCTCAGAATTGTCAAAAATATCGTCTGCAGCACTGAAAAATTAAGTTTGAAATGTAGTCCTGCATTTTTATTATACTTATCTGAGGGGAAAACCTGGCCAATTGTGAGCCTAGGTAGGTCTAGCCTAGCTAGGTATTCTGTGATCAAACTGGCTATGTATTATGTCTGATTACACCCTGCTTGCCTTTTCTTTTTCTATTTTTTTTCACAACTGTTTCTTTTAGCTTTAGCTAGGTATTCTGTGATCAAACTGGCTATGTATTATGTCTGATTACACCCTGCGCATAAGCTTTAGCTAGGTATTCTGTGATCAAACTGGCTATGTATTATGTCTGATTACACCCTGCGCATAAGCTTTAGCTAGGTATTCTGTGATCAAACTGGCTATGTATTATGTCTGATTACACCCTGCTTGCCTTTTCTTTTTCTATTTTTTTTTACACATGTTTCTTTTAGCTTTAGCTAGGTATTCTGTGATCAAACTGGCTATGTATTATGTCTGATTACACCCTGCTTGCCTTTTCTTTTTCTATTTTTTTTCACAACTGTTTCTTTTAGCTTTAGCTAGGTATTCTGTGATCAAACTGGCTATGTATTATGTCTGATTACACCCTGCAGATGTTGACAGTTCTTTATACTGTTTTTGTTTATACTTTGTTCAGACAGCTTCAGGTTGTCGATGGTTCTTACATCAATGGACCTCTTGTTCCTTTGGTGAGCTCCTTCTATCTTGAGCTTGATCTTCTGTGAGCTATCTTTCTTTATGACCTTTCCGCCGACTGTTTCGATTGCAAGAGTCTCTCGTTCTCCTACAGCTCCGATCTTCTCGGCTACTTCTGCGTCTATGAGTGTGACCGTCGACCCTTCATCCAGCAGCGCTTTTTTTTCTCAGAATTGTCAAAAATATCGTCAGCTATCCATTGATATCGTCTGCAGCACTGAAAAATTAAGTTTGAAATGTAGTCCTGCATTTTTATTATACTTATCTGAGGGGAAAACCTGGCCAATTGTGAGCCTAGGTAGGTGTAGCCTAGCTAGGTATTCTGTGATCAAACTGGCTATGTATTATGTCTGATTACACCCTGCAGATGTTGACAGTTCTTTATACTGTTTTTGTTTATACTTTGTTCAGACAGCTTCAGGTCGTCGATGGTTCTTACATCAATGGACCTCTTGTTCCTTTGGTGAGCTCCTTCTATCTTGAGCTTGATCTTCTGTGAGCTATCTTTCTTTATGACCTTCCAACCCTTTAGATGAAAGTTTGCTCTTGCGTGAATCTCTTTAACTTCCTTTGATATCTTCTTAGCTTCAGCTGTAGACGCGAAGCTCTGTAGATAGTCGTCCATGTAATGGTTTCTGTTTATTGCCTTCACTGCTTCGGGATGAGTCGAGTCTTCTTGAATTCTTCTGCGTTCTTGTTCATTACATATATCGCCGTTGCTGGTGATGACGCTGCGCCGAAAATGATTGACGACATTCTATACTCTTCGGGCTTGCCTGTTTCATCTTTTTCTTCTTCTTCACATCATCAGCAGTAAAATTTTCCTCAGAATTGTCAAAAATATCGTCTGCAGCACTGAAAAATTAAGTTTGAAATGTAGTCCTGCATTTTTATTATACTTATCTGAGGGGAAAACCTGGCCAATTGTGAGCCTAGGTAGGTCTAGCCTAGCTAGGTATTCTGTGATCAAACTGGCTATGTATTATGTCTGATTACACCCTGCTTGCCTTTTCTTTTTCTATTTTTTTTCACAACTGTTTCTTTTAGCTTTAGCTAGGTATTCTGTGATCAAACTGGCTATGTATTATGTCTGATTACACCCTGCGCATAAGCTTTAGCTAGGTATTCTGTGATCAAACTGGCTATGTATTATGTCTGATTACACCCTGCGCATAAGCTTTAGCTAGGTATTCTGTGATCAAACTGGCTATGTATTATGTCTGATTACACCCTGCTTGCCTTTTCTTTTTCTATTTTTTTTTACACATGTTTCTTTTAGCTTTAGCTAGGTATTCTGTGATCAAACTGGCTATGTATTATGTCTGATTACACCCTGCTTGCCTTTTCTTTTTCTATTTTTTTTCACAACTGTTTCTTTTAGCTTTAGCTAGGTATTCTGTGATCAAACTGGCTATGTATTATGTCTGATTACACCCTGCAGATGTTGACAGTTCTTTATACTGTTTTTGTTTATACTTTGTTCAGACAGCTTCAGGTTGTCGATGGTTCTTACATCAATGGACCTCTTGTTCCTTTGGTGAGCTCCTTCTATCTTGAGCTTGATCTTCTGTGAGCTATCTTTCTTTATGACCTTTCCGCCGACTGTTTCGATTGCAAGAGTCTCTCGTTCTCCTACAGCTCCGATCTTCTCGGCTACTTCTGCGTCTATGAGTGTGACCGTCGACCCTTCATCCAGCAGCGCTTTTTTTTCTCAGAATTGTCAAAAATATCGTCAGCTATCCATTGATATCGTCTGCAGCACTGAAAAATTAAGTTTGAAATGTAGTCCTGCATTTTTATTATACTTATCTGAGGGGAAAACCTGGCCAATTGTGAGCCTAGGTAGGTCTAGCCTAGCTAGGTATTCTGTGATCAAACTGGCTATGTATTATGTCTGATTACACCCTGCTTGCCTTTTCTTTTTCTATTTTTTTTCACAACTGTTTCTTTTAGCTTTAGCTAGGTATTCTGTGATCAAACTGGCTATGTATTATGTCTGATTACACCCTGCGCATAAGCTTTAGCTAGGTATTCTGTGATCAAACTGGCTATGTATTATGTCTGATTACACCCTGCGCATAAGCTTTAGCTAGGTATTCTGTGATCAAACTGGCTATGTATTATGTCTGATTACACCCTGCTTGCCTTTTCTTTTTCTATTTTTTTTCACAACTGTTTCTTTTAGCTTTAGCTAGGTATTCTGTGATCAAACTGGCTATGTATTATGTCTGATTACACCCTGCTTGCCTTTTCTTTTTCTATTTTTTTTCACAACTGTTTCTTTTAGCTTTAGCTAGGTATTCTGTGATCAAACTGGCTATGTATTATGTCTGATTACACCCTGCAGATGTTGACAGTTCTTTATACTGTTTTTGTTTATCCTTTGTTCAGACAGCTTCAGGTCGTCGATGGTTCTTACATCAATGGACCTCTTGTTCCTTTGGTGAGCTCCTTCTATCTTGAGCTTGATCTTCTGTGAGCTATCTTTCTTTATGACCTTCCAACCTTTTAGATGAAAGTTTGCTCTTGCGTGAATCTCTTTAACTTCCTTTGATATCTTCTTAGCTTCAGCTGTAGACGCGAAGCTCTGTAGATAGTCGTCCATGTAATGGTTTCTGTTTATTGCCTTCACTGCTTCGGGATGAGTCGAGTCTTCTTGAATTCTTCTGCGTTCTTGTTCATTACATATATCGCCGTTGCTGGTGATGACGCTGCGCCGAAAATGATTGACGACATTCTATACTCTTCGGGCTTGCCTGTTTCATCTTTTTCTTCTTCTTCACATCATCAGCAGTAAAATTTTCCTCAGAATTATCAAAAATATCGTCTGCAGCACTGAAAAATTAAGTTTGAAATGTAGTCCTGCATTTTTATTATACTTATCTGAGGGGAAAACCTGGCCAATTGTGAGCCTAGGTAGGTCTAGCCTAGCTAGGTATTCTGTGATCAAACTGGCTATGTATTATGTTTGATTACACCCTGCAGATGTTGACAGTTCTTTATACTGTTTTTGTTTATACTTTGTTCAGACAGCTTCAGGTCGTCGATGGTTCTTACATCAATGGACCTCTTGTTCCTTTGGTGAGCTCCTTCTATCTTGAGCTTGATCTTCTGTGAGCTATCTTTCTTTATGACCTTCCAACCCTTTAGATGAAAGTTTGCTCTTGCGTGAATCTCTTTAACTTCCTTTGATATCTTCTAGCTTCAGCTGTAGACGCGAAGCTCTGTAGATAGTCGTCCATGTAATGGTTTCTGTTTATTGCCTTCACTGCTTCGGGATGAGTCGAGTCTTCTTGAATTCTTCTGCGTTCTTGTTCATTACATATATCGCCGTTGCTGGTGATGACGCTGCGCCGAAAATGATTGACGACATTCTATACTCTTCGGGCTTGCCTGTTTCATCTTTTTCTTCTTCTTCACATCATCAGCAGTAAAATTTTCCTCAGAATTGTCAAAAATATCGTCTGCAGCACTGAAAAATTAAGTTTGAAATGTAGTCCTGCATTTTTATTATACTTATCTGAGGGGAAAACCTGGCCAATTGTGAGCCTAGGTAGGTCTAGCCTAGCTAGGTATTCTGTGATCAAACTGGCTATGTATTATGTCTGATTACACCCTGCTTGCCTTTTCTTTTTCTATTTTTTTTCACAACTGTTTCTTTTAGCTTTAGCTAGGTATTCTGTGATCAAACTGGCTATGTATTATGTCTGATTACACCCTGCTTGCCTTTTCTTTTTCTATTTTTTTTCACAACTGTTTCTTTTAGCTTTAGCTAGGTATTCTGTGATCAAACTGGCTATGTATTATGTCTGATTATACCCTGCTTGCCTTTTCTTTTTCTATTTTTTTTCACAACTGTTTCTTTTAGCTTTAGCTAGGTATTCTGTGATCAAACTGGCTATGTATTATGTTTGATTACACCCTGCAGATGTTGACAGTTCTTTATACTGTTTTTGTTTATACTTTGTTCAGACAGCTTCAGGTCGTCGATGGTTCTTACATCAATGGACCTCTTGTTCCTTTGGTGAGCTCCTTCTATCTTGAGCTTGATCTTCTGTGAGCTATCTTTCTTTATGACCTTCCAACCCTTTAGATGAAAGTTTGCTCTTGCGTGAATCTCTTTAACTTCCTTTGATATCTTCTAGCTTCAGCTGTAGACGCGAAGCTCTGTAGATAGTCGTCCATGTAATGGTTTCTGTTTATTGCCTTCACTGCTTCGGGATGAGTCGAGTCTTCTTGAATTCTTCTGCGTTCTTGTTCATTACATATATCGCCGTTGCTGGTGATGACGCTGCGCCGAAAATGATTGACGACATTCTATACTCTTCGGGCTTGCCTGTTTCATCTTTTTCTTCTTCTTCACATCATCAGCAGTAAAATTTTCCTCAGAATTGTCAAAAATATCGTCTGCAGCACTGAAAAATTAAGTTTGAAATGTAGTCCTGCATTTTTATTATACTTATCTGAGGGGAAAACCTGGCCAATTGTGAGCCTAGGTAGGTCTAGCCTAGCTAGGTATTCTGTGATCAAACTGGCTATGTATTATGTCTGATTACACCCTGCTTGCCTTTTCTTTTTCTATTTTTTTTCACAACTGTTTCTTTTAGCTTTAGCTAGGTATTCTGTGATCAAACTGGCTATGTATTATGTCTGATTACACCCTGCGCATAAGCTTTAGCTAGGTATTCTGTGATCAAACTGGCTATGTATTATGTCTGATTACACCCTGCGCATAAGCTTTAGCTAGGTATTCTGTGATCAAACTGGCTATGTATTATGTCTGATTACACCCTGCTTGCCTTTTCTTTTTCTATTTTTTTTTACACATGTTTCTTTTAGCTTTAGCTAGGTATTCTGTGATCAAACTGGCTATGTATTATGTCTGATTACACCCTGCTTGCCTTTTCTTTTTCTATTTTTTTTCACAACTGTTTCTTTTAGCTTTAGCTAGGTATTCTGTGATCAAACTGGCTATGTATTATGTCTGATTACACCCTGCAGATGTTGACAGTTCTTTATACTGTTTTTGTTTATACTTTGTTCAGACAGCTTCAGGTTGTCGATGGTTCTTACATCAATGGACCTCTTGTTCCTTTGGTGAGCTCCTTCTATCTTGAGCTTGATCTTCTGTGAGCTATCTTTCTTTATGACCTTTCCGCCGACTGTTTCGATTGCAAGAGTCTCTCGTTCTCCTACAGCTCCGATCTTCTCGGCTACTTCTGCGTCTATGAGTGTGACCGTCGACCCTTCATCCAGCAGCGCTTTTTTTTCTCAGAATTGTCAAAAATATCGTCAGCTATCCATTGATATCGTCTGCAGCACTGAAAAATTAAGTTTGAAATGTAGTCCTGCATTTTTATTATACTTATCTGAGGGGAAAACCTGGCCAATTGTGAGCCTAGGTAGGTGTAGCCTAGCTAGGTATTCTGTGATCAAACTGGCTATGTATTATGTCTGATTACACCCTGCAGATGTTGACAGTTCTTTATACTGTTTTTGTTTATACTTTGTTCAGACAGCTTCAGGTCGTCGATGGTTCTTACATCAATGGACCTCTTGTTCCTTTGGTGAGCTCCTTCTATCTTGAGCTTGATCTTCTGTGAGCTATCTTTCTTTATGACCTTCCAACCCTTTAGATGAAAGTTTGCTCTTGCGTGAATCTCTTTAACTTCCTTTGATATCTTCTTAGCTTCAGCTGTAGACGCGAAGCTCTGTAGATAGTCGTCCATGTAATGGTTTCTGTTTATTGCCTTCACTGCTTCGGGATGAGTCGAGTCTTCTTGAATTCTTCTGCGTTCTTGTTCATTACATATATCGCCGTTGCTGGTGATGACGCTGCGCCGAAAATGATTGACGACATTCTATACTCTTCGGGCTTGCCTGTTTCATCTTTTTCTTCTTCTTCACATCATCAGCAGTAAAATTTTCCTCAGAATTGTCAAAAATATCGTCTGCAGCACTGAAAAATTAAGTTTGAAATGTAGTCCTGCATTTTTATTATACTTATCTGAGGGGAAAACCTGGCCAATTGTGAGCCTAGGTAGGTCTAGCCTAGCTAGGTATTCTGTGATCAAACTGGCTATGTATTATGTCTGATTACACCCTGCTTGCCTTTTCTTTTTCTATTTTTTTTCACAACTGTTTCTTTTAGCTTTAGCTAGGTATTCTGTGATCAAACTGGCTATGTATTATGTCTGATTACACCCTGCGCATAAGCTTTAGCTAGGTATTCTGTGATCAAACTGGCTATGTATTATGTCTGATTACACCCTGCGCATAAGCTTTAGCTAGGTATTCTGTGATCAAACTGGCTATGTATTATGTCTGATTACACCCTGCTTGCCTTTTCTTTTTCTATTTTTTTTTACACATGTTTCTTTTAGCTTTAGCTAGGTATTCTGTGATCAAACTGGCTATGTATTATGTCTGATTACACCCTGCTTGCCTTTTCTTTTTCTATTTTTTTTCACAACTGTTTCTTTTAGCTTTAGCTAGGTATTCTGTGATCAAACTGGCTATGTATTATGTCTGATTACACCCTGCAGATGTTGACAGTTCTTTATACTGTTTTTGTTTATACTTTGTTCAGACAGCTTCAGGTTGTCGATGGTTCTTACATCAATGGACCTCTTGTTCCTTTGGTGAGCTCCTTCTATCTTGAGCTTGATCTTCTGTGAGCTATCTTTCTTTATGACCTTTCCGCCGACTGTTTCGATTGCAAGAGTCTCTCGTTCTCCTACAGCTCCGATCTTCTCGGCTACTTCTGCGTCTATGAGTGTGACCGTCGACCCTTCATCCAGCAGCGCTTTTTTTTCTCAGAATTGTCAAAAATATCGTCAGCTATCCATTGATATCGTCTGCAGCACTGAAAAATTAAGTTTGAAATGTAGTCCTGCATTTTTATTATACTTATCTGAGGGGAAAACCTGGCCAATTGTGAGCCTAGGTAGGTCTAGCCTAGCTAGGTATTCTGTGATCAAACTGGCTATGTATTATGTCTGATTACACCCTGCTTGCCTTTTCTTTTTCTATTTTTTTTCACAACTGTTTCTTTTAGCTTTAGCTAGGTATTCTGTGATCAAACTGGCTATGTATTATGTCTGATTACACCCTGCGCATAAGCTTTAGCTAGGTATTCTGTGATCAAACTGGCTATGTATTATGTCTGATTACACCCTGCGCATAAGCTTTAGCTAGGTATTCTGTGATCAAACTGGCTATGTATTATGTCTGATTACACCCTGCTTGCCTTTTCTTTTTCTATTTTTTTTCACAACTGTTTCTTTTAGCTTTAGCTAGGTATTCTGTGATCAAACTGGCTATGTATTATGTCTGATTACACCCTGCTTGCCTTTTCTTTTTCTATTTTTTTTCACAACTGTTTCTTTTAGCTTTAGCTAGGTATTCTGTGATCAAACTGGCTATGTATTATGTCTGATTACACCCTGCAGATGTTGACAGTTCTTTATACTGTTTTTGTTTATCCTTTGTTCAGACAGCTTCAGGTCGTCGATGGTTCTTACATCAATGGACCTCTTGTTCCTTTGGTGAGCTCCTTCTATCTTGAGCTTGATCTTCTGTGAGCTATCTTTCTTTATGACCTTCCAACCTTTTAGATGAAAGTTTGCTCTTGCGTGAATCTCTTTAACTTCCTTTGATATCTTCTTAGCTTCAGCTGTAGACGCGAAGCTCTGTAGATAGTCGTCCATGTAATGGTTTCTGTTTATTGCCTTCACTGCTTCGGGATGAGTCGAGTCTTCTTGAATTCTTCTGCGTTCTTGTTCATTACATATATCGCCGTTGCTGGTGATGACGCTGCGCCGAAAATGATTGACGACATTCTATACTCTTCGGGCTTGCCTGTTTCATCTTTTTCTTCTTCTTCACATCATCAGCAGTAAAATTTTCCTCAGAATTATCAAAAATATCGTCTGCAGCACTGAAAAATTAAGTTTGAAATGTAGTCCTGCATTTTTATTATACTTATCTGAGGGGAAAACCTGGCCAATTGTGAGCCTAGGTAGGTCTAGCCTAGCTAGGTATTCTGTGATCAAACTGGCTATGTATTATGTTTGATTACACCCTGCAGATGTTGACAGTTCTTTATACTGTTTTTGTTTATACTTTGTTCAGACAGCTTCAGGTCGTCGATGGTTCTTACATCAATGGACCTCTTGTTCCTTTGGTGAGCTCCTTCTATCTTGAGCTTGATCTTCTGTGAGCTATCTTTCTTTATGACCTTCCAACCCTTTAGATGAAAGTTTGCTCTTGCGTGAATCTCTTTAACTTCCTTTGATATCTTCTAGCTTCAGCTGTAGACGCGAAGCTCTGTAGATAGTCGTCCATGTAATGGTTTCTGTTTATTGCCTTCACTGCTTCGGGATGAGTCGAGTCTTCTTGAATTCTTCTGCGTTCTTGTTCATTACATATATCGCCGTTGCTGGTGATGACGCTGCGCCGAAAATGATTGACGACATTCTATACTCTTCGGGCTTGCCTGTTTCATCTTTTTCTTCTTCTTCACATCATCAGCAGTAAAATTTTCCTCAGAATTGTCAAAAATATCGTCTGCAGCACTGAAAAATTAAGTTTGAAATGTAGTCCTGCATTTTTATTATACTTATCTGAGGGGAAAACCTGGCCAATTGTGAGCCTAGGTAGGTCTAGCCTAGCTAGGTATTCTGTGATCAAACTGGCTATGTATTATGTCTGATTACACCCTGCTTGCCTTTTCTTTTTCTATTTTTTTTTCACAACTGTTTCTTTTAGCTTTAGCTAGGTATTCTGTGATCAAACTGGCTATGTATTATGTCTGATTACACCCTGCTTGCCTTTTCTTTTTCTATTTTTTTTCACAACTGTTTCTTTTAGCTTTAGCTAGGTATTCTGTGATCAAACTGGCTATGTATTATGTCTGATTATACCCTGCTTGCCTTTTCTTTTTCTATTTTTTTTCACAACTGTTTCTTTTAGCTTTAGCTAGGTATTCTGTGATCAAACTGGCTATGTATTATGTCTGATTACACCCTGCGCATAGGGAATCCATTTGTAATGTTAATTAGTATTGTGGAATTGGGAAGCAATTTTGTATCAAATAGCGCCCTCTAGGAAGGGATACTGGAAATAAATTATTCTGTCAATCGTAGATCTTGTACGGTTGAAGTTAGTTTTTCCTGTCAAACATAGATGGCATTGTTTTCAACAATTTCTAAGATGCAATTTTGTAACCACTGGCGCCATCCAGGGGGGATGATGGAGAAAGTATTCCGTAGATCGAAGAGCTTTTATCGATTCGTGAGCTAGTTTCTCCTGTCAAACACAGATGGCATTGTTCGCTACTAAGCTCAGATCAATCAACTCAGCCCATCGCAGTCCACTGCTGGACATAGGCCTCTCCCAGACTGCGCCACAGCACCCTGTCCTCCGCCTTCCGCATCCAGTCCACCCCAGCCACCTTCCTTAGGTCGTCCGTCCATCTAGCTGGGGGGCGTCCCACACTACGCTTGCCGGTACGCGGTCTCCACTCCAGGACTCGCCTGCTCCACCGGCCATCAGTCCTTCGACAGACATGGCCAGCCCACTGCCACTTCAGTTTGCTTACTCTGCAAGCTATGTCGAAAACTCCGGTTCTTTTCCGGATAATTTCATTCCTGATTTTATCCTTCAAAGAGACTCCGAGCATAGCTCGCTCCATAGCGCGCTGAGCGACCTTGAATTTATGGACCAGCCCGACCGTCAGTGTCCACGTTTCAGCACCGTATGTCATGACGGGCAGGACGCACTGGTTGAAGACCTTAGTCTTCAAACACTGCGGGATAGGCGACGAGAAGACTTGACGGAGTTTTCCAAATGCTGCCCAACCCAACTGGATCCTTCTGTCAGCTCAGATGTAAGCTCAGATGACTTGCAATATTTGAATAATTTCTTCGATAGGTGTTAGGTGCGTAAGTATATTTTATAAATCTTTCCTACCTTTTTAAAGGTTGAAAGTTTCCAGTTTCTAAAACGCTTTTCACTGTTCAGGCTTCGTTCTTGCTTGGCAATTCAAGCCAAAACTTCACTTTTGAACCAGATTGTTGTTGAAAAGTTTTCCACTTGTTTTTATTAACTTTTCTTTAGAATTTCTTGAGTACTACAACGTTTATCACCCTTATTTGTTTAGAACTTTGACTTATTGCACTTGTTTTCACAAATTAAGCGTTTAAACTATTTTTAAAGAATCAAAATACACAGAGCTAATGTTTATTCACGCACAGTAGCGCCCTATCTCAATACTAAAACCTAAACCTAAAGCTGTCAGAGCCATTTATAATCTACGTCGCCGCGAATCTCTCAGGGAACTATTTAAAAGGATTAATATTATGACGGTACCTTGCCAATTCATTTATGAAAATATTATGTATGTAAGAAAAAATCTACATCTTTTTAATAAAATAAGCGATAGACATAACTTTAATACAAGAAATAAAGATAAAATACATCAACCATTTTTCAGATTAGCCAAAGTACATACATCTTTTATGGGGTACTGTGTTAAATGTTACAATAAAATACCTTGTGATATATTGCAATTAAATGAAAGAAAATTTAAAACTCACATTAAACGTACACTTTGTAAACAAGCATACTATAAAATAGAAGATTATATCCAAGATAAGAACGCTTGGAAACATGCTGGTCCCTGCTCCATAGGACAATCTAGAGTCTAGACAAAATCAAACTGGTTGCTAATTTAATTGAAAAATTTTATAATCCAATTTTTTTTTACATTTATTACTCACACCCTGACTTATTACTTGTATTTTGTTTTTTAATTAAAATCGTTTTGCTTGTACCATGTTTGTAAATATGTGAGCACCATGTATCTATCAGATAATTAATTTATATGTCATGGTTTCGTTTTTAATTCTTTTACCTATTGTGGTATAGTAATTTTATTGTAGGTGCATCGTCCTCACATGTTATTATATAATTAATGTACCCATGCAAAATATTGTACCTAAACATTTTAAAAGAGTAACGGTGGAGTTTCTTGCCCATTCTTCTCCATACGAAAACTACCTTTTGGAATGGGCCACTAGAATCAATTCTATTTTAAGATAATTTTTGACGTTCAAAAGTGCCTTTTATGTGCCTACTTGAAATAAATGCTTTGACTTTGACTTTAAATGTAAAATGTAATGATACTAAAACCTAAATGTAAAATGTAATGATACTAAAACCTAAATGTAAAATGTAATGCAATAGTTTCTTAATATTTAAAACCCATGTGACAAGTCTTCGTATTTAGTTTTTCTTTATTGTATTTTTATATTTTTCTATTTGTGTTCGATTTTTTATACAAAATTAAACGTGTTTGTCGGTGAAGTGTCTTGTCTTTCCATTACATTTCGCTACAGGACCTAGGATAGAAAACCCTCTTTCAGACGACCTTTTTTTAGAAACAACTCTACAATTCAACAAAACAATTTTTACATTTCTAAAAGCAATACATCACATTTTAAACCTCAAGTTTAAGACACGTATATTATAAAACGATAGTGCTGTCAAGTAGCAATGGTTCAGTGGTCGATAGTACAGTCAACCAGTGGTGCTTTGAAAATCGCTCTTACTGCTACGACATAAAGGTGCTCTCAATGTATGTAGGTAGCATGTCTAGACAGGATTATAGTGACACATAAAACTGTCCAGCATATAAATTGCTTTGTGAGTTTGTTTGAGAAACTGTAAGTACCTACGTGTGAACGATGTCTGCTTTTAGTGTGCGTACGCGCAGCGGAATGTTGTTGAATTTAAAGATTTTAATTATGCAGATATTTAGTGTATGACGTCGTATAATTGTGTATGGTAAAAAAAAATTTGTGCACGCAACCATTGTGGAGAAATTCACCAAAAACTGATTCCGCTGGGCGAACGTTGTCCTGGCGGAACTTTTTTTAATCCATAGACTTTAGAAGAAAAGAGATGTGTCCAAAAATTTGTGTGTAGTTGTGTGTAATTGTGTATGTATGAATAAAACTAGTGCATGCATAAACTTCGGAGAAATTCAAGTTTCCGCTACGCGAACGTTTGGCCATTAGCTAGTTTTCATATAAAGCGCTTACATAGAGAGCTGTAGATTTTACATACATTGTTTTGAATTTGTTTATATTTGTTTAAAAAACAGATTTAGAAAAAATCGTAGGGCTTAAAAGATAAAAATATAAACGTAAAATACGCTTATTAGGTCTTAGTTCTTAAAGTATGCACTTTGGGGTCTAGATTTTCACGTTTATACAAACCTTGTAAGTGTCTGCAACATGTTGCCAAGTATCAATGATGTTCCGTTAGTAATTAAAGAGTTATAGAACAAATTTACCATGAATAGATCACTGTTTACAAAGCAGTCAAATATCACGACGTTCTAAATGAATTGCATGGTAATATGTATGTCAATAATTAGTGTATTCATTCAACTATTCTTATGCAAAATTTCATGTCATTAAATTCAGTAATTAAAGAAAAACAATTATAATACTGACGAAGCATCGGAAACCTACATAACCCGACCAAGTTCGGATGGCTACCAAAAAGCGGCCGTGCCATATATCTAAGAAAATATAGTATTTATTAATATGGTACAGTTGCATACACAAGCGTTAGGAAAAAATAAAACAATTGCATTTCTTGAAAGAAAAATATTTTTTTAATAATAACGCCACTATCTACGATCAAAACAAATCTTCAATTAACAAGTACTTCTCTATTTAAATATCCGCGTACAAAAATATTTTTAATTACATATAATACTTAATTATGTAATTATAATAACGTTAACAAACGCTTGCAATGACAGCAATAGACTTAAATGTGTTTTAACTAAAATAGATTATGAACTAGCTTTTGCCCGCGACTTCGTTCGCGTGGATGACGAAACTTAGGGTAAGTATAATATTTCGAGCTTCAATAAAAATTAAAATCACATCACATAACTAACCTATTCAGTTGATCCGTGATCCTGATTCCTGATCCGTGAAATCTTCAATAGAAATTAGCTGTATGAATTTTATTTGTCTTAAATAATATATTTAGATTATATCTCAAGTCTCAAGCGCATACTTAAATAAAGTACCTACGTAAATAGTACCTACTTTCTGTCATAGTCAAATACATTTAAAAAAGTAGGTGTACAAAAATAAATGACCTATAAATTATATCGAAACAACAATTGTGTTATCACCTATACCAATTCAATACCGGTATTATACTGTAAATTTTGGGATGTTACCTAAATATATTGCACGGCCGCTTTTTTGTAGCCATCCGAACTTGGTCGGGTTATGTAGGTTTTCGATGCTTCGTCAGTATTATAATTGTTTTTCTTTAATTACTGAATTTAATGACATGAAATTTTGCATAAGAATAGTTGAATGAATACACTAATTATTGACATACATATTACCATGCAATTCCTTCAGAACGTCGTGATATTTGACTGCTTTGTAAACAGTGATCTGTTCATGGTAAATTTGTCCTATAACTCTTTAGTTACTAACGGAACATCATTGATACTTGGCAACATGTTGCAGACACTTACAAGGTTTGTATAAACGTGAAAATCTAGACCCCAAAGTGCATACTTTAAGAACTAAGACCTAATAAGCGTATTTTACGTTTATATTTTTATCTTTTAAGCCCTACGATTTCTTCTAAATCTGTTTTTTAAACAAATATAAACAAATTCAAAACAACGTATGTAAAAATCTACAGCTCTCTATGTAAGCGCTTTATATGAAAACTAGCTAATGGCCAAACGTTCGCGTAGCGGAAACTTGAATTTCTCCGAAGTTTATGCATGCACTAGTTTTATTCATACATACACAATTACACACAAATACACACAAATTTTTGGACACCTCTTTTCTTCTAAAGTCTATGGATTAAAAAAAGTTCCGCCAGGACAACGTTCGCCCAGCGGAATCAGTTTTTGGTGAATTTCTCCACAATGGTTGCGTGCACAAATTTTTTTTTACCATACACAATTATACGACGTCATACACTAAATATCTGCATAATTAAAATCTTTAAATTCAACAACATTCCGCTGCGCGTACGCACACCTGCTTTTAATTTCATGAAAATGTTGTTGAAAAGAAGCTGAGAAATTTTTTACACTTGAAAAAACACTTTATTTTTTCACGTCTGTTTTCGCCCGAGGCATTAAGCAGAGGTCACCGGCAGCATAAGCATAAATCAGCCTTTAAATGTTTCCACTGTTGGGGCATATACCTTCTCTCTTGGAGAGGGAACGGGCCATAATCCACCATGCGGGCCCATTGCGGGTTGGTGGATGTCACAGGTCTTCGATTTCTTTTTTTAGGTTTCCGTACCTCAAAAGGAAAAACGGAACCCTTATAAGACCACTTCATTATCTGTCGTCAGACTCTTAGATCTTTACCAATATTGAAGGAAAAACCTCATAGCTTTGCATAGAAAACCCTCCCATATAGAAGTTGGTAGCTTTTACACGTAAAATTAACTTACGAATCTATTTATATGATGCCCAGTTTGATATTAAAAATGCTACCATTGGTAAGCACAGCGAATTCGTACGGTTCGTTCGTTCGATACCTAGTTCGGTTCCTATAGGAACAGAGCATAAACTACACACATCAAAAGTGTCTAGGGATCAACATATATTTTTGCAATAACTTTTCTCCTGATTGATATTAATTAAAATTTTCTTTAAGGATTCATCAAATAAAGTGTTTTCGTTTGTCACAGTAACGATAAACCAAGTCACCTTTGCATTAATAAAGAAATTTGCCATTTTCCTAATAAAGGGATTTTTGACATTTGAACCACTAACACAAAAGTTCGAAAAAAAGTCTGAAATAACAGTTTTCTTTAAAATTTTATTGGGTAACATAAACAATTAATAATCCGTGTTTCTACCGCGAACACTAACAATACAAGAACATCGGTTTGGCATACTCAAAATGAGTTCATCCAAATCACGCTGTGGAATGGCCGCCCATGTTCGTTGCAACAACAAAAAAAGGTCTTCTTGCGACTGGATACCCTCCATATTCGGCAGAGCTCTTCTCTGTAGCATATCCCATGCATGCTCAATCGGGTTCAAGTCTGGCGACTGAGCAGGCCAGGGCAGGACATTGATGTTAGCTGCGGCGAGAGTCTGTCTTACAACTCTTGCGGTGTGCGGTCGTGCATTATCATGCATTAACTGAAATAAGGGACCGATTTGCACTTGTAGAGGAACGATGACGTCTGATACAATCGTCTCAGCATAAATTTGAGCGTTGAGGTTGCCTCTGATCCAAATCAACTCAGTTCTTCCGCCGATCCAAATACCCGCCCATACCATGATGGTTCCACCACTATAAGGATGGACTTCCTGGCAGGATTTTAATCGCTGTTGGCGTCCAGGGGTTCTCCAGTGTCGTATACGTCTTGTATCCGGTCTCATACCAAAACGAGACTCATCAGAAAAGCACACGAAACGCCATTGTTCTTCTGCCCAATTTCTGTGTTCAAGAGCCCATTGATATCGAATCCTACGATTGTGCATTGCTATAGGTGGTACCCGTAGCGGTCTTCGGGAATGAAGGTTCACTTCATGCAAGCGGTTTCTGACTGTTTGGTCGCTAATTAAGTTCCCTGAAGAGTGATGAAGCCTCACGGCTAACATCATGGCGGTTATTGTTGGAGCTCTTCGAGTTAAGATTTGAATGTATCGGTCTTGTCTCCGTGTGGTGCAGCGATACCGTCCTCCATGGCGCTCAGCCACGGTACCAGTGCTTCGGTAACGTGTCCAAAGTCGACTGATAACACTCTGACTTGTATTCAGAGCTAAAGCCACAGTACGTTGCCGGGAACCAGCTTCTATCATTCCCACGGCTCTGAGCATTTCTTTACTGCTTAAATGACGTCGCCGCTCCATAATAACGTTGGTTTTAATCAGTAGTAGGGAAACAGTAGCACTAATAATGTCTTCAATGCGTTGTATGTTTTTATAGGGAAAATATTGACAGCTGATTTTCATCTTTTACTCGAATTTGATTCACAGTTCCTGATTCAAATTATGAAATGCACCAAAAAGGATCCATATAAATTTATAAAATCATAAATTTATTACAAAGCCACATCTCAATCTCAAGAAATCCGCATAAAAATGCTTGATCCCTAGACACTTTTGATGTGTGTAGGTACTGTAGAGGTTCTCTCTTTTGAAATACAGGCCAGTCTTATTAGGTTTGACATGTAAAAAATAAGATGGGCTAATTTTATGTAAGTATTTAATGTGAAAACTCCAAAAATAATATCATATGAAATCCGATAGGAGTTAAATAGCTCCCTTCGGAGATTAGCTGTAATAGATTTTAAAATATATTGTTTGTAGGCTTGGATAGCCACTACCTCATCATCTGCCTAGCCTTTTTCCAACTATGTTGGGGTCGGTTTCCAGTCTAACCGAATGCAGGTGAATACATGGAACGACTGCCTATCTGACCTCCACAACCCAGTTACTGGGTAATACACAGACCTTTCCCTGGTTTTATAGCCACTATCTGCCACCAATAATTTACTCTTCTAATAAATGAGGTTGAGGTTCTATTTATTTAACATAGTCTACTGTCTCCATCAATAGGTACTGCTCCAAAATCAAAAACCACGGATCGAGAAGGGTCCCGGACTTAGGCTGGATTAAATTAAACACCTATTTAAACTTCCTACCCACCTGTGCGGCACGAAATAGAAATGTACAGAAGGTCAGTTCCGGCGAGTGAAAACATACGCAGACACCTTTGTGCTCACTAGTTCCTTTAGCAATTCCTTTAGCAGTTCCTTGGATCAGTAGTTCCTTAGCAAAAGCTAAAGGAACTACTGAAACTAGATAGTTCCCTTAGCAGTTCCTTTGAAGGAACTACTGAGAACTTTTGGATCACTAGTTCCTTTGCAAAAGCTAAAGGAACTAACAGACACGCTACACTTAGGCATCTAAGGCACCTGTACCACCGCTGAAGAGGAAGCGACAACGATTTTCTCGGTCAAGAAATGTACAAAAGATTGTAGGTCTCGTGTAAGTTAAAGAGAGATAAACAGGTTGTGGCGTAAATAGTGGCCCACCGTTTAGGATTCGATATACTACATAATTTACTATATAAAATATTACAATTTTAACCATTTACTCCTTTTTTAACAAAATAAATAAATGAATTTTTAAAACTACTTTGAGTAAGCTTTGATATGATAATTCTCTATGTTTTAAACAAAATTCCATTGAATAACTCCTAAGGGGCCATCTCCACGAGCGAGAGAATCGCGACGGATCCGTGCTTCTATCGTCGGGTCGTCTCCACGAACGAGCGATTATTCTGCCAGCGTATCGTCGCGACTGGTAACGGAATCGCCGCGTGCCCGCGACGACTCGTAACGGAATCGCCGTGTTTCCGCGACGAGGTGTTGTGCAATAGTTTTGTTGAAAGAGTTCAGTTAGGTGCCAGACGAGAGCGAAATAAGTAGTGTCTCAGTCAATAAATTAATTATTTATTATGGATGTAGTGTTCTGGGGTGCTTGTGCAAGTACGCTAGTGAATATGCAGTTATTGTTATTAAGAAAGGAAAAAAAAGCGCCGTTGGTGGACACATCCTATGTTACTACGTCTTGAAAGTCATGGACATTTCCATGTGAATTGTGATTGGTTTGAAGATGAATATTTAATGCCAATTCCTATTTTCGATGAACTGTTAAGTTTACTTTCAAGAAACATTGACAGCGCGTCCGCCGCGCGCTCGCTGCGAGAGCGCCACGTTCTGCGGCGAGCGCGCGGCGTGCGCGTTACCAGTAGCGACGATACCGCGGCGATACGACGACGTTTCGCGCGCACATTGCCACTCGTCGCATCGCCGTGTGGAGACGCGTTCATAGAGAGTGTATAGAAATACGTGGCACGACGATATTATCGCCGCGATTCTCTCGCTCGTGGAGACAGCCCCTAAGCGTTACGCCGTGATGTCGAAAAAAGGTAAAAAAAAAATAGATATAACTTGGTAAATTTTAATTTTTTGTATCGAGAAAGATTCATTGAATCGTGTATTTTTTTTACACGATACTAGACCAAAAATTCAAAAAACATATATCAAAATGTTAAATCCCTATTCCACATACTTAACAAGTAACACGAAATAGAAAAACCACATTTTTTTTCAACATATCACCTTAAACACATATCAGTCGCGAGTGCGCTTTCACTTATAGCCCATACAGACTCACGGCGAGAAGTCTCAGCGAGATGTTTTGCCGCGACTTCTCGCGAGAACTCGTAACTATCCTCACTCACGATGTTTCTCACTTACGTTCTCGTCCTTGGTACTATGTGCAGCGGCCTTGGTACTATGTGCAGCGGCCTTGGTACTATGTGCAATAGCCTATTACAACCTCGTTAATATCAGATGGAAAGCAAAGAAAAATAGAAGACCCGGACGATAGTGGATGATACAAATTCACCAAAATAGAACGAGGTTGGACATTGCTATTGTTCATCAAAACATGTGATATTCACTTCCTAGTTCGTAGTGAGACGAAACAAGAATATGATAGTGTTTACTTTTCTCGCCCGAGAAATTCTTTGTAGCGGGCTAAAATACCGACACCGATCGGAGAATGGGCGAGCGCGAGAAAAAAACGTAGAGAAACCTCTCACTTTCACGCTTCTCGGGTGTTCTCGGGGTTTCTCGCCGTGAGTCTGTATGGGCTATTAAACATGAAGCGTGTCTATGTATGCGTAAGCTTTTGTGCTCGTTGTATGTTGCCGGTCTTCTGTATTTATACCTTTAGTGTACCCGGTCTGTGGTTGTACCAACCATAGTACATATTTCATTGCGATCCTACTTAATCCCAGAGCTTTCGCGATCGGGTTGGATCCCGTTGCTCGTAATTAGGTCAATAGATTTAACGTTTTAAAATCTTTTCTGGTTTACGTATAGTGAAAATGTTTACGTTGAAATAAATCTACTGTTTCATACAAAAGTGTAATAACTACGCGGTCAAAATGTATGGAACAGCAATTTTTTTTATAACTGACTAGCAGCGCCCCGCGGTTTCACCTGCGTAAATGTCGATCCCGTGGAAATATCGAGATAAAAAGTAGCCTATATGTTAATCCAGGGTGTCAGCTACCTCCATACAAAATTTTATCAAAATTGGTCTAGCGGTTTGAGCGTGAAGAAGTAACAAACACACACATACTCCCAAACTTTCGCCTATATAATATTAGTGTGACTAGCAGTGCCCCGCGGTTTCACCAACATACGTTTCCCGTGGGAATATCGGGATAAAAACTATCCTATGTCCTTTCCTGGGACTCAAACTATCTCTATACCAAACACCTAAATCGGTTCAGCGGTTTAGGCGTGAAAAGGTAACATATAGATACACTTTCGCATTTATAATATTATACTAGCTGCGCCCCGCGGTTTCACCCGCATAAGTATCGATCCCGTGGGAATATCAGGATAAAAACTATCGTATGTCCTTCCCCGGGACGCAATCTATCTCTCTGCCAAATTTTATCGAAATCCGTGCAGTGGTTTAGGCGTGAAGAGGTAACAAACAGACACACTTTCAAATTTATAATATTGTAAGTATGGATTATAGTAGGAAGTAGGACGAACAATTTCAACGCAGAAAGAACCATGTAGGTACTGAACCTATGGTAACAGGTTGCGCCTCGAAGTCCCTGCCACGCTGTATGTCCTTCTAGGTCTAGGGCGTTCCCTCGCGGCGGTTCCACTCACATCCGCCTTGTAATGTACAGACTGAGCACATCAAGCTGCTACAATCTGTCAAATATTTTAAACTTTATCGCTACAGCATAAGGTTCAAAGTTGATTGGGAAAATGTAACAGTTTCGGGTAGCTTGATGTGCTGGCATCTGTACATACCTTTATATTAAGTGCCTACCCACTTCATAACAAAAAGGTCAGTGTCAAAATCTCATTAGGGACGTCAAAGAAAAGTAATTAACTCAACTTTTCACAGCACTGAACAAAATAATATAAAACAAAATGAGAGCAAAGTGCAGTGGGCAACAAAAGTTTCAGCCAACAAGTTCAAAACGTCCGTCAGTTACAGTGAAGGCAAAACTTTTGGGGCCCGTTGTACAGTCAGCAACAAAAGTCGATTAACGCTTTAGTTTTTATAAATCTTAATTGTGCTTATGACCACACGACTGAAGTGAAACTTCAAACGTATTTGGCTATGAGAAGAAGAGAGAAAGAAAATTTGCGCGCGCACTGCTTTCTCTTGCTTATATCCCCCACTCAACTCCCGTTCGCCTCGCCCGATCACACTTTTCGTAACGCCTACGTCACGCGTTCGCCAGCTTACTCCCCAAGTCAGGCGTGCGTAAAGAAGTTTCACTTAAAAAAATCGGAACAGAAGTAAAATTTAAACGATAATAACTTTTAGCTATTATACAATATTTTGAAAAGCAGTTTATCGAAGCATTTTGTATCAATTTTGATGAGGTGCAAACTTGACAGTGTATAGAGGTATGAGGAACAGGGTGTAAAGTTCACTCAACCTCCATAGAAAAAGGAGGATCCTCCGACCAGACGGGCAGTTGCCCGCCAGACACAACACCCGTCTGGTCGGAGGATCCTCCCTTTTCTATGGAGGTTGAGTGAACTTTACACCCTGTTCCTCATACCTCTATAAGTGTTAATGAACTTTTGTTGCTGACCGTACAACATTTGACTCCATCTACATGAATGTAAAAGTTGCAACTACATAGAAATATTGGAGCAAAGAACTTTCTTTCTTTCTTTTTTTTCCTACTATAGGTACAACATCAGCCTATAATGTTCCCACTGCTGGGACACAAGCCTCCTCTCAGTGAGAGGCAGTGGGCCGTAATCCACCACCCAGGCCCAGTGCGGGTTGGTTAATGTCACATGTTTTCTAATTTTTGGTTTTAGGCCTTGCCGGTTTCCTGACGATGTTTTCCTTCACCGTTTTGAGAACAGTGGTGATGAAATAGTTTACACAAAGTAAAGCGCCTGTCTGGGTGCAAACCTACGGCCTACAACTTGTAATTCGCGGCCGTTACCACTGGGTCACCATTGCTCTCGCTTCTACTATAGGTACCTACACTTTTCCTTTGGAGAATCAGGCACATTGTAACTTTAATAAAGTTATTTTACGGAGTGGCATTGATACATTATCACCAGTGTTTTATACGGAGCGACAGCCTATCTGACCTCCACAACCCAGTTACTGAGCAATACGATACCCCTTGGTAAGACTGGTTGTCAGACTTTCGGGCTTCTGACGACCCGTAACGACTGTCAAAGATCCATAAATGACAGCCAGGAACAACGGCTTAGCAGGCTTTCCGAGGCGTGGAGGGATCTCGGTATGTAGAAATGGTCACCCATCCACGGACCTACCGCGGCAATCGTAGCTTAACCTAATTGGTCGACCTGTGCGGCTGGTATTACTTATCCAATACTATTACTTAGCAAATAAATGATACCTACTAGCATAAAACTTACTTTAATATTTTACATACCTACGCATAAAAAGTGAAATACATACATAAATCGGAATCAAAAAGTGATCCACAATTCACATTTACACATACATTGGCGGTGTTACCCATTAGTTTAAATTAAAAACGCTCTTTAAATATTAAAATATGCTCTTGCAAAGCAATCTATCAGCCAGGTGTATTAAACCCGAGGCAGTTATAATGTCATGTTGAGGATTAACTTTGTCACCCCTGGCGTGCAGTACTCCTGCCAATATGTCCGGAATATGGCAATATGGGCGGCATTTTGCCAAATGGCAGCAATTTGGCACAAAATACCTACATGTTTTATGACTGGTTTTATTTAGATAAAGTTATTTATGTTAAAGTAAGAGGTAGCTGAACGTTCATGTGCTTTTGATAGGTTAATATTCCAAAAATTTAAGAAATAATTATTATTAATCCATTATAATAATAAAGCTGTAAAGTTTATTTCGCGCTAATCTTTGGAAGTACCAGTCGTATTTAAAAAAAATATTTTTGCACTAGCTGCACCCCGCGGTTTCACCCGCATAAGTCTCGATTCCGTGGGAATGTTGAGATAAAAAGTATCTTATCTCCTTTCCCGGAACTACCAAATTTTATATAAATCGGTTCAGCGGTTTAGGTGTGAAAAGGTAACATAACAGACAGACAGACAGAGTTACTTTCGAGTTTATAATATTAGTTAGTGTGGATTTGATAGCCCAATTCTTTGGGAAGGCTATTTAACATCACGTTACGACGCTTAGGAGCCGAGCAAAAGAAAAAAAAAAAAAACAAAAACAACACCAAGCGAAAACGAAGTATAAGATGGAACACGGGTGGGTTTTAGTCAGTAAGAGTCTGACACTCCTTCCGCTCCACGCAGTGCGGGAGGAGTCATATGATGATTTCCGAACCTCAAAAAAAAAAAAACAATATTATAACCGGTCAAGCGTCGCGGTTCGCCGATCGGCAACGAAACAAAAGAAAATCAATTGTCTCATTAGCGGCGCTTGACAGATTAACGCGGACAGGTGATGCGATGCGACGCGGTCGGTCGGGGGAACAAGGCGTGCACAATGTGGCGGGCAGGAGTTAAGGCGACTACACGACCTAAAGCGCGGTCACTGTCGGACTGTATAGAAAAGAAAGAGAAGCGCGATGACACAACCGTGGTAATTTATTGCAAATATGAAGCAATTATCTATTTACAAAAACTCTCAAACACCAAACAAATAAAAACCGTATACTAAAATTCGGGGAATTAAATTGTCTTTTAGATGGTGAAAGTTTTATGAAAATACACCCGATAGTGTTTGCGTGATTATCGTTTTTATGTCCGCGGTAGACATTACTTTACAAATTAATTACACTATGTTAAAAACATATAATTGCAAATATTCACATATCAAATTACGAAGCAAATGGTCTAGTATAACATTTATTTTTTTCAAAGAAATCAGTCCGGTCGATTAGACGTGATGTTGAATTTAAAATCATTAGAAGTCGTATATCTGCGCCTTAAGTGTTTAATGTATAAATAAATGCATAGGTACACTTACTTTAAATGTTTAAACGGTGACTGGCAACGATGAGGAACTGCAAAAAAAGAATAATAATTTTAGTAATTTTCACGTTATTACTTCAAAAAAGAACGAGGGCGAGCATATTTTATTAAATCTGGAAGTTTTCCTTGAAAACAAAAAGGAGAACTAGTAAGACGGTACCCAGAGACAAAGTTAATTGTAGCATTATGGACTATGTCGGTATTTGTTGACCTCATGGAGTAGTTTAATTAATCCTAAGACAGCATGTCTGAATTCACTTGGAGAAAAAAGATATTTAAGGAAGTTAAATTGGTTTTGAGAAGACGGTACCCAGAAACAAGGTTAATTGTAGCATTTTAATTCCTAAGACAGCATGTCTGAATTCACTTGGAGAAAAAAGATATTTAAGGAAGTTAAATTGGTTTTGAGAAGACGGTACCCAGAGACAAGGTTAATTGTAGCATTATGAACTATGTCGGCATTTGTTGACCTCATGGAGTAGTTTAATTAATCCTAAGACAGCATGTCTGAATTCACTTGGAGAAAAAAGATATTTAAGGAAGTTAAATTGTTTTTGGGAAGACCGTACCCAGAGACAAAGTTAAATGTAGCATTATGAACTATGTCGGTATTTGTTGACCTCATAGAGTAGTTTAATTAATCCTAAGACAGCAAGTCTGAATTCACATGGAAAAAAAAAGATCTGAATTCACATGAAAAAAAAAAAGACGGGTTGCACTCCGGGAGTGCCGGCAGAAGTGAAAACTTGAATATTAACGTTGAAATAAATCAATTATTAATTTAATTAATACTAGCTGCGCCCCGCGGTTTCACCCGCGTAAATGTCGATCCCGTGGGAATATCGGGATAAAAACTATCCCATGTCCTTTTCCGGGACTCAAACTATCTTTATACCAAATTTCATCTAAATCGGTTCAGTGGTTTGAGCGTGAAGCAGTAACAAACATATAAACACACACACTCACAAACTTTCGCCTTTATAATATTAGTGTGATTATTCATTTTTTTTTCAATATTTCTGCGTCACTTTTTTCATTAATAGATGCACTTTGTTCAATTTCCATATTTTAAACACTTTCGGTCTTATTCATAAAAAAAAGCCTATTGAAGGTTTAAACCATTCATTAGTTAAAATGCTCAATAGGCCTTTAAAACATTCGATAAAATTTTGTATTCATAAACGCTTCATAAACGTTCTATAACTAGAATGTCCTACAACTTCTAAATGGTGCCATTATAATGAAGTCATCCAACAAATTGGCCAACACATTAAATCGGCATACGAGAATATCTGTCTACGAACCGAATATTTGTGTCCATAGACGTTATTACGTATGAAAAACTAATTTATTGTCTACAGTTTCAACAGTTTTGACGCGACAACGTCATGGTCGTCATGGAAACAATATGAATATGTCAATGAATGAATTTGATAAGTATTGTATGTGTCAAACTAAAAAACTTTTGAATATTTTTTTTGTATTTAAAATAAATGAAATTAAGACCGGAGACTAGTTGCAATAAAGGGCAAAGAATTGAATATTGGTTGGAGGAGGATAAGGTGTGTACCTACTGTTACAGCTAAAATGTGTTCAAAGTAAGTTATGTTTTGTAAACATTCTCAATTTCTTATACTTATGCTTGCTTTTGCTTCTAATCCTTAGATTTTTTGGAAGAATTGGTCAAGGAGAGGTCTCCATAATAGAAAATAAAAACACTGGCACAAGCACTAACGCTAAACAGGGGCAGCCTGGCATGATTTACGAATTAGGTGCCTATCCAATTTACAATTTTACGAAGAACTTCGTTTGCCTGTACAAAACTCATTGTAACAAAAAAAAAACCCGCCATAAGAATAATAATTACTGTTATTTTGATGCCGCTACTGATTAATTAAATCAGTATAAATAAGATAATGAAGAGAAAGAATTTATAACATTAGTTTTGTATTTCAGGTCAATAGGACTAGTAAAGATAGTGCTTTACTACGAATAGCAGAAAATGAAACGGCCTACAGAAGAGATGGCACAGATGGCAAATGAAAAGCAAACATTTTAAAAATGTTGTTCTGCTTGCACAAGTTTTAGAAGCCAAATTAGAGTTTAGAGTATTGTTCAGCCGTGAACAGGCAAGAGTTACATACGCCAGCGTCAGCATCAAGAGCGACATACATTCGTTCCACATAAATTAGTAATTAGTAAATGAATAAATTCGTCATCAAGCTGGAGTAGAGTTTGATTCATCTTCCATAATTCCTCTCACTATGGCCAAGACACCTTTAGCCATCACCAGTTCTATGAGTCTGTGGGACCGGCAATGACAAAACTATTTCCTGTGTACACCTACACATTGCACGACGTACACAAACCCCTATTCCTACCCAAATTCTGTCTGTTCCCGTAGGTCTCCCGTAGGCTTGTATGATAGGTTAGGGTGTTAGGATAACTAGGGTGTTAAGTAGTTGCTGTAGGTTTATAATCAGTAGGGTGAAGTAACCATAGATACCAGGCTCAATTGTTACAAACTTAGCCACACTGTATGCATTTGGAATAACAGCCGTACTAAGCTGTAAGTCCCGGTGCGTACAAGTATTATAAAAATAAACTGATATTTGTATACAAGCTTTTTATTAATGAACTACTCCCTAAATTTCTTCTCTTTTACTTTAGATCTTGTTGGCTCAAAATATTGCCACTTCCACGTTGTCGTCAGTGGCAGCTAGGGCTTTCAATACCGGTATTAGCCAATACGGGGATACCGGTATTGGGCTTTCAATACCGGTATTAGCCAATACGGGGATACCGGTATTGGAAGCCCTAGTGGCAGCGCAGAGGTCACTTTGACTGCATGTTTTGGGTAGGACAAATAAGGCAGGATAGGACGTGGAGCATGTTTTGCAACATAGCTTCACAGCCACACCCTACTGGAGCATCTCCCTGCAGGGTGTAAACTTCCGTGGTCGACACGGAAGCATTGTTTTCACACAAAAGCAGCAATGTCCCACAGTATTTCTTGTTGCTATAATGTGCTTCGTTATATTTTTCGTCGCTTCTATTTTGTATTGTAGGTAGGTATATAATAATAAACTAAATTGGTTAAACAGAAGTTCAAAATAAATTAAATACAACTGCGGCTCCTCGAAGTACTATTGTTTACGAAACTGACTTTTCAAACATTTGTACGTCAAATGTCATTTTCTTCGGCCATCTTTGTCGTGTCTCACTTGGTTCACTTCGGTTGGCGCCGCCGTAGAAAGAGATGGGGGGGGGGGGGAATCTCTCCTGACGGTCACGTGTCCTGACGCGATGCCCTGACGCGAGTTTAACATTTTTTACCCATTACAGAAAGTGTTCAACGCCGCTAAAGAAGTTTTCACTTCAAAAAAGATATTTAAGGAAGTTAAATTGTTTTATTAAATAGAATAAAATAAAAGAATAGAACGTTATTTATTCTCATTAATTATTATTTTAACTCATTTATTTCATTATACATGTTTATACAAATTATATTTTTAAATATTAGAACATAAAAACATTAAAAAAAATATAAAAAAGTTGTAGCCCGCCGGTATCGGGAACAGGTCCAAGCTATCGGCAATCAGAGCTCCAGAGAGTAGAACCTCCTAATTATGTAGGTCGTGTCGAGAAGTTCCGCTTTCTGAATCAAGTCTTTGATCCAGCTGCCCAACGAGAGCCTCCTCAGGTGCTAGTCGACGTTTTTGGCTATTAAGCCATAGGCTGTTACGACTATCGGCACAATGATCGCTGAGTCCACATTCCACGTTTAACAACCTCGTTGTTAATATGTTTATCTTTCCCGGCACACACGAGGGTCGCAATCATGCAGTGGCGTGCACACAGATTTAAGACACGGTATGCACAAAAAAAAAAAACTACATCAATCAACCGTTTGAAAATGTTTCTATTTAAACATACTTCACCAGCAGGTCTCACAGGTATAATAGCAGCGTTTTACCTGAAACAAAACGCATATTAAAATACTTACCTCACTGGAAGCTTTATTATGAGATGGCATTTCCGTTTCCCGTCGATTTCTTTCCGTTTCCCGTCGATTTCTTTCCGTTTCCCGTCGATTTCTTTCCAGTTTTCGTACTTTTATCCCCTCTATACTTCCGGCTCAGTGGCGCCACCTGGTGGTTGCGGGTAGTTTTTTAGTTCTTGTAAAAAGTATCACGCCATTTTGTTCATTGTCTCGTATTTATAACCAGGCAGAAATAAAGTAAAAGCTTCCAGTGAGGTAAGTATTTTAATATGCGTTTTATTTCAGGTAAAACGCTGCTATTAAACCACTTGACCGTCACTGGAAGCTTTATTATGAGATCTGTTTGTTATCGCCTGGTGACGCCACTTTGATGTTACTTGGAAGTATGTAGTATTATACTACGAGTATAGGCCAATGTGATAAAGCATGAAATTAAACAAAAGTGTAATTAATAAGTATACATTTATTTACTTCAATAAATGTATAAGTAAAGCAACTCAATTAACGTACCTAGATAAGTGTACTTTAGCTTACAGATATAATTACCAGTTTTTTTTTTATATGAAAAATCATAAATCGTAATCTTTAACAACCAATTTAAGAATATCCGTTCTAAGAAAACAAAATATTTATTCAGCAATGTTAATCGATTGGATCAAACAATTGTGTCACATTTTGTGAATCAGTATTTGTCATTATTTCTCGTCTATAAAACTTCTGGAATGTATTGGCTGATCGCCAATTTCCACGAGCCAAGATTTCGTCGAGGGGATGATTTTGAAACCAGCTTTGGAGGCTACAGCGGACCGGGTGCTACCTGGAGTGGCTGCAATGCCAGCTTCCTTAAACAGGGTCTTTACCCACTCTGCAATGACTGTACGTGAAGCAGGTTTAGCCACACCTCTTACCGTAATAAATAAATTAAGTAGTCGATTTTGCCGCATTACGTCTGTTGTTTAATAATGCTATAGTGTGTATGTGTATTACTTATTTGTAAATTGTTTTTTTTGAAGTGAAAACTTCTTTAGCGGCGTTGCACACTTTTTGTAATGGGTAAAAAATGTTAAACTCGCGTCAGGACATCGCGTCAGGACTCTCGCGTCTCTTAAAAGAGCCCCCACTTAAGGAGTTCCAATGTACCCTGGAGAGTCAGCCATGCTACCAACTTCATTAACCACTGTCTATTCAAAATAGATCACAAACTATTGTCACATAGATCATGCTGACGTGAGAGAGGACCATTTTCAAATTGCCGCATACAAGTTTTATACAATAGTTGTAATGTGTGTATTTAACATGTACTAATTGTATGCACCTACACTTGACAAAAGCTTACATATCACCATGCAACGCTCAATGGTACGCTAGACATGAAATCTAGACACAATAGGTATGAGCTTGAGAGGAATCACTTCCACAATATACTGAAATTAGAAATTATAAGAATAATGGCTGTTGAAGAATATGTCACCTCATAATCCTCATTCATCCTCTGAGCGAACAGCTCTTCGGCTTCCAGACATTGTCGCAGTAATCGGTAGCATTGCTTTAATTTAGCACAGCAGAAGAAACAAGCAAGAATCGGTCTACTGTCTTCAGTTACAAACTGCAACAAGATTTGTATTACACTATTTTGTTTGAATGAAGAAAATACTTCTATTTTATATAGTAATGCTCTCCAAGCCAACAGTTGGTGGTTCTTAATGCTTTCACTGTGCATCTTACAGAGAAGGCACAAGCATTGATTGCCACTCATGCTCAAAGCAATTTGCAATTTAATGTACATACATATTTATTTTAATTCCATGTTTCCTCATGCTGTTTTACGTGGCAATAGAGCCTGAATCTTCGTGAAGGAGAGGCATTTAAAACCTAACAGGTTATTTACCTAACTCTTATTAAAAATATCAACTATCAGTCAGCTTCTCATATAGTTTGTGCAAGTTCCTGCTGACCACTATATACATGCGGACATTCTCCGCTAAACATATTCTACACATTGGCAGTTTTTCCATCTTTTAACTTAAAAAGTATCAGATAAGAAAGATCCACTAAGTATTATAATAATAATAAATCTTAAACACTGATACGTCAACAACGTACATTTTGTTTTTCATATTTTATTTTTGTTGTTTTTATCAATTTCCCGTCTTTTATAGTAATAGTTATCAAATAAAACCTTTCGGAATAAAACACAAACTACCTACAGACAATAAACCGAAAATAATATGATAAACATATACAAACATAGAAAAATTAATATGACGGCTGTCAAATTCAGCCTCTGTCAAAATAAATCTGTGAAGACTATGAAAAACACATAATGTTGACGAGATCAGCAGCTCGCCGTACACATCTACCATCTCCGGACTCGTCGCTCAGCTCCGCCCCGCTGCCGCCGGAACCCAGCCCCATCGAGAGTGCTGTGACACTGGCCGTGGCAGCTGCGTCGAGCTCGAGCGACGAATATTTTTCCCCGCCGACGTCGCCAACACCTGTACGTCGGCAGGGGAGAGGCCGGCCACCGAAGAGCTTGGGACTTAGGGGCCAACCGGCCCCGAGCCGGGTCCCCGCTACCAGTGTTGATAACTTTCGAGTTAGCTTTTTCGTTTTTCGTTTGCTCAGCTGATATTGCATTTTCTAGCTTTGTTCTTTGTTTGTCTGGTTTCGGTTTCTTCGCAACGGTCGGCCCCCTGTGATGAACACAACATTACTCAACAATTACATAAAAAACATTAATTGAAAGGGAAAAAAAGTAACTTAATTTCTTTTTTTAATAGCATTAACTAATGTTTTTGGCCACGACCCACGATAATTATAATTACAATAGGAGAAATTAAAATTAAGAAATTTCTTCCAGCAGACCTGCGAAAGGAGAAGTAAAAAAGAAATGTAGACAATAGTGTGTGAGAACAAAAAGAGAAAAATATGAATGTGTGTGGGGGTGTGTGTGTATGTCTATCCAGAATATAGGGTCAAGATTAGAACTATCTGTATTTAAAAGCAATTTCCAGCCGGATTGCCTGTAATTACTGCTGTCAGTTTTGGAGCCAAACCGAGGCCATAATATTATACTGTTATCAGATCTTATGCAATGATTAGGATCAATATTAAGCAGAGTTAGATCGTGTATTCGCCTACCAGAGCAAAGCAACAGTAAAATTGCAGTATGACGTGACGTTTGAAATAGGTTATTTGAATCAATTGTGTAATTAGTCAAAAATGAAATTAATTTACCAACATCCCAAACTGGAGGCTTCGTGACCTTTGGATTTTTTAGGGATTATTCCACTTTGCCCCACCGGCCGCCCCACTGGTGGGGCAAAGTGGAATGTCAAAAATTTTGCAGTGGAATCTGCCCCACTAAATCGAAATAGTGGGGCAGATTCCACTGCTTTAAAATCCTGTTGGATTCTGCCCCACTAGGGTTGGCGCCTTAGAATAAACGTACAAACATTTTATTTTCGCAAATTTTGTATTTCCTAGTTGTCTCTGGAAGGATAAGGGATGTAAATCGCAGATTAATTACACGATTTGTTACAAGCATTTGTTACATGCAGCATTGGAGTAAGAATGACCAAACAGTCATTTACCTACACAATAGACGTGCATTTGGCCATCTGCATTTCTTATCAGTATAGTTCATTTTGAGACCCACTCTTTCGGAGGCTCTACTGAGGTCATCGAGCATTGTACTGAGGTTCTCCATAGTCTCAGCCATGACTACAATATCGTCGCAAAACGAAGGTGAGTTATACAGGTACTCGCCATTGATGCTAATGCCAGCCCCTTTTAAGTTCAGAACCTTGAAGACATCCTCCAGTGCAGCAGTGAACAGTTTAGGAGAGATAACGTCTCCCTGTCTCACACCTCTCTGCAGAAGGATAGGTTTCGAGGTCTGATCCAGGAGTCGGACTGACATAGTGGCGTTTTCGTACAGAAACGTCGATGCAGCATCCACTGCCGCGAAGTATTTCTAACATTCCGTTTCAATTGGATTCGTACGAGTAACAGCATCTATACTAAGACGTGGAAGAATGTTTTTTGGACAATTGAAGCAATAACTGAGGTTCTGATCGACTTTTATTCTTGGGAATAATGGGAATTGCGACAAATATGACACTCTGGTTTGGCCAATGGTTTCTAGGTAAATATCAATTTCATGTAGGTAGCCCCTGAAACCTAGGATCAAGCGAAGCAGCTGACACAATCATGTTGTGATAAATGTTATTAGGCGTTTACTAGCCAGTGAAATAAACTTAAAAAGAAACGCCGATTTCACGCCGGCCCCGTAACCACGGGCGGCGGAGCGCGGCGGCGTGACGGCGTGGCGGCGAGTCGCACACGCCTAGATTGTACCTACATAATGCAAACTTCTTATATTGAATTTAATCTTAATTAGTCTAATCTGTTTTCCATAGCAACGAAAATAATATAGTTGTAAAAATCTTTGACACAATAAAATACGATTGTATTGCAGAAAGATTTCCTAAAAAAAAAAGATAACTAATGTGTGATTTTGAATAGTTAAATAGTTAGAATAAATAGCATTTCGTTTTCTATTTACGGGGACGAATCGTACAAAGTAGTTTAGTGGCTGTTTGTATATAGTTAAGTTGTTTCTTATTTATAAGTTAATCATAAGGCTGTATTATGCAATACCAAATGATAATTAATGTATGATTTTGATTAGTTAAATAAATAGCATTTCGTTTTTTATTTACGGGGACGAATCGTACTCAGTTTGTGATTTTAAGCTTAAATAAAGCACTAAAAACAAATCTAGTTGCCATTAATAAACAAATATTTAATTTAATTTAAAATCGCATAATATCTGTGATTTTAAAAGTTTAGTGTACATAGTTATATTTTAACAATAAAAATTTGCGAAAATAAAATGTTTGTACGTTTATTCTAAGGCGCCAACCCTAGTGGGGCAGACTCCAACAGGATTTTAAAGGGTCTTGACGCAGAACGTCACTTTCGCAAAACGTCATCGTGAAAAATTTGGTCACTTTCGCATAATGTCACTTTCGCAAAACGTCATTTTCGCACAACGTCATTTTCTCAAATCGTCATTTTCTCACAATGTCACTTTCGCAAAACGTCGTTTTCGCAGAATGTCATTCAGGTCATTTTTTTCTCAGGAGAGACCTAATACTGCAGAATCGGGTAAGTAATTTATTAAAAATATACAAAAAATCATCAATCAAATTTTATTAATTACATAACTAGTAAAATCATTTAAGATCATGTAATTGGTTATTAAATGATATCAGAATTTGTCATTTAATGATAAAACCAACTCTAAATTGACTCTTAGAATAACGTAATAACAAACATAATATGATAGTCTTGATATGTATATTATATGAGAGTAGTAAAAATATAAAATATTACAATATTACAATATTATTATAATTATTTTTATTAATATAAATACATATCAACACAACATAATAATAATGAACACAACTCTTAAAAAACCTCAATCAACTTTTAACAAAATATAATAATCAAGCCAATATGTATGTGAATACATACGTATAGGAATTAATATTAAATAAGTAAGTACTGTTTTAAAGAATTGTTTCATTTTTTTAAAGTTGCAAAAAAATTTTTTTACACATATTAATAATTCAGGTAATGTCGATGATTGGCGGTCAAATTTCTTCAAAAGTTTGTTTGTATATCTTGTCAAAACCTATATCATTCGGTATTCTGTACCCGCGGTATGTTTTATATAAACTTTCTTTAATTCGGTTATCCCAATAGCGGCTTTCTTTCTAGACTCGAAAAATTACACAAGGCATCACATTACACATTAATTATTCAGCATAAAAAATAGTAATTATAATAACTAATTACATGATAAATCATTTTAAGTTCATATGTATATAGGTAATATTGTAATAAAAATTTTACTGATGATTTTTTGTATATTTTTAATAAATTACTTGCCCGATTCTGCAATGTTAGTATTAGGTCTCTCCCGACATAAAAATGGCTTGAATGACATTCTGCGAAAATGACGTTTTGCGAAAGTGACATTGTGAGAAAATGACGATTTGAGAAAATGACGTTGTGCGAAAATGACGTTTTGCGAAAGTGACATTATGCGAAAGTGACCAAATTTTTCACGATGACGTTTTGCGAAAGTGACGTTCTGCGTCAAGACCTTTTAAAGCAGTGGAATCTGCCCCACTATTTCGATTTAGTGGGGCAGATTCCACTGCAAAATTTTTGACATTCCACTTTGCCCCACCAGTGGGGCGGCCGGTGGGGCAAAGTGGAATAATCCTTTTTTAGGGCAATTGATTTTAAAACATGTGTTACTAGAACGTGTGAACTTAACCGGCTTGAATTTTCAGCGCTACCTAGTGTAGATATTACTGATTTATGTAAAAGTCAATACTTTTACTTTTTAATTATACGACAACTTATTAATTAAATATAAATCACATAAAAACTGCGCTAATTGTGAACCAGGGGGATTAATTAAGTCAAGGTTTTTATTACGACACCATGACGCCCAGCGCTTCCAGGCTACCTCATAGGTTTTTAGAGTCGATTTTCGCCAAGAATTTTTAAGCAGTGATAGTTGTTGAGCGTTCCATGTCTTTATCGTGTCGGACCACCCCCACATTTCCAAAGTTCGAGGACGATGTTCTCGACCTTCGGTGGCGGGAGGCCCGTCGACGTGTCTATTAGGTATCTCTGTAGGTTTCTCAGAGTTAATGGAGCCGCGAGCGCTCGGGCTTTGAGATCCGCACGCCAGAATATCCTCTCCCATCGAGGTACTACTATTAGGAATATTCCTGTCGACTGGTTTAAGTGAGACAGGACTTTGGGGACTAGAAATGGTGGTGGAAATATCCATGCGAGCTGGTAATTCCATGGGACACTGAAAGCATCGTGGAACAGTGCTTGAGGATCTTTTAGATCTAGAGACACATAATTGTACACTACGTGAGCAGTCGCCGAGGCAAATAGATCTATTACTGGGGTTCCCCATTTTGCAAAAACTACTTCTACACAAGTCGGTAGTAAGTGCCACTCTGGAAGTTGGCGAAGGCGCGATGAGTGGTCCGCATGATTGTTGTATTTGCCCGGAATGTAGTGTATGCTGAAGTGTATCTGATGTTGGTCTAACAAATTCAAAATTCGATAGGTTATTTCCAACAGGGATAATGTCCTCGTACCTCCTTCCTTTCGTAGGTATGTGACCGCAGTTCTGTTGTCGCTTTGAATGAGGAGCGAACTTTGATGAAGCCAATGAACTTGGTTTCTGAAGAGCGTATAATATTGCTAGCATTTCTTTTTGATTGCAATGCAGCGTTTTCTCTTCTTGCGACCAAGTTCCTGACAAAGCCAAATTGTTCAGTTGTGCCCCCCCACGCTTGATCCGATGCATCTGTAGCCAGAAAATTTATTGGGGAAGGGTACTGAAGAGGTGTTGACTAGGGCATGCAAAACCGGGAAGTCATCAAAACCGGTTTTGAACATCGTTTTTTTGGGACCAAAACCGAAAACCGGAGCTAGGTCCGGTTTTAGCAAAAAAAATCGAATGTAGTATAATTTAAAAAGAAACACCATTTTTTTTAAATACCCACTAAGTCTACAAATAAAACAAATTGTATGATACATTTCTTTTTACCCGACTACGGCAAAGCCAAAGGAGGGTTATGATTTTAACAGGCTATGTATGTATGTGAGTATGTTCATCTGTTCCCTCATAGCTCCTAATCTACTAATCGGAACTCGACATATGAGGTATCGTTAGAACCGTCTTAATTGTCCGCTGAACATAGGCTACGTGACGTTGCACAAAACTCGATACGGCGCCCTCTAGTGGACAAAAAGTAATGTGTTAAAACTAAAAATTGAGATAAATACGCCATGTTTGGTATCATTTGAAAGGGCTTCACTTGTACATTTCCAAAATATTGCTCAAATTTAAAGCGACGCCCTCTAGCGGACAAAAGTCATGTGTTAAATTTAACACCAAAATTGTTTAAATAAAAAAAAGTAAAAAAACTAAAACCCGACTACGACAAAAAAAAACGACGCTGAAAAAGTATGAAACAAGATTTTCATACTTCGAACAGAACAAAAAGAAAAACCGTAGTCACACGTTATAGGTACCAACCGAAACACTTCAATAACGTGTGACTACGGTTTTTCTTTTTGTTCTGTTCGAAGTATGAAAATCTTGTTTCATACTTTTTCAGCGTCGCTTTTTTTTTTGTCGTAGTCGGGTTTTAGTTTTTTTACTTTTTTTTTAATCCAAACCATAATAATTGTACAGATAACAATGAACTTATTATAGTATAAAGATTAATTAACTGAGATCAAATCAACAACAAGTAAGTTTTTGGTATCTTTGGTACCTATTAAGTCTGCTATCAAAAATAATATAATTATTTTAAACATAGAAAACACAATCACCATCTTCAAATATTAAACACAGCCACCCACAATAACCAAAAAAATCAACATTTTTGTAACTTTGAAGACGAACTACAAAATAACATTATTATAATATGATTCATATTACACTAAAAAAGAGATCAATAATCAACTATGTATACTAATTTAAATAAAGCATAAATCACTTGTTTTCAAGAGATCGCTGTTCTTGATAATGTGATCTCAAGAATATAAGTGCATCCAACATTCGATCAGACAGCGAACTTCTTATTTTGTTACAGAAATACCCAGCACTCGAAAACACCCTTTCACTCTCAACACTTGTTGGTAGAACACATAATAAATGATTATATGCTTCGGTGAGATACACACCCCGATGCCCTCCGCTTTCATACATGGCTTGCTCTACTTTTACAAACCCAGCCAGGTCGAAATCTGACCGATTTTTGGGGGTTCTCTTTCTCTTGCATTTGTGTAATTCCTTCTCTAGCTGCTCTTGAAGAGTTAGCTCTTCAGCGTCAGATGATGACGATTGCGAAGGTATGGACTGCTCGGTGAGAACTGCGGTGATGGTGTCTGTGTCCTCGGGTTTATATTTTAGCTGCTGCAAATTATTTTTTGAGAGTGTTCGAAAAAAATGTTGACAAAACCGGAGCTGAGCTCCGGTTTTGGCTCTCAAAACCGGTTTTCAAAAATCGTTAAATTTCGGCCGATTTCCGGTTTTGCGCAAAACCGGAAAACCGGTTTTGCATGCCCTAGTGTTGACCTTTGACAATTTTGGGCCCACCAATTTAGTTCCTCTAAGACACCTTGTGGTAGTGGGTAGGTCTTTTGTGGTAGGACTGGCAGTGAATTCATGAAAATTACTAACTGTCGATGATTGAGCCGACCGCGTGGAACAACAAAACTGGCAAAATGTCCTACTATTTTCTGCAACTCCTACAGCGTTAACTGCTCTTGTTCGAGAGGCTGATTTATCTTTGTGATGATGGCCTGAGCCTTTTCTTTTGGTAGGATTTTTTGATTTTCCCATGGTTTCCATAGTATCCCTAAATAAATTATACTCTTTTGAGGAGAACGAACAGATTTTTTGAAATTTATTTGCCACCCCAGTTTTTGTAATATTTGTACAGTTATTTTGACATGCTTGCGAAGCGTGTGAACATTTTGGTGTACTAGCAAATAATCGTCCAGGTATACCAGGATTCTCATGTTCCATTTTTCCCGCAATGTTTGGGCCACCCAGTTCGTGAGCATGGAAAAGGTTTTTGGAGCAGTGCTCAGGGCCTCAAGTCTGCTATTTTTATAAATTTGTCATTCCAACACGATCGCATTGTCATTTTGCTAAAAGTTCGTAATCTGCTAAATTCATAATGGTCGATCATTGGTCGGTCAATGATCTCGTAATAGAATTGTAGTAGAATGACATTGCTGTATTGCCATTATTATAAAACCCTTTAGTAGTAATTATTTTCGAAAAACTACTACTAAATTTGAACATTTATTCATGCTAGATTTTATTTATATTTAATTTTACAAATTATCTATTAGTGTTATAAGCAATCTGAAGTAGTAAGAAGTTCGTAAACATCAAAAAACATTAATTAAATGTGTAACTGCAATATTATTTTGTCTGTTTAGCTGTCAAAGTCAAATGTTACATTAACGCTAACTGACGTTGTACAGTTTTGTTTTTATTTTTGTTATTAGACCGGCGTTTCAATGTTTTGTTTTTATTAAGTATTTATTTTTATAGTGTTTATATTATTGTTTGTGTTTTGTGTTTGTATATAAAAAAATCAAAATGGTGATAATTGAGCAAATTTCGGCTCTTATCGATTTTCTGGAGAACCTTACCTTCATTTCCACCGATATGCTATCATTTCGACGTGGTCTGACCATGAGGGGAATGAGTTCGTCAATTAATCCCCTTACTGAGTCCTTTCCAAGGCGAAACGTTTTTACGAATTCCGCCTCAGGAACGTCAATAAAGGGATTCGTGTTGATTCTCATCAACCGACGGGCTAGACGACGTCTTCTGGATTCCCTGCATCTTCTTTCTCTAGCATCCACTGCGTTGGCTAGTTCCAGAATACTTGATCGCAGTGAATACATTCTTGGATGCAATAATATTTCACAAACAAACACGATGTAAAAAGACTAACAAATGCAAAAAGTTTTTGAAACTGGAGCTGAGAAAGCAATGATTGCACAATGACGTTCCAATGGTAGGTCATTGATCAAAGGAACTGTCAAAATTTTAGCAGATTACCGCATACGCCAAACATTCATCTGTCATTATGTACGAGATTACCAATAGTGTCATATCTTTCAATGGAGTGTCAGTGGTTGACCATTGGAAAGTCATAATGACGCCATTATATTAGTAGATTACCAAACTTGTCAAAATCGACAATTATGAAGTCAATGATAGACCATTCTGACACTATTGTAATAGCAGACTTGAGGCCCAGACCGAATGGAAGACAAGTCATTTCTAACACCTGGTTGTATATTAGGCGCAGAAAGCGTCTGTGCGATTTGTTTACGCTTACATGAAAATATGCTTGGGACAAATCTATTTTGCATATCCAGTCCTGAGATTGTAGAAAGTCCGGAATGCGGTACATAATATATTTATCAAATGAAACGGCTCGGTCATCACATATTCGTTTAGTAATTTTAGATTGAATATGGGACGGGCAGATCCGTCGGATTTTGGAACCAGAAATAAAGGGGAAATGAAGCTTGGCGAGGGTAGCGCTTTCTTTAGAATTCCCTGCTGTTTCATTTCGTCTACAATTGAAGACATTTGTTCTGAAGTAGGAGTTTGAAAAGGTCCCTTCGTTACATCTGGATAGACAAGTGGGGGCTTTTGAAAGAAAGGTATGCGATACCCTTGAATTAATTTTAGAACTATTTCTGTTGCTCCCATTTCCGCCCATTGTGTTTGGTAGTGTATCAACCGACCCGCCCGAAACGGTGTTATGTCATTGTTTATACCTTTTTCCCCTGGAACTTTTTGAGGAGTTTGCACGTCCTCGTGTACTTCCACGTTCGGGCCGCGAGTCTCGGTTTCGAAATGAACTTCTAGTATTGAAGTGATCACCTTGATTACTCGAGGAGTTACCTCTGAAAGAGTGATGTGTATGTTGGCACTGATTATGGTATTCACCCCGCGAGGGTGGGTTATGACAGGTATGCATATGCGATCCTGGTTCGTTAAAATGAGTTCCACGCGATGGAACTGTCGGTTTTAGTGCGCCTTGCCCCCGCGAAGGGCGGCTACTAGGTTGGTATGGCTTTTGTGAAGACCTTTCAGTTTCTGGGGGCCAAAAAGCCTTACGGACCCCGCCAGCCTTCTCTAGAGTAGAGGTAAAGGGCTTGGCATTAAATATGTAATTACTTGAAGGAGGTATTTTATTCAGGAATGCTTTCACTAGGGGATCTCTAACTTGACTCGTTATAGTTTCTCTACGCATTTCAATACATTCGGCTCTATGGCCGCAGGCTAATTGCAAAAGGTCTGAGGATATTTTATGAAATTCACCCTTCTGAAATAATTCTTCAATCTTTCCATTCAAATTATCAAAATTGATACAGTCTGTATTTTGTGCCCATGAAAGAAGATTAAGAATACCTTCCTGCAATGATTGTCTTTGTTTTAATATGCAGTAGGTTAAGGCTGCATACGAGATTTATCGGCATGTGCCAGATGACGTAAGGTGTCATATGCTTTTACCTCTTCATTCGTTTCCAGGTCTATAAAGCCAGGAGTATGATTATACAATTTTTGCGTATGCCGTATCTCACTTCTGACCATGAAGTACTACCAAAACGCTGGATATCTACCAACTTCTTCAAAAAACTATCGGGGGTTTTTGGAACTAGTGGTTCTTTAAGCTTAGTATCAATGTCAAAATTGAAATCTAAACTTGTATTTTGATGTTCTTGATTTGAACAACCCTCATCACTAATTTGTTCATAAAGTTGACCACTAATTCCAGAACAAACAGAAGCGTTATCATAACTAGCTGCATCAATGTTACTTGTAGTATTAATTTGTTTGCGAAGCTCACCCATTTCCTTAAAAAGCTTGTCCATCATATGACTGGAACGTCGAGCACGTTTCCTTTTCTTATAGCGGCGGCGGCGGCGGCGGCGGTGGTTGGACCGCGCTTTTTTGCTGCACGGAGTAGACGTACTTCGGTTTAAAGACATTTATTTCTCAAAAAAGAACATTAAGGTTCACTTACAAATTGAGAAATGTAAAGAAATTATATAATAAAAGTAGATACAGTCTCTGTGATCACATACTATACAAAGCAACATAATTAAGAGATTTTAATAGATTTTAAAGGTGACACTCAGGTGTTAGTACTTCGTCCTAACGTATTCTTCTAGCGCTTTTTTATATGTATAACATCTGTCACTGCTAAACACATCATCAGGTATCTCATTATACAGTCTTGCTCCCTCATATAGTATATTTTTCCTACCATAGTTAGTTCTAGGTTTTCTTAATTGTATTTTGTCTCGTCGTCTTGCGTTATATGTGTAAGTTTTCTTTTCAAAGTTAAGTTGCGAATGTGTGTCTTGTGTTATGATTTTATGTATAAGGATGCATGTTTTAAGTATGTAGAGTTGGTTAATTTTAAGTATTTTGGTATCATTATAGATTTTGGTGGTTGGTGTAAGGTAGTTGTAGTTGTAGAGTGTTTTTATTGCTTTATTTTGTAGTATTTGTATGTCCTTGATTAAAGATTTTGCTGCAGTTCCCCATATCTCAATAAGATATTCTATGTGGGGTCTAACAAGAGAGTTATATATCATTGCGCGAGCTTTTTTAGGAATGCAAGCAGACATTCGACGCAATGCTCCTACCAGAGGTGATAGTTTGGACTTAATGTAATCAATATGGGGTTTCCAAGTTAACTTAGTATCTAATATGAGACCCAAATATCTTTCACTGTTTGATTTAGCAATATTTTCGTTGTTTATTGTAAGTTGGATTTGATTGGGGATTTTCTTATTTTTTGCAGCAAATATCATGTATGTTAAACCCAATACAAGTATTGTGTTTTGTTTTTATTTCTTTTTTGTATCTCATTTTATGCTGCATTGTCGGTTGCCAGCAGACATGCTGACTAAGGATTAATTAAAATACTCCATGAGGGCAACGAATACCGACATAGCTCATAATCTCTGCCCCGAATAGCAGAATTGCTATTAAAACATGGGAAAAATTAAGAAAAAAAAAAATTAAAGGCGGTACGAAGTTCGCCAGGTCAGCTAGTATTGAATAAGAACCAATATAAGTATGGTATTATAATAATGAACAAAGATAATGAAGTTTCCTATTATTTTATTAAAACAATTTAACTTCCTTATATATATTTTTTCTCCAAGTGAATTCAGACATGCTGTCTTAGGATTAATTAAACTACTCCATGAGGGCAACGAATACCGATATAGCTCATAATGCTACATTCATCTTTTTTTTGGGTACGGGGCCCATATAACTTTACCCATTGTTCTTTACTGCAAAAATTCTGATGAAATATTTATTTAAATGTATAAAAATAAATAAGTATATTAAAATAGCAGAAATCGATTCAGTTAACGATTCTAAACAAACTACTTTCTTAAACTCAGTCACACATTTTGTATAAGAAAATACCTACAAAATTACAAATTTTTATCATTTTTCTTTTACATTCTCGAGGAGTGTTCAATTTGCAAATATATTGGATCTGGCGACCAATAGTAGGTTAGATTGTGACAGATAACTGACGTTTCGATCCAATCATATGCCACTTCAGATTTGTACTATCAAATGTAAAAAACAAAGGGTTTCTTAGCATTCTATTCTTAGAGTTTGACGTTTGGGTTTATTTTCATTCAGATAACTTGAAAAAGGATGATTCTCAATTGTTTTTTTTTTGTGTTATTGGTTATAAAGATATGGAGCTCGAGGGTTTAAGAGAAAATGCGGGTGGTTTTTTCTCCATAGAAACGCTATCGCCCGTTTGCTGTCAGATTCGTGAAATTGAATCTATTATGAATGTATTTTGTCTGGCTTCTAAATTAGTGGATCATATTTTGAGCATCTAATTTTAGAAGATTAATTTATGCGTAAACCACGCAGGCTATGCATAATTAAGTGGATTGACACTTGATTTCTGGAACCTTTAAACTGCAACAATGCAATTTACTAAGCTTTATTATCTACTAGCTGCGCCCCGCGGTTTCACCCGCGTAAATATCGATCCCGTGGGAATAGCGGGACAAAAAGTAGCCTATATGTTAATCCAGGGTGTCAGCTACCTCCATACATTTTATCAAAATTGGTCCAGCCGTTTGAGCGTGAAGAAGTAAAAAACATGTAAACACATACACACACTCACAAACTTTCGCCTTTCTAATAATATGTGTGATATGCTAATAATAGAAAGATAGCTAAGCAAATATGAAGTAATAGCGCGGGCGGGTGATCCGACGCGACGGGAGGAGTTGGGGAACAAGACAAGAACACGCGGACTTAGTCGCTGGCAGAAGCTAGAGTTTGTATACAGGGTTTGTGCTTTTCGAAGCACGGAGGGGTCGATAAGTAATGAATGGCCAACGTCGGCCCCCTCCCCCAGCCCCTCGCTCTATAAAAAATCCGTTTTTTTGGCAGTTTTAATAGGTATCCGACTCGAAGGACCATTAAATGTATGGTCCGGAATACTCCGGAAGTAACAGGCACCGCACAGTTGTACAATAAGTTATAGTTCGCTCACTTGAAGTAGTTAGAGTCAGCTTAGGTGAGTTGACGGAAACCACAGATTTTAGTAACACTCGAAAGTTTATTAAGATTTATAAATAAAGATTGGATGCTAATCCGCAGTGCTCGCGATAGTAGTAATTTGTCAACTAACTGAAAAATGTGTTTAACGCTATTATAAGTGAAGAAAGTAAGTAGGTTGCTGCGTATACAGTTGAATAAATTTTACGTGAACCGTACTCTTGCAATACAAACCTCTCTTTCTGTTGCACCATATTATTTGAGATAAAAACGTATAATCTTATCATAATTACCTTCGAATTTACGTACAGACGCCAGCACTTTAAGATACCCGAAACTGTCAAATTTTCCCAATCAACATCGAATCTTATGCTTTAGCGATAAAGTTGAAAATCTATTAAAGAAATTAACAAATTGTAGTAGCTTGATGTGCTGGCGTCTGTACAAAAAATACCTGGACGACAATCGTAGTCACACTCTCAAAGATATAAAACAGATGTCCATCACAAACTTATAAGCCCAAATACTAAACGACTCTAATCTCTAGTTAGTTAAACTTAAGGTCTCCGAGTCTAAAAACTTCTTTATACACCCCCTGCCCCCCCCACATTCATACAAAAAACCTAGTCCAACTTTATCATCCCCACTTCATTCTTCAAACTGTCGTGACCAACTGACGTTTCGACGACACGAATCGATTCTCGCTTCGCCGAAATCGATTCTCGCTTCGCCGAAATCGATTCTTTATATCTCAATTTTCTACGATTCAGCTGTCAGAGAACTTTTCAAAGGAAAGGGGGGGGGGGGGGGGTCTGTCAAAAAGTTTGGACGCAGAGGAACTTATGCGTAAGGAAGGAATAAGATGAATTGGAAATGTGTGTTTTTGAAAGTGAATTATGGCTGTTCGGTAATATTAACGATGTTGAAAAGAACGGAGAGGGCTTTTGGTTGAATGGGGAATTGTGTTCTGGTGTGGGTTTTGCAACTAGTTATTATATTAGGTCCTTACATATGAAATTGGCGTTTTGTATGGAAGGAACAAAAAGTCGAATATTTTTTAATATAATATATTTAATTAATCAAAGTATGAACCATTGTTTTCAATGCACTTTTGCCATCTTATAGGTAGTTCATTGATCCCTTTACTAAAAAAACCAGTCGGACGGGAATCAATAAAATCTTTGAAGGCGATTTGGACTGCCCCATCGGAGTTGAATTTTTTCCCTTGCAAAAAGTTATCCAAATTGCGAAAAAAATGGTAATCTGTTGGAGCAAGGTCCGGGGAGTACGGAGGATGTCTAAGACATTCCAATTCAAGCTCTTCTAATTTGGTAGCCGTCTGTTGCGCAGTGTGTGGTCTGGCGTTGTCGTGAAGCAGCAGTGGCGTGGAGCGATTGACCAGCCTTGGTTGTTTAGCCGCTAGCTTTTCCATCATGGTTTGTAATTGCTGACAATAGACATCAGCTGTAATAGTCTGGCCAGTACAATAGCCTTCAATTCTCCATTATCAACTTGGGTCTCAGGCCGTCCACGGGGCTTGTTCTGCAGGTCGAAATTTCCAGAACGAAAACGTTGGAACCAAAAACGAACTGTGTTTTCTTTTGCAACATGACCGCCATACACATCATTCACCCTTCGAGTCGTTTCCGCAGCACTAGTGCCACGGCGGAACTCGTACTCGTAAATAATGCGATATTTTAAATTTTCCATTTTGTAAAATGAGTGACGCAAACAGAAAAAACAGAAGAAAAAAAACAAATGAATGACGGTCATCGAAGCACAAATACATGAGTAAATAGCTGTACAAATTTGAATTTGGAATTCCTTACCAAAGAGGAGAAATTCGTGATTAAAGTGGCCAGTACGAAAAACGCCAATTTCATATGTAAGGACCTAATATTTCACTTGGAATACATGATTTGAATTGAAATGGTTTTCAAGTGTATTGACTCCAAGAACAGCACTTTTGTAGTTTTCTATAAGATTATCAATAGTAGATTCGATACCGGAAATATCGTTGATTTTTAGAATGTTTCTGATAGTTTCTTAAATTACACAAAATAACAAATCATTTTACATTTATTTTAATCAACAAGTTATAAAGGTTTTATGTTTTACCATCTCCTGCCCTTATACATAGGTATATCAATTGTTTTGGGGTATGCCTACAGGGTGTAAAAAAACCCTTCACGAAATGGTTAGACTGGAAGCTGACTCCAACACAGCAAAAGACGCAGCAGATGGATTGTATATCCTTTTTTTACTGTCGTTTTAAGCTCTACAAAGCTAATTAAAAATACTTATTCCGTAAAATTCTTAATTTCTTTTGCTAAATGCAGCAAGGTATTTGAAAATACTACGATTGCTATACCTACTTTCTTCGAGTTTTCAAACTTAGTTGTTTTTACCTTTGTAAGGGTTACAGTTTATTTGTTCTAAATGTTTGCCAACTTGGCTATTAGTTGGTAAGTATTCCAATCATTTGAACAAACATTGGCTTGTTTGTTGCTGATGTTTCTTTATCGACTTTTTCGAACAAGTTTAGTTTATTTCGAGGGGTTTGTATTCCTTTGAGGAGATTAACTGGAAAAGTTAAAAAGCTTGATATAAAACCTTGATCCTTTTAAGACCGTAGACGCACTAATAATAATAATTAATAATATTTGAGTCTGTTGATTTGAATCAAATATTTGACCTCGACGTGAAGAATATTTTGATGCTCACTATGTAGGTTAAAAATATCTAAGATTTTTAAGAATAAAAATACCTAAATTCTAATAAAAACTTTTTTCAAAAAAAAAACAACCGATTTCCAAAAAAACGCTACAAAGTGAAAATCAATTTTAATTTCGGAAGTCGGTATCGTTGGTTCCGCGTTTTCGTTTTTTGACACCGACTTCCGCATCATCAAAATTCGCATGGAAATTCCGGAGATACATTGCATTTATGTAAATAGCTTCGTACATAAGAATTATCTAATGTATTTATTATATGCTAAAACCTTCTGAATGTATGTATGTAGACCACTTTAATGAAAGAAACATCAAAATAAATTTATTAATTTTTGAGAAAATCGCGGATATACAAACATACATACATATGGGTCGAATACAGAACCTCTTTTTTTGAAGTTGGTTAAAAAGTACATTTATTATTTTTAATAAAAGATGATGATTGATTTAGATGTATGAACGTAAACGAGGCAAAAGAAGTATGTAGGGACCGCAGCAGGTGTCTGTAGTTTCTACTTACCCCCATGGGAGGAAGGCGTGAGTTTATGCCTGTATTTTTTTAAAATAAATATTCTACATAATTACACAAAATCTCCGAAGTGGATTAGTTCCAAAAAATTCTACACAATACAGTCATTTTTTATTGAATAAAAATATTTTTATATTGCCCTATGAATTCAGCATAGAGCTCTTGAGTGCTTTCAACCAAATTGTACCGTTGTCCATATCGAAAACCTTCGTACGTACCCTTCGTTCCTAAATCATTTAGACGCAAGCAATTACTTTTCATTCTAGCCATATTTTCTTACAAACAACCAGTTTGCCGGCATAAAAACAAGTTAATGACATTTATTGATATTGTCTTCTCTAAAAATAATTGGAAAACGATCAAAAAGATTTTCCCATCACCAAAACTCAATCGACGAGTCAAATTGGTTTTCCCATTTCCTTTTAATTTTGCGCCGTATGGAAACCGATTCCAAAGACAAGAGGGTGGGTACTGTCAGCTTCAAAAAGATGTGTACATGGACAAGACAAGTATTCAGTTTATTGCCTACAATTTTTGTTTCAGTTTATTGCCTACTTACCAATGTTTTGCTATAAAACAACTTATAACATTTTGGGTAGCTACAATTCTCACAACAACAACACACACACACACACACAATTCAAACACAAAACACACAACACAACAATTCACACATTCACAATTCTCTCTTCTCTCATTATTTATTTATTTATTTAATACTTCAAGCACATAAATGTACAGAGGCGGACTCATTCTCATTGTTGTCTACAATTTGTAGACATAATATCAAGGACTCTGTTTATATTTGCCCTAATCATGTTATAGACAATTTGTAAATTTTTAATTAGCCTTCCTTATTAATCTACAGTTAATGAAGGCAACAGTGTGTCATTGAATAAAAATAAATATTATTTGTAGTTACGGTTGCATTTTCGGTGTAATGGCGACATACCACTTATCGTTTTGGTTAGAGTATTAATATAGCAGAGGGCCAATTCTCATAATTTTAAGAACGTTCACAGTCTGATCTCAGTCTCAATCTGTCAAAAATACCTCTAATTTCCCTACATTTTTGACAAGTTTTTGGCATTGATTATCGCTGAGATGAGCTTGTGACAAGATTTTGAACTTTTAATTGCGAGAGTTGACTTTCGGGTCATTGTTCTTTACTCTTTTCGAGGTATGGGTACATATTTTTGAGGCTCACTGTACCTACTTACCTATTATATGTCAAAAAAGCCATTTTGTTTCAAGATTGGTTATTTCCTTCGCATCTGATGTCATGTGTGATCAATACGCAATAATACGTAATCGAGTTTGTTTTCAAAGGACTCGTTTGTTTTCAAAGGACTCCATTTCGGCGGATTAATGAAGTAAGAAACTCATTAAAAAAAAGCAATAGGCTATTGTGGATGAAGCTGTGAGTGTTCGATCCCCATCCATAACACTGCATGGAGCTTATTTCAGTAATATTTATATTTTTTAAATGTGCAAATGAAACCCTTTCATTTGATACCCAACAAGGCACCATCCCAATATATTTATTTTTAAATTAATTATTTTATATCCTCTAGAGGGCGCCATATTAAATTAAGTGTAACGTCACATAGCCTATAACCAGCGGACAGTCAAGACGCTTCTAACGATACCTCATTTGTCAAATTATTATAAGAACTTTTGAAGTTATGAGGGTACAGATGAACACACATACATACCGGTTAAAATCATATACCCTCCGTAGTCGGGTAAATAGAAAAAAAAACATTGTCATCCGCACAATTCTTTCCCTCTACCTAACAAACAACGTAGAAACTTTAATACCAGCACTAGTACAGGGTGTGCACACAAACACAGAACAGTTATGAAAATGGTAAACAACGGATACCTACATTACGGAGATTGCGTCTGGAGTTCAAACGGAAACTGTGTCCACATGAAAAATGTATTGCACATATGGAGTCGAGTCTATGACAATTAGTTTGGCTTGAAATTTCAGTGTTCATGGCACACTGAAAAAAAGCAGTTGCCACAATCAAGATTTTGTTTAGATTGACTAAGTAACTTGTTTGCATCTGAGCCTGTCAAGCATATTTATCACAGCTACTACTTTTATTTGATTGAGATTTGAAACGGGATCTTGATTGGAGTTATAACAAAACCTATTTGCAGTAATCAAGTTGATCAAGTTGCTTGATTGACACAACTAACTTACTTTGTTGTTTTAACTCTTCTACAATGATGTCATGTTAAGGGTAATCAAGAAACTGGTTTGAGCGTTCAATCATTTGAACTAGTGTTGCTACAATCATGTCGTGATGATAAACTTAACTGAGATTTTGATTAATCTAAACAAGATATCGTCAATCAAGCTAAAAAGTCACTTGATTGGAGTGCATTTTTTTCAGTGCATTATGGGGAAGAGAACAGCGTCAAGAACCTACCCAGGTTGCGCGGAAGCTCCAACAGCATCCTAAAAACATTATTCGACAAAGTGGACAACCTCTATACAACATGTAACATAATTAACGCACATCCTGAAAGTAGTTTGTTCAGAATCGATTACTGAATTGATTTCTATAATTTTTAATATAGGTAATTTTTTATCCCAAAAATAATTAAAAGTACGTAAATTGCAGTCACACTACCCCTGTACAGTCAAAACTAACTAAAATGGACCGTAACTCAAGGCAATAATACTTTTAAAAGTGCAGTTTTATTTGTATTAATACAAATTCCGTCATTAAATACAAAATAAAGAAAAATGAACCTTATTTCAAGCAAGTTAAAAGTCTACAAATACATTTAGTAAACCGATTTAACCGCACGCACACACTAACAGGCACTGGACAAAGGACACAATAGTTAAAATAACAAAATAATATGTCATGCTTGTTTTCGTTCCCTTTCTCCTGCAAACTAAAAACCTGGGATAGAGCGGGATAGCCACCAAGATACCGCACGGCGCGGGCGCGGCAACGATGAAAGAAAGAAAGCTAACTTAAATGTAAACAATACTAGTCACGCGCGGACATTATTAGTGGAAGGACTTCGTAGAGTGTTTGCAAATAATTTTTCGCGCGCGATGTCTTTCCAATACACAAATATTCAGTACACCGAAATGGTGAGGACTTTGGCACGGTGTAGTGATAATGTGGCTCTAGCTTGCAGAACATTCAACCAAAGGTATGGTACCAGAGTAGACCGCAGGACTATGTTAGCTGCTACTCAGCGGCTTCGCGACCACGGAACGTTCCGTCCGAACACGGCCATCGACAGGGGAGCCAATGTGCGTACACGTACTCGTTTTCAAAACGAAATACTGGACTATTTTGATGAGAATCCCCATGCCAGTACCCGAGAAGCAGCGCCACGTTTTGAATGTAGCCATATGCATGTGTGGAGAACACTTCGTGGTGATAAAGAACAACCATTCCACCTCAGAAGATGCCAGGAGTTGACTCCAAACGATTACGCACCTCGCTTGCAGTTCAGCCGCTGGTTATTAGAAAATTGGCGGCGGAACATAATTTGGACAGATGAAAGTACATTCACACGTGTGGGGATGTACAATCAACACAACACACATTTATGGATGCACGAAAATCCTCACGCATGCAGAGTGGATTCCTTCCAACACCGTTTCTCAGTTAACGTCTGGGCCGGTGTCATTGGTACTTACATACTGGGGCCTGTGTTTTTACAAAGATTAACAGGAGACGCATATTTACTGTTTTTACGAGAAACTCTACCTACGCTGCTAGAAGACATACCTCTTCATAATTTACAAGAGGTATTCTACCAACACGATGGTGCCCCTGCTCATTTCACTAGGAGTGTTCGACAGCACCTTGATGATGAGTTTGGAGAGCGCTGGATCGGTCGCGGCGGCCCTGTCCAGTGGCCTCCCAGATCAGCTGATTTAACGCCTCTTGACTTTTTTTTGTGGGGACGTATTAAATCGTTAGTTTATTTTAGTGAGACGACAAGTGCCGAGGACCTAAAAAATAGGATAGTGAACGCTTTTGAAATAGTGAAAAATGACACTGAAGTTCTTTCTAAATTAAAGCATCAATTAAGAAAACGGGCATTAAAATGTATTGAACAAGGTGGTGGACATTTTGAAAGTGTGTTAAAAATACAACGTCGTATGAGTGTTTAGGAAAATTGTAAGTTAAGTATTTGATTTTTTAAATTATTGTAAATACATATCTTGATTCACATCTTTCAGTATCGCCTCTTTTTAGCAGTTTATTATTATTTACATTAGCAAAACATTTTGTAACGAATATTGCCTATTGGCATTGTATCATAATTAATAAACAAAATTATTGAGTCGACAGTTCAAAGCCTGAACAGTGTGATGGAAAGATACAATCAAAAATGTAGACAATAAACAGCTCGGAGTTCGGACATCTGTTAACCGCTCTCTCGACCAGCTGCACGGGGTTTTTCCCGTTAATGTTCATATTTCTCGTAAACAATCGTGTATTGTCGCCTTTTTTCGGCACTAATAGCGACGTGTGCGACTGTGTGCGTTCGTGGATTTCTACTGTGACCACAACATTCTTCCGGAATTAGGATAGCTAATTTAATAAATAATCAATGCTTAAACAAGTTTAATTAAAAATTCTGTGTACGTATTATGATTATAACACAATATACTAATTGGGGTGTCTGAGGGTGTGCGTTAATTACGTTACATATTGTATAGGGCGCTGTGTACGGAGGCATGTGCCAACATATGTTGTAAGCATAATCAAACTATAATGTTCCCACTGCTCGGATACACGCCTTCTCTCTTCGAGAAGGTGTGTGCTATAATCTACCTCGTGGGCCAAGTGTGGGTTCGTAGATGTCACATGTATTCTTGGTTCTAGGACATGCCGATTTCTTCACAATGATTTCCTTCAGTGTTTTGAGAGCAGTGGTGATGAAATTAATTACACAACGTAAATCGCTTGAACCAACGAATCTTTCGTCAAATCTACAACTCACAACTCACTGGGCCGCCACTGCTCTCTTTTATCTTTCACAAAGTGGACAACCCCTTTATTAGGCACTGGATATGAAGGCACGTGCCAGCATGTGTTGGAAGGTTTCTTATTAGTTGTTGTTTGTATAAGTCTACTAACACTGTTTTTAAATCATTAAAATATGATAAATGATTTTACTTTTGTTATTATTTAAACACGTCAATCATATTTTTAAAAACTAGATAATTCGGCGTTTCCTATCTGACTGCTCTGAGATGAAAGGCCAAAACAAACTCAGAGGTCATAGTCTCTCCAGACAAAATTTTGGTAAGATTATATGAAGACCATGTAGATCGATAGTCTGAGATGGTACTTTTGAGAAAAGAACCAAACAGATTGAGAGGATCTGCCCAGTCAGGGCACGCATTTATCAGAAATCGTGCAGCTCGACTCAAAACTTAAAGAGCTCAACGTTGTTTACTAACATTATAGGGATTGTATGTGCTTTATGTGTGCCCCCGATATAAAGAATACAGGTTGGCAGGTACATCGACACGTTAATTGTAACCATTAATTCAGAACATGATTCTAGACTACGTAGCGTAAATTTTTTTTAAAGGTTGGACATTGTACAGACGCCAGCACATCAAGCTACTACAATCTGTCAAATTTCTTTAATAGATTTTCAAGTTTAACCCTAAAGCATGAGGTACAAAGTTGATTGGGAAAATTCGTTAGTTTCGGGTAGCTTGATGTGCTGGCGTCTGTACTTGAGACTGATTTGTATTAGCCGTCACCACGTTCTTACAGCTAGCTGGAAAACTCTCACTCCTAACAGTGAGGCGTGCAGCAAAGAGGCTCAGTCCCGAGGGCACGTCGTCGTTTGAAACTGTCACTCTCCTAGGATTTACAAGTAACAGCAGCAACGTTGAGCCACAGTCAATTTGCACATTGGTGATTCTTTTCGCAAATTCGTTGGTTCGTGATTGGTAAAAATAGTTGAATTTGAATTACATAACATATATAATCAGCCTATAATGTCCCCACTGCTGGGACACAGGCCTCCTCTCGGTGAAAGAGTGGGCCGTATCTACCACGCGGGCATAATGCGGGTTGGTAAATGTCACAGATCTCAAAAATGTTTGGTCTGCTGGAATATTTCGAACTATTTTAACTGTAGATCAAGCGAAAAAATAATTTCAGTTCATTGAAACAAAAAAACGTGAAAACATTCACACTGCACCGCATTACGCAGCGGGGGGCGTGAAACGGAGACATGGTCAAGCGAAAAAATAATTTCAGTTCATTGAAACAAAAAACGTGAAAACATTCACACTGCACCGCATTACGCAGCGGGGGGGCGTGAAACGGAGACATGGTCAAGCGAAAAAATAATTTCAGTTCATTGAAACAAAAAAACGTGAAAACATTACTAAGGCGATTGACACACTGGCACCGCATTACGCAGCGGAGGGCGTGAAACGGAGACATGGTCAAGCGAAAAAATAATTTCAGTTCATTGAAACAAAAAACTTGAAAACATTACTAAGGCGATTGACACACTGCACCGCATTACGCAGCGGGGGGCGTGAAACGGAGTCAAATTCCCCGCACGGAAGCGCGTTTTTATTGAATTTGTATGTAAAAAATCACGCGCGGGGGCACGTTATCTGCGTCCCGCTGCGTAATGCGGTGCAGAGTGCAAATCGCCTTGTATTATAAAACGAATATAATGTGTTTTAAAGTTTAAGTTATTAAATTCAATTAAACTATGCATACCTAATCATCATTTATTATCATTCTCCTGCCCTTATCTCAATCTATTTAAGGTCGGCGCAACATGTCTTTTTCTTCCATACTTCTGTATTAGTCGTCATCTCGGTACAGCCCATCCATTTCTTTGGTCTTCTGCTACTATTATAGCTATCGACATTCATACTTTAAACTTTTTATGCATATTAGTAGGATTATAAAGTCGTATTGTTAATTCTTTTTTCACCTTTTTACCATTTTTGCTTGTCAGAAATGATTATCCCTCCAACTGTCAAGTACAAATATAAAACGAATGTTTTCTTAATTAAACAGAACTTACAAAGGTAAAAATGCAAAAAATTCATAATCTTAAAAGCCTTTTGTAAATACACAATAACGAACTCAAAAGTCATCAAGCAAGTAAATTCTCAATTTTCCTTTTTCCTTGCATAAAATATAGCAAAAGATATTTTGTCGTTTCTGCTAAAAAGGCAAAGAAACCTTTGGATTAAAAAGAAAGCAAAAAATAAACACGTTGGATCATGAATATGAAGAATTCCATTATTTAAATTAAAGAAAATTTTCTTTCGGGCTTAAGTATAAATAATTCTCTGTTTCATATTTTGATGAAAAAAATGAACAAAGCCCTTTTTTTTTGTAAAGGACACGTATTTTTGATACCGACTGTACTTTGTTTCGGCATGTATTTAATCGAACCTCTAATGATATGCATTCTACGCTACTTAAAATATTATGAAACACTCTATTTAAATGATTGCGCCTCTTTTTGTGAACCTCAACCATTTTCTATTTTGGGGGTCCTAAAAATACTAAATAGTAAGTAACTGCGACTTGGATGTAGCGCGGTTGGTCCCAGTTCTAATCTAACCTAACCCATTTTTCCGGGGTAACCTAGCTCAGTTACTGCAACCAACTGTGAGAAATATTCAGTGCTCAATGCTCAAATATTAAAGAAATAGTGAATCATGAGAAGCCCAAAAAGTTAGAGGTTCATTAACCTGTCACACGTTTGCCCGCCTACCTGTCGAAACGCCTACCTGGCGCAGTAAAGTCATTCTTTTAACAATGACGATAGAAGAATGAAACTGATGTGTACACTTGGTGTACCGTTCACGTGTCGAGCACTTTCTCTTATGTACACTTGACGCTTAACGGGTTAACTAAAAAAAGCGTGCATCATTAGAAGGTCAATCCGTTTTTAGAAGATCAGTTCAATATTATTTTGATAATGCTCAACAGACCTGATAAGTCCCACCAGGCGCGACACGACAGCGCTACGTGGCTCTAGTAGAAAAATAATAATTTCTTTAATAACTTCATGGAGTGTAGACAGCCGGCGCGGCGTAGGAGAGGATGTATCCCCCTCTCTTTCTACGGCGCGGCGAAAATGTATGCCTGCTGTTTCGTTTAGGCGGCGCAGGGCGCTTGCGCGAATGTTCGTGTGTGTTTATGTCACAGCGTCGCACGCGCATCCATGGATGGTGACAGTTGATTTTTCTGAGAGATAAACTTTTTAATGTAATATAAATTGTCATGTTTGTGTACGATAGAGCAATAAATAAATATTGTATTCTACCACATAAATGATAGTACTTTTGTACTGATAATTAAAGCAATTCGTGCAAAATTATTCCCTAAACATTCCAAAATATCAAAAATGTTCCTTCTGCCGGCACTCCCGGAGTGCAACCCGTCTTTTTTTTCTACCAGAATCGCGTTCCATTGTCGCGTCGCGCCTGTCTGCGTGAAGCTGTATCTCGCAGACGATTTAACATTCAAGTAAGTGCTGATGAAATGTGAGTGTTTACACTGCCTAGCCCTATGGGGAATATTGAATGTGAAGTATTGAATTAAAGGGTAAACCAATCATAATCCAAAAAGCCTTGAACAAAACTATTTCTCAATATGTTCCGACTAACTGCGACCTTTCAAACTTATGTCATCAAAACTTTGTCCCCACTTATTCCGATCACTGTATAGAATATAAATAAAGTATGAAACTCATCTCGATATCCATCCATCTAGTTTGTCACTCTTGGGTTTAGAGATCCGTATTCCGTAGACTTTCGTATCAAATGATAAATGATGACGATACCTATGATAAATTATCCTACTAAGGGCGCATTTTACCAAACTTTTATATCTAGAATAAGTCTTGTCTTGTAAATAAAATTTGTTTTATTGACAGTTTTTCCATACTATGTAGATCTGTCAGACGTCAATTTTATTCCACGGATAAAAGATATCGCACCTTGGTAAAATCAGCACCAAGGGCGAATTTCAGAAAAATTTTATACCTAGAATAAATCTTATCCTGAGAATAAATATTGAATTTTTGACAGTTTTTAACCGACTTTAAAAAAGGAGGTTCTGTATTCGACCCGTATGTATGTATGTATGTATGTATGTATATTTGTATGTCCGCGATTATCTCAAAAACTACAGAACCGATTTTGATAATTCTTTCATAAGTGTGATCTACATACTTTTAGGAAGGTTTTAGTATATAATACATTAGGTAATTATTTTTATGTACGAAGTTATATGCATAAATGTACTGCATCTCCTGCATTTTTTGTGAATTTTGATGATTCTTCGAGTCGTGTCTTCAATGCACTAGTGTTAATTGAATTTGTGTGGGGTAGGTACAACTAAAAAGTGAAAAATAAAAACTTTTTTACAAAAAAAACTACCGACTTCAAAAAAAACACTCCAAAGTGAAAAATAACTTTAATTTCGGAAGTCGGTGTCAAAAAACGAAAATGCTGAAGCAACGACACCGACTTCCGAAATTAAAGTTATTTTTCACTTTGGAGTGTTTTTTTTGAAGTCGGTTGTTTTTTTTGTAAAAAAGTTTTTTTCAATACTAGATCTGTCAGACGTCAATTTTATTCCACGAATAAAATATATCTGACTGGCAAAATTAGCCCTTATAATATTATAAATGTGTTTAGTACTCAATCACGAATTTGGATGAAATTGGGCGCACAGATAGTTTATAACCTGGATTAACAAATAGAATACTTTTTATCCCGATATTTTCACGGAATCGAGACTTATGTGGGTGAAACTACTGGGCACGGGGCACTTGGTTGTAAAACCACTTTTATAGTCAAAGTCAAAGCATTTATTTCAAATAGGCACATAAAAGGCACTTTTGAACGTCAAAAATTATCTTAAAATAGAATTGATTCTAGTCGCCCATTCCAAAAGGTAGTTTTCGTATGGAGAAGAATGGGCAAGAAACTCTACCGTTACTCTTTTAAAATGTTTTAGGTACAATATTTTGCATGGGTACATTAATTATATAATAACATGTGAGGACGATGCACCTAAAATAAAATTACTATACCACAATAGGTAAAAGAATTAAAAACGAAACCATGACATATAAATTAATTATCTGATAGATACATGGTGCTCACATATTTACAAACATGGTACAAGCAAAACGATTTTTATTAAAAAAAAAAAATACAAGTAATAAGTCAGGGTGTGAGTAATGAATGTAAAAACTAATAAAAAAAAATTTTACAATTAAGACCAGGCACTCTAAAATAATTTCTACGCATGAGAGAGAGAGATGAGAGACCGGTTAGACCGCTATGGTGAAAGACGCTAACGTAGCCGTAATAAGGTTGAATACCGCGTGCGCTCTTTAATCGCGTTCGAGCTCGAAACTAAATGTCGTAAGTCTCAATTCTTATTTTGTTTATAACTAAAGTAATAATTGATCTAGAGAAAAAATATCTTGTGGCTGGATAGTAAACTATATTTTCTTACTGTTAACATTTATTTTAGACATAAAGGCCAAGCAATCTTGAAAAAAAAAGTAATAATCTTTAAAAAAGACATGATTTTTGAATAAAATATGAATCGAGCGAAAATGTTACAATCACGTAACTGTCTTGTACATGGAAAGAAAAAGATCCAATGAATCATATACTAAAGTTCCATTTTGATTGTATGTGTGACTGTTTCAGAATATTAATGCAAATTAACGTAAAATTTAGGGAGCCTCCTCTTAAATTATAGCACTGTGTCACCTAAACCTGCTCTTAAGACACGCTTTTCTGTGACTTAAGTAGTCCATTTTTACACAGAAAAGGGTGACTTAAGTGCGGGTTTAGGTCACTCGAGCTATATAATAGTATACGATACGTGTGACTTATGTAGTGCATCTGTCGAATTTTTTTTTAAATATTTACAGCCGCCATCTTGGATTTCCATTTTGACCTCACTATCGGCTTCAGCACTCTCGAATACTATGAAAACGAGAACCATGACGATTTTTTTTTTTCAGCCACTATCTTGTAGTTTTATTTTGCCAAACCATGAAAACTATCTCTCTCTCTCTCTGTGACTCTCTCTATTATAGGTAATAAAAAGTCGCATGTAGGGGGCATAACGCTTTTTCGTTACGTGACGATTTCTCCCACTTTACTCCTACCGCAATCTCCGTTAAAGAACTTCGTTCCAAAAACAGACGATGGAGATTTTTTGTACATATGACCCACGGGAGGGTTCCGTCACTTCTAATAAAAGCCATATAACGTTCGTTGTTTACTTTTGGAATGCAAGTGGTTGGTATATATGGGTTTACAGACAATGGAAATGATTTAACATGTCATGCGTTTTACCTTGATTTTCATCGTCGCATAAACAGAAATACTGCTTGGCTGCAAAACGAGAATGTAAAAAAAGGGCAAGACATGGTGGCCGGGACATCGACGGGTATGGATTCCGAAACACCGTGGGTCGGAATTCTAGCATGAAGGTCTGCGCAGACGAGGGACTTTTGTCCGCGGAGAAATTGCCCGCAAAGATAGAATGTATGGAAATCCCAGCAGTCTACTTGTCTTTTGTGTGCGTTATTGCATAGATTTCCATACGTTCTATCGCCGCGGACAAAAAAGTCCGCGGACAAAAATCCGCCGTCTGCGCAGGCTATAAAGTGGATAAGCCAGAGTTTAAAACAGATGACGAACTAGCAGGGGATCGAGGAGGGGTGGGGTTGGAGGGGGGGGGGGGGGGGGCTCAGGGATCAGACCGGAATAAATCTATTAAAAAATATTCGCTCGTAAAACTGTTGCGTCCACTGTCATCGTAATAAAAATAGTTCTGCCAACCGCAAACTGTGGACACAGTCGTAAAAATGAGGTTTTTTAGGAGACAATGATGTGTTGCGCTTCTCCGGGTTGGGTACATATTTAAATTTCGAAAATTTAAATATCTACGGTAAAAATGTCAATGTTCAAAACATCGAAAATTAAATTTATTTCTGTGTAAAGGGTTTAAAGTAACCTAACCTTTTTTTTTTTTTTTTTTTTTTTTTTTTTTTTTTTTTTTCCGTGGTGGAAAATCCTCATGGATGTCCGCCGCTCTGGGGCGGGCGGCGGGGTCTGTCAGACTCTTACTGACTAAAAACCACCCCGGTGTTCCATCTCACACCTACGCCAGGGGTCGCGGGAACGTACGATCCTTCCGCAACCCCCGGCTGAAAGTAACCTAACCTAACACCGGGGTGCCCTTCGCTCTCTCATGCATCCTGCAACCATGCCTGCCTGCAAGTTCGATATTTTAACTAGTAGGTATTTTTAACGTAAATATAATGAACTAAAGTGTATTGAATGTTGACATTTTGAACTTAGGTATAATGATTATCGATGTTTTGAATCATTAGATATTTTTATAATTCGGCATTTCAATTTTAGACATTTTATGCTTAGGTATAACAATTTTCGATATAACGATATAACCAATATTTAAATTTTCGATGTTTTAAACGTTGACATTTTACACGTAGGTATTTTAATGTTCGACATTCAAATATGTACCCTCCGGGTTACTGTTTGTGATATAGATTAATAAAGGTTTTGCTTTACTTATTTATTTATTTACAAAAATAACAAAATTAAAACCTAACTTCTTAAATTGGTTAGTTTCCCGTCACTTGATTTCATCCATAAAGGTTTTTGATGGTTTGTGGCATACCTATCTGTCTGCCATTTTGTTCTTTTTTCAAAATGGCGGCCAGTCTTGAAAACTTTATGAATCGATAGCTGTCCAGTGTAGCTGTGGCGTGTGTTATGTCTGTGTGTGTGATCGTCCGTGTAATGTCTAATTGTGTAACACACAATAATTAATCACAATCTGAATCGTTTTGAAGGATATTGCTAATCCATCCTACTCCTAGTAATATTATAAACGCGAAAGTTTGTGAGGGTGGATGGATGGATGTCTGTTACCCTTTTACGCAAAAACTACTGAACGGCTTTCGATTCATCCAAATCCATGGCACACAGCGGTGGCACAAAGATAGTTTTTAACCAGGATGCTTCATATGTTCGAAAAATGTGTCTGCTCAGCGACGTTAATAACGCAATGAATGTTGTTGAAATGTCAAAACGAAAGCCAGTTGATCACAATCGGTTGAGAAATTTTTGAGTTTTTGCAAGACCAACGAAAGGCAATTGATTTTAAATATAGGTACAAGAGAATAAGGTAGGATAGGAGCAGCATTTTTGAAAACTCTTTTATTTTACACCTTCCCTGACATTTGATTCAGAAACATTGCAAATCGCAAAATCCGTATAACACACGAAATGTACAATAAAAGACTCATCTCTCCAATCCCACATGCGACTGCTAATAACAAGTTTCAACAGACAAGAGCGCAGCCAGCGCTTTACAGCGCTGCCGATTAAAAACGTCGCTTTTTACTCGAAATACCTTAATTGAGGCCAGTTGGCCACGAGCCAGGCCATTGAATTTACGAGCCGGAGCGCTGTCGAATTTATTGTATTAGCTCGAGGCGGATAATATTTTTGAGTTGATACATTTTAGAGCTTATTAATACCTATAGTTTTTGAGAAATTTTTGTAAATGGTTTGTTGATAATAGGAAATAAGTAATTGTTTGATCACTTTGTCGATGACATATCTTTATATCTGTCAAGCTCCGCTTATAAGACACAATTGATTTTCTATTGTTTCGTCGCCAGTGGGCCACGCGCGCCGCTTGACCGGTTAAGCTATTTCCCAGATTATTGAAGTATGCATGAGGAAACCTGATGTAACGATCTGACCTTGATCTTAACACAGAATGAGCCAACTAAATAGGAAAACAAATAAAAGTATAATAGATGTTTATTGCTACTGACATTATGAAGTTGAATGCTTCGGAATTATGAACATTAGAGACAGAGTAGTTAGGAATTGTGATTGTTAGGATGAAAAATGTTTGGAAGAACATTTTCGGTTTCCAATTATCGGAGTTGAAAATTTAGGTGAACTTTGGCGCACCCCTAAGGAAGGAACACGGGTAAGTTTTAGTCCCAGAGCGGGATGAGTCATTTGATGATTTCCCATCCACATAAAAAAGGCTATACCTTCAGCCGGGTATCTGGCCACCAGGATTTTTGTCCTACAACAATTATAAAATCAAACAATGCAATACTAATTTCATTGCACAGAAAAAAGAGCTCAGTTTCAGTAATATCAACAAACTTTTCCATCAGTGGAGCGGCCAGCTAATGTCAATAGTCGTTCAGTAAATATGTTGATAGCCAGTCGTTAGGTTTCATCCAATTTGCGCGACGCCTCTCGTCTGGCTTGTTTTATTAATAAACTAGCTGCGGCCCTCGGTGTCACCCGCATAAGTCTCGATTTCGTGAGAATATCGGGATAAAAAGTACCTTATGTCCTTTCCCGGGACTCAAACTATCTCTATACCAAATTTCATCTAAATCGGTTAAGCGGTTTAGGCGTGAAAGGTAACATACAGACAGACAGAGTTACTTTTGAATTTATAATATTAGTATGGATATCAAGCTATAATTGAGAGATGGCTGTTATGGTTTTTTGTCTATGCAGGGTCAAATTAAATTAGCTAGCAAAACTTCACAGACTTACCCCCTTATTCATAAAACTTATCAAACCTATTTTAGTTAAAATGGGGTTTGTCTCTTTCTTACACACAGAAATGTCAATGTGACAGATAAAGACAAACGTTCTATAAACCTATTTTAGCTAAAATAGAGATAAAATAGGATTATGAATAAGGGGGTTTATCGATATCAAAACATGATAAAAAAAAATATGATTTGATGATAATTTATTTTGGGGTCGTGGCTAAATGGTATAATAGCCACTCAGGTCGATCGAAGGACTTACCAACTGAACTTCGACAAACTTTAATACGACAAGATTTTAATTCGACACTACGGAACTCCGACACGTCTTCATTTCGACAAGGTTAAGCTACGCTTGCCGAGGTTGGTTCCTGGATGGGTGACCATCTTTACAAATAAACGGAAGGGTCTCGCTGTCAAGATAAATGCTTATTTTTAAGATCTATGGCACACAACATCTATAAAAAGTTAAGCTTAAAGTTACTTTAAGTTAGTCCGATTGTTATAACGAATTAATTATTCCAATCCTAACTAATAGCTTTTTCTTTATGAATTCTTGATTTCTTAAATATTTGTAGGTAGGTACATTGTTGGATAGTAAACTGTAACAAAAAAAAATCATGAAAGGTTAGACCAATAAAACTAAAACTAGGACTTTCGACAGAAAAGTAATTAGTCTAAATGGCAAAAGGAATAAAAATCCGCTTCGGATTCATTTAAAACGGAGTGGCAAGCAAAAATCCTATTTTCGAGAAATCGTTTTGGTAGAGTTTTTTCCTTGACATTCACAAACGTTTTCCAGATGAAAAGTCTCAACAAATCAGAATACGGAATGTTTGAAAACGTTGCTTTAGATTGACGGTTATAGTTTTTGGAAATACTAATTCTGGTACTGCATCGTTGGGCTAGTGATCGCCGAGGCCCTGGGTTCGATTTCCAGGTCGCTCAAAGTATTATTGGATTTTTCTATGAGGTATTTCTAATGCCCAGAGTCTCGATTTTTGTACGGTTGATGGCAATAATTATAGGCTCGCCCCATTACACACGGGTCTTAAACATAACTGGCGAAATGTGTGTTCTGTAGGAACACCTCTGCCCAAGAATATAGATGACACAAAACTAACAATAGAGCCCCTATTTCTGTGTAAAGGGTTTAAAGTAACCTAACCAAAGTGAACCTCGGGGTGCCCTTCGCTCGTTCTTGTATCCTATGTCGACGGAGCCCCGCGTCGCGGGGCCCCTATTTCTGTGTAAAGGGTTTAAAGTAACCTTAAAAGTGCCCTTCGCTCGCATCCTACGTCGCCTATTACGTTCTACGCATCCTACGTCGTCTATTACGTTCGTAGAGTTCGGGTGCGGTAAGGGTAACGGAAATAATTCGGAGTATTGAAAATCGGAATGTCGTTTTTCGGAGTATTTGGGTGTTCCCATTTTGTTTACGTATTTTTCTGGCATTTTACCGACAAAACAATACATAATTAATTGTCAATACCTATCGAAACGCGTTACAAAATTCGAAGCACCAATTTCCTTTATTCCCTGTACCACATTTCATCTGTAAAGCGGCATAAAATTCCCCATTTATTGGCGCCACTGACGTTTCAAATGCAGGAATATCGTGCCAAAAAATAGCTAGATACAGAAGGTCAACTCCATACAACGGGCAACAATAGGTGCACGCACACAGGCATGATCTCAAACAAATGTCGGTCGCAAGTGCACTTACACTCGCTGTACAGTCACGAGCATAAGTATGTATACACTCGCTTTATTCAAAGGCGATTTTCTCCTTTATTTTTTAATCAAATTTTATGTTATTACGAACATAGTATTTTCTAATCCATAGGTTTATGTAAAGTGTCGTATTTCAACGTTGCATTCGTTATTTCACGAAAAAATCGCAATTAAAAGTTGCCAAGTGTTGACATATTAGTGCTCGTGACTGTATGTGAAGCGTAGCTATGTATTTTTTTTAATGACATCTCGCTGGTCAACGCCTGAGGTTGTCGTCAGCCTATCCTAACCGGGCCATCCTGTAGGTGCCTTATTAATAAACTAGCTGTGCCCGCGACTTGGTCCGCGTGGAATAGTGACTTTTCGGGCAGCATATTTTGAATTACATATACCGTCGTTTGGGTAGCTATCAGCGCGCTTTATATGTATAGCCACGGAAGCGCAAGCGCGAGGCGTGTACGTACTCTGATAGAATACCTTAACAAATGTTCGCCGTGATTCTTTAAATTGACATAATTTTTTTATTTATGAACCGATTGACATGAAATAAACACTAACCCCCTTATTCATAATCCTATTTTATCTCTATTTTAACTAAAATAGGTTTGATAAGTTTTATGAATAATGGGGTAAATGTTAAGTGAAGCTTACTACAATATATTAGTGAAAACCGCATCTAAATCGAAAAAGCCATTTCTGATACTAGCGTGCACAAACACACAGACAAACCGACAAACAGACAAAAAAAATTACTAAATTACAATTTCAGGTTCGGCATCGATATATTAACAACCCCTGCTACTTTTTTTTTAATATTTCCATTGTAAAGACACCACTTTTCTACAATTTTATTATATGTTTACATTAAGGCCTCCAACCAGGGCAAAATAGGTTACAAGTTTTGTACTTATTAATGAAAAATATTTAAGCGATCCTCAAAACTTAATGACTTTCTAATGATGGACTTTTTTTATTAAATAATTGTCTATAGCCTTTGTTTAACTTTCTAACCTTTTCTTACATTTGGTCGCAGTAACTTGGATATTTGGTATTTTTATGACCCCAAAATAGGCGCAATCGTTATGTTAGGGTCTACAATAATATTTTAGAAGCGCGAAATGAGAATTATTAGAGGTTCGGTTAAATACATGTCCTTTTATATTATTTTCGATTGTTTATGGAGCAGACCTATTCATATTTTGTGACAACACTTGCCTCGCATCGATGGAGGCCACAGAATAAATCGTAGCTTTGAGATATTGCTCTTTTTAACCGACGAAAAAAAACGGAGGAGGTTCTCAATTCGACGCGTATATTTTTTTTTTTTTTTTTTTTTTTTTTTTATGTATGATCACGCATAACTTTTTACAGAGCAGTCCGATTTTGATAATTCTTTTTTTATTAGAAAGGGTCCCTGAAGTTGGTCCCATTTAAATTTGGAAAAAAAATTCCAACCCTAAGGGTTAGAAAACAGGGGATGATTGATTGTTCACTCACTGATTGTAATGTATGACCACGCTTAACTTTTTACAGAGTAGTCCGATTTTGATCATTCTTCTTTTGTTGGATAGGACATACTTCGAAGTTGGTCCCATGTAAATTTGGAAAAAAAAAACCTACCCTAAGGGTGGGAAAATAGGGGTGACTTATTGTTCATTCACAGATTTTAATGCTGAGCTGTGTATTACAATTAAAATAAAAGGCCTATCTATGTTGGTATATAAAGCCTGTTTTTTTTAAGTATTACATTATATTATTTAGTATTATATTACACAAAAAATAATAGTTAAAGTAGGAGTATATAACAGTTAATGTCTAAAGTAAGGTAGGTATTTTAAAAGTAATCAAAAATTAAGCATGTAGTAATTAGTAAATTATGGCCTCAAAAAATTATAAAATAAAAACTTTTTAACAAAAAATTAAACCTCCGAAAAAACTGAAAAGCAAAAAATAATAAACTTTTTTTATTTAACCTTAATAAATAAGTTCTTAAACTAATGCAAGTATACCTAAGTAATTTTGAGTCGGCGCCAAACAATCAATGAACAAAGATTACTAAATTACCTTAGATTTAAAGAAATAAGCAACGTGAAATCTATAGCGATAAACATTAACATTTCAAACAAAAAATGCGCTCTCCGCACGACCACTCGCAACGAATTAATTTGCTTGTTTGGCGCCGACTCAAAATTTCTTAGGTATACTTGCATTAGTTTAAGAACTTATTTATTAAGGTTAAATAAAAAAAGTTTATTATTTTTTGCTTTTCAGTTTTTTCGGAGGTTTAATTTTTTGTTAAAAAGTTTTATTGTAGAACGTTATACTGTGTTAAGGGTGCGACGGATTGACGCGGCGCGTTGACGCGGTTTAGTGGAGTGGTAATGTTTACGATGATGTTAAAGCCTGACTGTGCGTTTGTGTGCCAAGACGGTTGAAGCCGGATGTAATGGCTTTCTCTATGTTCTAGATTACTGGGATTGATTTCTGTACTTATTCTTTCAAGTAGACCACTGTAGGTACGTGGGACATGTCGGCCGTCGCTGGTAATTCTAACTGGCCCACCTTCCTCCAGAAGTAGATTAGGTCTCCTAGTATGTGTAAAGTCTATTCAAAATTTTGTTTCAAATCAATATTATTTCAAGTTAAGCAAATATAAACTTTAATATAGTTAATTTAGTTGATTTCAGTGACTAGCACTATTGAAAAAGTTATAAAAAAGCTTGAAGTTGTAGCGTAAATTGAACTTTATTGTGTAGGAGTTAAAGTTATTTTTCCATAAACAAATAAATCGCGAATGCAGATTATTGACTTTGGTGTAGTGGTGTAATTTGGGGTCTATGTACAGCTGCGGTCGTGATTTGAGAATTAATTAATTGGCCCACAAACAGAGAGGACGCCTGTGTGCAGTAGGAACATTAAAGGTAGATTATGCAAATAATTTACAGAACGTGTAACGCATATCTTTGAGCAATTTTCTGTGATGGTTACTTCTGGAAATCTGACAGGTAATCTATGCAATTTCAGTATTGTGATCAACTTTCATCATTTCACAAGAAATCTGTACAAAGGAAGCGAAAAACTAAGACACGTCATGTAATAAAAACCAATTTCACCACAACACAAGTACAATAAAACCGCACGTCTAAGCTCGCGTCAATATGGTGTGGCCCTAACGACAGTTCCACTTTTGGAACAACACAAAAATTTCCCGTAACATTAAAACTATGTCCAACAACATAGTTTCGCGAAAGCCAAAAGAATTACGACACTTTTAATGTATCTGTAGTTACTTTTTATCTGTGGTATGAAGAATCACTTGTGTATGGAATGGGAATTTTCCCAATACCTTATATTTTCCCATTTGATACGCCAGTCACGTCGTATTGCATCCACAGCACGTACGGAGCTTCTGATTTTTATTACAACGCTTATTATGTGGACTTGAGATGTGCTGGTCAAAGGAAAAATATGATTTATGTGATAAATACGAGAGTTCTTTATTTATCTATGTATATGATATTGTCTTTGGTAAGTATGAGATTCTAATAAAACTGTTTTTCATCGTAAAAAGAATAGATAAAAATCTTTTATGATATTAGTAAATAAATGAATATTATTTTTTCTTTATAAAGAGAAAATATTTGATTTGGTGTTTGTTTGTTACCCATTCACTAAAACGCTTCAACGGATTTGGATGAAATATAGCACAAGGATATCCCTGGATTAGGACAAAGGATACTTTTTATCCCAATATTTTCACGATATCGAGACATGTGCAGGTGAAACCGCGTTAGTAGTCCGCGCGGAACTAGTTGGCCGCTCCTTAGGTACGTGAGCGGTGGGACGGAGGGGCGGGGGCGCATTACTCAGTACGTGCGTTGCGAACCGCCGCCTCACCCCTGTCCCCACCTCAGCGGTCAACTAGTTCCGCGCGGACACAGTACACTATACAGAGTACACTATAGTTTATTTGCATATCAATAAAAATACTTTTTCTTGTAATACATACTAGTAACTCCTCGTTTAAGTAATTAAGTAGTTATTTACAGAAAAGAAACACCTTAAAACTATTAATAACAATAAACATTGCTTTAAATGAGGGGAGCAGTGGTGACCCAGTAGTCACGGCCGCTACTTACGCCTTGTAGGTCGTAGGTTCGAACCCAGTCAGGCACTTTACGTTGTGTAAATTATATCTACCACTGCTCTCAAAACGTTGAAGGAAAACATCGTGAGGAAGCCGGCATGTCCTAGAATCAATAATTGTCACGTAGCTGAGCATAGCAACGTGACTCCTAATTAAATTACTAAAACAAGCAAAACATAGCAGTATTAATTAAATTCTACTAATCAAAACATTGGAACTACGCTGGCTTGTAGGTAGTAAACAATTTCAAACAATATTGTTAGCAAATCAAATAAAGCCGTATATTCGACACCGTTTCGAAAATAACGTTCGCACTAGTGTTATATTTTTAACGAAGTCCATTTTAGTTATAGTTTAAAACAGAGTACCTCTCCAGTATTGTGAATAAACTGGTTTGTTATTTCGGCTTTGTTCATTCGAGGTTATTTTGAAACTACATAATAAATTCAAAAGAAAAAATTTAATCTAAATAGTTGGTACAGACGCCAGCACATCAAGCTACTACAATCTTTCTTTCTTTAATAGGTTTTCAACTTTATCGCAGAAACATAAGGTTCAAAGTTGATTGGGAAAAATTACATTTTCGGGTAGCTTGATGTGCTGGCGTCTGTACTTCAAAATTGTAAGTAATAAGTATAAATCTAATGTAACTAGCCTGTATTATCCCACAAAGCAAGGAAAAACCCTCCCACTCCCTTACCAACACAATTCTGTTTTTGCTACTGCAGCCAGTCCTTTGATTGTGTGGGAGACAGGCTCGTCCCGCCATCTTCGTTTCGGCTTGCAGCGATGTCGTCGTGCGTTTATTAGGACCCAATTGGTGGTTCTCTTAGTCCATTTGTCATCTGACATGCGGCACACGTATTAAATTAACACCTATACTTTGTAACTACATATGTCGAGTAATTTACTTGAGAAAGAAGAAAAAACCGGCCAAGAGCGTGTCGGGCCACGCTCAGTGTAGGGTTCCGTAGTTTCCCGTCCGTCACAATAAGTGTTCCTACGTACAATTCGATAATACCCGACCCAATGTAATAAGTACCTACAGCGCCATCTCTCGGGGAATTGGGTTACTAATTAATACATAGACGTGCCAGAAGTTTTCGGTGGTAATTTTGGATTGCGAGAACCGATTTTAATAATTCTTTTTTTGATTGAAAAAAGATACGTTCAGGATAATAAAATATGTAAACGAAGTTAAAAAAAATGCTTGCATATACGATTATACTACGAACTTAGTCCAGAAATGATTTTGTACAAATTTTTGTCTTTTTTGTACAAAAACTGTTGTTTCTATCAAGTTCAAAATAATTTTCCTAGAAAGTCCTTATAAAGTTCTACTTTTCAGATTTTTTTCATATTTTCTAAACTTATGGTTCAAAAGTTAGAGGGGGGGGGGACACATTGTTTTTTACTTTTGGAGCGATTATTTCCAAAATTATTGACATTATCAAAAAATGATTCTAGTAAACCCCTATTCATTTTTAAATACCTTTCCAACAATATATCACACGTTAGGGTTGAAATTAAAAAAAAAATCACTTCCCACTTTAAATATAGGGGGGCTACCCTAATAAAACATTTTTTTCCAATTTTTATTTTACCACTTTGTCGGCGTGATTGATATACATATTGGTACCAAATTTCAGCTTTCTAGTGCTAACGGTCACAGAGATTAAGCGAGGACGGACAGACGGACGGACGGACGGACAGACAGACATGGCGAAACTATAAGGGTTCCTAGTTGACTACGGAACCCTAAAAAGATTGTTTGTGACTCGCCCCGATCACAAACTAAACAAAACACAATCATAAAAATATAATAAACAAAATAGAAGCGAATTTGCTTTTAAGTTGTCTTCGAACACTTGATTGAGGTTTCAATTGAACTTTACTAAATAGGACTTTATAGGGAAAATGATTATTTTCTAAATTACGGCGGTACAGTTTATAACATTTCATAGACCTTTCATAATTTAAAGGTTAGTCAGGGTTAGGGTTTTCCCCTAGTGACGCCCTAAGCCGGAGGTCTGTAGGTACACATGGGGTGCGCTTAGTCGCGTATTTTATAAGTCTTATGCCCAGCATCGATACCTTAATTTATTTATGTCTTTTGCTCTTTCTACCGTGCCTTTATAATTTACTAACTACGCCCCACGGTTTTACCCGTATAAGTCTCGATCCCGTAAGAATAACGAGATAAAAAGTATGTTAGTCCTAATCCAGGTCATGGTCTACGCATGTGCCAAATTGCATTCAAATCCGTTTAAGCGTAACAAACAAACATACAAAAAACCTAATATTTCTGTTTATAATATTAGTTTAGATAGGTACCCCAAGAGTACCTCAAGACAGTGCAGTGGGGATAAAATATGTGTCTATTCTGTCTCAATACCAGGGAAAATTTCAACCATAGATGGCGGGACGAACTTAATTATTATAAGGGACTAGCAACGCCCCGCAGTTTCACCCGCATAAGTTTCGATCCCGTGGGAATATCAGGATAAAAACTATCCTATGTCCTTTCCCGGGACTCAAACTATCTCTTTACCAAATTTCATCTAAATCGGTTAAGCGGTTTAAGCGTGAACAGGTAACAGACACACACTTTCGCATTTATAATATTAGTATGGATTGGTCCATATTGGCTCAGTATCGAGTTGAGTGGAAATAGGAAAGGGAGGCTTTTTACCCTGCACTGAAACAATACAGCCTGTATTGTGATTGAATTATGTTTTGTCGTCACAACATACTTAAAAAATACGTGTGGCACTCGGGGACTGCCGCGGTAAAGCTATTGCATAGCATTTTTTTATCAACTTATGCAATTATAATATTTATGCAATATTTTTTTCTTTTTTGATATTAATTCAAGTTTTTTTTTTATATTAATTCAAGTCCCCACGTCTACACGCATACGTCTAGTCGCACGCACACAAACACCGTGCCGAAGTCTGCCGAACAGAAACGACGTTAGACGATGCACAGCTTTCAACACCGCACCGCTGTGCCGGTCGGAGATCGGAGTGGGGGTGTTAGGTTTATTTTCGTTACGGAATTTCTTGATTCGGTCGCCGCGCTCAAAGCCCGCGATAAAAGCTATGCAATAGCTTAATTATTCTTATGTACACGATAGCAGCGTAAGCAGTTTGAGCTGGTTCGATTGAAAGATCTCACTAACAATAATATAGCCAGCTAGTAATAATATCACAAAAATTGCAATTGCTTCCCTCTTAGCTACTAGTTAAATCTTAATAAACGCAGATGCATCCCGTTTACAAAGGCAAACTCAAACACCGAATACAGCAAACTGCCCGTCTATCAGTATTGTCTAGTTTAAACTGATCCAGCGAACAAGCTTACAGATAATAATTTAGCGCTTACTGTTGCGAATAGTTCAATAGTTGTGAAATTGTTCTGCCTAGCATATTCCCAACTATGTTGGGGTCGGCTTCCATCTAGCTGGATGCAGCTGAATACCAGTATTTTACGTGAGCGACACCAGAGCCCTAATTCACAACCATACGACAGGCTATCGTATCGAAAACCTGACATTTCGATAACCTGATTTGACTTCCCCTCAACAGCAAATAGCTGTTGGAAGAATAGCGGGCGTCTATTTGATTTAAACTGACAAAATTTTCGGGTTTTGGACTTGTGAACAGCATTGAGAAGACTCCTACGATAACAATGATTAATGTTCGACACGATACGGAAGCATATCGAGTGTTTGTGAATAAGGGGGCAGAAGGCCAATTCTCGTAATTTAAAATGTTCAAAATCTAGTCGCAGTCTCACCTCGGCGACAAACAAATGTCAAAATGTAGGGAAATTAGAGATATTTTTGACAGATTGAGACTGAGATCAGACTGTGAACGTTTTTAAAATTACGAGAATTGCCCCTCTGACCTCCACAACCAAGTTATTGGGTAACATGATACCTGATCTTGCTATTACTGGTTGCCAGACTTTTTGGCTTCTAACTACCCGTCATATCAAAGATCTACGAATGACAACCGGACTCCAATCGCATATCAATCTGCATGCCAATATCTTGGTTTAGTAGTACATTTCATGCCGATACGAGAAATATGAAGAATTATGATTATTATGAACGGTTTAAACTAAACAAACAAATTCGTGCTATAACTGGGCCGACCTCGAACTAAAAGCAGACAGATTTGTACACAAGTTGCACTGTTTTGTCACAAGTCATAAACACTTCCAGTTTAGAAGTTTGAAGTCATGCATCTGAATATAAGTACTGCAGTCATTTAAATGTTAACATTTACAAATTTACGTCGTAAATGAATGAATGTTACAGGATTCTGTAACATTCATGCTCATCATGGGAATATGAATTCATTCCTGAAGGTTTATGTGACCAACATTTCTATGCTCTAAGTTAAATAATCTATCCTGCGTTCGCGATTTATTTGGCAACAATGTAAACAAATATGAATTATTGAAAAAATAACTTTAATTCCTTCACAATAAAGTTCAGTTTACGCTACATCTTCAAACATTTTTATAACTTTTTCAATAGTGCTAGTCACTCTGAAATCAACTTAATTTTCATTGAAATAAAGTTGATATTTGTTTAACTTGAAATAGGGGTGTGCAGCACTGCGCACTTTTACTATACATACTAATGGATCATACATTCATTATCTATTAATCAATTCCATTTTAAGGTAATTTTTGACGTTCAAAAGTGCCTTTTATGTGCCTATTTGAAGTAAATGCTTTGTCTTTGACTTTTGACTTTATGTAGCTTAGGGGGCAGTGGTGTTACCTTTTAAGCACTTTTTGCATGGAACATCATTCCATTCTGTATGTAGAGAAGGGCGTTGTTATCTGCGCTACAGTTTATACTTTTTCAGCTATCATCGTTTTCCTTGTTGTACAGACGCCAGCACATCAAGGTACTACAATCTCTCAAATTTCTTTAATAGATTTTCAACTTTATCGCTAAAGCATTAGGTTCAATGTTGATTGGCAAAATTTGGCAGTTTCGGGTAACTTGATTTTCTGGCGTCTGTACCTACTTAGTCTTGTGTTATTGTTCCGAAATAAACTTTTATTTATTTATTATTTATAGTGGTGGCCCAGTGGTAACGGCCGCGACTTACGCGGTCGTGGGTTCGGACCCAAACAGGCACATTATTTTGTGTAAATTATTTCGTCACCACTGCTCTCAAAACGGTGAAGGAAAACATTGTCGAGGCCAAGGGCAGAAGCTAGTAAGATATAAAAGTCAATAGTCTTTTAACGTTGGCAGTCAGCCGCACTACCGACCTGCGCTACCAACCTGCTGACTAACTAATCCTTCTACTACGGCATGGCGTTTAGCTCGTGCCGACACGAGATAACATGAATTAAAACGAACTATGCACTTCCATTTATAACGTTAATAGTGTTGTGGAAGTAAACACTTGGAGGCCACGGGGCTGTAAATCTTACCCTTTGCCCCGCCAGATTTAACGAGCCAACTTCTGCTATTGCTGTGAAAGTCCACTTCGCTACTAAATACCTTTACCTATAATATTAAAACCCTGAGCACTCCTGTTTATATGCTATAAACATGTTTAATGTCTTAAAGATGGCGGGGCTTTAGAATTTCCCATTTGCTCGTACGTATTTTGGAATTCCCATTTCGTTATATTTTCCCATTCAACCCGTAAAGTAGTAATAAATTCATTAAAAATAATAATAACGTCTTTGAAAGTATAAAAATATGACAAGAAAAAAGTGTTTTTTTTTTTTGTTGGCAGACAAATAAGAAACCCCTTTGGGAGTTTGGAGACATTTGCCAACACAGGCACAGCCCTTAGTTAAAGAAAACACCGAATTCGTCCTAAATCCATGTGTTTTTATTATAATCAAGAATTTCTAAATGTGTACTTATTTAGAAATTCTATAATAATTAATCTATACATAATTTAAAAAGCTGATAAGTAGCTTGTTTTCACAAACCCGCAATATTTTTGATAATAAATCCAACGATACCCCACACCATGAGGTAGACGAGAAAAAAAAACCTTCCCCAATTTACGTGTACAGGAGAGGTAACTACACTAAAAAAAAAAATTTTTCATTATTTTATTTTACCACTTGTTGGCGCGATAAATATGTATATGCATGCCAAATTATACCTTTGTAGTAAGTACTAAGAGTCTCTGAGCTAAGCTGCGGACGGATGGACGGACGGACGGACAGACGTACATGGCGAAACTGTAAGGGTTCCTTGTGGACTACGGAACCCTAAAAAAGAAGAGGAAATAATTAAAGGGCATCAAAAATTTGTCCTTAAATCACATTCTACCTAATTAAATATTAAAACTGATGAAAAGTCCCTGAAATGTTTAAAAGGATGGGAACAAATTGACCCCATAGCATAATCAGCTATTAGTGCTCCCACTGCTGGGACACAGGCCTCCTCTCTGTGAGAGGGAGTGGGCCGTAATCCACTACGGGCCAAATACGGGCTGGTGAATCTCACACGTCTTCGAATTTTTGGTTATAGGACATGCCAATTTCCTCACGATGTTTTCCTTCACCGTTTTCACCCCAATATTAATAATTGATCCCAGTTGCTATGAATTTCAATAGAAGATTAATTCATTATAATTTATCATTAAGGACGAAGAACGTATGTTAGCTATATATCAGGCCAGACGGTCCAAAGAAGATATTGTAATTCACTTGACGCAGACCCGATAACGAATGATTTTGCATAAAATTTTAGATTATCATGAGAAATTTCTTTAATTTAATACTAGCCGTGCCCCGCGGTTTCACCCGCGATAAAATTATTACAGGCCTTTTTTATTGATTCCCTTTGCAAATCTCCATCCCCCTTTTTAAACCCTTAAGGGATAATTTCGGGGATAAAAACTATTCTATATCTCTCCCCACAACTCAATCTATCTCCATACCAAATTTCATCTAAATCGGTTCACCGGTTGTTGATTCCCCATACAAACTTCCACCCCCTTAAAGAATGATTTCTGGGATAAAAACTATCTTATGTCTTTCCCCAAGATGCAATCTATCTTTCTGCCAAATTTCATCTAAATCCGTTCAGTGGTTTAGGAGTGAAAAGGTAACATACAGACACACAGACAGACAGTTTACTTTCGAATTTATAATATTAGTACGGACTAGCTGCGTCCCGCGGTTTCACCCGCATAAGTTTCGATCCCGTGTGAATATCGGGATAAAAACTATCCTATGTCCTTTCCCGGGACTCAAACTATTTCTATGCCAAATTTCATCCAAATCGGTTTAGTGGTTTAGGCGTGAAAAGGTAATATACAGACAGACAAACAGAGTTACTTTCGAATTTATAATATTAGTATGGAAGTATGGATGGATAATATGGATAGAATAGGTAATATCCCAGTACTAGCTTCTGCACGCGATTTCGTCCGCGTGAAGTTTCTTATACCCCCGACACACGCCGTCTCATCACATCGCCCGCCCGCTCTTTTACTCCATATCACACTATCACACTAATATTATAAAGGCGAAAGTTTGTGTGTGTGTGTGTGTGTGTGTGTTTATATGTTTGTTACCTCTTCACGCCTAAACCACTGAACCGATTTAGATGAAATTTGGTATAGAGATAGTTTGAGTCCCGGAAAAGGACATAGGATAGTTTTTATCCCGATATTCCCACGGGATCGAAAATATTCCCACGGGATCGAAACTTATGCGGGTGAAACCGCGGGGCGCAGCTAGTTCAAAATAAACATAGTATTTTATTTCACATAAACCTACATGGGCACTTTCGAAACGTCAGAAGCTAGGTGCACGGTTCCAATTGGTCGTTTCCAATGGAGACGATTCGTTTAGCGTTCCTTCTGACTCTTTTTCTTTTTGCTCAGCTCCTAAGAGTCCTAGCGTGATGTTATGTAGCCTATAGCCCTTCTGAAGAATTGGGCTATCAAATGCAAAAAGATTTTTTCAAATCCGACAGGAAATTTCAGAGATTAGCGCGTTCAAACAAACCGAGAAATTCTTAAGCTTTATTATTAGTAGTATTTAACAAATTCTTCAGCTTTAGAAGGTAGATGGCAGAAAATTCATAATCTTTAGGATCTTGCTTTATGAAAGCCATTGACTATAAAATGAGAAAATTTCCAATATCCTTAGCTCTAAATCTGATTAATTAATTAGTATTTATACAATGTGGCTCCGAAATTATTCGTAGAATAATATTAGAATCTACGAGTAATATTTGAAATACAAATTAGGTAAACATAGCTATAAAAACTTATTAAAGGTTGGTTGTTGGTATTCATACAATAATTATAAAATGTGATCTTTAATTTTGTTTTCCGCAAATCGTGATTTGCGAATGCTTTGCACGCAAAGCGCCTGCATAGGTTCGAACCCAGACAGGCAATTGGTGCAAATAATTTCTTCACCACTGCTCTCAAAACGGTGAAGGAAAATATCGTGAGGAAACCGGCATGTCCTAGAACCAAAAATTCGAAGCTATGTGACATCTACAAATCTGCATTGGACCCGCGTGGTAGATCACAGCCCACTCCCTTTCAGAGAGAGGATGCCTGTGTCCCAGCAGTGGGAACATTATAGGCTGGTTATGCTACAGACGAATATAAGCCTCGAAATCATAACAGTAGATATTAAAATTTCGAGGCTTTAATTTAAAATTGTTGGGATTCTTCATTGTAATGATGCTCTTTTGGCTGACAAATTACAGTTCGCAGTTTGCTGTTATTTGCAGACATGATTGATGTGGTGTCGTGATGAGACGCTTAGCAAGTTAAATGTAATAAAAATATAATATTTTACAGTATTTTTATCTCGCAAAGCGTCGCTTTTTTTGTGGTAACCATTTGCTTATACACTTGTACAAACACGCTGTGAATGTGTGCGTGAAGACGAGTGGCGTCAGCACGTAACACACGCACACACACAAACTCTCAACTTCGCCATTGTCTCGGACGGTACCGAGAGGTCCTGCGCTCACACACACATTCACAGCGTGTTTGTAAACTTGATAACTACAAGTAAAGCGCGCGTTGCGTCATGAGATAAAAATAATATTCAAGTCCTTTTCTTATCGACCTGTGAGGTTGTCGGTGGCTTAACCGGGTTAACCTGGCTAGAAAAACCAATAGACATATAAATATAAAAAAAACAGTGGCACTCCGGGAGTGCCGACTGAAGTGAAAACAAAGTACAAACAGAATACTTTGCCATCACTCATTGACATATCGGATATACATTAAAACCGAATACATACCGAGGACAGCCGAACACATCAGAAGCGGTGTCGGTTACGGTAACAGTGTCGCGAATTCAATGGTTTTTTCCGATCTCAAAAATGCCCTACGCGCCTAAAAAAGTTTTCACTTCTAAAATACGGGACAACCAAACTTATTTGAAAAATCTCCTTCCAATATATAAGACAGGAACACTTTCGGAAATCTTCAGACATTTTTATTTCCCTGTTTACAACGCGCGACGGTTTTTTTCTAAGAACAAATTTATTGTGAACATTATTCAGGATTCTGTAAGCGCTTTCGCTCCTTTCACAAATGCGTTATGTGCGTATTAAAGTGTGGGGAGGAGGAGAAAAGTAGTTCATTTTATGACATCTTTTTAGTGGTGGAAAATTACATTGGTTAAGTGTGTCGTAAACATGGACTTATTATAAGGAATTAGGTAGCCGTCTTTATTAGTATTGGCAACATCAATCTATCTACTAAGCCTGGTAATTATTACGGAATTATATCGCCTTAAGACTAATTTAACGAGCAGTTATTAGAAGATCCCTAAAAGATTGGACGAAATAATGGTCTACTAAGAAAAATTGTATCCTGACATGGACTTATAGCTAACTAGCAGAGCCCCACGATTGAACCCGCATAAGTGTCGATCCCGTGTGAATATCGGGTTAAAATGTATCTTTTGTGTTAATCCTGTTTATAAACTATCTGTGTGCTAAATTTCATCCAAATCTGTTCAGCCGTTTGTGCGTGAAGAAGTTTAGTAACAAATATACAAACAGACTCACAAACTTTTGCCCTGGTTATAAACTATCTGTCTGCCAAATTTCATCCCAATCCGTTCAGCCGTTCGTACGTGAAGAAGGAACAAACACACAGATACACTCACAAACTTTCGCCTTTATAATATTAGTGTGATGTAAAATATTGTTTGAAAAAAATACTCAACCAAACAATGAAATACTGGCTCCTTCCAAATCGACCTAGAATCAAGATTCGGAACCGGATTTCTGCTTCGTGTTTTCTCTAGAGTAAAATCCGATGTACAATACACAAACATAAAAAGAACTCATCAAATAGAGAACCTCGTACTTTTTTTGGACCAATCTCGACGTGAAAGGAAATCCAGCACTACCCTTTAAAATGCCCGGAGACCTATGCAGCCTCCATTCACGTTTCATCCTTTGTTTTAACATCCAATGGATCTACCAGGTCCCTGGATAAAACCCTCATTATTCAGCTCTTAATAGGCATCGGAACTACTCGTACTTTCAATGGATTCAATACTATGCCCATTGAATTCAGATTGTGTATCTCAATGCAATTGAGTGTCTTTTGAATTAGATATAATAGATTTTGGTGGAATTAGTGGTGTATTTGAATTGACAACTGCTCTATTTTATAGCTAAACTTGGTTTTGCTCGCGTGGAGCTCGGAAATTATCATACGGAAACGTACTGCCTCGTAAATAGGTCTTTTTAAGAGGAATCATTGTGTAATAGTTTTCATATGTACTGATTTCGCGACTTATTTGCCAAAAATGTAAACAAATTTATGAGTTTATGGAAAAATATCTTTAATTCTATACAATAAAGTTCAGTTTATGCTACAACTTCAAACATTTTTATAACTTTTTCAATAGTGCTAGTCACTCTGAAATCAACTTAATTGCCATTAAAATAAAGTTGATATTTGCTTAACTTGAGATAGCACCAATTTGAAACAAGTATGAATAGACGATAACTCTATTGGTTCCGCGGCGCACGCGATTAGAGCTCCCAGTCGGCTTGACTTTTTCCGATAACTTCAACAGTCATAGTCATATTTTAGCTAATTTACACGCAGTCTTAATAAATTCTCAATTTCAACGCACGGAGGGGTTCAGGGGGGGTTCAGAATCACGTAGGTACTGAATCCCTCGTAACAGGGTTGCGCCTTGACGTCCCTGCCACCCTGTATGTATATTACGGAGAAGGTACGTGTCTCTCGTTATCATCAGCCATATTTTAACTGCTGTGGGCGTACTATGGGTAGTGTTGGTTATTGCGCACTAAACATACCGTTTGCAGTTCAAATCAAACTTTACTTTAAGAACAAATTAATCACACTAGTGAATCACACACTGTACGTACACGACACAACTAGGTACGGAACGCGCGACAGTTTCTGAGCACATGTTGTCCGTACGATGTCCAATGATCAATAGACTGCACATCGCTGCTGTAGTAGCTGCAGCTCTCGTCGACTTGCACGAACGTCAAGCCAGACACCATCGAGCGCTGCTTGGTACTAGCATTCCGAATAGTCAAACGAACGTACGTATTTCCGACATAATTATATAAAGATTTCGACAACCCTTTCCTATCCACAAAGTAAAAGTCAAATAAAAAGCTGATCCTTGACGCTGTTAATCCTTCTATCACCCTCGATAGAAATTGTGAAGCCTCAAATTGCCAAGACAACATTACCTACAAGATACAATGAAAACTGAAACTTTTACTATTACATAAAACAGCAGTAACGTCTATAGCAACAATACTTCTGTTAAGGGTTCCGTACCCAAAGTTTGCCTACGGAATCCGTCCGTCTGTCACAGGGCCTATATCTTTTGAACCGTAATAGGTAGACACTTAAATTTTTACAGAGTATGTTCTTCTATGGCCGCTATAACAAGAACTAGTAAACATGTGTTTTCTCGGCGTTTCTGCTCGAACTTTTACTAAAAATAAAATATGTTAACTTTGATTTTTTTACTAGATTAAAATGACAGCTGAGATCGACCTTTTTTTATCAACATGCCAAAAAAGGGCAATCGCAGCTGTCATTTTGTTCTAGAAAATTATTATTAAAAATCAGAGTTTAGTATTATATATTTTACTGTGGTACGGAACCCTTCGTCTGCGAGTCCGACTCGCACTTGCCCGGTTTCGTACAACTAAAGAATACTAATCGGTACGCCGTGCTGGGAAAACAGGCTTAAGAAAGTCTCAGTATTAGCTTTACAAAGACTAAATCGAGTAAAGTTCTGATTAGATCGTTGAGAGTCCTTGTTTAAGTCGATTACGATGAAAAGTAGACAGTTTTGTTGACTCGGAATTTCGTTGAGTGTGGTCGGGTCTTTAGTCAGGAGGATAATAATAGGTCGTTTGTAAGAAGCTTAAGAAACTTGAGACGTTTAGTTTGTTGATTAGACGTACTAAACTAGTGAAAATTACTAGGTATTACCTACTGCTATTATTAGAGACAGTTAAAAAGAGGTTCAATTATTTTAAAAAGTTTGACGTAATTTTATTTCGACAATAGCTATACCAAATTTTATTACGATATTCATTCATACTTCAACTTCAATCACATTAATCAAGTGCGACAACGGCGTATCAAATGGGAAATATTTCCCATCCGATACGAAAATTTCCCAATTGAAACGCGGTGTACTGATCAAGTTAAGTTTACAATCGTATTACACGTTGGAACTCGTAAAATTGAAGCACTGGAGCTTGGCTACTAAATTTTGTGGGTAGTTTAGATTCTGTGGGGTTGACGAACGACCGTGGTTGTTACTAGGGTCAAGAATCTAAGAAGATAGTTGTTAGAAAATACGAAGTTACTAGAAACGAAGTTAGATGTATTTATTGTACCGTACAGTCGCGATTTATTTGCCAAAAATGTAAATAAATATGAGTAAAAACAAACAACAAATATGAGTAATGGAAAAATAACTTTAATTCCTACAGAATAAAGTTCAGTTTACGCTACAACTTTAAACATTTTTATAACTTTTTCAATAGAGCACTCTGAAATCAACTTAATTACCATTAAAATAAAGTTGATATTTGTTTAACTTGAAATAATATTAATTTAAAACATGTTTGAATAGACTTTAGATTAGCTGTGCCCGCGACTTCGTAAGCGTGCAAGTCGGAAAACAAATTGGATATCGTGGGTTTTATTTTATTTGCGCGAAACCCTAATTATTTTTCTAAAATAAAAGTAGCCTAAGTTACTCCTTATAACATCAGCTATCTTGTAGTGAAAATCCCGTCAAAATCGGTCTAGCAGTTTCGGAGATTAGCCGGAACACACAGACAGACAAAAAAATTAAAAATTGTTTTTTTTTGTTTAAAGAACCGTATATTATTTTCATATGTATTTAATAAAAATCAGTTATTTTGACATTAAAAACAGACACTTGAATTTTATTTATTTGTAGTAGTTATAGATGTAACTGGTATACTTCAGACTACCTGTAGTATTGTCGCCGAAGATTGCCGGAGGCGCCCGAACATGTCTCTCCTTCTCCCTTTAAAAATCCGACCACTCCACAGTCCACATCGTTCCACTTTTTGTGTACAAACTCAAACTCAAAGCATTTATTTCAATTAAACCAATTACAGGCACTTTTAAATTGTCAAGGGGTCGGTCAGTCAGAGAGATGAAGCTAGTTGTACATATTGGTCTAACTGGACTCGACTATTTTATCTTGCTTTATTGCCTCGTCTTAAGAGCTATGGTTGAGCATGAGGTACTGGGTTCGATACCCGGGTTGGAGATTGTTTTATTGGGATTTACAATCTGGAATTTCTCAGTAGCAGCTTGGAGTCTGGATTTGTGCCCGGTTGATGGCAATATGGCTCGCTCTCTATTACATGGATGCATGAAGAAGCCTCCTCGTGTAGCGCAGTTTGTTCCGCCAGTTACTCAACTGAGCTGAGCGCTCGGCGCATCCTGGACAGCCACACGCAACACCTTATTTGACTGGCCAATTCTTCCCTTGCGGTGGTAGGGCTAACGCCTGCCTGGTTTGTGACTACCCTCCCACCGGAGTCCGGCGTCAAGCAGCCTGCTGTGTTTCGTCGATGCGTGGGAGTTCCAGTGCCTTAGGCATTTTCTTGGCACGCTCGTTCCATCATAGACCTCATCCAACGCTTTCCATCAGGCGTGATTGAGGTCAAGAGCGGGCCCATTCAGCAATAAAAAAAACACATGGAACTTTAAACTTATCTGGCGAAATGTGTATATGTGTACCTACAGTACACCTCTGCCCAACTCTTCTGGGATTATAGGCGTGATGATATTTGTTATTTAGCTTAAATGGGCAACGCATTCAATGTGTAGTGTGTATAGCCGGCTATAACCACTTTTCGGTGGATCGATAGCCTGTTTTACCAAAACTCAAATCACGTCATCACATCACATCACACTATCACACTAATATTATAAAGGCGAAAGTTTGTGAGTGTGTGTGTGTGTTTATATGTTTGTTACTTCTTCACGCTCAAACGGCTAGACCAATTTTGATGAAATTTGGTGTAGAGATAGCTTGAGTCCCGGAAAAGGACATAGGGTACTTTTTATCCCGATATTCCCACGGGATCGAGACTTATGCGGGTAAAACCGCGGGGCATAGCTAGTATCAAATAAAAGTTAGGTTAGGTTTCGACACAAACTTTGGTTTGAAAAGCGTTTACCAAAAGATCAGAAGAGTTTTGTTTCAAACAGATTTCATGACGGTATGGATACCTTTGTAAATTCAACGCTAAGTGAGTGACGGAAACCGTATAGCGTTTAAAATAAAAACGGAACTCGATTATTCGATTACATGTTTCGAGATTGAGGCATTTTATTAAATTTTTTGTTCGAAAATAAATGGTAAAATCGTAGAGTTATGAAACGGTAAATAATTGGTCAAATATTTGGAGTTGAAGTAAACATTTATTCCAAATATCAAAAACGGTAGTGTGATAAAATAAACAGTATTTATATTCCTACCTATAGGATAAAATTGGGGTAACGTTAAAAATGGCTTATGTTTCACTTATCACCAGATAAAGTAAAATATAACATCAAAAAAAACACTTTTTACTGCCAAAAATAGTAAATGATCACCAAAATTAAAACTCCATTTTATTGTAAAATACCTAGGTAAAGGTATTTGTATTCTCATTTGCTCGCTCTTGCATCTTATGTGCTCTTATTTCTGTGTAAAGGGTTTAAAGTAACCTAACCAAACCTAACCTCGGGGTACCCAGCTAGAAAACTATTGTAATTTTAGACTTCATTTTTTGGTGTTCAAAATATTTTTTTGGTGATCATTATATTTAATCCCTTAAAAAATTAGCAGTCAAAAAAGGTTAAGTGCGTAGTGTTCGCAACCCGCGCGGCGTGCATGTATGAAGGGCAATTCCCGTATTTTTAAGAACGTTCGCATTCTAATTTCAGCCTCAATCTGTCAAAAATTCTTCTAATTTACCTAAACCTAATTACCTGCATTAGGGCTATGTTTAATTTGCAGCAAACCGACTCCTGCCAGCCAATTTTCAAAAACCTGAGAATACTAACATTGCCTTGTATGTATATATTTGAATGTGCAGTATTTGTAAAAAGCAATATCCATTTATTTGAATTCCGAAGCCGAGTGCGCCATCGGGATAAATTATGCACAACCGCGACTAAGACACGGTTTCTGCAGGAAAGTGTTTTCTGGGTTGCTCCAACAATATTTAATAAAATACCAACTAACATTAGAAGCATTTCAGAAATTAGGTTATTTAATAAAAAGAAACTTCATGACCTGCTAGTCGATAAGTCTTATTACTGTTTAAAGGAATTTTTGTCGGACAAGTCTCTTTAAATTATATTTTATTTTGACCAATGTCATGTTGAATTCAGTACCTATTGCATGCTACTAATTTTAAGATCATTGACGGACGTATATTTTATTTTGTCTCTTTTTATATTGTATAATTTATATTGTATGTCTAAAAGACGGGACATAGCAGATCAAATGTATTGCAGAACACCTGTATAATTCTTTTTGTACCTACCTATGATCCACAATAAACACATTGATTGATTGATTGATTGATAAATTTTTGACAAGTTATTGACATTTGTTTGTCGCGGAGGTGAGACTGCGACTAGATTTTGAACGTTAATAAAATTATTATTGGCCTTCAGATGTATGAACTTAAACGAATAAAAATGAGTATGTCGGGGTCGTAGTAGATGGCGTTCTGTAGTTTTTGCGTACAGCCTACATCGATGGCAAGAAGAAGTGAGTTTTGGTAAAATAAAAAAAAATAAAAATAAATGTATGTATGTAATTATGTGTATTCATATTACGAATAAAAACGTAGACGCGATATTTGCCTCCTCCTACCACTTCGGGGAAACACAGGAAAGAAAGAAAACACATATATTTAGCATATACTAAAATACACACAATACACCAGAATACACCATACAGCACACAATACAGGCATATGGGACCCAGTGCGAATGGAACCCAGTGCGAATGGGACCCAGTGCGAATGGGACCCAGTGCGAATGGGACCCAGTGCGAATGGGACCCAGTGCGAATGGGACCAACTGCGAATGGGACCAACTGCGAACGCGGTACGAAGTGCGAATGGGAAGATGTGCGAATAACCCGTTATACCTACCTAATTTGCATTCGCGACTTATTTACCAAAAATGTAAGCAAATATGAGTTTATGGAAAAATATCCTTATTTCTACACAATAAAGTTCAGTTTACGCTACAACTTCAAACATTTTTATAACTTTTTCATCAATTCAATAGTGCTAGTCACTCTGAAATCAACTTAATTACCATCAAAATAAAGTTGATATTTGTTTAAGTTGAAATAACATCAATTTGAAACATAAGTTTGAATAGAGTTTACTTGTGTTTATCTCAAGCCTTTCAAGACTGCCACATCCAGTATTCGCGCGCTCTTAGTTCTACGTTCGCCACTATCTCGTGGGTAGTTCGTTTGTACTCGTCCCCCGGTATTAATCAACTCGCGCTCGTCTTGAGGACATGACTCGTGTACTCTTGTGACGACAATTTTAGGAAAACTCCGGACAGTCTTAAAGAAAATCTTTTGGAAAAAAAGAGAATTTTTTCTTAGTTTTTTCCGTTAACATTATGTTTAATAATAACAATGCTTTAACAGGTACAATTTTTATGAGAATTATTATTATTTATTTAGAATCAATACAAAATTTCGGAATATCTCGGAATAGCGCGTTGGGCATTTTTTGAGATGTGAAAAAAACCATTGAATTCGCGCCACTGTTATCGTAACCGACACCACTTCGGATGTGTTTGGCTTTTCTCGGGATGTACTCGGTGTTAATGTACCTATATCCGATATGTCAGAGAGTGATGGCAAAGTATTCTGTTTGTGTTTTGTTTTCACTTCTGTCGGCACTACCGGAGTGCCACTTAAAATAATAGCTGTGAAGGTATTTACAGTCAAATGTGAGTAGAACCACCCTAGAAGGTCATGTAGTGATCTTAATGATGATTTTCTTCAGAACGGTCTGGTGTATAGTACTAGCAACCGGTGTACGCGTATGACCAGCATAGCTCCTCTAGTCAGAACCACTCGATACGCTTCCGTACCGTATCGAACATTTATAGAGGTATGAGGAACAGGATCGCAGGAAGGAGTCTTCTAAACGCTGTTCACAAGTCCAAAACCCAACAATTTTGTCAGTTTAAATCAAATAGACGACCGCAATTCTTCCGACAGCTGTCCGCTGTCGCCGCTGTCGGGGACAAGGCATATCAGGTTGTCGAAATGTGTCATTTTCGATACGATAGCCTGTTGGATGGTTGTGAATAGCTATGCAGATGTATAATCGTAAACGAAACAAAAGGAGTAGCTAGATAGAGTCATAGCAGATGGCGTTTTGTAGTTTCTGGCTATGGGAAGATTTATATTTAAGGCGACTACCTACATGACCTAAAGCACGGTCACTGTCGGACTGCATAGAAAAGAATGAGAAGCGCGATGACACAAGGGTGGTAATTTATAGAAAATATGAAGCAATTATCTATTTACAAGAACTATTTAATAATAAATAATCTATCACTGAATGCAGTTTGGCATTAGACATGTAATGGTATATTTTTAATTATAATTAAAATTGTAAATAAAGGGATAAACTGCTTTTAAAGACAATTAAGAGGTGTATTTGAACATTTTTTTGATGCATTAATGTATATTTATTTATGACTAGCTTCTGCCCGCGACTTCGTCCGCGTAAAATTTCACCCTCCCCCCCATTCACTCTCTTAGGGGTGGAATTTCGAAAAACCCTTTCTTAGTGGATACCTACTCTTTACAAAGAACACACCAAATTTCATGTCTCTTGGACCAGCGGTTGAAGCTGTGCGTTGATATATCAGTCAGTCAGGACTTTGAATTTTATATGTACAGATTTCAGTTCCATCACTGTATTAAAATAAGACTTGAAAATATCATATATTTTATATTTGGTCAAAATTATTTACGGTTTAAGAGATACACTGCTTTAATGAAAAACCAACTTTATGACCGTTTTCTGAAACCCCCGCCTTAACTAAAAAGCTATATTTCCCGAGATAACAAACCCACTCTTCCCGCATCAATTTCTAAAAGTTAACGCGATAGAAGTCAAACAAAGATCAGCTTCGGATATTAACCTCTCAACTGAACAAGTATGCTTTGCCGAAAGTTTGTTAATCATAATACATAGTTGAGCTCCGAATTGTTCTACACAAGTTGAAGCGTGGGTTACGTCGATCAGTCAGTAACTGCACAAGGTCTTTAACAACTCAGTGTTGACCGAAGTATTAATTTAATATTATTATTTGAATGAATAGTGATCGAATTTGTAGCGCTATTCTGAAAGTTCATTTTGAACTTCACTCAAGTACTTAACCCAATTTATTTGGGTTCGGCGCAACAAATCTTTTTTAACCGACTTCAAAAAAGGAGGTTCTGTATTCGACCCGTATGTATGTATGTTTGTATGTCCGCGATTTTCTCAAAAACTAATGAACCAATTTTGATAATTCTTTCACTAATGTGGTCTACATATTTTCAGGAAGGTTTTAGTATATAGTAGGTACATTAGGTAACTATTCTTATGTACGAAGTTATATGCATAAATGTACATACTGCATTTCGGCATTTCTATGCGAATTTTGACGATTCTTCTAGTCGGTGTTTTCATTTCTTCAATGCACTAGTGTTAATTGAATTTGAGTAGGGTAGGTACAACTAAAAAGTGAAAAATAAAAACATTTTTACACAAAAAAACAACCGACTTCAAAAAAAAAACACTACAAAGTGATAAATAACTTTAATTTCGAAAGTCGGTGTCTAAAAACGAAAATGCGGCACCAACACTAATGGCGTCGCTTTTCAAATTTTATTGCAGTATTAAAAAAATAATTTCTTGCTTAAAAAGAAATTATAATCATAAATATTGATGGAGGCATAATTTCGAAGTAATACAGTTTATTAAAAAAAAAAAAATCATTACTTGAGTCACAAAAAATAAATAAAAAAGAAGTAAATAAATAAATAAAATTGTTACTCATAGCCACCCTACACAATAACTGATGAACCAACGGCTTCTTTTATGACGTCTACATCGGGATGTAGTGAATTTGTCGATAACCTACTTATCAGAATAATCAACTGTTGTATCGAGGTCAGACATAGTGTGGTTACACTATCATTACGCCTATTTACCACAAAGGACAGACAGAGATGTAAAGTACACCCAAATTTTGCCAATCATGTTTTAAATGGACACTTACTAGGAAAGCAAGTTAAGTTTCAAGAACTTTTGCCAAATAAATGGTATTGTACAGTTATATATTCCTTCTTTCTTTTCTTTCCTAACCTGCGGGCTAGTTGCGTAACACACTACTAGTAGCAATGGCTTTCATTTTGGCAGTTCAACAACATTCATTGCGTTATTTGCGTTGTTGAGCAGACAATTTTTTCGAACACACGAAGCAATGGATTAGCAATATCCTTCAAAATGATTTAGATTCTGATTACGCAATTAGGATGCTGTTTATACCTTTTAGTTAGGGTGATAAAAAAACCATTTGAAAACAGTTGTATCTATCAAATCCCTATAGATCAAACTATTAATAAATTAAATTGACATACCTACAAATTATTTCTACAGGATATAAAATTACTTCCATGACTGAAAACCAAAAGCAAGCAAAGCCGCGCTGCCCAATACTCTTTTAAACTAAAAATATCTCATAAAACATTTTCAATTTTCAGACACGAAATCTTACCCAGACGAAGTACCTACCGACACTATCTTTTAAAACCAAAGAGAACATCAACCTTTTCACGAAACCCTTTAAAACGTTTATGACGAGAAGTAAAAGCAACCACAGTAGATTTTAATACCGTCTACCTTGTCTATGTTTTGTATATGTTCAGGACATTGACCTCACCTTCCAGACAGGATTGGCTGTAATTACCTGAAATAAAACAGAATTCCATTAGTTTAGTCTGGGATACATAGATTTTGGGATGAAAATAACAAAAGAGGGTGGCTTTAATTCGCGTTAAAGAGATTATTCGGAGAGTACCTACCTACTATTATTTGTACTATATAGCGAATTTCAGAGTGCGGTACAGGCCATCAAATTGAGGGAGAGAGCCTCACGTCCCAGCCGCCGCGGGAGACGCTCCGGGCGTCGGGAGCCGCGTGACGACTCCCGGCCACCGTAGGCGCGGGCCTGCGGACGGAGAGTAATAGGTAGCTCACCGATCGATCAGGACCAGGCCCGTGCCGGACGGCGCGTACGTGTTCCACGCGCGCCTCAAAGAGATGTCAGCAAAAAGGAAGGGGCCTGCCGGGGCCGAAGCCTGCCAGGGGTGCGGGATTGTCCGAAAGGGTTACCGCTACCCCGGAACATAAAAGGCTAAGGAAGGAACACGGATGGGTTTTAGTCAGTAAGAGTCTGACATTCCCTTCCACTCCACCCAGAGTGGGAGGCGTCATTTGATGATTTCCCATCCATAAAAAAGGTTATCAAAATGAACAACTTTCTCCATTTATGCCATCAAAGCAAGAATGGACAGGCATCTTCTGGGCACGGTCGTTCTATCATAGACCTCATCCATCGCTTTCCATCAGACGTGATCGATCGCCCGCTCTTGACCTCGATCAGGTCAAGAGCGGGCCAATCAGCAATAAGAAATAAAAAAACCGAAATAATTAGTCTGTGAGACGGAGTGGGCCGTAATCCACCACACAGGCCCGTTGTGGGATGTCACACGTCTTCGTATTTTTGGTTCTAGGACATGCCGGTTTCCTCACAATGTTTATAACGATAATTTCATCACGATGGTTTCCTCCGATGTTTAATATTTAAACGACAAATTTTTAAATTAATTTTTTATGAAATTTATTATAATTATAATAACTACAAAGTAGTCAAATAAAAGCTCTCTTCCTCTCTCCTACGTTTGCTGTGCCCGAAAGGGTCCACAATGATCATTTCTGTAAAACCTACCTCCTAAGTTCACATGTGGAAGCAATAAATATATTGAGTATTGAGTTTTCCTTCACCGTTTTGACAGCAATAGCGATGACATAATTTTCACAATGTAAACTCCTTGTGTTCAAACCTACGACTTAACAACTCGTAAGTCTACTGCTGCTCTGCAACTTAATCTTTAGAAACCGATCCTAAACTTCCAGGCTATTTCAAGCTACCAATATCTTACTTAATTAAAACTTGGTTGGAACGTTTCACAGATAACTAGCTTAACATTAAGAACCCCTATTGTTTTCACAAAGGAATATTGTAGTACTTCTAAGAATGAAGTGTGCACTGTGCTGCGGCTGGCATGAAAGCAGCTCTATTACATGTTCTCTTTCTTTTCTATGCAGTCCGACAGTGACCGCGCTTTAGATCATGTAGTCCTCTTAAAAATTGAACAAAGAAGATTATTATGTAGTACTATAGAGAGTCAACTACAGTGGTGAGCAATTCTACTGAATTAAACTCCCATTAGAGTTTTATAAGACATTATTCAGAAGACTTTTTCATCATATTTCTATAATTATCTCGACTTATTACTTATACGTCAAGCCTACGACTTTCTATGACACATGCTTGAACGTTCGAATGGAATATGCCTTCAAATATTAGCGGTCTGTCTCGCAAGGAGCTCAAATTTCTCAAAGAGGTCTCTTCAGTACCTACTAGCGTGTAGTGAAACTTTTGTTCCCCTCGACCCTCCCCGTCACATCGCATCGCCTGCCCGCGCTATTACTTCGTTTTCATATAACGTTAATATAATAATATTCCACAACTATCACACAACGCCATCTAGTCCCAAGCTAAGCAGAGCTTGTGTTATGGGTACTAGACAACTGATAAACATACTTATATATTTCTAAATACATACATATTATAGATAAATTACACCCAGACACAGAACAAATGATCGTGCTCATCACACAAACATTTGTCCTGGGTGGGAATCGAACCCACGACCTCCGGCATAGCAGTCAGGGTCACTAACCGCTAGACCATCAGGCCTGTCAAACGTTCTTTCAGACTTTTTTTTTTTGCTCGGCTCCCAATAGTCCTAGCTAATGTTAAATAGCCTACAGCCTTCCTCAAGAATTGGACTATCAAATGCAAAAACAATTTTTCAAATCCGACCGATAGTTCCAGAGATTAGCTCGTTCAAACATACAAGCTCTTCAGCTTTATTATTAACTAGCTGCGTCCCGCGGTTTCACCCGCATAAGTCTCGATCCCGTAAGAATATCTGGATAAAAAGTATCCTATGTCCTAATCCAGGTCATGTTCTACCTATGTGCCAAATTTCATCCAAATCCGTTCAGCCGTTTAAGCGTGAAGAGGTAACGGATAGACAGACACACTTTCGCATTTTTAATATTAGTATGGATTAGTTTTAGTATAGACAGAAGGCGAAAAACCTCAACACTATAAATATGACGATAGTCAAAAATATAGATGAAGTGGAGCGAAAAATGGACGAATAAAAACCGTTGATTCGAACCAAAATACTACAATAAAGTAGATAGTAAAAAATAAATACTCGTATGGCTCCGAAACTCTCTCATTTTTATTACGGCTTCGAATGTCCGTAGTTCCGTTTTGCCGGAACGAACGATTCAACATAAAGTAATCGGATATTGCTTTTGAATTTTCAGCTCAATATGGTGTTCAACAGAAAAAAAAACCGAGTGTGCTTATGACCACACGACTAAAGTGAAACTTCAAACGTATTTGGCTATGAGAGGAAGAGAGAAAGGAAATGTGCGCGCGCACTGCTTTCTCTTGCTTATATCCCCCACTCAACTCCCGTTCGCCTCGCCCGTAGCCCTTAGACATGGGTCGTACTTGCAAAATCGAGTACCAGGGCTTCCAAGTACGTCCACCTTAAGAAACCAGGGCCTAAAAAACCAGGGCTCGAGATACTTTCAAGTATTTTCTATCTGCATCGAAAACTGATCCATAACTTCATACAAATAAGAAGTACAATCGCGTAATCAAACAAAAGCCCTGTTGGAAGTAAAAAGTACTTGCATAGGAAATTGATCCGTGAATTCCTATAAATAAGGAGCACAATCGCGTTTACAAATAAATACTTTTACAAACCATTAAAGTAAAAATACTTGCATACGAAATTGTTCCGTAGACTCTTACCACACCTCGGACACTCCATACAACGCTCGCAAAATAATTACCTATTACTACTACATAAACAAATGACGTTTGTATACGTGCAAATGTGTGCGTGAAATCTAGTAGCGTAAAAAAAAAGGCGCGAAAAGCAATTTGTGTCGGGGAACCGAACGACGTCGGCGGCGGCGCTGCCCGAACGTGTGCATTATTATGAAGTGACCAAGTAGTTCAATTGTTTATTTATATAGACGGGTTCGTAATGAAATAAAAACACTAAAATAGTTTAGTTTAAATGACTTTTCTGTAAATAATGGGTTATTAAATCGCATGTTATTAAAAATGCGAAATCATACAAACAGTATATGTAAATACGAATTCGGAAAAGCATCACAATATCCAACCATCGTGATTAAAACTCAAATAAAACTTTTAAATCGCATAATTGTGTGTCAGCAATACAGCGCTGCGGTTCGCGAGCGCCTTTGCTAAAGAGTCGGCGACGAATACCTCGAAGTGCGGGGTGAGGTGCGGTATCTGATATGAGGGCGAGGAAGGGAGTGTCCTTTCTGTACGTAGTACTATTAAGTATTCTGTGCTCTTACTGATAAGGAGTATGATCGCATTTGCGAAAACAAACGCGGTTGTTGAACTATTTGAGTACCTACGTACTCGAGCGTCGAGGCACGACGGAGCGAGATACTTTCAAGTATTTTCTATCTGCATAGAAAACTGATCCATAACTTCATACAGGTAAGAAATACAATCGCGTATTCAAAAGACCCGTTGGAAGTAAAACTACTTGCATAGGAAATTGATCAATGACTTCGAATAAATAAGGAGCAAAATCGCGTTTACAAATAAATACTTGCAAACCATTAAAGTAAAAAAAACTTTTTAAGAAAAAAAAAACCGACTTCCAAAAAAAACTTTATAAAGTGAAAAATAACTTTAATTTCGGAAGTCGGTGTCTTTGGATCTTTATTTTAGTTTTTTGCCACCGACTTCCGAAATTAAAGATATTTTTCACTTTGTAGTGTTTTTTTGAAAGTCGGTTTTTTTTTTTCTTAAAAAGTTTTTATTTCACGCTTTTTAGTGGGTCTGCTTATAATTTATCTAAGTTACAATAGCCTAGTGATCATCGCCTTTTACAAACAAAATATTGCTTTTCCCAAGTTAATTGTTGAGGAGTTCTCCAGATCCACCATCAGCTCCGTATCACCATTCACATTGTGACGAGCATAAATTGCTTATCAACCATATTAAAGTAATCGAATCGCAACCCGTGAAATACTTAGATATTATTGAGTAGTTCCGGTGGCCATCTGTGGTCTTCATCATCAGTTCCACATCACCAAATAGTGCTTTCCGAGAGCAAATGCACGAGTTACTATAAAAAATACCCAAATCGCTATAGGTGTGCCTATAATATTTGAAGAGTTCCTTCGATTTCTCCAGGATCCCATCATCAAATCCTGCCCTGATGCTTTTAGACTAGATGCTGATAATCCTGGCTGCAGCATCAGGCCAGACTTGTCAACATTGCATTGAACTTAAAATTTAGTCCTGTTTAAAATGAGCCCAAACACGACTACGGTGCTGTAATTTCAAGGTTGGTACTTTTTCTAATGCTCCTGGCTTCAGCATCAGGTCTTTATGTACTTCGGTGTTCCTCATTAACAGTACGTTTATCCACACATCGAGCCCTTTTCAATGAGCCTTAACACGATATATCTGCTGTTAGTTGTCGAGGAGTTAGGTACTCTGCAGACTATCCTGACTGCAGCATCAGGTCATGACTTGATGATCATGAGACCAAATGTGGCAAATGCCCTATCAAACATCAAAACAATTGACTAAAACAGTCCTTGCCTGTTCGAGTAACTTCTTACTGTTAAGGAGTTGTAACTTCCATCATCAGCCCAGCTACCTGAGATGGTGACAACCATACGCAAATACACAAGATACTTCGTAAAATATGCGAAAAACAATAAGTGAGCCTATAAAATTTAAAGGTTGCCCTCGATTACTCTAAGATCCCATCATCAGATCCTAACTTGGTGACAGTGGGACCACCTCAAAACTATTTACTTTGGAACAAAAAAAGAATTTTGAAAATCCGTCGACAATTGGCGGAGTATTCGATGAACAAACATACAAAAAAAAAAAAAACATACAAACAGCCGAACATAGTACCTCCTCCTTTTTGTGAAGTCGGTAAAAAATACTTGCATACGAAATTGTTCCAAAAGGAGCATAATCGCATTTGCGAAAACTGACGCGGTTGAGTACCTACGTATTTGAGCGAGTAGCCGTATAAGATACTTAATAGTCTTGCAAGTATTTTGAGTCGGTACCCGGTGTGCGTACTTGGAAGCAAATACCTGGTGTAAAAACCCGGTCGCATATTTATGCGACCGGGACCGGGTTTTTACACCAGGTATTTCCAGCTATTTTTTACGTACCTTCCCTACTCGCGATCACACGTTTTCGTAACGCATTAGAAAAGGATACATACAGACAGGAGTTACTTTCGAATTTATAATATTAAAGTATGGATGGATAGTGTGGATTCAACTATACCTACTCACTTATTCACTATTCATAACAGTTATATACGAACCGCACATTATCCAATAACTACAAGACACATCGCAATGTAAACAAATAAAGGTACTTCACACTCAACCCTGCAAATGACTGTCCCCGAGGTCTAATGTAACCCAAATGGGTTGACCCTTATCTGCCATGTCACTCACAATAATGTATGAATAGTATTGTACGTGTTACAGGCCAGTGAGTTTCAATATTCAGTTTACAGAGCACGAACGCGCGACGCAAACGTAACGTAATTTCGAACGATTTTTAAATTGAGAATAAGAGGTATTCCACTTAGAGCACTAATTTCAATAGCACTTGACCAAACCGCACCTGAGCACTTCCATTTACGGCACTCAAACAAAATGTTCATATGTGCGGTTAGATGCAATGGTTTATTTACAATTATCGTATAGCGTTTTGGTTTGGAGAGGCTCGTGGCTAAATGACAACAGCCACAAGGGTTAAGCTTGATCTTGATGGGACTTTCACTGGCAGATAGCTGATGTAATAAGGAGTAACTTAGGCTACTTTTAGTTTAGAAAAAGAATTAGGCCTCATTTACGGAGACGCGGGGCGTCTCGCGTCGCGTGCGGCGTGGCATCTCGCGGCGCGTCGGACGTTTTTTCTGTTTACGGTGGGGCGGCGCGTGAAGCGGCACGCATCATCGCACGCGTAAACACAAACTTATAGCAATATACGACCATGTTCATAGAGAAGCGAGACGGGAAGCGTGGCGGTGCCCGCCGCGGCGCCCGCGGCGAAGCCTCGGACAAAGCTTCATCGAGAATTGCCGCTGCGTGCGCCGCCGCCATAAACGCCGCGTGGGACGCGTCGGTGCCATCCGCGGGCTCGGCCGCAAAAAACGCCCTGATTCAAACAAACGCGTCTAAAATCGCTTCTCCGTAAACGCACTCATACAACGCCATATATTTGAATTCAGTGCGGGCCACGCCGCTCAACGCAACGCGCGACGCCCCGCGTCTCCGTAAATGAGGCCTAAGGGTTTCGCGCAAAAAAATGAAAACGTTTTCCGTCATGCAGGCGAACGAAGTCGCGGGCACAGCTAGTTGTAGATATCTTTAGGTGTGTTCCAACCATAGAAATATAAATCTATGGTTCCAACCAATGAAAAACACAAAAAACGATTGGCCAATTTATTTCTTTGACGGGCAACACGACCAGTAGGGTACTTGCGTAACACAAACAGTAGCAGTAGCTTTCATTTGTGACAGTTCAAAAACATTCATTGCGTTATTAACGTTGTATATTAGACAAATTTTTCGAACATAATTATGAAGTAATGGATTAGCATCGAATATCCTACAAAATTATTCAAATTGAGATTGATAGGGTGTTACGCTGCTTGTATTAAACTTTACTTCCCCTTTTAAAAGCCTTTCTGCACAGGTGCCCGCACATCAAGCCACTACAATCTGTCAAATTTCTTTAATAGATTTTCAACTTTATCGCTTAAGCATAAGGTTCAAAGTTGATGGGAAAATTTAACAGTTTCGGGTAGCTTGATGTGCTGGCGTCTGTACATTAAATAAAACCATTCCTAATAGCCTTTGCTATAATTCCGAGCAAGTTTGGCTGAACTTTGGCCCAGTTGCCATCGGTAAAGCGAGTTGTATAACGACGATCCATCTCGCGCTACCACTGTGTGTAATTAGCCTTATGCAAACAGTTGGGTGCCGGTATAAAAGGTATTGTTTCTGGTATAAAGTTAAATTGCTGTTTCTGTTCTTATGTTTTACTGGAAAGCCACGTTAATGATCCATCATTAACGTGGCTTCTTGGACAGCCAGACCCACTACTATTTTGCAAAAGTGTCACAAACGGTATCGAAAAATATAAAAGATTTCCAATGAAACCGATTTTAATCCATTCTATCCATACTAATACTAATATTACAAATTCGAAAGTAACTCTGTCAGCTCTCTGTATGATGATACCTTTTCACGCCTAAACCGCTAAACGGATTTAGATGTAGAGATGGCTTTAGTCCCGGGAAAGAACATATGATCATTTTTATCCCGATGTTCCCACGGGATCGAAACTTATGCGGGTGAAACCGCGGGGCGCAGCTACTAAGAAATATTACTGGTTTTGCGAACAGCGGCCTAGTTGCGTAACACTCCTAATAACAGTCGCTTTTAACAATATAATGCACTAGCTTCTGCTCGCGACTTCGTCCGCGTGAAATTTCACCCTCCCCTCATTCACCCTCTTAAGGGTGGAATTTCGAAAAACACTTTCTTAGTGAATACCTAAAGAAAGGACCAAAGAACACACCCTCCAAATTTCATGTCTCTAGGACCAGCGGTTTAGGCTGTGCGTTGATATTTCAGTAAGTTAGGACTTTGAATTTTATACACAATGGATTACGGTATATTTTGCCGTCTCCCCTTTCCTTTGATATTTTACTAGAATTTTGCTACAAAAACACCAGAAATAAACCTGTCAATGACGCCTACATTGCCCATAGGATTAAACAGAGGTGTACCTATAGTTGGAGGTACACGCATATTGCTCACAACATTGCAACACATTGCTTGACCTCGAACTCGAACCCTGGACCGCATGTTCAGTAGTACCACTAGAAGAACGGGGCAGTCACCATTTTGGTATCTATCTACAATTTTACTAGGGTAAGGGCTACCTTTTCCCATTAAATCGAACTATAAAAAATATAAGCATCCTTTCAGGGCGGGTAAGAAGGTACTCATGACTTAAAACCACTTTTACAGGACTTTTATGGGACCAAATTTTACTATAGAATAAGAATTACTGTTTCATACAAAAGTACAATAAATATCTTCCCAAAATATATGAAACGGACGTTATTTACTCTCTATTTCTGTTTTGGTCTTAAATTACATGTCGATACCCTTAATCCGCAAACCAGCCAACTCCATTTTGCTATAGTTTACAGGAGACACTTAAAACTTTCTAGTTTTTATTTTGACTAAAAAACGACATCATAATATTTTTTTTGACAAAAATGGAGTTGGCTGGTTTGCGGATTAAGGTATCGATGTGAGAAGAGTTATTTTTTATCCGACTACGGAGGGTATATGATTTTAACCAGTATGTATGTATGTTCATCTGTTCCCTCATAACTTCAAAAGTATACTTATAATAATTTGACATAATATTTTATTGCCGCTGTACTAACATATAAGCTATGGTAGCATGCGACCACGGGAAGGTACTTTCTTGTTTCATCCTTTTCAGTTTTATTTAATTTTTTGGGGGCTTATTTCAGTAATATTTATATTTTTGAAACTTGCTAATTAGACCTTTTCATTTGATACCCAATAAGGCACCGTCCCAAAATATTTATTTTTAAATTATTTACTTTATGTCCTCTAGAGGGCGTCATATTCAATTTAGTGTGATACACATAGCCTATAACCAGCGGACGGTCAAGACGCTTCTAACGATACTTCATTTGTCAAATTATTATAAGTAATCTTGAAGTTATGAGGGAACAGATAAACATAAGTATGACAATCACATACCCTCCGTAGTCGGGTAAAAACTAAGCTTCCATATCAAAACTAAACTCAATTACGCTACACAAACAGTTAAAAACTTTATCAAATGCGCAGTCAACTCCATATTGCCTTTAATGAAGATAATAAGCGCGACTGTTATCGCGAAAATTTAAGCTAATTCTGCCTTAAATGGAGAAACTTTAAGGTGGGTTAAGACTACTTTCGAGTGAGGGTAGAATATGAATAAGAATTTAGATGGTTCTTATAACGAGATACGAAAGTACAATTTGTATCTAAGTTGTAAGATCTAAACAACAATGGCCGCACGAAATTGAATAAAATCGATATAAAAGAACATTTATTTTAAGTAATGTTTGTTTTCGTCTAAATCTCCGAGCTAACTAGACTTCGAGAGAGATTTCGAGCGGCCATTGTTGTTTACATCTTTGGAAAATTTAAAAACGCCGGGACCTTAGTGACGTTTTTGTGAGGTTATCGACTGGTGACCGTTACAAAAACAGCCACAATTTTTTTTTTTTTCAGTTTTATCTTGTTTAGATGTCGATACCCATCTCGTCTGCACAGTTTCGTTAGCTAATTTAATTGGATCCTGTAGATTATTTGCAGCTCCTCAACTTTATTCAAATTCAATCTGTAGATTTTCCCTTTCCATAAGGCTACGGACACGAAGTCAGCGGGCGCGGCGCGGGGAGCGGCGTACGAGCGGTGCGCATTAGTCTAGCGGTGCCCGCGCGTCTGCATTGACTTTCAAAATGATGTATCAAAAAGAAGTTGTCGTCGCTGTTTAGACATTTCGTTCGCGAACAAAGACACGAGTTTCTCATACCAGAACACTACGCCGCTCTAGCACCGCGCGATCTGCCCGCTGGCTTCGAGACCGGCACCCTAATTGCGTAACACACTATCAATCGGAATTTCGAAACATGTGTCTGCACAACACATAAATAACGTAATGAATGTTGTTGAACTGTCAAAATTAAATTGATTCCGACGCAATTGCCCCGCGCGCCAGTCTACATTGCCGCGCCGATACCCGCACCGCCGCCGCCGCCGCCACCGCCCCCGCTTCGCAATCGCTGACTTCGTGTCCGTGGCCTAACACGTTGTATGCCAACATAATAGTACGTGGTTTGTGGTTGACAGAGGAAATAATCTATGTCTTAGTGATTATCTGGTTATAATTGTAATAAGGGATTGTTAATTGCCGTGCTATTATTAGAATCTTGTTCAATAGGCTAATTTGTGATAAGGTAATTGGAGTTTGCGGTCGTTGAACTGTTTGATGAGGTAATACGTACTTAGTCTGATAGAGGAGTGCAATTTGAGATAGTGTTAATCAAGATGCAATGTCATAATACATAATATATCGCCTTGTTACTCCCGGGGGTTTGTCAGAGGTATACCTATAGGGAGCAGTGGTGGCCAAGTGGTAACGCCCGCGACTTAAGAGTTGTAGGTCGTAGGTTCGAATCCAGACAGGCGCTTTACTTTGTGTAAATTATTTCGTCACCACTGCTCTGAAAACGGTGAGGGAACACATCGTGAGGAAACCGGCCTAGAACCAAAAATTGTAAGACATGTGACATCTGCCAACCCGCAGTGGGCCCGCGTGATGGATTACGGCCCACTCCCTCTCACTGAGACGAGGCCTGTGTCCCAGCAGTGGGAACATTATCAGTATATAATGTTCTCACTGCTGGGACACAGGCCTCCTCTCGGTGAGAGGAAATTTATATTAGTATGGTTTTTATTGTAAAAACAAATTTAGAGGTATCTTCATGATTTTTTTCTATCGTATCAAATTAGTTGTAGGTGTTTTCAACACACTATCGAACTAGCAAACTTGAGGAATATCATATATATTTTTCCGATTTTGTTTACTGTAGTCGATTACATACTTGTAGGCATTACAAACTTGCGTTTTTTGCGTTTAGGTCCTTTAAGTTCATATTACCCTATCAAACGACTATTTCATGAAATCATGACACTTGAGACCAATTATAACTCAAGGAGTTGTATTCCAGCAGCTGATTCTAAAGATTATAATTTTGTAGTCGTATTTGTTACGGGCCATCTTAGCGACTTCGGCGTAATGAAGATGCTGCCAATCGTGAACCAAACCAAAATAAAAATAAACTCTCCTCCGCCAAAGCTTACAACTTGTACCACAACAAAGGGTATGTTCAAGTACTAGCTAAGTACACCCAAGTCGGCTGAAATTTAATTTGATGAATGAGCTGTTGGTTTTCTATGAATAAAATTAAATTTTATTCGAGAACATCCATCGGTTTCTTACTAAACTTCAACTAAATCCGACGATCCTGCATACTTATCTCTTTTGTTGACTGTACATAATCAGCTTATAATGTATCTACTGCTGGGACATAGGCCTTTTATCAGTGAGCCGTAATCCGCAACACGTGCCCAGTGCGGGTATCACATGTCTTCGATTTTTTGTGTAAATAATTTCATCACCACTGCTCTCAAAACGGTGAAGGAAAACATCGTGAGGAAACCGACATTTCCTAGAACCAGGAATTCAAAAACATGTGACCTCTACCAACCCGCATTGGGTCCGCGGGGTGGTTTACGGTCCACTCCGTATCGAAGAGAGGAGACCTGTGTCCCAGCAGTGGGAACATTTAGGTCGGTTATGTACAGCTCAATCTGTCGAGCTCCGCTATTGAGACACAATTGATTTTCTATTGTTTTGACGCCAATAGGCGACGCGCGGTGCTTGAAGCTATGTTTTCTCTTTGAGATTTTTACAGAATAGACCGGTCGGTGTCGTATAGAAAAGACAAAAACGTTGATCACCAAACTTGAAGGTTTTCTGAGTGTTGTCAGTTCCAGACTTGTAAACAATTAAAATACAAATTGTGTGTGTATTGGTGTAGGCAGACGCCAGCACATCAAGCTACTACAATCTGTCAAATTTCTTTAATAGATTTTCAACTTTATCGCTAAAGCATAAGGTTCAAAGTTGATTGGGAAAATTTGACAGTTTCGGGTAGCTTGATGTGCTGGCGTCTGTACACAAAATCTGCCAGACCGAATTTCGGCAACCAATCTCAGCGGAGACCAGCCTTCGGCGCGGGAGAAATAATAATATTATATTGCACAGGTGTGTGCCAATGGAAAAACCCAATAATACTTTTGCCACACCCGGGAATGGAACCCAGGACCCCACGCTCAGCAGTCGCGCTTGCGATCACAAAACCAACGGGGCAGTTGTATGTGTACATAATTGGATATTAATAAGAAAAGGACACATTGGCAAGTAACAGGCATGTCAGGTTTTGAACCTGTAATCTTCTAGCCCTTTTTTTTAAGCTATTGCATAGCTTTTATCGCGGGCTTTGAGCGCGGCGACCGAATCAAGAAATTCCGTAACGAAAATAAACCTAACACCCCCCACTCCGACCGGCACAGCGGTGCGGCGTTGAAAGCCGTGCATCGTCTAACGTTGTTTCAGTTCGGCAGACTTCGGCACGGTTTTTGTGTGCGTGCGACTAGACGTATGCGTGTAGACTGTACGAAACTCGCATAAGTTGATAAAAAATGCTATGCAATACCTTTACCGCGGCAGTCCCCGAGTGCCACACGTATTTTTTTTTTTCTTTTTTGGATAGCAAATCATCAAATGACCCCTCCCGTACTGGGTGGAGCGGAAGGGAGTGTCAGACTCTTACTGACTAAAACCCATCCGTGTTCCTTCCTCAGCCCTTTATGTTCCGGGGTAGCAGTAACCCTTTCGGACAATCCTACTACAATCTTCTAGCCCTAAAAGCTCCTCCGTACAGTATCCATTATCCGCAGCATACCAAAAAGAAACAAAGGTTGTTGTTGTTCTAAATTATTAAATCCACTTTAGGCGGATTTAATTAATCTTTTTTTTTGTTCCGAAACATTTTCCAACCATACTGTTGTGTTTTATGACTGGCGCTCATCTGGCGAAGCGCAACGCAGTGCGGTAGTTACTACCAAACAAACATTGACCTTGCTTGAGTTGAAATAAAGTTGACATTAAATAAACTTCTATTAGCTCGAGAGCGTATCTAAGCGGAAAGAGGTGCGCGTCTCAGGCTATTTATTTTCGAGTTTATTTTTAGGTACGCAATGTTGATTTTCGCTGCGCCTCGCCAGATGTGCGTCGGCCTTTACAGGAAAATAGCCTTGAGGCTACTTAAGTCTCTTGTCGCAGAAGATTTCACAAGCCATTACAGTTTCCTTTTAAGACCTTGAAGGTATAATTTAAATCTTTTTAATTATGACTGAGTTGCTTTTCTCAAAACATGTCTTCCTGACGAAAAACCGGTCAAGTGCGAGTCGGACTCGCGCACAGAGGGTTCTGTACAAATTTTTAGGCATGTAAATAGTTTATTACGGATTTTTTTTAATGTAACTACGGTTTTCGGATTTTTTCCTTTACTTGTGCTAGGTACATGACATTGCTTCTTGCCAAATTTCATGATTCTAGATCAATGGGAAGTACGCTATAGGTTTTCATTCCGGAACATAATCGCCCCTATCTTTTGATTACGTTGACTTAGAAGTTTGATTTTTTCACTGCTTCAAGGGATTGCAGCCCTGAGTATTTGATATTAATTTCAACTTGATAACTCCACGCGTTCCTGAGAAAAAGGGTCTTGACCGACAGACAGAAGGACAACGAAGTGATCTTATAAGGGTTCCGTTTTTCCTTTTGGGGTACGGAACCCTAAAAAACCAGTATAAGCTAGCCTCGTAAAGATGGTCACCCATACATGGACCAACCGCGGCAAGCGTAGCTTAACCCGATCGATCGACCCGTGCGGCTGTTATTTCTTAGTCACAAGCCCCTCTCTCCCCATGGGAACGTGCTACCGGGACAAAAAGTAGCCTTTTTTCTTCCCCAAGATGGCATCTATCTCCTTCATCATCTGCGAAGCTTTCTCCTCCTCCGCCTTCCTTTTTTCCTTCTTCCTCTGTTTGCTTTTATTCTGACTGATATTAAACACGATTGTACTGTGCTGCTCGTAAAAGATGTCAACAACCTGTCAAATCCAATACCTACATACAAGTTCTCTATTTCGCCACGTTCATTTAGCAAGATCCATGTCGGAGTAGTTCATTTAGTGCCAACTCTATTTAATGCACTGTCAAGCAACTAAATATATTATTCATTGACCAAACTGGCGATGTCCGTTATATTTAGTGTGAAGGCTAAATGCTACAAAAGCGATCACACTAGGCTTCGTCTAGGGTGAATGCGCGGTGGCTAGGCGGTAGCGTGCGCGGTGGCGGGCGCGATAGCGGGAGGTGCGGTAGTGGATTTTATCGAGCACTGGAATTTCAACTCTTGGTGGTTAACTGATCATTGAAAATCTAACAGAGCATCTAACAGAGCCCATCTCAGCGCGTCAAAAAGGCAGACTACTGGATTTTCAACTCTTTGCGTTAAGCAGTACGTTGAAAATCCGTTGCGCGAAAAAAAATCGCCGCGGGTAAAACTTGACGCTGTGAGCGCGGCGATTCCGTATTTAATTTATATTTTGGGATCCAACGGAAATCCGAACTAATATTATAAATGCGAAAGTAAGTTTGTTTGTTACCTTTTCACGCCTAAACCACTGAACCGATCATCCTGAAATTTTCCATATACGTTGTCAGGTGTACAGCTTAAACGGACATAGAGTACATTTTATCCCGAAAAAAAGTGCTGTTCCCGAGGAAAACAACAATAACGTTATTATGCTTATAGATGGCGTCACGTGTCTTTCGAATCATGATTGAATTATATTAGAAACTCGAAACTTACGCGGGTGAAACAGCGGGGCGCAGCTAGTTCATAATAATGTTTTGTGGGATCCAACGCCAAAAATATTAACCTGGGATCGAATGAAAATAAATCCTCTGTGCGTAGTCCTGTCATGCCATTTGTCACTTCCATATGGCGGTTTCATTTGTTTTTACTGCGCGCCCGCTTTAGCTTCCGCGTATTTTCCTCACCCTGTCCGAGGCCTCTAGATGTTACTAAACCGATGAAACTAACAAACCATTGTTTCCCTAATTCTGGCCTAATGATTTAAATATAGTTTGTTGAACATATTGATGGGTGTACAAGAATAGATGTTGCGTTGTGTGTTTATTTTGAGTCGATATGTACTGTGTTATTTATTGTTTAGCTTTAGAATCTTTGTGTTTCGAATGAGTATTTTCGTCAGATGGACTGCACCGCCGAGGCCGGCCCAAGAAGAGATGGCGAGACGACCTAGACGAGTACCGCAAGGGTCGGATAAATGTGGCTCTAGAAAAGGATGCCTGGAAGGATTTGGGAGGCTTTTGCTTAGCAGTGGGACAGTGAAGGCTAAGTAAACACTTGAAAATACTGTTGGAGCTGCTGAAGATTGTAAGTCTATCTTTGCATTGTATAAATTCAATCTCCTAGTATTGTATAATTGCATAACACATGTGTGAGTACTATGTACACACTATAAAGCTACCATTTACTGGGTACGTCTTTCATTGACTTGAATGTGCTCTGGCGGCTGAGAGTATGTCATGCTCACTCAAATGTCTCGCTGATGGTGGCGCATGTGTTGGATCATTTAGCTCCCTTCAAAATGGTTGAGCTGAATGGTGCTGATGCATGCGTCATGTTCGTGAACGGGCGCCGTCAGTAGGGACTGGTCATCTCTTTGCTGACATGGCTTATTTTAATTTATTATTTGAATTGTTGTTTTTTCTCATCTTTTCATTATGGACGCTTTTAACGTTCTGCATCGTTCTCACATGTATAATTTTTAACATGAATGATGTAACCAAGACTTTGTAACCACATTATTTTGATTTAAAAGAACACTCTTTTAAATCAAAATAATGTGGTTACAAAGTCCATGGAGTTTCTTGCCCGTTCTTCTCCATAGGTACCTACGCTTTGGAATGGGCAACTAGCTTAATTTTTTCTGACTGACTGACTTCTTGACAATTCAAAAGTGCCTGTAAATGGTTTAATTGAAATAAATGCTTTGAGTTTGCGTTTGAGTAAAAAAAGGGAATTTTCGGTGCATTTTAAATAGCCCCTAAATGTCTTACATAACTCATCAACATCATCCCCAAAGGCTCCCCAAGAGAGGCGTGTCACGCTCGCGCCTCTAGTAGAACAATTTCTATGAAAACTTAAAGGAAAGCGTTCTATCAAAATCGCGTCGCACAGTCGCGACGCGGCTGTATGCAGGGAGTCTTTATCCCATGACTTGGGGTCGACGAATATTTTGGGGCCGGCTTCCAGTCTAACCAGATGCAGCTGAGTACCAGTATTTTACATGGAGCGACTGCCTATCTGACCTCCACAACCCAGTTACTGCGTAATACGATACCCGTTGGTAAGACTGGTTGTCAGACTTTCGGGCTTCTGACGACCCGTAACGACTGGCAAAGAACCACGAATGACAGCCGGGACCAACGGCTTAACTTGCTTTCCGAGACACGGAGGGGTCTTGGTATGTAAAGATGGTCACCCATCCACGGACCAACCGCGGCAAGCGTAGCTTATCTTGATCGATCGACCCGTGCGGCTGTTATTACTTAGCCACAAGCCCCTCAATAATGATGCTTCTAATCGATCCAAATAGATTTTGCCAGTTAAAGAAAAGGCACCGTGCCGGCAGAAGTGAAAACTTGAATATTAACGTTGTGCATTTTTGATACTCGTATTTTGGAATGTTTAAGGAATAATTTTGCACGAATTGCTTTAATTATCAGTATAAAAGTACTATCATTTATGTGGTAGAATACAATATTTATTTATTGCGCTATCGTACACAAATATGACAATTTATATACGAACATTCGCGCAAGCGCCCTGCGCCGCCTAAACGAAACAGCAGGCATACATTTTCGCCGCGCCATAGAAAGAGAGGGGGATACTTCCTCTCCTACGCCGCGCCGGCTGTCTAGTCTCCATCCGTCTTACGAATTTTCGATCAGGTCACGTGTCCTGACGCGAGTTTAACATTTTTTACCCATTACAAAAAAAGTGTACAACGCCGCTAAAGAAGTTTTCACTTTCAAAAAAATTGCTGAAAAGGATCTCTTATTGCTCTTAAACACGCAGACAAACCTGCGGGTACACATAGTACCAAATAACAGCGCAATATCGTAAAAATATGCAAAGATACCCTTCTGCGCTGCCATAAAAGTTATTACGACAGTAAGGTAACAAGGATTTATGCCTGTGGGAGACTAGTTTGATGCCGGAGAACCTATACCACCGGGGGACATCCAAGAGTAATGGCTTTATGAGTTGAAAGATTCTTTATGAGGGTGTGTTGGTTGGTTTTCTTGGGACTTAGTTGTGGGTGGAGTGTTTTAGATAGTGCGTTACATGAGGAGGTTGGGTCGAAAATTTTCGGTTCATCCTCCTAGCCATTATAAAAAGAAAAAAAAAATCTTTGAGTACGCTGTGCCGGTACAGTGTTCTAATAATTGTGTGCTGCACCTGACGACGTCATTACGTCAGCGCCGGCTGTCTCTGAAAACCAGCGCTGGGGCTCTGTCTTGTATAGGGTCGCAGCATTATGCTGAGCGATAGCCGTTTTGCGTGGATGTTTCCCTTACTTTTTACTTACTTTTTAGGGTTCCGTAGCCAAATGGCTAAAAACGGAACCCTTATGGATTCGTCATGTCTGTCTGTCTGTCTGTCCGTCCGTCCGTGTGTCACAGCCACTTTTTTCCGAAACTATAAGAACTATACTGTTGAAACTTGGTAAGTAGATGTATTCTGTGAACCGCAGTAAGATTTTCACACGAAAATAGAAAAAAAAGAATATATTAAAAAATTTTTGGAGTTTCAGTTGTAAGTATGGGGAACCCCAATCCCCATACTTACAACTGAAACTCCAAAAATTTTTTTTCATCAAACCTGTACGTGTGGGGTATCTATGGATAGGTCTTCAAAAATGATATTGAGGTTTCTAATATCATTTTTTTCTGAACTGAATAGTTTGCGCGAGAGACACTTCCAAAGTGGTAAAATGTGTGTCCCCCCCCTCTAACTTCTAAAATAAGAGAATGATAAAATTAAAAAAATATATATAATGTACATTACCATGTAAACTTCCACCGAAAATTGGTTTGAACGAGATCTAGTAAGTAGTTTTTTTTTAATACGTCATAAATCGAAAACCGCAATTTACCTTTCACAAAGTTACAACGAACTACAAGAACTTTTATATTATGTTACTTGCTGCTACGGAACCCTTCATGGGCGAGTCCGACTCGCACTTGGCCGGTTTTTATTTTTTTTTGTGTTATGTTCACCGCAAATAAACGTTTTTTCTTTCTTTCTATAATGTTCCCACTGCTGGGACGCGGGCCCAGTGCGGGTTGGTAGATGTAACATGTTTTGAATTTTTGGTCCTAGGACAAGCCGGTTTTCTCGCGATTTTTTCCGCACCGTTTCGAGAGCTGTGGTGATGGAATTATTTACACAAAGTAAAGCGCCTGTCTGGGTTCGAACCTACGTCCTACAACTCGTAAGTCGCGGCCGTAAGCTCTGGGCCACCACTGCTCACGCTTGCTTGCTCTAATCACTTCGCGTTAATATCCGGCAATGGGATGGGGTCCCTTAAATACAAAACCAACAAGCAAGCATCTATCTCATCCAAACAGGGCCGGCTAAGCATTCATAATAGGTTCAACTCTACGTTATCCAGATTGCCCGGTTACAGCGAAGATTTGACAGGCGACTGTCAGTAATAACCGGCTGCCTTTGTCGGGGATTCCTCTTGTGTCTACGGTTTAGGGGAAATCTAGCTAGGGCTGCTACAAATGTTTTGGATTATTTATGACTAGCTGCGCCCCGCGGTTTCACCCTCGTCAGTGTCGATACCGTACAAATATCGGGATAATAAGTAGCCTATATGTCAATCCAGGGTGTCAGCTACAGCCACACAAAATTTTATCAAAATTGGTCCAGCCGTTTGAGCGTGAAGAAGTAACAAACATATAAACACACACACGCACTCGCTCACAAACTTTCGCCTTTATAATATTAGTGTGAAGTGTGATTAGTGTGATAGTGTGATTTGTGTGATGTGATTGGCTCACATCAGGGCAAAGTCCGTTTCGCATACAGTACAATCATCTATTACTGTGAGCTATGAAGTGAGTCTAAATTCTCCAAATTTGGAGATTTTTAGAATCTCCTTTGGATATTTTAGACTGTCTGTCATGATATCTCCAAGCACTTTGAAGATTTTAGACTGATGAATGCAAGTTCTCTTGTGATATTTTTCTACACCGAAATCTCAAAAATAATGAATTATTTTGATTATTACTAAATCTTACTCACGTTGTCTTCATGTGAAGGAAATAAAGAAAGAAAGAAGAAGAAAGAAACTACGTTTATTTGCGAGTACAACTGCAACGTAGCATTACAACTGAATAGACTGGTATTATGTTTAGTCGGTTAACTAACTTACGTAGTTTTTTTTGTTTACCTTTATTTAAGTATCTAATCTTATGGAGTATATATTAAAATATTTCAAAGAACTTCCTACTGCTAAATTGCATTATATCAAAAAAGACATTAGATGCTACTATCCCCATTGGTAAGTGATCAATTTATAAATAACCGGGTAATTTTCTCTTATCCGATCCAATAACGTGTCATAACCCATAACTATTATTATGAGCAACCCATAAGCGTGTAAGTACCACAGAGATGTAATAAGCGCCCCGCTGTTTGATGGGATCATTTTAGTTACACTCTATGGGGGATGTAAGCTATAAACAATACTGCAGATGGCTTGAAGAATTTTTTGGAAAAAAAAAGATGGATCCTCAGAAAAAATATTCTTATTCATAAACAGTTTATTATTTTATCAGCTTTATAAACTGTGGTATATGTTACTAAGGGATGACGTTATTAAAACACGGGCACACGGTTAGATCGTATATTTCGGACTGTCAGCTGCGGCCGGCGCCTGACCTACCTACCTTACACACATTATCAATATACCAAAAGTAGTATAGTAGTATATTAAAGTAGGTAACTTCTATTACGCCGCCACTTTATTTACAAGAAAGTACATGTCCAACCCATCCACATAGGATGACCACTGCCCCGTTTTCACGTCACATTCGCTCAACTTCCCAATCGACATCTCGAGTATTGTTCAAATACGCAAGCGACATCCACATAGGTAATTAACATCGGTAATTGTCCTCGTCGTCACTGTGATATATGTATGACGTTATTAAAACACGGGCACACGGTTAGATAGTATATTTCGGACTGTCGGCTGCGGACGGCGCCTAGGACCTACCTACCTTACACACATTATCAATATACCTACATTACATAAACCTAAAACAGGTATATTTCCGTGACATAGATGAGTCCTAGAGTGGAGGCCGTGTATCGGTAAGCGTAGCGATGTATGCCCCCAGCTTGATGACCCGATGGCCTTACAAGGTGGCTGGGACAGACTAGATGTGACAGAAAGACGGAGGGTGTTGTGGCGCAGCCTGGGAGAGGCCTGTTAAATTAAAAGTATTTATATCTTAGAGAACAATGATCCATATTATGTTAGTGAGTTAAGTACAACTTAAAAGCTATGTTAGTGTGTTATAATTATAACTAAACTAGCTGCTGCCCGCGACTTCGTCCGCGTGAAATCCTATCCTAACTTAATATTATAAATGCGAAAGTAAGTTTGTTTGTTACCTTTTCACGCCTAAACCACTGAACCGATCGTCCTGAAATTTTCATATACGTTGTCAGGTGTACAGAAACGGACATAGGGTACCTTTCATCCCTAAAAAAGTGCTGTTCCCGAGGGAAACAACAATACACGTGGCGCCGTCTGTTACCATAATAACGTTATTGTTGTTTTCCTCGGGAACAGCACTGCACCTGCATGAAATTATATGTCAAGCAGTGGAACGCTACAGGCCGAGTTGAATGAACTTTCCGCGTGAACGTAGTAAAAAATGAAACGGCATTTGTATTTAGCAGAACAATCTAGTTTTTACTATTGCAGTAGAGCTAAGTTCACTTCGAACCTCACTTAATTTCGTCATCTTGAAATACCAACTTACTCTTTTATGTAATTTTAAAATAAGTAGTTGCATGACTGAGTACCAAAAATCACACGGCCACACCACTGAAAATGAACGAGTAAAACAAAAAACTTTAAAACTCCAGCAGTCCAAATCGATCTAAATTGAGATAGACATAAGCAGCATTCAACAGGTCGTACCTACAATATTTTTATATTTTGTGTCTAGTGATATCTAGGTAAGTATAAAAACATTACTTTTTATCTAAAAATAATATTTTCTCAATTCAGTCCCACAATTTTCCCCTAGCGAGTGCCAACCCTACTCGGAACCATATCTATCAGTCATATTCTGACGTAAATCTATCTCAAGGGTTTACCATTTAATTGTTTAATAGCTCTTTTGTTTTATATTAAAATTGCGAGGATTTATTTATTTTCTCATGCATAAGACCCGCATATTTCTCATAAGGATTCTGTGTTATCCCACATTTAACCCGTCTGCCTTCAAATCAAGAGTGAACAGGCATCTTCTGGGCACGTTCGTTCCATCATAGACCTCATCTATCGCTTTCCATCAGGCGTGATCGAGGTCAAGAGTGCGCCCATTTAGCAATAAAAAAAAAAAAAAAAAAAGGAATTTATTAAAATACTTTAAAGAATCCCTACATATGCCTATTTCTTTGTCCAAAAAAAAACCACAAAAACGTGAAAAATAACTTTAATTTCGGAATTCGGTGTCTTTGGCTTTTTGCCAGTGAATTCCGAAATTAACTTTAAATTTAAAGAGACTATGACCTCTGAGTTTGTTTCGACGTTTCTTCTCAAAGATCAGTCAGCTAGGAAATGCCGGCGCCCTCTAGTTTAAAAATATTAACATGTACAAGTGTCTTAACACATTGCAGGACATTGAACGAGACACATTAGAAGTCTTATTGTTATTACGTCGAGTAGCGTTAAGGGGCACTTAACGCTACTCGACGTAATAACAATAAGACTTGTGTGTGTTGCAAAGTGTTAAAAGATCTACTTACAGAATAAACATTTCATTTCATTAAATTACTTACAATTTTTTTTTAAATGCACCAAACAAGCGTACACAATTTGGCAATTCAGCAAGTTGTTAAACATCAAAAGTTACTGATGTCTATTCAATATACAACAGCATGCACACTACATTTAGTTTTCCATTAATCAAACTCAAGCCAAACCGTCCTGTGTCATAAATAAAAAAATGTCGGCCATACATCAGTCGAGTTAGAAAATGGAAGCCTAGAAAATATCCGTTCAGCCGAAAATTTAAAAAATACAACGGTGCGTTTTATCTAGTGGCCCGTCAAAATGGACTGTTAACTATGTAGTGTTTTTCATGGCCTACAGTGTATTTATTACACAATATACTTTGGCAGTGGCTTCCAACCTTTTTGCAGTGAAACTTCTTTACGCACGCTTGACTTGGGGAGTAAGCTGGCGAACGCGTGGCGTAAGCGTTGCGAAAAGTGTGATCGGGTGAGGCGAACGGGAGTTGAGTGGGGGATATAAGCAAGAGAAAGCAGGGCGCGCGCACATTTTCTTTCTCTCTTCCTCTCATAGCCAAATACGTTTGAAGTTTCACTTCAGTCGTGTGGTCATAAGCACACTCGGTTTTTTTGTTCGTGTACCTTTCTGAGAGGCAATCCTCGTAATTAAAAGAACGTTCACAGTCTGATCTGTCAATAATATCTCTAATTTCCCTACATTTTTGACAAGTTTTTGACATTGATTGTCGCTAGGATGAGATTGCGACTAGATTTTGAACGTTTTTAATTACGGGAATTGGCCTTCTGATTTCTTTGTTGCAGAGACCGTAAAGTTCCAGAAAAATAAACTGTACCTCTCTATGTAAAAATAAAGTTTTAATTAGCTAAAGTTTTACTTGTATTCGTTAACCTCAAAGGTAACATCCATTTTACCCTAAGCTAAGATCGGCTTGCTATCGCGGGTAGAACTGTTATTGTTGTTGCTTTTTGTTGGTTGTTTATTTATATTAAAAAGTGGTTTTGCACACAAACGTAATACTATTTTTTTTTATTTTACCTATGACTAGGAAAGTATGGTAAATATAGTATTAATATTCATTCATGGTGCAAACAAAACTAATTAGTCTCCTCTGCACCATCAGGTCAATGGTGCATACGACAAAAGTATGGTGAAGTAGTTGTATTAATATTCATGGTGCAAACGAAACTAATTAGTCTCCTTTGCACCATTGATGGTGCAGGTCAATGGTGCATACGGTACAACGGGACCTAGATAAGCCTGGCACAGGAGCGTAGAGATTGGCACATGAAAAGAAATGTCTATGCTGAGCAGTGGGTGAAGTGGAGCTGTAGATGACGATGATGATGAGGTCGGCTTCCCCGAAATAATAATATTGTGTAGAAAATTAAATTCTTTTTGTATCAATATAATGGAGCTTGGACATTCCGTAAAATCTTTTACGGACCTTAATATGTTAGTTCTTGCGGACCACTGGTTGAGAACCAATGCTTTACACTGTAGTGCACGCTTTTTGACCCCCCAGTGTAATGTCATAAATCTCGCTTCTGTAGCTAATGCGCGTTCCGGACAAAGTTCCCGTTGCGATTCCTAGAGTTCCGCGGGAACGTAAGGAAAACATTCGTCATGCAATTCTTTTTCCTTTTCTAGCTCATGTTGGGGTTGGCTTTAGAACTCTTGCGGCTGAATTTCAGAATTTTACTCGTAAATACTCGGAATAAAGGCAGTCTGACATCCGCAACTATGAGAGTGAGCTTTGCTTAAAACTTTTTGTGAAGTTTGACGTTATTTATTTTAGACTTGTGTTTTGCATATCATATACTTACTACAATATTATAAATGCGAAAGTGTGTCTCTTTGTTACCTATTCACGCTTAAACGGCTGAACCAATTTAAATGACTCTTGGTATTGAGATACATAGTTTGAGTCCCGGGAGAAGACATAGGATAGTTTTTATCCCGATATTCCCACGGGATCGAAACATATGCGGGTAGAACCGCGGGGCGCTGCTAGTTAAAAATAAGAAGTTTATTTGTGCCAGCTGAAATAAAGGCACTTGTGAATGAAGGGTATTTTACCAAGGACATAGGATAGTATATTGTGTTCGTTCGTATGTCATTTTTAACTATTAAGTATGAGGATTTGTGTTTCCCGCATTTAGCAGAATCCTGTGGTCTTATCCCCACCGCCGTATCTCCACTTTAACGTCGTGGTGGGGCTTGCGCACATTGAACTCGAGACCTAGTTTACCTTGCCAAAACAGTTCTAGGGTGAAGAGCCAGACCATGAAAGATACAGAAACCCGCAGGGTAGCATGTGGCAAGCTGCTGAGTAGTAGCGACCCCACGGGCCCTATCTCCCGGGAATCGTCTTGTTCCTCACCTCTGGCTTGCCTTTATTTGGCCGGCTGGAGTGAACACTGACGAGGAACAGAGCACCCACCTCTTCCTTGCCTTTATTGGCCGGCTTGAGTGGAGATTTGCAAGTGCAAACGTGCTTGGGGGAAGGAAGTATTCCAGTAAGTGCTCGTAGGGATCTTCACCATCTTCTGGGCTCTGGGATCGTTCTGAAAGCCGTGGAATACCTTTCCACTCCTCAAGCACCTCAGGACATGCTGCTCCTTATCGTTACCTATCGTTACGTCACTATGTGCTAGCGTCGGTTTATGTTTGATACAATCACACTACCGAAAGTTTGTGTGGGGGTGTGTGTGTGTGTGTTTATATTATGTTTGTTATTTTTTCACGCTCTAACGGATAGACCAATTTTAATAAAATTTTGTATGGAGGTAGCTGACACCCTGGATTAACATATAGGCTACTTTTTATCCCGATATACCCACGGGAACGACATTTATGCGGGTGAAACCGCGGGGCGCAGCAAGTTATAATAAAATTGTTTCATAAACATGAAATGTATGATACAATTTAATTATTACAGTTCAAGCCTACCTGATTTCTTGTTTTTTTAAACACCCATTTTTAAGAACCCATAAAGAATATTCCCGATTTGTACTTTAAAACCCACTAGAAAATCTAAGTGGTCGAGCGGGTGTAAAACATTTTATTAGTGATTCGGTTAAATACAAAGCCCGAGCTTTTACTAAGGTAATAAAAGTCGTGTTTCACTCTCTCATGAAATACAAAAATACCTCTAAAAGTATTTAGCTTTATCTATTTTCATTATTTATAATGGATCTTGATTTCTTCATTTTTACGGAATTTTAAGGTTCATTGTTGGTTTAATGTTTTTGATAGACTTGAATAGGGAATGTCTAAAAGATGGGTCTTTTATATTTTTCTCAGTCGTTAGGAAAACTTCTTCTTAGCTTGTCGATGGCAACCTAAATGGACTCGGCCCAGAATTCGGCTACGTGTTTGGGGCCATCACTAGCGTCCATCAGTTCCTGTAACGTGCAGCTGACAGGACACGCAGGGTGTCCCATTGTTTGTGGAACAGTATCATATTTACACTGAAAGGCGAAGTCGTCTAAAACATTATTTTAATGGTCTTTTGTAGATATAATAATAAAATTTGCATGTAAATGCCTTTCTAACTCAACATTTTCAGATTTTAAGGGCGAATTGTGGCCCTAAAAATTCTACAATAAAATATTTTACACAAAAAGCGTGTTTGTTGCAAGAAGGTATTTGTTGGTTTGTTTTTTTTTTACACAGCAGCGGAGCAAGAAATCGACGTACTCGTAATTGGGTGAAAAGCTACTTGTAATCTGTCAAGCTCCGCTAATGAGACCCAATTAATTTTCTACTGTTTCGTCGCCGATCGGTGACGCGCACCGCTTGACCGGTTAATTACGGTAAACGCCGCGAGTAAAAGTAGGTATTTAAATAAAATTGAAATCGAAATAAAGCTATAACCTATTTTAATGTCCAACTTAATTAATTTTAATGTACATTACTTGATTATTTACCTTCAAAACAAGGACACTATAATATCATAATTATTCGTGTGTTCAATTTAGCGAACTTAATTGTATATGGACAGAAATGAGGCAGAAATAATTTACTTGTGTTCGTTAAATCAGGCATAAATTATGAACGTTCATTATAATTGTAACAATGGAATTAACTTCGGTGAATTAGGTAGATATACAACATTATTTTTAGTATATGCGAAACCTGAATATAGTTTGTTCAGAATAAGTAACTGAATCGATTCCAATAATTTTTACCCCATGTTATATTTTGGCCCAAAAATATTTAAAAAAGGTTAATAGTTGGACACCCCGAGTATATATATGTGCCGAGGAGCGACTAAGTAGGTAGTTATCTACCATACGCGCACAATGGCGCGGCGCCGGCGCACAGCGAGCGGGGCGGGGGTGCAGCAACCTCAGTCACCCGGGTACCACTGGTTGGCGCGCACGTGTCGCGTGGGTCCAACTGCATAATTGCGAGCGCGCGGCCGCCGCGGGCCACAGTTGTGTTTCGGTTGATCGTGTACTTACCTATCGTATGTAAAAAGTGTCGTGTAACTGGACTGGACGTGGACTTTCTCATACACAAACGTCCAGTACACAGAAACAACGATAACAGTGATAACGTATCCCTGGCAGCGCGGCGGTACGAGGAGCAATCAGAGTATCGTGGAACACAATGCTTTGCCGTGATGATTAACATTTTTAAACACGCCAAGATGGTTAATTGTAGAAAGTTATTATTTGTACCTACAGCCTGCTGTGGTTAAGTAATGCGATGTTTAACACTTTTCATCCACTTTGAACAAATCGCATTGACTACATTGTATCACTTACGGCTTACGAATAGATAAGTAATTACTTATTCGTAGCTTACGGCTGCATTTATTTACGAATAAAGTACATTATAATAACTACCTACACTTGACCATTACGACAGTCCAAAGCCTGCAAGTGTGATGGAAAATGTTATCACCAGTTAATTACAATACAATCGCCGCGCCGTACCTAACGGCACGCGGTGGGGGAGACCATGTTTTTGGACGGACAAACAGGTAACATAACAAGCTTATAACTTGGTGATTATTCATGATACAGTTTTGAAATTTTGTACATAGATTCTTTACATAAAAATACTAGACACGTGTTTCGGGTTTCGCATATACTAAAAATAATGTTGTATAATGTCGCATCCGGTCATTCGTTTGACTATTCGGAACGCCAGCGCCATCTGGCGGCGCTCGACAGAGTCTAGCCCGAGTTCGTGGTACAATAGAGCGTGCAACGTGGTGGAGCGGCTCTCTTCTTGGACATCGGACTTCATACAAACAACATGTGCATAGAAACTGTCCCGCGTTCCGTATCTGGTTGTATCGTGTACCTACCTATAGTGTGTGATTTGCTAGTGTGATTAATTTGTTCGTGAAATTATAATCTGATTTGAACTGCAAACCGTTTTTCTATTGCGCAATTACCAACACTATACCCACAGTATTTGCCCACAGTAGTTAAAATATGGCTGATAATAACGAGACACACATGCCTTCTCCGTTATATACAATATTCGCGTTATGACGAATTATTGCATTATGGCAGGAAAGCCAAATTTCTCAGTAGTCTGTGCCTCAACGGACTCTCTCGCGACGACCACTTCAGTGTTCGATAATTTACATACACATAATCTGCATTCGCGGTTTATTTGCCAAAAATGTAAACAAATATGAGTTTATGGAAAAGTAACTTTAAATCCCACACAATAAAGTTCAGTTTACGCTACAACTTCAAACATTTTTATAACTTTTTCAATAGTATGCTAGTCACTCTGAAATCAACATAATCACCATTGAAATAAAGTTGATATTTGTTTAACTTGAAATTGAATGAACCTTATTAACCAATTCAAGTAATTTAAAGTTATCCAGTTGTCTTTCTGATCACGCTGTTAAGTCTCTCTGTTTCTTGTTAACCAGATAATGAACTAATTCTCTTTGGTCATAATTAGTTTAGAGGTTCATTATGGAGATGGGCGATTTGAGTTCTTTTTGCACTTTTTTGAAATAATATTAATTTGAAACATAAGTTTGATTAGAGCTTATTATTTATTAACATACTTACTAGTATATAAGTACTAACATAGGATATATTGTTACTAACATCTTTATGTATTTTTGTCTTTGCCAGTGTGGACCTTTTGTTGTCCGTCATATAAATAAATTATTATTATACTAGCTGCGCCCCGCGGTTTCACCCGCATAAGTCTCGATCCCGTATGAATATCGGGATAAAAAGTATCCAATGTCTTTTCCCGGGACTTAAACTATCTCTATACCAAAGGGTTTAGCCGTCCTTCCATAAGCAAACTGCCCCCGATAGGAACCTATATCGTAACCTATGTTATATTGTAGAGGGTACTAATAGTAGTTCATCGCTTAGATATTAGCTCTATATCTTAGGTAATTGAAGAGCTATTTGAAAAAAGTGTCCGGGGACGACTTCTTTTCAAAGTGATATATCTCTGTTGATTTCAAAGCTAGAAAAATAAAACCAATTCCAGTGTTTATGGTACATTTTACAGTTTATTTTATATAAATTTTCATGAGGCAAGCTTAAATAAAAATATAAAAAAAATGCAAATATTTTTTTTTTATTGATTTCTATCAGATCGAATTGAATTACCACTTTGAAAAAATTATATAATAATTGTCTATACCTTGGCTAACAGCATGCTAAGTTTCATTAAAATCCATAAGGTACATCATGATGAAAAAAAAAAAGTAAGTGGACCACCTTATGACCACTTTGTTGACGCTTTTAACTTTTAGTTTTTCAATAATCTAGTATTTAATTAAATCGTATTGCATATTTGATTTTTTAATATTGGGCATGAAAGGTTTAAAAGAAAATGGAAGGATTTTTTCTCAGTAATAGTTAAATCCATATTAATAAAAAATAGCTTTTATTAGTCATCGTCACTATTTTCATTAATTACAACGTGATCTTCTTTATTGATCTTATTTATAGAAAAAACACTGGATAATATTTCTGCTGGGCGAACTATAGGGTCCGTCGCTTAGGCCCCCAGTGGTCGAGGCACCTATGCGATTTATATCTTGCATTTGATTTTTTCAAAGTGGTAATTCAATTCGATCTGATAGAAATCAATAAAAAACAATTATTTGCATTTTTTAAATATTTTTGTTTAAGCTTGGCTCATGAAAAATTATATAAAATAAACTGTAAAGTGTACCACAAACACTGGAGTTGGTTTTATTTTTCTAGCTTTGAAATTAACAGAGATATGTCACTTTGAAAAAAAGTCGTCTCCGGACACTTTTTTTCAAATAGCTCCTCAATTACCTAAGATATAGAGCTAATATCTACGCGATGAACTACTATTAGTACCTACCCTCTACAATATAACATAGGTTACGATATAGGTTCATATCGGGGGCAGTTTGCTTATGGAAGGACGGCTAAACCCTTTTTATCTAAATCTGTTCAGCGGTTTAGGCGTGGGAAGGTAACATACACACAGACAGACAGACAGAGTTACTTTCGAATTTATAATATTAGTATGGATACAAAAACTCACGCGTTTTTCCCATGGACGGCAGAAACTACAGAAGCTACACCTGCAACGATCCTTACATTGCCCTTTTGCCTCTTTTCATACATCTGGTCATACACTCACGCCTGTTGCAAGTACTACGCATTTGATCTTTCTAAAGACCATCACTAATCAGCACCCTAATTGCGTAACACAGTATCAATCGGAATCTGAATCATTTTGAAGCAAATTGCTAATCCATTGCTTCATAAGTTTGAAAAATTTGTCTGCTCAACACGTAAATAACGCAATGAATGTTGTTGAACTGTCAAAATGAAACTGATTCCGATTGATAATGTGTTACGCAATTGGCCCACTGGTCGCTATGTCCTTCTAGGACGTTCAGTCCCGGAGTTTTCACTCACGTTTGCCTTGTAAATATCTTTTGTTAGTCGCCGTTTACTCAACCTCTCAATATAGCCAAAGCATATTATTATTATTTATTTATTTATTCAGACAAAAAATATCCATCAAATGACAAGCACACACATTTAACACAAACATAAAAATATTAAATAACATCTAAGTACTTATACAAAATCAAACAAGATAAAAATAATAAAAAAAAATTAAAACAAATACAGAATATAATTAAAAACAGAATAATTTAAATAAACACATAAACGTACTCTTTAAAAAAAAATCTGGATACATTTTTCTTCAGTCGATATAATTTATTTTATAAAAAAGCAAGGCGTAAGTTTATATTTGTGTCTATTTATGCCATTTTTGTTCGAATCCAGACAGGCGCTTTACTTTGTGTAAATTATTTCATCACCACTGCTCTCAAAACGGTGAACCAAAAATTCGAAGACATGTGACATAATCTGCCAACCCGCACTGGGCCTGCGTGGTGGATTACGGCCCACTCCCTCTCACTGGGAGGAGGCCTGTGTCGCAGCAGTGGGAACATTATAGGCTGATTATGTATGGCATTGTTATTGTATGATTCTTTAATTATGTTTTTTTTTCATTAAAGATTTCTATATCTTTTTTTAAATTGTATGTTTCATTTGACAATATCGCTCCAACGTTTTTTATCTATTCAGCAAGCAATAATCGGGGACACACACCTTTTTGCCACTCATAGCTGTACTAAAATATAAATTCCTGCAGACCCCAAAAACATCCCACATCACACTGGACCATCCCTTTTCCAAACACACATTGTCAAAACGGGTAGCTGAGGAATTTGCGCGCTTTTGCTTAAGGACCCAAGTCCTTAAGCAATGGCGCGCAAATTCCTCAGCTACCCGTGTCACTTCGAAGTACCCTTCGACTAATCCACTAGTTCCATTTTATCCTATATCATATAAAGTGGGTTTTTGAAAGAGGATATTTATCGACAGAAATGTTGTCGAATGTCGGTATTGGAATCGAATGTGTTGTCATATTTTTTTTTGGTATATTGTTGTTTGTTTGGTAAAAATGCGAGTCAAATGGATTTTCTTTCTATTATATTGACAGCCAGCCAGCCAGTATTAAAATATAATATATCCGGCTCGAAGGACCATAAAAAGTATGGTTCGTACACTTGCAGAGTTGTTGAGTTTGTGGTTCAGGTTGAAGCGCGTAGAGAAAAGATCACTTAGCTCCCGTTGGATTAATTACGTATAAAAAGTGTTTACAAGTAAAACTGTTGACGATTCCTTTCTCTAATGTTAGTCACCGCGTAGCAGTAATCGCACTCGCTGATTTGTTGTAAGGTATGTATATTTATAGTAATAAAATGACGCACGTCTGGTGCAAGCCACCGCGTCAGCAAAACATCTGAGTTTAAGACTGTACACACACAAATAGGTAAGCACTCTTTGTTCTCTCTCCTACTATGCTGTGGCCGATAACCCTTAAGCCTACCAACTGTTTTACCAACATCCATACTATCCATACTATTATTATAAATTCGAAAGTAACTCTGTCTGTCTGTATGTTACCTTTTCACGCCTAAACCACTGAACGGATTTATATGAAATTTGGCAGAAAGATAAATTGCATCTCGGGGCCTTCCCCGAGATGCAATTTATCTTTCTAAAACTATCCTATGTCCTTACATAGGATAGTTTTTATCCCAGAAATTTTTGTATGGGGAATCAATACCCGCTGAACCGCTTTAGATGAAATTTGGTATGGAGATAGTTTGAGTTGTGGGGAAGGATATAGAATAAGTTTTATCCCCGAAATTATCTCTTAAGGGTGTTAAAATGGGGGTGGAGATTTGTAAAGGGAATCAATAAAAAAAGACTATAATACTTTTATCGTGGGTGAAACCGCGGAGCACAGTTAGTTATGGAATACAATAAAGAATTTACAAGCAGCAAGAGCTACTATCCTAGCCAAGGCTATTCCTGTTGTGTTACATTGACAGTACTAGGCCGTCTTAACGTGTCCTATCTCCAACGTCTTGGAAAGCACCTAACACCATGCAGTTTCTAGTGCAAAGAGCATTGTTGTGTTCCCATTCGAATGGTATGAGTAGCGCTGTGTACCGGGGTGAAATTGAAGACGCATGGGACATTTCAAATTCGGATTTATGCACCAGTAACCATCAACCAACCAACCAGGAGGCAGAATCCAATTTAATGTAATTCGCAATTTATTATATCGAAATATCACCTAAGGTCTCCACGAGAGAGCTTCGACCTAGTTTGTGTGGAGTTCATAAGCAAAAACCTAGCTAAATGTAGACTATAAGGAAACTAGCTGCACCCCGCGGCTTCACCCGCATAAGTCTCGATCCCGTGGGAATATCGAGATAAAAAGTATCCTATGTCCTTTCCCGGGACTCAAGCTATCTCTACACCAAATTTCATCAAAATCGGTTCAGCGGTTTAGGCGTGAAAAAGTAACATAGACAGACAGACAGTTATTTTTGAATTTACAATATTATAAGTATGGATAGTATGGATGAAAAGCACTGCCTTTTGCAAATAAACATTATCTATCTTATATTTATCTATCCCACCAAAAACATTTTCATGTAAAATGTTGCCAAGACGAGACCATTGGCTCGCACTGTCAAAAAGTTATCAGAGGGGTAATTCTCGTAATTTTAAGACCGTTCACAGTCTGAAGGCCAATTCTCGTAATTTAAAACGTTCAAAATCTAGTCGCAGTCTTATCTCGGTGACAAACAAACGTCAAAAACTTGTCAAAATGTAGGGAAAATAGAGGTATTTTTGACAGATTGAGACTGAAATCAGACTGTGAACGCTCTTAAAATTATCAGAATTGCCCCTCGACCTGTGTCCCAGCAGTTGGAACATTATAGGCTGATTATGTTGTATGTACTTGTAAACGTAGTGTTATGCCCATTTTCACCAAAACTAGCCTACAGCTAAATATTGAATGCCTCAATAAAAGCGCGCTGTTGGAATTACAACGCCCGGCTGAGCGTTGAAAATTGAAAATCTTATTGTGCAACAATATATTAGGCGTCCAATTAGGTATTTCTTAAGGCTAGTCTCACGAGAACAGTGGCGGATTTACACATTTGCCGCCAGTAGGCTATTCAAATTTTGCCACCCCTACCGACCTCTACAATAATGTCCCATGTCTTTTGTATACTACTGCTTCGCCTTTTCTTCGAAAAACTTGCAAAGAGATTTGTAAAGATCGGCAACTGTGATAAAATCTACGGTAGAAGCCTGAATTTGAGCATTCACTTTGTTTATTCTTTCCAAAAAACATGGTAAGTATATAAATATTAATATTTTTAATTTCAGTAAGACATTTAAAAAAAATGTTAGCGTCAAATTTGCCGCCCCTAAAATCTGCCGCCCTCGGCTCCAGCCTACTCAGCCTATTGGTAAATCGGCCACTGCATGAGAATTATGCTAGGCAGATAACTGATCGCAGTTTATTGTTATGCACGAAAACCCTCAATACCAACCAACTATAAATTGAAATCCCAAGCATTACAGCTTCACGTAAATCTTTCAATCGTTGCTAAGTCCATAAATTCTAATGCTTCATGTGAAATCTATAGGGCTGCTATCCATGCGGGATTATAGTCCTCAAACTCCGGGAAGTTTGTACGGGATTACGTGTGTGTAGTGCTAGTCCGGGATTTGCAGTGTTTGGTTTGTAAACAGGAGTAACACGAGATCAAGAATGAAGTCTAGTAAGTTGCTTTCACATAACGTAACATCATACCAGTATTCGCCAGAGGGATTGGCAGAAGTGTCCCCAATAACAGGGGACAACTCTATTGCCTATTGCGTGGCAACAAATTTTGAGTTTAAATCCTAATCATCACACTAATATTATAAAGGCGAAAGTTTCCGAGTGTGTTTGTATGTTTGTTACTTGTTCATGCACAAACGGCTAGACCAATTTTGATAAAATTTGGTATAGAGGTAGCTGACACCCTAAATTAACACATATAATACTTTTTATTCCGATATTCCTACGGGGTCGAGACTTATACGGGTGAAACCGCGAGGCGCAGCTAGTCCTACTAATACGGTTGAATGCCGTCATTACAGACACAATTTAAAAGCCATGGTGTCTCGCGTGGATCCACGTTTAAGCATACGAAGGGTTATAAACACGAATCCATACTAATATTATAAATTCGAAAGTAACTCTGTCTGTCTGTATGTTTTACCTTTTCACGCCTAAACCGCTGAACCGATTTAGATGAAATTTGGTATAGAAATAGCTTGAGTCCCGGGAAAGGACATAGGATACTTTTATCCCGATATTCCCACGGGATCGAGATTTATGCGGGTGAAACCGCGGGGTGCAGCTAGTTGTATTATAAATGCGGATGGATGTTTGTTACTCTTTCACACAAAAACTGCTAAACGGATTTTGATGAAACTTTACAGTAATATAGGTTATACATCAGAATAACACATAGGTACTTTTTATCCCGATATTCCCACGGGGTCGAGACTTATGCGGGTAAAACCGCGGGGAGCTGCTAGTGTAAGTTAATAATAGAGTAATAATACTTCAAATAAATCGAGATAAGGGCAAGAAAATGACAACCAGTCTCACCAAGGGGTGTCGTATTACCCAGTAACTGGGTTATGGAGGTCAGATAGGCAGTTGCGCCCTGTAAAATACTGGTGTTCAGCTGCATCTGGTTAGACTGGAAGCTGACCCCAACATAGTTTGGAAAAGGCAGGCAGATGATGATCACGAAAGGCAAAAGTTGATGAAATACCTTGAGTTTTTTAAAGTTTATATCATCGTATTCTTGAAGTGAAATAGTATTGCAATCAATCCAACAGTTTTGGAGCTGTAAAGCTATTAACAAACGCATCATCTTTATTACGAACAAGCGGCAGCTGGTTTTAAAAATAAAGTAACCTAATAACCTTTAGAAACAGCAAAAATCCAGATAAATATTTTAAACATAGCATTAAGAAACTGCGTCGGAACATAAAGTATCTATCTAAACCAAAAAATAGATAGATGTAGAAGGTCGGCTCCAGACAACGTGCGCAAACGGACGCACACATAGACGCGATTTAGTTACAGCGAGTGTAAGCGCACTCGCGACTAGGGCTTCAAATACCAGTATTAATGGGAACCGGTACCTACCAGAGAAGTACCTGTACTATTGGTATTTCTAATCAGTATCGGAACTGTATCGGTACCAAACAAATATTTCCGTAATTAACCGTAAGAAAACAGATATTTTAAGCAAAAATGCTAGTTAAAAAGCATTAGAAAAATAACTTTAAGGTGCAAATACGATAGTTACGAGGTACGAACTACGAGGTACCCGTCTGGAACCGGTAACCATCTGTAACTGGTACCAATGTGGAACCGGTACCCAGGTAATGAAATAACCAAGAACCGCTAAGTACTGGTACAAGGGCTCTACTCCCTAAGCCTGAAATCCGTAGTTTCAATCGAAGTTATGGGCGATTACTCCGTATCACTTACAGACATGACGTATGATTAGTTGGGGGCCAAACTAAGAATGAAAGACCAAACGATTTGACAGTTGTCCTTACTCCTTTATAGGCCTTGTTTTGACAGATCGTCTACTTTGGAATGGACCCGTATCTTTGTTGACGGACTTAGAGGGTAGCACCTCAGAACCTGTACTTTTGGTACCGGTTCCAAGCCCTGCTCGCGACCGTCATTTGTTTAAGATCGCCGTATGTACCCGTCTATATGTGCGTGCGACTGGTTTTATTCGTTGTATGGAGCTGATCTTCTGTACCCGTATATTTAATGTTTGCACTGCAGTCATCACGTGGCGGTATAAAAGTCAGATTAGATTCATGAACAAGTCTGTTTATTGGCTGAATAACTGTTCAGTAGATGCTTCAAGTTTATAGTTTTCAAACCGATGGAGGATGAAAGAGAATGTGTTTGATGGTTATCCTCTTCAGCGGGTCGTTAAACAACTGTAGAAGTTACAAGGTGTTGAAAATATCTGGTTTTACGAGCTTTAATTAATGATTACTTTAAAATAGCTTATCTACTTATAGTGCACTTACACGAGTAACTATTTCGCAATTTTTCAACATTTTTAATACAATCTTGGCGTTGCCGATTTAGAGCAGTAGTGGCCAAGTGGCAAAGGCCCCGAATTACGAGTTGTAGGTCGTGGGTTCAAACTCAGGCGGTGTTTTACTTTGTGAAAATAATTTCATCACCTCTGCTCTCAAAACGATGAAGGAAAACATGTACTAGAAAAAATTCGAAGACATGTGGTTTTTACCAACCCGCACTGGGCTCGCGTGGTGGAGGTTACGGACAAGTCTCTTTGGAATAGAGGAGGCCTGTGTCCCAGCAGTAGGAATATTATAAGCTGATTATGCTTATTGCAGCCGAAAATTGCATGGTGATGTTGAAACGTCACACCCCGCGTCCTAACGAAAATTATCCTTCGCGTGAATACGCGATCTTCGCATTCATGTCACTTTTTATTCGGAAACTAGAAGCCCGCATCATTCTGGCGACGCGACCACTCGTTCGGATTTGCTGAACAAAAAGAGACAATAATATGAACGCACCGATGTTCGGGAGCACAGACAGACACACACACACCCCGACACGTCAAACTTATAACATCCCGTCGTTTTTGCGTCGGGGGTTAAAAACAATGAATTGCAAAATTTTGGTTCACTAAATACTTCTGCCGACTCTTTCAGGGCATATAATAATATATGTATATGTCACCGGAAAATAACAAGAACCGCAAATTTATAAATTTTCTAGGAAATTTATATACTTTCGTAGGATTCTAAACGAGAGATAAATTGTATTATTTTACGCCCACATTTTCGCAAATTGATAAACTTACCGAACTCACGCGTAAAATAATAAGTAAGCAATAACCAAAGGCTATGTGCGCTCTGATTGGTTGAATAAGTCACGTGTTCCTTCTCCTTCCTCTCCACCGCCATTATTCGCTACGGAACATAAACAAACCGGTTGCTCTTGTGTTTTTGTAAAGTTTTTAATGTTCTAACTGTGTTGGAACTGTGAAAATACTTTTATTTTGCTAAGGTTACTAACTAGACCCATAATTGTACCTAAGTCTATGGACACAAGCATTGACAATGTCAACATCGACCAATCAGAGAGCAGTGTGTTATTTGCCGTATTTTAAAAAAGCGTAAAATTAAAAGCTCTTCTGTGATTGGTCGAACCGTTAAGAATCTTACGAATGGATATCCGTTAGTTTATAAATTTACCACGAGACGTCGTAAATTGATAAATTTGCGAAAATGTGGGCGTAAAATAATACAATTTATCTCTCGTTTAGAATCCTACGAAAGTTTATTTTCCTAGGAAATTTATAAACTTGCGGATCTTGTTATCTTCCGGTGACATATACATATTATAGTAGCTCAACTGTGGCTAATGAGATACAATTGAATTTCTATTGCTACAAATAAAATTTTGATTTTTCATCAGTTGATGTTATGATAATGTTATTTTAAAATTCAATAGGTATTCGAAAATGCTGTCAACAAGATTAGATACATACAAGTTCTCATAGATCAATGCCTTCAGAAATATTAGTCTCATGCATAATTTTGTTCATATTCACATTTTTTCGTTCAATATTCTATTTTCCCGTAATATCTTTATTTCCATAACGTTGACATGGCAAAATGGAATCTGTTGTGAAAACTGCTGAGACGTACGACCAATTTTCATAGACCCCTCATTTTTCTTTCTTCAAAAAAATACCGGGAACTAAAAGCATCAGTGCTGTATGAATGGTCAGATGTCATGTTGTTCTGGTCATATCAAAATTCCAAGTTTCAAATCATTTTCATTTCTCCAGAGGTCTTGTATAGTTTTTGAGAGTTCCACAACCGCGAAATTACTGGCTAAGGTTTCTTAATAAACTGGGTCATAAGATGTTTTCGTTTAGAAGTAAATTTACATAGTTTTGGAGATTACTCCAAAACTTTGGACACTACTCCAAAACTATGTAAACATCTTCAAAAACGTTTATAGTTACTAACCTATATACGTTTTTGAACATGTTTACAGCCTGAATTAGTGTAATTGTAGCGAAGTCGTTGGGATAATTAGATGATTCTAAATAAATTCTTGTAAAACCTTCTAGATTGTGTTTGTTACATGAAATACTAAAAATGTAACCATTTTTTTAACCGTTTCTTTTTTAATTATGTTCCCGATTTTTTTCCAGTAATAAATGTCAGTAAGCATTGCTTACTGACATTTATTACTGGAAAAAAATTGCTTACTAAGCAATGTTTTTTTTGAGAATCAGCTAAATGGTTGCACACTAATTGCGTAACACTTTCAACCACAATACGAGGGTTTTGAAGGAAAATCCTAATCCCTAATAATTGCTTCATAGGTTTGAAAAATTCATCTGCTTAGCAACGTAAATAACGCAATAAACGTTGTTGAACTGTCAAAATGAAAGGCTTTGCGATCAGTTGTAAAAAGAGGTCGCAAAGTCTTGCTTTATTTTAGTAAAGAATAAACTCAAATATTCTTCAACAAAGACGTTTATATCTAGAATACCAAACCTGATTTCTATTGTAAATGGTAGCTGGCACTTTTTAGAGGATATCTAGGATTCTTAATGCTCAAGCACACCAAAAAAAATAATGTAATGAGTTTATTTAATACTAGCTGCGCCCCGCGGTTTTATCCGCCTAAGTATCGACCCCGTGGGAATATCGGGATAAAAAGAATCTTATGTGTTAATCCTGGTTATAATCTATATGTGTGCCAAATTTCATCCAAATTTGTTAAGCAGTTTTTGCGTGATTGAGTTACAAACATACAAACATCTTCACAAACTTTCAAATGTATAATATTAGTAGGATAGGATTAATTGGTTTATAATAATCTTCGACTACCTAAACGTAAGGATTATTCTAGAAACATCCAAAATTAATCAGCTTTTTAACAAGCCATGAATAATTCAGAGATACTCGTTTACCTCTTTATTCATAAACATTGCTTACAGTTAAGTAGGTAGTGATTAGCGGTTGTGTATACCATACATTTTTGCGTTTATTACCGTTGGATCCCGTTTTTTGATCCCGTTTTTTAGGTATTACCGATGGATCCCGTTTGCTATTTCCGTTGAATCCCATATTATAACAACATGTGTACATTTCAGAAGAAAAGTGATTTACCTTTATCAAACACTAAAAAGAGATTATTTTTAGTGGGCTACCCGGAACCGAACTAGTTAGATTAGGTTAATTATTAAAAAAAAAACAATGTTAGGTTAGGTTAGGTTAAAACTGTGACCCCTACGCACGAGCCGAGCGAGCGAAGCGAGCGGTGCCGCGGCAGCGGCCGGCGAGTGCCAGAAACGACTAGATTATATAGAAAATGAGTTGTTTGTGAAATAAATAGTATACGAAACGTTGGTTGTAAACTAAAAATTTGTCAATGGAGTTTTGGTGAAACATTAGTGAACCCCTCATTTTATTATAAACAATTTTGTTGTTGAAAGTACCCACATTCATATTTTTTTAAGCATTCGGGATCCAACGGAAATACTTTTCGGGATTCAACGACAATAAAACGTAATTATCTTGCATTTTTTAAATTCGGGATCCAACGGAAATACATAATAATGTTTTGCGGGATCCAACGCCAAAAATATTAAAATGGGATTCAAAAACGGGATCCAACGGTAATAAATCCATTTTTGATGTATGAGCGTCACTTAACTTTAATCATCGTTTATAAATAAACCCCTAAGGCCTGAGGTCTCCAACATTCAAACCACCGGTTAGGTATTTAAACAGTTAATTTATGTCAAATGTCCTAAGGAAATTTTAAATATAGAACTCAGTTGGTTTAAATGGTGGTGAACACGAGGCAAAGTAAATGTTGTATACTGCAAACTTATCATTAAACGTTATTTCAAAGACGTACTTAACGGCACTTACTGATAGATTGGGATTAGCTAAGACTTTACTCGAATAATAAATCAATAGTTATACAGAAGAACGCCTAATTCGGTATTTTACTATGGGGACGGGCTGCAGACATCGAGTCTATTTTTATTCTGCAGAAAAGAGCCATCAGAGCCATATATAATCTCCGCCGGCGTGACTCTCTAAGGAAACTGTTTAAAGATATTAACATCATGACGGTACCTTGTCAATATATCTATGAAAATATCATGTACGTAAGGAAAAACCTACATCTTTTTAGTAAAAGAGGTGAAAGACACAATTATATCACTAGAAATAGGGACCAATTAGTTCAACCAGGTTTCAGGCTGGCTAAAGTAGACTCATCTTTCATGGGCTACTGTTTAAAATGTTACAATAAAATACCTACCCACATACTTGAACTGAATGAAACGAAATTTAAATCTTGTATAAAACGCACACTATGCAGCCAGGCATATTATAAATTGGGGGATTACATCACTGATAGAAATGCGTGGCTAAATGCTGGTCCTGCTCCATAAGGACGCACAAATAAATTGATTAGCATTCGAAAATACTGTTGGAGCTGCTGAAGATTGTAAAATACTACTTTTGCATTATATAAATTCAATCTCTTAGTATTGTATAATTGCATAGCACATGTGTGAGTACTATGTACATACTATAAAGCTACCATTTACTGGGTACGTCTTTCATTGACTTGAATGTGCTCTGGCGGCTGAGAGTATGTCATGCTCACTCAAATGTCTCGCTGATGGTGGCGCATGTGTTGGATCATTTAGCTCCCTTCAAAATGGTTGAGCTGAATGGTGCTAATACATGCGTCATGTTCGTGAACGGGCGCCGTCAGTAGGGACTGGTCATCTCTTTGCTGCCACGGCTTATTTTAATTTAATTTTTGAATTGTTTTTTTTTTTCTCATCTTTACATTATGGACGCTTTTAACGTTCTGCATCGTTCTCACATGTATAATTTTTAGCATGAATGATGTAACCAAGACTTTGTAACCATATTATTCTGATTTAAAAGAGTGTCCATGGAGTTTCTTGCCCGTTCTTCTCCATAGGTACCTACGCTTTGGAATGGGCAACTAGCTTCATCTTTCTGACTGACCGACCCCTTGACAATTCAAAAGTGCCTGTAATTGGTTTAATTGAAATAAATGCTTTGAGTTTGAGTTTGAGTTTTGAGTTTGAGTTTACTTTTTTTGCCTTCAAAGCATGGACATCTTTTTAACGCTTTTGTTATGAGGAAAGAACGATGTTTAAACTAAAAGGTTGATCGTCCATTTGTCGCTAACAATGATTAATTAATCCCGTTTAACTACTGTCGACGTCTTCTCGGCAAAAGTAAGCACAAAAGTTTTGCTAGAAAAACATTGTTTGGTTGATTTAGCATTGAAAAAAACCTTAAGGGAACTGGATTCTCAGATTTCGTCTTTGAATTTACGCCAATTTGTTTTTTAACCACGTAAGTTATCGCACAGGCCTTTGAACCCGAGTGAAAATACATTAAAATAGCTTTTACGGGCGACAGCCTGGGGAGTTGGCTCCGTCAGGTGTTAGAGAAACGAGGATAGCTTAACCGGTCAAGCACCAAGCGTCGCCTATTGGCGACGAAACAACAGACAATCAATTGTGTCTCATTAGCGGAGCTCGACAGATTAAACATAATCAGCCTATAATGTTCCCACTGAAGGGACACGAGCTTCCTCTCTTCGAGATGGAGTGGGCTGTAATCTACCACGCAGGCCCAGTGCCGGTTGGTAGGACATCTAAAAACTCGCACAAGGCTCGCGAGGAAACCGTGATTTTATTTCTGTACGTAGGTGTACAAAAACTTTTACATGTCAATCATGTTTTAAAAACTAGATGACGTCGGCGTTTCCTATCTGACTATTCTGAGAAGAAAGGCCGAAATTAACTCAGAGGGCACAGTCTCTTTTAAAGTTCAGACATAATTTGGTCAGGTCATGTGAAGACCATATAGATTGGTGTCTGAAATGGTCTTTAGCGGAAAGAATCACACAGATTGAGTGGACCTGTCCAGTCAGTGCACGCATTTGTCAGTAAATATGAATCTTAACTCAGAACTGACGAAGCTTATTAAAAAAAAAAATGGAATCATCGACACGATAAAGAAGAAAATGACCTAGGAGCATCGCTTGTAAGCATGACGTGATTACCTCATAGAAATAAATAATGTTACGAACGAAACATACCGATTCCTATTTCGAGTAACCATCAGTCATTCTGATTTACGTAGTCCAGTCCGTACGTGGTACGTCACAATATTATTCGTCAGTCATAAAACGGTTCGTAATAAAATGCCTATAAAATATGGATAGGCTATAAAGTAACTTTATGACGCCTTAATAGGCTTTTATTGAATCGTGGTGATCATATTAATGTGGTTAAGGTTTTTGGAGGACGTGCGACATAAAATAGCTGTCTATTTTGGGTGAAAATTGAAGCAGATTTTTCTCATGGTCATATCTGGGTTGTTTAATGGCCAATGGTAAAGAAATACGTTGGCTCGTGGCTAAATAATAACAGCCGCACGGGACGATTGAAGGTTAAGCTACGCTTGCCGCGGTCGGTTCGTGGATGGGTTCCATAACATATCGAGACCCCTCCTCGCGGGCCTGCGGACGGTGAGTAATGGGTAGCTCACTGTCCGATCAGGACCAGGCCCGTGCCGGACGGCACCAGGGAAGGGACCCGTTAAGGCCGAAGCATTGTCCGAAAGGGTTACCGCTACCCCGGAACATAAAGGGCTAAGGAAGGAACACGGGTGGGTTTTAGTCAGTAAGAGTCTGCCACTCCCTTCCGCTCCACCCAGAGCGGGAGGAGTTATTTTTGATGATTACCCACCCACAAAAAAAAAAACCCTCCGTGCCTCCGGAAGCTCCGTGTCCGCCTATCATTCCTAGATTTTTGACAGTTATTACGGAATATCAGAAGCTCGAAAATCTGACTACCAGTCTTACCAAGGGGATCGTGTTACGCAGTAATTGGGTTGTGGAGGTCACATAAGCAGTTGCTCCATGAAAAATACTGGTATTCAGCTGCATTCGGTTAGACTGGAAGCCTCGATAATATGTAATGGATGGTCACCTATTCACGAACAGACCGCGACAAGCGTAGCTTTACCTTCGATCGATACGTGCAGCTGTTATTATTTAGCCACGACCCCAAATAACTACCTACATCATAAAACTTATTATCAAATAATCCCTTCACGTCCATAAGCTCAAATTATTCAGTAGCCAACATAATTACGATCCAGTCACATAAACTGACCTGGCGTATCTTGCATCTGACAGGTGACATGTCTACCATAATTGACGAATAATAATGGCTAGGTAATTATGAAAATGAATAGATTAGACATAATTATGTCATAGCCATAAATTACTTCATCTATATTAAGTAGTATTTATACATTATTCCCTCGGGGCATGGGGCCCGAGTGCTCATGGTTTGTTCAACAAAATCACCAAACGGCTTGTTGACACTTTCCGTGATCCAAGGGCTGGCTTTTACCTTGGCCAGAGGCAAAGCAAAATTGCCACCAGTCTCTTGGGTACATTAGCAGACAGCAGCGATACGGCGGAATTTTTCGACACCATATTTTAGTATTAATAGTTATAGTTAGGTTAGGATATTATACCATTATTATTTTAATCTGCCAAGCTCCGCTGATGAGACACAATTGATTTTCTATTGTTTCGTCGCCGAGAGGCGACGCGCGTAGCTTGACTGGTTAAGCTTATACAATTCCGGAATAAATACTACAAGATTAGGGTATTATATTTTTATTTTAATACATAGTTTGTTAGTTAATTTAGTATGAGAAGTTTATCCAGTGTACATATTATAATAGATGAATTTAATTAAAAAATACCAACCACATTTTATTAATGATGTCATAAGCTTGTAGGAGGCCGTGCGTCTAGACTTTTGTATAGTTTATAATATATGTCAGTGGACGTTAGAGTGAGCTATTGAGTACCTAAACTTTTATGTTAATGATGATATTAAGTATGTTTTTATTAAATGATAACATTCTGCAATGAAACTGCCAATTTTTAACCGACTACTAATTATCGATATGTTTTATTATACACCCCATCACTAGAAGCTACTGTAGGTGCTCTAAAGGGAATAAAATTAAATATTTTTTATTGTTCCCCTTTGAGCACCACGGTAAAATATTGATTGGTGCTCTAATGGGAATACCTTTGGTGCTCTAAAAAAAGGTGCTCTGAAAATAGGTGCTCAAACGGGAATACTCCGAATTTATTATAAGTTACAAAATGGTGGAAGTGCTTTAGATGGCTTCTAAGAGACATCCGTTTTACGTAGAGGGACTACCTTTGAACAAGAGCAGTCCATTTTGAGTGAGAAACTAACGCAATCAATTTGGTAAAGGGTCACAAGAAGAATTTGATTAAGTTGTAGTTAGCAGAACCTTGTGCTCAGTACTAGCGCTTGTGACCACACTAGGTCAACGAGGCAGTCACCAAGGCACATCAGGCTCTCAATAAACAAACTCAGCAAAAATTGGTTGTCTGTAATTTCGGTTTACGGACGATAATTTTACGTGAAAACGTCATAAGAAGACATCAGATAGATGCGTCACAAGCCGAATGCTTAGGCAGATCGTGTCTCTCTATCGCTTGTTCCGCGCTCTCGCTTGCAACGTGACAGTGAGTCATGCTTTTTCGTGCTTGCAGCCAGCGCTCACCGATTTATAAGACGTTATCACCTCAAAAGCAAAGACAAGTTACATTTTGATTCAACGACCTTCACTACCGTCGTAAAATTAGAAGGTCGTCGACCGCCAATAAGACTCGGAACACAGTCAAACCTATTCCAAGGCCTCGACGGAAATCTCTAGAAAAAAATCGCAAACACATTAAAAGAGAAGAAGAAATTACTGGAGCATAATAATCGCGACTTCTTTGAGATCTTGCAATAATTTGTCAGCAATCACTCGGGCTCTTGTCAAAGCTAATAGGGGCATGTAATGCCTGCAGGATTGAGGCCATCTGTTGTTCGCTATTCTATTTGTTGGCCTCATATTACACACAAGCTTTTTTGTGCTCAGTTATAACATAACATCACGCCTGCAATACCTGAACGGTTAGGCAGAGGTGTACCATCGCGGCCATATCCGCCTGATCACATAAAAATTTTTTCGCTTAATTCCTGCGGCGGTGCCAAGCCACGCCCCCTTAAAGTTTTCGCCTATTAGGAAAGCAATAACGCAATTAGTTGCAACCTACACTGCGCAGCTTAGTGACGCATCACGTGTACTCCTTTTGTGAATTTTACGGACAAACTATTTGACCTTGGCGGGCTTACTAGAGAGCGCTTCTATTTTTTGAGTGCAAGCAAAAATGAACTTAGTGGTGGTCAGTCGAGAGTGTCCGCGATAGTACCTAATAGTACACTAACATTTCGCCAGTATTAAAGCCATGTAATAGGGGTCGAGCGTATTGCCATCAATCGGGTCCAGACTCCGGGCTGCTATTGAGAATTTCTAGATGGAAAAATTCAACAACACTTGGCCCGACCTGGGAATCGAACCCATGACCGCTCAGCAGTAGTGCTTGAGACCACTAGACCGATGAGGCTGCTTAGTTATACAGTGCATTTATGCACATAACTTCGTACATAAGAATAATTACGTAATGTATTATATAATACGAATAAAACCTTCCTAAAAGTATGTAGATCATATTAATGAAAGAATTATCAAAATCGGTTCGTTACTTTTTGAGAAAATCGTGGACATACAAACATACATACATACAAACGGGTCGAATACAAGAACCTCCTTTTTTGAAGTCGGTTAAAAATCAGTCTAACGCAGTGGACTGCAATAGGCTGAGTTGATTCATAATCAGCCTATAATATTCCCACTGCTGGGACACAGGCCTCCTCTCTGTAAGAGGGAGTGGGCCATAATCCACCATGCGGGCCCAGTGCGGGTTGGTAGAGGTCATGTTTCTACGATTTTTTGCTTCTAGGACATGTCGGTTTCCTCACGATGTTTTCCTTCACCAGTTTTGAGAGCAGTGGTGATGAAATAATTTACACAAAGTAAAGCGCCGGTCAGGACTCGTACCTACGTACACCTTACAACTCGTTAGTTGCAACCGTTAACTGAGTTGATTGATTGTTGATAAATATAAAGGCCTGGAATTTGAAGACGAATTCAGAATGTTTTTACGTGAATACCTTTTTTTTTGTTGTCAGTTAGAAACCAGGGAACACGGATTGTTGAAATTAATTTGAAGTTTATTTTGGCTCATCGTTCATCGAGATATTCGTGGCCATACTTTATTACATAATTTTTCCGGGAAAAACTTTTCATTGGAAGTTTTCCATCTCATTTCTGGGATTTCGCGGTAATGATTTTACTTTTATCAAGTTGGTAATTGTGGGTGTAGGAAATTTTAATGAAATTTCTTTCTGTTATTTTCGGGATTGGATTTATGATCGATTATGTTGAAAGTTTTTCATGAAAAAAATAAACAAATCCATAAAAAGCTGCGGTTTTGATATTTATTTCGTGAGATGGATGTCTATCCCTAGTATCTTTATTCTTGAGTGTGTACCCACATGTGTGTGGTTGCCAACCTTACTCTAAAATAGAGTATTGTACTCTTTTTATTGCAGATAAAGGTACTCTATAATCTATAACACTAATAGAGTACGCTAAAATACTCTTTACATAAGCTGACTTTTAAAATGGATGACAAAGGTAATCTCCTAAAAATCCGCCACTAAGACGACCCACTGACCAATATTTTGGCTATACAACAAAACAGTAGTTAAAACCCGTTGAACAGTCATCTTTGAAAAAATCTTTGAAAAAGTTAATAAGAATTTTTCATTGTTTATACAGGGTGAAATTGAACACATGCGACAAATCGAAATGGGAGATTGTACTCGTCATTATGAACAACTTTTACTATGGGACCAAACCTGAAATCGCGAAAAAAAAATCAGCTGTTCCCTACATTTTGGCGAGTTATGCGAACACAAATGTAGGGAACAGCTGATTTTTTTTTCGCGATTTCAGGTTTGGTCCCATAGTAAAAGTTGTTCATAATGACGAGTACAATCTCCCATTTCGATTTGTCGCATGTGTTCAATTTCAACCTGTATAGACAAATATGTTCGGAGTCCTACATTTCTTTGAAAAACAATAAAAAATTGTTATGTACCGCAAAAAGTGCTAAAAATACGTTTTTTTAAATTGAATAAATGGTACTCTTTTTTATTAATCTGTACTCTTTATTTAAGCTCTCTGAAATCAGATATACTCTACTTCTTTTAGAAAAAGTTGGCAACCCTACATGTGTGTGACTCCAGCAGGTGTTTAGAGAAAAACAAAATATTAGTATTTCGAGTATGTACTCGTAGGTAGGTTTGTAACCACATTGCTAGTACAGACGCTAGCACATCAAGCTACCCGAAACTGTAAAATTTTCCCAATCAACATAAAACCTTATGCCTTAGCGATAAAGTTGAAAATCTATTAAAGAAATTTGACAGATTGTAGTACCTTGATGTGTTGGCGTCTGTAATCTCTAATTTCTTATTGTTGAGTTGGGTAGTTTCTTATTGACAGACGTTCTACAGACCAACCCGTCTTTCATTCGTCAAAATCTCACCGTGAAAACTCAGCTGAAGTGAACTTAAAGTGAACTGTCAATAGTGTCAATCCTTATCATTAGGTGGAATGGGAGCTCACTACAGAATAAGTCGACTGGCTGCTTAGACGAACGATGAACGACGAACGAACGACGACGAGGAAAGATGAACGAACGACAGCTGACGAACGTATTCTTAGTAGTTCTTCGTAGTTCTTTTCTTTATTTATAGATAAATAAAAAAGGCATTCTATCAGCAATAACCATGATGGAAAATTCAAAAATTTATTGTATTGACACAAGCTACCATAAAGCTTCAATTTCTTAAGCGTTTTTCATTCTGTTGAAGATCTTCGTTGAAATACGAAACGCTTTAAAAGGCCCTTAGGATATACCAATAAGATCACCGCTCGTTCCTTCTCAACCAGGTAACCCGGTCTATGCCAGTTGCAAAATACGACAGGATATCTTTCCCCCACCTACTCACGTTCTACCACCAAACGAGCATCTTCGTGCAGGGTGTAACCTTCCGTGGGCCACTTGGAAGTCTCCTGACACAAGTGGGAAGATATAAGTCGAAACTCGTAAAGTGGGGCTAACTTTTTTTTTCTTTTTCTAGATGTAACGGTGTATGTGGTTGTGGAGCTGTGTCACAAACTATGCTCTTCCTCCTATCTTCCTTTTGAGCCCCAAAACATGCAGCCAAAGTGACCTCTGCGCTGCCACTGATAACGCCGTGGAAGTGGCGAAGTTTTGGGCTAACAAAAGGGGATTAAACTTTTTTGTATGGAGACTGGCCTCGTCCCGGTTCGCCATTTTGATTATTTTTCAAAATGGTATCGCACGATAATCTGTACAAATAAATAAAATTGGAGTAGACTCTCCAATTTCCTCCAACAGCTACAATCCAAACAGACGTTTGTAATATCAAAATAACCGCTTTTTACTAAATGCATATGGATGTATACATGGTAGAATAGAATAGAATAGAATAGAATATATTTATTTGCTTTAAAACATGGTACATTAAGGTCTTATAAATAACGTGTTGATCTTACATGTTCCGCCATGGTCTGGCATACAAATATTTAAACAAGTTAAATGTAACTTGTATGTAATTTTTTAAAATTAAAACTAATACATTTGTTATTAGGGTTTCGTATCTATTTGAACACATAAAAATAATAGCTAGGTATATAAAGCAATATTATTAAATCTCAGAATCATATCTTATATTTATACCAGGTACCAGGTATACCAAAATATTTTTTTTTTAATTTTTGTCTTTCATTCTGTCTGTTTGTTCCGGCTAATCTCTGAAACGGCTGGACTGATTTTTACGGGACTTTCACTGGCAGATAGCTGATGTAATAAGGAGTAACTTAGGCTACTTGTATTATTGTAAAAGAATTAAGAGCTCCGCGCAAAAAAAATAAAACGTTTTCCGTCATGCACGCGAACGAAGTCGCGGGCATAGCTAGTACCTATAGAGAAACAAAAAATATCATGTAGGTACATGATATCTTAATGTGTCACATTACCGAGATAGTTTTTCATTTTCATCTCATTATATTAAAAACATTAATTAGCGCTTAACACCGCTTCGTCAGATGATGAATGATGTGTAACAATTATGATTATTACTTCAGTTATTTAATCACATTGAAATAAAAAAATAATAATAATAACTGTCATTCCAGCGACACGATAAACAATATTCTTACTCTGTATAAAAAGTGACCTTTGCCTTCCAATTAAAAAACTTTGCGATTGAACAACATGTAATCATTAGACTTATACTCCGTATAATATTATCAAACAAACTCTCCTCATCCCAGCAAAACCTTACAAATATAAAAGGTTAAATTATACCTACCCCAATGGACTAGGTTTGAATATTAATCCCTTGTTAAAAGTCCATTGTATCCGCTTCGATACTTGTCAGGCGAAAGCCTCGTTAGATGGCTGGAGCACAGAATAGAAAGCTACAGAAGGCTAGCATCAAACAACGGCCAAAAATAGGTTCGTGCACATATTGAAAGAAAGAAAGAAAGAAAAGTATTTATTGCGACTCGTACAGGAAGATCACAAACTAAACTAAACACAGTAAAAAAAAAATTAAAAAACAAGTTATATAAAAAAAAGTAACAAAAAGAAAAATGAAACAGAAAGTCCTATACGAAGGCTCCTATCTCAGCATGATGCTGCAACGGACGGCGATTTCATACAAATGCCGGTCACGAGTGCGCTTGAATTCGCTGTACGTGAAGCGTGTCTATGTGTGAGTGCATTTTCACTCATTCTATGGAGCCGGCATTTACTATATTCCTGCCCTTGTGCCTGTTACTTGAGTTCGGCGCAATATGTCTTCTTATTTCACTCCCTTTTCTTTCATACCACTCCTCATACACTCCATACATCTTTTCTTTGGTCTTCTTCTCCGTTTTCAACCATATACATTTGTATTCATCACTCTTATAGACTTACGAGTAGTAGGGCAAGGTTTCAATCTCTGACAGGCGCTTTACTTTGTGTAAATTTTTTCATTACCACTGCTCTCAAAACGGTGAAGGAAAACATCGTGAGGAAACCGACATGTCCTAGAACCAAAAATTCGAAGAGATGTGACATCTACTAAATCGAAATAGGCCCACGTGGTGGACTACGGCCCACTCCCTCTCACAGATAGGAGGCCTGTGTCCCAGCAGTGGGAACATTATAGGCTGATTATGCTACTCTTATAGTCAAAAAAGATGAACCTAGCTTTCTGTAGGGTATTTATTTCGTGGCTGGCTGGAGTCTGGATCAGGGGATTAGAAGATTGTTGACACACTTTCAGCTTGAGGGGATAAGGCAGGGCTTTGATCGCCTATGGAGTAGTGTTGGGACTATAGTTTTTAAAGATGGCGGCGGTAATGGAGTACTTTAGGGGAGTGTAGTAATCATGAAAATAAACATCTTATATAAAGACACACACTCACACACTTTCGCCTTTATAATATTAGTGTGATAATAATTTATAATAACAATAATAACACATTTATTTCAGACTAGCTGCTGCCCGCGACTTCGTTCGCGTGAAATTTCTTATTCCCTCGACCCATCTCGTTGTATTGCATCACTTGCCCGCATCTCCTGCTCTATCACTTCGTTTCCCCATAGCGCTTTTTCTCGGCTCCTAAGGGTCATAGCGTGACGTTAAATATCCTATAGCCTTCTTTAAGAATTGGGCTATCAAATGCAAGAAGAATTTTTCAAATCCGACTGGTAGTTCCAGAGATTACCCCCTACATACAAACTTACAAACAAATTTTACCTCTTTATAATATTAGTATAGATTAAAAATCCATATGTTGTTAGTAAAAGTCTTAACTTAAGTTACTATTTATGGTTTGATATTCGTAATCAGAGAATAGTCAAACTCAAGGCATATATTGCAATTAGGGCTGAATTTTTTATCGCCAGATATCTTTTATTCGAGGAATAAAATTAACGTTTGACAGTTTTTCTATGAAATAGCTGTCAAAATTTCAAAATTATTTCTCGAATAAAGTTATCAGATGATTGAAAAATCAGCCCTAAAACCATAAATTTACAGGCACTTATTAACTGTCAGGGGGTCGGTTACTCAGAAATATGAAGCTAGTTGCCCATTCCAACGCATGGTAGGTACATATGGAGAAGAAGGGGCAAGAAACTCCATAGTGGATTAAAAACAATGAAAATATTGTTTTCAGCATAAATAAAATAGGAATGTATATTTTAATTAATCAGGAAACCCACGTCAAATGCAGTGAAAAGCCATGTTTAACCTTGTATATCTAGGTATAAATCCAGGTCAATCTAGACCACAAAAGACCTATCTAGATATTCCCACCAATAGATTTGGTCACGAATGAATTCATATTTTACGAAATCCAAAACTAAAATCCAGTGACGTCGAAAGATAAAAATATTTCACTGACCAATGAACATTGAGCCGCGGATTTAAATAAAGCTCTTACGTGTATGAAGGGATGATGGGTCAACGTTGAATGGTCGGTCAGATGTCAAACTTGTGTGGTGTGATTATGAATAAATCGCTTTTTTTTCTGATACGATGGTTTATTTTGTGCTACTTTTGTTATGGCTACGTTTGTTTTGTTATATTGTTTTGAACACATTGAAAAGTTAGTACCAAACATAGTTTATTTACCAATTATCGACCTTCACTATAATTGCCTAAAGCCCCATTTACACCGTGCAAGTTTCAAGAGCAATAATCGCATGACCTTGCTCTAATTGCCCCATTTAATACGGTGCGAGTTTCAAGCGCATGCCATAAAGCACGTTCAATCATTGCTATTCTAGAATTGCATGCAAGTGTTTACACGCGTGCGATTTCCATAAGATCGCATACAACAATTGAATGCAAGGTTTGCCATTCAATCATTGTATGCCGTGATATAAAATTCTGCATGAAAATGATAGAAAATGTTCATTTCAGAATATAATGCGATTTTATTGTACGTGCTGTTTACACTTATACCAGTTTTGAACCGCATATAAATTGCCCGTATAGTGCAACAATTGTACGCGTTGTTTATACGGTGCCAGTCAATTGTTGCGTTAATTTTATTGTATGTTACAGGCAATAAACTTGCACCTGTACATGGCGCATTATTCATTCGTAATCAACATTGTAAAACCACTTTAAAAATATCAATTCAACAAGGTATATTTACATACCGAGACCCCGCCGTGCCTCGAAAAGCACGTAATGCCGTTGGTCCCGGATGTCATTCGTGGATCTATGACAATAGTTACGGGTAGTCAGAAGCCCGAAAGTCTGACAACCAGTCTTACCAAGGGGTATCGTATTACCCAGTAACTGGGTTGTGGAGGTCAGATAGGCAGTCGCTCCATGTAACTTACTGGTATTCAGCTGCATCCGATTAGACTGGAAGCCGATCCCAACATAAATGGGAAAGGATAGGTAGATGATGATTTATTCTTCAGCAGCGCAGCTGTTTGTTCAATTAGAATAACTTGCTTAGAAAACTTCACAGCTTTCTGCCAAGACACTGGCTGTTATGAAAGACGCACGTCTATTTATATGAGTAGCAAGAAGGAAGAAAGCATAGACAATGAAACAAAACTCCGGCCAGTTCTAAAAATAAAAGAAAATTGCTTCGTGTGTAAACTTTCCCGGGCTTCTTAGAACCAATTACTAATTGCTGTTGAAACATACCCAGTGTTTATTTTGATAACTAGCGGTCCGCCCCTGCTTCGCGCGGGTGCAATGGCAATTTTTCTAAACATTGAGATTTCTGGACTAAATCTAAGTTAATTAAGTATGTGACAATAATGCTCTAAATATTAGTGAAAACCTCATCAAAATCCATTGTGTTGAAAAATGTTAGAATGTTGTTGATGTTATTGTTGTTCGTAGTTGATTGTTGGTTGTTGTTTGTTGGTTTAATAGTACTAATATATTCACAAAACAAAAACTTTGACAATAATTTAAGTTAACAGAGAGGTACCTATGCAAACACAAATAGATTTTACAGAGGTTGGATACAAAAGGTAGGTAGTGGGGTCAAAAGTCCTATAAGAATTATGTACCCTGCCCCCCAAACTAGCAAAATCCTGTACCTTGGGGCGCAGTGACTTCGCATTACATTAAGGTCCAGCGATTGTTGTGAACAGCGATTGTTGTTTGTTGTTAGTTTAGAAAATATAAGCGGTCACACGGACAGACACGTAAAGCGACTTTGTTTTTGGTATCTTCGTGATTTTTTTCTATCGTATCAAATTAGTTGTATTATGTTTCCTTTCTACACACTATCTACCTAGCATATACGAGTATCCTGAAGAATATCATATATTTTTCTGATTTTGTTTACTGTAGTCGAAAATAATTTTATTATACTTCTAGGCATTTTAAAACTTGCATTTTTTCCGTTTAGGTCCTGTAATCCCCTTAATCTTGGCCAAACATATTTATACGACTTGAAAGCATTCTTATTTTGTGAATTCGGTCGAAAATAATTATAAATTCAATATTATTCTTTCATCTTTTTCGCCCAATGCCAATAACAAATCCTAACTCAGAATAAAGGTGACAGCCCTAAAAAGAATAAAGATTTTAAATTTTCTTACGCTTTATTAACTTACGTTTTTTTTTACCCTCAGAGGGATAAAGGGCAATTTATTCGGCGTTACTTCAATATTTTTACTAAATTTATTTTACCTCGCTGAGTAATAATTTCGTGGGCTATTTTATGGCCTTTGGGCCTAGGTGGCCGTGGCCAAGGTCTATTTATTGCGAAGTAAGTGACAAGTTTATTTCTCCTTATTAAATCTTGAATTATGTAAAGTACTTTATAATGTCTCGTCGTAGGATTTACCTGTCATTGTTTTATTTTTAATTCTTTTTATCTTTTGTGGTAGAGTAATTTTATTCTTGGTGCATCGTCTTCACGTAATAATATAATTATAAATAATGAATGTATAAAAAACCTTGTTAATCATTTTAAAAGAGTAACGGTGGAGTTTGTCGCCCATTCTTCTCCATACGAAACCACCTTTTGGAAGGGGCGACTAGAATCAATTCTATTTTTTGTAAATTTTGACGTTCAAAAGTGCCTTTTATATGCCTATTTGTAATAAATTATTCGACTTTGAAACAAAATTATTGGTGGAACAGAATGTCATGAACTACCTTTAAAAACGTAGTTCCATAAAGGGCGTTACACACGGCTAAGATACTATAATATTTTATCTTAACCGGTCAAGCGGCGCGGTTCGCCGATCGGCGGCGAAACAATAGAAAATCAATTGTGTCTCATTAGCGGAGCTTGACAGATTAAGATACAATATCGCTCGCCATACAATTCAATGGACCATTACATACGACGAAGATAATATTTATTTCATATTCCATTGAATCGTATGGCGAGCGATATTGTATCTTAAGATAAAATATTATAGTATCTTAGTCGTGTGTAGCGCCCCTTTACACAGTGGAAATTCTGTCTATTTCATAGCAAAAAATCGAAATGGAAACGACAGAAAAGCAAAAATAGTCCTATCTAGTTTTAACTTTTCACTTTCCATTCCGTGACTATCTAAGCGTGTGATGCAGATAAAAATCTAGGATACAACGGAAATTTATAGATTCAAGAATTTTCCGATAATCTGTTCGCAATCTTCCATTTTGCATAGTACTTGGGTTGACGTGAACTAAATGAACTTCCCTCCCCATAATAAAGTTTAATTTAAAATTTAATCAAGGAACGTAATAGAGTTTTAAAAAAAGAACGTAGTTTGATAAAAATTGTTTGACCGTTGGGCAATATGGTGGAATATTTTCGGCCAGTTAGACCATTATTTATTTAATTTAGTAACCGGGTTAGTGAAAATACCCCGGTGCGGTTCGTCCAAGTGCGGTTGAAATCAGTTCTCTGAGTGGAATACCTCCTTCGTTCGTGTGGATGTCGGGTATCAATAATGTGTCACTTAGAGAAGTAGCTGTTCTACTTCTCCATTGAAAAGAAAGAATAACTTTAAGTTTTTTTTTTGCGCGGAACTCTAATTCCAGCTTTTTCGGAGATTAGCCGGAATAAAAAGACAGATAGACAAAAATTATGGAATTGTTGTTTTCTTACTTAGGTGACAAAACAAAAAAGTATTTTTATAAATGCATATGAAAGTACGCACCTACGCTATGGTACTCATACTTATACCGCAGGTACATCTATCTATATCAATAAAAAAAGTTATTTAAAAAACTAAAAAACCCGACTGCGGTAAAAAACTTGAGTTAAAAAAAAAAACTGAAAAGCTAAAAACAAGCACATTTTAATTTATTTAAATAAAAGTTGGAAGCAGGCGGGACCCATACCATTTTTATATTTTCAAACTCAAATGTGGGCTTGTTTTTAGCTTTTCAGTTTTTTTTTAACTTAAGTTTTTTACCGCCGTCGGGTTTTTTAAAGTAAATCATCGCGGATTCACAACGAGACTCCGTTCGAATTTCGAAGTGATGTTTAGGGAATTACATCACTTAGTACCACTAATATTGATTAAAATAAATGGTAGTACTATAGAGAACGAAATTCCCGCTAGTACCACCGGTTGTTCAGTTCGGTCACAGATAATATAATACTACGGTTCGTTCAAATTATCGTTCGTTTTGTTCATGTATCCGAACATGATCTCATCTATCTACGGGTTTCAGCGACCAATGAAATTTCATATTTCTGTGGTTGCTGATTCTATTGAATTTGTCGAAATTATGGGTCATAATGATATCGGTGTATTGCGAATATCTGTTTCAGTGGTGCAGCTGTGGTCAGGGCGTTCGTTGCTGTAAAGGTAACATTTAAATAATAGGCGTCGAGATTAATAAAGACATGTATTTAAAAGATCCTCTATAAATTATGCGCTCCTAAAAATATTATTGGTCACTCTAAAATAATGATTGCGCCTCTTTTTGTGAACCTCAAATATTTTCCATTTTAGGGACCTGAAAATACTAATTACTTAGCCAAGTAACTGCGACCAACTTGGATGTTGCCATTTGTAAGCGACGCAACTCGCATAAGTACCTACTTTTTGCTCTAGACTTTTTTTTGCAAAATGTGAAATACTTTTTGTTTCTTTTTAGCCGTCAAATTGATGTGCACTTTTTTATCTTATCTATCATCATCGATGAAAACGCATAGTGCTATATTTTTCTGTTATTTTTGTTATTAAAGTTTGTTTATTCGTTTACGTTATAATACTTCATTTTCTTGTAATTCTAGCCTTTTAAGACTAACCTAACCTATTTCGTTCCCACGCGAAAGTAATTACGAGCAGAAGCTTGTCGATAAATTAAGTCAGGGGCCGATAAACCGGATTTCCAAAAATATGTAGCCTTCCAAACAGTCCTGTAAGCCCATGGGAAGGACGAAAGATGATGAAAAGGGATGTAACCAATTTCTAGCCGAGGACCACATGGGAAATAAAATATAACGACAAATAATTGGGCGATCCCAATCAATTTCACACTGATAAGGGTGAAACAAATTGAATTTATTACTTGAGATATGTAATAAATGATGACCTAATGTATATGTTACAGCCAAAGTAATAAATCCGGATATTATATATATTATCTAGCCATTATTTATAATGTCTACTCAATTTAGATAAAGTGATAATTGACACAGAATTAATCACATTAACTAGCAATTTTATATAATATCTTCGAAGACTTGGATAATGTAATAAAACAAGTAGGTATAGGTAAAGATTATAAAATTATACACACATCAAAAGTGTCTAGGGATCAAGCATTTTTATGCGGATTTCTTGAGATTGAGATGTGGCTTTGTAATAAATTTATGTTTTTATCAATTTATATGGATCCTTTTTGGTGCATTTCATAATTTGAATCAGGAACTGTGAATCAAATTCGAGTAAAAGATGAAAATCAGCTGTCAATATTTTCCCTATAAAAACATACAACGCATTGAAGACATTATTAGTGCTACTGTTTCCCTACTACTGATTAAAACCAACGTTATTATGGAGCGGCGACGTCATTTAAGCAGGGAAGAAATGCTCAGAGCCGTGGGAATGATAGAAGCTGGTTCCCGGCAACGTACTGTGGCTTTAGCTCTGAATACAAGTCAGAGTGTTATCAGTCGACTTTGGACACGTTACCGAAGCACTGGTACCGTGGCTGAGCGCCATGGAGGACGGTATCGCTGCAGCACACGGAGACAAGACCGATACATTCAAATCTTAACTCGAAGAGCTCCAACAATAACCGCCATGATGTTAGCCGTGAGGCTTCATCACTCTTCAGGGAACTTAATTAGCGACCAAACAGTCAGAAACCGCTTGCATGAAGTGAACCTTCATTCCCGAAGACCGCTACGGGTACCACCTATAGCAATGCACAATCGTAGGATTCGATATCAATGGGCTCTTAAACACAGAAATTGGGCAGAAGAACAATGGCGTTTCGTGTGCTTTTCTGATGAGTCTCGTTTTGGTATGAGACCGGATACAAGACGTATACGACACTGGAGATTCCCTGGACGCCAACAGCGATTAAAATCCTGCCAGGAAGTCCATCCTTATAGTGGTGGAACCATCATGGTATGGGCGGGTATTTGGATCGGCGGAAGAACTGAGTTGATTTGGATCAGAGGCAACCTCAACGCTCAAATTTATGCTGAGACGATTGTATCAGACGTCATCGTTCCTCTACAAGTGCAAATCGGTCCCTTATTTCAGTTAATGCATGATAATGCACGACCGCACACCGCAAGAGTTGTAAGACAGACTCTCGCCGCAGCTAACATCAATGTCCTGCCCTGGCCTGCTCAGTCGCCAGACTTGAACCCGATTGTGCATGCATGGGATATGCTACAGAGAAGAGCTCTGCCGAATATGGAGGGTATCCAGTCGCAAGAAGACCTTTTTTTGTTGTTGCAACGAACATGGGCGGCCATTCCACAGCGTGATTTGGATGAACTCATTTTGAGTATGCCAAACCGATGTTCTTGTGTTGTTAGTGTTCGCGGTAGAAACACGGATTATTAATTGTTTAAGTTACCCAATACAATTTTAAAGAAAACTGTTATTTCAGTCTTTTTTTCGAACTTTTGTGTTAGTGGTTCAAATGTCAAAAATCCCTTTATTAGGAAAATGGCAAATTTCTTTATTAATGCAAAGGTGACTTGGTTTATCGTTACTGTGACAAACGAAAACACTTTATTTGATGAATTCTTAAAGAAAATTTTAATTAATATCAATCAGGAGAAAAGTTATTGCAAAAATATATGTTGATCCCTAGACACTTTTGATGTGTGTATTTCAATTTGCCTTAAGCATACCGAACTATATGTGTAGCAATATTATACTGTTTTTGAAAAGTAATAATTATAATGTTTATTTTAAGAATTAAAATAACATTGTCATAGATAATAATTCTACGTTAATTAACATTGTTATAAAGTTATTTAATTTTAATTTATAAAGTAAATTTAAACCTCACTAGCCATAAAACAAAATTTATTGAAGAGCGGGAGGGGTAACAAGTCAGTTAATTAGACCGTATTGATTACTTTGGCTAACTTTGACCCGCTGTTATGAATAATATCCAGATAAAGTGATTAATTTATCACGTTGTCTAGTAAATTTTGCTATTATATATAATGACCAGTCATTATGTATAATAGCTATTTAATCACTATGACTGTAACATATACAATGGCAGTGCTTATTGTGAAAAATAAAACCGGGGACGTCTCTGCCATTTCCAATTACAGGCCAATTTCTCTGAATGTACTACGTGAGCTCGACAAATGGATGTGCGATTAACGCTTGTGCAACAAAACTGTACTGCAACTCACCATCTTTCGAAAGCACGCTTGTACGACACACTGAAGCTCGACGTGACGCTGGTGTGACAAACGATTGTTGCGACAGTAGTTCGACACTACTTGCGACAAATTGTGTGACAGTACTGTAATTCGACAGTACGTTGGTGCAGTATTACAGTAGTTTGACACTACACAAGTGCGACATCTGGCGACTGTCATAGCAAAAGTTTTGGACAGTCTGCTTGACAAGCAATTGGCTAAACACCTCGAACTACATGATGCCCAGTTCGGTTTTAAGTAGGCCTTTTTTTATGGATGGGCAATCAACAAATGACCCCTCCCGCTCTGGGTGGAGCGGAAGGGAGTGTCAGACTCTTACTGACTAAAACCCATCCGTGTTCCTTCCTTAGCCCTTTATGTTCCGGGGTAGCGGTAACCCTTTCGGACAATCCCGCACCCCCGGCAGGCTTCGGCCCTGGCAGGCCCCTTCCTTTTTGCTGACATCTCTGGTTGGTCTGGTTTTAGGTCTGGGCTGTCAATCGAGAGTCCAATCATGTGCCTCAAGCAGACATATACACAGACAGGAAGACTCAAATTTTTGCTTGTTTGCTTGTTTTCTCAAACTAGTTCGAGCTTTTTTCTAGGAAAAATAAGTCTGAAGAAGAGATCTTCATAATTATTATATTTTGACAAACACTGGACAACGAAGCCGCGCTCGACTGCGGACAGGCAGATCGCGCGCGTTGTCGCACCCGCACCGCTCCCTGCCCCGCGCTGCTAGTCTGGCCAAGCACTTAATGTTTCGGCTAGAAGTGTACTTTTAACACTAAAAATAAACCTCCTAGCCCCGATATCTTTCTGTCATAGGACTTCCACATCAGATCGTCCGAAAATAGTTTAGAAAAGATCGGGTACTTTCGCATTTCGGAGTGTGGCTACTGCTGAGCATGAGATCCTGGGATCGATGCCCTGGTTCGGTGAAAGTGTTATTAGGTTTTCCCACCAGGCATTTTTCAGTAGCAGCAACCTTGCTTTGTGCCAGGTTGATGGCAACAAGCTCGACCCTTATTACAAGGGACTCGACACATAACTGGCGTAATGTAGGTGTTCTAGTAGGTCCACCTCTGCCTAACCCTTCGAAGAAAATAGGCGTGGTGTTATATTAGGTACCTATTTGGATTGAAAAACCAAAAATATATGAGTACACCAAAAGCGTGTTACAGTAGAATATTTAACTTCAAATTAAAAAAATCACGAGCAGTTTATAAATGTAGTTTGTACTAATGAAAGCTTTAAAGCGCCTGTCCTACCGCTGACGAGGAAGCGACTAGCTGTCAGCGATTTACTTGCTCTAGGAACGTATGTACAAAAAAATTTTGATCCCGCGGAATTAAGAAAGATACATAAATAATGATTAATAGTTGATCGCTGACTGTTCACACCGCCGCGCCGCGCCGGCACTCTTGTGTTGCAGCGAAAAGAGCTATAAACGAGGGTACTCGCGCAGTGACGCTCGCTTGGCGAGCAGAACACTCGCTGAGAGACTCTTGGTACAGTATTTTAATCTCATGAAACGACGCGCGCTTTAATTGTGGTAAACAAGTGTACAAACACTCTGTGAATGTGTGCGTGAAGACGAGTATCGTCAACTCACACACACACACGCACACACTTCCTACTTCGTCCGTGTCTTGGACGGTACCGAGAGCTCCTGCGCTTACACACACATTCACAGCGTTTGTACACTTGTTTACCACAAGTAAAGCGCGCGTCGCTTCGTGAGATGAAAAAAAACCGAGTGTGCTTATGACCACACGACTGAAGTGAAACTTCAAACGTATTTGGCTAAGAGAGGAAGAGAGAAAGAAAATGTGCGTGCGCACTGCTTTCTCTTGCTTATATCCCCCACTCAACTCCCGTTCACCTCGCCCGATCACACTTTTCGTAACGCTTACGTCACGCGTTCGCCAGCTTACTCCCCAAGTCAAGCGTGCGTGAAGAAGTTTCACTTCAAAAAATACTGTACATACGCATACTAGCGAGTAATTGCTTGTCGTCTACGCGCACACGCTACTCGTTGCCTGCCAACTCGTTTTAAGTTGCTAACTCTAATCGCTTTTCGTTAATCGCCAGCATTGGGACAGGTGCCTCACAGTCTTTTTATACATTTTGTCAGAGAACTGGATGTTGTTGGAAAGCTTAAAATATACATTTGTATTATTTAGACTCTAGTTAGAACTCTTTGAAATGTAAATACACTGTGAATGCTGCAATTTGTCGCTGATTAAAATGTACAAATGCACTTTTGGAATATTTAGAGCATTTTCATTCTACGTTCGATCCGAATCCGAGAAATAGTCCATCCATACTTACTATACTTACTAATATTATAAATTCGAAAGTAACTCTGTCTGTATGTTACCTTTTCACGCCTAAACCATTGATCCGATTTAGATGAAATTTGGTATAGAGATAGTTTGAGTCCCGGGGAAGGATATAGGATAGTTTTTATCCCGATATTCCCACGGGATCGACACTTATGCGGGTGAAACGTGGGGCGCAGCTAGTAGTCCTATATTTAGTTCGGATCTAGTGCGCAACCCCTCATACAAATAGGACAAAAGTCACTTCAGACCGGCGTTTCTCGGATTCGTATCGGATGTAGTGCGAAGCCGCTCTAACACTATGAAATTCTCTTAAAAGCATAATCAGTCTATAACGTTCCCACTGCTGGGACACAGGCCTCCTCTCTGTAAGAGGGAATGGGCCGTAATCCACCACGCGGATCTAGTGCGGGTTGGTAGATGTCACATGTCTTCGAATTTATGGTTCTGGACATGCCGGTTTCCTCGCGATGTCTTCCTTCACCGTTTTGAGAGCAGTTGTGATGAAATAATTCCTTTCGTATCGGAAGGACATTTTATGTAAATGTTATGAACGTGTAGCGCGTAATGAATTTGTTATAGTCGTTATTTATTTATTAATGGCGGATATTAATTCGGTCGTGTTCGTAAAACGTCCTATGAGCACAATGTTCTAAAAGCGAAAAGACCTATGAGCAGATATCCATGGAGCAGCTCGTCCTATTAGCAACAGGACCTAATAGCAAATGGCCCTAATATCATAAGGACATGATAACTAAACGTCCTTAAATAGGCAGGTACAGTACCCGGCGATAAATATTGCACATCGATCTTTGGAAAGAGACAATCGGCTGATTTCGGCTTCGTAGAGCGTTATCTCTGTCGCACGAAATACAAACAGTCCGGTATCTATTAGGAGCTGTTAAAACAATTATGATTTGCTTCTTTTGATAATTCTTTTTATTCTTTGTATAAAATACACCAATTTTTCTATAAATGATTGCTTTAGGTTGGGGTAAAATAAAAAGGTTCCCCTATTTTTCCTAAAGATGCCATAGTACAACTTTAAATTATTTGAATTTGGGGGTGTTAACAACTCTAGATATATATTTTGAACTGGACGCGACCATACTCTATCGCACTTGAACAACGACTGACAAAACGTCAGTTAACGTCACATAGGTAGTGTGCGACAGAGATAACGCACTACGAAGCCGAAATTAGCCGATTGTTTCTTTCCAAAGGTCGATGTGCAATATTTATCGCCGGGTACTGTACAAGTAAAGCGCCTGTTCGAACCTATGACCTACAACTCGTAAATCGAACGTCTTAATTATGTCACCATTTAAAATGATTGAAATAGTTGTTTCGTTGTCCGCGTTTCGTTGTTGCGTTGTCTGATACCTTTTTACGCCTTTTCAGCTAATCGTATGTGAATGAAATTTGGCACAGACGGAGAACATGACCTAGGTTAGGACATAGGATACCTTTTTTTGTAATATAAATACGTTTTCAGTATCAATCATCGAGGTAATGGTTACCCAGGTTATTTTTGCGAAAGCTCCGAGCTTGGCTTTTCTAAAACGTACTTTCAACCTTTACAATAATGTATGCTGAATTTAATCATTGTAAAGTAATGAAAACTCCCACAAAAGACGCATCACAAAAGCTGGATAGAACCAACCAAGAGTTTTTCCAATCTTTTTCAAAGAACACTACTAATCCCTTCCTTAGGCTACGGACACGAAGTCAGCGGCGGCGGCGGCGCGGGGAGCGGCGCGTTTCAATACATAGATTTATATGGAACTGGCCTCGAAGGCAGCGGCGCGGCCCGGCACGGCGAGCGGCGTACGAGCGGTGCACACCAGTCTAGCGGTGCCCGCGCGTCTGCATTGACGTAGTGTTGTTATCTCTCTTTCTCTTTCTCATAACATAATTAACACTACGCCGCTCTAGCGCCATGTGATCTGCCCACTGGCTTCAAGACCGGCACCGTCATTGCGTAACACACTATCAATCGGAATCAGAATCATTTCGAAGCCACTTGCTAATCCATTGCTTCATAAGTTCGAAAAATTTGTCTACTCAACACGTAAATAACGCAATAAATGTTGTTGAACTGTCAAAATGAAATTTATTCCGATTGATAATGTTACGCAATTGCCCCGCTGGTCTGCGTCGCCACGCCGCTCCCCGCGCCGTCGTCGCCGCCGCTGACTTCGTGTCCGTGGCCTTAGAGGCTCGTGGCTAAATGATATAGCCACACAAGTCGATCGACGGCTTAGCTACGCTTACCGCGGTTGGTTCGTGGATGGATCCAAAAATCGAAACCCTTCCGAGTCTCGTAAAAAGTTCTGCCTAAGTAGTACCTACTTAGTTTTAATTTTCGCGCATTATTTGGGAAAAGTACTATACAAGCCTTGGCCATAACTAAGTATTGACTCTTTTGCTGGCCGCTGCAGTAATGTACTATTGTTTTCTTCAAAGGAACTGCTAAGAGAACTATCTAGTCTCAGTAGTTCCTTTGGCTTTTGCAAAGGAACTACTGATCCAAAAGTTTTCAGTAGTTCCTTCAAAGGAACTGCTAAAGGAACTATCTAGTCTCAGTAGTTCCTTTAGCTTTCGCAAAGGAACTACTGATCCAAAAGTTCTCAGTAGTTCCTTCAAAGGAACTAGTGAGCACAAAGGTCGGAAAGCACGTTAAGCCGTTGGTCCCGGCTGTCATTCGTAGATCTTTGACAGTCGTATTCAGCCGACCCCAACACAGTTGGAAAAAGGCAGGCCGGTTGGTCACTAATCCCTTTCTTACTTTAATAACGAAACTTCTTCCATGAAATGAGGAAAAAACTAATAACCGAAAATACCACGTACTTAATTAACTTATTAAGTGTAATGTGGCAGATTGTGGCGCACACGTTATTAAGAAAACTCCGCGGGAGGGCGGGAAAGAAATAGGTGATAGTTTTGTTTCTTTCTGTTTGATGTTTTGGGTTTGATAGGGTGATTACCTATTTTTGTTCATACATTTAGGAAACGTATTTGGCTCGTGGCCTCAATAAAAACAGCTGCCAGGTCGAATTAAGGTTAAGCTACGCTTTCCTAGGTCGGTCCGCGGATGGGTGACCGTTCATTAAATATCGAGACGTTTTGTGCCTCGAAAAGCACGTTTTAAGCTATTGGCATTGGTCCCGGGCGTCATTTGTAGACCTTTGGCAGTCGTTGCGGGTAGTCAGAAGCCCGAACGTCTGACAACCAGTAGTCTGACCAAATGGTATTGTGTTACCCAGTAATTTGGTTGTGGAGGTCAGGTAGGCAGTCACTTCACGTAAAATTGGTATTCAGCTGCGTCCGGTAAGACTGGAAGCTGACTCATAATAGTTGGGAAAAGGCTAGGAAGATTGATCGACTTACTACTTCCCGGGTGGGATACTCAACTTCAAAAGCCAAAACATCAACAATCAAAATATCAACACTATACAGGGTGTCCCTGGAAGTATGGATCAAATCGAATAGGGACGTGGGCAAGGTCATTTCCAAACGTTTTAGCAAAAAAAAATACTAAAAAAAAACAAAAAAAATACTAAAAAAGAAGAGAAGAAATATCTAATTCATGAAAACTATCAGGACTATCAATTTATTTTTTTTAGATAGCCCTGATAGTATTTTTTTATGATTATTTTCTTTGAACACTAAGCGAAGTGATTGAAAAAAAAAAATTAAAATCGTTCATAACTTTTGAACCGTAAAAAAATTCACTGACATTCTCAGGGTTAAAAAGTTTAGAAATGACCTTGCCCACGGCCCCTATTCGATTTGATCCATACTTCCAGGGACACCCTGTATAATTATTATACAAAAATCTCTGACTATATCAAAATTCCAAAACCTTGTAGGTCACATTAATCTAGGACGTGCCCTTGCATTGCGGTCGTTAGGGAGAAATAACAAATTATGAAAAATCTTAAACGTATAATCACACTAATATTATAAAGGCGAAAGTTTGTGAGTGTGTATGTGTGTTTCTATGCTTGTTACTTCTTCACGCTCAAACGGCTGGACCAATTTTGATAAAATTTTGTATGGAGGTAGCTGACACCCTGGTTAAACATATAGGTTACTTTTTATCCCGATATTACCACGGGATCGACATTTACGCGGGTGAAACTGCGGGGCGCAGCTAGTCCATACTATCCATCCATACTAATATTATAAATTCGAAAGTAACTCTATCTGTCTGTCGGTCTGTCTGTTTGTCTGTCTGTATGTTACCTTTTCACACCTAAACCACTGAACCGATATAGATGAAATTTGGTATAGATATAGTTTGAGTCTCGGGAAAGGACATAGGATAGTTTTTATCCCGATATTCCCACGGGATCGAAACTTATGCCGGTGAAACTGCGGGGTGCAGCTAGTAGGTAATAATTATAACCTTTTTCGAACCACTTCGCCACAATCCACTCGTCTAAGGGCCAAAGCACACACGCTACTTTTTGCATCGGCGATCGGCGATTCAGCTGCTTTTTAGAAGCTAAATGCAGCGACCAAGCATTCTACACCGCACACTTAAAAACGCCAAACGCGGCGATTCAGTCGCTTTTCGGAAGCTCGATACAGCGGCTGAACGCTACACTCCGCACACATTCGGATGCCGGTCGCAGCGATTTGGCACTTGCGCCAGCATCGGAGCAGTCGCTAAAACGCGCGATTCCGATACCACGTCCGAACGCAGAGAGTCGCCAAAACGCGATGCAGCATCGGAGAAGTCGCTAAAACGTGCGATTCCGATACCGCGTCCGAACGCAGAGAGTCGCCAAAACGCGATGCAGCATCGATACAGCTGCAAAATCGCCGATCGCCGATGCAAAAAGTAGCGTGTATGCTTTGGCCCTAATAAGGGAGCAACTTCTAGAATGTTCTAGAAGCTGTGTGAAAAACAGACGACGCGCACCCTTTTTTGACATTAGCCGTGTGACTTCCGTCAACTGGGCTGCGCACCGAAAAGTGATTCTCTCTTATACAATTTTACGAAACTTTATCTTCGCCCCGAACACTATTGTTTTTATTTATGTTACTGGGAATAAAGGATTTACAGTACATGTTGTGTGTACGTTAAAAACGCGGTTTAACCTTGATCATTCGATGAGCAACGAGGTTATTTGCTTATTGGTTCACGTCAATCGATCAGGGTATTTAACAGTGAGATGAACGTCTTATAAACAATGTAAAGACAGCAGAAAAAGTTCGTGAAACGTTGGAGAGTAACTTTTTATTAATATGTTAATTTTGTTCGTTTCAGAAGTCCTTTTTAACCGACTTCAAAAGAGGAGGTTCTGTATTCGATTCGTATGTATGTATGTATGTTTGTATGTCCGCGATTTTCTCAAAAGCTAAGGAGCCAATTTTGATAATTCTTTCACTAATGTGATCTACATACTTTTAGAAAGGTTTTAGTATATAACACATTAGGTACTTGTTAACATTAGGTACTTCGTACTTATGTACGAAGTTATATGCATAAATGTACTGTATCTCCGGCATTACTATGCGAATTTTGACGATTCTTGGCAAGTACAACTAAAAAGTGAAAAATAAATACTTTTTTACAAAAAAAAAAAACAACCGACTTCAAAAAAAAACGCTACAAAGTGATAAATAACTTTAATTTCGGAAGTCGGTGTCTAAAAACGAAAATGCGGAACCAACGACACCGACTTCCGAAATTAAAGTTATTTATCACTTTTTAGTGTTTTTTATTTTGAAGTCGTTTGTTTTTTTTATGGTTTGTATTTCCTGTGCGTGTCTCCAAGTAACTGCGAACAACTTAGATGTAGCACTCGCCGACTGCTGTGTGGTTGTTTACTAAACCTTCTAACATACCTAATAATTTGGTCGGGGTGCTCTAGCTTGGTTACTGCGACAACTTCAGCTTTCCAAAGGTCACAGTTCCAACCCAACCTAACCCGTTTGGTCGGGGTACCTTAGCGACTGCGATCAACTGTGCAAAAAACCAGAAAGTTAAAAAGAAACTCAATCATTGAGAAAAGTGTGCGTCATTAGAAGCGCAAAAAAATATTTAGAGGTTCATTAATTTAAAAAAGTGTCCGTCATTAGAAGATCAATAAAATTTAAAAGGTTCTGTTAAATATTCCTCATTTAAAATGCTGCCTGTAATTGTGTGGAACACAATAACGCTGCAGCAGACATAAGTATATGCAATGATAGTACCCCCCAGGATGAGTCTCATTAAAAAGCTCAACAACCACTTCATTTTTCAACGGAATAATTAATAAAAAACAGATGATTCATAAAACATTATCGATAAATCAACCATCATCATTATTTTTTATGCTAACGCTTCTAAGATTTTATTAATAAACTGTTCATCGGATCATATTCATTTCTCAAGGTTCGACTCCGGAGTCATGTCAAAACTATTTCTATACATTTAGACATAAAACTAATATTTGCAAGATCCAGTTAAACACTTATTAACTGCGCAAAAATATACAGTGGAGGATTATTAAAATAGTGTGCAGACGTCGTAAAACGGAGTTTATTTTTGAACGTTGATTTTGTAAACGTTTGCTTGCATGTTTTTCTGATTTTATAAACTGCTTATCTTTTATGTTGCAAGGCGCAGGCATCTTTACACACAGTGTAGAAAAGTGCTATGATCCTCTTGTAAGCTTAGATGTTTGCATTACGGAACATCACGACAGTATTCACCGAAAGGTTCGGCATAGTTGTAAGTATCTATAGTACACCTATATCGCCAGCTAGGTATGTCTAAGTGCGCGGGCTTGCCGACGGCGAGCCATGGGCAGCTCGCTGTCCGGTAAGGACCAGGCCTGGGTCGACGGCGCGTTGTGTTCCACGCGTGCCTCAAAGAGATGTCAGCACTAACTGACGGGTCCGCTAGGGTCGATGCCTGCCGGGGTCGCGGGTTGTTCGAAAGAGATACCGTAGCCCCTGGCACTACTGAAGGAACACGGGTGGGCTTTAGTCAGTAAAAGTCTGACACGCCCTCTCGCTCCGTCCAGCGCGGAAGTTGTGTGAAAATTTTGTTAAAAAAAAAAAAAAAAAACTATGTCTAAGTGGAGATCGCATTAAAGTTGCGACAAACAAACACGCGATAAAAATGTTAGGGCAACAGTACGATATGTCGACCATCAGTGGTGCGACAGCACATCAGCTGGATGTACAGACGCCAGCACATCAAGCTACCTGAAACTACCCCCTATCCCCCTAATATCAACTTTGAACCTTATAATTTAGCGATAAAGTTGAAAATCTATTAAAGGAATTTGACAGATTATATTAGTTTGATGTGCTGGCGGCTGTACGTTAGTGCGACTGATTGTTTTCACGACAAACGATGGGGTGATGAAGCTTTTGATCGGCGAACGAAAGCGTGACATAATTTTCGCTCGACAAACTACTAACTAGCGCTAACATTGACAAACATTGCAGCGATAGTATAATTACGAAAAACAAAAAAAAACTGGCTGTTTTTTTTTGTATTTTTCACAGACTGCGATTTTTTTTTACACTTCTAGTGCACTATAATAAAATATTTAGACACTAAATTATTTAAATGAGTAACTTCTTTATAAATTACACTAAATTATTTAAATGAGTAACTCCTTTATAATATTAACTGTTACTAAGGTTCTTATATAAATATAAGGCTTTTAATTAGTAATAAGACTGTCTTAATTAGTGACTAACGTAAGCCTTTAACTTTAATTTACAGTAAAGCCTGGTTGCCTGGAAGAGATCGCAGAAAGCGATAAGGCCGCCCATTGTATATTTTATATTATTAATCGTTTTTTTTTTGTTGTTTTTTTCTGGTGTACAATAAAGTACATATATATATATAAATAAATAAAAGGTAGCTCAAGTAAATTCTACTAATGACAATCGTTTTCAAAAACATCCCTTTTGATTTATTACTATTTTGCTGCAAAATCACCAAAAATGGTTATTCACAGTTCTAACCTAACCTAACCAGTTTGATCGGGGTATCCCAGCTTAGTGACTATGACCAACTATAAGAAAACACCAGAAAAAAAGAGGCTCCATTATTTAAAAAAGTGTGCATCATTAGAAGGTCAATAAGATTTTAGAGGATCACTAAAATATTTCCCTTCCGAAAACCAAACAAGTCACCTTGACATGGCTAAGTTTTTTTTCTAAGCGCACCCGCTTTCTGCCTGGGCAACCCGTATATTTCTAAATCCACTCGTAATTTTTGACGACTCCTACGTAAACCAGTTATTATCCTCTAAACCTCAGTCAATACAGTTAAAAAGTAGTTAAACCGTTGCGAAAAACGGATACGTTTGTTATAGCTGCTAAAAATAACTGCTTTTTCTTTAGTTACGACTTGTTTTTGAGAAAATAGTGTTAGTTGGCTAACGAAGGACCAACCTGATAGTTTATTGGTTGTTGAAAGTTTTAAGTGCAGATATTTTTTGATGTTATTTGTCGACGAAATAACTTGCCTGATAGAGAGAAGATATACTAGACTTTCTTATTAGCTCAATTTGTGTTTAATGAGGCACAATTGGATTTCTATTATTACAAATCAAATGTCCTCTCGGACTTTATACAGCGTGTTACGGAAAGGGTATATCCATATAAATGGGTTGAAGAGTGTATCTGGTCTAGAATCTCTGTACAAAATTTCAGCTCAAAAGCAGTAACTTTGAAAATGCTTAATATTTTTTTATTTCGATAGTTTATTAAATTGAAATCATAACAAACGTGTCACCGCACTACGAGGGTCATTATCAATTATCTGTAGTGTGTCTGTGCGCCTAGTACACGCACATCACGCCGCCGCGCGCCAGTGCAGCGCCGTGATGTACGAAATAGAAAAATATTGAGCATTTTCAAAGTTACTGCTTTTGAGCTGAAATTTTGTACAGAGATTCTCGACCAGATACACTCTTCAACCCGTTTGTAGGGATATACCCACTCCGTAACATCCTGTATAAGCTGTTTGTGTGCCGAATCGAGGGAGCTTCACCAGAATCCTGAAGGCGTTTTTATAAAACAGACTAAAAAGTCTATCTTTAGCTGTTTCCAAACACAATTTCTCAGACTCCCAGTTTATTGGCTATAAGACTAGACAAATCGCCATCTTTATATAGTGAGAAGGGTGATTTGTAGTGATCCGAGTTCAACACACAGAGACGTTAGGTTATATGTCTCGTTGAACGTTGTCTTGAACTTAGGACGGGTATTGTTTTACGCGTAACATAGTATCAAGATGGGATAACCAAAGAAACGATGGACGGAATGTGAGAAAGATGATATGGTAAGAATAAGGGTGACTATTGAGATGACGGCTAATAGAAAAGTATGGAAAAAACTTTTTTTCAAAAAAAAAAAAAGACGGGTTGCACTCCGGGAGTGCCGGCAGAAGTGAAAACTTGAATATTAACGTTGAAATAAATCAATTATTAATTTAATTAATATAACTCATTTTTTTTCACTATTTCTGCGTCCCTTTTTAGGGTTCCGTAGCCAAATGGCAAAAAACGGAACCCTTATGGATTCGTCATGTCTGTCTGTCTGTCTGTCTGTCTGTCCGTCCGTCCGTATGTCACAGCCACTTTTTTCCGAAACTATAAGAACTATACTGTTGAAACTTGGTAAGTATGTAGATGTATTCTGAGAACCGCAGTAAGATTTTCACACAAAAATAGAAAAAAAACAATAAATTTTGGGGTTCCCCATACTTACAACTGAAACTCCAAAAATTTTGTTTCATCAAACCTGTACGTGTGGGGTATCTATGGATAGGTCTTCAAAAATGATATTGAGGTTTCTAATATCATTTTTTTCTGAACTGAATAGTTTGCGCGAGAGACACTTCCAAAGTGGTAAAATGTGTGTCCCCCCCCTCTAACTTCTAAAATAAGAGAATGATAAAATTAAAAAAATATATATAATGTACATTACCATGTAAACTTCCACCGAAAATTGGTTTGAACGAGATCTAGTAAGTAGTTTTTTTTTAATACGTCATAAATCGAAAACCGCAATTTACCTTTCACAAAGTTACAACGAACTACAAGAACTTTTATATTATGTTACTTGCTGCTACGGAACCCTTCATGGGCGAGTCCGACTCGCACTTGGCCGGTTTTTTTCATTAATAGATGCACTTTGTTCAATTTCCATATTTTAAACTTTATATACACGAATGTTACGAATACACAGCAGTGTGTCCACGTCCACTTCCACTTCGACTTCGACTTCGACTTTGATTTCGACTCCGACTTCGACTTCGACTCCGACTTTGACTTTGACTTCGACTTTGACTTTGACTTTGACTTTGACTTTGACTTTGACTTTGACTTCGACTCCGACTTCGACTTCGACTCCGACTTTGACTTTGACTCCGACTTTGACTTTGACTCCGACTTTGACTTCGACTTCGACTTCGATTTTGACTTCGACTTCGACTTTGACTTTGACTTCGACTCCGACTTCGACTTCGATTCCGACTTCGACTTCGACTTCGACTCCGACTTTGACTTCGACTCCGACTCCGACTTCGACTTCGACTTCGACTTCCACTTCCACTTCCGCTTCCACTTCCGCTTCCACTTCCACTTCCACTTCCACTTCCACTTCCACTCCATCCAATCCATCCATCCATCCATCCATCCATCCATCCATTGTCGTGTGTCACTAAACTTGGTTCACTTCGGTTGGCGCCGCCGTAGAAAGAGAGGCGGGGGGGGAGGGGGGAAATCTCTCCTGACGGTCACGTGTCCTGACGCGATGCCCTGACGCGAGTTTAACATTTTTTACCCATTACAAAAAGTGTTCAACGCCGCTAAAGAAGTTTTCACTTCAAAAAAAAACAACCGACTTTAAAAAAAAGCAAAAAGTAAAAAAGCTTTTATTTTTCACTTTTTAGTTGTACCTGACCCTCACAAATTCAATTAACACTAGCGCATTGAAGAATTGAAGACACAGACTAGAAGAATCATCAAAATTCGCATAGAAATGCCGGAGATGCAGTACATTTTTAACCGACGAAAAAAAAGGAGGAGGTTCTCAATTCGACGCGTATATATTTTTTTTTTTTTTTTTTTATGTGTGATCACGCATAACTTTTATGCATACAACTTCGCACATGAGAATAATTACCGAATGAATTATATACTAAAACCTTCGATCACATTAATGAAAGAATTATCAAAATTGCTTCATTATTTTTGAGAAAATCGTGGACATACAAACATACATACGGGTCGAATACAGAACCTCCTTTTTTAAAGTAGGTTAAAAAATATTTTAATTAAGTATAGGATATGTACATCACACTAATCACACTAATATTATAAAGGCGAAAGTTTGTGAGTGTGTTTGTATGTTTGTTACTTCTTTACCTACGCACAAACGGCTGGACCATTTTTGACAAATTTTGGTACGCAGGTAGCTGACACCATGGATTAATACATAGGTTACTTTTTATCCCGTTATTCCACTGCAGGTGAAACCACGGGGCGCAGCTAGTTGTTTTAGTAATCCTAAACTTTTGACGCGTAAAACAAAATGGGCTTTACAGCTTAAAAGCTTTGTTAGAAAATAAACAAAATAATGCTTATAAGTTACTAGAAATTGCTTAAATCTGACATAAAATAAACAAATGCTCGTAAGTTACTGAACATTGCTTAGATCTATCTTGAAATCCCTTTGATACTTAGAGGTTAGTGACCGTTTGTTGAACTTTCTGATTTGTAAGTAGAAAAGTTGTGTCCCTGTGGAACACTGGAAAATCTCTTTGTTTTAGCTGTAGTATATTATCTCACGAAGCGACGCGTGCTTTCCTTGTGTGTATGTACTTTGATGTGTATCAACACGCTGTGAATGTGTGTGTAAGCGTCGGAGCTCTCGGTACCGTCCGAAACAATAGCGATGTCGGAGTGGGTGTGTGTGTGTGTGTTATGTGCTGACGCTACTCGTCTTCACGCACACATTCACAGTGTATTTCTGTACCTGGTTACCACAAGTAAAGCGCGCGTTGCTTCGTGAGATAAACATGTGTACATGATCGGGGTCGGCGATAAAGATAGCCATAAAAAGCTATTCATTGCTAAGACCTCATCCATCGCTTTCCATCAGGCGTGATCGAGGTCAAGGGAGGGTCCTTTCAGCAATAAAAAAAAACCTTTTTCCAGTTTGACTTCCTCGTTGGTCTAGTGATCGCAAGCTCTACTGCTGGTCATAAGGTCCTCGGTTCTATTCCCGGGTCGGTCAAGTATAATTGAGTTTTTTCCATCCAGTATTTCTTAGTAGTCGCCCCCTCCCTTCGATGTCACCCGAAGTACGCACGAAACGTACTTCGAGTGACATCGGTCCAACGATAGTTCCCAAAAAATATATTTTTGTCTGTGTATTTTTTTTCATAACAAATCATTTGACCAAATGTTTATTGTCTAAAGATTGTTTGCTGTAATAAATCATTTCATTAAAGACCAAATGCCTTAGTGACATTATCCTTGGTAATACTCTGCCAAGTATGTGTCTCCCCATATTTATCGACGCGGAATCGGCTTACACCGGACAAAAAAGCCTTTATGTCTACGTAATAAGGGCGTTACTGATACCATTCGCATCGGCTCGGCTCGGACGACGCGTCGCGACGCCGGCCGACGGCGAAACGAGCCGTTTGTCGATTAGCTCATAGTGATAGATAGTAGTGTGGCGATACGCACTCGGCTTAAGCCGATTCCGCGTCGATATATGTGGGGAGACCCTAAAAATTTGACCAAATAAAAATGTGCGTACTAAAATAATTCCAAATATTGCATTGGTATAAAAAAAGGTTGCTAAAATTTGTTTGGATACTGAAATTTTGTCAAAATCTTTTAGGCAAAACAGCAGGATCCCAGTTTAGATTTGTGTACGGTTGATGGTATTAGGCTCGCCCTCTATTATATGGGTCTTAAAAATAACTGGCAAAATGTGGATATACTATACCCCGTTGAGGAAACAAGCCGTGATGTTATGGTCTGTATGTTATTTTAATGTTTCAATTTACTATCTAGTATCTTGCCGTTTTTGAGATAGTTAATAATTATTTGAAAGACTAGCTTCTGCCCACGACTTTGTCCGCGTGAAATTTCTTGTATTAAGTACCATAAAATCGTTTCGTCGCGTATGGTCAAATTCGCAATCGGTGAAGTGACTGAAAAACCGTCAAAATCGCGCTCGGTCAAAATAGCGATTGGTCCATATCGCGAATGGTCAAAATAGCGATTGGTCCATATCGTGAATGGTCAAAATAGCGATTGGTCTATATCGCAAATGGAATATTACATTCTATAGCTGTGCCTCGTTTCTTCCTTTTCGCTTAGCGTTCTTTCTGGCTCCTAAGGATTGTAGCGTGATGTTAAATAAATAGCCTAAATCCATCCTTAACCGGTTGAATGCCGTAATTACAGACACAATTAAAAACCCATTGTATCTCGAGCGGATCCACGTTCAAGCATACGAAGGGTTAAGAACAGACCTATCAAATGCAAAAATATTTTTTTCGAAAACCAAATAAAGAAGAAGAAAAAGAAGAAGAAAAGGAAGAAGAAGAAGACGAAAAAGAAGAAGAAGAAAAAGAAGGAAAAGAAAAAGAAGGAAAAGGAAAGAAGAAAGGAGGGGAGGGGGGGTGGGAGGAAGGAGAAGAGGAGAAGTTCCAGAGATATGCGCGTTCAAACCAAACACACAAAGAAACAAACTCTTAAGCTTTATTATTAGTAGAAGATTAAAATATCTCTACCAGCAGAGTAATTGCGTAACACACTATCAGTAGCAATGGGTTTCGTTTTGACAGTTCAACAACATTCATTGCGTTATTTGCGTTGTTGAGCAGACACATAATCGAACATATGGAGCAATGGACTAGAAATATGCTTCAAAATTATTCAAACTGAGAGTTTAGTGTGTTACGCAATATGGGTGCTGACTTCTTGCCTAAAAACCACTTTTATGATATTTTAAGCTCCTTATAAACGTACAAATTCCATGTATGTTCTTGCTTCAAATATTAATTTCCGACTGAAAATTACATCGCGTAAGACTATTATGTTTCGAGGGTAGTTGAAACTTAATACTAACATGAACTATGAAGTTCCTTGAGTACCTACTGGTACTAAACAATCTACTTCTATATTAGTTTTGCATATTAGGGGAAAAGCTTTCTTGTGGACCTGGCCCGACGAGGAAGTGACTAGCTTTCGAATATTTTCTCGCTCAAAAAACGTACACTCCTTTTAGTTATTTTACGTCTGATTTTGCATCACTGTCAAAACAATAGTGATCTTAATTTTCAATGTGCTAAGGTTATTGTTATTGGAGAGCAATGGTGGCCAAGTGGTATCGGCCGCGACTTACGAGTTGTAGGTCGTAGGTACGCATCCAGACAGGCGCTTTGCTTTGTGTAAACTATTTCATCACCACTGCTCTCAAAACGGTGAAGGAAAACATCGTGAGGAAACCGGCATGTCCTGGAACCAAAAATTCGAATACATGTGACATCTGCCAACCTGCACTGGGCCCGCGGGGTGGATTACGGCCAACTCCCTCTCACTGAGAGGAGGCCTGTATCCCAGCAGTGGGAACATTATAGGCTGATTATGTATGTTATGTAAGGTTGTTGTCGAGTTGCTGCCACTGACAACTTGACTTGACAAGTCTGTCAAAACCACAATGAACTTTACTCTCGTAACAATAAGGTTGCTGTTGGGTTGATACCCAAAAATCCAAATATACAGAGTGTAGCGTAAGTAGTGGTCCACCGTTAAGGATTCGATATACCAGATAATTTACTATAACATATTACAATTTTAACCATTTTAGTAGTACATTTTTTTTACAAAAATCGCACTTGAGTTTGCATGATTATGTTAAAAAATAAGGGTTAACATAGAAAAGAACTAACTTATTCTTCGAAAGCTCTAAAAAATTAAAAAAAAACATAATTTTAAAGGATAGCTCTAGTATTCAGCAGTAATTATCAGAAATCAAAATAAAAAAATAATGGTTTTTGTTGAAACTACAACCAAATTTGTAACAAAAGATAGAAATTTTGTAAACAAAAAACAAAAAAAAAATATGCTTTCGGAACCCTTTGGTAAAAATGGTTTAAATTGTAATTATGTTATAGTAAATTATCTGGTATATCGACTCCTTGACGGTGGACCACTATTTACGCCACACCCTGTATATGTTTCTCTTTGTAGTTGATCGCTGAGTATTCACAATACTGGCGAGAACTCTCTCCATTAGTTTCTCGCAGCGACAAGAGCTACGTATGCAATAGACGCTTGTTATGTAACGATGATCACCCATCCACGGACCAAATGCGGCAAGTGCAGCTTAGCCTGATTTATCGACCCGTGTGGCTGCTAGGGACCGTACAACCCCGAATATAAGTTAATTCTTTCGAAAGTGTTACAGATTGTGCGCCTAAGTAAGGGAAAATGTTACCTCTTGGTAATGGTAGCCCTTTCATAACACTAACGTTAGGGTAGCCCTATCAATAAGTTAACTAGTACAAGATGTTACCAGCTCTTGTATGAAGAAGATAACCCTTTGAAAGGGTTTGTCGGTGTAATCAAAGGGTTTAAATCAAATCATTTTAAATTACGTACTATAATCGTATGTGTATGGAGTCGCTAGGGCCTAGACTGCCTGTTTCGACTTGACGCATACCTGCCGAATGCATGCGGTTTAGTACTTAAAAGTAATTCACGAGGGATAAAATTACAATATTTCTATTCCGAATGGGTAACTCTGTTACAGTCGTTGAAGGGGTAACCCGTTCAAAACGTCTTACCATTAAAAAGTATAACCCACCAAGAATGAGTTTTTGAATATACAGGTAATCATATCGAAAGGGTTTGGAAGAGGTTATCCATTGATGAGGGTTTTCGTAAAAGAGTGTAATAAATATGAAATTGGTTTTAAAACAACACTTGTCCAAAACCCTATCAAAAACCCTTTCAATGGGTAACCTAAATGGTCCCTGATTATAACTAACCCACAAGCCCTCTTACTAACTCCTTAATACAAGTACTATAAACAAAATTCCTTTACATTATTAACATGAAGTAAACCTGAGTAAATTCTTGATTAATTATTAACTGTTGTAAAAGTTTTTTTGTAATTTAATAATCGTTACATTGTACGTTTCAGGGGTTCAGTTTGATTGATTAGTTGTTAATGAGCAAGGTAATTTATTATTTATGTTATGTATTAAATTAATATTAGATAAAACCTCTTATGTAATTTACCTAGCGATGAAACCCTGGCAGTACTAGTAAAATCCGTCGCGCCGAAACTGTGTTGAGCGCATAAGTTTTGTCAAGGATTTCCATTCATAGCCATCAATTTCATTACATTATTTGTCTCCGGTAGTGAGTGGCTCGAGGCTACAACCGTCCATCAACCATTATATTCATCGCACCGTATGAACTTGCTAGCTGATTGTATTTTTTCTTTGACAGTTGTTACGAATGTTCATGAGTATTTAACAGTTGTTAAATGGCTACGAATTGAAACTAAGGGGCAATTCTCGTTATTTTAAGAACGTCCACAGTCTGATCTCAATCTGTCAAAAAAATTATTTTTCACTTTTTAGTTGTACCTACCCCACACAAATTCAATTAACACTAGTGCATTGAAAAATTGAAGACACCGACTAGAAGAATCGTCAAAATTCGCATAGAAATGATGGAGATGCAGTACATTTAAGAATTACCAAAATTGGTTCATAAGCTTTTGAGAAAATCGCGGACATACAAACATACATACATACATACGGGTCGAATACAGAATCTCCTTTTTTGAAGTCGGTTAAAAATACCTCTGATTTTCCTATATTTTGACAAGTTTTTGACGTTTATTTGTCGCCGAGATGAGACTGCGACTAGATTTTGAACGATTTAAATTACGAGAATTGGCCTTCAGGTCGTCAGACTTTTGGGGTTTTTGACTCAGTAGTCTTCTAGAAGCCTAAGGGTCACTCCCTACTGAAAGAGCAGCGGCGCGGGGGCGCGCAGCGGCCGTAAGAGCAAGTGACTTTCCTCTTTTGACTAGTCGCTAGGAGGCTCGTGATGCCTCGCGGCGCCGCGCTGCCCCTCCTTTGCCTTCAAATGTCTATGGATAATAGCCGCTGCCGGCCGCTGCTCTTTCAGTGGGGATTGACCCTTAAAGTCTGACAACCAGTCTTACCAAAAGGGGTATCGTATTACCCAGTAACAGGGCTGTGGAGGTCAAATAGGCAGTCGCTCCATATAAAATACTGGTATTCAGCTGCATCCGGTTAGACTGGAAGCTGACCCTAGGCAAAAGGCTAGGCATACGATGACTCATCGTTTTTGTTCAAGAAAAATGTAAAATTGTTCAAAATACTTCGCGAATCTTTACGATTGCTTCCTTTAAAATGCTTCTCTATAAAACGCAGTTTTGCACACACAACTATCAAACTAAACCTTCCACCAAATACCGCGAAAACTGAAACATTTTGCCTCTACGAACATTTTCAACGTACTGCAAGATTTACCCACGTTCATGAGTATTTGTGGGACGTAAAATTACATTTTATGTTATCGTTCCGTGGCTTTGGAACGGTTCCAGCTTACCTGTATGAGCTTAGAGGTTATTTTGGCTTGTACAAGTTGACATAATGGTATATAATTCATGATTTATTGCATGGTTGGACCAATATTACACGAGTTTAATATTGGGGCCAGATTTAGAGTTTTTGATATTGTTTTGTAAGTCGTTATGTAACTCAATCACGACATAGGCTAAAGGGTGGAGTAAATTTCAATACTGCTATTCTGGAAGGTTCACATCAAACCTCACTTAAGTGAGCGCACACAATTCGAAAGCGAACTCATTTGTTTTTAAAGTAAATCATCGCGGATTCACAACAAGACACCGTTCGAATTTACAAGTAATATTTAGTAAGACACCATCCCTGTCAGTAGAGAAGCTAGCTCCTATGGGATCCCTTCCTTTCGCATAATGTTCTTTTTCCTAATATACTTTGGCAGAAATATTTTGGTATAAATTGTATTGCCATATTAATACTTTGCATTTTTTTTTTGGCACACAGTTTATGTTGGCATAATTATCTTGAAGGCTAATTAGCCTTAACATGCCTTAATTAGCCTTAAATTTATGTCAAAACAAATTTGTTTTGGCATAAATTTAATTCGCATCATAATATTAAACGACGTCAGGGTCACCCCGAGGTTCGGTTTGGTTAGGTTCCTTTAAACCTTGCAGACAGAAATAGGAGCGCCGCGCAATGGGGCTCCGTCGACCTGACGTCGTTAGAAATAAACGAGCATGCAAAATTTATGCTTTAGAATGTTATGCTTTATCATTTTAAGATTAGAGAAATTATGCTTAAAAAAATTATGCGTAAGCCGTCATGCGTAAATAATGTTATCCGAAAATATAATTAGGAGAAACAAAAGTATGCCAAGTTATACAGAGTGTTACGGAAAGGGTATATCAATACAAACGGGTTGAAGAGTGTATCTGGTCTAGAATCTCTGTACAAAATTTCAGCTCGAAAGCAGTAACTATGAAAATAATCACGCCGCCGCGCGCCAGTGCAGCGCCGTGATGTCGAAATAAAAAAATATTAAGCATTTTCAAAGTTAATGCTTTTGAGCTGAAATTTTGTACAGAGATTCTAGACCAGATACACTCTTCAACCCGTTTGTATTGATATACCATTTCCGTAACAACCTGTATTAGGTCTAAAAATTTTATGCAAATGGATAGGGAACCGTAATCAAGCTCCTAAACTCCACTTTAAAACGTTCAACTAACTTTAACACATATAGAAGCAACAAGATTATGTACCCAGGATTTTGTAATATCTTGATTTAAAAGAGTGTCCATGGAGTTTCTTGCCCGTCCTTCTCCATAGACATCTACGTTTTGGAATGGGCAACTAGCTTCAACTTTCTGACTGACTGACCGACTATTTAATTTTGACAATTAAAAAGTGCCTACTACATGGTTTAATTGAAATAAATGCTCTGAGTTTGAGTTTGAGAACTACATACATTTTAATGGTATTCTAACTAGTGTAATGAAGCTCCTAAACTCCACGTTTAAACGTTCTTAAGTATTTCTGTTACTGCACCTATTGGCTTACTACAGTAAAACTACTGTTTGGAAACACACATGTAAAAACTTGAATTTCATTCCAAGTTTTGGCATAGAGCCCAGAACTGAAATTGTGCACATAAATCACATGGGTACTCGACTCCTGACTTTAGGCAAATTTTCTTTGACATATTATAACTTTGCACAGGCAAGCGTTTCTAAAAATGTGATCGAAATGATGTTATAACTTGTATTGTTAGTACCTATAGGCAATATAACATAACCTCTTTTCGAGAGAGTGTGCTGTAACGTGCGGGTAGGTAGATGTCACATATCTTCGAATTTTTGATTTTAGGATTTGCCGGTTTCCATAGCTGTCATGGTTTTTCTCCAAGATAAACTTAAAAAAACTGAGTGTGCTTATGACCACACGACTGAAGTGAAACTTCAAACGTATTTGGCTATGAGAGGAAGAGAGAAAGAAAAGAAAATGTGCGCGCACTGCTTTCTCTTGCTTCTATCCCCCACTCAACTCCCGTTCGCCTCGCCCGATCACACTTTTCGTAACGCTTACGTCACGTGTTCGCCAGCTTACTCCCTAAGTCAAGCGTGCGTAAAGAAGTTTCACTTCAAAAAGTAATTTTTACAAATAGTACTTTTATTTGAGGACATAATTTACCAGTGAAAACAATTTGAATTTCCATCTTTTGATTCTTCAAACCAAACGTTTTACTTCTTAACGCAAATTAAATCTAAACAAATGTATCCAGACTTAAGTAAACACTAATTTGCACCTGAATAGCCTGGATTTAGTTACGTCAGTGGATTCAAAGAGCTCTTTAACAAGTGAGACGAACCGGTGTAAATTATCTGGAACATTGCCGAGGTACTATTTAAAGCCAAAAGTTTGCTGATTAATTATTTGTGAAAAACTGACTTAGGTAATGTAAATTAAATTGGTTCAAGTACTTATAATTGGGAAAATATTTTACTCGTCCTCTAGAAGTTTTGATAGCTTGTTAAATCTTCTAATGATGAGCGCTTTTTTAAATAAATGAGCCTGTTTTTTAACTTTCTGGCCTAAAGCATATTTTTTTAGAATGTCATGACAATTAGATAAAACGATCAAAAGCGAGTCGGACACGCGCACCGAGGGTTCCGTATAAATTTGTAGGTATATAAATAGTTTATCACGGTTTTTTTTTAAATATAATTATTAATTTACGGTTTTTGGATTTTTTCCTTTACTTGTGCTACATGACCTTGCTTCTTGCCAAATTTCATGATTCTAGGTCAACGAGAAGTACCCTACACATTTTGATTCCTTTGAGAGTAGATATATGTTTTTTGCGGCATAAACAGCCGTATCTTTTTTTTTACGTTAACTTATAAGTTTGATTTTTTCACAGCTTCAAGGGACCGCAGACCTGAGTATATGGTTTTAATTTCAACCCGATACCTCCACGCGTTCCCGAGATAAAGGGTCTTGACAGACAGGTAGACGGACAACAAAGTGATCGTATAAGGGTTCCGTCTTTTCCTTTTGAGGTACGGAACCCTAAAAAATTGTAAAACAAATTCCTGGTCATTAAAACTTTTTTTTTAAATTAGTCACTTTTCAGTTTCTGGCGTTTTCTTACAATTGCTTCATGTAACTAAGAAAGTGTACCTTGGTCAAAACGCCTAACCGTTTTGACCAAGAACTGTGCCACATCCAAGTTGGACGCAGTTTCTTGGCTATTTAGTATTTGTTAGGACCCCGAAACGGGAATGATTAGATATTCACGAAAAGAGGTGCAATCATTATATTAGTGTTCAATAATTATTTTTAGGAAAGCAAAATGGGAATTATTTGAGGTTCGTTTAAACACCAAGCCTTATAATTACAAGCTAAATCGTAGGTCGCTGGCTACGCCGTAGCGCTCAGGCTACGCCGTAGGCCCCAAGCTACGCCGTAGCTCGTAGTTATGACTTTGTTGACTGCGTAATAATTTAATCATGGTGTAAGCAATTTCGATATGAGCAGTGGCGGCCCCGACTTACGAGTTTTAGGTCATGAATTCGAACCCTGCCTATTTAAAATTAACATTGTGTATTTAATTTTATCACCACTGCTCTCAAAACGGTGAAGGAAAACATCTTGAGGAAACCGGCATGTCCTAGAACCAAAAATTTTGGAAGAAATGTTTCATCCACTAACCCGGTCTCAGTCCCAGTAATGGGAACAGTATAGGCTGATTATGCTACTTATAAGCAATTTAATGCAAAGTTCGTGCCGAAACGACAGAAGTTTATAGATGTCAAGTTTCCTGGCACTAGTTTAGTAATGCATACCCCATTTTATGACGTCAAGTACTCACAAAGCCTGGCTTAATATTATTTGAAAATTTGCCAAGATTTCCGTGAAATCAGAGGGGCAATTCTCGTAATTTTAAGAACATTCACAGTCTGATCTCAGTCTCAATCTGTCAAAAATACTTCTAATTTCCCTACATTTTTGACATGTTTCTGACGTTGATTGTCGCTGAGATGAGATTGAGACTAGATTTTGAACGTTTTTAATTCCGAGAATTGGCTTTCTAATTTAAATTATAATAACTACTGGAGATGATATTTTCATGGAAAAGAATTTCATCTTGCCATTTTATATAAATTAATTTGTACACACAATAAAATTTCTAATACCTACTTACGTAAATAGTAATAAGTCGAAACTAATATTTTTGACTTTGATATTAATTAATGAAACATGAAATTAATTTCTCAGAAATCTAGTCTAAATATCATTAAATTATTTAAACAAAAGGATTACTGAGAAAGATATTGAAATAATTCTGTACTACTTTAATTAATACAAAACGTTTTAATTAGTGACTACAAGAAAAATTGAAATTGTTAAGCCAATTAGCCAAAATATAGGCAAGTATTTTTTCTCAAAAAAAAAATGTTTTATAAGTAAAGTGCTATTCAAAAAACTTAAAGAATTTATTTCAATTAAACCATTTACAGGCACTTTTTTATTGTTAAAAGTCGGTCAGGTAGTCAGAAAGTAGAAATTAGTTGATCATTCCAACACGTCAATTTCTATAGAGAAGAACGGGCAAGAAACTCCAAGGACAATCTTTTAAGGGCTGATATTTCAATCGACAGAATTAATGCCTTGGAAGTTGGGTAGGCCTTTGGTGTGGGATGCAACCTGTTTCAACACCCTCGCGCCATCCCATCTTCCTAGCACGGCGGGCGGTGCTGGGGCGGCTGCTGCAGGAGCAGAAAACCTCAAACGGCGCAAATATAACAACCTTATTGGGAGCTATATGTTTGAGCCGTTTGGGGTTGAAACTCTAGGGCCTTGGGGTCCGAGTGCTCATCGCATATTTCGCGATATCGCCAAGCGTTTGGTTGACTCTTCGCGTGACCAGAGGGCTGGCCTATTTTTAGCCCAAAGAATAAGCATTGCCATCCAACGTGGCAATGCTGCCAGCCTTTTGGGCACTTATCCCATTGACAGCGATGCGGACGAATTTTTCGATGCCCAATGAACTCCTGTCTTTTTTTTATTATTATTATCATTTGTATATAGTAAATACATATATATTTTAGTTTGTGTGTACATATGTAAGTAATTATAAATATCGACAGATGAATTTTATTCGTGGAATAAAATTGACGTCTGACAGTTTTTGTATGGAAACACTGTCATCTGCCTAGCTTTTTCCTAACTATTTTGGGGTCGGTTTCCAGTCTAACCGGATGCAGCTGAATACCAGTATTTTACATGGAGCGACTGCCTATCTGAACTCCACAACACAGTTACTGGGTAATACGATACCGCTTGGTAAGACTGGTTGTCAGACGTTCGGGCTTCTGTCTACCCGTAACGACTGTCAAAGATCCACGAATGACAGTCAGGACCAACGGCTTAACGTGCTTTCCGAAGCACGAAGGGGTCTCGGTATGTAAAGATGGTCACCTATCTTTATATACCGAGTTTGTATGTAAACAATGTAAAATTCAAATTTATTCCTCGGATAAAATTATCTGGTATTGGAAAAGTCAGCTCTAAATCAAATACATAAATAGATCTAATGTATTCAAAGAAATAATCTCAAATGAAAAAAAAAACAAAATTGTTGCCAGTATTTCAGACACTAACATCAATATTTATATCTGAAATGAATGAATGAATATCTGAGTGGTTCACAAATACCAGCCTGAAAATATCTTCTATTCAGCTGTGTATTACGAAATGTGAGATTAATACCTATTTCAAAGGTGACATGCTTTTAGTATGAAAGTAATTCACGATTCGTGAAAAGATCAGAAGGCCAATTCTCGTAATTTAAAACGTTCAAAATCTAGTCGTATTCTCATCTCGGCGTCAAACAAATGTCAAAATGTATACGAACGTTCTTAAAATTACGAGAATTGCCCCTCAGCTGTTTCATGGATATGTTTACGTACAATGGAATCGAACGGAGAACAAATTTCAATTTCAAATTTATTTATTTATAACTAGCTGTTACCCGCGACTTCGTCCGCGTGGATTTTTTTTGTGGGTCCCTATTTTTTCTAAAATAAATGTTGCATAAATTACTTTTTATTACATCAGCTATCTGCCAGTGAAGGTCCGTCAATATCGGTCCAGCCGTTTCAGAGATTACCCGGAACAAACAGATAGAGAGAAAAAAATTGTAAAAAAAATATAATGATAATAATTCTGTAAATGCATACATGCTACGCTCGCGAAACATATTTTGTTCAACATAAAACCTGATACTGACCTGCAAATTGCAAAAAACGTAACAAAATTTGAATCATGCGAGCTATCCTGGCTTTTCCCTCTTATTAATTTATTTATATATACTTTATTGTACACCGGAAAAAAACATAAAAAAAAAAACGATTATTAATATATAACATACAATGGGCGGCCTTATCGCTTTCTGCGATCTCTTCCAGGCAACCATAAGTTAGGATATTATATTTTTATTTTATCGTAAAATGTCAACATAAACCTCAGTGGTTTGTAGTTATTAAAAGTCACTCGAAAACAAAAGCTTTGGCGTGAAATGGTGTTGAAAGCAATAGAAAGAAGAGAAATGTAGCTGATAAAATTCTCTATTGGCCGTTTGTTAAAAACTGTAATAAAATTCACAAAATATTGTACAGGTTAACGATTAAACTTTTATTTTAAAGGTGTTTGCTTGTAGTTTCAAAAGTGGAGGCGCTTTGGTAAAAACTTATCTCTTTCTCTTATAAAGTCACACTTTAGACCTTAAACAGCATAGTAATAAATAGCACGATAAGTTTCAATAGTTCGGATTTCTTGAGAGTCGACTCTGTCTGTGTTTTGTTTTTTGAAGTGAAACTTCTTTACGCACGCTTGACTTGGGGAGTAAGCTGGCGAACGCGTGACGTAAGCGTTACGAAAAGTGTGATCGGGCGAGGCGAACGGGAGTTGAGTGGGGGATATAAGCAAGAGAAAGCAGTGCGCGCGCACATTTTCTTTCTCTCTTCCTCTCATAGCCAAATACGTTTGAGGTTTCACTTCAGTCGTGTGGTCATAAGCACACTCGGCTTTTTTTTATTTTTTTATTCGAATAAACATAATTATTTATTTTTTATAGCTGTTCTTTCTAATAGGTTTCTAAAGTGACGATAACTTTCTAAAGCGTAAATAAGGTGTCATGTTGTATGTTGTAATGTACAGTCGCGAAAGATTCTGCCGTTAAAAAAATAAACGTAAGAAATAAAATAAAAATATTGTCCAAGTAATACAGTAAGTAGTTTCACATGTTCATAGATGGCACCACAGACTCCGCATCAAAGTTGTCGCGCCGCCATTTTGAAAAAAAAAAAAAACAACATGCCGCGACAGGATCCCCTTTTGCACAAGAGTTTTTATCGAAGGTGAGCACAAAGGAAGGACTTTTGAAAATTCAATTATAGATGTTGATATGAGAGAGGTTATTTAAGGATAGGGACACTTGTTATGAATGTTTTAGATGTCAATAAAATATTAAAAGCTTAGGTATATTATTAGGTGGAGTGGAGACCGCGTACCGGCAAGCGTAGTGTGGGACACCCCCCAGCTAGATGGACGGACGACCTAAAGAAGGTGGCTGGGGTAGACTGGATGCAGAAGGCGGAGGACAGGGTGCTGTGGCGCAGTCTGGGAGAGGCCTATGTCCAGCAGTGGACTGCGATAGGCTGAGTTGATTGAGGTATATTATATACAGGGTTAGTTTTCAAAGACCAGCCAAATTTAAGGGTGTGGTACATACCATCAAACTGAACTACTTTCTCCATGGGATCAATATCGTAAGCAACTAAGCACCTTAAATTATTCTCAGCTTAGCAGTAGATCGAGAAAACACAAAACAAAACCATATTACAATTGAAATAAAGTTTATTTTCCTATAAACCTCTCTTAATATTTTACGAAGGACCCGGAACTTTGTATTTAGGTTACTACGAAGTTACTAAAAGTGTTTAATAATATATTATGTTCGTATACAAAAGGATAATGTGTTTGTTTTGGCGAAGTTTATGGGGGTAGGTAGAATGGTTTTGTGTGAGTTAGTGGGATACTTGGTTATAAGAAGGTCAGAATGACATTTAGTTTAGATAAGAAGTAATTTGTATGTGTATCAAAGTCAAAGCATTTATTTCAAACTAGCTGCGCCCCGCGGTTTCACCCGCATAAGTTTCGACCCCATGGGAATATCGGGATAAAAAGTAGCCTATATCGTAATCCAGGGTGTCAGCTACCTCCATACAAAATTTTATCAAAATTTGTTCAGCCGTTTGAGCGTGAAGAATTAACAAACATATAAACACACACACTCAAAAACTTTCGCCTTTATAATATTAGTGTGATAGACACATAAAAGGCACTTTTGTTTTGAACGTCAAAAATTAAAATAAAATAGAATTGATTCTAGTCGCCCCTCCCAAAAGGTAGTTTTCGTATGGAGAACAATGGGCAAGATTTTTTTTTTTTTTTTTTATTTGAAATGGGCTTGCTCTTGACTCTAGTCTAGGTCAAAGGTGACAGAGACAAAGTCGACGATGGAGCGAGCTTACCCAGAAGAAGCCTGTTCACTCTCACTTTAAAGAGATTCGGGTTGTATGCGCTCGGAAAAACAGATGCAGGTAGAGAGTTTCACTCTTTTGCTGTGCGCATTATAAACGACATTTGCAAACGCCACCTAACGGTGGAGTTTCCCTAAAATCCCTATTGGTCCTAATGTGGTGTATCACAGCTAAAATGGAAAAATGTCAACTAACTTTTGGAGGTCTCTGTAGGTAAACAGTAGGTATTTATTTATTTAACAGTATGAAATTTAATACATATGAGTTATTAAAACACCTTTAAGGTGAATGGGTAGTTGTAGCCCGCGAAATTCAATTTTTCTTACGTTTTTTGCAATTTTCAGGTCAGGGTCAGGTTGTATCTTGATCAAAATATGATTCGCGACTATAAACGGTACGTATTTACAGAATTATAATAATTAGAATCATTAATACATCTTTCTAAGTTAGATTTCTACTGTTAAGAACAAATCTCGTATGGAAAAGTGTTTATGGTAGAAATCTAACTTAAAGAGATATATTAATGATTCTAATGACAATGATTCTGTAAAAAGATGTCTATTATAGTCGCGAATCATGTTTGGATCAAGATACAACCTGAAACTGATCGGTAATTTGCAAAAAACTTAAGAAAATTTAAATTTCGCGGTCTACCATGGCACATTCACCTTAAGCTTAGTTATATTTTCTTACCTTGTTGGCTCAGATCTTGAATGGACCTGTAACAAGAAAAAAAAAATTAACAATTCTGAAGAAAACTAGTTTCTGCCGCGATGTCGTCTGCGTGCTTCTTGTTTTAACATAAAATTTATCCCAGGACACTCGGCAATACTGTAGCTTCCTTTAAGATACCCTCTATACACAAACTCATTAATATTGTGCTAATTTTTTTTTTTTTTGTTTCTTGAAGATGTCGCAGAAGGCGATAAGGCCGCCCATTGTACAAGGTTTTCGGTCCATCGTGTGGGAGGCCTTCCAACGCTACGTCTTCCGGTACGCGGTCGCCACTCCAGAACCTTTCGGCCCCATCGGCCATCTGTTCTGCGAGCAATGTGCCCTGCCCACTGCCACTTAATAAAGTATATATACTGAAATAAACCATAGAGCAGTCAATTTTCAGTAAGTAAAACTATCTACCTTTAGTCATTAAGTTGATAATTGAGATGAAATAGAAAGATAGACAATAGCATGAATTAAAAATGAAGATCGACCCTTCAATAATAAAATTGTGCAGCCAATTTTTCAAACGAAAATTCGCAAACTGGAATAGCTTACCTACGTAAATAGGCTGGGCAAACTGTTTAATAATTCAAACGTCTCCCAATCACTTTGTACCGGTTTCTCGAACAAAAACTATTGGAAAATATTAATTGATATCGATAATTTCGTTCGAGAAACTAGCCCTTTTAAGGGTTGTACCCAAAGGGTAAAAACGAAACCCTATTACTAAGACTCCACTGTCCGTCTGTCTGTCTGTCACCAGGCTGTATCTCAGGAACCGTGATAGCTAGACAGTTGAAATTTTCACAGATGATGTAATTCTGTTGCCGCTATAATATAACAACAAATACTAAAAATAATAAAATAAATATATAAGGGGGGCTCCCATACAACAAACGTGATTTTTTTGCCGTTACTTGTATGTAGTGTTCACTCGCACACGAAGGGTTCCGTAACACCGTACAATAGTACGGTGGTACGGAACCCTTCGTGTGCGAGTCCGACTCGCCCTTGGCCAGTTTTTTTTTTTAGCCTATACTGTCCCACTGCTTGGCAAAGGTCTCCAGCATATACTTCCACCTGTCCTTGCGCTGTGCCTTCTCCGTCTAATCGGTTAGAAACGAGCCCTAATTTAAACTAAAACTAGCCCTTCATCATCATCATCATCAGCCTATAATGTTCCCACTGCTGGGACACAGGCCTCCTCTCTGTGAGAGGGAGTGGGCCGTAATCCACCACGCGGACCCAGTGCGGGTTGGTAGATGTCACATGTCTTTGAATTTTTGGTTCTAGGACATGCCGGTTTCCTCACGATGCTTTCCTTCACCGTTTTGAGAGCAGTGGTGATGAAATAATTTACACAAAGTAAAGCGCCTGTCTGGGTTCGAACCTACGACCTACAACTCGTAAGTCGCGGCCGATACCACTGGGCCACCACAGCTCTCTTAAACTAGCCCTTAGGCGATTGGCACACTGCTGCGTTTCACGCAGCGGTGTGCGGGAAACGGAGCCAAATTCCACGCGCGTGAGTGCGTTTTTATTGAATTTGTATGTAAAAAATCACGCGCGTGGGTGCGTTATCTGCGCCCCGCTGCATCATGCGGGGCAGTGTGAGAATCGCCTTAGTATCATAAAATCATATAACCAAGTTCAAATCGTAGAAAACTTTCATCATCTGTCTAGCCTTATCCCAACTGAGAGCTGTGGTAACCCCGTGGTGCGAGCAGTGGTGGCCCAGTGGTAACGACCGCGACTTACGAGATTATAGGTTACGACCTATAATCCCTGACAGACGCTTTACTTTGTGTAAATTATTTCATCACCACTGCTCTCAAAACGGTGAAGGAAGACATCGTGAGGAAACCGGCATGTCCTAGAACCAAAAATTCGATGACATGTGACATCTACCAACCCGCACTGGGCCCGCGTGGTGGATTACGGCACACTCCCTCTCACAGGGAGGAGGCCTGTGCCCCAGCAGTGGGAACATTATAGGCTGATTATGTTATCCCAACTATTTTCGGAGTATACTAGGCATGCCTTTTAAGTTCTGTCGTTTCCATATTTCCCGGCAATTTTGAATTTGGAACTGTTCTTTATTCGAATGCGTTTAAATTTTGAATCTCAAAACAGTTGAAAGTATTAGGATTAATGCTATTGTTTAGTCACAGCGTCGATTGGAATCTGTCAGGTTACGTACGAAAATGAATCTTTCTAAGAAAAATATTCGTGCAATCATTTTCTACAACTTTAGAAGAGGCCTGACACGGCTTCAGTGTTTTGAAGAGCTAACATCTGTATTCAGTGATGAAGCCCCATGTCTGCGGACTGTCGAACGCTGGTATTTAGAATTCCAGCGTGGACATACTAGTGTTAGTGACAAATCTCGCGAAGGACGCCCAAAATCCGCCTTCACTGAAGATAACATCATTGCTGTGAGAAAACTAATTCTCGAAGATCCTCACGTGACGTATCGAGAGATAGAGGCTCTATTAGGCATCTCAGGGACAACCATTCAGAAGATCTTACATGAAGCGCTTGGTGTGAGAAAGCTAGTTTGCCGTTGGATACCGCATCTGCTTTCCGACGATCACAAGGCCGCCCGCGTCAGATGGTGTAAAGAAAATTCTGCAAAGGTTCAACCGAGGAGAGTCAAATCACGTATACGACATCATCAGTGGTGACGAATCTTGGATCTATGCCTACGATCCTGATTTCAAACAAGAATCTACAATCTGGGTCTTTCAAGACGAGCCAAAGCCGACTAAAGTTGTTCGTTCTCGAAGCACTTCAAAGAAGATGGTGGCCACGTTCGTTGGAAAAACCGGCCATGTTGCGACTATTGCACTTGAAGATCGTAGAATGGTTAACGCAGAGTGGTATACCACAGTTTGTTTACCACAAGTTATCGCCGAACTTCGAAAATCTAACTCAAAGCGACGCATCATCCTGCACCACGACAACGCAAGCTCACACAGCGCTCGTCAAACGATTGAGTATTTGAAGCAGGAAAAAGTAGAAATTCTTGACCATCCTCCATACAGTCCTGACCTAAGCCCTAACGATTTCTTTACATTTCCTAAAATAAAGAAGAGTCTTCGTGGTCAAAGGTTCCAGTCCGGTGAAGAAGCAGTCGACGCTTTCAAGACAGCCATTTTGAACACCCCCACTTTAGAGTGGAATAAATGTTATAATAACTGGTTTGAGCGAATGGAAAAGTGTATTAAGCTACGTGGTGAATACTTTGAAAAACAATAAAAAGTACTATAAGGTTCTAGTTGTTTTTTTTTCTTCAAACGACAAAACTTAAAAGGCATGCCTCGTATATAATGTAAAGATCCCTCCATCACGGAGGGGTCTCAGTTTGTAAAGATGGTCACCCATCACAGACCAAACGCGGCAATCATAGCATAACCTAATCGATCGATCTATGCGGCTGTTATTATTTAGCCACGGGCCATCGCCAAGTCAAAAACTTTCGTTCGAGAAACTAGCCCTTAGTATCTCAAAAGCACACAACCAAGATCAAATATCAAACTTTGTGTCAACACAATAATCTAAAATCTAAAAGAAAAAGTACTACTAACAGTAAAAGCAAGTACCTACATTAGTACAGTCACGAAAAACATTCCTTCGCGGCATCCATTGCACAGACTAACGTAATTTACTCCAGTCTGCTAACATCGAAGTTTTTTACGCGATTGTCCAAACAAATTACCATAGATTTCCATGGATTAAGCACTAGTCTCGGTAACTTGCAGCTCTTTTTTCGCTTTATCGCGTTAGACGCTTGAATGCTCTACGAATAAGCTATAGAGCTGGATGCAGCTTTTTGCTTGTTTATTTAACACGTAGAAAAAGGTTGTTAGGTAAAGTAGTCGACTGGATAATTTGATTTAGGTCTGGGAAGGAATGAAGCGGTAATTTGGTGATTATGGTAACACTTTGCTCGTTTATTTTGTTCTTTACAGGTTTTAAGAAAATCTAAATATTTTATTTCACCTACATGGGCATTAATGAAACGTCAGAAGCTAGGTGCACGGTTTCAGTTGGTCATTTCCTATGGAGAAGAGCCGGCAAGAAAATCCATGGTTACCCTTTTAAAAATAATTGGCTTTTACAATGTTTTCAAATTATAGCGTTAGAAAGAAAAGAAAGAAAACACAAGCACAAGCTCGATGCTAAGTCATGCTTATTAAAGCTTAATTTTAAGAAGAATACTATAATTTGTAAGAAAATAATGCACTATAGGCTGCCTGAAAAGCCGAAACAGTTTTTTAAAGTGTGTCGTCCCACTCACCTGGCGAAGCATCAGAAGAAAGACTAAAGCTGTGGCGAGATAATGCTTCCTTACCCAAACCATTCGTTTCCTGCTCCCTGTTCCAAACCTGGAACCAGGTGGAGATTCATAGACGACTCCGCCTTGGAGTGTAAATGTGGTGCTGTTCCACAAACGATGGGATACTTAATACCGTGTCCTGTCAGCTGCACGTTACAGGAACTGATGGACGCTAGTGATGGCGCCAAACAAGTAGCCGAATTCTGGGCCGAGTTCATTTAGATTGCTATCAACACGCTAAGAAGAAGAATGAACCATTACCAAATCGCTTGTATCCTATTAGCAGCAAAGAGCAAGCACCTGACCGCTCTCTTAAAATAACCTTATAGTGCCCTTTTACGATACTCGAATTCGCGTCGAATATAATTTACTTCGAATTCTATTTGAAACCCAATAAAAATATAGAAAATTAATGCTTTTGTCGACTAAACCTGCGGGTCCAGTTTGAGTGGGTCCAGTTAACCAAAGACTACTACCTCCGTTTAGTTGTTGAATGAATATTGTCTGTTTTACTATGAAATATCACCATTTATTTATTTAACGTAGGGGCCTGTGGCTAATTAATAACATCCGCAAGGAGCGATCGATCAGGTTAAGCTACGCTTGCCGCGGTTGGTCCGTGGATGGGTGACCATCTTTACATACCAAAACCACCACGTCCATACCACCACGTACGTACCATGTCTCGGAAAGCACGTTAAACCGTTGGTCTCGGCTGTCATTCGTAGATCTTTGACAGTCATTACGGGTCGTCAGAAGCCCGAAAGTTTGACAACCAGTCTTGCCAAGGGGTTTCGTATTACCCAGTTACTTGGTTGTGGAGGTCAGATAGGCAGTCGCTTTATGTAAAATACTGGTACTGAGCTGCATCCGGTTTGACTGAAAGCCGACCCCAACATAGTTAGGAAAAGGCTAGGCAGATGATGATCACCATTTATTAAACGCTAGCCCATAAAAATCATAGAACATTCGATCTTGTATTTGCTATATCATTGGCTGAATATCGCTTCCACGTCTTAAATCAACAAGGTCTATTTATCTATGTGACAGTTAGATAGTTTCAACCTTAGCGAAGTTTCAATTTACTGGGAATTGTTGTCTAAAGTTATAAAGAGAGGCCGACGAGAACGACGATACAAAAAATTTATCAAGGCACTCAAAAACATGACCCATCAAACAAAAGTCACGAAACCAAGTATTATTTTCCAATTAACACACTGTTATGTTTTACACTGTGGTCCTTCCTTTTAAAACAATAAAGCTTATTAAATTGTCACTCTTTTTTTGAAGTTTGACCTCCATGTTACATTAACAACACCCCAGGGCAATCGAAAAAAGTAATTTTGATCGTCTGTTTTCATCAAATTCGATTTACGAAATGTTGTTTTTAATTTGGTCCGCCATTTTGGCGGTTGATTCGTAATGGCTGCGTTATTTTAAAACATATTAAGGGCGGGAATGTCAAGGGGATGTTTTCTTTGTGATTAATGGTTCAAGTGTGGTGTTGTCATTGTTTTATGTTGTGAGCTTTTTATTTTATGTGTTTTATTGCCATAGGGCATGACCGCTTTGATGACAAAATTTCGTGAATATAACATAACATCACGTATGTAATCCCCGAAGGGTGAGGCAGAGATATACCTATATAGAACACCCAGATTTCGCCAGTTATGTTTAAGTACTATCTAACAGGGGAAGTCATGGGTCGTCTTAGGGGAAATGAAAACTTGTATTGGCTTATAAAGGCTGAATTCTAAAAGACGCAAAATTACCATCTCTAAAAGAAAGAGGTATTCTGAGAAATGGACAGTTTGCGTTCGGTAGACATTTTTAGAAGTGGTCATTTTGCACCTGAATCTTCTAAATTAACAAGAATGTACCTACTACCGACGCATGACTATCATAAAATACGATGGATTGTACTCATGATACTGACTTTATTTCGGCATTTCTTCTCAGGGACCAATCAGCTGAAATGCCGATGTCGTCTAATTTTTGAAATATTGACCAAAACAATCTAAATATATAAAAAAAGAAACTGACTGACTGACTGACATATCAACGGACAGCCCAAACCGCTGGGTCTAAAGATTCCAAATTTAGCACGTAGGTTCCTTATGAGGTCTAGGGGTGCACTAAGAAAGGTTTTTTTTTAAATTCCACCCCTAAGAGGGTGAATGTGGGGAGGGTGAAATTTCAAACGGACGAAGTCGCGGGCAGAAGCTAGTTACGTATTAACGTACTACCTTCTTTCAGCGAAATAAACAAGTCATTTCCTTTAATTATTTCATTTCAATACTCCTTTATGCTAGGCATCCGACCATTCCAAATGCAACCACAAAAATCTTCCATCCAAACCAAAGGGTCAAGGGATCTTAAAGACGTTCAACCACAACATTCCCAGTATCAATTTGAGCGTAACTTTGATCACTCCGTGTCAAGTCGAGCGTTTAGTTTGTCGCTAAACTTAGTATATTGCATACCATGAGGGTTAGTTAAAATTGACTAAGTTTAGATGTATGGTGGATTTTGGCACAGGGTTTTGATGTTTTCATTTTGAATTTCGATACGACCACAGTTTAATTGTGATTCATGCAATAGACCAATGCAAAGGAAAAAATATGTTGAGGCTTATGATTTTCTGTTTCGATGATGACTATTACAAACAACTTTTTATGGTTTTTAAGGCTTTCTACGCTTTGGGTGGCGGGTTCGATTGCGGATCTAATTAACTATAATGCCTTATCAGATACATTTTCCAGATCTGGGGAATTTGCATTACCGGGCCGTAAATATGTCACATCAAGTTTTGGATATAGAACTCTTAGAAAAAAAGAAACCGGCCAAATGCGAGTCGGACTTGCACACAAGGGTTCCGTTTGTGTACGTTTTGTTGCACTTAAAACATTCATAGTGATTATTTTAAACATATAATAATATGCAACAAGATGTAAGCATGCTCAAAAAAATATGGATGTCACGTGATCAATTTTGAACGTTAATATATCTGAAAAGTGATGATTTACGGGGTTTGGTTTGAGCTTATAATATTTTTTGGTTTGCATTGTTATCAGCTATCGATTTATATAGGTTTCTTGCGTGGCCGGTGGGTTCAGTTTGCACTCTTTGAGCATGGAACCCTAAAAAGTATTTATTGTGTGTTGGATCATTAAGTTCCCTTCAAAATGGTTGAGCTGAATGGTCCTGATCCATAGGTCATGTCCGTGAACGGGCGCCGTCAGTACTGTTTATCTCTTAGCCGCCACGGCTTATTTTAATTTATTTTCATTTCTGAATTGTTTTTTTTTGTTTTTATCTTTTGTAGTACGACTCTTTTAACGTGCACGTCTTTCTAAATCGTTCTCAGATGTATAATTTCAACATGAATGATGTAACCAATATTTTGTAACAATTTTATGATATAAAAGTGTCCGTGGAGTTTCTTGCCCGTTCTTTTCCATAGGTACCTACGCTTTGGAATGGGCAACTAGCTTCATATTTCTGACTGACCAACCCCTTGACAAATCAAAAGTGCATGTAATTGGTTTATTTGAAACAAATAGTTTGAGTTTGATTGTGACTTGCACAGGAAGATCACAAACTAAACTAAAAATAATAAAAATTAAAACATATATAAAATAGAAATAAGGTACTGTAGCGGTATCTACAACGCCAAATGCGAACAACGCGTCATACTGACGTCACGCAAATCCTGCATCTCGCAAGCAGAGTTTACCGCGCAACTAGCATATATACAACAGCCCGACATGAATCATCGGGCAGTTGTCCGCCAGACACAACACCCGTCTGGTCGGAGGATCCTCCCTTTTCTATAGAGTATGAGTGAAATTTACACCCTGTTGCTCATACCTCTATAGTACAAAGTCCTAAATCAGGCCAAAAGCCTTACCAGACCTATGACAGCTCCTTTTTAATGCTCGGTGTGCATAAAGCTCTCGATACTATACTATCGTATGCAGCGCAACTGCAATATCACCTTTAACGACATCATAAACATTTAACACTATGTACCAGTAAGTGTATATTATCCTTCACCGTGCAATACAAAATGGCCACCCACTCAAGTTTTCATGTGACACTTTAACCCTTTACAGCTTAAGCTCACTTTATAGGTTCTAAGGATGCACCTATAAACAGCGACTTTAAAAGTCCACGAAGTCGTATGTAGTCGCTACTTCGACTTTTGAAGGCAGCACGTTCGCTTGAAACATGTTATTGCTTAACGGACCGCGTTTATAGGACACGTTTCGTGCAGTATATTTCTAGACCAGTTTGAAGGTTCCAAAATGTACGGAGTAAAGTTGTATGCCTGTCAAATAAAGGTTTTGTAATATACCCACCGACGGCCGCCATGGCCCATGCACAATGGTACACTTGAAGGACTAAGTGCGGTAACCAAACCCTATATGCAAGGTTTTGTAGTCGGTACCTACTATCATGTTTGACAGACAAATCATCATCCGCTGTCGCTGAAAACCAGCGCTGGGGCTCTGTCCTGCATAGGGTCGCAGCATAATGCTAAGCGATAGCCGTTTTGCGTGGATGTGATGCATGTTTCCCCCTACCTATTTATTTTATTTTTTGTGTTTGTTCTTTTTTGCGTCATTTTCACCGCAAATAAACGTATTTTCTTTCTTTTTTTATCTGCTTAGCCTTTTCCCGACTACGTTGGGGTCGGCTTCCAGTCTAACCAGATGTAGCTGAATACCAGTATTTTACATGGAGCGACTGCCTACCTGACCTCCACAACCCAATTACTGGGTAGCACGGTACCCCTTGGTAACACTGGTTATCAAACATCTGGGCTTCTGACTACCCGCAACGACTGTCAAAGATCTTCGAATGACAGCCGGGACCAATGGCTTAATGTGCTTTTCGAGGCACGGAGGGTTCTCCAAATGTAATGGATGGTCACCCATCCACGAACCGACCGCGGCAAGCGTAGCTTAACCTTCAATCGACCCGTGCGGCTGTTATTACTTCCCCACAAGCCCCTCATTTTTAACCGACGAAAAAACGGAGGAGGTTATCAATTCGACGCGTATATTTTTTTTTTTTTTTTTTTTTTTATGTATGATCACGCATCACTTTTTACATAGCAGTCCGATTTTAATAATTCTTTTTTTATTGGATAGTACATACCTCGAAGTTGGTCCCATGTAAATTTGGAAAAAAAAATCCTACCCTAAGGGTGGGAAAATAGGGGTGATTTATTGTTCATTCACAGATTTTAATGTTGAGCTGTGTATTACAATTAAAATAAAAGGCCTATCTATGTTGGTATATAAAGCCTGTTTTTTTAAGTATTTTATTATACAAAAATGAATAATTAAAGTAGGATTATATAAAAGTTAATATCTAAAGTAAGGTAGGTAGCTATTTTAAAAGTAATCAAAAATTAAGCATGTAGTAATTAGTAAATTATAGCCTCAAAAAATTATAAAATAAAAACTTTTTAACAAAAAAATTAAACCTCCGAAAAAACTGAAAAGCAAAAAATAATAAACCTTTTTTATTTTACCTTAATAAATAAGTTCTTAAACTAATGCAAGTATACCTAAGAAATTTTGAGTCGGCGCCAAACAATCAATGAACAATGATCACTAAATTACCTTAAATTTAAAGAAATAACCAAATCAAATTAATAATGCAACGTGAAATCTCCAGCGATAAATATAACATTCCAAACAAAAAATGCGCTCTCCGCACGACCACTCGCAACGATATTAAGTTGCTTGTTTGGCGCCGACTCAAAATTACTTAGGTATACTTGCATTAATTAGTTTAAGAACTTATTTATTAAGGTAAAATAAAAAAGGTTTATTATTTTTTGCTTTTCAGTTTTTTCGGAGGTTTAATTTTTTTGTTAAAAAGTTTTAATGGTGTAGCATAGTCAGCCTATAATATCCAACTGCTGGGACACAGGCCTCCTCTCTTCGGGGTTGGGCTATAATCTACCAGCCCAGTGCGGGTTGGTAGATGTCACATGTCTTCGATTTTTGAAGTGAAAACTTTTTTGGGCGCGTTTTTTGAGATGGGAAAAAACCATTGAAATCGCGCCACTGTTACCGTAACCGACACCGCTTCGGATGTGTTCGGCTGTCCTCGGGATGTCCTCGGTTTTAATGTATATCCGATATGTCAGTGATTGATGGCAAAGTATTCTGTTTGTGTTTTGTTTTCACTTCTGTCGGCACTCCCAGAGTGCCACTGTTTTTTTTGGTTCTAGCCACAAGCCCCTTCCTTTGTTTAATTACCTATATAAACACAACAAAATACATGCATGATTCTCTCACGCTAATAATATGTATACAGGTCGAGTCTTATTACATAACTTCTGTATATCTATATGAGCGTGCTAATAAGATGGAATTTGTACGTCTGCGAAGTTTTATTAAAATAAGTCAACGACGGAATTGACCCGGTGTCCGCGATGCAGCTTAGGGGTGCCACGCAGAAGTTTTTATTAACATTTGCGCCAAAACTTGTTATTAGTTGTTATACTTGTAGTAAAACGTTACACCATACTGTTGTTGTGTTGTGTGATAAATTAAACTGTTTCGTGGCATATAAATCATCGTTTTTCACTGGTATCAACACCCACGCCTTTACACATTTTAATACTTTTTCCTTGTAGTTTTTTAATGTTTCTCGTGAGTAAACCGAAATCAGAACCTATTAATAGGCTGAGAATCTGCGCTTTCAGAACATAATTAAATTTACCACGACCTAACACGAGAGAAAAACATTCTTGTTTTTTTTTTGACAATGTACAGACGCCAGCACATCAACCTACTACAATCTGTCAAATTGTTTTAATAGATTTTCAACTTTATCACTAAAGCATAAGGTTCAAAGTTGATTGGGAAAATGTGACAGTTTCGGGTAGGTTGATGTGCTGGCGTCTGTACTAAACTCTCGATCCCCTACTAGTTGGTCTTCTGTTTTAAACTTTGTATTATCCACTATAAGCTTTCTCATCCCGGTCTGATCCAGTTTTTCTTTTGTGTTTATTCCTGAAGGATCGTCAGCAAGAAAAATAAGTACAGGGCGTCTCTAAATGTCACTTTGAAATTCGAACGGTGTCTCGTACTGAATCCGCGATCATTTACTTTGAAAACAAATGAATTTCGCTTTCAGATTCTGTCCGGTCAGTTGAGTTAGGGCAAATAAAATGTACAAAGTAACGCTACAGATCAAATGAGCATTCCTTTTCTGTATACCTAGTATTTTTGTCTCACAAAACGACACGCGCTTTACTTGTGGTTATCAAGAATACAAACACACAGTGAATGTGTGCGTGAAGACATAGCACATAACACACACACACACTTCCGAATTTGTCATTATCTCCGGTACTGAGAGCTTCTGCGCTTACACATCCACAGCGCGTTTGTACACTTGTTGACCACAAGTAAAGCGCGCGTAGCTTCGTGAGATGAAAAATACTATATGAGAAGTTACTTCAGAGGAAATGCGATCAGCTGATTATGCATGTAATGTATTATTTGTATAAGTACTAGAACCCTCAAAAAATGCTCAAAATTGCCGCTGTCAACAGAGGCCTAGTGTACAAATTTGACAACTATTAATGAAAAAAAAAAACAAGGACACAGTATATATCCTTCTTATTTTGTTTATGAAATATCTTTTAAATTGGTCCAATATTTGAGGAGGAAATAGGCGAGAGCCAAACCTCGAATTATAACTTTTTACCGACTTCACAAAAAGGAGGAGGTGCTATGTTTGGCTGTTTATATGTTTTTTTTTATCATCATTATTATTTTTATTTTGTATGTTTGTTCATCGAATACTCCGCCAATTGTCGATGGATTTTCAAAATTCTTTTTTTGTTCGAAAGTAGATAGTTCTGAGGTGGTCCCATTGTCACCAAGTTAGGATCTGATGATGGGATCTTAGAGAAATCGAGGGCAACCCTCAAATTTTATAGGCTCACTTATTGTTTTTCGCATATTTGATGAAGTATCTTGTTTATTTGCGTATGGTTGTCACCATCTCAGGTAGCTGGGCTGATGATGGAAGGTACAACTCCTTAACAGTAAGAAGTTACTCAAACAGGCAAGGACTGTTTTAGTAAATTGTTTTGATGTTTGATAGGGCTCATGGTCTCATGATCATCAAGTCATGACCTGATGCTGCAGTCAGGATAGTCTGCAGAGTACCTAACTCCTCGACAACTAACAGCAGATATATCGTGTTTAGGCTCATTGAAAAGGGCTCGATGTGTGGATAAACGTACTGTTAATGAGGAACACCGAAGTACATAGAGACCTGATGCTGAAGCCAGGAGCATCAGAAAAAGTACAAACCTTGAAATAACAGCACCGTAGTCGTGTTTGGGCTCATTTTAAACAGGACTAAATTTTATGTTCAATGCAATGTTAACATAAGTCTGGCCTGATGCTGCAGCCAGGATTATCAGCTTCTAGTCTAAAAACATCAGGTCAGGATTTGATGATGAGATCCTGGAGAAATCGAAGGAACTCTTCAAATATTATAGGCACACCTATAGCGATTTGGGTATTTTTTATAGTAACTCGTGCACTTGCTCTCGGAAAGCACCTTTTGGTGAAGTGGAGCTGATGATGAAGACCACAGATGGCCACCGGAACTACTCAATAATATCTAAGTATTTCACGGGTTGCGATTCGATTACTTTAATATGGTTGCTAAGCAATTCATGCTCGTCACAATGTGAATGGTGATATGGAGCTGATGGTGGACCTGGAGAACTTCTCAACAATTAACTTCCCTGCATCGGGAAAAGCAATATTTTGTTTGTAAAAGGCGATGATCACTAGGCTATTGTAACTTAGAAAAATTATAAGCAGACCCACTAAAAAGCGTGAAATAAAAACTTTTTAAGAAAAAAAAAACCGACTTCCAAAAAAACACTAAAAAGTGAAAAATAACTTTAATTTCGGAAGTCGGTGGCAAAAAACTAAAATACAGATCCAAAGACACCGACTTCCGAAATTAAAGTTATTTTTCACTTTGTAGTGTTTTTTTGGAAGTCGGTTTTTTTTTTGCTTATTACTTAGGCTTTTTCAAAAAGTCTCTCCGACCGCATTTCCTCTTAATACTGGACTGTGAAACACCTACAGGCTATTATAAAATTTTCCCCCATAAGGTATTTTTTATTACTACCAATTTTTTTAAATAAAATAAGTTATCGCCAGCCCTACAGCAACAGAAGTAAATTGGCTGTCCGCGGAGCAATAGATTGCTTTAATTTTACTTAGTCTGGTAAACATCTCGGCGTCAGGTTGTGTACCGGACAGAGTAAGTCGGGCTGTCCTTGCCATAATTCTTTCCAGCTGTTACAGAGGCTCAGTGTAACTGTTTTAAGAAAAGTGGTTGGGTGATATAATTTTAAACGTACATACAATGTTTGTTTTTCTTTTTCTTTTGTTTATTTTGAAATGAAACTAGCTGCTTTATGTATCTTTTGGCGCTCAAATGACGTTGACACGGGGGCGCTGTTGGTAAACTTTTGTTAAATGTCACTTGAAATTGTACAGATGCCGCTAAAATTTCAAGTAACGCCACGTACGAACAACGCGTCATACTGACGTCACGCAAAATACTGCATCTCGCAAGCAGAGTTTACCGCGTAAATAACATAGATACAACGGCCCGACATGAATCATCGAGCAGTTGCCTGCCAGACAGAACACCCGTCTGGTCGGAGGATCCTCCCTTTTCTATGGAGGATGAGTGACCTTTACACCCTGTTCCTCATTCCCCTATAAAGGTACGTTTTTTTAAACTGCAAGATGTTTGATTATTTTTTTCTTTCTGTTATTGCACCTACTGTGTATTGTCTCTGCATCACCCTAAGGTAGACTGGTAGAAAATGCCCAAGGCATTAAGTCCGCCTTTGTACAGTTTTTACTTGTGCATAAAGTTTTAATAAATAAATAAATATATAAGATGTTACTAAGGATATATCATTTTTCATTTAAATTAGGTAAGTATATTGGTAAGAACACCATTTCTCAATTTACATGATTACGGGCGGTCTCATAAATAGTGATTTAGCAACATTAAAAACTCATTAGTACAGTTACGTACGTAGGTATTCAAAATAATTTAGGAGACGTGACGTAACACATTTATTCGTTTTTTAACGTGGGTGCTTAAATTATGGTAGTAGCAGGTTTCCAATAGGGTTGTTAATGTAAAATATTTTTATTCAGTTTATATTTTTACTAAAATAATATTGGTAATGGTCCCGCCTTACGTGTCGTGGGTTTGAACCCAGGCAGGCACTTTACTTTGTGTAATTTATTTCATCGCCACTGCTCTCAAAATGATGAAGGAAATGTCGTTAGGAAACCAGCATGTCCCAAACTGAAAGTTCAAAGACAACTGACATCCACCAACCCGCACTGGGTCCGCGTGGTGGAATACGGCCCGCTTCCTCTCACAGAGAGGAGGCCTGTGTCGCAGCCGTGGGGGTACATTATAGGCTGATTGAACTTATGTATAAGCTTACTTTAGAACACCAAATTCGCAGACTTACATTTCAGTTGCCGTTGGTAGCGGACACTTTTAAGAGTGCAAGTAGTAAGATCGTTATATGCTGATTGTGCTAAAATAATATTGCTAGCGATAAAACTTAAAAAAAAAGTTACGTTTTAGTCCTGTCACTTAACAGTTTCTTACCCAAACCAAAGTCAAGAATATACACACTGACTGATTAAAACCTCTAATACTAAATAAACTATTAAAATAAAAATATAATATCCTAACCTGAGTGAAACTAAAATATGGCGTCGAAAAATCCCTCCGCATCGCTGATCGACTGGTAATAAGACAAGAGAGTAAGAGACTGTAGTGGTAAGAGACTGGCGGCACTGAAAGTTATGATGACAATACTTAGCCTCTAGCCAAGGTAAAAGCCTGATCTTGGGTCACAGAAGGTATCAACCAGACGTTTGGAGATATTTTAACAAGCCATGAGCACTCGAACCCCACGGCCCGAGACTTTTCAACCAAAGACCAATTAGCGAAATTGGCACAAACAAGATTATTAGTACATCAATCACAAAAAGCTCCGCTAGTACAGACGCCAGCACATCAACCTACAGATTTTCAACTTTATCACCAAACCATAAGGTTCAAAGTTGATTGGGAAAATCTGACAGTTTCGGGTAGGTTGATGTGCTGGCGTCTGTACATTCAACCAAGTAATGTCACTTCCAATCACCGCTCGATTCGGCCGCCATTGAACGAGTGAATGAATGATGTCGTTCGTCGTTCAGTCGCCCCGATCCATGTTCTCAGAACAATTCACGGCGCATAATGGAGCGTTCCATATTTGATTAGTGAACGATATTGAATGAGGAATGAGTTCAAGCGTTCAGATTTCATTGTTGCGTGAAGGAATTTTAAAATCGTTATGGGTTATTGGAAGTTTTATTGAACGTATTTTTTATTTGAGAAAAGCGTGGAAGGATTTATGATAGTTGACGAACCGGGCAAAATTAATCTGCCCAGCCTTTTAAAGTAAAGTAAAATCGTTTATTTCAACAATCAAAATTTCAATAATTATAGAGGATCCGATGATCCGAATCTTGGCACACCTGTATCTTGGGCACCATTAAATAGTTACAGCATTTTGGTATTTTTTAAATAAAGTAAAAATTTAAATTAGCTACAGTTAAGCTAGTTAAAAAAAAGTTTTCCAACAATGTTGGGCTCTAACCGGATGCGGATAGATCGAAAATCAAAATTACAATTTCGGTTCATAATTTCTATTTTATTATTCATAAAATAATAATTTATGTACATTTATATGAAAAAAATAACAAAATTAAAACCTAACTTAACTAAAACTATACACAAACTAAAATATAGCGTCGAAAAATTCATCCGCATCGCTGTCGACTGGTAATGTACCCAAGAGACTGACGGCCACGTTGTATGGCAATGCTTAGCCTCTGGCCAAGGTAAAAGCCAGCCCTTTGGGTGCGGGATTGTCCGAAAGGGTTACCGCTACCCCGGAACATAAAGGGCTAAGGAAGGAACACGGATGGGTTTTAGTCAGTAAAAGTCTGACACTCCCTTCCGCTCCACCCAGAGCGGGAGGGGTCATTTGATGAGTTCCATCTAAAAGTGTCAACCAGCCGTGACCCGTTCTTTTATTATTATAGAATAGGATTGCCTCATGAGCTCCTGTTTCGATGCCCAAGTCAGGCAAATTGTAATTAGGTTTTTTCATCAATAATTTTTCAGCAGCAGTCAAGAGTCTGGATTTGTGCCCGGTTGATGGCAATAGGCTCGCCCCCTATTACATGTAACTTAAACGTAACTGGTGAAATGTGGGTGTACAGACGCCAGCACATCAAGCTACTACAATCTGTCAAATTCCTTTTATAGATTTTCAACGTTATCGCTAAAGCATAAGGTTCAAACTTGATTGGGAAAATTTGACAGTTTCGGGTAGCTTGATAATGCGCGTGACCTTGGGTCGCCTCAGGAGAACTCGTCTTGTTGTCGTTCCCTCTCCCGTGTCACCGCCTTGGCAAGCCCGACCGTCAATCTGTGCGCGTCGGCTTGACACACCGTCACATGCTGGCTACGGAGGCTCATGCTCGCGTCGCTCAACTTGTCACTTGACTTGATAGTGTTAGCCAGTAACTGGGTTGTAGAGGTCGGATAGGCAGTCGCTCCATGTAAAGTACTGGTATACAGCTAAGTATATTTTTTTGAAGTGAAACTTCTTTATGCACGCTTGACTTGGGGAGTAAGCTGGCGAACGCGTTACGAAAAGTGTGATCGGGCGAGGCGAACCGGAGTGGAGTGGGGGATATAAGCAAGAGTAGCACATTTTCTTTCTCTCTTCTTCTCATAGCCAAACACGTTTGAAGTTTCACTTCAGTCGTGTGGTCATAAGCACACTCGGTTTTTTTTTATTTATTAAAACTTTATGCACAAGTAAAAACTGTACAAAGGCGGACTTAATGCCTTGGGCATTTTCTACCAGTCTACCTTAGGTGATGCAGAGACAATACACAGTAGGTGCAATAACGGAAAAAAGATAAGAAAATATTTATAACTAAGATATAAGAATAAACACATATACTCGTATACAACAATATATATATAAATAATCCGTTCCATTCAAAATGTATGAGAATATATACAGGGTGTCCCTGGAAGTATGGATCAAATCGAATAGGGACGTGGGCAAGGTCATTTCCAAACGCTTTAGCAAAAAAAAACTAAAAAAAAAACTAAAAAAAAATACAAAAAAAAAGAGAAGAAAGATCGAATTCGTGAAAACTTTCAGGGCTAATAATTTTTTTTTTTAGATAGCCCTGATAGTATTTTTTTATGATTAATTTCTTTGAACTCTAAGCGAAGAAACCCTACAACAACTTAATTCTGAGACGAATCTGCCAACTTCTTGTGTAGGTATGTGTTCTCGAGCTTTCACTTTAAATGTGAACCTATAATCGGTCAGATTAAAAACCGACATAAGTGGGAAAAGGCTAGGCAGATGATGTTCAGATTAGAGAATATAAATTACAGGAATATGAGGTGGATGTTTACAGGCTGATAATTGTGAGATTTAAACACACAACCTTTTCATAACCCGCTTCACCCCTTTTCCCTGTCGTCACTTCCAAGTACCGACTTACCCTTTTTCAAAACCGGTAGGTACGGACAACAAAATACTTTTTTACAAAAAAAAAACAACCGACTTCAAAAAAAAAAAGACGGGTTGCACTCCAGGAGTGCCAGCACAAGTGAAAACTTGAATATTAACGTTGAAATAAATCAATTATTAATTGAATTAATATAACTAATTTTTTTCACTATTTCTGCGTCCCTTTTTTCATTAATAGATGCACTTTGTTCAATTTCCATATTTTAAACACTTTATATACTTACACGAATGTTACGAATACACAGCAGTGTGTCCACGTCCACGTCCACGTCCACTTCCACTTCCACTTCCACTTCTACTCCATCCATCCATCCATCCATTGTCGTGTGTCACTAAACTTGGTTCACTTCGGTTGGCGCCGCCGTAGAAAGAGGGGGGGGGGGGAATCTCTCCTGACGGTCACGTGTCCTGACGCGATATCCTGACGCGAGTTTAACATTTTTTACCCATTACAAAAAGTGTGCAACGCCGCTAAAGTTGTTTTCACTTCAAAAACACTACAAAGTGATAAATAACTTTAATTTTGGAAGTCGGTGTCGTTGGTTCCGCATTTTCGTTTTTTGACACCGACTTTCGAAATTAAAGTTATTTATCACTATGTAGTGTTTTTTTTGAAGTCGGTTGTTTTTTTGTTTGTAAAAAGTTTTTATTTTTCACTTTTTAGTTGTACGTACCCTACACAAATTCAATTAACACTAGTGCATTGATGAATTGAAGACACCGACTAGAGGAATCATCAAAATTCGTATAGAAATGCCGGAAAATTATCAAAATTGGTTCATTAGTTTTTGAGAAAATTGCGGACATACATACATACATACGGGTCGAATACAGAACCTTCTTTTTTGAAGTCGGTTATAAAGTACCACCCTGCCCTCGGCGTTCAAGAGTTGAATGCCAGAGATCAAAGTAATTAACCCTTATCACTTTATAATTAAAAGTGTCATTTTATCACTTAACGCACTTTTGGTACCAGTCCGCGAAATAGAAAGGTACTCAAGCAATTATAAAAGGTTTGGACTCGCCTGATTTCGTTAGCACTTGTTAATTCATTTATGAAATTACTAGCTGTGCCCCGCGGTTTCACACGCGACAAAAGTATTAGGTATACCTAGTCCTTTTTATTGATTCCCTTTACAAATCTCCACCCCCCTTTTTACACCCTTAAGGGATAATTTCGGGGATAAAACCTATTCTATATCCTTCCCCACAACTCAAACTATCGCCATACCAAATTTCACCTAAATCGGTTCAGTGGCTATTGATTCCCCATACAAACTTCCACCTCCCTTTTCACCCCCTTAAAGGATGATTTCTATGATAAAAACTATCCTATGTCCTTCCCCGGGTTGCAATCTGCCAAATTTCATCTAAATCCGTTCAGTGGTTTAGGCGTGAAAAGGTAACATACTGACAGACAGAGTTACTTTCGAATTTATAATATTATTAGTATGGATTAGTATGGATAAGCTTTTAAATAATTACAGTGCTAACGAGTGAAATATATTTTAGTTGTTAGACGGTATGACTTTGTTGACTTGGAAGGTGGGTAGGGGATCCCTTCTTTTCGCATAATGTTCTTTGTCCTAATATACTTCGGCATAACGATTTTGGCACAATTTGTTTTGGCATAATAATACTTCGGCATTATTTTTTAGGCATACATTTTATGTTGGCATAATCATCTTAAAGACTAATTTGTTTTGGCATAAATTTGATTCGCATAATACTAAACGACGTCAGGGGCACCCCGAGGTTCGGTTTGGTTAGGTTCCTTTAAACCCTGCAGACAGAAATAGGAGCCCCGCGAGGACCCATACCATTTTTATATTTTCAAACTCAAATGGGTCCCGCCTGCTTCCAACTTTTATTTAATTTAAAATGGGCTTGTTTTTAGCATTTCAGTTTTTTTAACTGAAGTTTTTTACCGCAGTCGGGTTTTTTTAAAGACATTTCTCGCCGACTGATTGACTCTTCACGCCGACGACAACCGCTGGGTCGTTCTTTGGCCAAAGAATTAGCATTGCCATTCGACGTGTATAATATTTGTATGGAAATACTTATATATTATAGCTCTGTGTGCACTGTGCGGTCACATAAAGATAGTGTTGAAAATATTTTATATTCTACGTATGAAATAGGGTTAAGTACCTTTGTGTCCGGGTTTTTGCTGACATGGCACAGTAAAAAGTTTCAATTTATTATGTATGTCACGGGAGCAATACAATGACGCGTCATATCTGTATGACGTAAAAACAATTGCAATCGTAAAAGTCAAAGGTCGCCGCTTAACATCGGGTGGAACAATTGCCAGTCCAGTAATAAAGATAAATAAATTCGTTGCTGGCTGAAAAAATTCTGCGCATTATTTGGAGCAAATGTGTGTTCACCTAGAAAATTGCATCTGCATGTTTGCCAGTTGTGTTAAAAAGCAGTTGTGTCCGTCGAAGGACCGATGGCCGGTAGAGCAGGCGAGTCCTGGAGTGGAGACCGCGTATCGGCAAGCGTAATGTGGGACGCCCCCCAGCTAGATGGACGGACGACCTAAAGAAGGTGGCTGGGGTAGACTGGATGCGGAAGGCGGAGGACAGGTCTGGGAGACGCCTATGTTCAGCTGCGATAGACTGCGATAGGCTGAGTTGTTGGTGTTTTGATCTAGTTTTTTAAAATATGATTGACGTGTAAAAGTGTTTGTGCAAACCTACTTACAAAATGAAATCATTTATCATTAAATATTTGCGCGACTGATAAGTCGAATATAGTGAGACTAAAATTATTTTACCATGTTATATTGTAAGTACCTGTATTCTGGCAAATAAATACAATTTCAATTATATTTATGATGATGGATTGTCACCCATCCACGAACCGAACAACGGTTTTAGCCACGAAAGAAACAACGCTTGTCGACCGCTTGGATCTAGAATCATACACTAAATTTGTGGCAAAATTTTCAGTGACGAAGTCCCTTCTACCGAATATATGATAATCCCTGTGACTAGGTACTCACTGCTTTTCTCGTCTCTACTGTAATAACATATTCCAAAACACACAACTATGCGTAGAAACTAAAGCAATAACGCTGTATACTCGCTAACCGCTAATCTTCACCACTAAGTTCTGAGGTTAACATTAAGTTACTACGTTTAACTTAATATGGACCCTTTATTTGATGTTCGAAGTAAGCGGTGGAAGCGTAGCGAAATTTCGAGATTAATATAATTTCGTGTAGTAACAGAGTTTAACGGGGACTTTGTAGGAAATAACATAGTTATTTTTTAGTTGGTAAGTTATTAGCCTTATGAGGGAAGAAGCAGACAAAAGCAAGCAGGTACACATTGTATATTTACGCAAAAAATATGTTCGTCCCCCAAAGTAAAACAGGAAAATTGCTATAGCCCAAAACTGCCAACGGAGTACCTACACCAACAATATAGCCGTCAAATTCAGCCTTATTATATTGAACCCATGTTCAATTATAAGTGGCTCTCAATATAGAGGGTAGGTAAAGGAAAACTAGATCCGTATCGGTTATGGAGTGTTCAGGCTCTCCCCCATAGACGCGTTATTATCGGTCGGTAATATCGGATGCGTTATTGCGATAATGGGTCCCGATTCCTTGGCACACAACTGCGTTTTTACCGTCCGATATTTCCAACGTGTGCGTGTAACCTATACTACAGCGCCCCCCGCCCGCACTAAACATCATTTCAGCCGAAAGACGTGCACTGCTGGACATAGGGCACCTCCACTTCGACCGTTTTTGTGCATCTCGCATCCAACGAGTTCCTGTGGCCTTCACAAGGTCGTCGGTCCACCTTGTGGGAGGCCTTCCAACGCTACGTCTTCCGATACGCGGTCGCCACTTCAGAACCTTTCGGTTCCTTCGGCCATCTGTTCTGCGAGCAATGTGCCCTGCCCACTGCCACTTAAGTTTGACAATTCTTCGGGCTATGTCAGTTACCTTGGTTCTCCTGCGGATCTCTTCATTTCTGATTCGATCACGCAGGGAAACTCCAAGCATAGCCCTCTCACACTACACGTTACTACGTTATTAACGCGGGTGTGTGTAAGATCGTATGCGTCCTCATACAGAATGTTCTAAGAACTTTTATCGGAATATCGCAGGACGGAGGAACGCGGGCTTCCTACTTCTATTGCGTCGTTATTGTCACAGTAGTGTGTAACTTGCGCGGGCCTGCGGACGGAGAGTAATGGGTAGCTCACCGTCCGATCAGGACCAGGCCCATGCCGGACGGCGCGTATGTGTTTCAAGGGCGCCTCAAAGAGATGTCAGCATAAAGAAAGGGGCCTGTTAGGGCCGAAGCCTGCCGGGGGTGCGGGATTGTCCGAAAGAGTTACCGCTACCCCGGAACATAAAGGGCTAAGGAAGGAACACGGATGGGTTTTAGTCAGTGAGAGTCTGACACTCCCTTCCGCTCCACCCAAAGCGGGAGGGGTCATTTGATGATTTCCCATCCATAAAAAAGCAGTGTGTAACTTCGTGGCCGTCTTAATCCAAAACATACAGAAAACAGATATCGCAATAAATCATCCGATATTATCTACCGATAATAATGCGCCTGTGGGGGAGAGCCTTTCTGCTCAGTTGGGGTTACGTTTCTGTCACGATAAGACGTGTTGAGTGTGATATATTGGCTGGAATGGACAGTTTTTTTTTATCAAGAAATCGATTAAAGAAGAAACTTCGTACTTATTTTGGACTTTCTTTTATAAAGACGAATGGTTACAGACTTCAGTGAATTTATGCAAGAACATCCCTTACTTTAATACCATAGCTTTGTACAGTTAGTACAGCGGCATGCGACCACGGGAAGGTACTTTCTTGTTTCATCCTTTTCAGTAGTAGGGTTTTAGTTTTTAAACTTATTTTTTATTTATTTTTTTGGGGCTTATTTCAGTAATATTTTTAAAATGTGCTAATTAAGCCCTTTCATTTGATACCTCACACGGCATGATTACGTAAAAAAATATTTTAGGTCATGACCTTATGTCCTCTAGAGGGCGCTACATTCAATTTATTGTGACGTCACATAGCCTATAACCAGCGGACGATCAAGACGCTTCCAACGATACCTTATTTGTCTAATTGTGACAAGTAGTTTAGAAGTTATGAGGGAACAGATGAACATACATACATACCGGTCAAAATCATAACCCTCCTTTATGCTTTAAAAACAAAATTTAAGCGGTACACATCTTTCTAAATTAACAACACATTTAAGGCCATACGCACGTTCGCAACAACGCCAACGGTAGCTAATAAAAATAAAATGCCAGGAATCGCAAGCTATAAAACTCAGGCGAGGAAATTACATTGCAATTAATTCGACACTTAAGAGGCTAGATTGTGCCTGACAACCGTGCGGAGAGGCCAAGGCCACATTACAGAATGACTTGTACTTGAATTGTATAGGCCTTTGAAGAAATTTAAATTCTGTACAATGCGGCGTTGTTTTAGCACATTTAGTAACATAATCAGCCTATAATGTTCCCGCTGCTGGGACACAGGCCTCCGCTCTGTGAGAGGGAGTGGACTATTACGGGACCTGTGCGGGTTGGTAGGTCTTGTGGACTTTGCCATTAAATAAGACAAATATTATAACGGGTGTGAAGTTGAAAATTACTGGTCTTTCTCGTTATTTTGATAAATTTTTGAAGAAAACTTCTATAGGCGAGTTGGATTTTTTGAGATGGAGAAAAATGTTTTGAACTCGCGCCATTGTTACCGTAATCGATACAGCTTCGGATGTGTTCGGCTGTCCTCGGGATGTACTCGGTTTTAATGTATAACCGATATATGTCAGTAAGTGATGGCAAAGTATTCTGTTTGTGTTTTGTTTCACTTCTGTCGGCACTCCCGGAGTGCCACTGTTTTTTTTTTTACACCGGATCATACCTGGGAACCTTCTAGTTACGGTTAAGATGATATGGCTAGAAAGAGGATGACTTCCGAGACAGCGTATAAAGAAATAAAAAAACAGACATATTCCACCGACCCCAAATAAGTAATTTAAGTTAAATAAACTTTTTTTTTACAGTGCGTTCAACCGATTTTGACTTCTATACCGTAGGCATAAGGATGGCATTAAAAGCAAAGAAGTGGTTACAATACCAACTGTTTACTGCAGCTGCCATTTGTCATGCCACCAACGCTATAGAATTCAAAATCGGTTGAACGGACTGTAAAAAAGGTTTATTTAAGTATCTAATCTTATTTCTAATTCAGTTAAGTACATAGATCCCCACACAATTTTAATTCAATTGTTAAACCCCAATTATAGTTTTCGGAGAGGTTTTTAGCCAAAACGACACAAACATTAATTAATACGCATTAAACGGACAAGACAATTTCATTAGCAATCTTAATTAGCATTCAAAATTGAGGAGTCGCAACTCTTAGGCTGCGTTGGTTTGTAAACGGTTTAACTTAAATTAAATCCCAATTTAAATTATTATTCGGGCACCAAGAACACTTGTCGAAAGTTGAAATCTCCTTAGCTGATAATTTGCGTGTTTTGGAGTTAAGCTGGATCAAAGTTTTCACACAAAACTGATAGCTACAGAAATTCGGCTCCGTACAACCAGCGAAAACGCACGCACACATAGACACGCTTTACATACAGCGAATGTGAGCCGCACTTGTGACCGGTATTTCTTTGAGGTCTATATGTGCATGCATCTTTTCGAGTCGACCTTTTGCAGCTATCTATTGTGTGCTCCAGCCGTCTAATGAGGCTGAATATCCGATCCGCCATTTGATCACTAGACCAAATCGTAAATCAACCTAAGCGTTAATCTTGAAATGAATTATTAGTTGTGAAGCTTCATCGTAGTACTCTAAAGCATATCCTAATAAATAGTAATCCATACTAATATTATAAATTCGAAAGTAACTCTGTCTATCTGTCTGTCGGTCTGTCTGTCTGTCGGTCTGTCTGTCTGTCGGTCTGTCTGTCTGTATGTTACCTTTTCACACTTAAACCGCTGAACCGATTTAGATGAAATTTGGTATAGTCCTTTCCCGGGACTAAAACTATCTGTTTTAGTCCCGGGAAAGGACATAGGATACTTTTTATCTCGATATCGCGATATTCTCACGGGATCGAGACTTATGCGGGTGAAATCGCGGGGCGCAGCTAGTATTATATATAAGAGTATAACCTAATGATTAGTCTGTCACATAAAGTTTATCATCGTACACAAAAAGCTGCTCTCAAAATGGTGAACGAAAACATCGTTAAGAAACCGGCATGTCCGAGAACCAAAAATTCGAAGTCGTATGACATCTACCAACCCGCACTGTGCTCAAGTGGTAGATTGTAGCCTTTTTGAAGAGAGGAGGACCGAGTCCCAGCAGTGGGAACTTTATAGGCTTATTTTGATACTGTCCAGACAAACAGTGAAAAGTTGCTTAATTTTGGTTGCAATAAGATCTAAATTCTGTATTACAAGAGGGATGAGAATGTGAGATAACAGACGATGTACAGACGCCAGCACATCAAGCTACCCGAAACTGTAAAATTTTCCCAATCAACTTTGAACCGTATGATTTAGCGATAAAGTTGAAAATCTATTAAAGAAATTTGACAGATTGTAGTAGCTTGATGTGCTGGCGTCTGTACGCACGGCACTTTTAACCGGTCAAGCGTCGCGGTTCGCCGATCGGCGACGAAACAATAGAAAATCAATTGTGTCTCATTAGCGGCGCTTGACAGATTAAACAAATGCCGGTCGCGAGTACTCTTGCACTCGCTGTACGAGAAGCGTGTTTAAGTGTGCGTGCGTTTGTGCTCCTTGCATGGAGCTGACCTTCTGTACCTTTCTATTTTTTCATTCACACATAGAACATTTCGCGGCCTCAATTCAGCCAATATCTCCCGTGAGATTATTATCAGAAGGGTATTGAGTTCATGCTCTTGAAAGGCGTCTCTTTTAAGTGTATTTGTCCAATGTGCGAAGTTAAATCATCTTGTATATTTTGTGGCCTCGATCGAGGCCCTTATTTAAATTTATTTGAGATCATTATCGACAGTCTAATAACCCAATAAAATACAACTTATCTATCAATGCTGCCAGCCTTTTGGAGACTTTTCCCATTGACAGATGCGGACGAATTTCTTGATGCCCAATGAGGTCGTTCCTTTTTTATTCTTTATAATATGCTTGTACATAATATATATTTACAGGAGGGCTGATTTTCTATAGTCTGGTAACTTTTATCTGAAGAAAAAGTTGAAGTTTGACATATTTTCCATACAAAAGCTGTCAAACCGAAACACAAATAGTTATTCCTCAGAGAAAAGTTATCTGACTTTTGGAAAATCAGCCCTTCGTATAAGATTGAATATTCTGTTCAAGATTTGTCAACGTCTATCAATGAAATATCTACATTTAAAAGACAGTATCCTTCTAAAAACACGGATTGACCTAACCAAAAACTTATTCACCAGAAAAACTCATTTTTTGCAGAAGAAAAATGTAGCTACCCACAGCATTTTACTAGTCGCCGACGACAAAAAGTCTGCGGACGTTTAACAAAGGATTAACATGCATGCCAGGACGTGACGAATATCTTAACAAACCTTTTCGGTATTTTCTACTCGGTGTCCAACTCTTTATTTTATGGCAACATTTTAAAAATGTTAATTTTTTATGAGCTTAGTCATTTCCAGAAAATAATTTACAAAAATGACCGCACCTCTTTTTTGTGGTTGTCAAAAGGATGAATAAGAACCTAACCACGCATGAAAGCAGCATCCCGTTGGCGTAAAACATAATCCGAAGGATTTTGATGGAAGTTGCTAATCTATTGCTTCATATGTTTGAATAATTCATCTGCTCGATAACGTTAATGACACAATGAATGTCATTGAATTGTCAAAATGTAACAAACTGCCAATGAAAGTCATCATCATCTTCCCAGCCTTTTCCCAACTATGTTGGGGTCGGCTTCCAGTCTAACCGGATGCAGCTGAATAGCAGTATTTTACATGAAGCGAGTGCCTATCTGACCTCTACAACCCGGTTACTTTGTAATACGATTGTCATATGTGAATTTAGTGCAGTTCCAATAATATTACATACATACAGTCACGTCTAAAAGTATGTATAGGTACACTTGGCTTTATTCAAAGGCGATTTTCTCCTTTATTTTTGAACGAAATTTTATGTTATTACGAAAATTGTGTTTTCGAACCCATAGGTTTATGTTAAGTGTCGTATTTCACCGTTGCATTCGTTATTTCACGAAAAAATCGCAATTGAAAATTGCCTTTATAGTATACATACTTTTAGACGTGACTGTACATACGTGTCGAATTGACAACCTCATTTTTTTTTGAAGTCGGTAAAAATTGATGGCATCAACGTTCGCCTCCGGGGCCCATTTGAATTTCTACCCCACTGGACGAGTTGAATCAAACTATTTACTGATTCGTAAACTTTGAATTACAGCGAATAGAATTGCGTTCAACTAATTATAGAAATTGCTAATCTGGTTTAAATTGATGTCCTAATTAAGTATCGACTGAGGTGGGTTAGTGTTTAGAAAATATTTCATTTGACTAATACTGCTGTTAGCATAGCCGGTTGATTCCGGGGCCACACCAACGGGAAACGCCGATAATTATCGCGATGACTTCGTTAATCGTATATGCAGCCACAATTTATCGCGATAATTATCGGCGTTTCTCGTTGGTGTGGCCCCGGCTTTACAGCTTACGTGTTGGACAACGATAGTTTCTGTGTTGCTGCTAGATATTATACAGCTTGAATTTGGATTCGTTGGTTATCTTTCAGAGAAAGTACTCATAGTATAATCAGCCTAAAATGTCCCCACTGCTGGGACACAGGCCTCCTCTCGGTGAGAGAGTGGGCTGCAATCCACGCCATGCGGGCCCAGTGTGGGTCGGTATATGTCACATGTCTTTAAATGTTTGTTTCTACAACATGCCGGTTTCCTCACGATGTTTTCCTTCACCGTTTTGAGAGCAGTAGTGATGAAATAATTTACACAAGGTTTGAACCTACGACTCGTAAGTCACGGCCGTTACCACTGGGCCACTACTGCTCTCTCGTACTGTACTCATACCATTATAGGAAAAACTCTGAAATAATGAAATAAAGTGAGTTTCTATATTTATGTCTGTTATTTATATGGTGTACATAATAAAGAGTATTCTATTCTAAAATACACGGTTTCATTTTTCATTGCACAAGTTCTGCATATTTCTACACGCGTTATTTTCGTTTTTTCCGTTTTTACAAGCTTTTATTTAACTTGCACTGTTCATATATATGTAAGTTGTCCGTCAAAATTTGCAAAACATTTTTCGAACATTTGTTGGTATTGTTAAGCTGAAATTTTTTTATTGTCACTTTAGAGGGAAAGAGAAAATATATGGATATTAAAGTTGGCCCGTATAACCTGTATTCTGTGACCTAGATCAAAATTATTCGCTACCAAAACATTCATTGAACTTATTGAATTGGCATTATGTTTGTTCCAATTTCGATGTTAGAAACTTCAATCGGATTCCGAGCTTCAAAAATGTTCTCTGGCTGACAGAAATACCCACGCAAAGCCTTAACTAGTAACAAATAAAAGGTATTAAGAAAATGGGCACTTTCATTGTGAGCATTCACTCAAACAATTTTTGGGAATTCCGCCCGAAAGGGGAAAAATGGGCAAGAAATAAAATGAAAGTAATTTGCAAGAATTGTAGTACAGACGCCAGCACATCAAGCTACCCGAAACTGTCAAATGTTCCTAATCAACTTTGGACCTTGTGCTTTAAAGATAAAGTAGAAAATCTATTAAAAAAAATTTGACAGATTGTAGTAGCTTGATGTGGCAGCTGGCGTCTGTACATTACAGATGGTCGGGCTTTTTAACCGTTTCTAAAACAATTCGCTAAAACTAGCATGCAAAATTATTGAATAAATGAAGATAATAAAATTGGTACATAAATCTTAGTTATTAAATAAAAAATGTCAAATATTTCTGAAATTATAATCCATACTAATATTATACATTCGAAAGTAACTCTGTCTGTTTGTCTGTCTGTATGTTACCTTTTCACGCCTAAACCGCTGAACCGATTTAGATAAAATTTGGTATAGAGATAGTTTGAGTCCCGGGAAAGGACATAGGATACTTTTTATCCCGATGTTTCCACGGGGTCGAGACTTATGCGGGTGAAACCGCGGGGCGCAGCTAGTAATATAATATGCCAGTGTGAACCTTTAGTCTAAATACTCATTCACAGAATAGAATGATTTTTAAAAATTGAATAATTTAAGGAAACAGGGAAGGGGCTCGGTGCTAAGTAATAACAGCCGGATGGACCGATCGATCAGGCTAAGCTATGCCTGCCGCGGTCGGTCTGGTGGATGGGTGACCATCGTCACATAGACGAGACCCCTCCATGACTCGGAAAGCTTGTGAAGCCGTTGATCCCGGCTGTGATTCTTGGGTCTTTGACAGTCGTTACGGGTCGTCAGAAGCCCGAGAGTCTGACAACCAGTCTTACCAAAGTTCCAAAACCCACGCGTGCAAAGCTTGTTATATTTCACTTCCTCTGTTTATCCATAAGGTTACGTATCCCTCAAATAATACGTATGCAAAAGACTTATTCAGTGCACACAAGACCGGTGTAACTGTCGGGCAAATATTTGTATAAAGCCACTGTAACCTAATTAGCACTGTTTGTCGTCAAACTACGAACTACCCAGTAGTACCCTGTTATAAAGGTGAGGCTAGGGCACGGTCTAGACAGACCACAAACACAGAATAACTAGGTACGGAAAGTCAAAATCAAAAGTCATTTATTGAAACTAGGCTGAGGATCAGCGTCAAAATTACATAAGACAGTCCGGTGCCGGACGGCGCGTAGGTACGTGTTCCACGCGCGCCTCAAAGAGATGTCAGCAAAAAGGAAGGGGCCTGCCAGGGCCGAAGCCTGCCGGGGGTGCGGGATTGTCCGGAAGGGTTATCGCTACCACGGAACATAAAGGGCTAAGGAAGGAACACGGATGGGTTTTAGTCAGTAAGAGTCTGACACTCCCTTCCGCTCCACCCAGAGCGGGAGGAGTCATTTGATGATTACCCACCCATAAAAAAGGGCACGGTCTAGACAGACCACAAACACAGAATAGCTAGGTATGGAAAGTCAAAACCAAAATTCACTTATTGAAATTAGGCTGAGGATCAGCGTCAAAATTACATAAGACAGTCCCCCAAAATACCTGCCTTTCACCATTTTCTAGTGCTTTAGCTGGGAAGAAGAAGTGGCGCAACAAACTCCCCAGCAGCACAGCTGTCTGTTCAGATAGAAGAACGTTTAGTTACTCGTAAAAGGTCGTCTCCATACAAAGAGCAAAAACATGCGCACACACACATTTATTTACTTATTACTAGCTGACCCAGAAAACTTCGTACCGCCTCAGAATCAATAAGAAGAAATGTATGAGAAAATGAATTATCTTCAATATTTTTATTCGTGGATTTTTCCCATGTTTTAATAGTTATTCTGCTACTCGGGGCGGAGACAAATCCAACAAATCAAAGATTCTATAAATTATTCCAGCTGTTCTTTAGTTATAAATGGTGTAACTAACCCGACTATGTTTTATGTATATGGATTATTCCCGACGCAACTAGCATCCAAATCAATTAAATAAACGCGTACGTTCGGCGATCTAAAACAAATGCCAGTCGCGAGTGCGCTTGCACTCGCAGTACCTGAAGCTTGTCTATATCAATACGCCTAGCCTTTTCTTAACTGTGTTGTAAAATCAACTGATTGGTTGGTTATATCGGCTTGCAGTCTAGCCGCTGCTTACCATTATTTTACATGGAATGTATGCCTATCTTTGGGGTTCCAACTACCCGTAACGACTATCAAAGATCTACTAGTGCCAGCTGGAACCAACAAATCTTAATGTGCTTTCCGAGTCACGGAGGGGTCTTGAATTCTCGATACGTAAAAGATGATCACTCATCCACGAACTGACCGTGGAAAGCGTGGCAACGACCCCCCATGAAATTTTATCTGTGCATGCGTTCGTTCTCGCTCGTTGTATGGAGTCAGCGTTCTGTATCTATCTATTCTGTGCCTCAGATGAGGCCTTTACTGGGAATGCTACTAAGTTTTAAGTAGTTATAATTCGGACCATGTTTTGTTTACTTTTTGTACAGTTTCCCGGAGTTTTAAGTAGTTTTCGGTTAGCTTTTTATTTTGTTGACTATACGGTGTTAGTTTTAGTTTGGGGCCGGTTTTAGTGGCGTCGCTCACAATAAGACTCAAATGAATGAATGATTGATATATAAAGTTTAAGGTGAATGCGTAGTTGTAGCCCGCGAAATTCAATTTTTCTTACGTTTTTTGCAATTTTCAGGTCAGTGTCAGGTTGTATCTTGATCAAAATATAATTCGCGTTTAAAACAGGTACGTAATTACAGAATTATAATAATTAGAATCATGAAAACATCTTTCTAAGTTAGATTTCTACCGTTAAGAACAAATCTCGTATGGAAAAGTATTTATGGTAGAAATCTAACTTGAAGAGATATATTAATGATTCTAATGACTATAATTCTGTAAATACATGTCTATTATAGTCGCGAATCATATTTTGATCAAGATACAACCTGAAACTGACCTGCAAATTGCAAAAAAATTACTGGAAAGCACGTTAAACCGTTGGTCCCGGCTGTCATTCGTGGATCTTTGACAGTCATTATGGGTCGTCAGAAGCCCGAAAGTTTGACAACCAGTCTTACCAAGGGGTATCGTATTACCCAGTAACTGGGTTGTGAAAGTAAGATAGGCAGTCGCTCCATGTAAAATACTGGTATTTAGATGCATCCGGTTAGACTGGAAGCCGACCCTAACAGAGTTGAGAAAAGGCTAGGCTGATGATGATGACAAAATAAAGAATATTCTATCTGTGAAGCCCGCATTTGTTGTACACCAGAAAAATATATTACAAAGGAAATAAATGAAATACTACGAAAACGTACACACACGTACGTGTACATTTATAGAATAGAATAGAATACTCTTTATTATGTACACCATATAAATTACGGACATTAAATATAGAAACTGCTGCTGTTGATTTATGTGCTTGAAGTATTAAATAAATAAACGTACGAAATTAAACGTAAAACAGCATATTCACTTAAAACAATTCAACTGCATTCTCCAAAAGAAAAATACAATAAATTCTTTATACGCCATACATTTGCTGAGTATTCAAGTGAATTAATTAAATTATCTGAATATATCGCAGTTTAAATACATTATTTACTTATTCACCATTCATTTAAAAGTACTCGATTCCTCGATTTTAACTGGAGGTTTAAAATTTAATTACCAGTGTTCGTGTAGCGAGGGATCGTTTTTATTTACATACTATACAGTGCTTGAACAGTATTCTATAGGAGTATAGCTATAGGTAGTTTGTCTAAATTTTACAAACTCGAACTAAAGTATTTATTGAATTTGATAAATAAATAAAGTTCACAGTCCTATCGAAAATAACAAAATTAAGACCTTTTTTTTTTTTTTATGGATGGGAAATCATCAAATGACCCCTCCCGCTCTGGGTGGAGCGAAGGGAGTGTCAGACTCTTACTGACTAAAACCCATCCGTGTTCCTTCCTTAGCCCTTTATGTTCCGGGGTAGCGGTAACCTAAGATTATTACGGTAAATTAAGACCTAACTTAACAAAAACTATACACAAACTAAAATATAGCGTCGAAAAATTCATCCGCATCGCTGTCGACTGGTAATGTACCCAAGAGACTGGCGGCATTACCTCGTTGTATGGCAATGCTTAGCCTTTGGCCAAGGTAAAAGCCAGCCCTTGGGTCACGGGAAGTGTCAACCTGAAGTGTTTTGAAATTTCCTTAAAAAGACCATGAGCACTCGGACCCCACGGCCCGAGGGTTTCAACCCCAAACGGCTCGAAAATATAATTTCCGATAAGGTTTTGCGCAACCATTTACAGGCATTTTTGAACCGTCAAAGAGTCGGTCAGTTAGTCAGAAAGGTGAAGCTAGTTGCCCATGCCAAAACGTAGATCTCTACGAAGAAGAACGGGCAAGAGACTCCAAGGACACTCTTTTAAATCAAGATACCTATAAAAAAATCCTCAGTGCATTATTCCTTTTGCTTCTACAAGATGTCCCGTAATGAATGGATAACCTCTTAAGGGGTTAACTTAAAATGAAATCGCGAAAAAAGAATAAGCTGTTCCCTATATTTATTTTCGCAAAATGTAGGAAACAGCTGATTCTTTTTTCGCGATTTCAGCTTTGGTCCGATAGTAATAGTTGTTTATAATAATGAGTACTACGACCCCTTAATCTAGGTTATCCATTAATTACGGAACACCTGCAGTGGTGTGCATGGGTTTTCAGAATAGGTAGGCACTGGGCCGGGTCTATTCTAGGCAAACGCGGTCACTAATCAGAAAAAAGTGAGGTCAAAAGTGTGGTTATTTGAGTAGGCATGCCTACTTAAGGGTGATAAATTGCGAAGTGCGAACGTCATGGTATTACGCGAGAGACGTACGTATTTTTAATTTTGTCGTATTAACTTGAACAAGTAAGACCAATGACAATGTGCGAATGGTACGGGAGCCGAGTAGGCCGTCCGGCGACTGCCTACTGCCGCGCGTGTGTGTATGAAGATTTTGTTTTTTGTTAGGTATGATAATTTAGTGAGTTTTTTAGTTGTCGGGCACACACACTAAAATGTAATTGGCAGGCTTATGTTGATATATCGAGGTAGGCACTGCTTATATGCCTATATGCAATGCACGCCACTGAACACCAGCTGTATATGTGAGAACGGCTTAACGTGTTTTCCGAGGCACGGAAGTATCACATCGCCAACTTCTAAACTCCGAGCTTTTACTGAGAAATTCATAATGGAAAACCCACAACACTTTGCCCGATCTGAAAATCGCAGGAAACCCAGGACCCCATTCTCAGCATTCGCGCTTGCGATCATGACGAGCAACAGGGCAGTTAAGGCAAGGACAGACTATTACAGAGGTTAAGCGTCTTCTTTGTCTGAAGATTCCCTATTACGATTAAACTAGCTGCGCCCCGCGGTTTCGCCCGCGTAAATGTCGATTCCATGGGAATATCGGGATAAAAAGTAGGCTATATGTTAATCCAGGGTTTTAGCTACCTCCATACAAAATTTTATCAAAATTGGTCCAGCCGTTTGAGCGTGAACATATAAGCACACACACACACACACTCACAAACTTTAGCCTTTATAATATTAGTTAGACTAGCTAAGAAGTCGGGACTTCCAAGTGAATGCACAAAAACGATTTGAATAATTTATAATTTTCTTTGTCTTTTACAGACTGTACTTTGGAGAGTGTGCGCAGAGCCTGATCCCACCATCGCCTCCTCCACATTTATTATGCGCACAGCCAAAGTGTGGAACTCTCTGCCAGCGTCTGTGTTCCCTTCCATATTTAATCTGTCTGCCTTCAAGGCAAGAGTGAACAGGCATCTTCTTGGCACGCTCGTTTCAACATAGATTTCATCAGGCGGGACCGAGGTCAAGAGGAGGTTCATTCAGCATTTTTTTTTATTTATTTATCTATATCTCAGGCCACAAAATCTACCAACCAAACGTCTCTTACAGAAACATTTCACAAAAAATAAATAATTTCCGCGATTGTGCCAAATAATTTGTTGCTAAAACCTGACACGGAAACCTTATTAGATTTATTTATCACGTGTTTCCTTTCCCACTGAATTTTAAGGCCTCCAACTTGAATACGAGGCCTCCATTTCGGACCAATGGAGGCAGTAAATTGAATTTATTCGAATGTAGGCCAATTCGCGATGAATTTGTTTACCTACTTTGTTTTAAGGCTTTGTATTTTTTTAGGAACACATAGTAGGTACTTAATAATTCATATTTTTGTTATGCTCTAAGTTATTGTGCGTTATAATTATAGTACGTTTTATAAATGTTTAAAAGCCAGTGATGAAAATTCGAAGATATATGTCACCTACCAACCCGCACTGGGCCCACGTGGTGGATCACGGCCAACTCCCTTACACAGAGAGGAGACCTGTGTCTCAGCAGCGGGAACATTATGGGCTGATTATGCTTATGCTATGAGTTGGGTTGGAACTGAAAGCACACCTCGGACACTCCATACAACGCTCGCAAAATAATTACCTATCACTACTACATAGCCAAATGACGTTTGTACACGTGCAAATGTGTGCGTGAACTCTAGTAGGGTTGGCTGTCGTGCGTAGCGTAAAAAATGGCACGGAAAGCGAATTGTGTCGGGCGAACCAAACGAAGACTGAGCTGCCCGAACGTGTGCATTATTATGAAGTGACCTTGTAGTTAAATTGTTTATTTATATAGTCGGGTTCGTAATGAAATAAAAACACTAAAATATTTTCGTTTAAATTGCTTATCTCTAAATAAATCGGTTACTAAATCGCATGATATTAAAAATGCGAAATCTTACATACAGTTTATGTAAATACAAATTCGAAAAAGCATACGTATCCAACCATCGTGATTAAAACTCAAATAAAACTTTTAAATCGCATGACTCTGTGTTTGTGTCAGCACCAGTGCTGCGGTTCATACGATCACGCGAGCGCCCTTGCTAAAGAGTCGGCGACGAATACCTCGAAATGCGGCGTGAGGTGCGGTATCTGATATGAGCGCGGGGAGGGAGTGTCCCTTCTGTACGTAGTACTATTAAGTATTCTGTGCTGAAAGCGTGAGGTTTCCTTCAAACTCCAAGTCGTCTTAAATGTTCTTAAACTCTGTATTTCAGAAATTTCATAAGCTCAAGGTTTTGTGTTAAGCCCCGTATAAAATATCATGGGCTTACTCTGTAACTTTGTATGTACTAAAATGTTCATCTGCGCATATAGCGTCGTTGTCGTAGTCGGCGTCATTTCGTAAAGCTTAAGTTAAAAATTCCTGTTTTGAAACGAAGTTCTGTATCGCACGTTATACTCTGCACACGCAAAAGAGAGCTCGACCGAAAAAAGTATAACATTTTGATGGCTTTTTGATGTCAGAGACCTATTGTTGCGTACCTAACAAAATGAACGTACTTAGGTTGATGAAATTAAAATTCTGTAGCCGGGCAGCCCTATTGCGTGTTTACGTACCGCGCAGCTGTAGGTAATTATTTCTAGGACAGGGCCGAGTCACAATACTGTATAGATAATATTACCGTGACAATAGAACACACACATTTCGAATGTATTTCTATTCAAAAGAAAATTAACTCCAAAAATATACTCTCCTGATTCCAATAAAAACATTTAAATTGACATCAGAATTTCAATATCATTATTAATGCCTTCCGCTTCCATTCCAGGGCCTAGCAAACGAAATTGGGCCTCACTTTCAATATCAGATCACGTAGAGTTGTCGTTACACTCAATAAATTGAGCTCTTGATAAGGAGTGTAGGTAGCTTCTTCCTTCTCCCTCATCCCTTAGTCAAGATACATACAGTGCAGTCATGGAATCAAAAGGATGGGCGCCTGTTGGTAAATTTTAACTCGCACTGGGCAAGACTTTTATTGCCCGATCCAAACTTTTTGAACGAAAATTAAAACTGCGAAAAAATTACTTGGGTCTGATATTTTTTTTTTGCATTTGATTATTGCTTTTAAACATAGTATCTTACACATAATCTTAATATATAACGAATACCAAACCTCCTTTTTTGAAGTCGGTTAAAGATACGTGTTACTTCGAGTATGTCCGTACACGCTAATCTCCGAAACCGTTAATGCCACTTCAAAGATAGGATAGTTTTGGACCCGATAGGTGCGGCTGCGTGTAAAGCAGGGGCGGGTCGCTCGCTAGTATATTGTATGAAGTAGTCAAGAAGACGCTACTTTCGGAGACGCTACACTCGAAGTCGTGGACGAGTATATTTACCTAGGCCAAACTGTCCAGTTAGGTAGGTCCAACTTCAAGAAAGAGGTCAATTGTCGAATCCGACTCGGCTGGGCAGCGTTCGGGAAGCTACGCAATATCTTCTCGTCCCACATACCGCAGTCTCAAGACGAAAGTCTTTGACCAGTGCGTGTTGCCAGTGATGACATATGGCACTGAAACGTGATCGCTCACAATGGGCCTCATTAGAAGGCTGAAGTCATCCAAAGGGCAAAGGAGAGGGCTATGCTTGGAGTTTCTCTGCGTGATCGAATCAGAAATGAAGAGATCCGCAGGAGAACCAAGGTAACCGACATAGCCCGAAGAATTGCCAAACTTAAGTGGCAGTGGGCAGGTCACATTGCTCGCTCGCGACTCTCCATCCGTCTTACGAATTTTCGATCTGGTCACGTGTCCTGACGCGATGTCCTGACGGGAGTTTAACATTTTTACCCATTACAAAAAAGTGTACAACGCCGCTAAAGAAGTTTTCACTTCAAAAATTATGAAAGAAAAAAAAAAGAGAAATATTAAACTGCAACGAGACTAACAAAAAGAAATGTTTCTGCCTACCCTCTAGAAAAGATGGCGTGAATGTATGTATGTATGTGTGTATTTAACTGATCTTGGTGTTGGCCTTCTAATGATAAAATAAGAATAAATAATTTTAAATTAATCTAAGAAAGCTTTTCAGACGGTTGGTCACAGTAACTAAGCTAGGATACAGTGGCGTGCATTGGTTTTCAGAATAGGTTAGCACTAGGCCGGGTCTGGTCTAGGCAAACGCGGTCACTAATCAGAAAAAAAGTGAGGTCAAAAGTGTGATTATTGCCTACTTAAGGGTGATAAATTGCGAAGGTCGAACGTCATGGTATTACGCGTGAGACGTACGTATTTTTAATTTTGTCGTATTACCTTGAACGAGTAAAGACCAATGACAATGTGCGAATAGTACGGGAGCCGAGTAGGCTGTCCGGCGACTGCCTACTGTCGCGCGTGTTTGTATGAAGATTTTGTTTTTTGTTAGGTACGATAATTTAGTGAGTTTCTTAATTGTGGAGCACACACACTAAAATGTAATTGACAGGCTTATTGAAGTGAAACTTCTTTACGCACGCTTGACTTGGGGAGTAAGCTGGCGAACGCGTGACGTAAGCGTTACGAAAAGTGTGATCGGGCGAGGAGGCAGTGCGCGTGCACATTTTCTTTCTCTCTTCCTCTCATAGCCAAATACGTTTGAAGTTTCACTTCAGTCATGTGGTCATAAGCACACTCGGTTTTTATTGATATATCGAGGTAGGCACTGCTTAAGTATATGCCTATATGCAATGCACGCCACTGCTAGGGTACCCCGACTAAACGGATTAGGTTAGGTTGGAACTGACAAACTAAGCAGGTTATGTTATTATACAGGGTACAATTTGATTAGTTAGTAAAGCTCTGCAGATGTGATGGATATCAATATCAAAACACGATAAAGATCCTTCGTTCAGTTTATCTCTCTGTGGAATGCGCTCCCCTGGAAATCAAGATGGCCACCAAACCAATCGATTACCCTTTACAGTAAAAGTTCGTGAACACATTGATTGTAAGAGGCTGGCAGTGTCATCACAATTTTAATTTAAATAATTATTTTTTTAGAATATTCGTGTATTTATGTAAATTTATTTGTGCTTATATTTAATTAGGTATATAATTATGTTGTTATACTTACAGTTTGTAATAGGTATTTATGTTTATCTTCATATTTAAATAAATATTTATCCCTGAAATTCCGTAATTGCACCTATCACTGTTTGTCTATGCATCACCCAAAGATTGACAGGTAGAAAATACATTATGGCTTTAAGTCCGCCTTTGCACATTTCTTTGCTTGAATTATAGTCACACTAATAATATGAAGGCGAAAGTTTGTGAGTGTGTGCGTTTGTGTGTTTATATGTTTGTTACTTCTTCACGCTCAAACGGCTATACCAATTATGATAAAATTTTGTATGGAGGTAGCTGACACCCTGGATTAACTTATAGGCCACTTTTTATCTCGATATTCCCACGGGATCGACACTTATGCGGGTGAAACCGCGGGGCGCAGCTAGTATTAAATAAATGTAACAAAAAGATTTGGTGTTTTTTGGGGACAGCGGCCATGTGGCAGTATTATACGGAAAAAGTTGGACAATATAGACATAAGACATTGTATTACACATTGGCAGGTCTAAATTTAGAAGGTGACAAATATAAAGCAACAATCTCTCTAGCCTTTTCCCAATTATGTTGGGGTCGGCTTTCAGCCTAATCGAATGCAGCTGAATACCAATATTTTAAAGAAAGAAAGAAAGAAAGAAACATGGAGTACACATGGAGTTTACATGGAGTGACTGCCTATCTGACCTACATAATCCAGTTACTGGGTAACACTATCGTGTCTCCTTGTAAGACTATTGTCAAACTTTTTATAAGAGAAAAATAATCAGGAGGGTCGCTAGTGATCCCGCCAAGATGAACCATTTAACTTTTTTAATAAATACAGACTCTCAAAAATCATGTCCACCGAAGCGTTAAAGTAAAAATCAATACCAGCTATGCACGACAATCGTAGCGCAATATAATCACAGCAGCACATCTGTGCTAATGCGACAGAGCTACGCACGTGTCCCAGCGGTTTTCAAACTATTGGGGACTTTTCGGAGGCGCGCACCGTGAAATATGTTTGTCTCCCATTCTGATTGATACATGCTAGATTTGTTTTTGTCTATATCGGAAAAAAAGAGCGGGTGAGATACCTTTGTTTGCCAGTGTCAGCACTTAGTAGTATAACTAATAAAAAAGTAATTAAAAAAATTTAAAAACCCGACTGCGGTAAAAAACTTAAGTTAAGAAAACTGAAAAGCTAAAAACAAGCCCATTTTAAACTAAATAAATGTTGGGAGCAGGCGGGATCTATTTGAACTATAAAACATAATAAAAATGGTATGGGTCCCGTCTGCTACCAGAATTATTCTCGAATACACACATACTCTCCAAAAACATAACCCTTCTTCTGGCGCAGTCAGGTAAAAAGAGGATAAGAATAGGATACAGTTTGCTTATCATTTTGAAATAACAAAAAATATCGCATAACCCATTTCACTAGTTATTCCAAATTAAAACGATTTTTTTTAAATTCCAAAACTGTATAAATTGATTATTCAGTCAATTTAAAGATAATCTCAAACATGTGTAATTTGCTCATAATTTTGAAATGTTATTATTATATCTCATACTAACATTTTATAAAATTTTCATAATACTGCACTTTGTCGGTATAAATAAAATTCACAGCACACTCACAGTTAATAAAACTGAGAAGAAAATTAATAAATTAAAGTCCCTCAAGTTTTCTCTTCATAATTTGATTGAACGATCAAAGTTTTGCTTCATTTAAATTAAATTACTCTCCACTGCGTTATAGCTTGTACTATAAGTATACTTCACGTTATTGAGTCCCATCTCGAAGTTGCATTATTTTTCATTTTATCCGTAAGCATTAACGTAAAAGTTTGTAAAACTGCTATAAAAACCAGACATCTCCAAGTCGCAAAGAAATGTGAGTAAAGAAGCATTCCAAATTGCAATTGTTTGTTTTTTCTTAGAAATACGAAATAAAAATTTATTATAATCGAAATATTTTGGCAAAAAGTTTGACAAACAGTGGTGATCAAATTCTTTTGCCTTTCGTCTATTACTGAAGTTCGAAAAAGTATTAAGTATTAGTATTATTGTAGTATATATACGATATCTTCTGCAGATGGCGCCACTAAATTGAAATATTGGTCTGAAATAACGCAATTTTACTTACAATAAAAGAACTCTTGTATTAAATTTAAGTTCCAGCTTTTAATAAAAACAAGTTATTACATTTATACAGATTGAAAGAAGACTGAATAGAACGTTATTGTTCAAAACATGTTCCCTTATATGTTATTTTCTAAACTTATAAAAAACATCAGGCTTATGTTGTACCTTGAAAGGAAATTGATAATGAAATAATTTAGGAGCTATGAAATTTCCGAAATCACATAACATAACATACATGCATAATCAGCCTTTAATGTTCCTACTGCGTGTCGGAGAAAGGCTCGACGCGTGTCGGAAAAAGGCCGCGACGCGTGTCGGAGAAGGCCGCGACACGTGTCGGAGAAAGGCCGCGACGCGTGTCGGAGAAAGGCCGCGACGCGTATCGGTGAAAGGCCACGACGCGTGTCGGAGAAAGGCCGCGAAGCGTGTCGGAGAAAGGCCGCGACGCGTGTCGGTGAAAGGCCACGACGCGTATCGGAGAAAGGCCGCGATGCGTGTCGAAGAAAGGCTGCGACGCGTGTCGGAGAAAGGCCGCGACCCGTGTCGGAGAAAGGCCGCGACACGTGTCGGCGGCTGCCAGCGATGCGTCGGCGACTGACACTTGCCTCTGTCGTCGACACATGTCGCTCGTGTGTATGCATATTTACCTTGAAAGTAAATTATAAATGAATAAATCCGGAGTAAACCTGGATTTTTCCCAGTGTTCAGATTGACGGTCAGACTAGTCTTTCCAACGAGTTTTTTTTTCCCGTTGGTCGGATTTATTTGACAGCTATGAAAACAGCAGAAAAAAAGTACAATAAACCAAAAACTTTGTGTTTATAGCTTACTGGCTGCTGTCCGCGAGTTTGTCTGCGTGTATTTTGTATTTATTAATCATTTAAACCTAGCCAATTGTATTGTTTAATTCCCGTGACTTATCTGTATGAGAATCTTCAAATAGTGTAACAAATAGTGTAGAGTCATCTCAACATCTCTCTCCCTTGAATTTGTATGTATATATATATATATATATTACAAGTATTTATTTTAGTAAATAGTATGTGTGTGTATATAACTTATTTATGTATTTGTGTACCTAATTTTAAGTTTTTTTTATTTTTTATCATTGTTCCTCTCAACCAAAGCACCTGCCATCTAATCTCTTCACCACCCTTGGTTGACTGGTAGAGAATGCCTAAGGCATTAAGTCCGCCTTTGTACCTTTTTGTGCGAAAAGTTTAAATAAATAAATAAATAAATAAATCTTCTTTACATTTCATTACTAAAGGTATCTTCACATACAGGCTAATATCATAAAGATCCCTTCACATTCAGAGATGGCCATGTTATTACTTTTTATTGATAGACTATTAGTCTCATGCGATCCTAAAGAAATAACATTAATATAGACTCACAGGGCCTCGTGTAAAAAATAAATTGCCTATCATGCGTCCTTAATCCCTAAGCAATACAGTTAGTTGTACATAATTTATATGAAAACATCATTACTTATTAAGTTATTTATCGTTATTTATTTTATTAAACCATCTCGAGAGACTCTCATCTGGGCACAAGTTACCGTGGCCTACTTGGAAATCCTTAAGGTGAATGCGATCCTTAAGGTGAATGCGCAGTGGTAGACCGCGAAATTCAAATTTTCTTACGTTTTTTGCCATTTTCAGGTCATTGTCAGGTTGTATCTTGATCAAAATATGATTTGCGACTATAATAGATATGTATTTACAGAATTACACTCAATAAAATCATTAAAATATCTCTTTAAATTAGATTTGTACCATAAGCACTTTTCCATAAGAGATTTGTTCTTATGATACAAATCTTACTTAGAAAGATATATTAATGATTTTAATGGTTAAGCTACGCTTGCCACGTTTGGTCTGTAGATGGGTGACCATCTTTACATACCAAGACACCTCCGTGCCTCGGAAAGGACGTTAAGCCGTTGGTCCCGGCTGTCATTCGTGGATCTTTGACAGTCGTTACGGGTAGTCAGAAGCTCGAAAGTCTGACAACCAGTCTTACCAAGTGGTATCGTATTACCCAGTAACCGGGTTGTCGAGGTCAAATAGGCAGTCATTCCATGTAAAATACTGGTATTCAGCTGCATCCAGTTAGACTGGAAGCCGACCCCAACATAGTTGGGAAAAGGCCAGGCAGATGATATCAAGTTTTATCTCTGTGGGATTTTTATTCTCTTGTCCTCGTAGCTTCCACAATTATTAATTAAATAATCGTGCTCTGGCATTGACCATCGTAATATGACGACAGTAATCAATTGATGCACTACATACCTACAGTTGCTCTCCATACTGTGTATTATAAATACGTCTGTGCACTACTCACTAATCTAGATGTACTTATAGACGCCAGCTCATCAAGCTACTACAATCTGACAAATTTCTTTAATAGATTTTCAACTTTATGACCATAATACCCTGGAAGTTAGGCAGACCTTTGGTGTGGGATGCAACATTTGTGTCGACACCCTTGCACCATCCCATCTTCCTAGCACGGTAGGCTGTGCTGGGGCGGCAGCTGCAGGTGCAGAAAACCTCAAGAGGCGAAAATATTGCAACCTGATTAGGAAATATAATTATGTTCGAGCCGTTAGGCATTGAAACACTAGGGCCATGCGGTCCGAGTGCCCACTTGGTTTTTCGAGATATCGCCAAGTGGTTAGTCGACTCTTCACGTGACCACAGGGCTAGCCTATTTCTTGGCCAAAGAATTGGTATTGCCATACAACGTGGCAATGCTGCCAGCCTTTTGGGCACTGTTCCTGTTGACAGCGATGCGGACGAATTCTTTGATGTCCTATGATTATTTTGTTAATTTTTTAATATAATTGTACATATTATTATAGTTTATATGTTAGCTTATGTTATATAAATATCTATACAGATAAAGGTTACTTTATCGCTAAATTATAAGGTTCAAAGTTGATTGGGAAAATTTGACAGTTTCGGGTAGCTTGATGTGCAGGCGTTTGTACCTTAACACACCTACATATCGCCAGTTATGGCTAGGCCCATGTAATAAGGGCCCAGCTTATTGCCATCAACTGGGACCAAGTCCAAACTCCAGGCTGCTACTGAGAAATTATTGACGGACTAGCTTCTGCCCGCGACTTCGTCCGAATGAAATTTCCAGTTCCCCGACCGACTCCGTCGCGTCGCATCACCTGCCCGCACTACCACTTTTTCGCTCGGCTCCTGAGAGACATGGCGTGATTTTAAATAGCCTATAGCATTCCTCGAGAATTGGGCTATCAAATGTAAAAAGAATTTTTTCAAATCCGACTGGTAGTTCCAGTGATTGCCCCCCTACAACCTCACAAACTTTACCTCTGTATAATATTAGTATACAGGGTGAAATTGAATTCATGGGCATCCTTTTAAGGGGTCATTGTAATCATCATTATGAACAACTTTTACTATGGGACGAAACCTGAAATCGCGAAAAAAAATCAGCTCTCAACTATATTTTGACGAGTTATGTGAACATAAATGCAAGGAACAGCTGATTTTTTTCGCGATTTTAGGTTTAGTCTCATAGTAAAAGTTGTTCATAATGATGAGTGCAATGACCCCTTAAAAGGATGCCCATGAATTTAATTTCAACCTGTAGATAAAGCCCGATAATAACACTAGCCCGACCTGGGAATCTAACTCAGGACCTTATGCTCAGCAGTAGCGCTTGCGACCACTACAAAAAAGCAACAACAACAAAAACGAAGCAACGAAATATTTTTATTAATACAGTTTTGCGTCATCTTTTTTGAGTAAACCAATAAACGAAACCGTAAGTAGGTATACACGGGACATGCAATTTTCCTTTCCATATTTTCCCATATTTCACAGTACATTCATAAAATGCTTTCATTCTCCCATATTTCACAGAATATGAACATTATTGTGTCCATTCGCGACCCATTTGCGTACTTTTTTTTTTAATTACATGACGTAATATACGTACTATTGGGATTTCGGTAATATTTCAATAAGATTCACGTTAGATTTCTATAAAAACGATATTTACTATATAGAGGGCATGACTAATGACACTTGTATACACCAAAGAGAAAAAACCAACAGCGCCACCCGTATCAGAAAACGGAAACTAAAGGCATGTTTACGAAGACACTCTTTAACAAAATGTTTACAAAGATCTATCTTATAAATTTATATTTATTCAACACATACATTAGCTCACTTAAATTGAGCATGATATATTCTCAACCGGCATGCTCTTTCAAGTCAACATCATAATATAATAATAAACGGATCCATGGTTCTTATATTTACAAAATTAAAATAAAATATAACCCACATTATAACCAACTTATTCTATAGGCCATTGACCTTTGAATCTAAAGTACAGATGCCAGCACATCAAGCTACTACAATCTGTCAAATTTCTTTAATAGATTTTCAACTTTATCGCTGAACAATAAGGTTCAAAGTTGATTTTTAAAAGTTGAAAATTTGACAGATTCGGTTAGCTTGATTTGCTGGCGTCTGTACCTACAATGAACAACCCTGAAGAGATTATTAAAATTACTTTCACTTCAGTTAATGAATGAAAAGATTAATTCGCGTAATAATGTTTAATATTCATAATCGGGTCCCTTTCTTGTCCTTTGGGAATTCAAATTTATGTAAATACTGTCATTAGCATCTGCCTAGCCTTTTCCCAACTATGCTGGAGTCGGCTTCCAGTCTAACCGGATGCTAGATTACCAGTATTTTACATGTAGCGACTGCCTATCTGACCTCTCCAGAACCCAGTTACTGGGTAATACTATAATCCCTTGGTTAGACTGGTTGTCAGACTTTCGGGCTTCTGACGACCCCTAACTACTGTCAATTATCCACGAATGACAGCCGGAACCAACGGTTTAATGTGCTTTCCAAGGCACGGAGGGATCTTGGTATGTAAAGATGGTCCCAAGAACCCATCCACGGACCAACCGCGGCAAGCGTAGCTTAACCTGATCGATCGAACCGTGCGGCTGTTATTATTTAGCTACAAGTCCCCCTTTATATCAATGCTGTGTGACTAAAAAAACCGGCCAAGTGCGAGTCAGACTCGCCCATGAAGGGTTCCGTAGCAGCAAGTAACATAATATAAAAGTTCTTGTAGTTCGTTGCAACGTGGTTGTAACTTTGTGAAAGGTAAATTGCGGTTTTCGATTTATGACGTATTAAAAAAAAACTACTTACTAGATCTCGTTCAAACCAATTTTCGGTGGAAGTTTACATGGTAATGTACATTATATATATTTTTTTAATTTTAACATTCTCTTATTTTAGAAGTTAGAGGGGGGGGGACACACATTTTACCACTTTGGAAGTGTCTCTCGCGAAAACTATTCAGTTCAGAAAAAAATGATATTAGAAACCTCAATATCATTTTTGAAGACCTATCCATAGATACCCCACACGTACAGGTTTGATGAAAAAACATTTTTGGAGTTTCGGTTGTAAGTATGGGGAACCCCAAAATTTATTGTTTTTTTTTCTATTTTTGTGTGAAGATCTTACTGCGGTTCACAGAATACATCTACTTACCAAGTTTCAACAGTATAATTCTTATAGTTTCGGAAAAAAGTGGCTGTGACATACGGACGGACGGACAGACAGACATGACGAATCCATAAGGGTTCCGTTTTTTGCCATTTGGCTACGGAACCCTAAAAAAGGTCGGAGTTTTAAGTACAAAATTCGGTAGTGTTATTTTCTAAACATCACTGAAATCCAGACGTTGTCTCGTTGTGAGTCCGCGATGATATACTTTCAATCCACGCCAAAAGAGTTCACTTTCGAATGGTGTGCGCTCACTTGAGTGAGGTTCCAAGTTAATGTCATATTATGGCCTTCCATATCAGGCTTTGAGTCCAAAATGTGCACTTTGAAAGTAGTTTATGAACACATTAATTATCTTCTCTCGACCCAGTCACCCAACACGCCAATACACAAACATTTAAACACCAATGTTTATTACCAATCACGTTGGTCGAGACCTTGTCGACGGCAATGACCAATGAATTGTATTAAATGGGATTCAGACTGCAAATAAACGGTGGGATGCATACACTGCACTGCATAACTAGGAACTATGGTTCAAGGATACTTTATTGAGGTTAATTAAGGTCGCGAAACTATGGAAATTTATTTTGTTTCCAGACAGAATAAAAAAGTACCTATTGTTTTCTTATGGGAAATGACCCCTTGAACAATTTTTACGAAAATGCCAAATCTCATAATATATTTTTTTATAACAAGTTTATAGTTAAAACATGTTCAGGATGCTAAATTCAATTAAAAATTGGTATTTATTTAATGAATAAAAAAAATATTTTTGGCATTTTCAATCTCAAATAGCAGCCGGGGGATTAATTATTGTAGACTTTCGCTGTTACAGTAAAGAATGCTCAAGAGGTCATTTCCCATAAGAGAATTTTACTTTTTTATTCTGGCTTTCATTTTTGGGTATAAAATTTTCGACACTTGAATAATGTCCTTTAGGTGCAGTGAACTTGAACAACACTCTCCCTGCGATGGGAACCGCCGGCGACCCCCAATAAATTTTGTTCAGCAGGCCAAACACACATTTTTTAATACTTTTATCACATTTTCCATAACAGCACGCCAGTGGTTGTAACAAATTATTTGAATTCGGGAGGTCAGGGCGGATCCCACGGCGTCCTGAAAGAATTTTTTTTTTGACCCGCCAGCGTATCCCACGACCTCTTGTAATAATTTTGACCACAAGCAGAAACTTTGGGACCCGCCGGCGGCCTTCATGGCCTCCTGAACTTAAAAAGTTTTGTTTATTGTAGCATTAGAGGAGCAATTCCCGTATTTTTAAGAACGTTCGCAATCTAAACAATCTGTCAAAAATACTCCTAATTTTCCTAAATTTTTGACAAGTTATTAATTGACTGTCGCAAAGATGAGATTGTGAAAATCTAGCCGATTACGAGAATTGGCAATTCACGTATTTAATCTGACCAATCAATCTTAATCTACTATTTTGACAAGCTTTTCCCATCGATTGTCCCCTAAGATGAGATTGCGTCGATTACGAGAATTGGCGCTCAAGGCCCGCAGTAGGTCCGCGTGTTAGATTATGCCACAGTCCTCGCAGAAAGAGGAGGCCTATGTCCCAGCAGTAGAAATGAGGTTGATTATGATTATAGTGCACAAGTGTGTGCGCAAACACAGGTGAACTCTCTGTTCCTTTACTCTCATAGTTCGATGGAACGGCAATCCGACACGACCGGGGAGAGATCAGGCACAGGACCAACGGCTTTACGTGCTTTCCGAGGCACGGGGGTATTATACCGCCAACTTCCAAACTCCGGGCTGTTTCTTAGATATTCCTAAAGGAAAACCCAATACCACTTAGATACTTGCATTGACGTGGAGTTGCGGACACCAGTCCGTATTTTAAATACAATAGATACTCGTAAGTGCCAATGAATGATGTTACTTTAACAAAGAACTCGGAAACTCGACACAAGCCATCCATCGACCGGGGAAGTAATATTTGTCACAACGAGCCCGAATTCCATAGACACCGGAATATGTAATTTACGTGTCAGGGATTCGGGACAAAACGCGAATATTGTATTAACAACCAAGTGTAATTAATTTTAGAGGGTATCGCTTTACCTAGTAACCGGGTTGTGGTCAGATAGGCAGTCGCTCTATGTAAAATACTGGTGTTGAGCTAAATCTGGTTAGACTGGAAGCCGACCACGACGTACATACTTGGGAAAAGGTTAGGCAGATTGATTTTTGTAATTACACATTTACGTTAGGTTACGTACAGTCTGCAAAAGAGATAAGTAAGCAGGATCGTCGTATATAGTTGAAGTTTAGTAAGAAACCGATGGATGTTGTTAGTACAGTTTCGGTTACACTACAGCAGGGATGGCGAACCTCTATAGATCTACGTGCTATTTTTTCCAAACAAATATTTAATGTCGCCATGACTTGCCAACAAATAATCTTGTCTTCTTGACTACTGGAAAAATAACGCAATAGTTTCAGAATAATACTCATTATTTGCAAACAGGAATAGACCTTAACTATTATTCAGTCATCTTAACATTTACCATTTTATATTAATTTGAATGAAAGAACAAATTAGTGTGACTTGTGCTGATACAAACTACATGCCAAACAATTTACACCAGCACCCTAATTGCATAGCACACTATCATTCAGAATTTGAATCATTTTGAAGCAAATTGATAATCCATTGCTTCATAAGTTCGAAAAATTTGTCTGCTCAACACGTAAGTAACGCAATGAATGTTGTTGAAATATCAAAATTAAACCGATTCTGATTGATAATGTATTACGCAATTGACAACATTTCAAACCTGACACGACCTTAAAACAAAAATACTATTTCTTTATTTTCGTATCCTGAGTTCAAATATATTTTTATTTTATTTTTTTATTTCTAAATTTCTGAGAAAAAAAAATAAAAATCAAAAAACATGTGATGACGTCACATAAACGGCGGAATGAGGTAGTTACTTTGATTGAAAACATTACATCAAACAAGACATGTCAATGTCACCTAAGAAGTGTAACTAGAAAACAACTAAAAACTGAATTGAATTCAACAATATTTTTTCCTATCAACTCGACACGCTGCTTACTGTTAATATTATCAATTTTTGATTGATATTTCGCCAATAAAATGGATCCCAATGAAAAATATACGCCAATCAAGGAACCAAAACAACGACTGAGACAAGTGACATCTAACAGTTTTTTTGACGGGTCACAATAAACCAAAGGTAATATCGCCATTCTACCTTAAGCCTGACGTCATCTGGCACTTACGTCTTTTTAGAATACACCGAATTTCAAAGTTAAAGGAGACGGATACGCTTTCATACAATTTTGGGCCTGGATGTAAAAAGATGAAATTGGTGTCACTTGATAGCTACTATATTAACAAACAATCACTGAAAATTTTACAGATTTTAGCAATCTGAGAGCCGAGATAAAAGTGATTTAGGAAAAGTGAGGTTACGTTCGTAACAACAGCCGATTAGCAGCCGATTTTTGAAGTGCGATTGTCATTTTTTACCCGACTGCCGAAGAAGGGATTACCCTTCTTCGGCAGTCGGGTCGCTTCGGGTCGGGTCGGGGGGCTTCAAAAATCGGAAATTAGGCTTTATCAGTATACGTATGTATATTTGTATGTATTTATGTTTGTTCCTCTCTCTTCAAAATAACAAGTCCAAGTTTAACGTTTATGCGGGGTTCTCCGTGTCCGGTATGGTATCAAGGCAAGGGTCGTACAAGAAGGAAGATCAGAAGTCCGTAGGAAAGCAGGGGTTGAGGAAAATATCAATAAAATAAAAGTATGGGAGGAAACACACTCAAAACGCACACGCACTAGACGATACGAACGAGTGTCGATGTCATGTCATGCATGTCAAGTCATAGTTAACACAGGTTAAAAATACAATAATCGATTAGTAAACGTGAATTGATTTATCTTAATTATGTAGATCTTCAATTACTTTAATCTCTTAATACGTTAATTCTAACAGATTTAATTATTTTAATTGAATTAATTACTGTAACGTTACGTTTACGTTACGTACGTTACGTTTGTTAAAGTATGAACTCTGTAACGTTAATCGATTATAATTGAATCGATATTCCAATTACTTCGTTATTGGATTTCTCATTTTCCAGATTGTAAATTGAGTTGATTTTTCACATTTTGAAATAGAAAAATATAAACTTTTTTTTTAAGCCATACCTCAACTTGTTACAATCAGGCCCAGAAATCCCCGTCTCCATTATGAATGAAAAGTACATAATTTCGAAAAACGAAAAGATATGGGTGCCCTAGATTTGAATTTACTTTTATATAACGTAATAATACATGCAGGTTAAAAATATGAAATGTTGTCAATTGCCCCAGGTTCACATTATGCAAGGGATTTACGCGGCCACGATATCCGATATCGGAAAATTGATGGAGTGCCTAAATTATCTTGTCGCGTGCCACCAGCGGCACGCGTGCCATTGGTTTGCCATCCCTGCACTATAGCATTGTAGAAATAAAGCAAGTACTTTATCAGTTTGTTTGCCGCTAGCTGCACCATCCTCCCCATATTTATGATATTATGATAAAAGGCATGTTATTCTTGGTCAAAATGCTTCATAAAATGTCATGTTTATTACTCGATATAACGTGAACAGTTTATGTTGAGTAGTTTATCGTAAATATCAGTATTGATAAAGCAAATATATATTGCAGCTTTTAACATTATCTGGTGAGATGTAGGTCAGTAATGGATACTTGATGTAAATCTTTATGAAATGCAAAAATAATTTGTTTTCGTTAATTTAAATCAGCATTTATTGAGTGTATATCTGAGATTGTGTGTAACTTTATGTATTTAGAACGCGTATGTGATGTAAATGATGCCATATTATACTATACTACCTGCACCCCGCGGTTCCACCCGCGTAAATGTCGATCCCGTGGGAATGTCGGTATAAAAAGTGCCAACCATCCATCCATCGGTTTATTACTAAACTTCAACAATATCCGACGATCCCGCATACTTATCTCTTTTGTTGACTGTACCTAAAACTTCTTTAGATACTCTAGTTCGGCAAAAAATTGCCCAAGTTTTACGTTGTCGAACTTAAGGCGCAAGCGTCAGGATGGTCCGGGAAATTAAAATTTTCTTATCATACTCATATTACCCTATTGAATGACTATTTAATCAAATCTTGACATTTGAGGTCCACTGCTGGACATAGATCTCTCCCAGGCTGCGACACAATACCCTGTCCTCCGCCTTCCACATCCAGTCTGTCCCAGCCACCTTCTTTAGGTCGTCGGTCCATCTGGCTGAGGGGGCGTCCCACACTACGCTTGCCGATACGCGGTCTCCACTCCAGCATAGCTATTCACAACCTTACGACAGCCTATCGTATCGAAAACGACACATTTCGATAACCTGATTCGACTTGCCCCCGACAGCAAATAGCTGTTGAAAGAATAGCGGGCGTCTATTTGATTTAAACTGACAAAATTTTTGGGTTTTGGACTTATAAACAGCGTTGAGAAGACTCCTACGATAACATTGATTGATGTTCGATACGATACGGAGTGTTTGTGAATAGCTATGCAGGACTCGTCTGCTCCATCGGCCATCGGTTCTTCGACAAACATGGCCAGCCCACTGCCAGTTCAGTTTGTTTACTCTGCAAGCTATGTCGATGCTGATTCTAATGATTGTAATTCTGTATAATCATATTTGTTACGGTCGCAAAACGTATTTTAATGATCATACAACCTGCAGGTCAATTGCGTAACACATTATCAATCGGAATCGGTTTCATTTTGACAGTTTAACAACATTCATTGCGTTATTTACGTGTTGAGCAGACAAATTTTTCGAACTTATGAAGCAATGGATTAGCAAATTGCTTCAAAATGATTCTGATTCCGATTGATAGTGTGTTACGCAATTAGGGTGCTGACCTGTAAGTTGCAAAAAACATAAGATAATTGGGGTGAGCACAGCTCAAAGAAAGGTGGAAGAATATGAGGGAGGCCTTTGCCCAGCAGTGGGAAAATATAGGCTATCGGAAACAAAAATGGAATTTCGCGGGCTAAGTTAGCGTATTCCCCTTAACTGACGGACACACAAAGCTGTTCAAACCATTCAATCCTCGTCACAAAGTAATGGTCCTCATTCTTCACTCTAACGTTTCGTAACTCGAACTTTTTCCTCGAGAGGATATCTAATAATAATAAATTAATAATAAATTTTTATTGGAATAAAATAGTGTTACAAAAACATATGAAGCCTCTGAAAACCCAAACTAGGTAAAAACCTGTATGTCGGATTTCAGCGCCTTCTCCCAAAAAATTACATGATATTTTTATTTATTTATACCAACTAAGATTTTTAAAGAACACTAAGTATAACTTTGAGCATGCAGAAATTACAATAGAGATAGTACTAGAGGGTATTGAAAATGTAGTGTGAAAGTAGTGTGTGGATGTGGAGTGTGGGTGTGGAGTGTGGGTGTGGAGTGTGGGTGTATGTGTGGGTGTGAGGATGAGTTCACTTTACCCAGTAAAATATTTTTCCGTTTCTTCGTAGTTAAGAGATAGAAGCCAGTTCTTAACCTTAGACTTGCATTCATGTAAAGAGAGCGGGTAAATGTTTAAATTTTTATTAACTTTATTATAAATATGCACAGAAAGAAAACGCCTTTGACGTCTGGCTAATGCAGTACGTGTTCTTACAGAGTCAAATACATTACTAATAGTACGTTTGTTACTTAATTTATCAGGATCATAATGGGTAGACACATGCAGTTTGATAATAACCTGATAAACATAAAGCTGCCTCACCGTGAGAACATGACACAGCTCATAAAGCGTTCTAGTGGGGAATCTGTAGGGTTTAAATGTCATCGTTTTTAGTAAGGATCGCTGGGCTCTCTCCAGTTGTATGATATACGTTTTGCATGCACCTCCCCATACTCCAATGCAGTATCCGATGACAGATTGAACAAGAGCATAGTAAACAGTACGAAGAAGTTCCAGGTTAGCCACATGCCTAAGATTTTTGAAAACCCATACTAATTTTCTAACACGTGACGATATCATATCCATATGTGGCTTCCAAGTTAAGTTCTCGTCTAGAAGTACTCCAAGATACTTAACTGTCGGAGTTTTATTAATTATTGGACAAGAACATTGCCGATTTAAGGTCTCGCATGTGTGAAAACGAATCACCATGTTTTGCTGTTTCACGTGAGGATTTGTAAACTGAACCAATAGAGTTTTTGAAACGTTCAAAGTCAAAAGATTTTGCTTCAGCCACAAGTGCACCCTGCGCAATTCCTTTTCCGCAGTTTGTCGTACCTCGTCCCAAGTTTCTCCCTTAAATACTAGAGCGGTGTCATCGGCATATGTAAAAATTTTTCCGTTGTGGAGTGACATTTGACACAAGTCATTTATGTATATAATAAATAAACTGGGACCAAGAATACTGCCCTGTGGGACGCCGCAGGTGACGGATGCATCCGAGCTAGTATATTTATGTATTTTAACCTTTTGCTGACGACCCGAAAGAAAATCCTCGAAAATTCTAAGCACGTTCCCTCGTATACCGTATCTTTCTAACTTGTCCACAAGAATAGGGATCGAGACAGTATCAAATGCCTTCGCTAGGTCAATAAATACTCCTAGACACTTTTTTTTATCATCAAGATTTTGTGTAACATATTCTACCAAAGAGCTGACAGCTCCATCTGTACTTTTCCCTGATCTGAAACCGAACTGTGAATTGGAAAGTATATGATTATGCTCTAAAAAGTTAATGAGTTGTTTATTCAGGACTTTTTCTAACACTTTAGAGAGTGCTGGAAGGACAGATATAGGTCTATAATTTGTAACACTGTCGGGATCCCCACTCTTGTGGACAGGTGTTATGAGAGCTCTTTTAAAGACACTGGGGAAAACACCCTGCTCAACGCACAACTTAACAATCATGGTGAAGTGTGGAACTATAACGTGTTTTGAAATTTTAAGAAATTTGTTTGAGATAGAATCCCAACCAATGGCACTATCGTTCTTCAAGTTCATAATTAGAGACTCGATTTCAGTTTCATCTGGTGCAAACAGAACCATCGAATGTGAGATACGAGATATGTTATAATTATCAGAACTATCTTGAGTGGTAACGGAACGTAAGATATTATCAGCTAGCAACTTTCCGGCACTTGCAAAATATTTATTGACCTCTTCAACAGCATCACATGGATTGTCTTGCTTATTAAGCAGGTTTTCTGCAGAAGACTTCTGTTTGGAGGTATTCGTAATAAATTTTATGGCAGACCAAGTATCTTTATTGTTTCTTGCATTTTTTAAGAGAGATTTTTCATAATTTCTTTTTAACCTTCTCAACAAGGCGTTACAAAAATTCCTATAACGTTTATATGTAACTTCAAGAATATGGTCATTATTATATTTTTTTAATTTTTTGTGTAATTTGTCGCGATGACGTATACAACGCAGAAGTCCAGGTGTTATCCATGGCTTAAGTGTTTTCTTACGCCCAGACACCGCAATACTCGTAGTGTTAGTGTTTATTGCTGCCGACAAATTATCAATAAAGAGGGTCGCAACCAGCTCAGCATCAGCCGTAGGGGAAATGAAAGAGAAGTCTGTTGATTCTAGTTGCTTCAGAGCCGACACAAGATCAGTTTTAACGATATTATTGCTTGCCAGCTGCTCACGCTTATAGGATATACTGAGAAGAATTGAGTCGTGGTCTGTTACAGTTGACTCAACCACAGCGACTATTGCTGGCAAGGATGTTTTAATCATTATATGGTCAAGGCAGTTATTAATTCTGGTTGGAAAAGTATGCCCTGGTAGAAGCCCTAATTCAGCTAAAAGATTTAAGTATGATGAGCTATTTCGATCAATGTTATTTTGTTTTATATCTATGTTAACATCGCCGATAATGACAATATTTTTGCTTTTACAGGGTCGAAGCAATTTGTCAATTGAGTTCAAAAAATTCTCAATACAATAAATAGATGGGGACCTGTAAATGGCTAAGATAACAATATTACCTATTCTAATTAGCAAAAAATTAGCACCTACCGGATCTGGCTCTTCTACCGTACATTTAATTCCAAGTTTGACGTATATGACGATTCCATCATTCTGGTTGAGACTTTTCTGTGAGAAATAACATAAATAATTGTCCATGGGTGGTGGCGGTTTATCCTCAGATAGCCAGCACTCTGTTAGAATGATGACGTCAGGTTCAAACGTAAGCCTAGTCAAATGTGCAATAAAACCATTTATATTTTTATAAATACTGCGGATATTTTGGGAAATAACAGTCAATGATCGAGAAGTGGAGTCGATTAATGTGCTACATGTTTCAGCATCACATTTATAAGACTTGGCCACTGTGAGGTTATCAAGATCCTGAATAATGTTATTTAATGAAGCCATTTATAAAGTTTGTATTCGTTCCAATAGTTGATTTTATCGAAAAAATATTCTTTTGGCACTAGGTAACAGTATATGAGTAAACATGACTGTGTAAGTTTTGTATTGTAGGTACTATGATGTGTGTTCCAGAAGTGTAGTGTATAGAGTGCATTGTAATTATAGGTATACAAACATGAAACATATTGAGTGTTTAATCGTGTTACATAAAAAATAATTATAATATTGTTAAAAAACAGTTTATGTGGAAAAAAAATGCATGCGAAATTGTTAATTAATGTGAAAAACTGAAAAATCAAATCGGCAGTAAGCTGTAGTAGCGAAAGGTTTACATAAAACAAGTACAGTCATAGTTTCTCTTGCTGCTCAAGCTCATGAAGCGTTTGTTCCGATTTGACTAGAATTTGTTTAGCTCCTGTGATTTTCCTCAAGAAAATGTTACCATTAGAGGTCCAACAAAACTGGTACTCTTTCAATTTAGCAAATTCCTTAGCGGCAAAGAAAAGTTTTCTGGAGCTCGAAGGGAGGTGCTCCGATATGAAGATTGGTCGGCGCTCACCGCTCATGCCAATGCTCAAATTACTAAGGCGGTCATCGTTTACATGTTTTTTATTAAAATTACGAACAGCGGATAATAACTCGTTTTTAGTCTGGACGTTAGAAAACTCAGCGACGATGGGTCTGACAGTGCCTGGTTTCCCCGGGAGGCGGTATACGTCACGTACATGTGTGCTATTTAGCGTGACATCGACAGCTGAGCCCACTTTCGTAATGATTGTGTGGAGGTGCGGGACTGCTTCGTTCTCTTCGGCCGGTATATTTCGGATCTCAATGCTGGAAGCTCGAGATATATGCTGTAGGTCCTGTATTTTTATTTGTAGATTTTGTATAGTATGTCCGAAAGCTTGTTTTTCCTTTTGCAGCGTATCGATTTGTTTTAACATGTCATCGTACTGTTGGTTTATAAAAGTAACAGTTTTTTCTATTTCAAGGTTCGACTTTTGAATGGCCAAGTTTTGAAGCTTGATCTCAGCAATTTCCGATGATAATTTATTTAAAGAAGCTGTTTGATCATTACAAAATTTCGCTAAACTAGCTTCTTGATCGTCTTTCCATGACCTCAGCATCTCGTTAATTTCCTTTTTAAAATCTTGGAATTCGGTACTCGAATAGGACCCTGTGCGCTGCTTATGCCGCAACGTAACATTAGCATTATCATTATCACATGAACTACCTGACAACTGCTGTGGGTTATCCGAATCAGTCAAATCTCGTACCGACTTCGACGGAGGTGAGCGCGGCATGCGAGGCATTGTGGCAAGAGGGCCGGTGTAAAATAGGCCGAAGTACTCACGTTTGTAGGTTCACAACAGCTTTTAGTGAACGAGCTGCGATAAGATATTTGCACACCAAGCGCCTACGTCGTAGCAGTCCTCATGTAAGCGAGACAGCAATTATGACCACCGCACTGCTTCCGCGGGGGAGCCCCGTTCGGAGGGCACGCTCGAGTCAAGTCGCAGCAGCACTTAATGTATTTGAAATTGATCACTAATGTATGTGAAATTGATCACTGGTGACTTATCGTTATGGGTTAGAATGGTGTGAATACTAATTAATATTTCTTTTAAATAAACAAACACACGTCTACACTCAGTCACGGTATCGGGCGAAGGGGCATATCTTCAACTGGGATCTACTTGTATGACAGTTAAGGCTAGCTTAAAGGCTGGTTCATATTTAATCGGTTTAGGTTTGGGACAAAGTGGGAAATAACACAATTGTGTAAAATTATTGAAAAAACTGGTATAGCCAGTGGCGGATTTACACATTTGCTGCCAGTAGGCAATTCAAATTTTGCCACCCCTCCCTACCAACCTCTACAATAATGTGTCTGTTTCTATTAGATAATATGTATTTATAACCCACCGACGTTAAGATTGCACCAAAAATAGTTGTCGGGTACCTATCTACTTTAGTACCTACCTATTTCTGAACTCATAAAAGCTAGAATTATGTACTCTACTAATAAGGCGGGGTAAGGTATGCCTTAATTACTACTTACACAATAATGTATATTCTTTGCCGCCCCTAAAACCTGCCGCCCTAGGCTCCAGCCTACTCAGCCTATTGGTAAATCCACTACTGGGTGTAGCTACGCAGTCAGCGGACAGGTCCTCACAAGAACATTTCAGACACTAATTAATCTAAATGGTCCTCAAATGTCATGATCTGACCCGGATTGCTGGATTTTAAAAGAGACTGTGACCCTTGAGTCTCTTTCGCCATTACTTGTCAGGGGTAGTCAGATAGGAAATGTCGACTCCATCAAACACATGTTTTTGTTTTAAATATGACGTGATAATGAGATTCCGATATTCACGTAAAGCCGTTGGTCCCGGCTGTCATTCGTGGATCTTTGACTGTCGTTACGGGTAGTCAGAAGCCCGAAAATCTGACAACAAGTCTTACCAAGGGGTATCGTATTACACAGTAACTGGGTTGCGGAGGTCAGATAGGCAGTCGATCCATGTAAAATACTGGTGTTCAGCTGCATCCGGTTAGACTGGAAGCCGACCCCAACATAGTTGGAAAAAAGCTAGGCAGATGATGAATGTGATTCCGATTCCCTATTCATGAAATTTATTTCAATTCATCATTTCAGTAGGTATATACCTACTAATATTAAATTATGAATCTCGCGGAAAATACTTATATTTTTAATCCACTTTATGACAAAATCTTTGTGCCGCCTGTGGGCAAAGTATGCTCGTGCGGCATACAGCGCCCTCCGCGTCCATTTCAATAACTCGCTCAGGGCGGTGATGGGTCTGCCCCGCTACTGCAGCGCCTCGGGCATGTTCGCGGAGGCGCGCACCGACTTTTACGCGACGATGCGCAAGCGGTGCGCGTCTCTGGTGCGCAGAGTGCGGGGCAGCGCCAACACCGTCCTGGCGATGTTCGCCAACAGACTTGCTCTTACATCTGCCAATGCTGCAGCAGACATATTGTTATATTGTGAGTGTTAGTTAGTTAGTTTTTGTCTTTGCTTGTTATCCTGTCTTTATCCTTTTGTGTATCTGTTTTTATATGAGTCTTGTTACTTGAATTAAACAAATTTTTTTTTATTGTCATATTAGCAGGCAAATACAATTGAGAAACTGAGTTCTAGACATCTTAAAAAATGTACTATTCAGCTTTATATAAGCTCGATTGGCACACGTACTACACTCAAGTAGCCACACGTCAGTGGAAACCAAACCGGCAACCTAATCGTGTAATACACTATCAATCATAATCTGAATCATTTCGAAGGGTATTGCTAATCCATTGCTGCATATGTTCGAAAAATTTGTCTACTCAACAACGTAAATAATGCAATGAATGTTGCTGAACTGTCAGAATGAAAGCCATTCCTATTGTTAGTGTGTTAAGCAATTACCTCGCTGTATAGTCCATTCACAGTAAGTTGTTTGACCTCTGATTTTGCATCTTTGCCAATATCACAGTGATCTTTAATCTCGTAACAATAAGGTTGCTTTTGGGTTGGTGCAACTGTTAAGTCTGTCAAAATCACAGTGATGTTTATTGTTGTTGTAATAGAGTTGCTGTTGGGTTGCAGCTGTCAGATGTAAAATAACTGAAAGGACTGTCAAAGTTCGCCGCTTGTGTACGTCCTACTGACACTCCGTACGCTAAGCCAGCTCTCGGTTCATGTAAGAAAGCAAAAAAAATATAAATTGTTTATTCTGCACAAATAAAACGCGCATTTAAAAACAAAAAAAAAGAATAGTGCCACTCTGGGAGTGCCAACAGAAGTGAAAACAAAACACAAACAGAATACTTTGCCCTCACTCACTGACATATTGCGCATATACATTAAAACCGAGTACATCCTGAGGACAGCTGAACACATCCGAAGCGGTGTCGGTTACGGTAACAGTGGCGTGAATTCAATGGTTTTTCCCATCTCAAAAAATGCCCAACGCGTCTAAAGAAGTTTTCACTTCAAAAATGACATAAAATATACATACACAAAGTAGCCAAAAGCCACGTATTCAAGCATATAAAAAATTGACATTATGTCCATTGCATGATGTGTATATCGTACATATGTACGTAGGTACAATGTACTAGTATTCAGGTAGTCACAGCTTTTTTGTTAGAAAAATAAAACAAAATCCGTCCCCAGAACACAGTAATCCACATAAAACTCCTGCTAACAATGTAAGCGAGCCCTAAAAAGTGGACGTCACAAAAAAGGACCATTAAGAGTCGCGGATACTGTGGGGACCGTAGGACCAAAAAAATAAATGAAGACCGTGACGAATAATGAATCTGTTGGAGTGGCTTTTTCTATTTCCAGGTACCATTATTTTACTACCTTTTGGCCGCGGCTTCGCCCGCCTTGAGGTGTACGTTACCCCAGCAAGAAAGTGTCTCCTAGAGTTATAGGAGTAGAACGTATAATGTGTGCCCTATCTGCTGTAAATGTGCCCCAACATAAAAAATGTGTGCCCCCTGTCGTTTTGGAAAAAAACGGAAAAAAACGATTCTTGCTGGGGTAACGTTTTTCTAGCAGGAAAATTCTAAACGAATGATCGGAGAGAGAAAAATTGTGCATGGCCAGAGAGCTTATATGTGTGCCAAAATGTGCCCCCAAAAATAAAATCTGTGCCCCTTCAGGTTTTCGAGATATTGCATTTCCTGCTGGAGTAACGTTTTGATGAATCGTATATCTCTACAACCATTGCATGTGCCCCTGTAGAATAAACATACACGAGTAGCTCTTAATGTGTGCCCCCTTGTGCCCCCAATTAGATTTAAGAAAATATTTATAGTTTTCAAGTTATCGCGGTTTTATGAAAACCCGAAAAAACATCGCAGCGCCTAAATTAGACAAGGCACAAGTTCGCTGAAAACTGTATTCGGTCCTTCTTGACGCTAATAATAACCATACAAAGTTTCAAAACTGTTCATGCATGCGTTTTTGAATAATCTCGCTAAAAGTCAAAACGATCTGTAATTTATATGGTGTACATAATAAAGAGTATTCTATTCTATTCTATTCTATTCTAACGATGGTGTCATAACTTTGACGGCAAAATACAAGGAACCGGCTCAATCCCAGATGTGTAGGTGTAAACCAAAATCATGTGCCTTTAGTCAGAAATATATGGTGAAAATATTCAGCTTGAAATGTTTCGCATTAAGTAAATATAAACAAAAAACCAAAATATGTAAGCAACGGCTGGTTATCCGACGAAATTTGAATGACTACTAAAAAGCGACGGATTCATACATATCGATGACCTTCTTTATTGGACGTATTATACCTAAGCTGTTGTCCGTACAGTCGCGTTCAAAAGTTTTGGGGGCTAATTAAAAAATATATTAAATGCACCTTGTGATTATAATAAATGAAATAGCTTGTTGATGTGGAAATTATTATTTTTATTGCCTTAATTTTAATTCTTTAAGTAATTATTGCATCAAATCACAGATCAAAGTTCCTACCTATAAATATTAGAAATTATTTGCACATTGTGTAGTCATTGTTATTTTAATCACAGATCAGTTTTTCATCTAACATATAATTAGTTAATTCGCATCACAAAAAATCACAGATCGGTATTAAGTATAAGTATAATATTGTGTAAAAAAAATATTAAATTTTAATTGGCCCAAAACTCGAAATTGAAATTTTAATATTATCTTTACGTTTTAAAGTTTCCTGAATCTATTAAATTTACACTATTTTTATAGGATGTAAGTTTGTATATATCCGTGCAAATAAAATTTTGTGCTCAATTTTTTCCAGAAGTACTCTAGCAATTAAGTTGAAAATACAGTTGTGATAAAATTTAGCCCTGAATAAATAGATATATTCCGCCTGATCGGTCCGCCAGAACTTTTTTAGATACATATATTCTATAGATCAACAAAACTATTACTTACATCATCTAGTTAGAAGTTTATGCAACTTGCCAATAGGCAAAATGCCACTCCTCCCTGCTTGATGTTTATATTATTGTTGTTATAGCTGCCATAGAACATTCTGTAAAAATCTAGTCAAGTATTTAGCTATTTCGGCTAAAAAGATACAGCCCTGTGACTGTGACATGTTGAGTGTTGACGGATTGTGGTCGAGTCTTAGTTTTGGGGACATGAATTCTTGTCATGAATTATTTTTTTACATTGTAACTAGAAGTTATATTTCATCAACCTAGCACAAGAAGAGAATTAAATACGTATTAAACAAAAAAGAAAACAAATTACTGGATCGATTTTGATGAAATTTCTATTGGACCAATCGGAAAGTATGTACATATATCCTTTCAGATGAAAACAAAACAAACATGATTTAGAACATTATTTGTTAAAAAATAAATAAGTATATAAAGTAATGAAAAAAATCCAAGTACCTACTTGATAAGTGTACAAGTATTTTTAAATAAGTCAAAACAATGCCATTAAATACTTACCACCGCAGATCGTGCCATAAAATTCAACACCCCTACAACCACATAATTGTTATAAAATGCTTAATACGCCACTTTCAACCAACTTAAAAAAAAAGTAAACAAACAGTATCAGTGCAACTGCGTGACTCAACGTAACAGTTGGTAACAGTGTCCTTGGCGTCATAACATAACTGCAACTGTTTACCAATACCAAGAAAAAATCCAAACGCACTTCCCAGTCAATAAACACTTCGTACCTATTATTCATAATAGAGCGACGTTACACGTAACTGTCTCTGTCACACTAACACCGTACGCGTACTAGCTGTCTCACTTTCTCCAAGCTAGACAAAGCAACTCCTTGCGACACGACGTCAGCGGATGCCGCGGGGCCAGAGATATATGCAGCGGTGTGGGGAGGCGAAAAAAGGGAATCTTCTATTAAGTAAGGTGAATGCTCCAACCAGCCCGCAAAATTCAAATTTTTTCTGTTTTTTTTTGTTCCTACGCCTTTATGAACTTGTAAGGTTGTATTGGTGATTTTGATGATTATAATTCTGTAACTACATACGTCTTACAGCCGTGAATAATATTTAAATCAACATACAACCTAGCACTGGCCTGCAAATTGCAAAAAACGCAAGAAATTTTGAATTTTGCGGGCTGGTTGGAGCATGCCCCTTAATGATGAAAAACTTACTGTTAATTTATCTAACCTACGGCTTATCAATATATATATATATATATATATATATATATATATATATATATATATATATATATATATATATATATATATATAAAGACAAGTACGGGCTTTTTATTTATATACAAAAAAGAGCTAAGTACCTCTTTTTAGTAGTAGGTATTCATCACACATTTCATTTTTTTTTTTAAACTGGGACCAATCAAATTTTGGGTCAAAGACCTGGCAAATATCTGGATGTATTTCTTTCGTTCACACATAAATTACTGGATGTATTTAATGAAATTTTGAATCGAAAGATAGCTTACCTTGGAATAGCACTTAGGCTACTATTTATAATGTACTTAATCATGTGTAAGGTCATAGAAACAGCTAGTTGAATATAATCCAATAACAACTTTATTTTATTACTTATTACTTTTCTACGTCAGTGTACTCAGGCACAACACGTGTGAACCGGTTAGTGAGTAAAGTAAAGAAGGTCATCGATATGTATGAATCCGTCGCTTTTTAGTAGTCATTCAAATTTGGTCGGATAACCAGCCGTTGCTTACATATTTTGGTTTTTTGTTTATATTTACTTAATGCGAAACATTCCAAGCTGAATATTTTCACCATATATTTCTGACTAAAGGCACATGATTTTGGTTTACACCTACACATCTGGGATTGAGCCGGTTCCTTGTATTTTGCCGTCAAAGTTATGACACCATCGTTTTGACTTTTAGCGAGATTATTCAAAAACGCATGCATGAACAGTTTTGAAACTTTGTATGGTTATTATTAGCGTCAAGAAGGACCGATTACAGTTTTCAGCGAACTTGTGCCTTGTCTAATTTAGGCGCTGCGATGTTTTTTCGGGTTTTCATAAAACCGCGATAACTTGAAAACTATAAATATTTTCTTAAATCTAATTGGGGGCACAAAGGGGCACACATTAAGAGCTACTCGTGTATGTTTATTCTACAGGGGCACATGCAATGGTTGTAGAGATATACGATTCATCAAAACGTTACTCCAGCAGGAAATGCAATATCTCGAAAACCTGAAGGGGCACAGATTTTATTTTTGGGGGCACATTTTGGCACACATATAAGCTCTCTGGCCATGCACAATTTTTCTCTCTCCGATCATTCGTTTAGAATTTTCCTGCTAGAAAAACGTTACCCCAGCAAGAATCGTTTTTTCCGTTTTTTTCCAAAACGACAGGGGGCACACATTTTTTATGTTGGGGCACATTTACAGCAGATAGGGCACACATTATACGTTCTACTCCTATAACTCTAGGAGACACTTTCTTGCTGGGGTAACGTACACCGCCTTGAGGTCGGAAATTATCTCACGGAACCGAGAAAAAGTATTTTATGTCCTAACCCAGGTCATCATATTCTATCCGTGTGAAAAATTCCTTAGAAATCCATTCAGCTGCTAAAGCGTGGTACAGTAACAGACAGAGTTACATTCGCACACAAGAAAGAAATACTTACTCGGTGTATAAAAGAAAGAAAGAAAGAAAAAGTTAACACCCAAATCCTTATTTCTAAAGCTAGAAATATTATTAAAAAATAAGTTGTAGTAATGAGAGCATAGACACGTTCCAGAAAAGGAATGATTGAGTCGAAAATAGGATAACCGGACGGTAGGACCAGAAAAAATAATTAATACAGACAATGATGAACGAGTTTACCAGCCTCGTTGTTTATTTTGTAGATATCTTGTAGCATTTCTATTAATACGTAGCATTTTTTAGCAAATTAGGTGGTGCCCCACTGTTGGGCAAAGGCCTATCCTTTTCCTTCCAAACCTCTCTCTATTTCGTTCAGAGAAATCGCAGTAGAGTGAATAAATTGCTTATATTTTTGCACACATGCAAAATTATTTTTACCTTATAAGACTTACTTAATCCATACTTATAAGGTAGTTGCTGTAAACTTGGCCAAATATTGTCAAATTATCTGGAAATTTGATTCGTACGGTCTTAACCCAGCGCCAAACTTACCCTAACATACTCTAACATGTTAATTTTAAAATTGTCCGAATTACTCTATCCTTAGTTACTCCGCGCGTACGTGTTTGGCCCATCTATTGCTGGGAAAACAGACTGCAAACTGCAAATACATAGAATCAATAGTTTCTTCAATATCGTTCATTTCGTAACGGGCAGTTTCTCATTTTAAAATGAGCAAAACAATCTTCAAAGTGGGTCCATTTCAAATGAAATTTTCTAAGTTGAATCCATCAGAGCTGCTCGAAGCTACTTGAAAGAGCTCTTTTAAAACTTATCGCGACCTGATTTCGCCTTGAAAGTGAACTCTAATCGAGTTGGAAAGAAGTCGTGGGGCATTAGGACCAAAAAAAAACCGGTCAAGTGCGAGTCGGACTCGCGCACCGAGGGTTCCGTTTTTCCTTTTTAGGTACGGAACCCTAAAAAGAGTAGCAATTTTATTAATTCAGTTTCGACATCACTAAATCTGGAGTAAAATTCATAGCCATAAACAATGAATATCAGTATGTTAGCTTCTTGATTTTTTCTTATAATACCATTATTGTACACTAGTTTCTGATTGCGTGAAATTTAACCATAAAACTAGCTGCGCCCCTCGGTTTCACCCGCATAAGTCTCGACTCCGTGAGAATATCGGGATAAAAGTATCGTATGTCTTTTCCCGGAACTCAAACTATCTCTATACCAAATTTCATCTAAATCGGTTCAGCGGTTTAAGCGTGAAGAGGTAAAAAAGAGACAGGACACACTTTCGCATTTATGATATTAGGATGGATTTCAATTCCGGATCTTCAGATTTTAGATTAACACAGCTAACACGACCTTACCGAGTTCACGTTTGATCAAGTATATCTATGCATTTAGTTACAAAAGTCAATTATATTAATTGAGTTTCTTGGTCCTTGCGGCCATCAAACTGATCAAATTTCTCCATGGAACCAACAACGTAATCGCGAATAAATTATCACATGTCCCATACAAAACTCCTATTGATACTTGACCCTAATTTATGGGACGACTGATTACTTTATCGTGATTAGTGTATATCACGCATAGGATCAAAGGTGTTTCATTTAGCACCCTAATTGCGTAAAACACTTTCAATCTGAATAATTTTGAAGAATATTGCTAATCCATCACACTAATATAATATTATAAAGGCGAATGTTTGTGTGTGTTTATAATTATGTTTGTTACTTCTTTACGCTCAAACAGCTGGACCAATTTTGATATAATTTTGTATGGAGGTAGCTGACACCCTGGATTAACATATAGGCTACTTTTTATCCCGATATTCCCACGGGATCGATACTTATGCGGGTTAAACCGCGGGGCGAAGCTAGTTGCTTCATATGTTCGAAAAATTTGCCCGCTCGAACGTAAATAACGCAATGAATGTTGTTGAACTGTCAAAATGAAAACCACTGCTAGTGTGTTACGCAATTACCCCACGGGTCCTTAAACATAACAATGAATGCGGACTCAGAGACTGCTTATTTAGATAGATAGATAAAACGTTTATTCAGTACAAGAAAAGACACAATATATGCCTATATTGTGTCTTTGCCTTAAAAAAACATAAAAAATACGTGTGGCACTCGGAGACTGCCGCGGTAAAGCTATTGCATAGCATTTTTTATCAACTTATGCGAGCTTCGTACAGTCTACACGCATACGTCTAGTCGCACGCACACAAACACCGTGCCGAAGTCTGCCGAACTGAAACGACGTTAGACGATGCACGGCTTTCAACGCCGCACCGCTGTGCCGGTCGGAGTGGGGGGTGTTAGGTTTATTTTCGTTACGGAATTTCTTGATTCGGTCGCCGCGCTGAAAGCCCACGATAAAAGCTATGCAATAGCTTAAAAGGTGGAAAAAAAAAACATTGATTAAAAAGATAAATTGACCCATAGACACCTCATATGACATTTATAACGGTCGATCACTACTGGGCGGTGTGTGTCACACCGTTATCCGACAGCATATTGGTAGGAGCCTAAACTGTCGTTAGAGGCAAATCTCGAGGATTCGCAAGCCCTTCAAACTTGGGCTTAGGTTCAAATCCACAGGCACAGTTCAGTTTCGAATATTATCCAGTAAAGCATTTACTGGTTAATAATGTTCTAAACTGTTATTTTAAAGGAATCCTATAATGGGAGCCAACGGAACCCTATTACTAAGCCTCCGCTGTCCGTTCGTCTGGCTATCAGCGATCTGTATCTCATTTACCATAATAGGTAGACAGTTGAAATTTTCACAGAGTGTGACTGTATATTTCTATTTCGTGAAAACTATTTTTTTTATAAGTAGTGTTAAATTTATTATTCGGTGGTACGAGTCCGACTCGATCTTGGCCGTTTTTTTCGGTTATTTGTTACTATAATATTACTGTGTGGGTGTTGCCAGTGCTGACATATAGCAATGAAACGTGGTCGCTTATAATAGTCTCGATTTTAGTGTTATTAAAAGGATAATGTCACCTTTTACGCCTTTTCTATGTTTGAGAAAAGTATTTGATTTTCCATTTTCTATTACTTTAATGGCTATATATTTCTGTAAAAAATGGGCTATTTATTTATATATTAAAACTTGCGTGTGGTTTTGGACGGCTAATAACACGCTTGGTATCTCTCTCTGTCTTGTATTTTAAGCAATAATTTTATGTTTACCATAATTATGGTAAGCATTATTTATTTTTACTAAGATTAGATATTATTATTTCGTTTATTTGTCTATTTACTTATTTTATTACATTTTTAAATATTACTTAACATATAAAAAATAAGTATAAAAAACATTTAAAAATATAAAAAATATTATTATTATTATTTAGATAACTTTTTACAATTTTTATGTAGTTTTATTGATTCTCAATAGTGTTAAGGGTTTCGCACCTAAATAAATAAAAATGTAGGTAACCCTTCTGATAAAACTGTAGGCTGGAGGTACTTATCCAAAACTGTTAATCTTTTATGAAATTCACAGCTTCTATACATAATCCATATTAATATTATAAATTCGAAAGTAACTCTATCGAATTTAATTTAGGCCTAAACCACTGAACGGATTTCGATAACATTTGGCAAGGAGATAGAGGCCATCCTGGGGAAGGATATAAGCTACTTTATGTCCCGGTAGCGCGCTCCCGAGGGATAATTCCTGACATCAATGCGGGCGAAGTCGCGGGCAAGGTAGTTATACTATAAATTAAAGTTAGATTATAAATTAAAGTAACTTTTCGTGTCTGTAGACGTGTGACCACGTTGTTCTTGTAAACCGCGCAATCGATTTTGATGCGTGGTTCACCATTATTTATGGTCCCATTAAAATACATGGATAAACTTTTAGAAATCATTCAGACCACCAAAATTAGGGCGATGGTAAAAAATATACAAGAAAAAACGCTTTAGATACTGATAAGAAAAATAATCAGCTAACGAAAATACACTAATGTGCCGGCAATTTATTATTTTAGGTCAAAATAAAATCACTTTAATCGGTGTTTTTTTTTTGTTTGGATATCTTTGGTTAGACGTACTGAACGCTGTGTTAAAGTGTCCATCTATTTTAATGGGACCCTGTATAGAGAATTTGTTTGGATATCTTTGGTTAGACGTACTGAGCGCTGTGTTAAAGTTTGTCCATCTATTTTAATGGGACCCTGTATAGAGAATTTGTTTGGATATCTTTGGTTAGACGTACTGAGCGCTGTGTTAAAGTTTGTCCATCTATTTTAATGGGACCCTGTATAGAGTATTTGTTTGGATATCTTTGGTTAGACGTACTGAGCGCTGTGTTAAAGTTTGTCCATCTATTTTAATGGGACCTTGTATAGAGAATTTATTACGGAAGGTTTATGTGTAGGTATAGAACAATCAGCCTATAATTTTCCAACTGCGATCTACGATCCTTACATACTCCTTTTGCTTCGTTTACGTTCATACATCTGGTCATACACGCACGCCGGTTGCGATTATTTTGTTTTTAGGGTTCCGTTCCTTGAAAGGAAAAACGGAACCCTTGTAGGATCACTTTGTTGTCCGTCCGTCCATCTGTCAAGACCCTTTTTCTCAGGAACACGTGGAGGTATCAAGCTGGAATCTATATCAAATAGGTCTACTGTCCCTTAGAGCTGTAAAAAAATCAAACTTCTAAGCGCCAACGCGATCAAAAGATACAGCCGTTTATGCCGCGAATTTCCGCAAATTTTCGACACTCGCAAGGGAATCAAAACCTACAGGGTACTTCCCGTGAACTTAGAATCTTGAAATTTGGTACGAAGCAACGCCTTATGTAGGTAATAAAAATATTTTAAACAGGTTCGTACGGATCGGTTCGCGAGTCCGACTCGTACTTGGCCGGTTTTTTTATAATGGCTGAAAAAGAAACAATATAATATAACGAAACATGAAATCCAAGGTATCAATTTTCTCCCAAATTATATTTAAAGTTATCCCAGAGAAATATAGTTCTAACCGAGAATATCCGTCTCTAGGCACAAATTAAAACAACATTATCTACGTCAGCGAATACGCAGAGAGAAGAGTGAACTAGGCCACATTAAATGAATATAAATGTACGAGTATATCCATTACATTAATACGAGAAGGTAGGTATGTTAAAATAACGAATCGGAAGTACTCGGTTTTAACTAAGCTCGGAAACTCTGTATTTTGGCGAATGTCATTTTCATTTAGTTAGGTACAGACGCCAGCACACCAAGCTGACCCGAAACTGTCAAATTTTCCCAATCAACAGCGATAAAGTCTAAAATATATTTAAGAAATTTGACAGATTGTAGTAACTTGATGTGCTGGCGTCTGTATTTACTGTTAGTTTTTTTTTGCTCATGTCTATGACAGAACGATTTTAATCATTTGAGAAATATTGGCGTTATAACATACGTTCTGAAATACTTGAAGGATATACATAAGTGCATACCATACTAGGTACAGACGACAGCACATCAAGCTACCCAAAACTGTAAAATTTTCGCAATCAACCTTGAACCTTATACTTTAGCAATAAAGTTGAAAATCGTTTGACAAATTGTAGTAGCTTGATGTGCTGGCGTCTGTACCATTCTACTCGTATATTTTTAGGTAGGGTCAAAAATATATAAGGTGTTACAGAATAAACACAAATCCTGCAAGTATGTAGTTTGTTTAACATTTACTACTGAATCGATTTCAGTAACTTTTGTTATAGGTATTTTTTTCAAATAATATATATGGATTATGCCGTACTAACCGACCACCGATTGAACCATAGAAAATTAAATCTTGTTTCGAGGCAATAAGATCAATTTTAAATGTATAATGTAATGCTGAGGTCAACACGATCTTCTTAATAACTTAAAAACTGTTTTTGAAGTGAAACTTCTTTACGCACGCTTGACTTGGGGAGTAAGCTGGCGAACGCGTTACGAAAAGTGTGATCGCGCGAGGCGAACGGAAGTTGAGTGGGGAATATAAGCAAGAGAAAGCAGTGCGCGCGCACATTTTCTTTCTCTCTTCCTCTCATAGCCAAATACGTTTGAAGTTTCACTTCAGTCGTGTGGTCATAAGCACACTCGGTTTTTTATTAAAGGTACGCCTTAAAATAATTAAGTTTTGGTCATTGTATTATTCTTTTAACTCAATACTCTAATTGGGGTGTATGAGGTCTTACGTTAATTATGTATTCAAATTGTGTCACTGTTCCTTCTCGTATTGTATCATACATAGATCAAAGACGGTTTGATAATGTTGAGAGGATGAATGAAAGGGGAGTAACTAAAGGTATTTAAAAGGCAGATGTAAGTGGAAACGAGGGGCTTGTGGCTAAGTAATAACAGCCGCATGATTCGATCGATCAGGTTAAGCTACGCTTGCCGCGGTTGGTCCGAGGATGGGTGACCATCTTTAAATAAGTACCAAGACCCCTCCGTGCCTCGGAAAGCACGTTAAGCCATTGGTCCCGGCTGTCATTCGAGGATCTTTGACAGTCGTTACGGGTCGTCAGAAGCCCGAAAGTCTGACAACCAGTCGTACCATGAGGTATCGTATTACCCAGTAACTGGGTTGTGGAGGTCAGATAGGCAGTCGCTCCATGTAAAACACTGGTATTCAGCTGCATCCGATTGGACTGGAAGCCGACCCCAACATAGTTGGGAAAAGGCTAGGCAGATGATGATGTAAATGGAAACGCCGGGACTATGTCTATCAAGCTTATGCACTAAGGTAATCCTGGTTATAAACTATCTGTGTGCCAAATTTCATCTAAATCCGTTCAGTAGTTTTTGCGTGAAAGAGTAACAAACATCCATCCATACATCCTCACAAACATTCGCATTAGGATAGGATAGTCATTAAATCACCAAGACAACTCTCTAAGTTAGAATTGGCGTCCAAGTGTCATGATTTCATTAAATAGTCATTCAATAATTTTAACTTCGGAAGTTGTATTGTATTGATTATTTTAACTTTCACCTTGAGCAGAAAATGTAACACAAATCTAAAAAAAACTAAGAACTACTTTTCATAAAACATAAATATTATTTTTATCAGAATCGAAATCAATGAGGCAATTTCTAAGCGGAAGGCTAGGAAAATAACTCCAGTTACAAATCATTATTAATATCTTACAAAAACATAAATTATTCCGTTCACAAAATGGCGTCAATTTCTCAAGGTAATCCCTCTAATCAGGCGCCATGCCTGTCAATACATTAATTTCGTTATCTACTGCAGTACGGGTGTCTTTGAACAAAATTATCATATTTAACAAAGCGGCGCGGCAGCTTGGATAGATTGATAGACTTACAGAGGCCAGCACATCAAGCCTATGATATGAACCTTATTACTTTGTAGTAAAGTTGAAACTCTATCGAAGAAATTTGACAGATTGGGGTAGCTTGAGTTGCTGGCGTCTGTACAGTCAGCTTGTGAATTCCATAAAGAAAAAAAAACATAATATGTTTCCCCTAAAATATTTTTCATTTTTAACCGACTTTAAAAAAGGAGGTTCTGTATTCGACCCGTATGTATGTATGTATGTATGTATGTATGTATGTATGTATGTATGTATGTATGTATGTATGTATGTTTGTATGTCAGCGATTATCTCAAAAACTACTGAACCGATTTTGATCATTCTTTCATGAGTGTGATCTACATACTTTCAGGAAGGTTTTAGTATATAATACATTAGGTAATTATTCTTATGTACGAAGTTATATGCATAAATGTACTGCATCTCCGGCATTTTTATGTGAATTTTGATGATTCTTCGAGTCGTGTCTTCAATGCACTAGTGTTAATTGAATTTGTGTGGGGTAGGTACAACTAAAAAGTGAAAAATAAAAACTTTTTTACAAAAAAAACAACCGACTTCAAAAAAAACACTACAAAGTGAAAAATAACTTTAATTTCGGAAGTCGGTGTCAAAAAACGAAAATGCTGAAGCAACGACACCGACTTCCGAAATTAAAGTTATTTTTCACTTTGTAGTGTTTTTTTTTGAAGTCGGTTGTTTTTTTTGTAAAAAAGTTTTTTGTGTTGGGTAAACATGACGATCTGCATCGTTCTCACATGTATAATTTTTAACATGAATGATGTAACCAAGACTTTGTAACCATATTATTTTGATTTAAGACAGTGTCCATGGAGTTTCTTGCCCGTTTTTCTCCATAGGTACCTACGCTTTGGAATGGGCAACTAGCTTCATCTTCCTGACTGACCGACCCTTTGACAATTCAAAAGTGCCTGTAATTGGTTTAATTGAAATAATTGCTTTGAGTTTGAGTTTTGAGTTTGACGTATTAAAAAGAACACACTTTTTTTTCGTCATGTATAAAAAACTGGCCACCGGCGTCGCGCACCGCGGGTTCCGTACAAACCTGTTTAAAATATTTTTACTATATGATGTAACTAAAAATTTACGGTTTTCGCAATTTTTCCTTTATCTGTGCTATAAGACGTTGCTTCGTACCAAATTTCAAGATTCTGAGTACCTACACGGGAAGTACCCTGTAGGTTTTTATTCCCTTGCGCGTGTTGAAAATTTGCGACATAAACGGCTATATCTTTTGATTGCGTTGGCTTAGAAGTTTGATTTTTCACAGCTCCAAGGGACAGTAGACCTGAGTATTTGATATAAATTCCAGCTTGATACCTCTACGCGTTCCTAAGAAAAAGCGTCTTGACAGACAGACGGACGGACGGACAACAAAGTGATCCTATAAGGGTTCCGTTTTTTCCTTTCGAGGTGCGGAACCCTAAAAACAAATGAAATGATGGTGATGATTTGTTTTTATGAACGCAAACGCATTCATTTTGTATCTTGGCTCATTTTTAAATCCTAGATTGTATTTGTTATTTAAGAACTTAACAGTTTTCGCAATCAACTTCTAGAGGATTCATTGCCCTCCTAAAGAGAGACGAAGCAAATTGCCTGTAATTAAACCCTACCCTTCAAACCGGTGCTAGGCAACAGAGTTTAGAACTTCCCCGAACGAGCTCACAGTGATCCTTTAACACATTGAATGCCGAAGTTAACCGTTAAGTCAATACTTTTTTATGTCGTGTTTTATTTGAAATGGCAAAGAGTACAGAAACGTCCATACAAGGAGGCTGAATAACACAGATTACCAAAATAATTAACTATAGGGAAGACCTACGTAATAATACGTGGTCGGCATGTGCCATTATTACCAGCTATGTATTATTGCGTAGTTGGCGTTCAATGTGTTAAAAGTTAGCGAGCGCATTCGCAAGAAGCTGGCAGTATCATCACAAGTATCACAACGGTAATGTTTTCTTATTATTTGTCTTATTTCTCTTTAGTATATTCATGTATATTTATTTATGCTTATATTTCATCATCATCATCATTTCAGCCGAAAGACGTCCACTGCTGGACATAGGCCTCCCCCAAGCACCTCCACTTCGACTGGTTTTGTGCTTCTCGCATCCAACGAGTTCCTGCGGCCTTCACAAGGTCGTCGGTCCACCTTGTGGGAGCTTATATTTATATGTAGGTAATTAGATATATATTTTATTTATATTTTGAATTAGTTTATGCGTATCTTTATATTTGAAATATTTAATCCTCAATTTTCATGATTGCACCTACCACTGTTTGTCTCTGCATCACCCAAAGGTTGACTGGTAGAAAATGCCTATGGTATTAAGTCCGCGTCTGTACATTTATGTGCTTGTAGTATTAAATAAATATTATACAAATCTACAACGACTAAAATGTAATCTATGTAACTTTATAAGGAGTACAATTTAAGTAGGTACTTCTAGGAAAACTAATGCTTTAAAGTAAGCATTTATCACTGCCAGAAGCATAAAGTCGCTGTATACTGTTTTAAACGCGAAGCGGAGTGAATTAATTAATTATTATTCGCGATTTCACGAGTCACAAGCAAACTATTTCAATGTACAAGACGTTTATGTTTAAAAAACTTCTTTTAGTTCATGACTTTATGTCCTCTAGAGGGTGAGATATTATTCAATGTGTTATTTAAAGTGACGTCACATCGTCTATAACCAGCGGACGATCAAGACGCTTCCAATGATACCTCATTTGTCAAATTATGATAAGTAGTTTAGAAGTTATGAGGGAACAGATGAACATGGATACCTATATACCCCACAGACATACCTACATACCGGTCAAAATCATAACCCTCCTTTTTGCTTCGCCGTTGTCAGCTAAATAAACCCAAAAACCATGCTTATTTGCGTTGACAAACAGCATCACTTTGTTACATTTTGCAAGACGGGTTTACCTACTTTTTCAAAGTCATGGACGAAATAACTTAATATGAACCATTTGGGTGTTGCAAGTGTACATAATAACTATCCATTGAGTTAGTTTTTGGACTTTTTTGCAGCACAAAAACAGGTGTAAGGCCGGAATAACTCATAATTTCGACCGTCTCGACGTCGTTATTTGGTTTCTTTTATTGTGTTTTTTTTTATGCGTGATGTTTGCCGCAAATAAAAGTATTTTCTTTCTTTCTTTCTTTCTAAAAAGTAGTTTTATTTCCTTACCTTTATCTCTCCAATCCTTAGTTTCGACGATGAAGTGGGGTTTATCTGTAACAAAATAAAAAAACTCAGTAAGAAATTAATTAGTCTTTAGATATCTACATACATCTACAACTACATTATGTCTATAAAAAACTATATCCATTTATATAAAAAACTATGTCTATAAACATACGCGGGTGAAACCGCAGGGCACAGCTTTTTTTTTTTTTTTTTTTTTTTTTTTTTATTTGAAATGGGCTTGCTCTTGACTCTAGCCTAGGTCAAAGGTGACAGAGACAAAGTCGATGTCGATTTCCATATAAAATTGACAATGGACCTCACAATCCGCCTGTCCGGTGTCAATCACAGGCTTTCCGTTCAAAATCCACGGCAAACGTGCGTTGAAAGTTGAAACTGGAAAATTCATGTAATACCCGCAGATTTGTACTGGAATTTACAAAGCTAAGGGATATGTACATTCATTAATTATAATCTCTGTTGTGTAATTTGTTACCTAGTCATTAGCAACTTGTATAAATATATAGTAGATTGTTATGCAAGGGTCGAAAGGAATCAATTCCTATACGAGGCATTTAGACGCCCGAGCGCAGCGAGGGCGGCTATAGCCCGAGTAGGAATTGATGACTTTCACCCGTGTTAAACACTCTACTTTTCATTTCGAATATAAGGAAAGTAAAAAGTAGTAGTTTTTCTAAAATATTTACTGATAACAATAACATGCAAAGTTTTTGAATTTCGGTACAGCTTACAGGGTTAGTATCCCGCCAAATAATACTATTGTCTTTTTTTATTTTAAATATGGAACACACCGCGTCATCGCCGCGGGCTGTCCCGCTTAATAGGTTTTTTTTTTTTTTTGATTCACACTGGCTACACTCACAGGACTGCAGCATTTTTCTTAATTTATGTATAAAATTTCGTAGCTGACTACAGTTCTATTTTTAAAATTCATTCCCACCCTAAAGAGGGAAGTAATTACTATGAGTTTTTCCCGCCCTGTGGTGGGAAGCAGCGTTTTCCACCCGCTATTTGGATCAAACAAACACTACTTTCCGAGTATGAGAAATGAAAAATGTTTTTTTTGAAGTGAAAACTTGTTTAGCGGCGTTGCACACTTTTTGTATGGGGAAAAAATGTTTTAACTCGCGTCAGGACACGTGACCGTCAGGAGAGATTACCCCCCCCCCTCTTTCTACGGCGGCGGCGCCAACCGAAGTGAACCAAGTGAGACACGATAATGGATGGATGGATGGATGGATGGACGGACGGACGGACGGACGGTGACGGTGACGGTGACGGTGACGGTGTCGGTGACGGTGACGGTGACGGTGACGGTGACGGTGTCGGTGGCGGTGACGGTGACGGGGACGGGGACGGTGACGGTGAAGGTGTCGGTGACGGTGACGGTGACGGTGACGGTGACGGTGACCGTGTCGGTGACGGTGACGGTGACGGTGACGGTGACGATGACGGTGTCGGTGACGGTGACGGTGTCGGTGACGGTGACGGTGACGGTGACGGTGACGGTTACGGTGACGGTGACGGTGACGGTGACGGTGACGGTGTCGGTGATGGTGACGGTGACGGTGACGGTGACGTGACGGTGACGGTGACCGTGTCGGTGACGGTGACGGTGACGGTGACGATGACGGTGTCGGTGACGGTGACGGTGACGGTGACGGTGACGGTGACGGTGACGGTGACGGTGACGGTTACGGTGACGGTGACGGTGACGGTGTTGGTGACGGTGATGGTGACGGTGACGGTGACGGTGACGGTGACCGTGTCGGTGACGGTGACGGTGACGGTGACGATGACGGTGTCAGGGACGGTGACGGTGTCGGTGACGGTGACGGTGACGGTGACGGTGACGGTTACGGTGACGGTGACGGTGACGGTGTCGGTGATGGTGACGGTGACGGTGACGGTGACGGTGACGGTGACGGTGACGGTGACCGTGTCGGTGACGGTGACGGTGACGGTGACGATGACGGTGTCGGTGACGGTGACGGTGTCGGTGACGGTGACGGTGACGGTGACGGTGACGGTGACGGTGACGGTTACGGTGACGGTGACGGTGACGGTGACGGTGTCGGTGACGGTGACGGTGACGGTGACGGTGACGGTGTCGGTGGCGGTGACGGTGACGGGGACGGGGACGGTGACGGTGAAGGTGTCGGTGACGGTGACGGTGACGGTGACGGTGACCGTGTCGGTGACGGTGACGGTGACGGTGACGATGACGGTGTCGGTGACGGTGACGGTGTCGGTGACGGTGACGGTGACGGTGACGGTGACGGTGACGGTGACGGTTACAGTGACGGTGACGGTGACGGTGACGGTGTTGGTGACGGTGATGGTGACGGTGACGGTGACGGTGACGGTGACGGTGACGGTGACGGTGTCGGTGACGGTGACGGTGACGGGGACGGTGACGGTGACGGTGACGGTGATGGTGGACGGGGATGTGGATGGATGGATGGACAGCTGATGGCTCGACCGTCTGTGTAGTAGCCACACTGCTGTGTATTCGTAAAATTCGTGTATATAAAGTGTTTAAAATATGGAAATTGAACAAAGTGCATCGATTAATGAAAAAAGTGACGCAGAAATAGTGAAAAAAAAATTAGTTATGTTTATTCAATTCATAATTGATTTATTTCAACGTTAATATTCAAGTTTTCACTTCTGCCGGCACTCCCGGAGTGCAACCCGTCTTTTTTTTTTCTTTACATGTATGGTTTGACATCATTATTTAAATATTACTATCATAAAGAAATATAAGAAAATTTCGAAACGGCTGGTTGACATTTCCCGAGACACAAGGGCTGGCTTTTACCTTGGCCAAAGGCTAAACATTGTCATACAACAAAGTAATGCTGCCAGTCTCTCGGGTACATTACCAGTCGACAGCGATGCGGATGAATTTTTAAACCGGTCGGAGTGGAGGTGCTTAGGGGAGGCCTATGTGCAGCAGTGGCCGTCTTTCGGCTGAAATGATGAATGATGCTGATATTTTAGTTTGTGAATAGTTTTAGTTAAGTTGGGATGTAATTTTGTTAATTTTTATGCCTTGGAAGGTAGGTAGGCCTTTGGTGTGGGATGCAACGTGTGTCGACACCCTTGCGCCATGCCATCTTCCAAGCACGGTAAGCTGTGCTGGGGCGGCTGCTGCAGGTGCGGAAATACTCCAATCTCTTTGGAACTTACATATTTGAGCCGTTTGGGGTTGAAACACTAGGGCCATGGGGCCCGAGTGCCCACTTAGTATTCCGAGACATCGCCAAGCGGTTGGTCGACTCATCACGTGACCAGAGGGCTGGCCTGTTTTTTGGCCAAAGAATCAGCATTGCCATACAACGTGGCAATGCTGCCAGCCTTTTGGGCACGTTTCCCGTTGACAGTGATGCGGACGAATTTTTTGATGCCCTTTGATTATTTTCCCTCCCTTTTTATATACTTGTACATATTATTATTTTAAGATTGTTAGCTTTTTAAATTATGTAAATATACAAAGAATAAATACTTGTTAATTTAATTAATTAATTAGGTATTCATTGTTACTGTATATAAATGAATCAGATCCTATTACATAAAAATATATTTTCATAAAACCTTTGAACTATCATAATGATCATATCATTCAGAGAATTCTATAATTGCAGAAATAAACATTTAGACACATGATCATTTTTAACTAATGAATCGCCTGCATTTGATCTAAAATCCACATTGGTCACTCGTAAAATTCTGCTATTGAATTGCATCCGGTTAGACTGGAAGCCGACCCCAAGATAGTTGGGAAAAGGCAGACAGATGATGATGATTGGAACCAGTCACTGTATTGACAAAACTTCAACAAGAAAAGAAAATGCAATTTAGCAAAAGCGCACTTGCTCGTAAATGCTCAAAGGACCAAATCTCATTTAAGTTGGCTTCCGCTAACATCGAGTTGAGAACATTTTGAAGTCAGTTTATAATGGTTTTGGTCTCCATAACCGTATCAGCCTAAGAAAGAAAACTGTTGGTCTTTTCGTTCCTTGTTGCAATTGACTTTTAATGGCCTGTTTTTATTATTTTACCCGACTACGGCGAAGCAAAAAGGAGGGTTATGATTTTGACCAGTATGTATGTATGTTCATCTGTTCCCTCATAAAGTGCTTATAATTTGACAAATGAGGTATCGTTAGAAGCGTCTTGACCGTCCGCTGGTTATAGGCTAAGTGACGTCACACTAAATTCAATATGGCGCCCTCTAGAGGACACAAACTAATGAATTTAAAAATAAATATTTTGGGGTGGTGCCTTTGAGCTATGTAATGGATGGTCACCCATCCACGAACCGACCGCGGCAAGCGTAGCTTAACCTTCGATCGACCTGTGTGGCTGTTATCATTTAGCCACGAGCCATCACAACATTGACATGATCTCACATAAATATAAGATGCTTTTAATCAGCAACCTGGCGATGACTTTTCAAAAGAAAATGTTGATACGAACTCAGGTAGTGAGGTATCTTTAACAACCACGTTTAGCAAATTAGTTATAGCAACATTTTCTAGGTTAATCAATGTTTTGGGTGAACTCAGCTTTATCCTTTAATAATCCCTTAGTCACCTTTTAAGACACTGACTTATGAATGGTGTCTTACAGCAAAGTCGACTCATAAGGCCAAAAATACACTCCCAAGACGCAAGTTTATTTTGGTCCTTGTGTGTTTCACGTCTTTCAATCAAATCATTCGTTCACTCGCTCTTAGCAGGTTTCTAAGACGTGAATATAACTCGGTAATTCGCAATTCCTGCGAGCTTCCACATGACATGGCATGCTTTTGAAATGAACGGAATTTCTCGCGAAGTTGACGTTGACTTGTACAACGTTGACGCTTGTTTTCGCTGCGAAGCGTTGAATTTAAGCTTGAGTACTAGAGAATGACACCTTTCATGTAGTAGGTAATGAATGTACCAACTACGAGAGCTTTAAAAGGTCTCAGTGCCGGGACGAGTAAATTAAACCACCATTTGTCATATGACTTCAATATTATTTCCTAAGATGGTTGTACGTTTTTTACATTTTTGTTTCCTTGTCACTTGGCTTGTCATCCAAATCTGACGGCTACTGTTTTTACTCTCTTGTAGATACGGTACAGAATAAAATATAGGTAACTAGCTGCGCCCCGCGGTTTCACCCGCCGCATAAGTGTCGATCCCGTGGGAATATCGGGATAAAAAGTAGCCTATATGTTAATCCAGGGTGTCAGACTGTCAGCTACCGCCATACAAAATTTAATCAAAATTGATCCAGCCGTTTGAGCGTGAAGAAGTAACAAACATATAAACACACTTACAAACTGTCGCCTTTATAATATTAGTGTGATTATAACGTCATAGGCCGCGGTATCAACCCGTGACTCACTCACGGATGCGACGTTTTTGACATGAATCAATCCGTGAGTCAATTCACAGAACACACAGATGTGAGCTTTTTGACAGATATCAACTCGTGATAGACTCACAGACGGTAGGATACCAAATTTCATCTAAATCGGTCTAGCGGTTTAAGCGTGAAGAGGTAACAGACAAACAGACACACTTTTGCATTTATAGTATTAGTAAATAAATAAATAATAGTATGGATATTGTGAGATTCCTTTTACACAATATTCAAACCCAACTGGAGCTCAGTATCAAGCCCATTCACCAAATACTCGCTTCAGCCGCCATCTTTGCAAGTAACTACGTATGCAAGTGGGTGGTTCTCGCTGTGTGCAATTGTGCGTCTAATCGCCCGGGGACTACACGCTCCCGCAAACAGTCGGGCTAAACTGTGCTGTAGGGAATAGGGCTGGCATATGGCAGGTTTAGGAAAATACGGATAAATGTGATACTATCACAAGGATGGGTAATTGGGCAACATATAAGAACTATCCAGGGTTATTGGAAAAATACCAACAACCTCTTCAGAGGTCTTTGTACTCATCATTATGAACAACTTTGACTATGGGACCAAACCTGAAATCGCGGAAAAAAAATCAGCTGTTCGCTACATTTATGTTTGCATAACTCGTCAAAATGTAGGGAACAGCTGTGGTGATCGAAATTTTTACCAAACAGAGAAGCACATGCAGAAAGTTTACCATTCAAGAATCTTAGTAGATTTGCCATAAGTTAGCCCTACTAAGGTGACTTTAAAACCCCTTTTTTTGATAATGCTTAGTTTACCCGGCGCGGGGCGGAAATCCTTGACCACCGCCTTTGCAAGTTGCTACGTATACGGCTGTCACTGTGTGCAATTACGCGTCTAATCTCCCGGGGGCTGCACGCCCCTGCAACCAATTGGGCTAAACTGTGCTGTAGGGAATAGGGCTGACAGATTTAGGGAAATAAGTAGAATATTGCTGTAACTTGTGGTTCTCGATAGTCCTACTTAATATTAATTATTAATTAATAAATCACATTAATATTATAAAGACGAAAGTTTGTGAGTGTGTGTTTATATGTTTGTTACTTCTTCACGCTCAAACGGCTGGACCAAACTTAATAAAATTTTGTATGGATGTAGCTGACGCCCTGGATTAACATACAGGGTGTTACGAAAAGGGTATATCAATATAAACGGGTTGAGGAGTGTATCTGGTCTAGAATCTCTGAACAAAATTTCAGCTCAAAAGCATTAACTTTGAAAATGCTTAATATTTTTTTATTTCGACATCACGGCGCTGCACTGGCGCGCGGCGGCGTGATGTGCGTGTACTAGGTGCACATACACACTACAGATAATGGATAATGACCCTCGTAGTGCGGTGACACGTTTGTTATGATTTCAATTTAACTATCGAAATAAAAAAATATTAAGCATTTTCAAAGCTGGCCGCGCCGTTTAGTTAAAAGGCTATGCGGTTAACTAAACGGCTAATTAAACCAGTGGGCTGCGACATATACATAATAATATATGAAGTTAAAAATCCAATTAAAACATTTCACCTTGGTTTCATGGTTTTCAAAAGGCACAATCAAATAAACTTCATAATTTTAATGACAGCCGGCAAAAAAACAACTTCGGTCAAAGACGGTAATTGAGTTTTCTTTAAGGAAAATCTCAATATATAGGTCAGGCAGGGTATCGTGTTACGTTGATTTACCCGCGCTTTTTAACGGCAGATTTATATTACATTATCGGAAAACTGGCAAGGCCAAGTCGCTGAACTTGTGTATAAAGACTCTGCTTCAAATGTAATTAATATTGTAGGGACAGTGGTAGTGGAGTTTCCTGGGATAGAAACCATTCTGAAAATGTTCCACTAGCATTAGCTGTAAACAGAACGTCACTCACTCGCTCATTCATACACTAACACTCATCAAAACTCGTTCATTCATTCATTCATCGAATTGATTTACTGATCGAATGCCTCGTTGGTTTTGTGGTCGATTGCTGAGTATGTAGTTTTGGGTTCAATACCTAGGTTCTTCTTAATCAACTCCGCCGAATCAGTTTGAGTAGATAGCAATGTCAATGGAGTCGACCCAGAATTTAGCAGCGAGTATGTAGTAACCCAGGTTGACGTAAGTGTTACAGTCACCAAATATCATTATGCCATTGAAGTGTTGGTGAATTTACAAGCACATCAACATTTTTTCTCTGAATGAATGAATGAAATGCACTGACCCCAGCGTGGTTAAACAAGACTCGATTAATCGAATGAGCCCCAAGATTCGCACTAGCCCCTGTAGCCTCATGTTCATGGTGCTACAGCGACCATTGCAAATCAAGGAGTAGACTGGGGGGCGCGGTAATGGTAGGGAAGACGTGCCCGTAAGATAGAGAATGATTTAAGAGCCGTACCGGGTATGCATCCTAGAGTAAGCATTGGAGTAGTAGAGAGATGGGTGATTATCATCTATGGATGGGCATCTTTTAATGACGTCGCCGCCAGGTTGGTTCAGGTTGAGCTTCACCGGTGAATCTTTTGGCGGGGTCCTACTGTTTTCTCTGTTCTTTTGTATGTCATTGCTCTGCTGTGTTGTTTTGTTAGATGTTCTTTTGCACTTTATTCAAATTCAAAATATTTTATTTCACATAGATAAACCTACATGGGAACTTATGAAATGTCAGAAACTAGGTTTCCAATGCAGCTGTGTTCTATAGAGAAGAACCGGCAATAAACTCCACAACACATCGTAACCCCTTGGCATCATCCGATACAGCCCGTCCCTTTCTGTGCTGCCCCAGCGACAACCTAAACCGAGGTCCGTACCCCACTAGCCACAGGGGGTGCTCTTAGCATGTAGTCGCTTATATTATAAGTTTTATGCCCTGCCTGGAGGCCTTAATTTGTTAAGGCATCCACAGGATTTTGGGATGCATGAAGAAGCCTTCTCATATAGCGCAGTTTGCTCTGCCAGTTACTCAACTGAACCGAGCGCTCGACGCATCCTGGACAGTCCTACCCACACCTTATTTGACTGGCCAATTCTTCCGTTGCGGTGGTAGGGTTAACGCCCGCCTGGTTTGCGGACCCCCCCCTTGTCTTATACATCTCATCATCTCGCTCGCGCCATCATAGACCTCATTCATCGCTTTCCATCAGGCGTGTTAGACGACAAGAGCGCCTTATTCAGCAATAAAAAAATAAAATAAAAAAGGATAACCTATTTATGCAGCCGATAACCTCCTAGGTGGACCAAAAAAAAAGTAAAAGAGCCTATAAGAAGGCGGTGGACCTTGGTGTTACAATTTACTAAAAGAAGAGGTGGTAAACAATATAAAGACATCGGCCTGTTTCCCAAACTTTTACGTAAAAGAAATGTCTGAGTTCAGCTTTTGACAACCCTAACAAAACTCTATAATGAAGTACAGCTTCGACGAAGGAAAGGTAATTGTTCGTAAGGAATTGAGCGTTTATATTTTGAAGTAAGAAAGGGATCTCTATGATTAAGGTTGATATTTTAAAAACGACTCGGAAAATCTGCAAGTTTTTTTTTTTTTTTTAATTACCTGGAATATTTTTTAGCTCTTGTGATACAGGAAGGAGCTCTTAGTACAAGAGTGGGTGTATTATAGGTTAGGAACAGACGCCAGCACATCAAGCTACCCGGAACTGTCAAATTTTCCCAATCAACTTTGAACCTTATGCTTTAGTGATAAAGTTAAAAATCTACGAAAGAAATTTGACAGATTGTAGTAACTTGATGTGCTGGCGTCTGTCTGTACGCCCTGCCTGACCCTTCGGGGAATACAAGCGTGAAGTTATTTTGGGAAATATACATACACAACAAACACAAACATACACACACGCACACACAACATAATAAAGAGTATTCTATTCTACTCTTACATCCTAGGGAATCCAATCGAATTATTCTCTTCCACTTCATCAAAAATAGAAAACTCATCATACACAATTACACACACATTCCTGACACCCTAAGTCTACACCACGTCTCACGACGTCACGAAATGGTCTCACAGGAAATTGACATTTACGACACGACTTCGGCAAATATGCCATAGTGACTCCGATATGAGGTGTGTTCCGAAATTAACGCTCAATTTAGTAAACCGGTTTTATTATTCAAATAGTCGTTTGTTTTTAGTGTAATGCTTGTTCGTTGATGTAAACGATTATGTTGGAAGGGTAAAGACCGCAGCACACTTGTAACACCCGACACCATCCCATGCTTACTTATTGGCTTTTTTTATGGCCACATGACGAAAATAGCTCAACGAGATGAAAAATGTGGCCAATGAGTAAGCTTCATTGACGTCGCGTAACGTGGTGTGTTATAAGTCTGTGTCCGCCTTTATTTGCTTGTAGGTTTATAAGCGTAGAGTAAGATAAAATTAGAGTTAAATTAAATTAGTTAGCGAAACATGACCATATTGGTCAAAGACAGTAGCTAGTGAAATCTTAAATTAAAAGAGGGTACTATGAAAGGTCAGCATTTAGAATGTGAGATCATTAGGAGCGTTAGAAGAAAGAAATTTAAAAAAAAGACGGGTTGCACTCCGGGAGTGCCGGCTGAAGTGAAAACTTGAATATTAACGTTGTGCATTTTTGATATTTTCCATTAATAGATGCACTTTGTTCAATTTCCATATTTTAAACACTTTATATACACGAATTTTACTAATACACAGCAGTGTGGCCACTACACAGACGGTTGAGCCATCAGCTGTCACCATCCATGGATGCGCGTGGCATAACATAAACACACACGAACATTCGCGCAAGCGCCCTGCGCCGCCTAACTACTTGTATTTTGTTTTTTAATTACAATCGTTTTGCTTGTACTCAGAGGTTGTGGCGTGCATTGCATATAGCACCATGTATCTATCAGATAATTAATTTATATGTCATGGTTTCGTTTTTAAATCTTTTACCTATTGTGGTATAGTAATTTTATTGTAGGTGCATCGTCCTCACATGTTATTATATAATTAATGTACCCATGCAAAATACTGTACCTAAAACATTTTAAAAGAGTAACGGTGGAGTTTCTTGCCCATTCTTCTCCATACGAAAACTACCTTTTGGAATGGGCGACTAGAATCAATTCTATTTTAAGATAATTTTTGACGTTCAAAAGTGCCTTTTATGTGGCTATTTGAAATAAATGCTTTGACTTCGACTAAACGAAACAGCAGGCATACATTTTCGCCGCGCCGTAGAAAGAGAGGGGGATACTTCCTCTCCTACGCCGCGCCGGCTGTCTACTCTCCATCCGTCTTACGAATTTTCAATCAGGTCACGTGTCCTGACGCGAGTTTAACATTTTTTACCCATTACAAAAAAAGTGTACAACGTCGCTATAGAAGTTGTCACTTCAAAAAAATTTCTCGTTTATGTATATCCTGCTGACACAACAGTTTTTAAAATGTTCACCTCCCACTGTTTTGCTGGATAAAACGTAGACGTATTTCTAGAAAATTCAAATTCATCATCTTCTCGCCCATCATTGCTTGGGGCCGTCACAATACGTTACGTTCTTCTTTCATTTTTCATTTCATTCACTCTCTTTTGTTTATCATCACAATACATCTTTTCTTTGGCCATCCTCTCCCTCTCCATTTATTTACAACTAGCTGCGCCCCGCGGTTTCACCCGCATAAGTCTCGATCCCGTGGGAATATCGGGATAAAAAGTATCCTATGTCCTTTCCCGGGACTCAAACTATCTCTATACCAAATTTCATCTAAATCCGTTCAGCGGTTTAGGCGTGAAAAGGTAACATACAGACTGACAGACAGACAGAGTTTCTTTCGAATTTATAATATTAAGTATGGATTTTATTCATCACTCTTTAGTCACATGCGTTTCATACCTCCTCATCTAGTCAGTCGTAACCAATTTAATTAACCGGAAAAAATGGAAAGAAAAGTATATTTCGGCATCGTTACTTCTAAATAATAAAAACCAGCCACGTGCAAAACGGACTAGCGCACTAAGGGTTCCGTACCACTTGCGTCGGGAATCGATAGCCGATTCCCGGCCACCGTAAGCGCGGGGGTTGCGGACGGCGAGCAATGGGCAGCTCGCCGTCCGGTAAGGACCAGGCCCGGGTCGACGGCGCGTCGTGTTCCACGCGCGCCTCAAAGAGATGTCAGCACTAACTGACGGGGTCAACCGGGACCGAAGCCTGCCGGGGTCGCGGGTTGTTCGAAAGAGATACCGTGGCCCCTGGCACAGGCAACTGAAGGAACACGGGTGGGTTTTAGTCAGTAAAAGTCTGACACGCCCTCTCGCTCTGCCCAGGGGGGGAAAAGTTATAATACATTTAACGAAACAATAGAAAATCAATTGTGTCTTATTAGCGGAGTTTGACAGATTAAACAGTACCTTCTTTTATTATTTGCGATGATAGAAGTCAGAGTAACACGTATTCTGCGAACTTGGGATCCTATCATGGCTAAAAAGATACAGTCAAAGTCGAATCATTTATTTCAATTAGACACATTACAAGGCACTTTTGAACGTTAAAATTTACAGGAATATAGAATAGTTGATATAAGTTGTCCCTTCCATAAGGTAATTTTGTATGAAGAAGAATGTGCAAGATACCACATAGTTACTATTTTGTTGCCCTGTGACATACACACAGACCGACAAACTGTTATAGCACAGACAAAATAGGGTCCACTTTGGGTACGGAACCCTAAAAATGGAAACGTATATTTCTAAGTCGTTACTTCTAAATAATAAAAACGGTGTACGATTCTTCGAGTTAAATCATAAAACGTTTCGTTGCTACATTTTTATGGGTTCCTGCCGTTTCCATGGCGTTTTCCGGCGAATTGAATACGTAGGTATGTTTATATAGAGTTATTTGTGAAGATTTGGGAGTCTGTGATTTACACGTGACTGTTTTTATAAGGAAATACGAACCCGTTCTTCTAGAAAACGTTTTGACCTTCTATTGATAGACGCTTTTTTAAGTTAATGAACCTTTAAAAACTTTTTGGGCTTCTAATTATGCAAACTTTTTTTAAATTAATTGAGCCTCTTTTCATCTTTCTGGCCTTTAATTAAAAACTAATTTAATTAATAAATAATAATAAATTCTTCCCACAAGGTGGACCGACGACCTTGTGAAGGCCGCAGGAACTCGTTGGATGCGAGAAGCACAAAACCGGTCGAAGTGTAGGTGCTTGGGGGAGGCCTATGTCCAGCAGTGGACGTCTTTCGCCTGAAATGATGATGATGATGATGAATAAATTCTTTATTTCGCAAAAAAGTGAACAATAATACTAGTCACTAAGATACGCTAAGAAGTGTGCTACCAGATTTTTTTTTTATTTATCGTATTTTGAACTCTAATACTCAAATTAAGATCTAACTTGTGTTATAAGTACCAGTGTTCCAATAAAAGTTATTACATCACAGTTGGTCGCAGTAACTAATCCAGCGCATCCCGAACTAATAGGTTAGGTTAGAACTGTGACCAGCCGCGCTACATCCAAGATGGTTGCAGTTACTTGGCTATTCAGTATTTTAAATTCAGAATACGAATTAATTGAAATTCTTAAAAAGAGTTTATAATCTACTAGCTTCAGCTCGCGACTTCGTTCGCATGAAACTTCTTGTTTCCCCCGAGCCACCCCGTCGTATCGCATCACCCGCCCGCGCTATCACTTAACGTTCTTTTTTTACTTTTTTTTTTTCCCGGCTCTTAAGAGTCATAGCGTGATGTTAAATAGCCTATAGCCTTCCTCAAGAATTGGGCTATCAAATGCAAGAAGAATTTTTCAAATCCGACTGGTAGGTAGTTCCAGAGATTACCCCCTACATACAAACTTACAAACAAATTTCACCTCTTTATAATATTAGTATAGTTTACCTATACATAATAGAGTGTTCAATAATAGTAAAAAGAGACAAGATGAAGAAAAAGGTTTTGACGTGTCACTTGCGTAGCGCTTATAACCTATTTATCACTTTTAACATATAATGTAATAGTTCTTAGGGCTGATTTTTCAATAACACAGATAATTCTTATTCGTGGAATAAAATTGACCTCTGACAGATTCTGTTTGGAAGAACTGTCAAAAATTCAAAATTATTCCTCGGATAAAATTATCTATCGATTGAAAAATCAACCCTTAGTAGAATATAAGTTCATATAAGAACTTGAACGTGTAAACGAAAATTTTGTACATGCACTAAACGAGAATCTTGGAAGTATGGTAATGTAATAAGAGAAGTTATAGAGTTTTCTTTGTCTATGCAACCCTAAAATAAACCTTTCCTTCACGAAATGTGATATCACCAACCTCAATTTTCTGCATACCTTTGTTACGACTTTTATATTGAATGAAATCGTTTATTACGGAAGACTTTATCTCATAACGTTCTTAATATGATGGTTCATATAACTAAGCTATATTTATGTACGGCTGAGTACGGTACGAACATAAAATTCATAATAATGTTATAAATGCGACAGAAACTCTGTTTGTCGGTCTGTGTGTCTGTCTGTAGGTTGATTTGTCTGCCTGTCTATCTGTTTACTTTTCATACCTTAACGGATGTGGAATGTTGCCACACAAAACTCAAATTCAACATTTTTATTTCATACTAGCTGCGCCCCGCGGTTTCACCCGCGTAAATGTCGATCCCGTGGGAATATCGGGATAAAAACTATTCTATGTCCTTTTCCGGGACTCAAACTATCTCATATTACAGACAGACACACTTTCACATTTATAATATTAGTATGGATTTCTCAATAGCTTCTGTCCGCGACTTTGAAAATAATTAATTTCTTGTGTTTACCCGACTACGGCGAAGCAAAAAGGAGGGTTATGATTTTGAACGGTATGTATGGATGTATTTATGTTCTTCTGTTCCCTCATAACTTTAAAAGTAGATACTTATAATAATTTGACAAACGAGGTATCGTTAGACGCGTCTTGACCATCCGCTGGTTATAGGCTATGTGACGTCACACTAAATACAATATAACTTTTAAAAAAATGGCTTTTATAATAATTCTAAATTAGAGTGTTGGACAGTGTAGGCCTGTCAACACGTACTAGGTACTTAATAAAATTGAAAATGGACACATGTACCACGACCTGAGTTAGAACATACAATACTTATATCCGGAAGTACGTTCCTGTGGGATAATTTTCAATCACCATGCGGGCGAAGCCACGGGCATAAGCTAGTACTTTGTATATTAATACTAGCAGCGCTCGTCGGTTTCACCCGTATAACTTTCGATCCCGTAGGAATATCGGGATAAAAAGTATCCTATGTGTTAATCTTGGTTATAAACTAAATGTCTGCCAAATTTCATCCAAATCCGTTCAGTAGTTTTTGCGTGAAAGAGTAACAAACATCCATCCATCCTCACAAAGTTTTGCGTTTATAATATTAGGTAGGATTTTTATGCGAAAGTAACCTTGTCTGTAGGTCACTTTTCACGCCTATACGGCTGAACGGATTTAAACGAAAAGTAACACATGTGACCTGAGGAAATAGGATCTATTATCCTTTTATTAGGACATATTTTCCGACCACCATGCGAGCGAAGTCGCGGGCAAAGGTTAGTATCAAATACAAGTCATGATAAAGGTACCTATAATTTAATTTGAAAGAATGAGACAGGCGAGATTTTCGTCATACAGAATATTTGCGCAAAATTTCCTAAAGTATGTCAGATATTAAATATTAGGTGTAATGTTCCCTTTAGAAATGCCATCTCCCCTTGATCGACTTTTAACTTTGGTACAAGGAAGATAAGGAATTCACATGAAGTATTTTTTATTTTCTTTATTTTTACTGTGTTACGTTGTTTTATAGCAATTTAAGCGCTGAAATTCAAGCTTCATTACATTATGTTCATATAAGCTATAAAGCAGATTAAGACCAGGCACTCTAAAATAATTTCTACGCATGAGAGAGAGAGATGAGAGACCGGTTAGACCGCTATGGTGAAAGACGCTAACGTAGCCGTAATAAGGTTGAATACCGCGTGCGCTCTTTGATCGCGTTCGAGCTCGAAACTAAATGTCGTAAGTCTCAATTCTTATTTTGTTTATAACTAAAGTAATAATTGATCTAGAGAAAAAATATCTTGTGGCTGGATAGTAAACTATATTTTCTTACTGTTAACATTTATTTTAGACATAAAGGCCAAGCAATCTTTAAAAAAGACATGATTTTTGAATAAAATATGAATCGAGCGAAAATGTTACAATTACGTAACTCTCTTGTACATGGAAAGAAAAAGATCCAATGAATCATATACTAAAGTTCCATTTTGATTGTATGTGTGACTGTTTCAGAATATTAATGCAAATTAACGTAAAATTTAGGGAGCCTCCTCTTAAATCTCTTTTTCTGAGGTGTAATAGAGGACCTATTGTTTTAGCTACCTATTTATTTTATTTTTGAAGTGAAAACTTCTTTAGCGGCGTTGAACACTTTTTATAATGGGTAAAAAATGTTAAACTCGCGTCAGGGCATCGCGTCAGGACACGTGACCGTCAGGAGAGATTCCCCCCCCCCATCTCTTTCTACGGCGGCGCCAACTGAAGTGAACCAAGTGAGACACGACAATGGATGGATGGATGGATGGTGATGGCGATGGCGATGGTGATGGTGATGGCGATGGTGATGGCGATGGTGATGGCGATGGTGATGGCGATGGTGATGGCGAGGGTGATGGCGATGGTGATGGTGATGTGATGTGATGGTGATGGTGGACGCGGACGCGGACGCGGACGCGAACGCGGACGTGGATGGACAGCTGATGGCTCGACCGTCTGTGTAGTAGCCACACTGCTGTGTATTCGTAAAATTCAACGTTAATATTCAAGTTTTCACTTCTGCCGGCACTCCCGGAGTGCAACCCGTCTTTTTTTTTTCAACAAAGTTTATTTGTCTCTGTAACAGTTAGATAGTTTCAACCTTGGTGCAATTTCTATTTACTGGGAATAGTTGTCAAAAGAGGTACTGCAATTACAAGGTCGACTATAAAGGGCTACCTATCTGATTCGCTTGAGGTCGAATTGTAAAACAAGTTTTCCCTGAGGGCCGATTCTCATAATTCTAAGAACGATCACGAGTCTGATCTGTCTCAATGATCTGTCAAAAATACCTCTAATTTCCCTACATTTTTGACATTGATTGTCACTGAGACGAGATTACATAATCAGCCCATAATGTTCCCACTGCTGGGACACAGGCCTCCTCTCTGTGAGAGGGAATGGGCCGTCATCCACTACGCGGGTCCAGTGCGGGTTGGTAGATGTCACATGTCTTCGAATATTTTTGGTTCTAGGACATGCCGGTTTCCTCACGATGTTTTCCTTCACCGTTTTGAGAGCATTGGTGATGAAATAATTTACACAAAGTAAAGCGCCTCTCAGGGTTCGAACCTGCGACCTATATCTTATAAGTCGCGGTCCTTACCGCTGGGCTACCGCTGCTCTCAACGAGACGAGATTGCGACTAGATTTTGACCGTTTTTAATTACGGGAATTTTCATTCTGGTCTTTGTTTATGAATTTCAAATGTAGGCAGCAAAAAAAATTAGAACGCAATCATATCAATATGCCTAGCTTTTTTCCTACCATTTTGGTTTCGGCTTCCAGTCTAATCGGATGCAGCTGAATACCAGTATTTTACATGGAAGGCCTGCCTAAAAAATCACAACGGAAATAATACAAAAAGAAAATACAACACAGATAAAAAGTAAACCTTCCGTACAATATATTCAAATAAACGAGTAAATAATTTTCACAGGCATTTTCCGTAAGCAATGCCAACATTCAAGTACTGAGGCACTTAGGACCAGTGTGCAGTAAGTGGTCCTATATCTCTCATGAGAGATGATCCTTCTTGATAAAACACTCCTTATTACGGTGTTTTTATTTTTCTTAAATCCCGTACTTAATGACCTTTTCTTTGACTTACTTATGTTTTCATGCCAGAACTTGGTCGAGGAAAAAACAAAAGAATCGTCTCGTATTACTGTAATATCTGTCTTAAGTGAATGTGTATAAAGTTTGAAGTCCTTTGGGGTGTTCTGAATGGAATTATTGATGGGGTTTATCGTGAGTTCTGTTGTAACTAAAAAAAGTTTCGTATCCCGGGGGAAAAAACTGAAGATTTATGTGAAAAATTAATGGGTGCACGCCCGTGAAATGGTTCCGTGTTTAGACATTTTAAGAGCAGTAAGGAAGACTACTGATGGCGAACTTTGCCCTGTTGCAAAAATAGCCCCAAGAGTCGTGAACCCCGAAGTTACTTCTCCTGTTTTTCGTATCGACGGTACTTTAACTAATGTATATTTTATGAGCCAAGTAAGTTGCTACGTTGATAGCGGCATCAGTGGCATTCTTTAAGTTGTGTAAGGTGCAAGTGAACGGGCTCCTCGGACACTGTTGTAAGTGGGCCTTGGTCTGATCAGAAGAACCTATACAGCGTGTGTATCAGTAATGCATGGTCATATTTAATAGTGTAGTACAGACCATCAAACTGTACAACTTTTTGCATTGGACCAGTATTTTGGAAAAAAAAATTAATCGACCCAAATATATGATGGGACGGCTGATGATTTTTTTGAGAATACGAAATTGGGTTCATGGAAAAAGTTGTACAGTCTAATGGTCTGCACAAAATCCTTAAAATATGACCGCACCGTTCGGATACACGATGTATAATAAACTAAGAAGAAGCATAGTAATCTATAATACATTTTTTATGTTTTTTACTAGCCATTATTGCCCCACTGTTGAGCAAAGGCCTCCCTACTCTCTTTCCACCTCTCTCTGTCCAAAGCTGCCAAGGACCAAACATTATTAAAGAAGTCCAGCTCATCCCGCCACGTCCGTCTGGGCCTGCCGCGATGTCGTTTGCTATTAGGCAGGACTATAGATATATATGACATTTCTATGAGCAGGACTCACTTTCATCTTAGCAAAAAAATTTGGCATAATATTATTTTATTTAAAAATTAGATTACGTATCCAATAAGTATGCTATAAACATTAATGTCCGTATCAAAAAACCAATCATACGCTTAAAAGAGCATGCTAGAAATTTTCTAGGAGAGTTTATATACAAGATTAAATTGAATAAGTGCGCCAAATTAAAATATCTAATTCAACGCGTTATAAAGAAAATTTAGAGCATGTCATTAAGGAAAGGGATGCACATACGTGTGTGTAGGTAAGCGATTTGGCAACGTCCCTCGTCGCGCCATTTTTTTCTTAGAAACAGTAAAAATTTGGTGATTGACCGCTAGTTAAGCGCGTTGCCAACTTGCTTCATGTTGTGAACTCTACGACCAATGGATTGCTTATCGGGCGCGTGTTAAAATTGATACTGCTCTCGGCTGTCGCTGAAAACCAGCGCTGGGGCTCTGTCTTGCACAGGATCGCAGCATAAAGCTGAGCAATAGCCGTTTTGCGTAGATGTGACGGATGTTTCCCCCAACCCTTTCTTATTTTTTTTTTCTGAGTATTATGTTCTTTATTGCGTCATGTTCACCGCAAATAAACGTATTGTCTTTCTTTCTATACTTTCATTTTCTTATTCGTTTTGATAGTTTATTTTTATTTGAACGCCTATAATTCGTATTTACTGGAAGGCAATAACTTAGCTTGCACTATCTAAGAAGATAATTACACTTATTTTTTTCAAAAATTTAGATTTGGGAAATAACAATTAATAATGATTTTGAAACAGTTACTGCAACTCCTATTTCGAGTTGGCGCAAGTTTTCAATTTCATCCTGTATATTTCAGGAGTCTTTTCTATTGTTAGGTACCGGAATTTGTCGAAAGTGAGTGGTTTATTAGCACTGACCTTAAACGTTAAAAGGGTTCGTTAGCAAAGGTCAATTGACCTCTGTGTGACCCAATTTGATGGAAATTGATCTGACGTTACACACTTTTGAAATTTCCCTTTCAACCCATCATTTGTCACGATGTCCACAATGTTTTATCTTCTGCACTTAAAATTTATGGCGAAAATCTAAACCAATAGAATGTTTTTTTTTTTATTACTTTGTGGTTTTCCTTTTAAGCAGAGTACCTAAGTGATTTATCACAATTTATTTTAGGTAGGTTGTTTGTTTGTGGTGTTTTTGTGGGTAAGTTATTTTGGGGGCTTTTGATGTATTTTTCCTCCATACGTCTCTTTCAGCCGCTATCTCGAGTCGACATCCTTCGTAGTCAAGTCAATATACAAAGTGAGGGACTTTTTCCTAGGACTTATTCCTGATCCAGCTGAATACCAGTACTTTACATGGAGCGACTAGGCAGCCGCTGGTAGTTATGGAGGTCAGATAAGCATCTGACCTCCATAACTCAGTCACTGGGTAACACGATATCCCTTGGCAAGACTAGGGTCCGTAACGACTGTCAAAGATCTGCGAATGACAGCCGGGACCAACGGCTTCACGTGTTTTACGTGTCACGGAGAAATCGGTCGCGAAAAAAATTCAGCTGTTCCCTACATTTAAGCAGCGCCCCGCGGTTTCCACCGCGTAAGTTTCGATTCCGTGGGAATATCGGAATAAAAAGTTTCCTTTGTGTTAATCCAGGAAATGGTGTATCTATGTGCCAATTTTCATCCAAATCTTTTCAACGGTTTACGCGTGATTGCGTAACAAACATCCAAACATCTTCACAAACTTTCACATTTATAATATAATCTTAGTAGGATATTTATTGGATTTAATTCCAGGCAACAGCTTACCAAGCATTTCATAATTCTCTTGTCCTTTTACCAATTTATTTTTGGTCGGCGCAACATGTCTTTTTCTTCCATTTCTCTATTAGTCATCATCTCAGCAATAATTACCCTCTCTCTAGCCATAATCATCATCTTCCACACAGTCTGTCCATCGAGATCTGAGGGGCAATTTTCGTAATTTTAAGAACGTTCACAGTCTGATCTCAGTCTCAATCTGTTAAAAAATACCTCTAATTTCCCTACATTCTGAACGTTTTAAATTACGAGAATTGGCCTTCTGATAGTTTACTGGGAGCTTCACAAACAAACAAAAAATAAGACCAAATTAAAACTATTAAAGACCGGCTCAGCAGATATATCAAAGCTTTAAAAATTTTGCACAAAAGTAAACTTTACATTTTCAATGTAATTTTAAATTTTTTATCGTTCCGTATTCCGTTTATATTTGCAACGGAAAATAAAGTTGAATACTTTTTGAAGCCGTATACAAAAAAATGTTCATGTTTGTAAAAGGAAATGTCGTTTAAAAACTTTTATGTTGTATTGCTCTAGAAATGTTTACAGCACGTGGTGAACTGAGGCTGTAAATGTACTTGCCATTTTAAAATAAAATTGAAACTACCTTATCAATCCAGAAATGGGTGTGTTTATATGAAAGTCGGAAGAATGAACTATAGCTCCTGCCTGCAACCTAGTCCATGAGAAATTTCTTGTTTTAACGTAAAATATACCTTATGACACTCGGCAATACTGTATAGTTAAACGGAAATTTCGGAATCGGATCAGTACTTCCCAAAATTACCCTATAAATACATACATAAGCATAATAATCAGCCTATAATGTGCCTCCTCTTGGAGTGGGCCGTAGTCCACCACGCGGGCTCAATGCGGGTTGGTAGATGTCACACGTCTTCGAATTTTTGGTTCTAGGACATGCCGGTTTCCTCACGATGTTTTCCTTCACCGTTTTTGAGAGCATTGGTGATGAAATAATTTACACAAAGTAAAGCGCCTGTCTGGGTTCGAACCTACGACCTACAACTTGTAAGTCGCGGCTGTTAACACTGGGCCACCACGGCTCTCTACATACAAGCTCGCAAATTTTACCTCTATCATATTGTTACTACCTTTTGCTCGCGACTTGGTCTACAAACCAGGATGAAAAGTAGTCCATGTTCCTCTCCAGGTCATAATGGACTTTAATAAACTTTTGTCTTTGAATTAATTTTTTATTTTTGACTTTTATCTCCCTTTTGCCAAACTGCATCCAAATGCGTTCAGCCTTTTAGCGTGAAATCGTAACGACCAAGCATACACAAAATCTAATTTTTCTCTTTACAATATTAGTTTGGATAAGTACCTACAGATGATAACAGAACTACCAAATCCCTGTCCTCCACACTCGCGACAGCGAAAGATGAGACACTACAAATACGACATGAAATAAACGACAATTCCAGCTTGCAAAGCAAATCCAGCTGCCGTAAACGCAGCTTAACTCGACAATAAGCCACCAGATCAAGCTTCACATAAATTCTGCATCAGACTTGACAGAATAAATTACAGCATCAACTACCTTCACACCAATACAGGCCTTAGTTTCAGGAGTTACAGCTGCAAATCGCTTGTAGATCTGTGAAATCGAGTTGGCTATGATCTATTCCGAATCGTCGTGATGTAAGACCTGGTCAACTGTTTACGAAACTGAACGTGTGTTTGTAACTATTTATGTTAGAGTTAGAGAAAAACATTAAACAGATTTAGTTTGGACACGTGTAGGTAAATAGCATTCGTTTCTGGGTATTGAGTTGATGGTTTTTTTTCTGGTCCTATGTGTTTGGTAGTGAGTAAGGTCATCAAAACATTGTAGCAACGTAATTATTTCCTGTTAATAACAAATTCAAATTAACAATACATTTGCCTGATTTAATTTTTAATTTTCTTTTTTGACGTGACGTCTTACACATCGATGAAAGGCGGCTGCACGCACTAAAAAGCATGACTCATTGTCACGTTCCGTCTGAGCCGAGCATGCAAGCGAGAGTGCGGAACAAGCGATAGAAGGTCATGTTTTCTTATGACGTTATCAAGTAAAATTATCGTCCAATTTTTTACTAGCCATTAATGACCCACTGCCGGTCAAAGGCCTCCCTATCTCTTTCCACCTCTCTCTGTCCAGAGCTGCCAAGGACCAATCTTTATTAAAGGCTTCTAGTTGACGCCGCCATCAAAAAACATAAAAAAAAAATCTTGTTTGGCAATAACCAGCAAAGTTTCTGATTTATTTACACAAATAGTATCATGTCATGGTAGTGTAGAGGTCGGCTCTAAAGCAAGCCTGGCTGGAAAGCCACACCTCTACAAAACTCGATGGTTATATTTGTATTAAGTTCCTTTCGAATATTCAAGCAGATGTCATATGAGAGTCATAGGTTTGACGTCTAATATTTAAGGATTGAATTATGATAATACTAGCTTCTGCCCGCGACTTCGTCCGCGTGAAATTTTAACTTCCCCCATTCACCCTCATAGGGGTGGAATTTCGAAAAACCCTTTCTCAGTGGATACCTACTCTTCACAAAGAACACACCCTCCAAATTTCATATCTCTAGGACCAGCGGTTTAGGCTGTGCGTTGATATATCAATCAGTCAGTCAGGACTTTGAATTTTATATTTTATTATCATAAACAACTGGCTTCTGCCCGCGACTCGTTCGCGTCAAGTTTCTTTTTCTAGTCACCCTAACCACCCCGTCGCATCGCATCGCATGCCCGCGCTATCACTTCGTTTTCACTTTTGTTTTGACCTTTTTCTTTTTGCTCGGCTCCTAAGGGTGCTAGCGTGATGCCATGTCCTATAACCTATAGCCTCAAGAATTGGGCTATCAAAAGCAAAAATAATTTATCAAATCCGACCAGAAGCTCTAGAGATTAGCGCGTTCAAACATACAAACACAAAAAGAAACAAACTCTTCAGCTCTATTATTAGTATAGATCAATCAACAATCAATCAGCTTAGCCTATCGTAGTCCACTGCTGGACAAAGGCCTCTCCCAGACTGCGCGACAGCACCCTGTCCTCCCCCTTCCGTATCCAGTCTACCCCAACCACCTTCTTTAGGTCATCCGTCCATCTAGCTGGGGGGCGTCCCACACTACGCTTGCCGGTACGCGGTCTCCACTCCAGGACTCGTCTGCTCCACCGGCCACCGGTCCTTCGACAGACATGGCGAGGCCACTGCCACTTCAGTTTGCTTACTCTGCAAGCTATGTCGGTAACTCCGATTCCTTTCCGGATAATTTGTGTGTTCCTCTGTGGCCGGACCACAGTTTAGTACTCAGATGCTATAGTTCGAAATAATACCTACCTAAAGTCTACTTTCATCGGGATATATGAATATTTTTAGTACCTCAAGAGATATCTTTTTAATTAACAATTTATGTGGTCCGGCCGCCAAGCAGTGCTCTCTGGCCGCGCCACCTTAAAATTAAATAGGTTATAATGAACTATTAATAAATCAATATCTCGAAAAAAACTACCTAAAGAGTACCTTGCATACGACAAATATGACCAATAAACCCCTTTAGTTAAGGAGTTATTGGTCATAGGGTGTGGTCCGGCTGGAAGGTATACTCTGCAGCAAGTCAATTTTGCAATATTTAATACATCTATGGGCAAATAGGTAAAACGTCTGCACAATGAAAGTTATGCTAGGGGCATTTTGCGTTTTAGTAATTTTATATTATCTCCGAAACTGTATGACCAATTGATATACTGTAAATGGCAAATCTTATCTGTATGATGTTCTTGTGATACTGAAATAATTTATTGTCATAAGAATTAATATTTTGTTGCTCAAATAATCAACCAAACGTAAGTATGCCGAAAAAAAATTTTTTTTAATGCAATAAAAGAAGTATAAAAGATAAAATATAAAAGATAGAGATATGGTATCGCGGACTTTTTTGTAGAAATAATGAAGACGAACCAGGTAGCCATACATTGTTTTTAATTTTAAGCAACTGTTTAGGCAGCGCACGCAAATAATTCTGTTTTATGTGGTATTTTTTTCCGACTTGCTAGACAAAAGTTGTGATAGCTCGGTTAATATACATGCTATAGAAACAATTTATAGCCTATAGCACTCAGGAATAATGTAGCTTTCTGCCAGTTAAAAAAATGTTAGAATTGGATTATGAGTTCCAGAGATTACCCCCTACATACAAACTTACAAACTTACAAACATACAAACTTACAAACTTACAAATTTTACCTCTTTATAATATTAGTATAGATAAAGAAAGATTCAATATAATCCAAATAAGTATAAAAAGGATTTTGATTTGATCCCGACGTCGCCGAACTGCGACATTTGGTGGTGTGCGCCGTGTTTCGCAGGATTTTCGCCAAGCTTGCGAGATAGGAATTTGTTTCAGCACTCATAGAAGTGAAAAAACCTCTTGTATGCCAAGTGAGGGAAGGATAGTGAGTATCAAAGAGACGCGAAGAAACGTCGCCAGGAGAAAAAAAGCTAAGTGGTTATATGTATTTTTTTTAATATAAGGAGAGAAAGATGGCTCAAGTTTTTGCGGGCATGGACGGTGTATGCCTAGAAGACTTTCTGAGGCGATTTGAAGTTGTTGCCGCCTATAATAAATGGCGTGAGAGCGACTGGGCGCTCATATTAATGGCATATCTTGAGGGTGCTGCCCTAGCAGTCCATAAATGGAAATATGAGGATGACATGTCATTTGAGGCTATATGTGATGTGTTATGGGAAGAGCTTCCTTGCAGATGTCACAGAGACAAAAGATTTAATAAGGTGCAAGTAGTCGAGATAGCACAAGATCGGTCTGAGGAAAGCAGACAAGAAAATGTTGTAAATATTGTAAATTTAGATAATGATGCTTCTATATTATTTAGTGGAAGACAAGATGACCCGCTACAGAACGAGCAGTGCTGCCTAGAAAGCAGCGTGGAAGTTGAAGGTGATGGAGAAGATGGTGTCGAGCGCAGCAGCGAGGTGTGCATCCCCGCAGAGGAGGAGAAGGAGCCGATAGAAGTGTTCGAGAGCGAACACAATGATGAAAACAACGAATCGGGTCAGTTCTGTCCAATTATTAACGTAACTAGCAATGTTTCAGAGCCACAGAATGAGCACAATGATCACGATGTGGGAATAAATAAAATTAACATCGCTGCTGATCATTTTGATGTGGATAATGTGTCGATCGATTCGTCCGAAATAAAAGAGAATGGTCATTCCGATTTTTCCAAAATAGAGAAGAAAGATCACTTCATCATCGACATGAATAGTAATAATAAGGTGACTAAAGATGAGTTAGTTGAGGATGATATGAACTTGGACGCAGTCAGAGATGGAGATGCAGAGGTGTTGAACGACTCCGTACAAGCAATAGACTCATTTAGTTTTCCTACGGATGAGGTTATAGTTCGTAATCGTAGTAATTGTATAATATGTCATGTAGATGTCCCTAATTTAAATAAGTTTTTTTTGCAATGTGCTACAAACAATAAGAGAAAAGCACGAAAGAAGAAAAGAATCCCATTTTTCAAAAAAACTAAGACTAAAAGATCATTTCAAAAAAGTTTTTTAATAATTAATAATTTTATAAAAACATTTTTTGTAAACAAGCATCATTTTATAAAGAAGTTTTCGATTTTAAAATATAAATTCAGAAAAAGGAAGTTTAGAGATAGAAACCTTTTTAAAATTGATTAAAACCTTTTCATATTAGTATGTTAATTAATAGTTGTTGTTTTTTTTAATTGTCATGTATCTTGTCATGTAATGTAAATATGTCACTTGAATGTAAACATCATATTTTAGTGCATTATTTTTGTTTGTATGATTGTTACAATTTATTAATATGTGTCCATTTGTGTGTTACATATGCTGTGAGAAAATACATCGGACGCGGCCGGGAGCGTGTGAGGTATCCGCACCTCCCAGAGGGCTGTGAGGTGCGCCCTCACACCTGCAACGGGTCAAAGGGAGGCCTGAATAGATTGTCGATTTCAACGTGATTACAAGTAGGCCTAGGACATGATTCGTACTCCAGTATTTAATGACGCGAGTGATAGGAGGATAGTTATTGTGAAAACTGTGGTCACTCCTATAGAAGGGGGGGTGACAGACACTCAGCATAAGTTGTCACCGACTTTGCTAACAGGGGTATAACCCTTGCAAAGTGTGTTTGGTTGACACTTTTGGTTCAACTTGTGTTTGAGGACACACAGTTTTATCAGCATTGACTGATATTTAATGATATTAGAATTTTAGAGAACGTAGTAGGAGTTTAAAGTTTTATTTCTGGAGTACGAGCATAATATATTAGATTTTTATTGAACCCTGGCCTCTTAAACTTTTCCCTCCCTCTGGCTCAATCCCGTCCGATGGAGTTAAAAGAATCTGATGCTAAGATCGTTTAATTCTCTTAAGCCTCTTCCAGGTCGATGTGAACTCTCACATCAAGTATTATTAATAATTAGGAGGCCGCGTCGCGCCTTTTACCGAGGTTTTGGCACGACGAGGTTTAAGCATGACGACGTTAGTTTGTATGGGTGCATATTGGCACATATAGATGTTAGCTTGCTTGACACTTAACGTAGTGTTGGATTCGCGATTCGTGCGTCCTGACTTAAGCTTACTCTTGCAAGAGACGGACCTCATCTTGTAAATTTCTTCCTCGGATTTAGGTAAACTTATAATAGGATAGGTAGATAGAGCTTGGAAATTCGAATGGTGTGAATAAAAGTCATGACCTATGCCCAGACTGTTATTCAAGGGTGGGCGTAGCTCATGTAGAGGTCGGCTCTAAAGCAAGCCTGGCTGGAAAGCCACACCTCTACAAAACTCGATGGTTATATTTGTATTAAGTTCCTTTCGAATATTCAAGCAGATGTCATATGAGAGTCATAGGTTTGACGTCTATAAAATAAGTCGAAGATTATAATTAGATTACTATGTAAATGGGATAAAAGTCTTTTTTAAATATATCCTAAACAAATAAAAAGGAATTTGATTTAATTCCTATAGTAGTGTAAGCAACGCGTGCTATTTGATTAAATTTATTAATCCTTTCTCCAACTTTGGATTTATTGATCAGACAGTATTAAACCAATTAATTGTTAACATACAACAATTAAAAAGGCACCATCATTATGATTTCCCCAAATAACTATATTAAGAGCCTAGATACTACCTCAAATGGCTTAGCGTGATCCTCCGTTATGTCGAAAATACTGCACCATTAATTTTGAAATAAATATAAGGTAAAGTTGAGGATTAATGCTAAGTCCGAAGTAAGTAAGTATTAATGTTAATGTGAAGTTAGATGAAAACACGATTCCATAAAATTTTCTCGTAGAAAAGAATTCCAAAGTTACCTCTAACCCGAACAATAAACCGCTGGTATTCAAAAAAACTTCAAATTAGATCATGAAACTTTGCATACTAACTGAACTTACTTTAAAGCAGGTCTTATGTTATTTATTTTTTTATAATTACCATCATTTTCACTGTAAAAAGCAAATACCTAAACTATTGGCGCTGCCTGCCGCCCAGCACCGCATTCTGTCTCGCTCTCACTCAGTCCGCGAGCAGTATCGTGTGAGCGAGATAAAGAGTGAATTTTAGCTGAGATAGTACAGGCTCTTAATAGAATAGAATATTTCTTTATTAGAGTAACCAAGACTCGAACAAGATTATTAGTAAAACTTACAACTATGTTAGTAAGTACATACACCAAACAAACACAAGAAATAACGGTTGGTCACCGTTGCGACATCCCATGAGAGACGGCACAACAGTGAACCACGTATACACAGTCCACGCGACTCGCAACTCAAGACATTGTTGGAGCCGCCCACGCCCTGCGCACCAGGGAAGTCTTGATAGTCTGTGAACAATATAATTCTTTGATGTCTCATTATTTCCCCTTAATTTACCTCCCAAAGAACAAATGAAGCAAAGGCAGGAGTCTCCTTGCGCTTAATTGGTTATTTTTTGTGTTTTTCTTTGCGTCGTGTTTTACCGTCAATAAACGTAGTTTATTACTTTATTTTCTTGCTTTCTTTCTTGTAATATAATACCTACTTGATTCCGTACTATGTCAACCTCATCATGATTCTCATGCCCTTATCCCGATTTATTTGTGGTCGGCGCAACATATATTTTTCTTCCATACTTCTCTATTAGTCATCATCTCTGTAGTCACCCCTTTTCTAACCATAACATCATTCACACAGTCCATCCATCGTGAGGAGACGAATCTTTCGAATCTTGGAAAATGCACACGACGCATTGGAATGACGTGAAATACTGGAATATGGAACGGTAGCATCTAACGCTGAATGGCTGTGGCTGATAGTCAAGGGCTCAAACCTTGTTATTCAAAGCCTCCATAAGTCAATCCATCGTTTCTTTGCTATCGAAATACATACTTAAAACTTTCCTCACAACATTTAACCTCATTCTTCATTCGAAAAACCGTAATTTCTCTTAACAATTAAATGCTTGTGGAGGGGCCTGTGGCAAATAAAAACAGCCGCACAGGTCGATCGATCAGGTTAAGCTACTCTTGCCGCGGTTGGTCTGTGGATGGGTGACCATCTTTACATACCGAGACCTCTCCATGCCTCGGAAAGCACGTTAAGCCGTTGGTCCCGGCTGTCATTCGTGGATCTTGAACAGTCGTTACGGGCAGAAAATTTGATAACCACTCTTACCAAGGGGTATCGTATTACCCAGTAACTGGGTTGTGGAGATCAGACAGGCTGTTGCTCCATGTAAAATACTGGTATTCAGCTGTATCCGGTTAGACTGGAAGCCGACCCCAACATGGTTGGGAAAAGGCTAGGCAGATGATGATTTAGATGCTCTTGTGCTGGTCTACAGTGTGACTTTACCGAGGCGTGTTGATGAAATGTAGCTTTACAAAAACAACAAGACCGAGCTATTTATTGCGCACTAGAATTTATAGCCCCGAGAAATATACGAACAATGCTTCCGTTTTATGTCTTCAACAATTCTAGAGTATTAATATCTGGTACATTAATAAACCAGAAGAGTTACAATGAGATCGGAAGATACGCTTTCAAAGTGTTTCGGATTTCTAGAATTCCCATACTTTTTTTTTTAATTTTCCACAAAGACATAGATAAATAAAATAAATAAATGATAGATATACTAAAGATAGACTGTACAAAGTGAAAAACATCAAAATCTTCTTGGTCACACCTCGCTTAGTTTAGTTCGCCCCACATGATAGATGCTATGTGGTGTACGAGGCACATTTTTTAAACTTGGACTTGCCTCCCTTTTGCTGCAAGGTCCTCAATTGTAGATTGGGGTATTGATTGATAAAATGACTGGACTTAACTACAGTTTATTTTCGTTAGTATTTAATTGTTTACCGATAGTTAGACAAATAAAAAAAAAAAAAAAATTCTTAGATTTGTAAAACTATCTGATGATTGGTAATTTTGTAATCAAAATGGTAAATCAAAGGTTAGTGTCGGTAAGTGTTTCGTATCAAACTTAAAACTGCGCAAAAATTTAAACCATACCAGAACAAAATATCTGAAAAAGAAATCGAGGAAAAATTCAAGAGCTTGCTACTTGCAAAGTTTTTGAAGTAGCAATACTCTGTCCTTACTGTATGAAAGTAGCAATAAAATAGACTGGTGCATCCTGTGCAGTCTACCCCGCTAACACCTTCTTGACTAGCAAATATTCTTGCCATTGCATAAGCTATTTTCCTTTAGAGAAAGAAGAACCGCTCGCAACAGTCATTGAGTGTGTGTGATCTTAATTTTATTGGCAACTAGCTGCTGCCCGCGACTTCGTCCGCGTGAAATCCTATTGTAACTAAAAGTTTTTTTTTTTCTAAAATAAAAGTAGCCTAAGTCCCGTCAAAATCGGTCCAGCCGTTTCAGAGATTAGCCGGAACAAACAGACAGGATTTTTTTTTTGTTATAAGTTGCTTTCATATGGAAAAGAATAAATAGAATACTCTTTATTATGTACACCATATAATTACGAACTAGCAGGGGATCGAGGGGGGAGGGGGGAGGGGGGTTCAGAGAATCAGGCCGAAATAACTCGTATGTATGGATTTAGTAAAAGCTGTTATATTGAAATTACAAACAGACACTTCAATTTTATTTATTTATATACAGGGTGTTACGGAAAGGGTATATCAATACAAACGGGTTGAAGAGTGTATCTGGTCTAGAATCTCTGTACAAAATTTCAGCTCAAAAGCGGTAACTTTGAAAATGCTTAATTTTTTTATTTCGATAATTTATTAAATTGAAATCATAACATACATGTCACCTTACTACGAGGGTCATTATCCATTATCTGTAGTATGTCTGTGCGACTAGTACACGCACATCACGCCGCCGCGCGCCAGTGCAGCGCCGTGATGTCGAAATAAAAAAATATTAAGCATTTTCAAAGTTAATGCTTTTGAGCTGAAATTTTGTACAGAGATTCTAGACCAGATACACTTTTCAACCCGTTTGTATTGATATACCCTTTCCGTAACACCCTGTAGATGAGTAGATAAAGTATTTTTCTTTCATTTGCCGTAAGCTTTATAAACGTTTTTGGGGTGTCATTTCGTATAAACTATAATGTTCTATCCTGCCCCATAACGCCCATAAAAAACTAGTTTTAAAAACAGCCAGATCCAGTATTTATGGTGAGTGTAGATTTATAGCCGCTGTACGCTGGGAATACATGAACAGCGTTTCTGTTTTATGTGTCTTTACTACTATTATATACCTACTGTTGCATATCTTTATGTATTTTTTCTTGTTTGCTAGTTTTATGAGTATTACTACCTCGTTGGTCTAGGGGTCGCAAGTGCTACAGCTAAGCATGAGGTCTTGGATTTGATTCCCGGGTCAGGCAGAGTGTTATTGTCTGAAAAATCAGCTGTTCCCTACATTTTGACGAGTTATGCGAACATAAATGTAGGGAACAACTGACTTTTTTTTTCGCGATTTCAGCTTTGGTGCCATAGTAAAAGTTGTTCATATTTATGAGTACAATCTCCCATTTCAATTTGTCGCATGTTTTCAATTTCAACCTGTATATGTACCGTGTATACATCCATATGCATTTAGTAAAAACCGGCCAAGTGCGAGTCGGACTCGCCCATGAAGGGTTCCGTAGCAGCAAGTAACATAATATAAAAGTTCTTGTAGTTCGTTGTAACTTTGTGAAAGGTAAATTGCGGTTTTCGATTTATGACGTATTAAAAAAAAACTACTTACTAGATCTCGTTCAAACCAATTTTCGGTGGAAGTTTACATGGTAATGTACATTATATATATTTTTTTAATTTTATCATTCTCTTATTTTAGAAGTTAGAGGGGGGGGGACACACATTTTACCACTTTGGAAGTGTCTCTCGCCCAAACTATTCAGTTCAGAAAAAAATGATATTAGAAACCTCAATATCATTTTTGAAGACCTATCCATAGATACCCCACACGTACAGGTTTGATGAAAAAAAATTTTTGGAGTTTCAGTTGTAAGTATGGGGAACCCCAAAATTTATTGTTTTTTTTCTATTTTCGTGTGAAAATCTTACTGCGGTTCACAGAATACATCTACTTACCAAGTTTCAACAGTATAGTTCTTATAGTTTCGGAAAAAAGTGGCTGTGACATACGGACGGACGGACAGACAGACAGACAGACAGACAGACAGACAGACAGACAGACAGACATGACGAATCCATAAGGGTTCCGTTTTTAGCCATTTGGCTACGGAACCCTAAAAAGCGGTTATTTTAATATTACAAACAGAGACTCCAATTCTATTTATTTTTATAGATACTTATTTATTCCTCAATTTTCATGATTGCACCATTGCACCTACCACTGTTTGTGTCTGCATCACCCAAAGGTTGACTGGTAGAAAATGCCTACGGCATTAAGTCCGCGTCTGTACATTTATGTGCTTGAAGTATTAAAAAAGTAAATAAATAGCCTGTAGCGGTATCTACAACGCCACATGCGTACAACGCGTCATACTGACGTCACGCAAATCCTGCATCGCGCAAGCAGAGTTTACCGCGCAACTAGCATATATACAACAGCCCGACATGACTCATTGGGCAGTTGCCCGCCAGACACAACACCCGTCTGGTCGGAGGATCCTCCCTTTTCTATAGAGTATGAGTGAACTTTACACCCTGTTCCTCATACCTCTATAAGCCTATATATCACCACTATTAACATAATATCTATTCTAATAACAAAAAAGCAAAAGCTAGTGAAAGCACTAAGAAGTGGTGAAAGGGCGGGCGTTTCGGGGGACTGTCTTAAGTAATTTTTACGTTCTAAAAGTGCTGATTTTCACCCTAATTTGAATAAATTACTTTTAATTTTGGAATAACAGTTGATTTTTATTAGTTTTTGCAGCTGTAGTCGTAGAAGAGTTTAAAATAAAGCGGTTAAATTGTAAACACGATAAAAAAAAAAACAAAAACTGATTTTCTAAAAGAGCTCGACAAATACGCGTTTATTGTCGTTGGATCCCACTTTTGAATCCCATTTTTTAGGTATTAACGATGGATCCCGTTTGCTTTTTCCGTTGAATCCCATATTATAACAACATGTGTACATTTCAGAAGAAAAGTGATTTACCTTTATCAAACAATAAAAATAGATTATTTTTAGTGGGGTACCCGGAACCGAACTAGTTAGATTAGGTTAATTATTTAAAAAAAAAAACAATGTTTGGTTAGGTTAGGTTAAAACTGTGACCCCTACGCACGAGCCGAGCGAGCGAAGCGAGCGGTGCCGCGGTAGCGGCCGGCGAGTGCCAGAAACGACTAGATTATATAGAAAATGAGTTGTTTGTGAAATAAATAGTATACGAAACGTTGGTTGTAAACTAATTTGTCAATGGAGTTTTGGTGAAACATTAGTGAACCCCTCATTTTATTATAAACAATTTTGTTGTTGAAAGTACCCGCATTCAGATTTTTTTAAGCATTCGGGATCCAACGGAAATACTTTTCGGGATTCAACGACAATAAAACGTAAATATCTTGCATTTTTTAAATTCGGGATCCAACGGAAATACATAATAATGTTTTGCGGGATCCAACGCCAAAAATATTAAAATGGGATTCAAAAACGGGATCCAACGGAAATAAATCCAAATACGTTGGTCTGGATCTTTAGCAGTCGCTCCCGATCGTCAGAAGCCCGAAAGTCTAACAACCAGTCTTACTAAGGGTATCGTATACGCAACTGGGTTGTGGAGGTCAGATAGCCAGTCGCTCCATATAAATTACTGGTATTCAACTGCATCTGGTTAGAGTGAAAGCCGACCCCAACATAGCTGATAAAAGGCTAGGCAGATGATGACAATATTGTCAAACAAACTTTACCATTAGATAAAACCCCAAGCGTATCACTAAAACGCTTTTCACTTGTTTTGATCCCCAATCCTCAGGTTAACAAAGTCACGCACACCGTTTTGGGTATAACAGGATTGGCTAAATTTAATACAGGGTCGGGTCGATTTGACCGCCAACGGCGTGTTCCGAAACTTTTGCCCATCGTTTTAGGCCCATCGGCAACGATTATACTCAAAAGCAACGTTTTACACCAAATGCACATAATAAAATTATTATTATCATAATCGATTATTTGCTAGTAAAGTAGGTACAGTCAGTTAAAGCAATTAGCTGACCCACCTTTACATAAATAATAATATTCTAAAAAAACCGATTGTGCTTATGACCATACGACTGAAGTGAAACTTCAAACGTATTTGGCTATGAGAGGAAGAGAGAAAGAAAATGTGCGCGCGCACTGCTTTCTCTTGCTTATATCCCCCACTCAACTCCCGTTCGCCTCGCCCGATCACACTTTTCGTAACGCTTACGTCACGCGTTCGCCAGCTTACTCCCCAAGTCAAGCGTGCGTAAAGAAGTTTCACTTCAAAAATCTCAACCATTTATGCAAAGGTTGCCGCGGGATGCCGCAGCACAACCTGCCGTGCCACGCCCTCAGCGAGCGCCGGCCCTAAGGTTGACTAAGTAGTGAAATTACAATTTTCTGGGAATACTAGTCAAAAGTGATAAAGCAATTACAAGGTCGTCTGTACGTAATCTACCTTCAAACGCTAATTCTGGGTGCCGTAATTAAATGAGGAACACTCTTGATGACTGGCATTAATTAAATTTCCTTGCTTACCCTCCCAATGAGATTATAAGCACTCTGTCATATCTACCTCACCTTGGCAGTTAAAACGTTAAGATGACCGATGATTGGACAAATTGACAGCAAACAATTTCAAAGCAAAAGTGTTTCTTATGCCTATAGGGATAAGGTGGTAATTTGACCTTAATCGAAGACCGTGAAAAATGGTACTCAAACTCAAAGCATTTATTTCAATTAAACCATTACAGGCACTTGAATTTTCAAAATTAAGTAGTCGGTCAGTTAGTCAGAAAGTTGAAGCTAGTTGCCCATTCCAAAGCGTAGATCTCTATGGAGAAGAATGGGTAAGAAACTCCATGGACACTCTTTTACTTCAAGATATTACAAAATCCTGGGTACTATACTTGTTGCTTCTATATGTGAGAACAATGTAAAAAAACACACAAATGAAGAAACAATACAAGAAATAAGATTAAAAATAAGCCTTGGCAGTTAAGAGATGACCAGTCTCAACCGACGGCGCCCGTTCACGAACATGACGCGTGGATCAGCACCATCCAGCTCAACCATTTTGTAGGGAACCGAATGATCTAACACACGCGCCACCATCAGTGAGACATTTAAGTGAGCATGACACATTCTCAACTGCCATGCTCTTTCAAGTCAACATCAAAAAAATCATAATAAACGGATCCATGGTTCTTACATTTACACACACAAATTAACTCAGACCTTCTTCCCTTGAGGGTGGGCGGAAACTTCAGAACGCGACCTGCTACAATCCCTACACCATAACTAAAACAGTATTATTCACAGTAAAGCTGACTAGTTCGTTTATCTAATAATGTATTATAGTTCAGGTGAAATACATAACTAATGAAATTGTGGGTGTATTATATACACTTGTGCGACGTGCGCACCCCTTTGGGGCCTGATACTATGTGTGGTGAAATTGATAGGAGGTATTTGAAGAGGAATTGTTTTGATGTATTTATACATAGGTGAGAACTGTGAATTGGTTTGCGTGATTTATACACATTTTCATTTCTACTAGTCGTCATGTAAATTAATGCCTGAATGCTTTAACAGGTATGTAAAAAAGGGCACTTAATTAACACTGACCTACATTTATAATGACTTGTATGAATAGATAATTTGTACCTACTCATTCGTTTATTTTTGCATTTGATATTTTATTTTAATTATAATTCTGTGACCTTTATAATGTGTGTGCCTTTATGTGTGTGTGACTCATTATTTTTTTAAATTGCATTGCCTTTTTTTCTATCTGTTGCAGTATTGTGAAATGTATTATTTTATGTAATACATGAGTTTTGTCTGCATTTTTAGGGTTCCGTAGCCAAATGGCAAAAAACGGAACCCTTATGGATTCGTCATGTCTGTCTGTCTGTCCGTCCGTCCGTATGTCACAGCCACTTTTTTCCGAAACTATAAGAACTATACTGTTGAAACTTGGTAAGTAGATGTATTCTGTGAACCGCAGTAAGATTTTCACACACAAATAGAAAAAAGACAATAAATTTTGGGGTTCCCCATACTTACAACTGAAACTCCAAAAATTTTTTTTCATCAAACCTGTACGTGTGGGGTATCTATGGATAGGTCTTCAAAAATGATATTGAGGTTTCTAATATCATTTTTTTCTGAACTGAATAGTTTGCGCGAGAGACACTTCCAAAGTGGTAAAATGTGTGTCCCCCCCCCCTCTAACTTCTAAAATAAGAGAATGATAAAATTAAAAAAATATATATAATGTACATTACCATGTAAACTTCCACCGAAAATTGGTTTGAACGAGATCTAGTAAGTAGTTTTTTTTTAATACGTCATAAATCGAAAACCGCAATTTACCTTTCACAAAGTTACAACGAACTACAAGAACTTTTATATTATGTTACTTGCTGCTACGGAACCCTTCATGGGCGAGTCCGACTCGCACTTAGCCGGTTTTTTGACGTGACAACGTCTTATAAATCGATGAACGCCGGCTGCACGCACGACAAAGTATGACTCACTGTCACGTTCCGCCTGAGCCAAGTGTAAAAGCGAGAGCGCGGAACAAGCGATAGAGAGGCACGATCGGATGTTTTCTTTTGACGTTATCATGTAAAATTAACGTCCGTAAACCGACTTTACAGACAACTAATGTTTTTTTTTTAAAGGCGCTTTTTTAGATTTTCTATGCTCGGCGCGGGGCCTAGCGTTAAAAAATTCAACAATACGCTTAAATAATAAATAATATCCACGTGACATTCATTTATGTGACACCTAGTGTTACAGTCCTTTCACAGATATTTTTCCTCTGATCTTGCATCACCGTCTAAATCAAAGTGATCTTTATTCTCATTGTACTAAGGTTGCTGTTGGGTAGTAGCAGTAGCTGTCAGAGGTAAAATAACTATGAACGGATTGTAGTGAAAATAGGTATTATTGATTAAAGTGATTCTCTTTTGTTTTAAGAAAATGATCACACTAATATTATAAAGGCGAAAGTTTGTGAGTGTGTGTGTGAATGTGTTTATATGTTTGTTAATTCTTCACGCTCAAACGGCTAGACCAATTTTGATACAACTTTGTATGGAGGTAGCCAACACCCTGGATTAAAATACGGGGCTACTTTTATCCCGATATTCCCACGGGATCGACATTTGCGCGGGTGAAACCGTGCGGCGCAGCTAGTAAATCATAAATGTCATAGACAGAAGGTGTGATTATGTCCAAGGGTTCGAAATTTGTGATTTATAGTTTTAGAACTAAAGAGATAAATTAACGACACTTTGTTGAGCACCAACTACATTCAGGCCGATATCTATAAACGTTACTTAGCACGTACTTTGGCCAAGCGTTATTCCTGTCACTGTCGTACAACTGTCAAACTACAATTACAAGACGGAGATGGGAACATGTCTAAATCACGCACGTGCTAAATAACGTTTGTAAATCTCGGCCTTAGTTATGTGCAGATTCTAGGTATAGAGAGCAGTGGTGGCCCAGTGGTAATGTCGTGTGTTCGAACCCACGCAGGCGCTTTACTTTGCGTAAATAATTTCATCACCACTACTCTTAAAACGGTAAAGGAAAATATCGTGAGGAAACCGGCATGTCCTAGAACCGAAAGTTCGAAGACATGTGACATTTACCGACCCGCACTGAGCCCGCCCGTGAATTACGGCCCACAGGAACACACAGAGAGGAGGCCTGTGTCCCAGCAGTGGGAAAATATAGGCTGATTATGTTAGGTACAGCTGTCTTTTTCTGAAATGCATAGCAAGAAAGAGATAACCGCTGTTTTTAGCTGTCAAATTAGTTTATGCGTTAAACTGTGGAGTATTTAAGGTTGCATTTTCCTTGATAATTCTGTATTATCTATTCTATGAAAGTTTTATTGTAACTTTCGTTTTATTTACTTGAAACGACAAGCTCTAGTTGTCTTTGTGACAGTTAATTAGTTTTTACCTTAGTGGAGTTTGAATTTTCAGAGAATTTGTTGTCAAGAGTAGCAAAACAATTACCAAGTCCACTGGTCCATCTCTTTCTAGTACACCCGAACTGAACACCCGAAACTGTCAAATTTTCCCAATCAAATTTGAACCTCATACTTAAGTGATAAAGTTGAAAATCTGTTAAAGAAATTTGACAGATTGTAGTAGCTTGATGTGCTGGCGTCTGTAAATTTGTATTTGCAGAAATGAATTGTTGATGAGTCCTTACACATTTTACTCTTTAGAAAATTTTCTAGTCTAAAACACAGAATTCAAAGCCCAGTTTTGCCAAAATACTCTTGATTTAATCGTGGAGTCTGTAAATTCACAAGCTTCTGGAGTTCCGGTACCAAAACATTTTATTGAACGGAGTTTGTTAACACGAGCGGAATGGCGTTCGACGCGGCGAAATTGAACATCGAAATATGACGTTCAATTTGAGATAGAATTGTCGCTTTAATTTTTATTTTCTGTGGTAGGATGGTAGTTTGTATGATATTTTTTACAAGATTATTTATTTATTTAATACTTTACGTTCACAAATGTACAGAAGCGGACTTAATGCCATAGGCATTTTCTACCAATCAACATTTGGGTGATGCAGAGGCAAATAGTGGTAGGTGCAATTGTGAAAATTGAGGAATATATATACAGGGTTATTGGAAAACACCAACAACCTCTTAAGAGGTAATTGTACCTACTCATCATAATGAACAACTTTGACTATGAGAACAAACCTGAAATCGCGAAAAAAAAAATCAGCTGTTCCGTACATTTATTTTCGTATAACTCGTCAAAATGTAGGGAACAGCTGATTTTTTTTGCGTTTTCAGGTTTGGTCCCGTAGTAAAAGTTGTTCATAATGAGGAGTAGAGTACGTTTCTTAGGTATTGTTCGTCGAATCGTTGAGCTTCATAGGTTCTGAGTTGAGTTGCAAGATTACTGACTAATGCGTGCACTGACTAAACAGGTCCACTCAATCTGTGTGATTATTTCCTCAAAATTCCGACATCAATAATACGTGGTCTTCACATGATCTGACCAATTATGTCTGGACTTTAAAAGAGACTGTGATCCCTCTGACTTTCTTTCAACCTTTCTTTTCAAAGTAGTCAGATAGAAAACACCAATCGTATCTAGTTTTATTTAAAAAATATGATTGACGTGTAAAAGTGCTTGAACAAACCTACTTACAGAAATAAAATCATTTATCACAAGGAAGACTGGAAGATATGGAGGAAGCCTTGCCTAGCATACCATAGAGGTTAAATAAAAAAAAAAACAATTAGGCAGACACATTTAACTGCGTAATATTAGTTTACAAAACACAAAGTTACTACTTTTGAACGTCCAGACATACAGGGCTCAAATATACTCGTCATTGTCAAATACGTCGTCTACGTCGGAAATTGCTCGATTTCCTAGTGGCATTCATACTTGTAATACCTCAATTTAACACTGATTCACAGGTTGTGAAAATTTCGTTATAAAAAATATGCTACTCTGTAAAGTTCACTTGGAACCTCACTCAAGTGAACGCACACAATTCGAAAGCTAACTCGTCTGTTTTTAATCACATCCCGGATTCACAACGAAACACCGTTCGAATTTCGAAGTGATGCATAGAGCAATAAGTTCTATTCGAAAACTGGAAAAAGCGTAGCGATCGCTCTTTTGTTTTTTAATGACAAAAAGACGTTTTTATTCATGCAGTGGGACATACGTAGGTACAGTCTGTAAAACACTGTTATAAAATGTGAGAGGGAATTCCCGTATTTTTGACATTGATTGTCGCTGGGATGAGCTTGCGACTTGATCGCAAAAACTTGCCATAAATGTTTGGAAATTGATTGTATTTTTAACAGATTGAGATTAGGTAGTCTGCGAACGTTCTTAAAAATACGCAAATTACCTCTCAGATTTTAAGCGCCACTAATGATTTTCTATTGTTACGTCGCCGATCGGTGAACCGCGCCGCTTGACCGGTTAAGTACGAAAATTGAAATTCTAAAATAAAAAACAACCGACTTCAAAAAAAAAAAACACTACAAAGTGAAAAATAACTTTAGTTTCGGAAGTCGGTGTCTTTGGTTCCGCATTTTCGTTTTTGACACCGACTTCCGAAAATAAAGTTATTTTTCACTTTTTAGTGTTTTTTTTTTTGAAGTCGGTTGTTTTTTTTGTAAAAAGGTTTTTATTTTTTCACTTTTTAGTTGTACCTACCCCACACAAATTCAATTAACACTAGTGCATTGAAGAATTGAAGACACAAGTCGACGAATCATCAAAATTCGCATAGAAATGCCGGAGATGCAGTACGTTTATGCATATAACTTCGTACATAAGAATAATTACCTAATGTATTATATACTAAAACCTTTCTGAAAGTATGTAGATTACACTAATGAAAGAATTATCAAAATCGGTTCAGTAGTTTTTGAGATAATCGCGGACATACAAACATACATACATACGGGTCGAATACAGAACCTCCTTTTTTAAAGTCGGTTAATAATTAATACTCTTAATTCGATACTCGTTCAAAATTCGAGCAAAGGTCGTTCATTATTTCATCGCTGAAAAATGACAATAAGGTAATCCATACTTCCATACTTATTATTATAATTGCAAAAGTAATTCTGTCCGTCTGTAGGCCTGTCTTGCCTAACCGGCTAAACTGAAATAGATGCGCACACTAATGGATCTAGGTAATGACATAAGATAGCTGTGCTGCTGGGGAGTTTGTTGCGCCACTTCTTCCCAGCGAAAGCACTAGGAAGTGGTGAAGGGCGGGCGTTTTGGAGGAATAGAATAGAATACTCTTTATTATGTACACAATATAAAACACTGTCTGACTGTCTTATGTAATTTTGATATCCGCAAAGTGCTGATTCTCAGCCTAATTTGAATAAATTACTCTTGATTTTGATACTGCTTATTTCGGTAGTATGTTCCCGTGGGATAATTTCCAACCTCCACGCGGATGAAGCAGCAGGCAATAGTTAGTAGATAATATTTTGTACACGTCTGCAAAAGTTTCAATAGAATAATTATCTTCCGTGTTTCCTAGTAATATAAAAACGTATCACCAACACTCCTTCTAATTAAGGACTGCGAGGGCAATGAAAAACAGTCCTTATGCATAACTCTTTCAGTTCAGGGAGGGGCCGGCCTAATTAAAAATAATTAACAGCTTAATAACAAAGTACTCCAGCAGCTCTGCAAGGAAATCGGACGTGACGACACGACACGACCATCCATCATGAAAGGAAGTTGGTAAACGTGGTGGAAATACTTACCTACCTATATTTTTTTTATGAAGAGGCGTTGATTAATGTGCGTTTAGAGTTTGAAGAGCGGGTTAGTATTGATTTAAAGAAGTGGGAATAGGTAGCCCGCGCCACTTGTGAAAAATAATTTAGATTTCGACGTAAATAAGTTTGTGAGTGCGTGTGCGTGTGTTTTTGAAGTGAAACTTCTTTACGCACGCTTGACTTGGGATGTAAGCTGGCGAACGCGTGACGTAAGTGTTACGAAAAGTGTGATCGGGCGAAGCGAACGGGAGTTGAGTGGGGGATATAAGCAAGAGAAAGCAGTGCGCGCGCACATTTTCTTTCTCTCTTCGTCTCATAGCCAAATACGTTTGAAGTTTCACTTCAGTCGTGTGGTCATAAGCACACTCGATTCATATTTGTTTGTTACTTCTTCACGCTCAAACGGCTGAATCAATTTTGATACAATTTTGAATGGAGGAAAAAAAATAAAAAAAAACAACAACGAATTGTAAAATAGGTTAAGTGTGTTAGAAATAAATTTAAAAAAATTACTTATTTAGCCGATACCTAATAATGAAAATAAGTAAAAATGATGCACTGGTTCAATATTTGTAACATCCAAACTATCCAAACTAATATTATAAATGCGAAAGTAACTCTGTCTGTCTGTCTGTCTTTTCTTCACGCCTAAACTACTGAACCGATTTGTGTGAAATTTGGTATAGAGATAGCTTGAGTCCCGGGAAAGGACATAGGATACTTTTTATCCCGATATTCCCACGGGATCGAAACTTATGCAGGTGAAACCGCGGGGCGCAGCTAGTAAAAAAATAAAGTTAAAATGGTTTTTAGTGTTTGTTTACGTCTCTCAGACATACGTTTGATGTAAGATTGCGGCGACTCCCGCACCGTTTGTGGTGCTGCCGCCGCAATCAATTCAAAGCGCCCATATGGCGGTCGATGATGGTGCACGCTTGACTAGACGTGACCTATTCATTCGAGCCTTGAAGACTTCCTGGTATACGGTAGGTACACGGCTACATATCAAGTCCATCCAGTCTTAGCTGACCTCGCATTGTATAGGTTTGTCGTACAATCAGAAGTTGGCTTATACCGGTTAATATGTATCTAGCTTTATGTGTAGCTTTGCGTTTATCGTGCGTTGCAGGTCAATAACCTGTATCACACTAACCCCCTTACTAATAAACGTTGTATAGCGTCTGTATAGTTACACAATGCTCTGTCTTCTTCTTTCGAAAGTCAAATTACTGACAACTGAAAGAGAGAAATCGATGTGTAGAATACGTTTATTAGTAAGGGGGTTATATTATAAAAACAAAAGTTTGTGAGTGTGTGTGTGTGTGTGTGGGGGTGTGTTTATATGTTTGTTACTTCTTCAGGCTCAAACGGCTAGATCAATTTTGATAAAATTTTGTATGGATGTAGCTGACACCCTTGATTAACATATAGGCTACTTTTACAACATTGTACATGGTCTACTATGCGCTCGTGGACTCGCTGCTTTGTTATGGGCTGGCGTGCTATGGTAACACATTTAAAACATATTTGGATAAAATAAAAAAATTGCAAATCAGATTCATGAAGCTATTAGTAGACAAAAACACAAAAAACCGTTGTAAAAGTAGTGATTACGAAGAATTATTTTTGGAATGTAAAATGCTGCCGGTTCATGAGAGGGTAGTGTTGTCAGTGGCTTTAGAACAGTATTGCAGTAATGAATTTAAAAACAATATTATACACACAAGACCTCAAAGGAGCAATAATATGAGAAGATTTGTAGTGCCCACTTGTAATAATTATTATGGTCGAAGGTGTAGAAATTTTTTAGTCCCAACTATTTTTAATAACCTTCCAGTCGATATAAACAGTGGAATCACAAAAACCGCCTTTAAAAATAAAATACATAAGCACCTCTTTAATATTTTTTGTCAAAACCTCACTGTGGAGAATAGCTAAAAAATAAAGAAATCTGTATGTCTGTTTTTAAAAGTTAAGAAATAGTTAGAGGAATAGTTTTGTTAACTGGTATGTGAAAAAGTGTCATTAGAACAGGACAATGATAATGTACAAAAAAAGGAGCTACGTCTGCCAACAAACTGCTTTGTAGTTTGGCAGAGGTAAATGTAACGTGTAAAATTATTTTTGTGAATAAACACTTTTTCATTTTTTTTTCATCCCGATATTCCCACGGGATCGACACTTATGCGGGTAAAACCGCGGGGTGCAGCTAGTGAGGTAATAAAACGAAACCAGTTCCATAAACAAAGAATAAATAAATCTGAAATCTTTACACCCCGTATATTTTACGAGTTGGATACAGATAAACTTCGGCACACATATAAATAAAATACGATTTCAGGGTTCATAGTTAAGTTTATTATGTCATTAAGCTGGGGCCAAATGCTACTTATGGTAAATGAACCAATGTTCTTTTAGGGTCAGTTCACACCGCGAAGCGACGTGGCGCGCAGTTTTCAAGATAGCAATACAATTATAGACCTTATCTACTACACAAAAAGGTACACAATTCAGTGAGGTGGTGTCTACTACGTCGAGCTACGCCGCGCGGCGCCACGCGGCCCACTTCACTGAATTGTGTTCCTTTTTGTCTTGTAGATAAGGTCTATAATTGTATTGCTATCTTGAAAACTGCGCGCCGCATCGCGTCGCGGTGTGAACTGACCCTTATGGAGAAAAGAAAATTCACTAAATATTTTAACTTAACATCACGCCTTTTCTCAAAGGGATGGGCAGGTATCCTTAGAAGCGTCTTGATCATCCGCCGGTTATAGGCTATGTGACGTCACATTAAATTGAACATGGCGCCCTCTAGCGGACATAAAGACATGATTTAAATTTTTTTTTTAATTAGGCCCTGATTGGTATCAAATGAAAGGGCTTAATTAGCACATTTCAAAAATATAAATATTACTGAAATAAGCCCCAAAATATTAAAAAAAAAATAAGTTGAAAAACTAAAACCCGACTACTGAAAAGGATGAAACAAGAAAGTGTCTTCCCGTGGTCAGCTTATAATATATTAGTACTGCGGCATGCGACCACGGGAAGGTACTTTCTTGTTTCATCCTTTTCTGTAGTCGGGTTTCAGTTTTTCAACTTGTTTTTTTTTTAATATTTTGGGGCTTATTTCAGTAATATTTATATTTTTAAAACTTATTTTTTAAACTTATTTTTTTTCGTAACACAACACTACACCGCTCTAGCGCCGCGCGGTCTACCCGCTGGCTTCGAGACCAGCACCCTAATTGCGTAACACACTATCAATCGGAATCAGAATCATTGCGAAGCCAATTGCTAATCCATTGCATCATAAGTTCGAAAAATTTATCTTCTCAACACGTAAATAACGCAATGAATGTTGTTGAACTGTCAAAATGAAACCGATTTCTATTGATAATGTGTTACGCAATTGCCCAGCGGGTTTGAGTTTCCGCGCTGCTTCCCGCGCCGCCGCCACCGCCACCCCGCAATCGCTGACTTCTTGTCCGTGGCCTTAAGGAAAATGAAACAGCACGTACGAGCGTGAAACTAATCTAATTATTATAATGCATGATTATTATTAATGTGTCATTGATTGCATAGGTTATTAGGCGTATGATTGGCAGTTAATATCAATAAGGAAAGTTATTTGTCTGCTTTGATCTGCTTTGGGCTAGAATTAATTAGGTTTAGAAAGCGTATTCAATTTAATTTGATGTCAAATGTTAATGAAAAGTAAGTATTAGTTGAAAGTTTAGCTAATAATACCAATAAAGTACAGTCGGCACGTATCTAAATTGGCAAGATTTTGGCGTAGAGGGAAAGTTTGCGCAATCGGTCAAACTTCTTTAATAGATTTTCAGCTTTATCGCTAAAGCATAAAGTTCAAAGTTGATTGAGCAAATTTGACAGTTTTGGTTAGCTTGATGTGCTGTCTATACACTTAGTGCAACAAAAAAATGGTCACTTTTATTCATCTATAGAGGTATGAGGAATAGGGTGTAAAGTTCACTCGTACTCTATAGAAAAGGGAGGATCCTCCAACCAGACGGGTGTTGTGTCTGGCGGGCAACTGCCCGATAATTCATGTCGGGCTGTTGTATCTATGCTAGTTGCGCGGTAAACTCTGCTTGCGAGATGCAGGATTTGCGTGACGTCAGTATGACGCGTTGTTCGTATGTGGTGTTGTAGATACCGCTACACATTCATTAGCCTACAGCAGTCCACTGCTGTACATAGGCCTCCCCTATTACACGCCATTCAACTTGATTTTCGCCAATTCTCATCCAACTGCTACCAGCCATCCTGCGAAGATTGTCGCTCCATCTAGCCTGAGGGTGTCCTACCTTACGTTTGTCGATTCGCGGTCTCCACTCAAGAACACGTCTACCCCAACGGTCATCGGGTCTACGGCTAATATGGCCGGCCCGTTGCCATTTCAGCTTGCTTATTCTGTACTCGTTCGCGTCACTTTTATTGCTTGTCATTATTCTATGGCTTTTGTCATAATTTATTTGGAAACATCTGTTTTGAAGAAATATAAAGAAAAAAAAACGCATCTAACGATTCGTCGATGTGCCGACTGTAACCCCGTTAGGGTATTGGCACACTGCACCGCATTACGCAGCGGGATGCAGATAACGTGCCTCCGCGCTTGATTTTTTACATACAAATTCAATGAAAACGTGCTTCCGTGCGGGGAATTTGGCTCCGTTTCACGCACCTCGCTGCGTAATGCGGTGTAGTGTGCCAGTCGCCTCACTAGTAAACGTTGTATAGCGTATGTAGTTACACAACGCTTTGTCCTCTTCTTTCGAAAGTCAAATTACTGACGACTGAAAGAGAGAAATGAGTGTGTAACTGTTCATCTGATATAATACGTTTATTAGTAAGGGGGTAAGTAATTATCAAGTTTTTATACAAACATTTCATGATCGTTGTAGGTACAGCAACCTAAGTACTGCATTCATAATGATAATCGTTTTCGCTTTTTAAGTTCATTTATTGAACATTAAAAATGAAATCTTTACGTTGTCTAAGTCTCAAATCCAAGATGAAAGCTGCCAAAATGTAAAAATTTTCCTCATTTTAAAAGTTTTGCAGCCGCCATCTTGGATTTTCATTTTGAATTTTTGATTATTTATACATGCCATTTCTAATTAAGCGTACATAGTCATCCTGTAATGATCTGACTGCTGGAACACAGGCCTTCTCTCGGTGAGAGGGGGTGGGCCGTAATACACCACGCGGGCCCAGTGCGGGCTGGTAGATGACACATGTCTTTGAATTTTTGGTTCTAGGACATGCCGGTTTCCTTACGATGTTTCCTTCACCGTTTTGAGAGCAGTGGTGATGAAATAATTTACACAAAGCAAAGCGCCTGCCTGGGTTCGAACCATAGAAATGTCTATGGTTCGAACCTACGACCTACTCGTCAGTCGCGGGTGCCTTTTTATGAGTGCAAAATGGGAATTAGTAAAAGTTCAATTAAAATACATGCCATTTGTAACTAAGCGTATTTTCCTTGAATTCAAATTAATATAGAACCAATATTCAATACCTATATTTAGATATTTCATGTTATACTTACAAACATTATGAAAGCATTTCAAATGAGAGAACCCGAGGCTTACCAAAGGCAATTTATCGAATGGAATATCCTAATTCCTAAATTCAGCATTTATGTCAACCGCAAATTGCGAATATTTTGACCAAACTACCAATATTGTGATCATTACCTTAAGGCGAACGCTTCGGGCAAAATTATTTACATAACACTAGCTTTGCCCACGGCCTTGCCAGCGTCGATAAATAATAAATGATTTTATTTCTGTACGTAGGTTTGTACAAACACTTTTACATGCCAATCATATTTAAAAAAAAAACCTAGTGTGCTTATGACCACACGACTGAAGTGAAACTTCAAACGTATTTGGCTATGAGCGGAAGAGAGAAAGAAAATGTGCGCACGCACTGCTTTCTCTTGCTTATATCCCCCACTCAACTCCCGTTCGCCTCGCCCGATCACACTTTTCGTAACGCTTACGTCACGCGTTCGCCAGCTTACTCCCCAAGTCAAGCGTGCGTAAAGAAGTTTCACTTCAACTAGAGGAGGTCGGCGTTTCCTATCTACCTACTCTGAGAAAAAAGGCCGGAACAAACTCAGAGGTCACAGTCTCTTTTAATCTCCATACATAATCTTGGTCAGATCATGTGAGATTGGTGTCTGAATGATCTTTTGAGGAAAGAGCCATACAGATTTGAGTGGACCGTGGAAACTATCACACGGGAACGTAATGCCGGGATTAAAAGTAATTAACTCTGGTCATGACCTAAGCCAATTATGAGATAGACTATGGTCTATCCGTCATCCAAATCCGTTCAGCTGTTATGACATGAAAAGGTGCTTTAAAGTCAGGCAAATCATAACCTAATTTTCCTAAATGCTGCAACGTAGGCTGAAATATATTGAACAAATGTCTAGCTTTAACAAAGGCCATGTATAAAACCTTTCAGAATCCGGAATATATCCGAACATTTCGGGAAATTCGTTATGTTCTCGATTGATAGATTGGCTATGTTCCGATCTTCTTTTTACGACGAAACAAAAAAGTTTATGTGAAAATAGGTGGAAAGCGGAGTTTTATTTTATTTAGCTTATTGTGTAGTGGTTTGTTTTCATTTTGATTTGGGTGTGAAGAAATAATAATAATATGGAATGAGAAGAAATATGGGGTTTTAGTGAAATGGACAAAATTTTGTAGGAAATTCAAGTCTATCAATCAATGCACCTAACCTTTTGACAACTATGTTGGGGTCGGTTTCCATTCGAACCGGATACAGCTAAATACCAGTATTTTATCGTAGTGTGGGACGCCCCCCAGCTAGATAGACGGACGACCTAAAGAAGGTGGCTGGGGTAGACTGCATGCGGAAGGCGGAGGACAGGGTGCTGTGGCGCAGTCTGGGAGAGGCCTATGTCTAGCGTTGGACTGTGATAGACTGAGTTGACCAGTATTTTACATGAAACAACTGCCTATCTGACCTCCACAACCCAGTTACTGGGTAACACGATACCACCTGGTAAGACTGGTTGTCAGATTTTTGGGTCTGAATATGAAATACTAATCATAATTTCTAGAACTCATCATTAATAACCATTTTCATCAAAGAAAATACAAAAATATTGAAAATACAAAAATAATGTCGGTAAATTTTCAAAAAATACCTACATATCTGCCTACTAGCAATCAAAGTTCTTAAAAAAAAATCCTTTCTTTCCGTCACTCCTCATATTCCTTTCACGATTCGTGAAGCGTAAAAGTGTCGCACAACAATTTGTTGTACATAACCAGGAAAAAATAGAAAAAAAAAGTCGTCATTCTATATACGCCAGAAGGATGAAAGAATGTGTAGCTGATAACACGACTCGCAAGATAGACGCGTCTATGGATGTTATGAAGAAAAATATTAAGGAAAAGAGTGAGAAATGTCATATTGTACACACGGCTACACATAAAGCTATACATTTCCAGTTTTGGTTGACTTCGCATTGTATAGGTTTTTCGTACAATCACAAGTCAGTTTTTACTGGTTATATAGCTTGATGTGCAGCCGTGCGTACCTACTGACGTAGACGTATGGGCCTGATATATCTATTATAGATATGTGCGTTGTCAGCATGTGAGAAAATATTCTACGGAAAGTAAATTTCATACAATCGATCAATCGATCGAGTTGGCTAAATAATAACAGCCGCACGGGTCGATCTTCTAGGTAAAGCAACGGTTGCCGATGTCGGTCCGAGGATGAGTATCACACACGTTCTTATATTTTCCGTTAGGAAATCCTGACAGAAAATTTAAGAACGTGTGCGCTAAAGAGAAGATTTTGTATGAAATGCGTGCATTCGGGGTCTCCGAATCTGAATTCTAGATTCGGAAATCGGACGTATGCGGCCAGCCTTATAAGGGTTATAAAGCTGACGAAGCTGACAAAGCTAAGTAAAGCCTTTTGACACTAAACACAATGTTGCCAGAAAAAAAAATCAAGAGTTTTAATATTAATAAATTGTATTAATCCTTAAAGTGCGTGCCACTTAATCATAGAGTATCGTGTCAGACGCAATAATCGTAATAAATAAAAGTACACACGGCTCAAGATGTTAATCTACCCTCGAAAGTAATTGGAATTAGTAGTGGCTAATAAATAATATACAATTTGTTTTATTATGTAACAAGATTTATTAATAGCAAAGTAATTACAGAAATTACAATGTATAGGTACCACTAATATTGCGTAATACATGTCGTACCTACTTTAACGCTTTAACTTTACGTAAGGCCAATATAATTGCTTCCTGAAAGAAGGTAACTTGAACTCGATGTATCTATACTACTCTATAATTATATACCCCTTACTAATAAACGTTGTATAGCGTCTGCATAGTTACACAAAACTTTGTCTTCTTCTTTCGAAAGTCAAATTACTGACGACTGAAAGAGAGAAATTGGTGTGTAACTATTAATACGTTTATTAGTACGGGGGTTAAGCCGTAGAGTTTGATTGTTTGTTTGAACGCGTTAATCAAATTATATTTGGCAAACTAGCTGCGCCCCGCGGTTTCACCTGCATAACTTTCGATCCCGTGGGGATATCGGGATAAAAAGTAACCTATATGTTATTCCAGGGTGTCAGCTACCTCCATACCAAATTTTATCAAAATTGGTCCAGCCGTTTGATCGTGAAGAAGTAACAAACATATAAACACACACGTGCACACTCACAAACTTTCGCCTTTATAATATTAGTGTGATTATTATATTTGTATTTGGCAAATAATTATACTTGCATTTGATAGTCTAATTCTTAGGGAAGGCTACTACTACTTAAGGCTACTTCTACTTGACATCATGCTATGACTCTTATGAGACGAGCAAAAATAAAAAAGTCAGAAAGAACGCTAAGCGAAAAGATAATGGTATCCATGGTAGTTATAAACTTATTTTTTGTTTAATTATTTTGTCAGTAATATAAATTATATTTTTGAAATGTGCTAATTAAGGCCTTTCATTTGATACCCAACAAGGCACCACCCCAAATATTTATTTATATATCCTCTAGAGGGCGCCATATTGTATTTAGTGTGACGTCACATAGCCTATAACCAGCGGACGGTCAAAACGCGTCTAACGATACCTCGTTTGTCAAATTATTATAAGTACTTTTGAAGTTATGAGAGAACAGAAGAACATAAATACATACATACATACATACCGGTCAAAATCATAACCCTCCTTTTTGCATCGCCGTAGTCGGGTAAAAACAAGAAATTAATTATTTTCAAAGTCGCGGACAGAAGCTATTGAGAAATCCATACTAATATTATAAATGCGAAAGTGTGTCTGTCTGTAATATGAGATAGTTTGAGTCCCGGAAAAGGACATAGGATAGTTTTTATCCCGATATTCCCACGAGATGCCTTGTCGATTCTTACAACACACATTTTGTTGAATTGGACATATTTTGTCTATCTAAGCTAAAATTTAAGAAAATGGCTCTGGATACTTTGTTTAGCGAGTATGTTAAGTAAAATTAAGCTAAGCTAAGTAACACAGCAATATTATTGTGGAAGCGACTATTGTTTTGTACTTTTCTTTTTCTTTTTTATTTCTTTAGCACTTCTAACCTTTAGTTAAATCGTAGACAATGGTGTGGGTTACGTGCTTGTTAAATTTTAGTTTAAGTATCTTTGTAACTGTTCATGTAACTGTTTTTTGTCCCTAATAAATAAATAAATAAATAGATCGACACTGTGTGGTGAAACCGCGGGGCGCTGCTATTATGTAAATAATAGGTACCCTCTGTATGGACAGTGCCCGAGATTCAATATTCCCAGTCCACCAATTAAGCTTTTAATGAAAATCAATACAAAATTAATCATAAATAGGGATATCTATCTAGTTAGACACTCCCGAAATATTAATTTGACTTTAATTAACTAAAACGTCACCTACAAAGCTATTTGTTAACATAATTAATTAATCAATTAATGTGTATAGCACAATTTCTAACGTATTTAGCAATTTACGGAAACTGGGATCACACAACAAGTAAGTTAAAGAAAATCAACCATGTTTTTTTTTCTGAAAGGTTAGAAGCGCCTTCAATGGATGTGTTTATCAAGCTACATGTCAGACATGGGGTATGATAAACCTTCCTGTAATTGGGTGTTTTGTATTTTGTTGAATAGTGTCTTAATATTGTATTAGTGTGCCTAATTTATTATCTACTACTAACATTGTAGGTAATACTAACACGCTATGGGCCTGTGATGCCTGCCAATAAAAGATTTTAAGTACATACCTATACATACCTATTATAAAGAGGAAAGATTTGTTTGTTATATAAAAAGAATAAGGCTCCGAAACTACTGGACCGATTTGAAAAATTCTTTCACCACTAGAATCCTACATTATCCCTGATGAACATAGGCGATAGAATATTTTCAAAAAAGTTAGGTTAGGTTAGCTAAAACTTCGATAATATAACGCAAGGTGTGAAAAAAATACCAAAAAAAATCCTTATAAGTAGGTATCGCGTACGCTGCGGAAACTATCGACAATAGAGCAAAGTGATGTACTACAGTTTTATAGAGGACAATCAATATCTACAAAAAAGTCCGCTATTGCATATTTGTAACTATTACAGTTATGTCACAATAACTACTTTTTTTTTGTCAAAAGCAGACTTGATCGCGTGTTCTAAGCATGGAAAGTCTGCCAAAAGTGAGTTAAAATGATGATTTCAACCAGATAATGTTCTATTTTCAAAACGGTGAAGAAAAAAACATCGTAAGGAAACCGGCATGTCCTAGAACCAAGAAATTCGAAGACATGAGTGACATCTACCAACCCACTGGACCCGCGTGGTAGATTACGGCCCCCTCCCTCTCACCTAGAGGAGGCCTGTGTCCCAGCAGTGGGAACTGATAAATTTAGGTTTATTCATAAACGTTTATAACAAGACTTGTAAACCTACTGTGTCTTATATTATCTGTACTGTGTAACAATATGTAAGTGAAAATCGTTTGCGATCGTCCGGTGACATAGTAATTAAAATTGTAGCTGGATCGTTGTTGTCACCTGTGCTGCGTGTGTCTGAAAGATAATTTAGCTTTCGACGTAAATAAAAATAAAATGTTTAGAATTTTGCAGATTAATGTTTAGTTGACGATGAGATTTAATTAACCTTTGAGGTTTTAACTAAGAGGTTTTTACCTAACAAGGATTTAACCTATATTAACTTGGCTTCACCACTTTTTACAGCACATACCATCATTTCAGAAGTTTTCAACAACTAAATAACTAGTAATCGTGAAAATTCAAATCAAAAGAGCAGGTATCCGCAACGGAAATGCAATCAAAATCAAATTGCTTACAATTCAAACAGTACTAATGGACTATTAATGTGAATATGCTAGCTTAGTTAATAGCGATTACTATGAAACGTTCAATACATTACTTTCTAGGAAATTCTCATTTCTACAGTAAAATCGACTAAATGCCTTGCAGTGCAAAGAAATTACGGGCTGACATTCATTTGTTCTGTAGATATGACGGCGCAGCAAGTGGCGCCATCTAGTTTTGTTACAAAGTTACTGGAATCACCGAAAAAGTCGAATAAGAGTGACACTGGCTGGTGACAGTCACTCTAGCAGATCTTTGCATCGATGGTTCCGTGGGGCAGTCTTCAGAGGGGCAATTCTCGTAATTTTAAAAACGTCCACAGTGTGATCTCAGTCTCAATCTGTCAAAAATACCTCTAATTTCCCTACATTTTGACAAGTTTTTAACATTTGTTTGTCGCCGAGATGAGACTTGTGTTGAATTACTTTAATGATTATAATTCTGTAAATACATATTTGTTACGGTCGCGAATCATATTTTAATGTACAACTTAATACTGACCAGCAAATTGCAAAAAACGTAAAAAAAAATTGAATTTCGCGGGCTACCCTGGCGTTTTCGCCCTAAGACTTAATACCACCAACGAATAATGACATCAAGTCAATAAACCCAATCCTCTCAAAGATTTGGGTCGCCGATAACTTTCTAGGTAACAAACGTAACGTAAAACGCGAAGATAAAGATCGTGACTGCTTTACCGACAATCCCATAAAACTACTTCTATTTCTGACGTAGCAATGTGCAATGGCGTGACGGAACACCGGTTTATGTCGATAAAGGTGTTAGCAGACACGATACTTTTACCCCCTTACTAATAAACGTATTATATCCCCTATATACATATTAAGTGAGACTTACACATCTATATATACTAATATAATAAAGCTGAAGAGTTTGTCTGTTTAAACGTGGTATTCTCTGAAACTACGAGTCGGAGTTAAAACAAATATTGTTGCCTAATTTAAGATAGAAAGTTATAGGCCGAGCTCTTTTCTCGGCTCCAAAGGGTCGTATCGTGATTTCTTATTGAAAATGAAGCGCAAAAGAAAAACGCCGTTTTTTTTTTGTTTGTCATATACTTTCCCAGTGCTTGGGCTAAGGCCTCCCCCGCAAATAACTTCTCCCGCTCTGGGCTGAGCTCAGGGCGTGTCAGACTTTTACTGACTAAAACCCACCCGTATTCCTTCAGTTGCCAGTGCCAGGGGCCACGGTATCTCTTTCGAACAACCCGTGACCCCGGCAGGCATCGGTCCTAGCGGACCCCGTCATACCTCGAACCAGCCCTCGCGGTACGCGTCCAGGTCATCTCGCTAACGCTTTCTAGGCCGATCTCGGCGACGCCGTCCATCCTCAGGCACCCATTGTGTGGAAACTTTTGCCCAACGGTCATCCTGCATGCGGCTGATGTGACCTGCCCAATCCCACTTGAGATAATATTATGTTCTTAATATCCAGCCAATATTTACGAAACAATAAGCTATTGTAGATATGATTACTTTTAAAAGAAAGCCTAATATTTGAAAAAAAAAAGATAAACAAAAAAAACAATTTTAATTAACATCTTAGTTCCTGAACAACAATGCTTTCATTTTTATTGTCTTGTAGCTAAGCCGCCATTTTATATTTCTCGAGTCTTTTGTTTCTTTTTTTTTATTAGGACGCAATTTCTCGGTGTTGCCTGCAAATTATTTTGTAATTAATCAGTAATAGAAACAAAGAAAAAAAATTGGTTTATTTGTCACAGAAACACGTGCATACAGAAAGCTAATTAATTCTAATAATAAGGAAAAATAAAAACAAAAAATGTCTAAAGCAGAAATAGTCGACGGCTGCACGTCATGACTGTGACAATAAGGCTTCACTCATGATGAATGCTATAGGGGGACCCACAGCACAGCGCTGATTTTCACAGTGGTTACCCAAAAAGGACGTACGGAAACCAAGTCAGATCAAATGATTCTTACTATATTTTTTTATTTCGACGTCACGGCGCTGCATTGGCGCGCGGCGGCGTGATGTGTGTGTACTAGGCGCACAGACACACTACAGATAATGGATAATGACCCTCGTAGTATGGTGACACGTTTGTTATGATTTCAATTTAATAAACTATCGAAATAAAAAAATATTAAGCATTTTCAAAGTTACTGCTTTTGAGCTGAAATTTTGTACAGAGATTCTAGACCAGATACACTCTTCAACCCGTTTTTATTGATATAACCTTTCCGTAACACCCTGTATATGTAACAAAATAAAATAAAACAAACAATACTTATAAAATAAAGCAACGTAATGTAATCATTTACGTGTTTCTTTAAAAAATCGAACACTACGATAAATAACATCATGGGCACGTTTTCTGACCCATTTGGTTACATTTTCATTTTAGATAGTTTTGGTACAGACCATAGATTGCAATGTCAATTTTATCGAGCGTAAAAATAAGTTTGTATTTCTTATTGTTATTTTGAAACGAGATGATGTACAAAATAATGGACAACTAGATTTTGAAAATTTTTGAAATGATATAAGTATTGGCCCTTAGAATAAGCGAAAATGGAATGGCTGCAGGTACTTAGTATAATAAGGTTGTACTATTAAAACTACCATAACTAGCCAAGCAGTTATAATCTACAGAAATGTAGATTATATCGAGCCCTGACAGTAATAGAAACACATTGAAGTCTAATACATTGAGTTTTATTCCCTTAACGGTCACAAAACTGCCTTGACACAAATGCTAACTATAAAATTGTCTAATGGTCCGGCATTTATAGTATAGATAGTTTATACCAATCATTTTGCGAGCAAATGTCATAAAGATGTTGGTCGTAATTGCTCATTAAAATTAATGGTATTATAGAGGTATATGGAACAGGGTTCACTCATCCTCCATAGAAAAGGAGGATCCTCCTACCAGACAGGTGTCGTGTCTGGTGGGCAACTGCCCGATGATTAATGTCGGGCCGTTGTATACATGCTAGTTGCGCGGTAAACTCTGCTTGCGAGATGCAAGATTTTGCGTGACATCAGTATAACACGTAGTTCACATAAGGCGTTGTAGATACCGCTACAGTATTAATACGAGGTTCACTTACCTATGCCTATCAATTTGGTTGGTTCAACCAAATAGAGCCGTCAATTTCTAGGCATCTAGTGCCACTGGACAGTGGAGTAACCGACATATGTAGATTGCAGAGTAAGCAAGCTGAATTTACAGTGGACTGGCCATGTTTGTCGAAGGACCGATGGCTGGTGGAGCAGACAAGTCCTGGAGTGGAGGCCACGGATCGGCAAGCTTAGTGGGGGGTGCCCGCCAGCTAGATGGACGTATGACAGCAAAAAGGTGACTGGGAAAGACTGGATGCGGAAGGTGAAGGACAGGGTGTTGTGGCGCAGCATGGAAGATGCCTTTGTCCAGCAGTGAACTGCGATAGGCTGAGTTAATTGGTTTATAGTGACACTGAATCAAAATTTTACCAAAAACAAAAAAGGACAAAGAGGTCCTTTCCTTGTCAACAGAAAAAGCGCCCAAAAGCTGGTAGCATTGCCATGGTGTATGTCAATGCTGATTCTTTGGCCAAAAATAGGTCAGATCTCTGGTTACGTGAAGAGACGACCAACCATTGGCGATGTCTCGAAAAACTAAGTGGGCACTCGGACATCGCCCAGAGGGGCAATTCTCGTAATTTTAAGAACGTTCACAGTCTGATCTCAGTCTCGATCTGTCAAAAATACCTCTGATTTCCCTACATTTTGACAAGTTTTTGACATTTGTTTGTCACCGAGATGAGACTGCGACTAGATTTTGAACGTTTTTAATTACGAGAATTGGCTATCTGGTGTTTCAACCCCAAACGGCTTACGGATTGTATCTCCCCGTAAAATTGGAATATTTTCGTCATTTGAGGTTTGACGCACCCACTTTTTTACATACAACTATACATGTAACTAAATATTAATATTATCTCTGTCACCTTTGAACTAGAGTCAAGAGCAAGCCCATTTCAAATTCAAAAAAAAAATTAAGACTGTTAGCTTATATTACGTAAAACTTACGAGTATATTATCTTGTTTGAAAAAAAAAATATACTCGATGTATAAATCTATACAAGTCAGTCCTGTACCCGCTTTAAAGTAGTTTAGCAGCGCTGGATTTAAATACCATCATCATCATTTCAGCCGAAAGACGTCCACTGTTGGACATAGGCCTCCCCCAAGCACCTCCACTTCGACCGGTTTTGTGCTTCTCGCATCCAACGAGTTCCTGCGGCCTTCACAAGGTCGTCGGTCCACCTTGTGGGAGGCCTTCCAACGCTACGCCTTCCGGTACGCGGTCGCCACTCCAGAACCTTTCAGCCCCATCGGCCATCTGTTCTGCGAGCAATGTGCCCTGCCCACTGCCACTTAAGTTTGGCAATTCTTCGGGCTATGTCGGTTACCTTGGTTTTCCTGCGGATCTCTTCATTTCTGATTCGATCCCGCAGGGAAACTCCAAGCATAGCCCTCTCCATTGCCCTTTGAGTGACTTTCAGCCTTCTAATAAGGCCCATTGTGAGCGACCACGTTTCAGTGCCATATGTCATCACTGGCAACACGCACTGGTCAAAGACTTTCGTCTTGAGACACTGCGGTATGTGGGACGAGAAGATATTGCGTAGCTTCCCGAACGCTGCCCAGCCGAGTCGGATTCGACGATTGACCTCTTTCTCGAAGTTGGACCTACCTAACTGGACAGTTTGTCCTAGGTAAATATACTCGTCCACGACTTCGAGTGTAGCGTCTCCGATCTTCATGAGAGTGGGTGTTACATGGGCATTTGACATGACCTTCGTTTTGTCCATGTTCATTTTCAGACCCACTCTTTCAGAGGCTCTACTGAGGTCATCGAGCATTGTACTGAGGTCCTCCATAGTTTCAGCCATGACTACTATGTCGTCGGCAAACCGAAGGTGAGTTATTGACTCGCCATTGATGTTAATGCCAGCTCCTTTCCAGTCCAGAACCTTGAAGACATCCTCCAGAGCAGCGGTGAACAGTTTCGGAGAGATAACGTCTCCCTGTCTCACACCTCGCTGCAGAAGGATAGGTTTCGAGGTCTGGTCCTGGAGTCGAACTGACATAGTGGCGTTTTCGAACAGACACTTCAGCACCTCGATGTACCGATAGTCGATCTGGCACCGTTGAAGAGACTGCAGTACAGCCCATGTCTCGATCGAATCAAAAGCTTTCTCGTAGTCCACAAACGCTAAGCAGAGAGGCAGGTTATACTCTTCGGTCTTCGGGTTCGGTCGGGATTTAAATATAGCAGCTGCTAATTGGTCGTTAGTCAATCCACGTCATATCTTTCCTCTCTACACTACACCTTTCAATCAATCAAAGTAAATTAATTAATCCGTTAAACCGTGTAGGTAGACTTTTAGTTATACCTACCTGTCAACGAGAAGTGAGTGGAGCTAGCACCCGAGCAACGAACAGCGAGTGCGCGACGGTGACAAGTGATACTCGCTGGTACAGTATTTTTTATCTCAAGAAGTGACGCGCGCTTTACTTGTGGTTACCAAGTGTAACACAAACACGCTCTGAATGTGTGTATAAGCGCAAGATACCGGTACCGTCCGAGACAATGGCGAAGTCGGGAATGTGTGTGTGTGTGTTATGTGCTGACGCTACTCGTATTCACGCACACATTCACAGCGTGTTTGTACAATTGGATATCACAAGTAAAGCGCGTTTCGCTTCGTGAGATAAATATACTGTTTGCGTTTGTATGTACCAAGCGTGAGTCTCTCAACCAGTGTTCTGCCCGCCAAGCGAGCGTCGCTGAACGTGTAGTCTGTTTGGTAGCTCTTGTCGCTGCGACGAACGAGTAGGTACTCGCCGGCGATATAATAATAATATCGTTTATTTATAAAAATGGTGCAGATTACAAGAGGACACAGATGCTCATTTGCCTGAACTAGGTAGAACCTGTGTATGAACAGTCAGCAATCAACTATTAATATAGGTATGTATCTCTTTTACATGAGACTTACAATCGTTTTGTACGTTTCTTGAGTGAGAAAATCGTTGATAGAAGCTAGTTGTTTCCTCGTCAGCGGGGTGGGGAAGGTAGTGGAGGTGCCTAAGGCGGATCACACACTACAACGCGACACGCGTCGGGACGAAAATAACGCGCCCCCACGCGTGATTGTTTACATAGAAATTAATTAATAATTAATTAAAATCCATACGGGAAATATGGCTCCGTTTACCCCGCCCCGTCGCGCGTCGCGTGGCGCGTTGTTGTGTGTGATCCGCCTAAGACCCGTTTGATGAAGCGATCGAATCTCAAAAATAGCTGGCAAAATGTCAGCTGTGAATGTCAAGACATATCGAGGTTTGTTTTTTGAAGTGAAAACTTCTTAGTCTTTCTTCTTCTTAACACACGAGCGGCACACGTTAACGGCAGAAGCAACTGCACAGAAGTCGACGCGCAACGACGTTAACAGCCGCCGTGTCAGTCTCAATCTGTCAAAAATACCTCTAATTTCCCTACATTTTTGACAAGCTTATGACATTGATTGTCGACGAGATAACATTGCGACTAGATTTTAAACGTTTTAAATAACGGGAATTGGTTTTCTGTAGAACAAAAGACCAATTCCCGTTATTCAAAACGTTTTTATTTAACACACAGATTTGATTACGATTTTATCTCTTTCCCGCGTGATTTCGCTGATGTGTATGATAATTATGCTCGGAAGCCAGTTAAACCTCCACGCTCAGGCCGCTATTATGTTGCCGCGTTTGTTTTGCACATATTTGTGGCAGTCGACAAATTTATAAAGCGTAACAATTTTTTTTTTTTTTTTTTAATAAAATGGCAGTTGATTTTACGGAAAAACTAACCTAAGAGGTCCGAAGTAGACCTTTACTGTATTTACTAAGTCAAAAGCGACGACAATTTGCTCCGATTGCAATAATTCAACCAACTCTCACGATGTTCCGCTAATCGAATTGCGACATATTATAATAATATAGTGATGTTTCTTAGCGGATTTTTTTCAGCGGTTTACTATCATTATTTTCGCGGTGGAGATATAATACCCGTCCTAATGCGGGTTGCAGACCAAGAGCTAAGCTAAGTTAGTCTAGCTTAGCTATATACGAGTAGTATAGCTGATGTAGTTTTACATACTTGTGTAGGTACAGATCGCAAACTATGAACAGAAGGCTAATAAGTATCGTAATTTTGGTATAACGTTCAAAATCTGGTCAAAGTCTCATCTCGGCGACAAAAAAATGTCAAAAACTTGTCAAAATGTAGGGAAATTAGAGTTTTTTCTTGACAGATTGAGACTGAGATCAGACTGTGAACGTTCTTAAAATTACGAGAATTGCCCCTCAGAAGTACGAAAAATTACCTCAGCTATGCAAGCTAAGCTAGACTAACTTAGCTTAGCTCTTGATCTGCAACCCGCTTAATGCGTAGGCTGATTCCTAAATTCTTGTAAATGTCAAGTTATCAATGTTAAAGTAGAATTATTATGACAAGAATCTGAAGGGATTCCGAGAAATTATCTCCTTAGTAAGGAAAACTTTAACTATCTAACTTCGTTACGAGTTCATTAGTAAAGTTAGTTTTTAGGGTTCCATACCCAACGGGACCCTATATTTAAGCCTCCGCTGTCTGTCTGTCAGCAGGCTCTATCTCATGAAATTTTATAGGTAGACAGCGTATTCCTATTGCCGCTATAACAAAAAAATAATAAAAATAAAATAATGTTAAAAATTTATCTTTTAACCGCCCGACTTTTATATCAGTAGTCGTGCCCCCAGCGCCCGAAAAAAAAAAAAGAAAAAACGAAACATAAATACCAATTAAACGAGCTATGATGATGTAATAATAATAATACAGATTAAACGAGCTGTGGTATTTGGTCGTATATATACGACCCTGGCGGAATGGACATGAAAATATTTGTCGGATTAATCCGACGTAAGCCGTTAAAAGGTTAAAGGGGGTCCCCATACAAGATACACGCTTTTTTTTTTTTGAGTATTGTGTTAAATATTGTACGGTGATACTTGGCCGACTTTTTATTATTTACGCAAGACTAGTAATTCCCAACTAGTTCCCGGTAATATGAGGTCTTAGATGATTAAAACATTATGAAAGTGTGATGGATCAGACAACTATGATGAACTATTTATATCTAGTTTAATTACTTATTGTTCCTAGGAGTCTTTGGTCAACTGGACCCACTCGAACTGGACCCGCGGGTCCAGTCGACCAAATCAAATTTTGAATTGGTCGACTGGACCCACTGTCAAATTTCATCATTAGTACAGTCAAGGAGTAAAGCCGAATCTCTCCGAAAAAAGAAGGAGACTGACTGATTGATATATCAACGCACAGCCTAAACCGCTGGTCCTAGAGACAAGAAATTTGGAGCATGTGTTCTTTGTGAAGAGTAGGTATCCACTAAGAAAGGGTTTTACGTAATTCCACCCCTAAGAGGGTGAATGGGGGGAGGGTGAAATTTCATGCAGACCAAGTCGGGGGCAGAAGCTAGTATTATTATAAATGCGAACGAAACTCTGTCTGTTACCTTTTCACGCCTAAACCACTGAACCGATCGTTATTAAATTAGACGGATACCTAGGTAGCCTGGGACCCGGAGAAGGACATAGGAAGGATTTGGCTACCTACTTTTTACCTCAGATATTTTTATGAAAAAAAAAACCGGTCAAGTGCGAGTCGGACTCGTCGACGACGTACAGCAGGTATGTATAGTTTTAAAATTATTTTTTTTTGTAATTTAACTTTAAATTGACAGTTTTCAGATTTTTTTTCCTTTATTTGTGCTATATGACATTGCTTCTTGCCAAATTTTATGATTCTAGGTCAACGGGAAGTACCCTATAGGTTTTGATTCCGGAACATAAACGCCCGTATCTTTTGATTGCGTTGACTTAGAAGTTTGATTTTTTCACTGCTCAAAGAGATTGCAGCCCTGAGTATTTGATATTAATTTCAAATTGATAACTCCAGGCGTTCCTGAGAAAAAGAGTCTTTACCGACGGACAGACAGACGGACAACGAAGTGATCTTATAAGAGTTCCGTTTTTCCTTTTTGAGTTACGGAACCCTAAAAAATATAAAATACAAAAGAAACGCAGACAAAGTCTCGGGCAACAGGTAGTCCAGAGCCAATGAAAACAAAATAATTGAGAGAGAAAGACAATTTATTTTGTGTTTGTTTGATGGCAACAGGTCCGAATATTAAACACTAGCTGCGCCCCGCGGTTTCACCCGCATAAGTGTCAATCCCGTGAGAATATCGAGATAAAAAGTATCCTATGTCCTTTCCCGGGACTCAAACTATCTCTATACTATTGTTGACAAGACATAACCTCTAAAACTTCAAACTGAAATATCTTTAATTCCTGACTTCCTATAAAAGTATAACTGAAGACAAAACTGTTCAGAAATTCAAACTCTATACTATTAGATATTTTTCATAGGCAGACGCAAATAAAAAATATCAATAATAATTTGTTTGGAAGTTCGCCGGTGTTCTTATAGATAAATCGGTTCAGCGGCTTAGGCGTGAAAAAGTAACATACAGACAGACAGATAGACAGACAGACAGACAGAGTTACTTTCGAATTTATAATATTAAGTATGGATGGTTATAAAATGCGAAATATTGGCGTAATAAACTCCTACCCTTTTGGGAACTGCAGACGAAGTTAACAAACCATAAATATTTACAATTGTGAATAGGGTTTGTTTGTAATAACAGCGAGGTAATTGCGTAATAAACCCATACCCACCCATTGTGTCACCTATTGTAAACTTTCTATATTTATGTCTGTAATTTATATGGTGTACATAATTAAAAAATAAACCGAGTGTGCTTATGACCACACGACTGAAGTGAAACTTCAAACGTATTTGGCTATGAGAGGAAGAGAGAAAGAAAATGTGCGCGCGCACTGCTTTCTCTTGCTTATATCCTCCACTCAACTCCCGTTCGCCTCGCCCGATCACACTTTTCGTAACGCGTTCGCCAGCTTACTCCCCAAGTCAAGCGTGCATAAAAAAGTTTCACTTCAAAAGTATTCTATTCTATTCTAAAGTAACAGTAGCAATGACTTTCATTTTGACAGGTCAACAACATTCATTGCGTTATTTACGTTGTTGAGCAGACAAATTTTTCGAACATAATGAAGCAATGGATTAGCAATGATCTTCAAAATGATCCAGATTGTGAATGCAATTAGGTTGTGGAATAGTGCATTTGATACTAAATGCTTTCCTTTGAAATATGGTTTGGTACCTTTATTACCTACTGGCTAATATTTTTACTACGGTTTATTTTTTTTATATTTTTATCCATTTATTTCAGGCATCAAGGCCCATTTAAATACATACAATACAATATAAATATAACTTAAAAATACTATAAATACATAATAATACACGGTGAAATTGAAAACATGCGACAAATCGAAATGGATTGTACTCGTCATTATGAACAACTTTTACTATGGGACCAAACCTGAAATCGCGAAAAAAAATCAGCTGTTTCCTACATTTAAGTTCGCATAATTCGTCAAAATGCAGGGAACAGCTGTTTTTTTTTCGCCTGTTCAGGTTTGGTCCCATAGTAAAAGTTGTTCATAATGATGAGTACAATCTCCCATTTCGATTTGTCGCATGTTTTCAATTTCAACCTGTATAAAGCTATTCCCATTTGCTTGGGGCTTGTGGTTAAGTAATAATTGCCGCAAGTCTCGATCAATAAGGTTAAGCTACACTTGCCGTGGTTGATCCGTGGATGGGTGCCCATCTTCACATACCAAGACCCCTCCGTGCCTCAGAAAGCAAGTTAAACCTTTGGTCTTGGCTGTCATTCGTAGAGCTTTGACAGTCATTACGGATCGGCAGAGGCCCGATAGTCTGACAACCGGTCTTACCAAGGGGTATCGTATTACCCAGTAACTGGGTTGTGGCGGATAGGCAGTCGCTCCATGTAAAATACAGATATTCAGCTGCATCCGGTTAGACTGGAAGCTGAAGCCAAAATAGTTGGGAAAAGGCTAGGCAGATGATGATAAAGCTATTCCCATTTATTTTATGCTGATACAATAGAATAATTAATCAAAGAAACGATGGATGGACTGTGTGGATGATGATATGGTTAGAAAGGGGGTGACTACCGAGATGACGACTAATATTATTATTTATTTATCAGGAACAATTTATATTGTATTTGATACATTAGATACATCATAGTTGATAATATAAATATAAATTCTAAAAGTCAACATGCAGCAATAATAATAAAACAACATGTTTACAAAAATCATTAATAATTATTAGCATTTTTTTTTATTAAAATGTTTGGAATATTAATAATAAATTACAGTTCGCCCATTGACTACAAGTTTTTATCTAGCAGAAGAAATGCTTTAAGCTTAGCCTTAAAAGAGCTAATCCTACTTATCCTACTATCCTACTAATCCTACTATCCTACTAATCCTATCCTACTTCCTACTAATATTATAAACGCGAAAGTTTGTGAGGATGGATGGATGGATGTTTGTTACTCTTTCACGCAAAAACTACTTAACGGATTTGAATGAAATTTGGCACACAGATAGTTTATAACCAGGATTAACACATAGAATACTTTTTATTCCGATATTCCCACGGGATCGAAACTTAGGCGGGTGAAACCGCGGGGCGCTGCTAGTGTTAATAAAATTTTCATATCCGCTGGTAGTCTATTAAATATTTGTACAGCTTGGTAATGAGGAGAGGAATGAGTAGAGACGTATAGAAGTGCGCCGACCCCTAATACATTGGGATAAGAGCGTTATGATGATAATCAGTGATCGGAATAGGTTGAGTAAATTTACCTAAACTTCGGAGAACAGAGAAAGAAAGTGGAGACTTCCTTACGACGACATTATTTTTTTCCGTAATTAGGGAAAAATCTTAAATAAGTTGAAAATAAGCTTTATTTAAGATGGGTAAAGGCTATTTTTAAATAAACTTGCAATTACCAAATTTTCGGGATTTTCACGTAAAATCCCGAAATAAATAGTCTAACTTTAATTCATGTATTCCCATTATAAGTAATGTATGATACAACGGTTAGTTTAAGGATCGTAAATATAATTCGAATATACTCAGCCTATTCCGATCACTGATGATGATAGAATAATCAAAATCACCTATTTTCTTACAATTACTCACAGAACTTCAATCTACAGAACTGTTCTCCCCATTAAAAGCCTGACCTCAATTCAAAATAACCCGAACTTGACACATCCTTCAAACCATCCTATCCCACCTATCCGATTATAGGGCACAATAGGAGGATCCCATCTTGATTCAAAGAGGTTCCAATAACAATGGTTGGGCTTAAAGTACGTAAGGCGATTTGGGGATGTAAGTGCGAGGTGTCGTTGTAAGTTTTATTTATTTATTTACTAGCTGCGCCCCACGGTTTCACCCGCATAAGTCTCCATCTCGAGGGAATATCGGGATAAAAAGTATCCTATGTCCTTTCCCGGGACTCAAGCTATCTATATACCAAATTTCATCGAAATCTGTTCAGCGGTTTAGGCGTGAAAAGGTAACATACAGACAGACAGAGTTACTTTCGAATTTATAATATTAGTGTGGATTTTTATTTTCTTTATTTAGGCAACCAGCCAACGGCAAGGTGGACCGACGACCTTGTGAAGGCCGCAGGAACTCGTTGGATGCGAGAAGCACAGAACCGGTCGAACTGGAGGTGCTTGGGGGAGGCCTATGTCCAGCAGTGGACGTCTTTTGGCTGAAATGATGATGATGAGGCAACCAACAGCGATACAAATAGTATGTTACAGAGTATGTGTATTTGCCGATTTGCATGTTTTTTTTTTTTCAGATTGGTCCATTCTATTCTATTATAATCATCATCATCATCATCATTTCAGCCGAAAGACGTCCACTGCTGGACATAGGCCTCCCCCAAGCACCTCCACTTCGACCGGTTTTGTGCTTCTCGCATCCAACGAGTTCCTGCGGCCTTCACAAGGTCGTCGGTCCACCTTGTGGGAGGCCTTCCAATGCTACGCTACTATTCTATTATAAGTGTCATCAAAATTGGTTCAGTAGTTTGCTTTTTAAACCAAAATTACTGTTAAAAAAAGACGGGTTGCACTCCGGGAGTGCCGGCAGAAGTGAAAACTTGAATATTAACGTTGAAATAAATCAATTATTAATTAAATTAATATTACTCATTTTTTTTCAATATTTCTGCGTCACTTTTTTCATTAATAGATGCACTTTGTTCAATTCAATTTCCATATTTTAAACACTTTCGGTCTTATTCTTTATTAACCATTCATTAGTTAAAATGCTCAATAGGCCTTTAAAACATTCGATAAAATTTTGTATTCATAAACGCTTCATAAACGTTCTATAACTAGAATGTCCTACGCGCAGGGGCCATGCTAATCTTCTCTGTATCGTTCCAATTTTAGTATTATGTACTGCCGAAGCAAGTACAGAATGTCCTACAACTTCTAAATGTTGCCATTATAATGAAGTCATACAACAAATTGGCCAACACATTAAATCGGCATACGAGAATATCTGTCTACGAACCGAATATTTGTGTCCATAGACATTATTACGTATGAAAAACTAATTTATTGTCTACAGTTTCAACAGTTTTGACGCGACAACGTCATGGTCGTCATGGAAACAATATGATTATGTCAATAAATTAATTTGATTTTGTATGTGTCAAACTAAAAAACTTTTGAATATTTTTTTTGTATTTAAAATAAATGAAATTAAGACTGGAGACTAGTTGCAATAAAGGGCAACGAATTGAATATTGGTTGGAGGAGGATAAGGTGTGTACCTACTGTTACAGCTAAAATGTGTTCAAAGTAAGTTATGTTTTGTAAACATTCTCAATTTCTTATACTTATGCTTGCTTTGGCTTCTAATCCTTAGATTTTTTGGAAGAATTGGTCAGGGAGTGGTCTCCATAATAGAAAATAAAAACACTGACACAAGCACTAACGCTAAACAGGGGCAGCCTGGCATGATTTACGAATTAGGTGCCTATCCAATTTACAATTTTACGAAGAACTTCGTTTGCCTGTACAAAACTCATTGTAACAAAAAAAAACCCGCCATAAGAATAATAATGACTGTTATTTTGATGCCGCTACTGATTAATTAAATCAGTAAAAATATGATAATGAAGAGAAAGAATTTATAACATTAGTTTTGTATTTCAGGTCAATAGGACTAGTAAGGATGGTGCTTCACTACGAATAGCAGAAAATGAAACGTTCTACAGAAGAGATGGCACAGATGGCAAATGAAAAGCAAACATTTTAAAAATGTTGTTCTGCTTGCACAAGTTTTAGAAGCCAAATTAGAGTTAAGAGTACCTATTGTTCAGCCGTGAACAGGCAAGAGTTACATACGCCAGCGTCAGCATCAAGAGCGACATACATTCGTTCCACATAAATTAGTAATTAGTAAATGAATAAATTAGTCATCAAGCTGGAGTAGAGTTTGATTCATCTTCCATAATTCCTCTCACGACAAGACACCTTTAGCCATCAACAGTTCTATGAGTCTGTGGGACCGGCAATGACAAAACTATTTCCTGTGTACACATTGCACGACGTACACAAACCCCTATTCCTACCCAAATTCTATCTGTTCCCGTAGGTCTCCCGTAGGTTTGTATGATAGGTTAGGGTGTTAGGATAACTAGGGTGTTAAGTAGTTGCTGTAGGTTTATAATCAGTAGGGTGAGGTAACCATAGATACCAGGCTCAATTGTTACAAACTTAGCCACACTGTATGCATTTGGAATAACAGCCGTACTAAGCAGTAAGTCCCGGTGCGTACAAGTATTATAAAAATAAACTGATATTTGTATACAAGCTTTTTATTAATGAACTACTCCCTAAATTTCTTCTATTTTACTTTAGATCTTGTTGGCTCAAAATATTGCCACTTCCACGTTGTCGTCGGTGGCAGCGCAGAGGTCACTTTGACTGCATGTTTTGGGTAGGACAAATAAGGCAGGATAGGAAGTGGAGCATGTTTTGCAACATAGCTTCACAGCCACACCCTACTGGAGCATCTCCCTGCAGGGTGTAAACTTCCGTGGTCGACACGGAAGCATTGTTTTCACACAAAAGCAGCAATGTCCCACAGTATTTCTTGTTGCTATAATGTGCTTCGTTATATTTTTCGTCGCTTCTATTTTGTATTGTAGGTAGGTATATAATAATAAACTAAATTGGTTAAACAGAAGTTCAAAATAAATTAAATACAACTGCGGCTCCTCGAAGTACTATTGTTTACGAAACTGACTTTTCAAACATTTGTACGTCAAATGTCATTTTCTTCGGCCATCTTTGTCGTGTCTCACTTGGTTCACTTCGGTTGGCGCCGCCGTAGAAAGAGATGGGGGGGGGGGGGGAATCTCTCCTGACGGTCACGTGTCCTGACGCGAGTTTAACATTTTTTACCCATTACAAAAAGTGTTCAACGCCGCTAAAGAAGTTTTCACTTCAAAAATTCATGTAAACGAAATTACGTCATTTGCAAAAAACGAAAATGCGAACCCAATTTCACTTTATAGTGTCATTTTTGGAGGTTGAGGTGGTTTTTTTTTTTGTAAAAAGTTTTTTGTAACGTAAAGTGTCGTGACGATCAAAATGCCACCCTTTTTTCGGAGTAGCTCTCATTCGCCAAGTGTGCAGAGTATAACCTGCGATAAGGAACCTCGTTCCAAAAATGACTACAATACACTGACACAGAGTTTCTTCATACTTTATCTCATTCGGCACCCCCACCACGTACATGAGATGTGTCTTTCGGTCACTTTCGGTAATTTCCACCGACGTTCGGGTCACGTAGAAATGTGTGCTCATTGTTAGGGCACTAGAAGCGTGGGCATTCAAACTATTTGTTGACGGAAGTGTACGTGATAAGTCGAGTGTGGTTGTTAGTGGATGCAGTGAAAGAAAAGACACTCCGGACCCACCATACCCCTGGCCATACCCCTGGGGGTAGGGTGGGCCTGAACCATACCACCATAGGATAGGTATGTAGATAAAATATTCTTTAAAAGTCAAAAGCATCCATCGGTTTCTTACTAAACTTCAACTATATCCGACGATCCTGCATACTTATCTCTTTTGTTGTAATAGTATCATTCTTACCGTGTTGACGTGTTTTGAAAATGGTTGAATTTGACGTAGCATTGTTGGCTATTGCATTAGAAGAAGAAGAAAATAATCATAAAACACAGAAGAGGAGAGGCATATAGAATCAAAGGCAGCTAAGCGCCATACTTTCAAAAAATTAACTAAGATGGAGAATAAACACAGAGAGTATGAAAACCCCTGACTCTTAAATTAGAAAAATGTTTTTTGCGGTTCCTGAAAATTTGACGTGGAGGCACTTAGCTACCTTTGATTCTATATGCCTCAGGAAAAGAAAAATTTGGACGACAGCCGACAGGATTCGGACGGATACGACGACAGGCTTACGGACCCGATCGCGCGTCGCAGCATACTTTTGGCTACGATCGCGTGTCGCGGAAGACGCCCGCGGTCAAGCTACTGTGCGCGGCTTGGTAATTTAGACTTTAAATACTGTATATGTTACTGTAAAACCCCGAACTGCGGTAAATCTTAGGATTTACCGGTAAATCCTAAGATTCACCAAGTCTCACCGGTAAAAGTCCGAATTGTTTTATAATAATATTTAATTTCGGACTTTTACCGGCATTCAATCGGTAAATCCTAAGTTTTACCGCAGACACCGGTAAATGTCCGAAATCAATTCTAAATGCCATAATAGTTCACCGAACGTTTAGCTTACTCGTACCTAGCCAAAGTAGGTGCTGATTAGCGAGAAGTATTTTTTTGTATTTTGTTTTTCTAAATCATGTTTTAAGACTTGACTAATAATAATAATAATGATTGTACCGAACAACGACTTGATTATCAAAAGACTGTTTTGTTTCTGAATTGTGTTATTTTATCTGCATTTAATTTTCTAAAGCATGTTAAACATGTTTTAAGACTTGACTAATAACAATAATATTTAATGATAGTAATGTTGAATAAATAGTTTCTGATTATTAACTGCATTGTTTTACTCTGAAAACTAACATTTACCGTTAACTGTGGTAAAAAATAAGATTTACCGACTGAATGCCGGTAAAAGTCAGAAATTGATGATTATGTAGAACAATTCGGACTTTTACCGGTGAGACTTGCTAAATCTTAGGATTTACCGCAGTTCGGACTTTTACAGTAACATATACACGATTTAATATCGTTTAGAGATTGTAAAATCCGTTCCGATCAGAAGCGGTGCGAGCCGTTTCTTAGAAATCATCCTTTACTCCGTAGCTTCGTTCATTTTATAAAATAAATGTCACTTTACTCACTACCAAATACTGTAACGTAATTTATTGAACAACACAACTTTCCGGAGAATGTTATAAGTAACTCAATTTTCACCTTCTCGTGCCGCTCGATGGAGTTGAAAATTGATGCGATACATTGTACCTTATAGGTACCTTAGGTAACAATGAAAATTTTTTAAAGGTAATCGGTTTCAAAGAATATTATAATTTTGTCTTATAGTTTAAAGGCTTCTGGGCCCGTTTGCCTTCAAAGCAAGAGTGAACAGGCATCTTCTGGGCACGCTCGTTTCATCATAAACCTCATCCATCGCTTTCCATCAAGCGTGATCCAGGTTAAGAGCAGGCACATTCAGCAAAAAAAAGGACTTAAGTAGGTACTTTTCACTGCGTAATTCTAGAAGTTATATTAAAATAACTTTAAAAGCACAAACTAAATATTACGATCGGATAATATGTGTTTTTTCACCAAATTTTAATATATTAATAATAATAATTTATTTAGGTCCTTTTACAAAGTAATACATTTATAAACTTAAAAATAATTAGTGGTACCATGTTCTTAACAGATGGTCTTAAATACTTATATAAAAGCTAGTTTAATTTACATGTTTTTAATTACCTATGAAAAGTGCGCTGGTACTGACATAATAACTTGTGGCGACCTGCCTGAGCTAGGTTAATAAAAACCTGTGTTTCAGGCCATCCCCATACTAAGTGATTAGCTGATAATTTGTCCATGGTTAGTTTTTTTTTTTTTTATAATACTATCCTATTTATAGTAGGTACTAAATACAATAAAAATAAAATATCAATCTAATAATTACATCATTATTGAAGTACTTCTAGAAGTCTTTCTGTGTCTGTGTAATCAAGTGTACCCAAATATACGCGTATCTTCAGACTACAATGTTTGTAACTGGCACTATAAATATTAAGTATTCTATTCAGCTTATTATATAAATCGGGTCCTAAATAGATATAGAATCGTTTTACAAAGGCATGTCTAGTTTGAGACTTTATGCAGACCAAGTCCTTCCTTCGCTTGTCAGAAGGTACTGGCTTGTAAGCGAGTTCAACGTGCTGCTGTAATATGATGTGCAGTATATAATGTAAGTACAGTAAATTTTAGATACATTTATCTACCACAAAGTGCAAAGTTCGACGGCTCATCTCGCATTTTGGCGTCACTACATGACATACATACTTAATCAGCTTATGTTCCCAGTGCTGAAATACAGGGCTCTTCTCGTTGAAAGTAAATGTTACAACAAAATAACTTTTGATATTGTATTGCAATTAAATGAACGAAAATTTAAAACTTATATTAAAAACACACTTTGTAAGCAAGCTTATTACAAATTAGTTAGAGGATTATATCCAAGATAAGAATGCTCGGAAACATGCTGGTCCTGCTCCATAAGACAATCTAGAGTCTAGACAAAATCAAACTGGCTGCTAATTTATTTGTAAAATTTAATATTTTTTGACATTGATTTAGATTCTGTGATTTCTTTAACTCACACACTGACATATAGGTATGTCTACTTTTAAAATGTTTGCAAATATGTCAGCACCATTTATCTATCACATAGTTAATTAATCTGTTATGGTTTCATTTTTAATTCTTTTACCTATTGTGATATACTTTGATTATTTACATGTCTAGATAGAGAGTTTTAGCGTCTAAACGCCAAAAAAAATATCAGCCAACTGTTGGCTTATAAGCTCTTCCCGCCCGCTCAGTGGCGACACTGTCATTGTACGGTAAACACGTGTTCAGTGCCATACAAAAATGACGATTTGCGCTATAAAAGTGTGCAGAAATTACAAAGGACGATTGAAAACAATTAAAAAAGTTACCTATCATCGGTAAGTAAACTTTTAATAACTATATTATAAAGAAATAATGAAATTAATAAAGTGAAATTTTATCAAAAGACGTAACGCCATTTTGACGGCATGTTTACAGGGTTGCCTGTTAATTGAATCTAAAATTTCCCATGTGAGCGTTACATAATTTAAAAAAAATGTTTAATCATGATCCAAAAAGTATATTTCGAGATTTCAAGCCACCATTTAACTGTAGTGCTGGATAATATAAATACATTTTAATCTAAATTTGGCGGATATTGTTTATTTTATTTAATAATCTAATTTGGGTGTCAATTTCGGGGGTCCTTGGGTGCTGATAACGAAAGTAGTATGTATATATTCTACGTATTATAAATAAAGTTTTAAATACTATCACAGCACACACAATAAAATTGTAGTTTTCCTATAAAAAAAATGTGGATGCTTTTAGTGCTGAAGCCGTTGTTGTGTAAAGGTTTAATTTATATTTTTTTACAGAATACCTAAAGATCCTATTTTAAGAAATAGGTGGATAGACGTCATAAGAAAAAGCCGCGGCGAGGATCTCTGGCAACCATCTAAAACAACAGTTATTTGCTCCGATCATTTCCGTGCCAAAGACCTGTATTTTGCCAACAACAAAAGTCGTCAAAGGTTAAAAAAGGAAGCAATCCCGTGCAAGGTAATTTTATAACTATTTTTGTTTTTAGAAAATACGCATCTTGTTCGAGTTTGTCTCACACTTGGCAGATTTTTTATTTTATTATATTTTACAGGCTTTGTTCTTAACGGATTTAGAAACAGATGATGATGAAAGTGACGGCATACTTGAAGAAACAGAAAAAATAAGCGATTGTGTAACAGATGTTTTAGATGATGCGGTAAGTGTTATTTTCTAACAAAAATAGTATGAATGAATAAAATAAGAAAGTGTTCAATGTTCTCTTCCTGCGTGTGTTTTGGTTACAATTTTTTTTTATGGAGCCGTTTTTCTGAATCTGCCGTCTAGTTACTATAATTAATTTAAGGAAGACTTTAGTGTAGGTACTGTGATAACATTATTACGCAAAATATATAAACTTAGTTTTATTTTCAGAAAATATCGGTATCCAATGAAGAGGTATCTTGTCTTGCTACAAATGATAACCAACATGCTTCTTCTTGCTGTATGGAAACTGCTGACAAAATGTCTAGCAATTTAACGGGCATAGAATCTGCAAGTACTAGTGGTTATATACCTGGGCAAGCAACTGGTAGTAAAATCGGAGATGGACGGAAAGAAAAAGAAAACGATATAATTGAAGACTTTTCAGATCTTGAATCCATTTTTGATACACCAAAAAAAATTAAATTGCGTCGAGAATTACGAAGAAGAATACGACTACAAAAAAAACAAACTCTAAAGATCCAATCCTTAAGACGTAAAAACCTACGACTTCAAAAGAAAATAGCTTCATTTAAACAAATTATTGGAACTCTAAAAAAAGAGAGATATATTGACAACGACACTCATAATATTTTAAGTGATAATGTGTTTGCTGCGGATCTATATTCAAATATGAAGAAAAAGCTACAAGGGTCCAAGAGACCGGTTAAAAAGTATGCTCCAGAATTTAGAAAATTTTGTTTAACGTTACACTTTTTATCTCCAAAGGCGTATAGCTACGTCAGAAGTAAATTCGAGACTTGCCTCCCACACCCAAAAACGTTATCTAAATGGTATTCAAATATTGATGGATCCCCGGGTTTGACAGAAGATGCTTTTAAAATGTTAAAAGTTAAAAGAAATGAATCAGACAAAAATATGATTTGCGCGTTAGTAGCCGATGAAATGGCAATAAGACAACAAACATGTTTTAATCGAAAGACTTTGCGAGATGAAGGTCTTGTTGATATAGGGAGTGGACCCGCTGACAACATGAATGTTAAAGCGTCAGAAGCTTATGTATTTTTACTTGTCTCACTAAACGAGCCTTGGAAATTACCGGTGGCTTATTTTTTAATTCATGGCATGACAGGGGAACAAAAAGCCAATATTATCAAAACAATTCTATATAAATGCCATGAAGTAGGCATTGACGTCGTGTCATTGACGTTTGACGGCCACAGATCAAATTTATCAGCCATGGAACTGTTGGGTTGCAAATACAAAAACCCAAAAGAGCTGAAGACAACATTCAAACACCCTTGTGCCGATTATGAGGTGGCAGTATTCTTAGACTTCTGCCATATGTTAAAATTAATAAGAAATCATTTTGAGGCAAAGGAAGTGTTTCTATATAAAGATGATGAAATTAAATTTGTATATGTAAAAAAGTTGGCCGAATTACAAGAAGAAACTGGTTTGCATCTTGCTAACCGCCTTACAAAAAAACATATTCAGTTCAGAAACTCTATAATGAACGTTAAGTTAGCAACCCAGCTTCTTAGCAGAAGTGTTTCTGTAGCAATTGAATTTTGTAGACAAGAGCTAAAGTTGCCCGACTTTTTAGAAAGCGAAGCAACAGAAAAATTTATAATGATTATGAATAATATTTTTGATACATTCAATTCTAGGAACTTACAGGCACACGGTTACAAGCATCCATTATTTCCCGGCAATAAAAATGTAGTGTTTGCAATGTTAGAAGAGGCGCAAGATTTAATTTTGAATCTAAGCCTAAAAGAATCCAGAAAAAGAACGTATAAGGAACATGAAACATCAAAGAAACTGGTATTGAAAGGCTATGTACCAGTTCTAAAATCGCAATCATTTACTGGATTTCTTGGTGTTCTGATATGCATAAATAGCTTGAAATTTTTATTTGATTCTTTGATAGAATCGAAAAGAATGAAATATTTAAGCACGTATCGCATCTGCCAAGATCACATAGAATTATTTTTTGGTGCGATACGGATGCATGGGGGCTATAATGATAACCCGAATGCTCGCCAGTTAAAAGGCATTTACAAGAAATTGCTTTGCCATATGGAACTTAAATCTGCTTCGTCAGGAAACTGTGTGCCACTGGAAAACATAAGTATTCTAATGTGTTCGTCATCCCTTAAATGCATCAATGCGACAGTTCCATCTTTGAGGAAAGATGACGACGACGACGAGGATGAAACTGAAAATATCGCCAAAATGTTTGATGAAAACCAAGACAGTAAAATTCGGCTATTAGATAATTCGCAATTATCTGAATACACACAGCAAATTGTTGGATACATAGCAGGTTTTGTTGTTAGATGTTTACGTAAAAAGGTAAAATGTGTCGCTTGCATTGAAAGTCTGATATCAAATGAGCCGTTGCAATACCATAAATTGGTTAATATGCGAGATGAAGGTGGACTTATTTACGCCTCTCATGATGTATATTCTGTATGTAAGACCGCTGAAAATGTTATAAGGCAGTTTATTAAACAAGATTTCATAATGACGCCCATTAATTACGCAAAAATAGTTTCAACTGTAATGAAACAATTTGTTGGAGGTACAAATTATTTTGAAGTGAAAACTGATCATGTCTGCGGTCTTCTGCATCAAGTTAATTTAATAAGACTGGTTGTCGGAAAATATTTGGATTTAAGATATTACTATAAGACTAAATTGGAAAATGTCAACCGGGATGTAACATCTAAACGAAAACTGTTTAAAAAACAAATCCAAAGAGAAGGTCACTAAGACTCCTATCTGCTGTATGCTGCCTGCTGTATATAGCATAATAACAAATTTTATATTTGTTAACCCTTTCTAAGGTTAAGATAATATTTTGACCACCATAAAAATAATAATGTTTTTAAATAATTCGGATCTAGAATTTTAAGAATAAATAACCTTTATTAGCAATATCTGTTTCATTTCAATATATTTTACCTAATAATTCATGTACAAACTCGTAATATGTGAAATAATCATAATTTAATACATTTCAAACAAATTACTTATAGATAAAAAATAAATAGATACCTACATAATATTTTTTCCCACCTTTTATGGGAAATTATCAAGGGCTGGTATCACTCAGTGCGCTCCCAAGTGATGCGCGCGCAGCCACGCGCTTGTAAAGCTACGCTTACTTGTGTGCGTAACACGAACACAAGCGCGGCAAATCTGGCCTGTTGTTTTTGTTGCGCTTGCAGCGCAACACTCTATCTAGACATGTAAATAATCAAAGGTGATATAGTAATTTAATCATTTGACTTTGATTTTGACAGCTAGAACATTCGAAACCATAGACATCCGATGTTCGAAACCTATTAATGGCGTAATACCAATAAATCTCATCTCACATCTATGAAGCATCGTAACGTCTTTATCTCAGTCAGTCTGATACAGTTTCAGTAAACTAAATCAACGCTTTGACACGGTTGTAATACCGAGCTTTACAAATACGTTGTCGTAGGCCTCCGGGCTGCTAACTAATGACAGTTGTACAAAGCGACACCTGGTCGGAGAACCACCGTAACGTTAAGTGCAGAAGGTCCAGCCGGGTAATTTCGAAACACACTCAGTAGCAATGGCTTTCATTTTGACAGTTGAACAACATTCATTGCGTTATTTACGTTGTTGAGCAGATAAATTTTCCGAACATATCAAGCAATGGATTAGCAATATCCTTCAAAATCATTCAGATTGGGATTGATAGTGTGTTATGCAATTAGGGTGTTGTATCAAGCCTTGTAGACTACCGGTGACCCCACGGCAGACCAATTTATAATGACTGATATAGTCGAGCGATGAAAACAAAAAACCGAGTGTGCTTATGACCACACGACTGAAGTGAAACTTCAAACGTATTTGGCTATGAGAGGAAGAGAGAAAGAAAATGTGCGCGCGCACTGCTTTCTCTTGCTTATATCCCCCACTCAACTCCCGTTCGCCTCGCCCGATCACACTTTTCGTAACGCTTACGTCACGCGTTCGCCAGCTTACTCCCCAAGTCAAGCGTGCGTAAAGTTTCACTTCAAAAACTGGTCCTTCTGCCCTCTTTTTTTTTAATGCACGTGACTCCTTCATACGTGACCCAATTAGGGTAAACATCAACCAACAGTTTTTGGTGGTTTGTAAAGGAGTACGTGCTTCCTCTAAACAAGTAGAGCATACATCATTACATGTTGGTTACACAGCAAACATTTTATACACCGTATGTTCTTAATTAAGAGCTATTTTGGCTTTTCGTGTTGGCTTTTCGCGTTTATTTGGGTGAATGAGTAAAGTAAATAAACTTATTTTTGCCTTTATTATTAACCGATGCAAAAAAGGAAGCAGGCAGTCCGCATTGACGACGAGCAATGGGCAGCTCGCCGTCCGGTAAGGACCGGGCCCGGGTCGACGGCGCGTTCTGTTCCACGCGCGCCTCAAAGAGATGTCAGCGCTAACTGACGGGGTCTGCTAGGGTCGATGCCTGCCAGTGTCGCGGGTTGTTCGAAAGAGTTACCGTGGCCCTGGCACAGGCAACTGAAGGAACACGGGTGGGTTTTAGTCCGTAAAATCTGACACGCCCTCCCGCTTTGCCCAGAGCGGGAGAAGTTATTTGATAATTTCCCACCCAAAAAAAAAGGCAGTCCGCCGTGTTGGTCTCGTGGTCTTAAGCGCTACTGCTGAGCATAAGGTCCTGTGTACGATTCCCGGGTCGGGCAAAGTGTTATTGGGGGTTTCCATTTGGATCTTCTCAGTAGCAGCCCGTACTTCGGAACAGTTCCCGGTTAATGGCAATAGGCTCGCCCCTAATACATGGGACTAAAACATAACTAGCGAAATGTGGGTATACTTTATGTTCTCCTCTGCCTAATCCTTCGAAGTCGTGATGGTATGTGTATGTTGTACTCATGACTGTTTGCTTATCCATGCTAATATTATAACTTCAAAAGTAACTCTGTCTGTCTGTCTGTATGTTACCTTTTCACGCCTAAACCGCTGAACCGATTTGGATGAAATTCGGTATAAAGATAGCTTGAGTCCCGGGAAAGGACATAGGATACTTTTATCCCGATATTCCCACAGGATCGAGACTTATGCGGATGAAACCGCGGGGCGTAGCTAGTATTTTATATTAGCAGCGCCCTTCGGTTTTACCTGCATATGTGTCGGGCCCGTAGAAATATCTGGAAAAAACTATCCTATGTTCTTTCCCGGGACTCAAACTATCTCAATACCAAATTTCATCTAAATCGGTTCAGCGGTTTAGGCGTGAAGAGGTAACAGACAGACACACTTTCGTACTATTAAGTATGGATGCTTGTTGAATAAGGGTTGATTTTTCAATCGACAGATAATTTTTATTCGTGGAATAAAATTGACGTCTGGCGTCTGAGATTTTGTATGGGAGAACTGTCAAAAATTCAGAATTATTCTCCCGATAAAGTTATATGGCGTTGGAAAAATCAGCCAGGAGTTGTATAAATAAGTCTCTTCGTAGTCGAAATTAGATTATACCGTTTATCATTCACACACATTACGTTGTAAATATTTCGGTACTTATTTATTTACCCACGGGAACTCTTTTCAGCTTAAAATTGTATTTTATTTATTTAAGTTGTTCAAATAGGGCAAGCAGTAGTAATACAGATTTAAATTATATAAAATTGCCACGTTGAATGGCGGCAATGCAAATTTTTTGGCCAAAGAACAAGCCAGCCCTCTGGTCACGTGGAGTGTTGACTTTATTATTATTATATTTATACTAGCTGCGCCCCGTGGTTTCACCCGCGTAAATGTCGATCCCGTGGGAATATCGAGATAAAAAGTAGTCTGTACGTTAATTCAGGGTGTCAGCTACATCCATACAAAATTTTATTAAGTTTGGTCCAGCCGTTTGAGCGTGAAGAAGTAACAAACATATAAACACACACACAAACTTTCGCCTTTATAATATTAATGTGATTTTGTCACATTATTTAGAACCATCATCAAACGTGACAGTTACATTACAATGCCTAAATACGTGACAAAACAATCACGACTTTTCGAAAAATCTGTAAAGGTCGATTCACACCAAACGAGAAAATGCGAATTTGTATCACCACTCTAACAAAAATATTTTTTGTGTAAACAGAGACAGTGTTTTAGTGCACGACTCATAGGTAATGCGCAGCATTAAAGAGCGCTTTACGATTGAAGAAAATGTTTGCCTCCTTTCTGCAACTGTTTCTGTTGTTACACTCCTGCTAGTGCTGCACAAAACCTACTTTTATATACCATTGTGTAGATAATTTATTGGAGATTAATTCTGTACTTGAAATTTCAAAAAAATATTTAGATCTTAAATGCCTTCTCTCTGTGAGAGGAAGTGGACCATAATCCACCACGCTAGCCCAATGTGGTTTGGTGGTGTATGTCACGTTAGGTCTTCGAATTTTTGGTTTTCTACCATGCCGGTTTCCTCCTGATGTTTTCGTCACCGTTTTGAGAGCAGTGGTGAAGAAATAATTTTTTACACAACTTAAAACGCCAGTCTGAGTTCGAACCTACGACCTACAACTCGTAAATCGCGCCCGTTACCAGTGGGCCACTACTGCTCACCTCAATTTAATGTAAACCCACCTGTGAATCATTCGTAACTGTAAGTCTCGTGAGGTTCTAATTGTAGACCCTCTTGACACGACCGTCCTTTGTTTTTATACTAATTAACGCCTCTAAAATGTCTGCGTTCCCATTATTTGAGGTGTTATTGAATATTGTTTTGTATGTCTCTATACAGGGTCCCATAAAAATAGATAGGCACATTTTAACACAGCACTCAGTACGTGTAACCAAAGGTATACAAGCAAAAAAAAAACACTGATTAAAGTGATTTTATTTTGACCTAATATAATAAATTGCCGGCACATTAGTGTACTTTCGTTAGCTGATTATTTTTCTTGTAAGTATCAGAGCCCTGATTCACAACCATACGATAGGCTATCGTATCGAAAACCTGACATTACGATAACCTGATTTGACTTCCCCTCAACAGCAAATAGCTGTTGGAAGAATAGCGGGCGTCTATTTGATTTAAAGTGACAAAATTTTCGGGTTTTAGACTTGTGAACAGCATTGAGAAGACTCGTACGATAACAATGATTAATGTTCAATACGATACGGAAGCTTATCGAGTGTTTGTGAATCAGGGGGCTGATGCGTTTTTCTGATACATTTTTTTACCATCGTCCTTATTTTGTTGGTCTGAATGATTTCTAAAAGTTTGTCCATCTATTTTAATGGGACCTTATATAACTTGAGGTGTGTTAGTTAGCAACTGATTTTGGAACGAAGTTCGTTATCGCTCGTTATACTCTGCACACTTGGCGGACGAGAACTGGACCGAAAAAAGGTGTAACATTATTATCGGTGTAGCTCGCATTCGCCAAGTGTGCAAAAGCAAAAGGAATTTCGTTCCAACCGGGTGACCCAAGACACCCCCGTTTTTTATTGTGTCACCAGGGAAAGATCACTTCTGATTAAAGAATCAATACTTATTTTATTGCATTATGGTGAATCGTCTTCACATAATATAATTACATATTTAATGTATCCATACTGATATTATAAATTCGAAAGTAACTCTGATTCTCTGTCTGTATGTTACCGTTTCACGCCTAAACCGCTGAATCGATTTAGATGAAATTTGGTATAGAGATAGTTTGAGTCCCGGGAAAGGACATAGGATACTTTTTATCCCAATATTCCCACGGTATCGAGACTTATGTGGGTGAAACCACGGGGAGCAGCTAATACAATATAATTGTAAAACATTTTAAAAAGAGTAATGGTGGAGTTTCTTGTCCATTCTTCTCCATACGAAACTACCTTTTGGGAGTTTATTGTGGAGTTTGTACTAGATTCATATATTTTTTGTAACTTTTGACGTTCGGTGATTCGACCTTGACTTTGACTTTATTGATCACCATCTTTGTTCCTTGCGTATTAACATTTCAGAAATACGTTAAAACGGTGCTTCAGTCTATTAAAAAAATTGTACCAATAAGAAAAACTCGATTTTAAAAAAATATATAATAGCGACTTTTATAAACTTTAATTCCCTTTTTTAGCTACATGAACACTTTTTAGTAGCTAAAGAAGTAAAGCTACTTTAATTTAAAACGCTAAATAAAAACTATTGGAACTTATTAGTTCAATCGAGTTATGATAACTTTTCCGCTGAAGAGATCCGTATGAGAACCAAGCTAATCTGTATAGCCCAAAAAATTTTCAAACTTAAATGGCAGTGGCCAGGGCATCTTGCTCGAAGAACAGATCGCTCAAAAATCAATCAACTCAGCCTATCGCAGTCCACTATTGGACATAGGCCTCTTCCAGGCTGCGTCACAACACCCTATCCTCCAACTTCCGCATCTAGTCTGTCCCAGCCACCTTCTTTAGGTCGTCCGTCCATCTAACTGGGAGGCGTCCCACACTACACTTGCCGATACGTGGTCTCCACTCCAGGACACACAACAACAACAACACAAACAACAGATTCTGGAGTGGCGACCGCGCACCAGAAGACGTAGCGTTGGAAGGCCTCCCACAAGATGGACAAAAATGACCTTGTGAACCGCGCGTGACCGGTATCAGCTGAATGCAAGAAACACAGAACCGGTCAAAGTGGCGTTGCTTGGGGGACGCCTATGTCCAACAGTGGCCGTCTTTCGGCTGAAATGATGATGATGACAACTTATCGACATAAAATCGGTCAAACAGCGATCAGCGACGAAACAATAGAAAATCAATTGTGTCTCATTAGCGGAGCTTGACAGATCAACGTGTAAAACTCACATTCGGACTTCTCAACCTGATTGTATCTCGACAATACAGCATAATCATTATCACACCTGCCACTAAGTCAACTGATCAGTACCTATAAGCCACCGCAGTGACTTATGTCACTTTACTCCTCCTCTACTAATCCCTTTTTCATTCCGTTTCCATGCGGTTCTAAATCTAAAGCGCTTTTCGCTTTATTCCGCTGTGTGTGAAAAAGGTTAGATGTCGCTTTAAATCTGTCGGCTTAGAGCACAGATTTGCTTAGTTCTGTGGTTTAGAGTGAGTTCTGAAATTATGGCAAACTAGAACTTTTTTTGCCTGTGGCTTCCTCCGCATTGAGGTCGGAAATTATCCTGCAGGAACGTACTACTGGGATAAATCCTATGTCCTAACTCAGGTCATAGTCTACCTTTTTTTTGTGTTTGGGGGAATCCTTCAAAAGGCATCCGACTTCCGGGGTGGGGTGGATATACCACATAGGCTCAGTGCGGGTTGGTAGATGTCACATGTCTTCGAATTTTTAGTTCTAGGACACGCCGGTTTCCTCACGATGTTTTCTTTCACCCTTTATGAGAGCAGTGGTGATGAAATAAATTACACAAAGTAAAGCGCATGTTTTGGGTTCGAACCCACGACCTACTCTCGCCCGTCGGGGCCAATGCCACTGGGCCACCACTACACTGCTGTGTAAATATTGAATGATAGAAATCAAATAGAATGTTACAATAGTAAAAACGCGTAGTGCTGCACACCCCCACGCTATTTCAAGTTAAACAAATATCAACTTTATATCAATGAAAATTGAGTTGATTTCAGAGTGACTAGCAATATTGAAAAGTTAGAAAAATCTTTGAAGTTGTAGCGTAAACTGAAATTTATTGTGTAGGAATTAAAGTTATTGTTCCATTAATTCATATTTGTTTACATTTTTGACAAATAAATCCCGAACGCAGATTAGCTAGTTATTTAATTAATAATCTCGTAAAATACAAAGATTCATTGATCTAATTGCATAGTATCGCGTTAAAATGACCAGTCCATTTTGTTTTGTAGCCCTATTTCAATTAAAATACCTAAGTAACTCAAATAAGAACCAACATACCCAAAGGGACCAAACTGATTGATGAGATAACTAATCGAACAATTTTCTAGACTTCTAATTAAGTACCTAAGTCTGAGGTACCTAGGAGTAAAGGTACATTACTAATCCTTTTATTAATTTCGTCTGATCACAAAATCCCAACAGGATTATCAGAGAATCCAGAATAATCGAAAAAAGGACAAAGATATTTACAGTCGTAAACCCTTTTTAGGTTAATCTACTTTAGGCGAAAGGTTAAATTAAACAATTAAGTAGAACAAGTTTTATCTCTAAAACTCGTAATTTTCCCGAAATAAATTCTGAAACTAATGAAAATTGCTCTATGCAAACAAAGATAGCGCCCACACTAGCGAAAAAGTTAAAAATGACATTTAACATTTTTTTGCGAACACTAAAAAAAAACCGAGTGTGCTTATGATGACACGACTGAAGTGAAACTTCAAACGTCTTTGGCTATAAGAGAATGAGAGAAAGAAAATGTGCGCGCGCACTGCTTTGTCTTGCTTATATCCCCCACTCAACTCCCGTTCGCCTCGCCCGACCACACTTTTCGTAACGCTTACGTCACGCGTTCGCCAGCTTACTCCCCAAGTCAAGCGTGCGTAAAGAAGTTTCACTTCAATATATAGAAACCAGAGACAACGTCTGTTCTAACTGCGACAGACAAAACAATGTCATTTCGTATAAAAAGCATGACTATAAAATAATAATACCATAAGGCGGGAGCTGTATAATACCCCTAACAATTTTCTCGAACCAACTGACAGCCTTTCTCCTGAGCACGTGTTACCGTATCCGACTTAGAAAACTCTAAGACTCGAACCCATGAGTCGGCCGTAGCAAAGACAATCTCCAAAGATGGAGGTTCGTGGACGGCTTCGATCTCAAGTGCGTATGCGAGCCACCTTCCATCCTGGGCTGCATGCTCTGTCACCTGTGCACTTGATGATCTTCTGACTGTGTCAACGGAGTTCGCGGAGTTCGGAGTTCAGCTGAATTTTGGGCCAAAGATGCTTGAACTTTTTGCTTTCGATATGCTAAGAAGAACAAGTATATAAATGAGAGATGAAATAAACTCCGAAAATCCTTAACAAAAAAATTATGTTTTTTTTTTAATTAAACTGTGCTTTGGCCTGCTGGACAAAGTTTTTGGGGGTCGCCGGCGGTTCCCATGGAAGGGAGAGTGTTAACACAAGCCTGTCGAAACACCCCACGCGTCGGAGTAGTTGAATGGACGCAGTGAAGTCATTGATTTAACAATGACAATGACAATAGTTGTGTAAACTTGGTGTAACATTGACGTTTCGAGCACTTTCTCTTATGTACACTTGGTGTAAACTTGACACTTGAGGATAAGTAAATAAATCATCTAATGAAGGCTTAATTAATTTCTTCTGACCCAATTATTAAGACGCCTTTAGTCAAAAACATCAAAGGGCAGGAACTTTCACTTTCGATCGCTTGTAAAAATTTCTTTATTAACCTTTTGTGACTTCTCATAGCCCTTCTAAGGGCCTGAAGAACGTCTATTGATAATTTTGGAACAAGATTTTCAAGGTGTTTTGTAGTGGGAATTAGAATTATTACGGTACGGTGTTATTGTTTGAAATTGTGTTGAATATATAGTGTTATTGTGTACGATTCGCGATTTATTTGCCAAAAATGTAAACAAATATGAACTAATGGAAAAATAACTTTAATTCCTACACAATAAAGTTCAGTTTACACTACAACTTCAAACGTTTTTTATAACTTTCAGTAGTGCTGGTCAGTCTGAAACCAACTTAAATGTCATTGAAATAAAGTTGATATTTGTTTAACTTGAAATAGGGTGGGGGTGTGCAGCTCTGCGCGCTTTTACTATAGTGTGGTGGTCCAGTGGTAACGGCCCCGACTTAGGAGTTGTAAGTCATGGGATCGAACTCAGGCAGGAGCATTACCTAGAGTAAATAATTTCATCACCACTGCTCTGAAAACGGTGCAGGAAAACGTCGTGAGGAAACCGGCATGTCCTAAAATAAAAAAATCGAAGACATGTGACATCTACCAACCCGCACTAGGCCCGCATAGTAGCTCACTCCCTCTCGAAGAGAGGAGGCCTGTGTCCCAGCAGTGGGAACATTACAGGCTGATTATGTACTCTTTCTGTACAGTGAACGAAACTGAACCGTCACGCTCGAGTCGGTGACGCGGATTCGGGTATACTTGGCTTCAGTCGGTTGGTGAAGCTGAATCTCGTATTCTCAAAAAATCGAAGACATGTGACATCTACCAACCCGCACTGGGCCCGCGTGGTAGATTACAGCCCACTCCTTCTTGAAGAGAGAAAGCCTGTATGCTAGCAGTGGAAACATTATAGGCTGATTATGCTATAATGTTAATGAGCTAAAGGTTTGCTTGAAAAACAAAAGAAAAACTGGATCAGACCAGAACGAGAAAGTTTATAGTGGATAAGACAGAGATAAAAACAGAAGAAGAACTAGCAAAGGATTGAAGAGGGGGTTAGAGGGGGGTGGAGGGGGGTTCCGGAGATCAGACCAGAATATCTCGAGAAAACCGCATGAGATTATGTTTCATTTAAGTGCCTTAGGGTTATTTTTTACACCGGACAATCCCCTTTAAAATCAAAGTCAGGGGTCAATTTTAATTTTTATAGGGGGTAGCGGGATTGTCCGGGGTAGCGGGATTGTCCGGGGTAGCGGGATTGTCCGAAAGGGTTACCGCTACCCTGGAGCACCAAGGGCTAAGTAAGGAACACGGATGGGTTTTAGTCAGTAAGAGTCTGACACTCCCTTCCGCTCCACCCAGAGCGGGCGGGATCATTTGATGATTTCCCATCCAAAAAAAAGGGTTATTTTGCGCATAAAATTGTCTTTAACAGACGTTTAAGGTAACGACACGACTCGAAACAACTTTCAGCAGGCTAAACATATTTGTTCTGTGCAGGAAATGAACTCGCGAAACATAGCGCAGATGCCATTTTATAGCTCAGGCATTGTGCCAAACAAATCTTGGTATGGTTGAATATAAAAAAAAAACAACTTTTGTGTCTTCAGCTATTTTTGAGGTTACCATAGTAAATCTTGAAAATCAACCTGACATGTAGTACTCAAAACGGTGGAGGAAAACATCGTGAGGAAACCGGCATGTACTGGAACCGAAAATTCGAAGATATCGGTACCTTCCGAGACAATGGCGAAGTCGAAACTTCTCGCCTTCACGCACACATTCACAGCGTGTTTTTACACTTGGTTATCACAAGTAAGGCGCGCCTCCCGTCGTGAGATCAAAATACTGTATTCTAATGGGGGATTTACACTAGATTGATTTTCGCCATGCGGGTCGCATACCAAATCGCCTCACAAGCCAAATCGCCACCCCATTTACACAGGTCGATAAAAATCGTAGGTACATTTTACATAAGCATGTCGACCTTCATACGGTGGGCGATCACCTGCGACTCTTCATTCTCATTCGCGATCGACTTTAGTAACCCGCCGCATGTGACCTGTCCCTGCACGGCAAAAGTTGGAACCTACTCTACTTTGGAACTTGCAATAATTGGAAGTTCCAAAGTAGAGTAGGTTCCAACTTTTGTCACCTCGTCCAAGCTGAATTGCCACTTAAATAGTCAAATTTCGCCGTGCGATGAAAACCGTGCGGCTATAGTCACCTGTGTAAAGCCCGCGGTACCTACCATAATCTCTACACTACCATACTATTAACAAACTACCAACTTTAAACAACAAAACTTCCCATTAGAAGTACCAGCGAACAACCACACTGTTTATCCCCCAATGGGCTTAGTAATTAACTTTTAACCCTTTCAAAGTTAAATAAGTACACCCAACAGAATTAGAACTCGCATGGGTGTTGAAAAGTAAATATATGTGAGTCTCATGGGGTTGGTGACTTTATTTTTAAGGTGTGGCTTGTGTGTGTGTAATTAGCACCTGTGTTTATGCATAAGGGTTGTATCTAAATAGCTAAATCGTCGAGTTATTAGCTTATAAAAAACCGGCCAAATGCGAGTCGGACTCGTGCACCGAGGGTTCCGTATAAAAATTTAAGGTTTTCGGATTTTTTTTTTTTTATGTGCTATAAAACTGCTTCACGCCAAATTTCAAGATACTAGGTCGACTGGAAGTACCCTTTAGGTTTTGATTCCCTTGCGAGTGTCGAAAATTTGCGGAAATTTGCGGTATAAACGGCTATATCTTTGGATTGCGTTGGCTTAGAAGTTTGATTTTTTCACAGCTTCAAGGGACAGTAGACTTGAGTATTTGATATAAATTTCAGCTTGATACCTCCACGCGTTCCTGAGCAAAAGGGTCTTGACAGACAGACAGACGGACGGACGGACAACAAAGTGATCCTATAAGGGTTCCGTTTTTTCCTTTCGAGGTACGGAACCCTAAAAAAAATCACATTTCATAGATATTGATATATTTATATCAATATCTAGGAAATGTTTATTGTACATTTGCATGAGACGCTGAAGGGGTGCACGTTTACCTGCGTTTGTCCGGTTTGATGCCTGATCAAACAATCGGTAATCACGCAGTCCATGACGAAGAATTGATCTAGGAACTACAAGTTTATTGAAGTGAAACTTCTTTACGCACGCTTAACTTGGGGAGTAAGCTGGCGAACGCGTTACGAAAAGTGTGATCGGGCGAGGCGAACGGGAGTTGAGTGGGGGATATAAGCAAGAGAAAGCAGTGCGCGCGCACATTTTCTTTCTCTCTTCCTCTCATAGCCAAATACGTTTGAAGTTTCACTTCAGCCGTGTGGTCATAAGCACACTCGGTTTTTTTTTATCATTACCTACTAAGGTCTATACAATTTCGCTTATTATGATAGAGGTCATGCAGTGTCATTACCTGCAGAAGCATTCGTCTCTTCTATTTTAGTATAAATCGTTTGCGGAACAGCACATATAATTCATTTTTGGTAGTGTTCGGAATACCGAACACAACCAAAAAATAAATTATCATATTTTCTTTCAGGACAAGCTTTGTATGAAAGAAAATTTTTGAAATTCGAAAAAAATATTGCACCCGTGCGGAGATGGGGCGGGCCGCTAGTGTTTTATATAAATTCCACAGTCACTATCTATTATCATTATAATCAAATTGAGTACTTAGACCCGGTATACTAACTTAAATACAATTGCAAAATGGCTTCAACAATTCTATCTTTGCCTTCAAATAGAAACCAATATTGAATACAAACAATCAGTTACTTGATTGAATACCACGTAAAATATCTGTTTTCTTGTCATTAACCTACTTCGCTGAGGGTGATGCGATGTTTGCATACCATAATTAGTTTGTTTACTAATTAGTACGTGTCATGGCTTGCAATTAGATTTATGGTTATATATGAGAATGAAGAATGCCTCTAGTTTTAATTTTGCTATTTATTTTTCTTCGTTAATTCAGAGGAAAAAGATTACATCGCATACAGTTTGATTTTTTTACCGGTAAAAAAAATCGGTAACCGGTTTTTTTGATTGGGGTCAGAAAAAAGTACCTAAGTTTATAAATAAAGAAAAATAATTAAAAGTGCTCACCTTATCTGCTTGTCGCAAAATTGATGGAAATCTGCAATGAAACAGAGAATATTATTAAATTATTATATTTTTAATAAAAATGTCTCAAATAATAAAAATAATTTAACCTTAAAATTAGAAAACTTCAATTGAAAATGATGTGTAACTTAATTTCAATTTTTAATTAAAGGTTGTTTAATTTAATATAATAAACATGAAGAAGGTAAACCACTAAAATTTAAAGTAATTGCGGGTAAAATTGTTCATTTTTTTTTTCAATTTTTAGTTTAAGTTTTTGAGTTAGCTTCAATAATTACTTATACGTATTTTTGCCACTTAGTTTATATTGATGATGTTATAATAACTTCCTGTCACTGATATTTACATAGCAAGTAATGTTACACGAATTTGTGTGGGGTAAGTACAACTTAAAAGTGAAAAATAAAAACTTTTTTTACAAAAAAAAAAAAAAAAAATCGACTACCAAATACCTACGACACTAAAATGTGAAAAATTTTCGGAAGTCGGTGGCAAACAACGAAAATACGAACCCAACGACACAGACTTCTGAAATTAAATTTGTTTTCTCCAATTTCTCCCCAATTTGTCAGAAGACGCGTGTCGCTTGAACGTTAGCTCGTGGCCACGGGGTAAGGCGATCGCATTCACCCAACACAAGAACATTAGAACAGTTACCATTTACAGAACCATAGCCAACCATAAAATTCTAACGATCCTGTTGCAATATCCGAACTAATGTTATTGCAAGGCAGTCAACCGTTAAGGCTTGAATATACGGCGCCAGAACGTGGAAACTGAATTGGAAATACTAAACAAACTATGCCCAAATCAATATAGATAACTGTTAGTTAGAGGCCGTTAGCACGCCGCTGTCCCGTGGGCCTAGCTCGAATTCAAACTATTTTAACACTGTAAATACACGTTTCACAGTTCATATTTATTTATTTACTAATTGCGCCCCGCGGTTTCGCCCGCGTAAATGTCGACCCCGTAGGAATATCGGGATAAAAAGTAGCCTATAATATTAATCCAGGGTGTCAGCTACCTCCATACAAAATTTTATCAAAATTGGTCCAGCCGTTTGAGCGTGAAGAAGTACAAGTCCCGCCACGTAAAAAGAACGCTGGCATTTACCTGCGCACTGAGCGATTTAACGATCAAATTGGTGATATGAAGGGAGCGCGACGCTAGTAAAGTAACTATTATGATTCTACAAAAAAACATTTACACTTATATTATATGAAACAATTTCAAACAATAGCCTAGCACTTTAGGACACGGCTGTATTCGTGCGCAGGTACACCCCCTCCACTGTCGCTTAGCATTCTTTTTACGTGACGACAACTGTAACAAACATATAAACACACACACATACTCACAAACTTCCGCCTTTATAATATTAGTGTGATAAAAGATTAAATTTACATTAAATGGAGGAGGCCTTTGTCCTGCAGTGGGACAGAAATGGCTGATAATAATAATAATTAACATTTTTTTTCTCTTCATAATATTTATATTAAAACCTCATCAAATAATACCAACTTCAACTGATGAAACTTGTTCAAAACTTGCCGTTCTGTCTTTGACTTCAACGGTAAACTTAGTAATATCTTGATTTAACTTCTTCAGGAGTTTGCTAGCTTCATGTTAAGTATAATTAAGTAGACAAGTCCTATTATTTTGCGAATGTAGTTGTCATTGAAGTCAAATAATGAAATTAATTATGTCTAAAAAGAAAAGTTTAAAAGAGGGTGTGAAAGTTACGAGTCTGTGACTAGGAAAATATAATTATTGCAAAAAGTACGATTTCGAGAAAAGATCCAGCAAATGAGAGTAACAAGATTATTTATCCTTTAATCTGTCAAGCTCCGCTAATGAGACACAATTGATTTTCTATTGTTTCGTCGCCGATCGGCGACGCGCGCCGCTTGACCGGTTAAGTATAGTACATACAACTACAACGCTTGCGAATGTGGTGATGTCATGAGCAAACAAAAAACCGGTCAAGTGCTAGTCGGATTCACGCACCGAGGGTTCCGTACAAATTTACAGGTATGCAACTACACGGTTTTCGGATTTTTTCCTTTAGTTGTGCTACATGACATTGCTTCTTGCCAAATTCCATGATTCTAGGTCAGCAAGAAGTACCGTATAGGTTTTGAATTCCTTGCGAGTGTCAAGACATGCGGCATAAATGGAACATAAACGCCCGTATCTTTTGATTGCGTTGACTTAGAAGGTTGATTTTTCACTGCTGCAAGGGACGCGTTTCTGAGAAATAGAGTTTTGGCAGACGGACAGACAGACGGACCACAAAGTGATCTTATAAGGGTTCCGTTTTTCCGTTTGAGGTGTACTATTGTTCAGAAAAAAGTCAAAAGGAAGCTCCTCATTTCTTAATCTGTAAAAAGAGAAGCAATGCCACTAACCATAGTTAGTAAAACTTAGTGGTAGGGGAGCCCAGAGGGTTTTTGAGCAAGCATATTCAGGGCGAGAAGTTGATAGCTGATTAGGTCTGGCATGAGGGGAGAACACTGAAAATATATTTAAAAAGTTTCTGATAGGAGACCCCTGGTCAGGAGACCACTTTCAGATTTCAAAAAAGGGCCGAAATTAAAGTGATCTTCAGAGGCGTTGGTTTTGGCATGATCGGGTCTGGCCTAATCCATAATGACTTAAATAGGCAAATCTGACGGAGAAATTGTGGGCTTTCCCCAAATCTGACGACTTTGAAAACTCAGATTTGGGCCATTTCGAAAAGGATATTCAGGGCGAATGAAAGTTATTCTATGCAATAGTGTTACGTGTCCTGATAGTGAATATATAAATATCTGACGGGATGATGGAGCCTTTTGGCAAATATGAGGAAATTTCATCAATTCAGAAAATTACCCAAAAGTGGCAATAATTTTGCATTTATCCCTAAATCAAGGAACTTAGTAGCTGCGATTGCTGTTTGCATTGGAAGGTGACACATTTGTGAAGATTTCTCCATATTCAGATGTTTGAAAAAACTAAACACTTGAACGTAGTGATTAAAAGTTAAGTAGCAAAATTAAAACATCGACGGAGTACACCATAAACAAAGTTAATTATTTCAATATTTTACTATGACAGTAAGAAAACCAATTATTTCAAAAACATCCTCATCTTATGGGCTATCTAACGAACTAGTAACGTTTTAAAAAATATTGAGAGATGCCCGTCAATTGTTTGATAAAACTGGCAAAGGTGGAAAGCCATACTTACTAAAATTAACGAAAACATTAAAGTAACGACTTGTTTACGTCGTAATACTTTTCTATTCGAGGTTTTATTGTAACTACGAACCTCTGCGCTCGATATCGTTACTGATATCGCCTCCAAATCTCAGTGATAGTTCGTTGTGAGAGTTTTGTTAAATAAGTCCCAACACTTCTGCTTAGGTCGCCAGCTGCTAGTTAACTAGATTAAATGACAGATCATGAGATACAAATTTATTTCTAACCGATTTCTAAAAGAGAGAGGTTATTAGTTCGTCTGTATATACAGGATGAATGTTTCAAGTCATCATGTGGATGACCAAATCCGAAACTATAGGTAATACCGAAAAATTCTTAAAGGAGTCACGGGGTGGATTTTGACGAATACTAAAACTGCATCATTAAATTTTTGAAAAATCACTTGCTCTAGCCAGGAATCGAACTCGTAGATTTTGAAAAAAAAAAACACTGCCTGTTTTATTGCACCCTCCGATGGTGTCGTTAGTAAGGATCAAATTCTGGAAAGAAATGATACACGCCAAAGTAAAGGAAAGTGGACATTTTTAAGATTAACTAAAATCAGATAAACAAATTGATTAATTATGGTTTAACAATGAATTCAAAATATAATTTATTATATTAAAAACATAAGTTAACGGCCAAATAACTACTGCTACAGTGCAAACGAGCAAATCACTTACATTCTATATACTTAAAAACTGTTACTATCTTAAAATAATTGCTTTTTGTTAAAATGCGCCCTTTAGTGTACTTTGTCGTATATCATTTCTTTCCAGAACTTGATCCTTATTAGCGACACCATCGGGGGGTATACGACAAAGTCAAGTAAAGGGCGCATTTTTAACAGAAAACAATTATTTTAAGATAGTAACAGTTTTTAAGTATATAGAATGTAAGTGATTTGCTCGTTTGCACTGTAGCAGTAGTTATTTGGCCGTTAACTTATGTTTTTAATATAATAAATTATATTTTGAATTCATTGTTAAACCATAATTAACCAATTTGTTTATCTGATTTTAGTTAATCTTAAAAATGTCCACTTTCCTTTACTTTGGCGTGTATCATTTCTTTCCAGAATTTGATCCTTACTAACGACACCATCGGAGGGTGCAATAAAACAGGCAGTGTTTTTTTTTTTCAAAATCTACGAGTTCGATTCCTGGCTAGAGCAAGTGATTTTTCAAAAATTTAATGATGCAGTTTTAGTATTCGTCAAAATCCACCCCGTGACTCCTTTAAGAATTTTTCGGTATTACCTATAGTTTCGGATTTGGTCATCCACATGATGACTTGAAACATTCATCCTGTATATACAGACGAACTAATAACCTCTCTCTTTTAGAAATCGGTTAGAAATAAATTTGTATCTCATGATCTGTCATTTAATCTAGTTAACTAGCAGCTGGCGACCTAAGCAGAAGTGTTGGGACTTATTTAACAAAACTCTCACAACGAACTATCACTGAGATTTGGAGGCGATATCAGTAACGATATCGAGCGCAGAGGTTCGTAGTTACAATAAAACCTCGAATAGAAAAGTATTACGACGTAAACAAGTCGTTACTTTAATGTTTTCGTTAATTTTAGTAAGTATGGCTTTCCACCTTTGCCAGTTTTATCAAACAATTGACGGGCATCTCTCAATATTTTTTAAAACGTTACTAGTTCGTTAGATAGCCCATAAGATGAGGATGTTTTTGAAATAATTGGTTTTCTTACTGTCATAGTAAAATATTGAAATAATCAACTTTGTTTATGGTGTACTCCGTCGATGTTTTAATTTTGCTACTTAACTTTTAATCATTACGTTCAAGTGTTTAGTTTTTTCAAACATCTGAATATGGAGAAATCTTCACAAACGTGTCACCTTCCAATGCAAACAGCAATCGCAGCTACTAAGTTCCTTGATTTAGGGATAAATGCTAAATTATGGCCACTTTTGGGTAATTTTCTGAATTGATGAAATTTCCTCATATTTGCCAAAAGGCTCCATCATCCCGTCAGATATTTATATATTCACTATCAGGACACGTAACACTATTGCATAGAATAACTTTCATTCGCCCTGAATATCCTTTTCGAAATGGCCCAAATCTGAGTTTTCAAAGTCGTCAGATTTGGGGAAAGCCCACAATTTCTCCGTCAGATTTGCCTATTTAAGTCATTATGGATTAGGCCAGACCCGATCATGCCAAAACCAACGCCTCTGAAGATCACTTTAATTTCGGCCCTTTTTTGAAATCTGAAAGTGGTCTCCTGACCAGGGGTCTCCTATCAGAAACTTTTTAAATATATTTTTGGTGTTCTCTCCTCATGCCAGACCTAATCAGCTATCAACTTCTCGCCCTGAATATGCTTGCTCAAAAACCCTCTGGGCTCCCCTACCATAGGGGAAGTGAGCTTAAAAAGACCTACCACTCCACATATTTTATACAAGAGTAATTTCACAGTCTTCACAGTATTATTTCACCGTTCTTATTAGGCTTAGTCCACAGAAGAGTCAATCTCTTCTGTGGACTAAGCCTAATAAGAACGCTAGGGATTGACAGCTCACTTCACGCTCAGTTCACTTAAGTTTTCGCGGTGAGATTTTTACAGAATAGATAGGTTATACCCGACCCTGATATGGCAAATCGAGCTTTAGAAAGGGACTGTATGAGTGACAAGGATGCTGCAAAGCTGAACTTTTTCCGATTATTACGTCACAACCACTAAATCAAAACCTGTGCAAGTGGAAATTCATAGACAACTCCGTCTTGAAGTGTAAATGTGGTGCTGTTCCACAAACCATGGGACACTTAATACCGTGTCCTGAGTGTCCTGTCAGCTGCACGTTACAGGAACTGATGGACGCTAGTGATGGCGCCAAACAAGTAGCCGAATTTTGGGCCGAGTCCATTTAGATTGCTATTGCTATCGACACGCAAAGAAGAATAATGGTACAAAACCTTATTTCTATCTCATAAAATGTTCAAAAGGATTCTGTTTTCGAATTCTTTCAACAAACCACAGTCTTTGTTAACAAAATCTGAACACGTGGATTTGAAATTAAATACTGTATCCACTAAGAAATAAGGAAAAGAAATCATAATATTGGGTAGTGGACTGACTAGGGTTGTCAAACACAAAAACAGAAAAGCCGGACGGTGCTGATTATTTTAAACTATAGCCCGCGCGGAACTAGTTGACCGCGCGTTAGGTATGTGAGCAGTGGGACGGAGGGGCGGGGGCGCATTACTCAGTACGTGCGTTGCGAACCACCGCCTGCCCCCTGTCCCCACCTCAGCGGCCAACAAGTTCCGCGCGGACTATAGCGACCCACCCCTGCTCAGTTCGGTTTTCACGACTTGACAAAACATCGAGATTTCTCACAAAAGCCTTCCGGAATAAGTTCACTTAATACTGGTGAAATCAAAGACAACGTGGTTACACATACATATATACGAAAAGTGCCTTTGTTTTATAATTATGTGTGTAGAAAATCTGTCACTATGTATGATGTTATCATTTTGTTGTTTTGGTGCCTTTGACAAGTAAAAGCACTTACATGAAGCCAAAATCAGTTAAAGATTAACCCCCTTCCTAATAAACGTATTATATCAGATGATGACACACCGATTTCTCTCTTTCAGTCGTCAGTAATTTGACTTTCGAAAGAAGAAGACAAAACGTTGTGTAACTATACAGACGCTATACAACGTTTATAATAGTAAGGCGGCAAGGGTAAAGATGTAAAACAAATGCAAGCTAATAGAAACGCACGCACATGTCAGTCATCGAGGTAAACCCCAAGCAAACCGCGATAATATATCGCAATGTTTGCCATATAACTTGGCAATGCTGCCAGCCTTTTGGGCACTGTTCCTGCTGACAGCGATGCGGACGAATTCTTTGATGCCCTATGACTATTTTGTTTATTTTTTCATATAATTGTACATATTATTATAGTTTGTATGTTAGCTTATATTATGTAAATGTCTATACATATAATAAATAAATACCTCGCAATGAGGTATCTCCTTCGTTCGACATGTATGTGCGAGTCTATTGGCATCATAGAAATGTAAAAAACAGGAGGTGTCAAGGGGGCGTGTCCGTGTCCACGCGCCATGCACAACGTGGGCCTGTACTCGGCAAATGGCCGTCTCCGCGAACTAGTGCGCTTTCAACCGTAATCGTGATAAAACATAAAAATGCCGAGTTGTTCAATGGTTTTCTGTAAAAACCGAAGTTAAAATAAAATCTTCGTATCTCATAGAATCACTTATCATCGAGGTAAACCCCAAGCAACCCGCGATAATATATCGCAATGAGGTATAGCTTCTTCGGCATGTACTTGCGAGTCTATTAGCATGCATTTGTTTTACATGGAGGTGACATCGAAGTAGAGACCTAAACCGCAATCGCGAGGTATCGCATTAAGGCATCATCGGCATGTAATTACCCTAAGTGGTTTTTATTTGCCACTAGCTGCGCCCCGCGGTTTCTCCCGCGTAAATGTCGATCCAGTTGGGATATCGGGATAAAAAGTAAAAAGTAACAAAAGTATGTTAATCCGGGGTGTCAGCTACCTCCATACAAAATTTTATCAAAATTGGTCCAGCCGTGTGAGCGTGAAGAAGTAACAAACATATTATAAACAAACACACACACACACACACTCACAAACATTCGCCTTTATAATATTAGTGTGATTGGTGTGATACAACAGGGTAGACACTGTTATTATTAAGTCAAACTGTTAATGTTCTAGCTCTTTCGATCCAGGGCTAATGTGGACCATTGTTCGTTTGTTTTCTCTAACTCGCCCCGCTATCTTCTACGGGGTCTACTGCGACGACACCTTCAGACTGTGTCAAAAAAGCCGCCAAACATGCCCAAAGAGCTGTGGGTCAAAGGAGACGCTGATCTAGAAAAATATCTTAAATTCAATGTTTGCCAACCCTAAACCGAATTGACATGGCCGTCCCTGAGTAGACCCTTCGGCTTATTATTAATAAATAAGCAATTATTACCTTCTTTTATAAGAAAATAATCTCAGAATATCAATGTCTAATATTATCTCGTTTTACTTAGAAATCAGGCTTATCGAAAAACAAAATGGCTTCTCGGAAAAATAAGACGTTATTACGGAAAGTATTAAATGGAGGTTTTTATTTTCATCACTACATAGTATAAAACAAAGTCGCTACCAGCTGTCTGTCCCTATGTATGCTTAGATCTTTAAAACTCCGTAACGGATTTTGATGCGGTTTTTTTTTAATAGATAGAGTGATTCAAGAGGAAGGTTTATATTTATAAGACACGCATAATATAGTAGAGAAGAACTGATAATTTTAGAGGTTTCTAATGTGATGTCGTAAATAAACACTTTTTTTGCGCTTACATTGCAAACGCTGGCTGAACCTTACGAGATAGATCAAAATAATGTACTACAGTATTGTACACATTAAAATAGTTCTACAAAAAATTCAAACGAGTACAAACGAAAATTGAATAATAAATGCGTCTCTTCCTTGAATTTAGCAAACTGGCAACATTTATTGAAAGCTCCCTTTATATTTAAAGTTTCGTTGAAGTGGGACTGGGCTGGCCACGTCTGCTGTTTGCCCAATCGAAGCGAGCTAAAATAACCAATGTATGGAGCTATTAGATAATACTTTTATTAAAAGAGCATGTCTTCTGTACACGATTTCATTACAAGCAAATCAAGATTTAGATATTTTTCACCTTTCTCTACCCAAATTCAAATTTAGTATAAGAAATATTTTGGCATCGAAATTTAAATAATAATAATGTTATATGTTAATTTTAAATTGTAAATTCTGTAAACTTTGACGGTGTGAAATTCTGGTTGTTATTTCACTTATAATTTACTTGTATAGTAATCTGTGGAAACTGTTTCTGGATTGTGTTGAACTAATTGTATATTTATTTATGTTTGTTATTGCCTCTGTTTGTTTCCCAAATAAAATAAAATAATAAAATGTGGACATTTTGGATGTTGGGCTAACTCAAAACATTTTGGCAAACCCTAAATCGGTGATTGCAAAGCGGATATGTGGCCTGGTGAATAATTATAATCCTATCATTATCTAAGGAGCCTAATCGTTGTTAAGGTACGATGGAGTTGGCGTATCCATATGGATAAAAACGCCATTTTGTGAATAAAGGCTCTAACTAAACTAGTATAGTATACTATAGGCTCTAAATCTAACGATTTAAATATTTGGGTAGGTTTTTTAAAAAATCGTTTGTGACAAGCCTATTTGGCTCTTGTCAGCATCTTAAGTAAGATTTGTATTTTTAAAGGTACAATTCTTATTATGGCTCAAGGTAATGAAAAAAAAAGGCTATTTGTCGACAAGGAAAATGTCTCCCAAATCCCTGAGAGTATTTCCCATTACTCCAACACATTGTATAACATTTTCATTGCGTCGCGCTCAAATTGCTGACTTATTGTAAAAGTGGCCAAGTGCGAGTCGGACTGGCACACGAAGGATTCCGTACCACCGTACAATATTTTTACTTTCTCTCTTTACTTTTCTTTTTGTACTTTTTATTACTTTTCCCAACTATGTTGAGGTCAATTTCCAGTCTAACCGGATGCAGCTGAAAACCAGTATTTTACATGGAGTACTTACTGACCTCCACAACCCACTCGTTACTAGGTAATACGATACCATTTGGTAAGACTGGTTGTCAGACTTTCGGGCTTCTGACTACTCGTAACGACTGTCAAAGATCCACGAATGATAACCGGGACCAGCGGTTTAACGTGCTTTCCGAGGCACGGAGGTGTCTCGGTATGTAAATATGGTCACCCATCCACAGACCAACCGCGGCAAGCGTAGCTTAACCTGATTGATCGACCCGTGCGGCTGTTATTATTTAGCCACGGGCCCCTCTTTAACTTTTAACTCTATTTTATTTTTATTATTTGTTGATATAGCAGCCATAGTGGTTTGGCTTATTCCCACCGGCTCCAAATTTTATTCCCAACGGCTCCAAAAATAAACCCACATTTATTATTTTTTTTTTTTTTTTTTTTCCGTTAGCCTGTACTGTCCCACTGCTGAGCAAAGGCCTCCCCCATTTTCTTCCACTTCTCCTTGTGCTGTGCTTTCTCCGTCCAGTCGGTTAGGAATGAGTCTAAGTCGTCACGCCAGCGTTTCTTAGGCCTGCCTCGGTGACGACGCCCGTCTTCAGGCACCCACTGTGTGACGACTTTGGCCCATCTGTCTGGATGCATCCTATAAGTGTGACCCGCCCAGTCCCACTTCAGCCTCGCAGACTTGCCACCAACATCAGCGATACCTGTCTTGGAGCGTATTGTGGTGTTGCGAATTTGGTCGGTGAGTTTAATCTTTAAGATACTACGCTCCATCGCTCTTTGGCAAACCTTGAGTTTGGACTTCTGAGCCTCTGTCAAAGACCAAGTCTGAGCGCCATAGGTTAGGATAGGCAGGATACACATGTCGACGAGCTTACGCTTTAGTGAAATAGGAAGGTCGCCCTTCATTAGCGCCTTCATGGACCAGTAGCTCCTCCACGCATTTTCGACTCGACGGTCGATCTCTTTGTCCTGTCTGTTGTGGAAGGAAACTAGCTGGCCCAGGTAGATATATTCGTCGACATAATGTATTTCCTATTATTTCCATTTATTATTATTAAATAAAATCATTCCCACTGGCTCCAAAAATGTTAAAGTACTAACTGCAAAAAAAATTGTATATTTACAATAAAATTAATTTATGATTCAACAAACAAATTATCCGTTAAGTCATTTGAAAGATTCTACTTTTGACATCATAATCTACTACTGACAGATGATATATTTAATAGATTCTGCATTTGACAGATTTTGAAAAAGTGAGACAAGTAATGAACATTTTCGCATCAAAAATAATACTACCTATATAGTTATCACTATATACAGGGTGTTACGGAAAGGGTATATCAATACAAACGGGTTGAAGAGTGTATCTGGTCTAGAATCTCTGTACAAAATTTCAGCTCAAAAGCATTAACTTTGAAAATGCTTAATATTTTTTTATTTCGATAGTTTATTTTCTGGTCTTAGAGAAAAAAAAACTGCAATAAATTATATAGACACGTTTAAATCATTCATAAATAAATAATGCAATTTATTTCATACTTCATATTTTTGTATAATCAAAATAGCCTTATTTAATTTAGTTTTATTTGAAAAGTACTAGGGTAACAGAAGCTAGTAGGAGGTTGTATAATACGTAATGCATAGGTACCCCATGCATAAGCCGCATGTTCTTCATGAGTTTTATTTTAGCAGCTATCTCTTGCATACTTCTGCTACCCTAGTGCTTTTCAAATAAAATTACAGATAATAAAAAGTAAAATTAAGTGGTCATCTTCGGTCCACATCCGAGAGAAATTCAAACTAATACCTATTTCCGTTCCAACCTTTTTATTTATCTTTTTAGAATAAAAAAAAATGAAATTCAACAATTTTATGCAATCTTAAAATAAAGTTTGAAAAGAGACTACCCTTGACTATACCATAAGTAGGCGCGACGTTGTGGGACTTACAGGAAGGTGAAGAGCGATGTAATGGGAATGCAAGCAAGACGTCTGTTGAGGAGCGACATTATGAGAAGCGACGTTCAGGGAAAAATTCCTTAGCATAATATATTGATTTGTGACTACCTTTGTACTGAAACTATTTACCACGAAATTATAAAATTAATTTTAGCAATTTGTGTTTTGTTGACCTTACGCGATTTGTTTTGGAGCCGCTGGGAAGAGTTTTAATATTTTATTATTTTAACTAATAAAATTGTGGAGCCCTTGGGAATCAATGTATGGAAAGAAAATTTTTGGAGAACAATAGATTTGGAGTTCGTGGGAACAAGCCAGTGTGCAGTGGTACTAGTATTGTGTTAATATCAAGTGTCTACCTACTACGGTTCAAAAGACACAGCTCTGTGACAGACGGACGGACGGACAGCGGAGCCTTAGTAATAGCCCGTGTCTCGTTGGAACCCTTCAGTTACGGAACCCTTATACAGATTAAAATTGAGACCTTGCGACAAATCGAAATAGGAGGTGGGTACTGTTACATAATCATTAGAAGTTGTCATTTCCCAAATCTAAATTCGTGTAATTCGTTCGTCTAAATGTAAATCTAAATCTAAAATCGTGTAATTATCGCCTTAAATAGTGCAAACCACAGATATAGATACACCTAGATAACGCAAGAGCACCTACTTCGCGTGCCAAAAATCGCACCAGCTTACGTTCCAAAATCATAAGCCGCCACATTCGCGCTTAGTCCTGTGTACTGCTGGCTGGGTGAGCGTGAGCGAGAGCGCGAGCTTGTGACGTCATAGTAGGCAGTCAAAAAATGGCACGCTTGGTTTTTATACAGTTCGTGATACTTGGCGTTATCTAGGTCTATCTATATCTGTGGTGCAAACTAAGTTATTGACTTCAAGTAGACACGAATTATCGTCGTTCCAGTTTTTTCTTTAACATTATGAAAACCAATAAGAAAGTTAGGGCCTGTGCACACCGCGTTTTACAAACGCGCCGTCGACGTGCATTTCTATCGATACAAACGCGCGTTTTTATCGCTACTAGCGCAAACAAACTGCTATCTAATTGGCAACACGTTGAACTAGCGGTAATTACCAAAAGGACGGTCCTACAAAAAAAAGGGCGCGCGACGACGTTGCCAAATCGCTCGCCCACGGGCCTCTCTGCCTCGGGCACGTTGTGCCCGTTGGCCCTTTCCTTAATGACAACGTTGAATTAGATATTTTAATTTGTCACACCTATTCAATTTCATCCTGTATACGAAGAATAACCGACTTTTGTCAGGTTCATTCATCAAATTGATTTGTCGTATTTCCGAAATAACTGAGGTGTTTTCTTATTATTATAAATGATCCTTAATTAAGAAAGACTTGGGGGTTCATTGTGATTAGTGTAAAGTGATCGGTCTTGATTAGAGGTATATTAAAAGCCTTAAGAAAGTACGTTGGTTAATTAAAAGTGGCACACCGTAGGCTTCACTGCCAACGTTGCTTACTGGCAATTTGTTACGTAATTCTGGGTTACAACGCGCTGTTTGTCCTGGGGCGTCTACCCCATCAACATCGATTAACGAGAAGCGAGTGTTCATTGCTTGCCAACTCGTTTTTAGTTGCTAAACTAAATCGAGTTGGAAACAAGCGATTACTTGCTGGTATGCATATGTACTGCGTGATCGAATCAGAAATGAAGAGATCTGGAGGAGAACCAAGGTAACCGACATAGCCCGAAGAATTGGCAATATGTGGCAGTGGGCAGGACACATTGCTCGCAGAACAGATGGCCGATGGTGTCGAAAGGTTCTGGAGTGGCGACCGCGTATCGGAAGACGTAGCGTTGGAAGGCCTCCCAAAAGGTGGACCGACGACCTTGTGAAGGCCGCAGGAACTCGTTGGATGCGAGAAGCATAAAACCGGTCGAAGTGGAGGTGCTTGGGGGAGGCCTATGTCCAGTAGTGGACGTATTTTGGCTTTATATTATGTCGTCATATATTCATCCTCCATAGAAAAGGGGGGAACGAGAATTGTGTTAAATCTGGTGGGCTACTGCCCGATGATTGATGTCGGGACGTTGTATATATTATGCTAGAAGCACGGTAAACTCTGCTTGCGCGATGCAGAATTTTGCGTGACGTCATGCGTAGTTTACATGTGGTGGTGTGGATGCCGCTACAATGTTAAAACAAGAAATTGCATGCGGAATAAGTGGCTGGCAGAAGCTAGTTATAAATAAGTTCAGGGTTTTTTCTATTGAAGGAACCCTAAATCGCAAACTTTTGCATAACACACTAACCGTAGCAATGAGTTTCATTTCAAGTTGAGTATAGAGTTCAACAACATTCATTGCGTTATTTACGTTGTTGAGCAGTCAAATTATTCGAATATATGAAGCAATGGATTAGCAATATCCTTCAAAATTATTCAGATTGTGATTAATAGTGTGAAATTAGGGTGCAGATACTCGTTCCCGTTCTCCGAATTGAACTAACTATCAACACAAAAACGTTAGACTCAAACTAAACTCAATCTAGTCATTTTGTATCGTCTTAATGAAGCAGGTAACATTTCGTTGATTCGTTCCTAAAAGCGTCTTCATTAACGTTACTTTTTCAGGCCATTTCTATGAGTTACCGCAATAGAATCACTTACGGGATCAAGTAACAGGTATTGGGGTAGCTTGGAGTATAAAGACTGGTTGTAGAGCGCCTTTTAGTTGTAAGTGCAATTGCATGGTCAAGCAACGAAAGTACATCGAACAAAAAATAAATAAAAAATGGAGTCGCGCAATGATAGGTAGGAGTACCTATATTGGCGTGCTTTAATATCCCACTTATCCTACTAATCCTACTAATATTATAAATGTGAAAGTTTTGATGTTTAACGATGTTTGGATGTTTGTTACTCAATCACGCGTAAACAGTAGAACAGATTTGAATGAAAATTGGCACATAGATAGACTATTTCCTAGATTAACACATAGGATACTTTTTTATCAGGGTAATGTGTTCCCTTGGTTCCCTTAGTTCAAGGTTACTTTTTACGCGGGCGAAGCCGCGGGCAGTTCGTATCGTTTCCTTAATAATGGTAACTAGCCTTTGGCAAGATACTGGGAACCGTCAACCTTCCTCACAATTAATGACCGTAACTTCCATGACTTCTTTTCTCATTACTCTAAAAAGACGCACTTCTGTGCAAGATGGTTATGAAAGAAAGAAAACGGTTGCTATTTTCTCTAGAAATCTGAGTGACACTAGCAAAATCATTTCGTCAGCACGATTAATATCGCGCTGACGAAATGATTTTGTAGTACAGAGCTCCACTTCAAAGGGGCAATTCTCGTAATTTTAAGAAAGTTCACAGTCTTAATCTCAGTCTCAATCTGTCAAAACCCCTACATTTTGACAAGTTTTTGACATTGATTGTCGCTAAAATGAGATTGCAGGATAGCCTTTTTATGAATAAAACAAGTTGTACTTATGAACAGCTTGTTTTATTTATACTCTGAAGTGGAGTTTTAGGCAGTTATTTTATTTAGGAGCAAGATACCATTTAGATAGTGTCCATCTACACAGAACATCTTTAAATACGGAGTCCCGTGTTACTCGAGAACGCTTTCAGTAACTATGAACGAAACGATCAGTAAATTGTGTTTGGGTGCTTTGTTGGTAAGGCAGTGGTGGCTCAGTGGCACAGATATAGAAAGACCTAGATAACGCACGTATCACGAACTGTATGAAAACTAAGCGTGCCACTTTTTGACTACCTACTATGACGTCACAAGCTCGCGCTCTCTCGCTCACGCTCACCCAGCCAGCAGTACGCAGGACTGAGCGCGAAAGTGGCGGCTTATGATTTTCGATCGTAAATTGGTGCGATTTTTGGCACGCGAAGTACAGGTGCTTTTGCGTTATCTAGGTACTCGTATATCTATATCTGTGCTCAGTGGTAACGGCCACGACTTACGGCCACGTTTTACTTAATAAATTAATATGATGTTTTCTTTTGTGGGGGCATGAACCGCAATTAGCATAGATATATGATTTCTATGGCAATTAGTGTATTCAGTTGTAATATCAGTTTAAAAAATCTGTTTTTTTTTGTGAGTAAACATCACAGACGTGATTGGTATCGATATCGAAACACGTAAAAGCGTATTTTCTCAACTCATAAAGAAAGAAAAAAGTTTATTCGAACACAGTTCGTGAAACACAAAATACATACATACAACAAGCAACAACACATAGGTAAAGTCAAAGTCAAAAGTCAAAGCATTTATTTCAAATAGGCACAAAAAAGGCACTTTTGAACGTCAAAAATGATCTTAAAATAGAATTGATTCTAGTCGCCCATTCCAAAAGGTAGTTTTCGTATGGAGAAGAATGGGCAAGAAACTCCACCGTTACTCTTTTAAAATGTTTTAGGTACAATATTTTGCATGGGTACATTAATTATATAATAACATGTGAGGACGATGCACCTAAAATAAAATTACTATACCACAATAGGTAAAAGAATTAAAAACGAAACCATGACATATAAATTAATTATCTGATAGATACATGGTGCTCACAGGGATTCGGATAGTGACCGCCGAATGGGACAGACGTGTCGTGTCCCGCTTTTGGTTTTTACTTGACGCAATGTGCACAACACGTGGCGGACTCGGAGTTTGAAACTCGAATTTGAAATACGAACGCTGCAGCAATTGTGGTTTATAGTGGGTGCAAATTAAAATACCTTAAAAAGGTGTTGAAGTGGCATACGTGTGTTCCCTCTACAAGCCCGAGACCTAGGCCTGCCGACCGAGGATCTTGGTGACGTCGAAAATCTGGTGAGATCTTTCCATAATTATATTTCAGGGATCTCCATTGGAAGCTGTATCCGGCTGCGTTTTACTTTGATAATTTCGAATTTTGAAGCCACGCGAATTTAACATCATTGTAAGCTATAAATAGCTAAGCTTTAGGGAAACGTTTGCATATTAATTATATAGTCTGAGGGTGGGATAAACTAATACACTCTATTATTCTAACTTAAAATACGGTATCGCTTTAGAATTCGTACTTTACGATTTCCTTAATTTACCATTGTACTAAATTATTGCATAGCTTGTAAGTCAAGTTTGTATTCGCGTCAATTTGGACTCGAAGTTCAAAAAAAAAAAAGGTTAAGTAACAAAAAACAAAAAACACATTTCTAAAGATTTCATAAGTGCGAAGTTCATAAATTTACGCTCGCCTGTCAGCTTTAGTGATTCCCAAACCCAACACGTGTGCCGAGAAGGTCTCGAAATACCATAAAAACAAAAGGGTTTTTAAAATGGCAATTGTGCGTATGACAAAAGACGGGAACTGTTTGTTTAGAGCTATAGCCCATCAAATAAATAATTTAATGGGTTTAACTTTTGATCACGCGTCTGTCCGTCAAGACCTCGCTTCATATGTTTTGGAGCATCGAGATGACGACAGAATTCACCTAGCACTTCTAAATAATATACAAGAATTTCGCCATAACAGCAATCTATCCCAGGAACAAAGGATAACAAAATACATAACCACCCAGTTTAACAAGACGTTCTGGGGAGGAGAGGACATTCTAATCGCCGCGGCCGAGTTCTATCTTGTAAATTTGCACGTGCACTCGGATACAAGAGACACACTTGTGTATTCACCTACCGGCGAACCAGTACCCGGCAACATACACATCCTCTACAAGGACCAGCACTACGATAGCTGGGTCACGACCGATGACGAACATTACAACAGCAACCTGATAGATCTCATACAAGAAACAAACAACGTCAAAACAACACAACATAACAAGCCTTTAGTTAACCAATACAACCCACGTGAAGAGCAAGGCCAACCGACGAAACCCCAGTCTCAAACGGAAAGCCCCCAATTAGCTAGCTCATTAACACAGTATGAACGGCAAGCATTAATGTATACACAGTTATCAGATGTAGTCGCAGATGTTACTGGGTTCACAATACTTAGAAATCAGCCGTCTACCGCAATAAAATATACTTGCCCAGACTTGCGTATTGCAACTTGGAACGTCCGTGGGGCCTCAAAACCGGCCAAAAAAGATAAAATAGATGCTGAACTTTCAATTAGGGGCATTCATGTAGCCTGCATACAAGAATCATTTATGAACTCTGGAACATTCAGCTCTACACACTACGCATGGCACCTCTATGGAACCGCAGGTAAAGCGCACCGGGGACTTGCGATTCTAATTAGAAAAGATACCCAAATTGAATTAGTTAACGGAAAAAGGGATACAGACGCGATGTCAGCTACTCTTAAGGTTGACAGGGGAAATGATAGGCCTGCTCATCTGTATATAATCAATTCTCACATCAACAGTTGTACATCTATAGCAAACAGATCCTTCACAGGCTTATTAAACTTGATCAGACAAAAACCAAGGAAATGTACTTTAATAATTCTTGGCGACTTTAACGCTCATATTGGTCGACATGATACACAAAGTTTCCAACGCAAAGGGCTGATCCAACAAAACCTACACCATGACCTTTCTAACTACAATGGGGAAATGTTAATGGATATAGCCAACAGGGAAAAACTTCAAATAGAAACGACAAAAGCGAGATCATCATGCAGGATAACATGGTCAAAGGGCACTCAGAAATCTCAATTGGATCACATCATAACGCCACATTCAACAAAAAAACTCTTCGAACATATTAAAGGCGAATGGGCCGCTAGGGGCACATCCGACCATAAAATAATCTGGGGTCTGCTAAGAATAAACAGAATTTCAAACAAAAAAGAAAACACAAAACACAATAATACACAAAGACAACAGCAAGCCGTGAAGGAAACAACAATTGCGGCCAAGGACTTCAACTATAAACAGTGCTATTACGCCGCCCTTAACAGTAAATTCACGAAAAAAAAATTCCAAGAATGCGTAACAAAAAAACTAAAAGACATAGGAATCAGCTCAACGGACGAAAACATCGAAATACCCTGGAATACCATAACGGAAATATTAAAGGCGGCTGCCCAGGAAACTCTGATTTTTCAGCCAGTTCTCTCCAGAGACCATCGACTAGCTCTTGCTAACCTACAAAAGGCGAAATTTTTACAAAGTAGGCAACCAGATAATCCAAATAGGCACAACCTAGTAAAAGAACGTCAGGCAACACTTCAAAAGGTCAAATATCAGGAAGAGCAAAAAGCATGCAGGACCTGCCTCAACGGTCTGGGGAAAAACCACCCTGCAAAACGCATGCAGATGTTATACTTTTTTTACGGCAGAAACAAACTTCAAACCAAACGTCGAAAAAAATCTACTTATATACCGATGACCAAATGGGAGCAAATATTAAAAAAATCCGAGGGCCATCTTATACCAATAGTTAATATAAAAAAGCCGATAACCGAAGTACAGTGTGATGGACCCACTGCGGATGACGTAATGGGAATCATTAATAAAATGCGGAACGGGACAGCTCCCGGAACTGACCAAGTGGTAATCGAGCTTTACAAAGCAATGCCCCAAATAATTCTAGAAGCCGTCACCAATCACATGAATAAAGCTTGGACACTAAACGAAGCACCTGACACGTGGCTGGAGACAGTACAGGTACCAATTCCAAAAAACAATAACCCTAAGGATGTGAATGAATATCGCCGCATATCGGTTTGCAATACGGGTTACAGAATTTACGCCTCCTACGTGCTTAAAAAACTAGATGAGATTATAACGGAATTAGGCAACTACCAAGCTGCTTTTTTAAATAATAGATCAACAGACGACCATATCTTTACGCTTAAAAGGACCTTAGACGAAGAATGGCGTGCAGGTAAAAGAATTTATGTACTCGCCCTCGACATAGAAAAGGCCTTTGACAACGTCGACCTCAATGTACTAAGGGATATCCTATTACAACGAACCAACAAATCGCTAACCAACAGGATAATCAAGGTATGCATGAATGAACGTACATGCATCAAATGGTGTGGCCAGCAAAGTAGTTGGATTATTAAGGGAAAGGGAGTTAAACAAGGTTGCCCTCTGTCCCCTCGCCTGTTTACACTGGTCATCGACGAAGTCCTTAGAACTCTCGAAGAGGAAACCCAATTAATAAAACTTGACCAGGATCGTGAAATCTCACTCCCCCTAGTACTATCATTTGCGGACGACCTTATCATCATTACAGATGACCTAAAAGGGTTAGAAGGTATCGTATACCATATTAAACCCCTACTAGATAGTGTAGGCCTCCAAATTAACGAAACAAAAACAAAAATACTAATTAGGGACCCCATAGCTACACAGATAACGACACACATAACCCTTAATGGAATAAATATAGCGACATGTGACGAAATAAAATACCTAGGTACATACATAACGTCTACATTAAGCAGAAAAAGAACTAAAAAAACGTTGCGAACAGGCCATGAAAAACGCCAAATCGTTAATACCATTCATAAATAACTCAAATATGGACTGGAAATTAGCCAGACTTATGTATCGAATGGTGATCGTACCGTGCATGATACATGGTTTGAAAGTATCGGCACTTACCAAAGCCAACAGGTCAAGACTCAGAAGATACGAGCGAGTTATCATGAGAGACTTGATTAACCACTCTAGGAATAAACCAAGACAAAAGAAAATGCATGAAATCTTAGACGGAAAAACAGTAACCAAACGCATCAAGAACCACAGGATGTGCTACCTCGCACATGTCTACAGGCGCCGCAAACCACACCTGCTGCATGCAGCAATGCAGTACAAGGCCAAATCCAGGAAGGTCGGCCGACCTATTTACACATGGAACGACAATTTAAAACAGGACATGAAGTACTTTGACAAGGAAATCAACTTTTGGATGAATACAGCCGAAGACAGAAGTAAGATCAAGATTGCTGCTAGTGAGATTTACAAAAAACCGGAAACGGAGAGTAGCGAAACATCCGATGACGACATGGAAAACAGCAACATCCAACACAACACAACAGAGCAACGATACAAAAGAACCGAGAAAGCAGTAGAATCCCGCCAAAAGACTCAACGATGAAGCTCGACCTGAACCAGCCTGACGGCAAGGTCGTTAAAAGATGCCCATCCATAGATATAATTACCCGTCTTTCCACTAGTCCAATGCTTACTCTAGGATGCATATCCGGTAGGCTCTTAAATCCTTACCTATCCCTCGGGCACGTCTTCCCTACCATTACCGCGCCCCCCGGTCTATTCCTTGATATGCAATGGTCGCTGTAGCACCATGAAAATGAGGCTACAGGAGCTAGTGCGAATCTTGGGGTTCATTCGATTAATCGAGTCTGGTTTAACCACGCTGGGATCGGTGCAATTCATTCATTCATTCATGATAGATACATGGTGCTCACATATTTACAAACATGGTACAAGCAAAACGATTTTTATAAAAAAAAAAAAAAAAAAAATACAAGTAATAAGTCAGGGTGTGAGTAATGAATGTAAAAACTAATAAAAAAAAAATTACAATTAAATTAGCAACCAGTTTGATTTTGTCTAGACTCTAGATTGTCCTATGGAGCAGGACCAGCATGTTTCCAAGCGTTCTTATCTTGGATATAATATTCTAATTTATAGTATGCTTGTTTACAAAGTGTACGTTTAATGTGAGTTTTAAATTTTCTTTCATTTAATTGCAATATATCACAAGGTACTTCATGTAACAACACTAGCAGCAGTCGTTGACCCCTAAAAAACAAACATTAAATCTTTTTTATTTTTATTTTATCGTGTTTATCGATAACCATCACGTCTGCAGAGTTTCTAGCTAGCTAATTAATTTAATTTGGCCCTGTTTATTTAATAGAAAACAAAAATTGACTAAACTTCAGCTATATCCGACGACACTGGTTACTTATCTCTTTTGGTGACTGTACAACCATCACCAAAAGTGCCGGTTACGTTATGAACTAAACGTGGAGCACTTCAATATGTAATCTAGATAATCCGCGCGTTATTAGCAGGTACGCTCGCTAACAAAGTGTTTTTGTTTTAGATTTAGATTAACGTAATGTTGAGGAAAAATGTTCGAAATGTGAGGTTTTCTTGTTTGTTATTTGTAACCAGCTGAACTTCGAGTAATAGTGTACTTAATAAAGAGTTTGTATTTTACACCAAGCTTTTTTATGCTAATTATAGATACTTTTACATCATTAAAAGGCCTTAAAATAACAATAATAATGTGTACAAGTATGTATAAAGAAAATAATCATAGGGCATCAAAAACTTCGTCTGCATCGTTGTCAAGAGAAAAAAAGTGCCCAAAAAGCTGGCAGCATTGCCACGTTGTATGGCAATGCTGATTCTTTGGCCAGAAATTAAGTGGAGAGTCGCCCAACGGCTTGGCGATGTCTCGAAAAACTAAGTGGGCACTCGGACCCCATTATTATTTTTACCTTTTGAATTTAACTCAAGACGGAGTAAAAATATTCTGGGTTATATTTTTCGATGAACCGAATTTTTTTGACCTGACATTTTTTCAAGTACCTACTTAATTACCAAATTTTTTAAATATTTTTTTTTTTGCAATAAGCACTTAATAATAACACCGATCCTGACTGAAAAATATACAGTTGTCTTACTTAAGGTGAATGCGCAGTGGTAGCCCGCGAAATTCAATTTTTCTTACGTTTTGCTAATTGCGATTTTTTCGTGAAATAACGAATGCAACGTTGAAATACGACACTTTACATAAGCCTATGGGTTCGAAAATACTATGTTCGTAATAACATAAAATTTCATTCAAAAAATAAAGGAGAAAATTGCCTTGAAAATAAAGCCAAGTGTATACATACTTATAGACGTGATTGTACCATAAGAACAAAATCTCTTATGGAAAAGTCCTTAAAAGTGCTTAGTGTAATCGTATTACCCAGTAACTGGGTTGTGGAGGTCTGATAGGCAGTCGCTCCATGTAAAATACTAGTATTCAGCTGCATCTATTTAGACTGGAAGCCGATCCCAACATAGTTGGGAAAAGGCTAGGCAGATGATGATTGGAAAAAAAACCGAGTGTGCTTATGACCACACGACTGAAGTAAAACTTCAAATGTATTTGGCTATGAGAGGAAGAGAGAAAGAAAATGTGCGCGCGCACTGCTTTCTCTTGCTTATATCCCCCACTCAACTCCCGTTCGCCTCGCCCGATCACACTTTTCGTAACGCTTACGTCACGCGTTTGCCAGCTTACTCCCCAAGTCAAGCGTGCGTAAAGAAGTTTCACTTCAAAAACCGTTTTGTGATGGCCATTACCTTGTGTCATCCATCGCTTTAGTACACATTACATCGTTATCAACTGATAAGAGATCGCTAAAACTAACAACAGCTGTTGCCGAAGCACCGTACTGATTTGTTTCACATCAAAACCTGACGGCGAAAGAGTTAAGCCGTGTCTCCTGGGCGTATTTTTTCTCGAAACATTGCACAAAAAACCTTACATCATTTGTTTCATACACAAGCTGTCTCCTGCGTAGGTATTAAAATATTCTTAGATTAAGTATTAACACTTTGTATGTAGATGTTGTAATGAGTTCCGACGAGGAAGACATATCGAGGAGAGGACACAAATTTCGAGTCAGACCGTATTTACGACTTCGTGACATTTACCAAAAGCAACGGATTGATGACTCGTTTGGCTTGGGCAATTTCTTTCGTGTCTCTGAAACCGACTTTGAAGAATTGGTTTTCCTTGTATAGTTCAATGTGCATAGACGTGATGTGATTAGAGGTGCGCGCGGCGGGTGGAAATGAAACAAACCCGTCCCCTCTTCACCCGCGCGGGGAATGTTTTCCAAGCAGCTCGGAAAACAAAAACATCGTGTTTGCGTACACAAATGTGAATGGCCCCTTTGTTTCGATGTTTCTGTGTAATGTTTCAAAAAAAAAACACGCGCAGGAGACGCTGGTCTTGATAGATTTCACGAACTGATAAGATTATGATTTCACGAGTATTTTTCGAATACAGAATAATTATTAAAACTATAAAAAAATTAAATTATGAATACTGTATTTAAAGTTGTGACATCTGTAATTTTACCGACATATATTTTCGTGTCCATTCCGCCATAGTCGTATATATACGACCAAATAACACAGCTCGTTTAATAAATGTATTATTATTACATCATCACAGCTCGTTTCATCGGTATTTATTTTTCGTTTTTTTTTTGTCGGGCGCTGGGGCACGACAACTGATATAAAGTCGCGGTTAAAAGGTTAATTAAAGAAAGACATAGTTGTTGCTGACGTGATTAAACGTTGTGTCAAATAGCGTTTATCTTTACGTATTATAACGTTGCTCCGCTCAAAGTGTTAAAAGTAATGACAGCACCAGCTTTTATAATAATTGTCACTGCCCGTCATTGTCATGCATTTGTCATAATTATGTCATTATGCTTTACACAGAGTTAAAACTAACATAGAGGAGGCATTAAAAGATAAACAATGCTACGCAATATTTTATTTTTCTGTACGAATCATAATCACCATCCTTTAGTGCTTATAGAGGGTCCCATTAAAATAGATGGACAAATTTTAACACAGCGCTCAGTACTTACGTCCAATCAAAGATATCCAAGCAAAAAACACTGATTAAAGTGATTTTATTTTGACCTAAAGTAATAAATTGCCAGCACATTATTTAGTGTATTTTCGTTAGCGGATTATTTTTCTTGTACGTATCTAATGCATTTTTCTTATATATTTTTTTTGCTATCGTCTTTATGTTGGTAGTCTGAATGATTTCTAAAGGTTTGTCCATCTATTTTAATGGGACCTTATATATGCCATTATTTATTTTTGACGAACCCAATACTCTCAGCCGCCAGGGCCAGAGCACATTCAAGTCATTGACAGAAGTACCCAGTAAATGCTAGCATTATATAGTTTAGGTACATGGTGCTTACACGTGTGATATGTAATTATACAATATCATAACTCGGCAAATGGCGTAGTGTATCAATCCGACAGTACTTCCTCAAACGGGCTCCTCCGTATTAGAGCTCTATTACGAGGTAATATTTTTGTGAAATACTTTTCCGATTCGTATTATTTCTACGGAATATAAAAATATTGTGACCTAAATACCGTTTTAGTATTCGTTTGGTGTGCTCAGCACCGCCGCCGGTGTTTGGCACATTGATTGATCATGTTTCAAACTCGTCTAGGTGTTATGCTCGTGACAAAAAATGTTATTTTTTGTAATATGGTACAATATTTTTTACTACGGAATATTCTTGAAAAGTAGTTGTCGTTTCTAGTTTTTTTCACTGCATAAAACCTGTTTTGGATGGCGAAGAAGGAAACTTAAGTAAAAGAAGAAAATTGTTTATTATTTGTTACTAGCTGCGCCCCGCGGTTTCATCCGCGTAAATGTCGATCCCGTGGGAATATCGGGATAAAAAGTAGCCTATATTTTAATCCAGGGTGTCAGCTACCTCCATATAAAATTTTATCAAATTTGGTCCAGTCGTTTGAGCGTGAAGAAGTAACAAACATATAAACACAAACACAAACATTCGCCTTTATAATATTAGTGTGATTGTTTGTTTGTTTTTTTTTTTTTTGTTTTTTTGAGTATTCTATTCTGATTTATCTTAATGCCAAATATCGACGAACGAAAAGACAGCCTAGAAACTATGGAACTCAATCCATACGTCCTACCCACGGTATGGCTGGTCCGCAAGACTTCATGGCTTCTGACTAGCCGTAGCCTTGTTCAAAAATCTACGAATGCCTATCAGGACCGTTCCGAGCCACGAAGAGGTCAATGTATGAAACGGATGATCACTCAGCCACAGTACAGTCACGTCTAAAAGTATGTATACACTTGGCTTTATTCAAAGGCGATTTTCTCCTTTATTTTTGAATGAAATTTTATGTTATTACGAAAATAGTATTTTCGAACCCATAGGTTTATGTTAAGTGTCGTATTTCAACGTTGCATCCGTTATTTCACGAAAAAATCGCAATTGAAAATTGCCAAGTGTATACATACTTTTAGACGTGACTGTACAACCCCAAATCTTGATCTAGATCGCAACCTGTTACTTAGCATTGCCATTCAAAGTGGCAATGCTACCAAGTATGCATCCGGAAACGTGCCCAGAAGACTCTGGGCATCTCCGGATGACAGCAATGCGGACGAGTACTTCGACGCATAAGTGTCCTTTTGTTTTTATAGTTAGCTAGTCATTTCATTTAGTACCTAGTGTGAATTTTTAGTTGTGTTAAATATTGTAAAAGTAATGGAAGTAAATTGCTAAATAAGTTAGTTACTTAGCCACTCAGGAAATATGTGGTTTGACAAAACAAAGTCAAAATCAAAAGCCATTTATTCAAATTAGGCTGAGAATCAGCACTTTTTTTATTTGAAATGGGCTTGCTCTTGACTCTAGTCTAGGTCAAAGGTGACAGAGACAAAGTCGACGATGGAGCGAGCTTACCTAGAAGAAGCCTGTTCACTCTCACTTTGAAGATATTCGGGTTGTATGCGCTCGGAAAAACAGATGCAGGTAGAGTTCCCCTTTTTTGCTATGCGCATTATAAAAGACATTTGCAAACGCTTAGTGCGAATTGGTGGAATAGCAACCAGGTAGGGATGGTAACTTGCAATGCGTCTGGATGTCCGAAGGTAGAAGGGCACTTTTTGAACGTCAAAATTACAAAAGACAGTCCCCCATAAACGCCCGCTCTTTGCCACTTCCTAGTACTTTCGCTGGGAAGAAGAAGTGGCGCAACAAACTCCCCAGCAGCACAGCTGTCTGTTCAGTTAGAAAATACTTGAATGTATAAAATAATCGCCATAGCCTGCAGCACAAGCAACAGTGTACAGTATATTCCGTTTATTTTTCGTTCCGTTCGTCCTACTCGGTTGCCGACCGCACTCAAACCCAAAAAGTTACGAACAAGTCATAACTTGTTTTAATTAGCCAAAAATGCTACAAAGCGTGGAGAGTACCTACTCACATCTGCGATGTTTGTCCAGTAACAGGGTTCCACAACTATGTATGTAATTTTATGCCTTTTGGACGGTAGCTGTATGAAGAGTTTCATTTCGAATGTTTGTTTTCGTGAATGTGCTAAATAGCCCGCGAAATTCTAATTTTCTTATGCTTTTTGCATTTTGCTGGTCGGTATCAGGTTGTTTGTTCATTGATATTTCATGAAATAGTCATTCAAAAGGATTATATCAACTTAGGGCTGATTTTTCCAACGCGAGACAATTTTATTCGAGGAATAGTTTTAAATTGACATGTCCATACAAAAACTGTCAGACGTGAATTTTATTGCACAGTTAAAAGTTACCTGTCAATTGAAAAATCAGACCTTAGAGGGTTAATAATAATAAAATAATAATAATATTCCACAACTATCACACAACGCCATCTAGTCCCAAGCTAAGCAAAGCTTGTGTTATGGGTACTAGACAACTGATAAACATACTTATATATTTCTAAATACATACATATTATAGATAAATTACACCCAGACACAGAACAAATGATCGTGCTCATCACACAAACATTTGTCCTGGGTGGGAATCGAACCCACGACCCGGTTCCGGTTCCGGTTCTAAGATTTTAATGATTATAATTCTGTAAAGTAGGTAATATTTGTTACGCTCGCGATTCATATTTTTTAATCAACATTCAACAGGACACTGACCTGAAAATTGCAAAAAAAAACGTAAGAAATTTTGAATTTCGCAGGCTACGCTGGCGCTTTCCCCTTAATACCTGAACCTAGCAACAAACATAAAATTGGGTTTAGACTGCCTCAGAAATCTTATCTATCGATGTTATGTATATGCCTACCAACTATCTTATAATCAGTGATCGGAATAGGCTGAGTATATTTACCTAAAGTTTAAAGAACAGATACGAAAATCGGAGACTTCCTTATGACAAAATTTTTTTTACCGGTAAATTTACCGAAACTTTAATTATGTAACTTTCAATATCTTATTTTATCATTACCATTATAAATGCTTTAATGAATCGTAAATCAATGTTTTGAGAAATAAAATAACCAATATTTAAAATATTTTTTGAAGTGAAAACTTCTTTAGCGGCGTTGCACACTTTTTGTATGGGGAAAAATGTTAAACTCGCGTCAGGACACGTGACCGTCAGGAGAGATTTCCCCCCCCCCCCCCCTCCCCCTCTTTCTACGGCGGCGGCGCCAACCGAAGTGAACCAAGTGAGACACGATAATGGATGGACGGACGGACGGACGGTGACGGTGACGGTGTCGGTGACGGTGACGGTGACGGTGACGTGACGGTGACGGTGACGGTGACGGTGTCGGTGACAGTGACGGTGACGGTGTCGGTGACAGTGACGGTGACGGTGACGGTGACGGTGACGGTGTCGGTGACGGTGACGGTGACGGTGACGGTGACGGTGACGGTGTCGGTGACGGTGTCGGTGACGGTGACGGTGACGGTGACGGTGACGGTGACGGTGTCGGTGACGGTGTCTGTGACGGTGACGGTGACGGTGACGGTGACGGTGACGGTGACGGTGACGGTGACGGTGACGGTGACGGTGACGGTGACGGTGACGGTGACGGTGAAAAATAAAAAAAAAATAGTTATATTAATTCAATTCATAATTGATTTATTTCAACGTTAATATTCAAGTTTTCACTTCTGCCGGCACTCCCGGAGTGCAACCCGTCTTTTTTTTTTTCTTTTGACTCATTAATAATTATATTCATGTTATATTGAAATGTTCAAACAACATAAAAAAACATATATTTAAAAAAAAATTAGTCACAAGGAAGTCTCCGAATTTCGTCTCTGTTCTTTAAACTTTAGGTATATATACTCAGCCTATTCCGATCACTGCTTATAATACGAAAGGCATTATAGTCACCACGGTACGGAGTCCTAGTGCAGAGGCTAATGCCATTTGAATTTGTAATGCTTTAGAACTATAAAGTTTTTATTATTCTTACTAGCTGCACCCCGCTGTTTCATCCGCATAAGTGTCGATCCCGTGGGAATATCGGGATAACAACTATCTCTATACTTTTCATCTAAACCGGTTCAGTGATTTAGGCGTGAAAAGGTAACATACAGACAGAGATACTTTCAAATTTATAATATTAGTATGGATAGATGCGTTAAGAGAACAACCGATTGGGTCCCACTAATGTATGACGACATCGCGGCATGCCGAGACGAAGATGGCGGGACGAGCTTGACTCCCACAGAAAGAACTGGCTGCAGCAGCAACAGACAGAATTGTGTGGGAAAGGGAGATGGAGGCTTTTGCCTAGCAGTGGGACAATCCAGGCTAGATAGACAGGACATAGAACCAGAACAAGAGAAGGAGCATTATTTTCTTTATATTCTTGATATTTTAGTATGGGTGGGCCACCGAAAGAATGCTTGTATCTGTTTACACAAAAATAATTTGATAGGTTTGGGACGAATGAACAAATATATACAAAGGAGTGTGAGTTTATACAATGCAAAGATAATCTTGCAATCTTCAGCAACTGTATTTTTAAGTGTTAGTCAATTAGTTGTGGTAGGAGCAGGACCAGCATTGAGCCAGGCATTTATATCAGCGACGTAACCCCTAACTTATATAAGTAATTCTAATATATTTATACTCCTAATGTATTTAAAAATCTTAACTTCATGACATAGAGTTACTACCTAACAAATGAGTTCTCAAATGAAAAATTTTATTCAAATTTTAAATTAGACGACTCACCTTTGTGCTAATAATAGAATGGAATTTCATTTCTATTACATTGTGTTGAATATGTTTTTTTTTACAATGTATTTAATAATTCTTGACATTATAATTAATAACCCTTGACATTGTGTTTGATAGTAGTTAACGTTTTCCTTATCCTCGACATTGTATGGTTTAATTTTGAGATTGTTTTAATACTCTTTTATTTTAATTCAGAATATTATGGCCATCATATTACGTGTAACACCTTTGTACAATAAAATTCTAACAAATAAATACATTTATTTATTTATAAGATTTGAATTTCGTCTCATTTAGTTGAAGTATGTTGGGAAGTATTTTATTATAACACAACCTTACGGATTGTCAAATAAGGTTATACTCGTAACAATGTACAAATTGTGGGTTGGGAATTTTTGAATTAAGACGTGGTTAAATCTAGGGAAGGAAATTAACGGTTAATATATGACGCCCCTCATTAACATGGGTGGAGGATAATCAGACACGCTAGTTTAACACAGATCGTTAGACCCTTCATGGCATCCCTTTTTCCTGTAGTTAATGTAACAGCTGATTAAAGGCTCCGTTTCGCAAAAGCCCACGGCTTAGCGACCCATGTTAGCTTCACTTTGAATGAAATGTAGGGGGGATCGTCCACTGCAACGAGTTGTGACCCACGTCTACGCTACGCACGAATGACTGGCTGTCAAACAAATGAACCGAAAATGTAACATGGCAAACCTCTCCGTGCTCATCCTACGTAGATGTATAGACGCCAGTACTTCAAGCTACTACTATCTGTCAAATTTCTTTAATAGATTTTCAACTTTACTCCTAAAACGTAAGGTTCAAAGTTGATTGGGAAAATTTGACAGTTTCGGGTAGCTTGATGTGCTAGCGTCTTTACGTAGCAGTGGAGGACTCTAATCAGGAAAGACTGTAGGGTAAAACCAGGATAGATGCCCTAGGGGTATAATTGCCTCGATTGTTATTACACTACTACCGCGGCTATCGCATGTTATTTTCTTATTATATTTGACTAAATAAACAAAAATAACAAAATTAAAACCTAACAACTAAAACTATATAATACACAAACTTAAATATAGCGTCGCAAAATTCATCCGCATCGCTGTCGACTGATAATGTACTCAAAAGACTGGCGGCATTACCACGTTGTATGGCAATGCTTAGCCCTTGGCCAAAGTAAAAGCCCGCCCGTGGGCCACGGGAAGTGTCAACCAGCCGTTTTGAAATTTCCTTAAAAAGACCATGAGCACTCGGACCCCACGGCCTGAGGGTTTTTTTCTTATTTATTGAAAACTTTCCAACTATCGCTAACTGCGTGTCGCATGTGTCTGTGCGATTGCATGAGAAGACAAAATTCGATCAAAGTTTTTGAGGAATACTTAGTTGTCCTGTTTCTCGGCGGCGGCTTATCTATCCCAAACGTAATTTATATGCATCTGGCAACTATCCCCTATGTGTAGGGTTACCATCCGTCTGGATTTGTCCGGACATGTCCGGACTTCTAGACTTTTGTCCGGCTCTTTAATTTGTCCGGATTTTTTGGCTTAGATGGAATATGAGTAATAAAACTTTTAAGTACATAATACCAAATAAGTCTTTAATATTTATTAACTTCTCATTCATCTAAAAACAAAATATAGTTTTTTATCAAAAAAAAACCCGTTTATTACCGTTGGATCCCGTTTTTTAGGTATTACCGATGGATCCCGTTTGCTATTTCCGTTGAATCCCATATTATAACAACATGTGTACATTTCAGAAGAAAAGTGATTTACCTTTATCAAACACTAAAAAGAGATTATTTTTAGTGGGTTACCCGGAACCGAACTAGTTAGATTAGGTTAATTATTAAAAAAAAAACAATGTTAGGTTAGGTTAGGTTAAAACTGTGACCCCTACGCATGAGCCGAGCGAGCGAAGCGAGCGGTGCCGCGGCAGCGGTCGGCGAGTGCCAGAAACGACTAGATTATATAGAAAATGAGTTGTTTGTGAAATAAATAGTATACGAAACGTTGGTTGTAAACTAAAAATTTGTCAATGGAGTTTTGGTGAAACATTAGTGAACCCCTCATTTTATTATAAACAATTTTGTTGTTGAAAGTACCCGCATTCATATTTTTTTAAGCATTCGGGATCCAACGGAAATACTTTTCGGGATTCAACGACAATAAAACGTAATTATCTTGCATTTTTTAAATTCGGGATCCAACGGAAATACATAATAATGTTTTGCGGGATCCAACGCCAAAAATATTAAAATGGGATTCAAAAACGGGATCCAACGGTAATAAATCAAAAAACCGACTTCCAAAAAAACACTACAAAGTGAAAAATAACTTTATTTCGGAAGTCGGTGTCTTTGGATCTGTATTTTAGTTTTTTGCCACCGACTTCCGAAATAAAGTTATTTTTCACTTTGTAGTGTTTTTTTGGAAGTCGGTTTTTTTTTCTTAAAAAGTTTTTATTTCACGCTTTTTAGTGGGTCTGCTTATAATTTATCTAAGTTACAATAGCCTAGTGATTATCGCCTTTTACAAACAAAATATTGTTTTTCCCGATGCAGGGAAGTTAATTGTTGTGGAGTTCTCCAGGTCCACCATCAGCTCTATATCACCATTCACATTGTGACGAGCATAAATTGCTTAGCAACCATATTAAAGTAATCGAATCGCAACCCGTGAAATACTTAGATATTATTGAGTACTTCCGATGGCCATCTGTGGTCTTCATCATCAGTTCCACTTCACCAAATAGTGCTTTCCGAGAGCAAATGCACGAGTTACTATAAAAAATACCCAATTCGCTATAGGTGTGCCTATAATATTTGAAGAGTTCCTTCGATTTCTCCAGGATCCCATCATCAAATCTTGACCTGATGCTTTTAGACTAGATGCTGATAATCTTGGCTGCAGCATCAGGCCAGACTTATGTCAACATTACATTGAACTTAAAATTTAGTCAGTGTTTAAAATGAGCCCAAACACGACTACGGTGCTGTAATTTCAAGGTTGGTACTTTTTCTGATGCTCCTGGCTTCAGCATCAGGTCTTTATGTACTTCGGTGTTCCTCATTAACGGTACGTTTATCCACACATCGAACCCTTTTCAATGAGCCTAAACACGATATATCTGCTGTTAGTTGTCGAGGAGTTAGGTACTCTGCAGACTATCCTGACTGCAGCATCAGATCATGACTTGATGATGATCATGAGACCAAATGTGGCAAATGCCCTATCAAACATCAAAACTATTTACTAAAACAGTCCTTTCCTGTTCGAGTAACTTCTTACTCTTAAGGAGTTGTACCTTCCATCATCAGCCCAGCTACCTGAGATGGTGACAACCATACGCAAATACACAAGATACTTCATAAAACATGCGAAAAACAATAAGTGAGCCTATAAAATTTGAGGGTTGCCCTCGATTTTTCTAAGATCCCATCATCAGATATTGAAATGGTGACAATGGGACCACACGGGAAGCACCAGCTTTCAAATAAAAAAAGAATAATGAAAATCGGTTCACCCAGTCGCAAGTTATGAGGTAACCTCCTCCTTTTTTTGAAGTCGGTTAAAAATATAGTTTTTTATCAATCAACTTAACGAGATGAAACAATTAATCTTGTATTGAAAATTTGCAAACAATCAACTAGTTCAAACATAAAAATTTTCTTCGAAATAAAAATAGGTTTACGTAAAATATTCAAACTCATCTCTAGTTTCTGGTATAGGTATTATTTTTATATTTTTCAGCGCACTTTTTACCACTAACTAAGTGGGTAAATGTTTGGATTTTGTGACTAAAATGTCCGGACTTTTATTGAAATGTCCGGCTTTTTGTCTGGACTTTTCAAATTTCTAAATAGTAACCCTATCTATGTGGGACAGATGTCCCAAAATGTAGAGGTCCGCACAAATCGCTAATACTCTGGAAATAAGATAATGTTTTTAACCGACTTTAAAAAGGAGGTTAAAAACACGACTTTAATAAAAAGGATGTTCTGTATTCGACCCGTATGTATGTATGTTTGTATGTCCGCGATTATCTTAAAAACTGCTGAACCGATTTTGATAATTCTTTCATTTGTGTGATCTACGTACTTTCAGGAAGGTTTTAGTATATAATACATTAGGTAATTATTCTTATGTACGAAGTTATATGCATAAATGTACTGCATCTCCGGCATTTCTATGGGAATTTTGATGATTCTTCGAGTCGTGTCTTCAATTCTTCAATGCACTAGTGTTAATTAAATTTGTGTGGGGTAGGTACAACTAAAAAGTGAAAAATAAAAACTTTATTACAAAAAAAAACAACCGACTTCAAAAAAAAAAACACTACAAAGTGAAAAATAACTTTAATTTTGGAAGTCGGTGTCCAAAAACGAAAATGCGGAACCAACGACACCGACTTCCGAAATTAAAGTTATTTTTCACTTAAGTTTTTTTTATTTTTCATTTGTAGATAAAAAACAAAAGTACCGGTCAGTTTTACAAATTTTGCTTTTTGTACTGAGAGATATGGAGTGATTTGAAAAAGTGCGGCAACTATCCTGGTATCCTGGCTAACAGCAACCTTATCGTAACGAGAATAAATGTCACAATAATTTTGACAGACTTGTCAGTGGTAGCTACCCAAAGGCAACCTTATACGATTGAGAATAAAGACCACGGTGATTAGGACAGTGATGCCAAATCTGAATTAAAATAACTGTGAAAGACATTTTGTGCCAGTCTTTTAAAGTCAGCCATGACAGTTTTTCCTTCTGATTTCAACTACATGTTATGTTGACATAACATTCAACAAGTAGTTCCACATACAAGTCAAGTCACTCATTATATTACTAAAGATGATTAATCGACACCGATTTCTTCTCGAGATACAAAGTCTTTAAGGTGGAAAGGTCAAGGCAATCCATCATCTTGAGCCCTCATCAGGAATAAACATAAAAATACGGTCAAGTGTGTGTTGAACCTAGAAATGAGGTTCTTTATGATAGTAGGTTGGTAAACAGCTTCCGCGGCAAATCGCGGCGGAGCGGACAGACCTCCGGCGCGATCTCATGGTGGCATGGAAGGAGCGACTTTCGCAACCCAGCGCAGGGCACGCCACGATAGTGGCGATAAGACCCCTCTTTGAGGAGTGGCTAGAGAGGCGTCACGGCGTCCTCACCTATCGCCTGACGCAGGTCCTCACCGGACACGGATGTTTTGGGAGGTTCCTGCACATCATCAGGCGGGAGGAGACGCCCGGGTGTCCCACTGCGAGGATCGCCCAGAGGACACGGTGGAGCATACGGTGGAGGTCTGCCCCGCATGGGCGGAGCACCGCCGTGCCCTCGTAGAGGCGATCGACAGCGGCGGCGACCTCTCGCGTCCGGCCCTGGTTCAAGCCATGGTCCGGGGCGAAAGGGAGTGGGAGGCGGTCACCTCCTTCTGCGAAGCAGTCATGCTAGCGAAGGAGGTGGCGGAACGGCTGAGGGAGAGAGCCTCACACCCCAGCCGCCGCGGTAGACGCTCCGGGCGTCGGGAGCCGCGTGACGACTCCCGGCCACCGTAGGCGCGCGCCTGCGGACGGAGAGTAATGGGTAGCTCACCGTCCGATCAGGACCAGGCCCGTGCCGGACGGCGCGTACGTGTTCCACGCGCGCCTCAAAGAGATCTCAGCATAAAGGAAGGGGCCTGCCAGGGCCGAAGCCTGCCGGGGTTCGGGGTTGTCCGAAAGGGTTACCGCTACCCCGGAACATAAAGGGCTAAGGAAGGAACACGGATGGGTTTTAGTCAGTAAGAGTCTGACACTCCCTTCGCTCCACCCAGAGCGGGAGGGGTCATTTGATGATTTCCCATCCATAAAAAAAAAAAAAAAAAAAAAAGGCTGGTAAACAGGTCGATATAGTTGGTGATGGAAAGTGTTTATGGCCAGCTATGGATGGTTGCAACACCTAAGCTGTAAACAATGCGTTGCTTACCATAAAGGCAGAGTATAAAAGACTATTTTGCTTATAATATCACTGGAATAAGTGTTCTACTTCGAAATAGGATACCGTTCATTAGTATTGAATTTCTGATTTTCAACATCTACTTTTGCTGTTGACTGTACCTAACTAATAGTACATCCTACTAATATTATAAACGCGAAAGTTTATGAGGATGAATGAATGGATGTTTGTTAATCTTTCACGCAAAAACTACAGAACGGATTTAGATGTTTGGCTCACAGATAGTTTATAACCAGGATTAACACATAGGGTTTATCCCGATATTCCCACAGAATCGATACTTATGCAGGTGAAACCGTACCTTAATAATTAATTACCTTACCTAGTACCTTAATAATTGGCGCATCATATTCCAGCTATAAAACATCGGCGAGACACCTAAAACTGAAACTACATATGGTCCGGTTTCCTTAAATGCTTACGGAACCCTAATAATAACTAATCTAATGGGGATTTAGTTGGGTAGTAGCATTAATTCCCGGTCGTGTGGCAGACGGATAAGAATAATCCTCTCCTTTCTTAGAAGGGGTCGTAAAAGGAGACTAGGATTATTTCATTGATGAAGCACTGATAAATGATTTATTTCTGAAAGCAGGTCTTATTTTGGCAAGCGAAATCGAAGGAGGCCCAGACGGAGATGGCCGGATGTGCTGGACTCCTTCAACGAGAACTGTTCCCTGGCAGTTGTAAATAAAGGAAAAAGGAACCCTTGCCCTGCAGTGGGACGTCACAGGCTTTTAATAATAGGTAATAATATTTTTTAAACTATTCGAAATCTTTACTTTGTGAAAATAATGATTGGTGTTAGGTAAATCTAGATTTTCTAAAGATTAGAGGCACAGAGATTGGTTCTTAATTCACTGCTGAACTGTTTAAAATCATACTTTCACTTTTTCCATGTTAGGCCAGAACAACAACTTGAACTTAATAGTATGTAGAAATAAAGAATACTTATGGCCTGTCCGGCACACCCTAGGTAGTCAATCCTGGTGACAAGGTTATATTTCATCAAAGCATGAGCTACAGAGATTAAAACAGAAGAAGAACTAGCAGGGGATCGAGGCGGGGTGGAGGGGAGGGGTGGAGGGGGGTTCAGAAGATCAGACGGGAAAAAATAAAAAAATGAAGTTGAATGAGGAACTTCCTCTTTTTTTTAAGTCGTTGAATAAAAGAAGAGTGCATTCGCTTATGACCAGATGTGCGTGAATGTTAACGAAGCAAAAAGAGTATGTATAAGGATCGTTTTGCCTAGCAAGAACCGAGTGTATGGGTATCTAAAATTAGAGAAGCTTCTTCATGCATCTTAAAAAATCGTCATCGAATTAAATAGAAGAATCTTTTATTTTATAGCAAGACGCTCGGATGACGGTGAGCAGTGGTGGCCAAGTGGTAAAGGCTGCGACTTACGAGTTGTAGGTCGTAGGTTCGAACCCAGACAAGGCGCTTTATTTTGTGTAAATTATTACATCACCGCTGGTCTCAAAACGGTGAAGGAAAACATCGTGAGGAAACCGGCATGTCCTAGAACCAAATATTCGAAGACATGTGACATCTGCCAACCCGCACTGGGCCCGCGTGGTAGATTACGGCCGACTCCCTCTCACCGAGAGGAGGCCTGTGTCCCAGCAGTGGGAACATTATACGCTGATCATGAATATGAATGAATTAGAGAAGAACTTAGGCTAGGAATTGCTTTCCAAGTTAACTAATTTCTAAGTCACCCTTTAAGACACCCATAATTGGGGCAGGAGCGGCCATTTTCCTGTCACGTACTTCAGGGACATTGACCACTTATCTCGAGTGTGTCTACGATGTAAACTGTTTTATATGCAAAGTCTTCAGACCATACACGGAGACAATTGAGCGGCACGATCGAGTGTGTAGTGTAACTGACCCAGCTGTATTGCTAGATCATTGCACGAGTACTTATATACTTTGCTACATTTTGCCTCTCTCCTGTCTCGTTGGTTTAGTGGTCGCAAGGGCTACTGCTGAGCATAAGGTCCTTTTTTTTTTATGGATGGGAAATCATCAAATGACCCCTCCCGCTCTGGGTGGAGCGAAGGGAGTGTCAGACTCTTACTGACTAAAACCCATCCGTGTTCCTTCCTTAGCCCTTTATGTTCCGGGGTAGCGGTAACCCTTTCGGACAATCCCGCACCCCCGGCAGGCTTCGGCCCTAGCAGGCCCCTTCCTTTATGCTGACATCTCTTTGAGGCGCGCGTGGAACACGTACGCGCCGTCCGGCACGGGCCTGGTCCTGATCGGACGGTGAGCTACCCGAGCATAAGGTCCTGGGTTCGAGTCCCGGTCGGGCAGTATTTTTGTCTTTTTCCGTCTGGAATTTCTCTGTAGCAGCACGGAGGCCGGATTTTTACCCGGTTGATGGCAATATCCTCGCCCCCTATTAGATGGGGCCTAAAAATAACTGGCGAAATGTGGATGTAGTGTAGGTAAGGTACACCTCTGCCTAACACTTTGGGGAATAAAGAGCGTGATGTTATGTTATTATTATCCAAAATGTCACTTAGTGCTAATTTTTCCAACGCCAGATAACTTTATCGGAGGAGTAATTTTGAATTTTCGACATTTCTTCCATACAAAAACTGTCAGACGTAAATTTTTTTCCACGAAAAAAATTATCTGTCGATTGAAAAATCAGGCTTAAGAGCCTATACTACCTCAAATGGCTTAGCGTGATCCTCCGTTATGTCGAAAATACTGCACCATTAATTTTGAAATAAATATATGGTAAAGTTGAGGATTAATGCTAAGTCTTATGTTAGACGAAAACACGATTCCATAAAATTTTCTCGATAGAAAAAAAATCCAAAGTTACCTCTAACCCGAACAATAAACCGCTGTTATTCAAAAAATACTTCAAATTAGATCATGAAACTTTGCATACTAACTGAACTTACTTTAAAGCAGGTCTTATGTTATTTATTTTTTTTAAATTACCATTATTTTCACTGTAAAAAGCAAATACCTAAACTATTGGCGCTGCCTGCCGCTCAACACCGCACTCTCTCTCGCTCTCACTCAGTCCGTGAGCAGTATCGTATGAGCGAGATAAAGAGTGAATTTTAGCTGAGGTAGTATAGGCTCTTAAGTGAGTGACCACCCTTATCGACGTGGAGACAGCTTGAGCCCAACAGGGATCAACCACACTTGTCGCATTTAGTTCGTTGCAGTGTCAAGTCACATCATCCGAATCGAAATAAGGCGAATGACGTCTTTATTGCATAGACATAAACTCCTTACGACAGGCTCAAGCCGATTCTGTGTCGAAAAGCGTGATCATTCCCTAAGTCTCAGTGAGAGTATCATCGCGGACACCGGTCTTGAACCACTTTTCAAACTTAGTCCTAAGGCATAGATTGTCCGCGGTGGTACAGCTATATTAATATACTTATCTATGGACAAATTGGCAATAATATCATGATTGAATTTATGATTCATCCATTAATATCTGTCATCAAAATGACGGCAAATATCCGAGTATGTGATCATTTGTAGAAGGCACATACAAGTGGCAGCACAAATATTAATATTCAAGGAACAACAAAACTATTTGACGAACAAAATATAGAATACTGTATCGGCTTCAAAAAGATGTGTCACATCTTAGAACGCAATAATATTGGGCGTGTTATTGCGTTATAATATCTGCCTACTCAGTAATACGTTGTAATCAAAAATATCTGACATCACTTTGGCAGCAAGAAAACCTGCCAGTATCAGACAAATAATATAAAATGATTGGAACATTGATGTCAATCACGAATACCTTTGACGCCGATTCGATACTAAAATTGTCCAATACCAAATATGGCGACGCTATTTCGATACAAAAGTCAATATTGCCATTCTATTTCGCTACAAAACCGTGAGTTGTTCGTAACGCCTTACTTCATTTACAATTCTATTTACACAGATGACCCATAAACCCATATATTTATCAACCTTAATTGACACGTCTTGGAGGTCATCCAGGCCTTCAAGTCGCTCGACTATTTGTCCATAAAAGTGCTCGTAAAGTGCATGCAATATGTTCCATGCGTTGGATGACGTCAGAGTAAGGGATTGGCTAGATTGGCGCGGAGGGTGCGGCTGATGTGTGTAGGCAATAAAGTGTTGTGTTGTGTTTAGATGTTAGTTGTAGGCTTTTCTCGTTAGTGGTCGAGTTCTTCTCCTCTATATTGGCTCGAATCACACTAATCACACTAATATTATAAAGGCGAAAGTTTGTGAGTGTGTGTGTGTGTGTGTGTAATATGTTTGTTACTTCTTCACGCTCAAACGGCTAGACCAGTTTTGATAAAATTTTGTATGGAGGTAGCTGATGAGTGACCGCGTACCGGCAAGCGTAGTGTAGGACGCCCCCCCGCTAGATGGACGGACGACCTAAAGAAGGTGGCTGGGGTCGACTGGATGCGGAAGGCGGAGGACAGGGTGCTGTGGCGCAGTCTGGGAGAGGCCTATGTCCAGCAGTGGACTGCGATGGGCTGAGGAGTTGATTGATTGAGCTGATACCCTGGATTAAAATATAGGCTACAACTTACATTAAAAAGGCGAAATCTTGTGAGTGTGTGTGTGTGTTTATATGTTTGTTACTTCTTCACGCTCAAACGGCTGGACTAATTTTGATAAAATTTTGTATGGAGGTAGCTGTCACCCTGGATTAACATATAAGCTACTTTTTATCCGGATATTTCCACAGGGTCGACACTTATGCGGGTGAAACCGCGGGGCGCAGCTAGTTAAACATAATATCAAAGCAGTGGTGACTCAGTGTTAACAGCCGAGACTTACGAGTTGTAGGTCGAAGATTCGAAGCCAGACAGGCACTTTACTTTCGGTAAATTATTTCATCACCACTGTTCTCAAAACAGTAAAGGAAAACATCGTGAGGAAACTAGCAAGTCCCAGCCAAAAGTTCGAAGACATTTTGACATCCCCAAACCGCACTGGGCCCGCTGAGTGGATTTCGACCCATTCCCTCTCGAAGACAAGAGGCCTGTATCCCAGCAGTGGGAACATCATAGGCTAATTATGCGGGATTGTCCGAAAGGCTTACCGCTCCCTCGGAACATAAAGGGCTAAGGAAGGAACACGGGTGGGTTTTAGTCAGTAAGAGTCTGACACTCCCTTCCGCTCCACCTAGAGCGGGAGGGGTCATTTGATGATTTCCCATCCAAAAAAAAATGCTGATTATGCTAAACAGTCACTTCAATTTTATTTATTTGTATTTATATAGATTATAATTATTATAACTAATATAAAAGTTAGAAGGTTGCCGATATTAATTTACCTACCTAGTAAGCTATCTTGTCATATATTTTTTTATATATTTTAAGACTACCTAAACTATTTTTATGTACGAGTATTTCTTTATACAGGTTGAAAATTGAAAACATGCAACAAATCGAAATACTCATCATTATGAACAACTTTTACTATGGGACCAAACCTGAAATCGCGAAAAAAAATCAGCTGCTCCCTACATTTTGACGAGTTATGCAAACATAAATGTAGGGAACAGCTGATTTTTTTTTAATTACATAGTTATTGAAAACATAGATACTTAATTTTGTTATTCCTTTTATTGTATTTTCCCGCCCACGGAAACTTTCTCATATTCCGTGTTCTTATTTATTTCCTGTAACATTTCGGCAATCAATGGAAATGGACACTTTATCTTTGTCCGAAGCTACGAAATTCGAAGTGAGAGAAAGATATTTATTCTTGTTGTTGGGGACAAATATATTTTTCGTGAAAAAGTACCTATTTATTGAAGGTAAGTCTGCGTGGTAGGCGGATTTGGGTTATTGTATTGTTTCTTATTTATTTCCTGATTTTACGGATCGAGGGCCTGAGGAAAACAGGGATATTCCAACCGAATTTATATTATACAGAAAAAAAAAGAAGAAAATACATTTATTAAAATTTCAATTTTTTTTTTTTTAGTGAAAACTTTTGAAATGAAAGCTTTTTTAGACGCGTTGGCATTTTTTGAGATGACAAAAAACCATTGAATTCACGCCACTGTTACCGTAACCGACACCGCTTCGGATGTGTTCGGCTGTCCTCGGGATGTACTCGGTTTTAATGTATTATCCGATATGTCAGTGACTCAGGCAAAATATTCTGCTTGTGTTTTGTTTTCACTTCTGTCGGCCTTCCAGCACGCGTAGCATGACCACCATAGAAACGGGTTTTGTCGACGGAAGAATAGACAAAGATGACGTTCCGTGTAGACAGTACGACGGCAGCGAATTAGAAAGAGTCAACTGCACTTTTTTTTACAAAATTCACAATTACATAGTTCGAATTCTTTGTTTTGTCATAGTTTTTTTGAAGTGTAAACTTCTTTAGCGGCGTTGCACACTTTTAGTAATGGGTAAAAAATGTTAAACTCGCGTCAGGACATCGCGTCAGGACACGTGACCGTCAGGAGAGATTCCCCCCCCCCCCCTCTCTTTCTACGGCGGCGCCAACCGAAGTGAAGTGACACACGGACACAATGGATGGATGGATGGATGGATGGAAGTGGAAGTGGAAGTCGAAGTCGAAGTCAATGTCGAAGTCGAAGTCGAAATGGAAGTCGAAGTGGAAGTGTAAGTCGAAGTGGAAGTCGAAGTGGAAGTCGAAGTGGAAAACGAAGTGGAAGTCGAAGTGGAAGTCGAAGTGGAAGTCGAAGTAGAAGTCGAAGTGGAAGTCGAAGTGGAAGTCGAAGTGGAAATGGAAGTGGATGGATGGATGGACAGCTGATGGCTCGACCGTCTGTGTAGTAGCCACACTGCTGTGTATTCGTAAAATTCGTGTATATAAAGTGTTTAAAATATGGAAATTGAACAATGTGCATCTATTAATGAAAAAAGTGACGCAGAAATAGTGAAAAAAAATTAGTTATATTAATTAAATTAATAATTGATTTATTTCAACGTTAATATTCAAGTTTTCACTTCTGCCGGCACTCCCGGAGTGCAACCCGTCTTTTTTTCTGTTTGATTCTCATGTTTTACTGATTCTATTATTAAAAAATCACGTTTGTTGTATGGGAGCCCTCCTTAAATATTTATTTTATTCTGTTTTTAGTATTTGTTGTTATAGCGGCAACAGAAATACATCATCTGTGAAAATTTCAACTGTCTAGCTATCACGGTTCATGAGATACAGCCTGGTGACAGACAGACAGACGGACAGTGGAGTCTTAGTAATAGGGTCCCGTTTTTACCCTTTGGGTACGGAACCCTTAACAAAATGGTTTTTGTTATAAGTAGCATATACATACTTTCATATGCTTTTAGTAAAAAGCTCTTATTTTGATATCATAAATAAGACACTTCAATTTTATTTATTTGTATACATGGTGTCCAGAAACATAGACGGGTCTATCGCCTTGAACTTCAAACTGTGTGTTTTGTGCACAAAACAACAAAAGATCTCCGAATACTCCAAGTCAAAGCGAAGAGGAGTAATTATTTGATTGTTTTAGAAACATCTTTCATCTCTCTGAACCGACAACGACAGCTATGTAGCTTTTATCTTTTCTCTTTTTAAACACTCAATCTTTTATCAGATGCTCGAATTGAATGCCTATCTGTTTTTACAAAAAAAAAAAATGTCTTTTTTCTTTTCCAATTATCTTAATTGTCTAAGACACTGTTATCTTTGTTTTAAAATAATTAACTAAAAATGTTGCAGCTCATTGTTTTTGAAAAGAAAAAATTTAAAAAAATAACTTAGTTTTCAAGATGGCGGCTAACGATCTAAGAGTGAACGATGTAATCTTATCCAGAAAGTTTAAAAGAAAAATAAAATTCTAATGAAAATAATTGAAAACTCTACGGAGAAGATTAGATTACTTAGTTAAGCAGAAAACTGAGAACATTGTAACTTTAATTGTATCAGCACAAACTAAAGAAAATAATAGAATACTAGCAGCGCCAAGCGGTTTCACCCGCATAAGTCTCGATCCCGTGGGAGTATCGGGATAAAAATATGTTGTTCATTAATCCAGATTATAAACTATCTTTGTGCTAAATTTCATCAAAATCCGTTCAGCCGTTTTTGCGTGATTGAGTAAGAAACATCCTTTGGGTTAGATTCCTAGGTCGAAAAATAAAACATTGGGTTATTTGTAAGGAAATTCTCGATGCAGACCTGTATTTGGGATTGTGCAATACCGGAATGTGAGCCTTGTGGGAAATAAAGGTATCTATGTCAACATCTGGGTACAGAGTCATCGAAGTGCAATTTCGAAAACTAGAATAAAATATAGATAACAATTACTCGGTTGTAACAAATGTGGCTTTACAGAATTATCATCGATAAAATCAGCAATAAAATTCCTTGAGTTAGAATTGGCCTCAAATGTCATGATTTCATGATAGTCATTCAATAGGGTAATCTGAATTTAAAAAGTACCTATTGATGAATAAATATTTGTTAATTATTATTATTTTTTTATTATATTATTTATTCCAAAAATCAGATAACAGAGACCCGTGGTGTTAGTAAAGTACCTTATACCTAGTGTTAGTAAAGTACCTTATACCTAGTGTTAGTACGAGTATATACATAAATTAAAATAACAATTAGGGTATGAGTCACCTTGTAAAGAAGACGAAATCAGTTTCTCAACCGGTCATCTTCTCCACAAAATGCCTCATAGAAGGGGAAAACAAAAGTTAAGGCTGCGAATCATATTTAGATCAACATATTTAAAGCCGAATATTTTAGTTTTATTTCTATGACTTAAAATATACATAATATTATTCAATTAGGTACACTTAATTTTTATTTACTTATTTTTACTTACTGTCTGCAATGAGCTAAAACAACGTTACTGGATAAACGCATGTTTCACAAATAAATTATCTTTATCTTTAGATTTTGAGGTACTCGTAGATTCTGTACCAGATTCGTGCCATTGTCTTTTTGTTTCGACTGTATCCACGGGTAGCTTAAAACAAAAGATGTTTGTCTAATTTTGACAGTGGGTCCAGTTGACCAATAAAAATATAGAAAATAAAAATTTTCTATATTTTAAGGAAAACCTTTGGTCAACTGGACCCGCGGGTCCAGTTCGAGTGGGTCCAGTTGACCAAAGACTCAACATACAACCTCATAAACTTGACAAAATTTTCTCACGTTTTTGTTTTTTATATTTGTTTTCTAACTTTTAAAAAAAGGTGAAAAAATTTTAATTTCTCGGGCTTCCCTGGCGCTTTCGTCTTAATACGTTGAGCGCTAAAAATATTATTAACACTCTCCCTGATGTCGACAATATGTAAAACTTTTTAAATTCAGGAGGCCATGGAGGCCGCCGGCGGGTCCCAAAGTTTCTGCTTGTGAACGCCGTGAGTCAAAAGTCAAAATTATTACAAGAGGCCGTGGGATACGCCGGCGGATCAAAAAGAAATCTTTCATGACGCCTTGGGATCCGCCCTGGCGTGCTGTTATGGAAAATGTGATAATGGCCTGCTGAACAAAATTTTTTAATGGTCGCTGGCGGTTCCCATGGCAGGGAGAGTGTTAAAAACAGAATTATGTTTTAATTTGGACAAATGTTTTAATTTAATTTTTTTTTATTGTTGTCTATGACATGTATTATAAATTTGTAATTCATCTGACAATTTTAATTTTTAATTTAAACTTTTGATAATATTCCGAATTTACTTATTTTATTTTTTATTACAATAATTTGAATAATTTTTGAATAAGATTAATAATAATATAAATATTTGCACACCTTATTTAGGTAATGATACAGTGTACTTTATATCTATTTGTAACATCTGTCTATACCTACCTGTATTAAGCAAATTAATAATTTGATGTGATTTGTCTCAGTCATCTTCAAACTATTGACAGAAAAAACGATGTTTTCAATTCGTTGAGCGCTAAACGTGTTTAGTCATTTGTGGTGATTGGTGTCAGTAAAGTGAAGCCAAAGCTTAGGTATCTACGACAGCGGCGGCCGTACTCAGCCACAGTGACAGCTGTCATGGAAATGATGACGCCGGGGTTTGACATTAAGATGTCAAAAAATGCTCTCTAAGGGTTTCCCTAGGGAGCGTTTTTTATGTGATCTTATGAGTTATAGTAAATTTATAGGATTCCGAAGTTGAGCTAGAATCTGTAATTTAATGTATGTTTATCGCAGAACTTCTGTTTATTATTTGTTTATTTATTTATTAAAATCTCCCTTACAACTATCATTACAGGTGTATGTACCCAATGCGACAATGCGGTCATTTTACAAATCTATACGACATGACTAATCATTATTTTATAATTTAAATATAATATAAACAACTAAAACCAATAATCTAAAAAGTAATAAGAACTTTAAAACAATAGCTTATATAAACATAATGCAGAACACAACAATATGCTGCCTATACCTACTATATGTATATTATAACATAAAATAAATAACAGTGTCCTAGCGAATTCACTCAAATGACACGTGAACACATCAATACTATTGTGTATTGTAATTATTACTTATACAGGGTGTTACGGAAAGGGTATATCAATACAAACGGGTTGAAGAGTGTATCTGGTCTAGAATCTCTGTACAAAATTTCAGCTCAATAGCAGTAACTTTGAAAATGCTTAATATTTTTTTATTGCGATAGTTTATTAAATTGAAATCATAACAAACGTGTCACCGCACTACGAGGGTCATTATCCATTATTGTAGTGTGTCTGTGCGCCTAGTACACGCACATCACACCGCCGCGCGCCAGTGCAGCGCCGTGATGTCGAAATAAAAAAATATTAAGCATTTTCAAAGTTAATGCTTTTGAGCTGAAATTTTGTACAGAGATTCTAGACCAGATACACTCTTCAACCCGTTTGTATTGATATACCCTTTCTGTAACACCCTGTATACGTAACTTTTTAATCGTAGGTTAGATAAATTGAAAAATAAAAATCCTAACGTTACAAATGGCAAGTTGATGTAAATACATCAAATTACTTTTGCAAATAACGTTTCAGTGTCATGATTCGACGGTAAATTGCGGACGTTGTGTAGCCACCGTAGAAGTCTAAGAAAACCCTAATTATAAACATATTAAAGTGATTTCTTTAAGGTATTTTAAAACCTCTTTAGACTTTACATAAGGGAAGTCGTTTATGGCCAGCAGCGAGTCTAATATGATTGTGGTTTAAACACGATCGATTTAAACCTATTTGTTTTCCTCAAAAATAAAAGTACAATCTTAATTGATACTTAAAATATTCCCAAATAAAACAAAACAAGAGAATTGCCAGAAGTTCATCAGAACTCAGTGAAACTTGCTGATTCCATTTTTACGCTACATCCTTCAAAATCCCTTTCAGTTCGGTGGTCCAACAAAAAAACGGTTTCCTGTTGGCCGAGTCCAGACGCAAATCGAACCAAGTTTTTGTCGTTCGTACGAACAAACTTTCATTGATTACGTAACATTCATTCGCACGTTAATTTTGTAGACTCGTTTGTTACCAGTTTAGAAAGAACTCTGCAAACTGTACTTTATGACAATTTTGTTTAAGTAAGAGGCATTTGAGAAGATCCTTATAAAATGGACGGCTAAAGTTAAGTTAGAGAATTAATAAGACAAGCGTAAAACTTCACTCTCTAGGGAGCTAAGGCTTAAGCACTTCTATAATTTATAATAGGCATGTCGTTTTCAAGAAAAAGTAGACTGCGTTGCTCAATGGCTTGAATTTTATTTTTTTTTTATCACAGTAATCACACTAATATTATAAAGGCGAAAGTTTGTGAGTGTGTGTGTGTGTGTTTATATGTTTGTTACTTCTTCACGCTCAAACGGCTGGACCATTTTGATAAAAAAAATTATGGAGGTAGCTGACACCCTGGATTAACATAATGGCTACTTTTTATTCCGATATTCCTACGGGATCGACTCTTACGCGGGTGAAACCGCGGGGCGCAGCTAGTTAAGTATAAAATGAAAAACGACTTAAAATTACTATTTACAAATCGTGGACATTTACATTACTCTTTCAGCAAGTTTTTGTCGATCTAATTGGAAACCGTTTTATTGGGACAATGATTAAACAATTGGCTTTAAACCTACATTAATATTATAATAAAACTAGCTCAGGTTGTAGTCACGTGTGAATGATGCACCAACAAATATCATCATCATCTGCCTAGACTTTTCCTAACTAGTTAGGGTCGGCTTGCAGTCTAACCGGATGCAGCTGAATACCAGTATTTTACATGGAGCGATTGCCTATCTGACCTCCACAACCCAGTTACTGGGTAATACGATACCCTTTGGTAAGACTGGTTGTCAGACTTTCGGGCTTCTGACTACCCGTAGCGACTGTCAATGGTCCACGAATGATAGCCGGGACCAACAGCTTAATGTGCTTTCCGAGGCACGGAGGGGTCTCGGTATGTAAAGATGGTCACACTTTCACGGATAGACCTAAGCAATCATAGCCTTATCGATCAACCCGTGCGGCTGCTATTATTTAGCCACGGGCCCCTCACCAACAAACATAGTACATAATAATTAAAATGTTTGAACTTTTAAAGAAACCATGACTCCTGAGTTTGTTTCGGCATTTTTTCTCAGGGATCAAATCACCTAAGAAACGCCAGCGCCATCTAGTTTTATAAATAGTGACAAAAAAAATAATGTAAAAGATCTACCTAATCACAGAAATGAAAATCGTTTCATTTAATTTCGTTACACATGCTATTATGTAATGTATAACAAGCTATACCTACTAGGAAGGATTTACTACGCAACTGTTAATGATGACGAAGCCCGCTCTATAGCTATTCATACTCAAAAGCACGAACCAATTTAATTGGAACGACGCAACCAATTTAATTGAAACGACGCAAATGTCTTAATGTTAATTCCATATAGGTGCTTAAAGCTTCCCATGTCTTATTACATCTCGAGTTTATGTACTTTGCTACCCATGTGATAATTAAATCGGAACTTCGCACTCTCAACTTCAGTATGATGTAATTTGGGCGAAATTTTGGGCAAAGCCCTATGTTGGGTGAAACGACGTGCAAATTGCGGTCGGTGTGGGCAAAAGGCGGACAACTATGCCATTTTAGGACATGAAGAGACTGCTTTGTGTTACAGGGATTGGCAAGACTCTGGTTACTCAACCACATAAAATGAAATCTTGCCGAATCTGGTCCTTCGTTCCGGATTTGTCTTTCCAAAATTGGTCCTTCGAGCCGGATTTTAAGACGGTACTGAAAATATTTGTGTTAGAAACGACACAAACTCATTTTTTGTGGTACTTTTGAAACTGTTTTGGCTACCGGTTTGAAAATACAATGTAGCTACGAATGAATGAAAGTTAAGAATGCGGGAGAATTTAATCAGTCTTCGCTGGCGAAGTGAGATATTACTTTTTAGCTGCATAGTACATAAGTAGCTATGTACATACAAGGTAAGGTTAGCAAAAAAGGGTTGCAGAATTCGTACAGTTGTGTTTCAAGATGCAAACTTTGCTACAGATTCCGTAGATGGAAACCAAACTAAACTATACATATCTATCTTTGTTACATTCTGATAATCTACTATAGTAATTTTGTTTTTTTACAAAAAAAAAACAACCGTCTTCAAAAAAAAAACTACAAAGTGATAAATAACTTTCATTTCGGAAGTCGGTGTCGTTCATTCCCCATTTTCGTTTCTTTACACCGACATCCGAAATTAAAGTTATTATCACTTTGTAGTGTTTTTTTTAAGTCGGTTGTTTTTTTGTAAAAAAGTTTTTTTTATTCTTAGTGTTAACTAAACTTTTGAAAACTTATTATGGCCTTCAATTTCATATTGTATAAAGTCACTGTTTAAATTAGCTGTGAAAAATATATTTTCACTTCTCATGCTCTAAAAGTTCGTCTTTATGTTGTGCTTAGGCGACATAAAATCGCTTTTTATGTTCTAGTGCATAAAGTAATTTTTTTTTCTGAGACTAAGGTAATCAGGCCCAACAGCCACACGCACAATAAAACTGCGCAGATTAAAGTCGTGATTTATTTCATTTTCTTTAATTTATACCTCTTCCGTGTTTTCTATCGTTAATTTAATAAAATCAGGTAAAATAGTTGTCATTTATTATTTAAAAACGCAAAGAAACGCTTTTATTACTTGGCAGTATGAAGTACCCAAGTCGAATGACAAATGTTGAAATTAAAAAAAAAACTTTTAAAAAGTTTCGTGGCGGTATTATCTGTGGTGGCGGGAATTAGCTATGCTTTGCAACATTTTTGATTAATTATGTACTGTATACTTTATGCCTGTTTCATTTTCTCGCAATCGAAGTGAAAAGCAGAGTGTACAACTCAGGCATAAACGAGCCATTTTACCCCTCGCCTTAACAGACTATCCACCCTCGCCTGCGGCTCGCGTGGATATAAACGTCTCGGGGTAAAATAGCTTCTTTTATGCCTTAGTTGTACAATCTACTATTAAAAAATTAAATAAATTTTAATTTAAATAAATGCTTGAGTTGGGGATTAGTCATAAAGTTAGAATGACTAATGTGCCTGTAATTTAGTCAGCACTTGACCGGAATGCAACATTGTGAAGCTACTTGGAATCGGAAAAATCCAAGGTAATACTTTTCAAGACGAGATGAACTTTTCTAAGCAGTTTTGTCCTGCTAAATCCATTTCCTTAAAAAGAGTCTTTAGAAACTTTTCAGAAGTGAATCTATCGACATAATCTATTACTTTTTTCTCTATCAGCCGAACGAACTACATCTTCCCCCTTTTAAGATTAAACCCTTTCCCCCGTCTCCCCCTTTTATAATAGCACCCCCGCACATAAAGGGGTGCGCAAACTGACTCAGTTTCGGAGAAAATTTGCGTTTGAGCGAAACATGTAGCTTTAGGGTTGGGATGAGTGCGAATCGAGGATTTAATGTCGAATTTACTATTCGGCTTTCAGCAACTTATGGCAAATAATAGTAATAATGGTCAAGCCCTGTAAATGTAAGTACATAATGATATACTTACCTACTTGCAAATATTTCTGTACATACTCGTACTTATACAAATGTGCGTGTGGATTGAGAGATCTTTTCGAAAAACTTCCAATCCCAACCAAATTATAAGAGGATTTAGGAAATAATTGTGAAAACTTCATGGTAAGGTATAAAATTTGTGAAACCTAAACAAAGAAAGTTAGAACTCATTAACTGGATCTCTCAATCTGGACAACTGAAGAAAAAGCCATAACGCGTATCCAAGAATATACTGCCTATGTGTTTATAATTTGCATTTTAATTAATTGTGAAGAATTGGTGAAAGCTGCTAAACAAAATTTCGATTCGTTTCAAAGCCACGTTTAAGATTTATAACGGTTTATATGGATCTCTCAGAGTGGACAATTTTCAACTGAGAGATCTTGTAAAACACGACCTAATACTGAAAAAGTATGAATAATTATCATGTTTATTGCAAATTACACTTCTGGGAAAATTTGTAAAACAAAAATCGTGATTGAAATCTTACTGGTTCAAGAGAAAATGAAAATCTTGTTTTTTGTCGATCGTCCCAACTGAGAGATCCTTATTTTGAACTATATTTAATAAACCAAAACTTATAGGTAGAAGGTAGATACATCAGAAATTGTGAAAAATGTTGTACTAAAATTTGACGAATCAGTCGTCCCTGTAAGTGTTATACTTAAAAAGATAAATCATTTTTTACAATCCTTGAGGAAAACGTTGAGTAGGGTGACCATATCGCCGGTCGGAATCATTACCGGTACAATTCAAATTATGATGCACTTTAAACGTTTTTATACAAGTAATTTGTGTCTGTTTTCACTGCATAATTTAAATAATATAAAATTACGTTTTTAAATGACAAGTTTCTGCAAAGTCAGGTACTGTAGGTATGTGTAGTGCTCTTACTAAGGAATTCTAAGTTCGTAATTCTAAGTAATTCTTACACACAAAAAGTTCAGAAATTTTAGGTAACCAAAAAAAATAACTTTTTTTAATTTCAACTTTTTTTTTAATTTCACTCATAATTACATAATAGGATGTAACCTAATCAATAAGTCCGTAGGACAAAGTATGTAAAATAACTGGTTCTTCTTTGCTGTTATACATTTTTCCCATCAAATCGTCATAACAGACTATTTGGTCGTTATGAACACCATGTCCTCTGTAGTGGCCAATATTGTCGGTACTCAATATAAATTCAACACCGCCTAACAATTTGTAGGATCTGTTTCTTACAGAACTTGTATTTGGTACATCTTTCAAATAAACTTTTTCATATGTACAGTCGCCAGCAAAATTGCATGGGTACCTTAGTGTCTATTTTCTTGTGAACGTTTGAATTCAAGTTTTCGAAAATAAACTAGATGGCGTTGGTTTCTTCACAACTATGAGTAATTTACGAAACGTAAGTAAGGAGTTAGGAAGAAACGTATAAGTAGGATTGAGCAAGGAGTTACAAAGCTAAAACATTTATCTAATTATTACATTACATTTACCAGCATACGTAGCTTAAATGATAAAAATAATAAAAGAAACCGATATAAATATATTTATTAAGCTAACGAGTGGGTATTTTAATAATTAATTTAATATTCGAATTGGTAGTTACTTAGCAACAGGAAAAAAGAGCAGATTCATCGCAGGTAAAAAGGCTCGCCTTGTGGGCTCGCAAAAAAAGGCTCTATAAAAATTATACCTAGAGGTTTATTTCTTACAGTTCATTATTCAAATTTAATAGTCAGTTTATTAATTATTATAGGTATAACATTATAATTAGGGCATGCAAAACCGGTTTTCCGGTTTTGCGCAAAACCGGAAATCGGCCAAAATTTAACGATTTTTGAAAACCGGTTTTGTGAGCCAAAACCGGAGCTCAGCTCCGGTTTTGTCAACATTTTTTTCGAATACTCAAAAAATAATTTGCAGCAGCTAAAATATAAACCCGAGGACGCAGACACCATCACCGCAGTTCTCACCGAGCAGTCCATACCTTCGCAATCGTCATCATCTGACGCTGAAGAGCTAACTCTTCAAGAGCAGCTAGAGAAGGAATTACACAAATGCAAGAGAAAGAGAACCCTCAAAAATCGGTCAGATTTCGACCTGGCTGGGTTTGTAAAAGTAGAGCAAGCCATGTATGAAAGCGGAGGGCATCGGGGTGTGTATCTCACCGAAGCATATAATTATTTATTATGTGTTCTACCAACAAGTGTTGAGAGTGAAAGGGTGTTTTTGTAACAAAATAAGAAGTTCGCTGTCTGATCGAATGTTGGATGCACTTATATTCTTGAGATCACATTATCAAGAACAGCGATCTCTTAAAACAAGTGATTTATGCTTTATTTAAATTAGTATACATAGTTGATTGTTGATCTCTTTTTTAGTGCAATATGAATCATATTATAATAATGTTATTTTGTAGTTCGTCTTCAAAGTTACAAAAATGTTGATTTTTTTGGTTATTGTGGGTGGCTGTGTTTAATATTTGAAGATGCTGATTGTGTTTTCTATGTTTAAAATATATTATTTTTGATAGCAGACTTAATAGGTACCAAAGATACCAAAAACTTACTTGTTGTTGATTTGATCTCAGTTAATTAATCTTTACACTATTATAAGTTCATTGTTATCTGTACAATTATTATGGTTTGGAAAAAAAAAAGTAAAAAAACTAAAACCCGACTACGACAAAAAAAACCACCCTGAAAAAGTATGAAACAAGATTTTCATACTTCGAACAGAACAAAAAGAAAAACCGTAGTCACACGTTATTAAAGTGTTTCGGTTGGTACCTATAACGTGTGACTACGGTTTTTCTTTTTGTTCTGTTCGAAGTATGAAAATATTGTTTCAAACTTTTTCAGCGTCGTTTTTTTTTGTAGTAGTCGGGTTTTAGTTTTTTTACTTTTTTTTATTTAAACAATTTTGGTGTTAAATTTAACACATGACTTTTGTCCGCTAGAGGGCGTCGCTTTAAATTTGAGCAATATTTTAGAAATGTACAAGTGAAGCCCTTTCAAATGATACCAAACATGGCGTATTTATCTCAATTTTTATTTTTAACACATTACTTTTTGTCCACTAGAGGGCGCCGTATCGAGTTTTGTGAAACGTCACGTAGCCTATGTTCAGCGGACAATTAAGACGGTTCTAACGATACCTCATATGTCGAGTTCCGATAAGAAGATTAGGAGCTATGAGGGAACAGATGAACATACTCACATACATACATAGCCTGTTAAAATCATAACCCTCCTTTGGCTTTGCCGTAGTCGGGTAAAAAGAAATGTATCATACAATTTGTTTTATTTGTAGACTTAGTGGGTATTTAAAAAAAATGGTGTTTCTTTTTAAATTATAGTACATTCGATTTTTTTTGCTAAAACCGGACCTAGCTCCGGTTTTCGGTTTTGGTCCCAAAAAAACGATGTTCAAAACCGGTTTTGATGACTTTCCGGTTTTGCATGCCCTAATTATAATATTATGAAGTTATTGAGGCTATAGCTTAAAGTATTCGTTTCCAAAATCGGAAAGAGGATTGAAGCTTATGTAACCTCAATAAAAACAAACAGGAGACCAGGTTATTTTATTACAAAGGTCAAACGGATTAAATGGATACTAAATAAGTAGGCTAAAAACTACGAAATTGCACAAAAACATATCAAATGGTTAGTAGGCAACATAAAAAACTAAAAACTATGTTGTTTCAAGTTAAAGTGTTCATAACTTTTTAAATTATTAAAAATACGTAAGTTATAGTTTATACACACATAACCAGGTCTCCAGTCAATATAAATAATATTATCTAAGTATAATTATTTAGCTCGTAGCTACGTGTATCTACTTGTGTATCGCGTATTATTTCGACGCCACAAACATAAGCGTCCGTGTTCACTGGACTTAAAAGTTTTTTCATCTGTTACTCCAATCGAAGTTTATGTGATCCAAAGCGAACTGTAAATCTTGCCCTTTTATGGTTTTCCGTGAGCAAGGGTTTCACAGCATGCCTCCGCGGCCCACTATGAAGAGCACAACGGACAGTGTCAAAACTTGTGTCAAATAAACCAGCATAGTGGTTCGTCGGCAGAAATCCATTTTCATCATACTCCCTTATCTTGGTTTGATGTGTTTTATAAGTCGTGGTCTACCAGTTCTTTGATGTTGTTTCAAAGAACCCTCCTCTTCAAATCATCGTACTCAAAGAACAACTGTTTTTCTCTGCAACAATAAAACAGAAATATATAATACCCAATAATGATTATTATGTAGTATAGTAACAAAAAAAATAATGCAGTTTTTAATATAAAAGTGTAAAAATAGAACTACTTACGTTTACACCGGTCTCTGGCTATTTCTGACAAGTTTTTGGCTTGATTATTCAAAGCAATTATTTGAGCTCTTGTAACGAAATCAATGTTATAACTCGTGCTCATTTTGGTAAAATAAGTAATTCGCCTGATCATAAATAAAAACAAAAGGCACTCGAACGAGGTAATCGAAGTGAACTTAGCGAACGATCAATAATTGAGCTGTCATAAATCTTCGATCTAAGTATTACTCATACCACCTACAAATTATTTACAAATCCATATTCAACCTACCCTCTCAAGTTTGAAAACTAAAACTTAGAAAATCAAATACCTACCTACTTATAAAATTGATATTCAATTCTAACATAGTAGGTTAATAATTAGGAACAATTTTCTTTAAAAGAAACTATCAATTATAAATTGTTTGAATGTTTAAAGAGACAAAAAGAAACTACAAAAATATTTTATCATATAAAGCAAAGCAACGCCATCTAATAACAGCATAATTAAATTTTGTTAGTCGTTAACTGGTTTTACGCTAGATGGCGTCATTTCTCGCTTCATACGATTTTGTTTCTGTACTACCCATGCACTTTTGCAGCCTATCGTACGTCCTTTTTAATATGTACCACATTTAAAAAACATTAGTGTGACAAAAATGTACTAATGATAATGACGGTTTGAATATTGAATAAGATACTTACATTGTTATTCACTATCACTAAACGGAAACACTGATTATGTTATTATTAATTATAACACAACACTATTAAAAAAAACTTGCATTAAATGCACTGCACAACGCCAGCTTCGCAAATTGCAATGAATATACACAATGTTAGCATGAATAGGGTAGTCGAAAAAAAAATCGGACAAAATAAAAAAGTATGTTTACCCTACTCAACGTTTTCCTTAAGGATTGTAAAACATGATTTATCTTTTTAAGTATAACACTTACAGGGACAACTGATTCGTCAAATTTTAGTACAACATTTTTCACAATTTCTGATGTATCTACCTTATACCTATAAGTTTTGGTTTATTAAATATAGTTCAAAATAAGGATCTCTCAGTTGGGACGATCGACAAAAAACAAGATTTTCATTTTCTCTTGAACCAGTAAATTTCAATCACGATTTTTGTTTCACAAATTTTCCCAGAAGTATAATTTGCAATAAACATGATAATTATTCATACTTTTTCAGTATTAGGTCGTGTTTTACAAGATCTCTCAGTTGAAAATTGTCCACTCTGAGAGATCCATATAAACCGTTATAAATCTTAAACGTGGCTTTGAAACGAATCGAAATTTTGTTTAGCAGCTTTCATAAATTCTTCACAATTAATTAAAATGCAAATTATAAACACATAGGCAGTATATTCTTGGATACGCGTTATGGCTTTTTCTTCAGTTGTCCAGATTGAGAGATCCAGTTAATGAGTTCTAACTTTCTTTGTTTAGGTTTCACAAATATACCTTACCATGAAGTTTTCACAATTATTTCCTAAATCCTCTTATAATTTCGTTAGGATTGGAAGAGTTTTTCGAAAAGATCTCTCAATCCACACGCACATCTTATACAATACGACTTTTATGTTAGATTGTTTATCTAACGACCCACATGTTATCAATAAGATGGAAAGTAAGAAATCACCAGAAGAAAAAATAAAAAAAAACGTTATTTACTTTTCTACAATAATGAAAACAAAATTAAAACTCTTCAGTCATACCAATCCATACTATAACATATATTATTAATATAAATGCGAAAGTAACTCGGTCGGTCCGTTTGTCTATCTGTTACCTTTTCACGATTTAACGGCTGAACGGGAAAAGCCGAAAAAAGCCACGCCATGATAGACCATGACATACATGGCCAGGACATAGGACACGATCTCGATAGGTACGCACGACGACATGTCAAGCTATTTTTTTTTTTTTGTTAGCCTATTTTTGTGTCCCACTGCTGGGCAAAGGCCTTTTTTCTTCCAAACCTCCCTGTCTTGTGCGATCTCTGGCCATGTTTGCCCTGCGAATGATATTAGATCGTCACGCCACCTTCGTCTTGGTCTACCTCGACGGCGATGTCCTACCTCAGGCGTCCAGTGAGTGACGATCTTTGCCCATCTCTCCGGGTGCATTCGTTTAAAATATAAGCCGACTTCTCACTGTACGAAAAGCCAATACAGTGCGAGGTTAGTTAAATCTGGAAATGTGCTGCTTAAAATGTCGTCGTGTGTACGATCCCATGGGCTAATTTCCGATCACGACGCGGGCGATGCCTCAGGCCAGTAAAACAAGGTAGTTAGTAGTAAGGCCGGTAAAGTCAGTAGAATATAAATGAAAGCGAAAACTTCCATACTCCACGCGAAAATCTAAACACGAATGCGAAATCGATACTTCGCCACATCCCTACATGTAATCCTTTAGGTAAAAGTTATTATTAGCTTGATAGACTGACAGTGACAAGCAACAGGATATAATCTTACATACAGGTAGTTTTCCTCTCTTTCGTGTCTTAGGAAGGCCGAAAACCGATTGTTATACTGCGGATGACGGAAAGTAGTATATTTATTTATGGCTCGTGACTAAGTTATAACTTCCGCACGGGGCGATCGATAAGATCGATAGATGGGTGACCATCTTTACATACCGAGATCCTTCGAGCCTCGGAAAGCATGTGCTGTTGGTCCTGGCTGCCATTCGTGGATTTATGACAGACGTTAAGAGTCGTCAGAAGCCCGGAAGTCTGACAACCAGTCTTACCAAGGGGTATCGTGTTATCCAGTAACTGGGTTGTGGAGGTCAAATAGGCAGTCGCTCCATATAAAGTACTATTCTTCAACTGCATCCGGTCAGACTGGAAGCTGACCCCAACATAGTTGGGAAAAGGCTAAGCAGATTTTGGTGACGGTGTGTATTCTTTTATGTTTTTATAGAGATATAAGGAACAGGGTGTAAAGTTCACTCATCCTCCATAAAAAAGGGAGGATCCTCCCTTTTCCATGGAGGGAAAACGGAGGTCCCCGATTATAAGAGGCAAGAGACTTGCCCTCTTTTACATGGGACTTAAAACAAATTAAGTTAAGAAACAAAAGACTGCGCCTCGAAGTCAAACTCAAAGCACTTCTTTCAATTAAACCATTTACAGGCAGTTTTAAATTGTCAAGAAGTCGGTGTGTCAGAAATTTATGAAGCTAGCTTCAAAGGCGCCTTCGAAGGAGCCACTAGTGGCCCCTTCGAAGGCGTAGTCATTACACTTTGAAATGGGCAATTATTTTGTACCCAAATTGCTCCAAGAATAACATCTGTCTAAGCACTTATCCGACAGATATAGATATACCTAGATAACGCAAGTATCACGAACTGTATGAAAACTAAGCGTGCTACTTTTTGACTACCTACAATGACGTCACAAGCTCGCGCTCTCTCGCTCACGCTCACCCAACCAGCAGTACGCAGGACTGAGCGCGAAAGTGGCGGTTTATGATTTTCGAACGTAAGCTGGTGCGATTTTTGGTACGCGAAGTAGGTGCTCTTGCGTTATCTAGGTGTATCTATACGTATCTGTGACTTATCCAGACATTACCCTTTCAACTATGTCAGCTTGAAGTTTCCAGAAACACTTTTTTTATATTTTTTATTAGCCATTCGCCCCACTGCTAGGCAAAGGCAGCTAGATGGACGGACGACCTAAAGAAGGTGGCTGGGTTAGACTGGATGCGGAAGGCGGAGGACAGGGTGCTGTGGCGCAGTCTGGGAGAGGCCTATGTCCAGCAGTGGACTGCGATAAGCTGAGTTGATTGAGGCAAAGGCCTCCTTAATCTCTTTCCATTTCTTTCTGACCAGAGCTGCTAAGGGCCAATCATTATTAAAGGAGTCCAGCTCATACCGCCATCTCCGTCTGGGCCTGCCGCGATGTCGTTTGCACAATGATTATTCAGCCGAGAAGAATGAGAACGAATAAAGAATGGAGAAGTCCGAGCGAGAAACCCCATGGACATTTTTTTAAATTAGTTATATCATTAACTAGCTGCGCCCCGCGGTTTCACCCGCGTAAATGTCAATCCCGTAGGAATATCGGGATAAAAAGTATTCTATATGTTAATCCAGGGTGTCAGCTACCTCCATATCAAATTTTATCAAAATTGGTCCAGCCGTTTGAGCGTGAAAAACACACACACACACACCCTCACTCACAAACATTCACCTTTATAATATTAGTGTGATTAGTTTCATAGTTAAAGTTCCCTTTCAAACTAACTGTTAACATACATATACAAGGTGTAACAGAATAAACGCAAGTCCTGAAAGTAGTTTGTTCACAATTGACTACTGAATTGATATCAGTAACTTTTGATGTAGGTATTTTTTTCAAAAATTATGTATTTTGCCATACTGACCGGTGATTGAGCCAAAGAAAATTCAATCTTATTTCAAAGCAATAAGACTCAATTTTAAATGCATAAAATAATGTTAGGATCAACACGATTTTCTTAATAATAATAGGTAGCTTTAAAAAAAAATTGTTTTGGTTATTGTATTATGCTTTTAACTTAATACTCTAATTGGGGTATATGAGGTCTTGCGCTTATTATGTTACACATTGTATAAGGTCCAATTAAAATAGATGGACAAACTTTTAGAAATCATTCAGACCACCAAAATAAGGACGATGGTAAAAATATATATACCTAGCTGCGCCCCGCGGTTTCACCCGCGTAAATGTCGATCCCGTGGGAATATCGGGATAAAAAGTAGCCTATATGTTAATACAGAGTGTCAGCTACCTCCATGCAAAATTTTATCAAAATTGGTCCAGCCGTTTGAGCGTGAACAAGTAACAAACATATAAACACACACGCACACACACACTCACAAACTTTCGCCTTTATAATATTATATAGTGTGATTATAAGAAAAACGCATTAGACACTTACATGAAAAATAATCAGCTAACGAAAATACACTAATGTGCCGGCAATTTATTATTTTAGGTCAAAATAAAATCACTTTAATCAGTGTTTTTTTGCTTGGATATCTTTGGTTAGACGTACTGAGCGCTGTGTTAAAATTGGTCCATCTATTTTAATGGGACCCTGTAATATACGTTCTGTGCTGTTAGTTCGATTATTCAAAAAAAGCCGTTTTCATATGTGTTATTCAAAGTAAATTACCAAGTCCTACGAATATTCAAACAAACACCACTATTCATACAATATTGAACGAATAATTTTCAGCATATTTTTATGATTCAATTTGCTGGGTACGAATACGAACGGTGCACTTTTATCGACGTTGTTTGATGAATGAGCGAAAACCGAATGTTTTATACTGCACGAATAAAAATATTGGAGCTATAGTAAACTAGGTTTTGCCCGTGGCTAAACTCGCTTGGAGGTCTCCAATTATTATCACGCGGGAACATAACACCGGGATAAAGTATCCTATGTCCTACCCAGGTCCTGGGTCTTCCCGTGTGGCAAAGTTCATCGAAATCCGTTTGACCGTTAAGGATAAAAGACGAGGCTTATTAAGCTAAGTTTGGCTTTTACCTTGGCCAAAAGCTAAGCATTGCCATACAACGTGGTAATGCTGCCAGTCTCGTGGGTACATTACCAGTCGACAGCGATGCGGATGAATTTTCCGACGCTATATATTTTAGTTTGTGTAAAGTTTTAGTTAAGTTAGGTTTTAATTTTGTTACGTTTGTTAATTAAGGATATAAGACTGAGTATATTATTTTAATTAAAGTTAGGATACTATGAGTTCTATTATGAGTTCTACTATGATGAGAGGGGCTTGTGGTTAAGTAATAACAGCCGCACGGGTCGATCAATCAGGTTAAGCTACGCTTGCCGCGGTTGGTCCGTGGATGGGTGACCATCTTCACATATCAAGACCCCTCCGTGCTTCGGAAAGCACGTTAAGCCGTTGGTGCCGGCTGTCTTTCGTGGATCTTTGACAGTCGTTACGGGTCGTCAGTAGCCCGAAAGTTTGACAACCAGTCTTACCAAGGCGTACCGTATTACCCAGTAACTGGGTTGTAGAGGTCAGATAGGCAGTCGTTCCATGTAAATACTGGTATTCAGCTGCATCCGGTAGAATGCAAGCCGATCCCAACCTAGTTGGGAAAAGGCTAGGCAGATGATGATGAACTTGTTTTTTTTTTTTTTTTGACTGTGTTTAGTTTAGTTTGTGATCTTCCTGTACGAGTCGCAATAAATACTTTTTCTTTTTTTTTTCTTTGTCCCGGTAGCACATTCCCGTGGGATAATTTCCGACGACAGCAGCTCAAATAGTAATGCAATTGCCAATATCGAAATACCTTGGATCACAACTCACAAAGGCCTTTAAAAATATTCCTCTGATACATGAATATAGAACAAAGAAAATATAATGTAAATAGGTAACAGAAGACAAATGAATTCCAAGTTCCAATGAACGATAAAATATGGAACTTTGTAGCAATATTCTTTGATATTTGAAGATCGAATGAATATCGGAAGCATTGAATTTTGTTGGAAAATGTTTTTAACGAGTTTCCTTGCAAATTGTATGATTGCTATGGCATAGATAAGTCATACATAACTCAACAACACGATTGTACAGACGCCAGCACATCAAGCGATTTATTTCCGTTGGATCCCGCTTTTGAATCCCAGTTTAATATTTTTGGCTTTGGATCCCGCAAAACATTATTATGTATTTCCGTTGGATCCCGAATTTAAAAAATGCAAGATAATTACGTTTTATTGTCGTTGAATCCCGAAAAGTATTTCCGTTGGATCCCGAATGCTTAAAAAAATCTGAATGCGGGTACTTTCAACAACAAAATTGTTTATAATAAAATGAGGGGTTCACTAATGTTTCACCAAAACTCCATTGACAAATTTTTAGTTTACAACCAACGTTTTGTATACTATTTATTTCACAAACAACTCATTTTCTATATAATCTAGTCGTTTCTGGCACTCGCCAGCCGCTGCCGCGGCACTGTTCGCTTCGCTCGCTCGGCTCGTGCGTAGGGGTCACAGTTTTAACCGAACCTAACCTAACAATTTTTTTTTTAAATAATTAGCCTAATCTAGTGTTTGATAAAGGTACACAATGTTATAACATGGGATTCAACGGAAATAGCAAACGGGATCCATCGTTAATACCTAAAAAATGGGATTCAAAAGTGGGATCCAACGAAAATAAACGTTTAAAATACTACAATCTGTCAAATTTCTTTAATGGATTTTCAACTTTATCGCTAAAGTATAAGGTTCAAAGTTGATTGGGAAAATTTTACAGTTTCGGGTAGCTTGATGTGTGGCGTCTGTACCACCACGCTTGTTTTTTCCAAAGGGTTAAGCAGAGTTGCATCTATAGCACACTCACATTTCACCAGTTATGTTTAAGTCCCATTAATAGGGGGCGAGTCTATTGTCATCAACTGGGCACAAATAGATAGATCACTGATGGTGGCGCGTGTGTTTGATCATTCGGTTCCCTGCAAAATGGTGCTGATCCACGCGTCATGTTCGTGATCGGGCGCCGTCGGTTGAGACTGGTCATCTCTTAACTGCCAAGGCTTATTTTTAATCTTATTTATTGTATTGTTTCTTCATTTGTGTGTTTTTTACATTGTTCTCACATATAGAAGCAACAAGAATAATGTATCCAGGATTTTGTAATATCTTGATTTAAAAGAGTGTCCATGGAGTTTCTTGCCCGTTATTCTCCATAGAGATCTACGCTTTGGAATGGGCAACTAGCTTCAACTTTCTGACTAACTGACCGACTATTTAATTTTGTCAATAATTCAAAAGTGCCTGTAATGGTTTAATTGAAATAAATGCTTGGATTTTGAGTTTGATAGATAGATAAACCATTTATTTGGCGCACACAAAAGACAGCACAACACACAAAAGTACAACATTAGATGAAAACCAATTACCCACATGAACATAATATAAAAACAAGGTGCCGATACAAAAACAAAAAAAAAAAAGGAAAAACAAACATATTTAAATTAAAAAAAAACTAGTGACTAGGTGCTCCCGAGGAACTCCTGATGAAAAAACCTAATAACATTTTGACCGGCCTGTGAATCGGACCCAGCCGGCTGGTTACAACAGTTATTTGACAAGTAACTAAATTAAATTGACCACCCTTCAAAGGGTTCATATTTAAAGGTATAGCTCAGTAGGTATAAATTGGACGCTGCTTCCTAGAACCTATTCGGTACCAGCCAAAGATATCTATGGTACCAGCACATTCCGCCATTCGATTTTCAAACGTTAAAAGCTGGCAAAATAAACAAACAAAAGAGAGATAGGTCCTTTGTCATTTTTAGGATTCCATATTCAAACGGTGAAAACAGAACCATTTTACTAAAGCTTTCCTAGAAGAGCGGAGGCGGCTACATAGTGTCCGCGATTTAACGGCGAATGACGTCACTAAAACGTTGTTTATGAAAGTATGTTCCTAGGAAGCGTTTTTTTGACATCGGACAGTCGAACCTAAATACCTGAATATTTTACATGTTAAATCTATTTTAATATTTATTTATTTCTGTAACTGCCCGTGACATCACAGCGGCGGGCCCTATCAGAATACCAGCGCGGCGCTGCGACATTTATTTTTTAAATGTCGCAGCATCATGCTGAGATAGGAGCCTTTTGGCCTCGTATAGGAGTTTCTGTCTCATTTTTCTTTTTGTTACTTTTTTTATATAACTTGGTTTTTAATTTTTTACTGTGTTTAGTTTAGTTTGTGATCTTCCTGTACGAGTCGCAATAAATACTTTTTCTTTCTTTCTTTCGAACACCGCTGCCATAATTTTCATTACAGCCGCCTCTGCGGCCGTTATATGGCAGCTACGGCTTTTCCAAGAAACAGTAGCTTACCCGTTCGCTTTTACTTGGAGGGTAAAATGAAAGAAAGAAAAAAATTTTATTTGGCCACAGTGTAACAATAAATATAACAGTAGGGTTCGAACTGACAACCTACCGCTTGCCAACAGTCCGCACTTGCTCATCCTTACTAATATCACACCCCGGACACTCCATACAACGCTTGCAAAATAATTACCTACTACTACTACTACATTAAAAAATGACGTTTGTATACGTATGAATGTGTGCGTGAGGTACTTGTGTTTAACTGCGACGAATACGCCGAAGTGCGGGGCGAGGTGCGGTAACTGATGTTAGTGCGGGGAAGGGAGTGGCCTTTCTGTACGTAGTACTTTAAGTATTCTGTGCTAATATTATAAATTCGAAAATAATTCTGTCTGTCTGTCTGTCTGTATGTTACTTTTTCACGCCTAAACCACAGAACCGATTTAGATGAATTTTTGTATAGACATAGTTTGAGTCCCGGGAAAGGACATAGAATACTTTTTATCCCGATATTCCCACGGGATCGAAACTTATGCGGGTGAAACCGAGGGGCGCAGCTAGTTGTTCTATAAGAATGCTCTTTTTATGATTATTAACACACTGCTAAATTCTTATTTTAAAGCTTAACTTGAGTTTTTAGGATTCCGTACCCAAAGAGTACCAACAGGACCCTACTACTAAGGCTCCGGTGTCGGTCCCTTACCCCTTGGTTAAGACTGGTTGTCAGACTTTCGGGCTTCTGACTACCCGTAACGACTGTCAAAGATACACGAATGACAGCCGGGACCAACGGCTTAACGTGCTTTCCGAGGCATGAAGGGGTCTCGGTATGTAAAGATGGTCACCCATCCACAGACCAACCGCGGCAAGCGTAGCTTAACCCGATCGATCGACCTGTGCGGCAGTTATTATCTAGCTACGGGCCTATCATCTATATGTATATATAAAAATACAAAGTCCTGACTGACTGACTCATATATCACCGCACAGCCTAAACCGCTGGTCCTAGAGACATGAAATTTGGAGGGTGCATTCTTTGTGAAGAGTAGGTGTCCAATAAGAAAGGGTTTTTCGAAATTCCACCCCTAAAAGGGTGAATGGGGGGAGGGTGAAAGTCGCGGGCGGAAGCTAGTAGTAAATAATACTGTAATTTATACTACACAAATATGAATCTCATAATTTCCCAATAACTTGTCTGAAACAGTGCAAGTCGATAGTCTGGGAAGTTTATGCTGATCTTACGCTAAAAGTTTGCCAAGTTTCAGATTTTTAGGTCAAAAGGGCTCGATGTATCCATCAAGCCCTTATTGGGTTGGGTGCGACTATAGAGTAGGGAGATAAGTCAGTAGGTATCTATAAAAAAGAAGCGTGGTTCATTCTTCAAACTAAAAATTTATAATGTGCATCTTCGATTATGTCTGTAGAGTCAACAAAAGAAATAAGTATGCAGGACCGTCGGATAGTTGAAGTTTAGTAAGAAACAGCTCATTTATCAAATTAAATTTCAGTCGACAACATCCATGTTGTCGACTGAAATTTAATTTGATAAATGAGCTGTTTGTTTTCTATTAATAAAATAAAATTTTATTCGAGAACATCCATCGGTTTCTTACTAAACTTCAACTATATCCGATGGTCCTGCATACTTATCTCTTTTGTTGACTGTACCTACATCTCTTATCTATAGCCAAAGTAACAAAGCCAGATACAGACGCCAGCACATTAAGCTACTACAATCTGTCAAATTTCTTTAACAGATTTTCAATTTTATCTCTAAATTATAAGGTTCAAATTTGTATGAATTTCAAAATAAACATTTTGGGATGGTAGGCCTTGTGGGATATCAAATAAAAGGGCTTAATTAGCACACCACGGGAAGATAAGTTCTTGTTTCATCCTTTTCAATAGATTTTATTTAATTATTTTGGGGTTTAATTAAGGTTTTCATTTCCTCATCATGTTTAAGCCTAGGATATTAGGTTAATGCCTTGTAGTGACCACCTGTATCTTTTCTTTGATCATTGCCCAACTTCATAAAGTATTAAAAAGCACTTCCCACTTACCGATATTTTGTGGAGTTTTCAACAAAGGGGACCTCATTAACGAAGTTTGTTTATACTTAGCGATAAAAACGAGGGAAAGATGAGTTTTTCTTACAAAAAAAAAGCAATCGACTTCCAAAAACATTTTACAAAAAAAAAAAAAACCGACTTAAAAAAAAACACTACAAAGTGATAAATAACTTTAATTTCGGAAGTCGGTGTCGTTGGTTCCGCATTTTCGTTTTTTGACACCGACTTCCGAAATTAAAGTTATTTATCACTTTGTAGTGCTTTTTTTAAGTCGGTTGTTTTTTTTTTTTTCTAAAAAGTTTTTATTTTCCACTTTTTAGTTGTACCTACCCCACAAAAATGTAAACGAAAAAACTTTTTAAGAAAAAAAAACCGACTTCCAAAAAAACACTACAAAGTGAAAAAAACTTTATTTCGGAAGTCAGTGTCTTTGGATCTGTATTTTAGTTTTTTGCCACCGACTTCCGAAATAAAGTTACTTTTCACTTTGTAGTGTTTTTTTGGAAGTCGGTTTTTTTTTTCTTAAAAAGTTTTTATTTCACGCTTTTTAGTGGGTCTGCTTATAATTTATCTAAGTTACAATAGCCTCGCAATCGCCTTTTACAAACAAAATATTGTTTTTCCCGATGCAGGGAAGTTAATTGTTGAGGAGTTCTCCAGGTCCACCATCAGCTCCATATCACCATTCACATTGTGACGAGCATAAATTGCTTAGCAACCATATTAAAGTAATCGAATCGCAACCCGTGAAATACTTAGATATTATTGAGTACTTCCGATGGCCATCTGTGGTCTTCATCATCAGTTCCACTTCACCAAATAGTGCTTTCCGAGAACAAATGCACGAGTTACTATAAAAAATACCCAAATCGCTATAGGTGTGCCTATAATATTTGAAGAGTTCCTTCGATTTCTCCAGGATCCCATCATCAAATCTTGACCTGATGCTTTTAGACTAGATGCTGATAATCTTGGCTGCAGCATCAGGCCAGACTTATGTCAACATTACATTGAACTTAAAATTTAGTCCTGTTTAAAATGAGCCCAAACACGACTACGGTGCTGTAATTTCAAGGTTGGTACTTTTTCTGATGCTCCTGGCTTCAGCATCAGGTCTTTATGTACTTCGGTGTTCCTCATTAACGGTACGTTTATCCACACATCGAGCCCTTTTCAATGAGCCTAAACACGATATATCTGCTGTTAGTTGTCGAGGAGTTAGGTACTCTGCAGACTATCCTGACTGCAGCATCAGATCATGACTTGATGATGATCATGAGACCAAATGTGGCAAATGCCCTATCAAACATCAAAACAATTTACTAAAAAACTTTTTAAGAAAAAAAAAAACCGACTTCCAAAAAACACTACAAAGTGAAAAATAACTTTAATTTCGGAAGTCGGTGTCTGGATCTGTATTTTAGTTTTTTGGCACCGACTTCCGAAATTAAAGTTATTTTTCACTTTTTAGTGTTTTTTGGAAGTCGGTTTTTTTTTTCTTAAAAAGTTTTTATTTCACGCTTTTTAGTGGGTCTGCTTATAATTTATCTAAGTTACAATAGCCTAGTGATCATCGCCTTTTACAAACAAAATATTGCTTTTCCCGATGCAGGGAAGTTAATTGTTGAGGAGTTCTCCAGGTCCACCATCAGCTCCATATCACCATTCACATTTTGACGAGCATAAATTGCTTAGCAACCATATTAAAGTAATCGAATCGCAACCCGTGAAATACTTAGATATTATTGAGTAGTTCCGGTGGCCATCTGTGGTCTTCATCATCAGTTCCACTTCACCAAATAGTGCTTTCCGAAAGCAAATGCACGAGTTACTATAAAAAATACCCAAATCGCTATAGGTGTGCCTATAATATTTGAAGAGTGCCTTCGATTTCTCCAGGATCCCATCATCAAATCCTGACCTGATGTTTTTAGACTAGATGCTGATAATCCTGGCTGCAGCATCAGGCCAGACTTATGTCAACATTGCATTGAACTTAAAATTTAGTCCTGTTTAAAATGAGCCCAAACACGACTATGGTGCTGTTATTTCAAGGTTGGTACTTTTTCTGATGCTCCTGGCTTCAGCATCAGGTCTTTATGTACTTCGGTGTTCCTCATTAACAGTACGTTTATCCATACATCGAGCCCTTTTCAATGAGCCTAAACACGATATATCTGCTGTTAGTTGTCGAGGAGTTAGGTACTCTGCAGACTATCCTGACTGCAGCATCAGGTCATGACTTGATGATCATGAGACCAAATGTGGCAAATGCCCTATCAAACATCAAAAAAATTTAGTAAAACTGTCCTTGCCTGTTCGAGTAACTTCTTACTGTTAAGGAGTTGTACCTTCCATCATCAGCCCAACTACCTGAAATGGTGACAACCATACGCAAATACACAAGATACTTCATAAAACATGCGAAAAACAATAAGTGAGCCTATAAAATTTGAGGGTTGCCCTCGATTTCTCTAAGATCCCATCATCAGATATTGAAATGGTGACAATGGGACCACACGGGAAGCACCAGCTTTCAAATAAAAAAAGAATCATGAAAATCGGTTCACCCAGTCGCAAGTTATGAGGTAACAAACATAAAAAAAAAAAAAATACAGTCGAATTGATAACCTCCTCCTTTTTTTGAAGTCGGTTAAAAAGATCGTTAATGTAGACAATGTAGATAAATTTTTAGATTTTTGTTGATTTTTCAAAAACCGCTTGTCCGATGTCGATAAAATTTTCATGGGACCATTTGGGAAGTATACCCTTTTCAACAAAAAAAGAATTTTCCAAATCGGTCCAGGCGTCTTCGAGAAATCGGGGAACATACATAAAAAAAAAAGATTCCGACGAATTGAGAACCTCCTCCTTTTTTTGAAGTCGGTTAAAAAAGACACAACAAAGTAAAAAATAATTTTAATTTGTAAAAAAGTTTTTATTTTACACTTTTAAGTTGTACTTACCCCCACACAAATTTGTATAACACAACTTGCTATGTAAATATCAGTGACAGGAAGTCATTATTTATAACATTCTCAATTATCAATTCTATTATTGCGTGCCACAATGTATACAGGTTGAAATTGAAAACATGCGACAAATTGAAATGGGAGATTGTACTCATCATTATGAACAACTTTTACTATGGGACCAAACCTGAAATCGCGAAAAAAAAATCAGTTGTTCCCTACATTTTGACGAGTTTTGCAAACATAAATGTAGGGAACTACTAATTTTTTTTTCGGCAGAGAAATAATTATATTAGTCACAATTATGGACCCTGTCGGGCACAGCATAGATAGTAGAGAGAGGAGGAAAAACACTGGGTGTTTATTATGATAAATTTTAATATAAGTTAAGTATTTAGTAAGTTATATTGTTTTATGGATACAAAATTGAATTTACGAATTATAATTATTGTTTTATAAATTATACACATTTATTTATTTAGTAACTTTGTAAGAACATTTATTTTTTAATAAATTATTCATTATTGTTTATTTCCTTATTATTACTATTATTTATTATGTAATTAATATTTAACATCATCAATATAAACTCAAAATGAAAGCCATTGCAATTGCCCCGCTGATCTTGTTACGTTGTTAATATTTTCTAAGCATATAATGACCAAAATTTTACGGCTTCGCTTGATATAATTGTTTTAATTAATTAACTAAGCTCGCGTCTATGGATTCATCATACTTTCGAACTAACAATATTATGAGAAAAGTTTTCTCTTAGCTGACTAACATCTCACAGCTTATGAGATTAATTATTTAGGTAGGAGCGCAGTGGTTCAGCATTTTAATTTGATATTTAACCGACTTTAAAAAAGGAGGAGGTTCTCAATTTGGATGTTTATATATTTTTTTTTATGTAAGTTCGGGCGATAACTCCGTCATATACAGGGTGAAATTGAATTCATGGGCATCCTTTTAAGGGGTCATTGTTATCATCATTTTGAACAACTTTTACTATGGGACCAAACAAGAAATCGTGAAAAAAATCAGCTCTTCCCTACATTTTGATGAGTTATGTGAACACAAATGGAAGGAACAGCTGGTTTTTTTTTCGCGATTTTAGGTTTAATCCCATATTAAAAGTTGTTCATAATGATGAGTACAATGACCCTTTAAAAGGATGCCCATGAATTCAATTTCACCCTGTATAGACGGATTTGCTTTTTTAGTGGATAAAGTATGCCTAAGGGTAGTCACACTTAATATTATAAAGGCGAAAGTTTATGAGTGTGTTTATATGTTTGTTACTTCTTCACGCCAAAACTACTAAACGGATTTGGATGAAATTTGGCACATAGATTGTTTATAACCAGGATTAACACATAAGATACATTTTATCCTGATATTCTTGCGGGATGGAAACTTATGCGGGTGAAACCGAGGGACGCTGCTAGTCCCACATACATTTTATTAACTTTGCTTCGGTAGTTTTTCAGTTAACTTCAATAATACGAATTTTTTTCACTTAGTTTAAATTGATGATGTTTTAATAACATCCTGCGACTGATATTTATGTAGCAAGTAGTGTCATATGAATTTATGTGGGCTAAAAAGTGAAAAATAAAATCCTTTTTTTTTAATAAAAAAATTATTTTTCACTAGCAGCACCCCGTGGTTTCACCCGCATAAGTTTCCCGTTGGATTATCGGGATAAAAAGTATAATATGTCCTTTCCCGGGACTCAAACTATCTCTGTAGCTTTCATCTAAATCAGTTCAGCGGTTTAAGCGTGAAGAGGTAACTGACAGACTTATAATTTTAGTATGGACTAGTATGGATAAGTCCAGAAGGCCAATTCTCGTAATTTAAATTGTTCAAAATCTAGTCGCGCGCCTGTGTGAGTGGCGCGCGGAGGCACTGAGCCGGGGGGAAACTCCGCTTCCGCGGCAAATCGCGGCGGAGCGGACAGACCTCCGTCGTGATCTCATGGTGGCATGGAAGGAGCGACTTTCGCAACCCAGCGCAGGGCACGCCACGATAGTGGCGATAAGACCCCTCTTTGAGGAGTGGCTAGAGAGGCGTCACGGCGTCCTCAACTATCGCCTGACGCAGGTCCTCACCGGACACGGATGTTTTGGGAGGTTCCTGCACATCATCAGGCGGGAGGAGACGCCCGGGTGTAATGGGTAGCTCACCGTCCGATCAGGACCAGGCCCGTGCCGGACGGCGCGTACGTGTTCCACGCGCGCCTCAAAGAGATGTCAGCATAAAGGAAGGGGCCTGCCAGGGCCGAAGCCTGCCGGGGGTGCGGGATTGTCCGAAAGGGTTACCGCTACCCCGGAACATAAAGGGCTAAGGAAGGAACACGGATGGGTTTTAGTCAGTAAGAGTCTGACACTCCCTTCGCTCCACCCAGAGCGGGAGGGGTCATTTGATGATTTCCCATCCATAAAAAAAAAGTCTCATCTCGGCGACAAACAAACGTCAAAAACTTGTCAAAATTTAGGGAAATTTGAGTTATTTTTGACAGATTGAGACTGAGATCAGACTGTGAACGTTCTTAAAAATTACGAGAATTGCCCCTCAGGTTTCCTCACGATATTTTTCTACATCGACGTTAGTAATGTCCAAGATAAACTTAGAAAGCACATATGAATTGAAAATGTCAGATTGGTACTTGCCCAGATTTGAACCCACAGCCTCGTACGTGCAAGAGCGGCGAGGCCTTACCACTGAGCTATCACGATATATACCTAATTCTATATATATAAAAATGAAACCCGTTTTCCGTTGTCACGACATAACATGAAAACGGCTGGACCGATTTCGATGAAATTTGGTATAGAGATAGTTTGAGTCCCGGGAAAGGACATAGGATAGTTTTTATCCCGATATTCCCACGGGATCGACATTTACGCGGGTGAAACCGCGGGGCGCAGCTAGTTATATATAATACATCATCATCTGCCTAGCCTTTTCCCAACTATGTTGGGGTCGGCTTCCAGTCTAACTGGATGTAGCTGAATACCAGTATTTTACATGGAGCGACTGCCTATCTGACCTCCACAACCCAGTTACTGGGTAATACGATACCCTTTGGTAAGACTAGTTGTCATACCTTCGGACTTCTGACTACCCTTAACGACTGTCAAAGATCCACGAATGACAGCCGGGACCAACGGCTGAACGTGCTTTCTGAGGCACGGAGGGGTCTCGGTATGTAAAGATGGTCACCCATCCACAGAATTACCGCGTTATTTAGTCCCGGCCCCTCGCAAGGTTGAAAACCTATGGTCTACAAAATACAATTGAAGTTATTGACAATAAACACACAAAACCAGACACTTGATCGTTTCGGGGACCCTTAACGCCATTCTCATTAATTAAAGTCTGTAGGTACTTGATTGACAAACCCTAACTAACCCCTTAATTTAGACCCATCTCATTACGGAGGACGAGTCACTCAATTTAATTAACGCTACACAATTAGGTCATCACTTTATTCCTTTTAATCATTTGAATTTATAAAGACAGGCAGAATGATAATTGAGTATTTTAAGTTTTCAAGTTTAGTTTTTTTTTTTTTTGTTTATCATTATGTTGAGCGATGTAAGTACCAACTTTTTATTTTTTTGTGTTAATTTTTTTTTGTTTGCGTCACGTTTTACCGCAAAATAAATGTATTTTCTTTATTTTCTATTATTATTTTTAAGCGACCACATTATGTATAAGAACAATTATTACTGAATTTAAAGGAATGTTAATGCTAGCCGTAAAGAAAAGGAAATACCTCATCTGTAAAGTTCATTTCGAATCTCACTCAAATGACCGCGCACATTTCGAAAATTAAGAATATTTTATGGAACGAAGCTGCTTTTTAAGGAAATTTCTCGCCTACTGGTCAACACTTCACGTGGCCAGAGGATTGGCTCGTTCTTTGGCCAAAAAAAAAATTAGCATTGCCGGTCAGTGGGTCGTCTTAGTTGCCATCCAACGTGGCAATGGTGTCAGTCTTCTGGGCACGTATCCAGATGACAGCGGTTCGGACGAGAGGTAGTTCGACGCGCAAGTGTTTTTGTTTTTGTATTTTTTTTTTTGTTTTCAGTATGTATTTAATTTTCAAACAAGATATTATAAACATTATATAACAGACTTAAAATAATAATAATATGTACATGTAGGTATATAAAAAAAAACAAGGGTAAAGAATCGTAGAGCATCAACAAATTCGTCCACATCTCTCTCAGCGGATGAATTTTTATAGTTAGTCAATCAGCCATTTAACATAAACACACTCACACAACACACTCCCAGTCACACAGACACTCACTCACAAAACACAAGATTCCCGGCACACATACCGAATCAACCACACAGTCATTTTACTTTAATTTTAATTTAACTTTTCATTTTAATTTAACTTTTATATCTTTTTTCAAATCTTTACATAATAATATGATCTTTTTGTATAATATCAGCTTACCAGCTCTTAATTTCTATAAGGATGTACAGTATCCAAGTGGCAGTAGAACACTGACTCCTAAGTCACAGGTTTTCCTAGTTTAGGAGTCAGGGTTTCAACTATTTTGAACCTTAGCTAGATATGCCTATTGTAAGGATTTGTATCAATAAAGTATATCATTATTATATGTATATAATACCTATTGTACCTAGAAGTAATAGTTAGTTGTTTAAATGTATAGGAAACAAAAGAAATTTTAGTAAATCGAAAACGTACTCATTTATTTTTTTAAAGTAAATCGTCTTAGATTCAAAACGAGACGCCGTTCAAAATTCGAAGTCATTTTTAGAGTATCCAATACAGCCACAAAAAAAACAATTAAGTACCCTACTTTTTTTAGTAGAAAATCTCAAAGGACAATAGGACCTAATACTTTTTTCAAAATTCTACCCATTTTTCCGAGTCGCTGTTTGTCAACAGTAACGCGCACCCTGGATTTCAAAGATTTGGCATTCGATGTTTTATTCGAATCACAAGATCGCTTTCCATTTTTATTCCGTGCCCTTTCGCATAAAAATGTTACTCGACTTTTTATCTGAAAGCCAATTCCGGTGATTAAAAACGTTCAAAATGTAGTCGCAATCTCATCTCAGCGACAATCAATGTCAAAAACTTATCAAAAATGTAGGGAAATTAGAGGTATTTTTTGACAAATTGAGACAGATCAGACTGTGAACGTTCTTAAAATAATTACGAAAATTGCTACTTAGTTGCCGTCGTTTCTTGAGCAAATGAGAGACGAGTATCATTTTAATCTGATTATTAAAATCAAGTGTAATTATTTAAACTCGTGTTACAAAAACTCAGAACAAAATCTTAGCTTTTTCTATAAACACGTTCTAAAAATTCGTAATATTTTGACGTGTAAAAAAAACATCAAAGAAATAAATTTTGACCGCATTTTTTATAGAACTCAGATGTCTACTACAACAGGATAAGTTTTTACAAGGAAATCCTGATATTAAGAGGTTTTCGACAAATAAATTTCGTTTTCTTTAAGGAAAATGCTACATTAACAGAAAAAGGTTGGACTTTAACCTGTTTTATGTTATACCGAATAATGATCTTTAAGACATTATTCGAGGTACATTGTTATACCCATGTGTTACAAATTGGGAGCTCCCCTAAGGGCGTTTCGTGATTCCGTCTACATTGCTCTTTTATTAAATAATTGGTTAACATTTTCCATACGTGTCGAGTGATGGACGGATGATTGATACTGGCTGATAAAAGGCCAATTCATCGCGTATTGAAAGATTGGAACACGTGTGATATAAATAAAAAAATATTGAAACGATTGTTTTGATCTAAGACGACCCACTGACCGATTTTTTTATGCGAATCTCGTAACCGTCGTTTTATAAATCGAATTAGGAAAATATCAAATAATTACTCGAAAAACTCACCTTTTTATTTTGAATCCACACACAACCTCTCCAAAAACCACAAACAAGAAAAAGAAACAATAAATTATTTAATTAAAAAGAGAACGTTAAAATAAACAATATAAATTTAACGGTATCACACACGATAAACCCTCTATTCAGCCCGTTTAAATAAAAAGTTACTCGAAAAAAAAACAATTTAATACCTTGGCCTCAAAAAATCACGAAGCTCAAAAAAAATACAACACACACGGGAATTTTATAACAATAAATTTGAACTAGCACAATATATTTTTTACATAATTTCAGGAGTCGTAATTCACGGACACACGCGCGGAGAACACGACGACGGCCCGCGGCAAGCGACGGGGACTGACTGGTTCAAATAGTATTTATCCGAGCCTGCTGAAACTGTTGATTCCCCCCTTCCCCTCCCGCCCTTTCCCTCTGACGTCTTGTCGGAAAAATTTCAGTGCACATCAGGACAAAATTGATGCCCCTAGCGGCCTTGCAATTTTACTTTCTTTTTTATTTATACGTTGGTTTAGTGACATTTGTCGGTGTTGGTTGTGTGGGCGTGTGGTGTCTTAAGATAATGTGCGAATTTTTTTGTGTGTCGTTTTATTGTGAAATATTCTGATATTATTTTTTTGCAGATTATCTACATCAAATAACGAAATAACTTTTAAACTCGATGTCTTTTAGAACAGTTTATTTTACTAATATAATGATAAGCCAATGACTAAGGTCACCGAAACGATCAATTGCAATTGTCAATTTTAACATGATTGATACACATTGATGCGCAAATTAGTTGCGAGCAGGGTGGCCCATTGGTAACGGCCCTGACTTAGGTCGTGGGTTCGAATCCGGGCAGGCGCTTTAGTTTGTGTAAATAATTTCATCACCACTGCTCTCAAAACGGTGAAGGAAAACATCGTGAGGAAACGGGCATGTGCTAGAACCAAAAATTGGAAGACATGTGACATTTACTAACCCGCACTGGGCCCGCGTCCCAGCAGTGGGAACATTATAGATTGACTATGATGATGTACTGAAAATTTGCCACCCAACCTCCTTGCATAACGCACTGGGCCAAAGTGGTAGATGGCTCACTCCCTCTTGAAGAGAACAGGCCTGTGTCACAGCAGTGGGAACATTATAGGCTGTTTATATGATGCGCAAATTGATCGTCTACGAAATGCAATTAAACCGATTAAAAATCACAATTGATTGCAATTATTGATTGTTTCGAGGACCCATAACAATATTGTACCTACTTAGTTACTTACTTCTAACTTCAAACATATCGTTTCGATACTCGTTCCATCCTTGGAACGAGTACCTATCTATAGTTATTTGTATGTAACCAGTGGCGCCGATTCTCTTGTTCACAAACTAAACTAAATTTAAGTTCAGTGCATCTTTATCTTTCTATTTCATTAAGAAAAGGACGGAGCATAAATATTAGTTTAGTCCTGTCAAATTAAGATATTCCATAGACAATTTAGACGTGATTAAAAAATTGGCTATTAAAAATACGTCAATTTAAGTCAGGCACTGACTAATTTGACAGGTCTAAACTAATATTTATCTTCTGTCCTTTTCTTAATGAAATAAAAAGAAAAAGATGCAGTGAACTTAAATTTAGTTTAGTTTGTGTACAAGGGAATCGGCGCCAGTGTTTCTCATTCTAAGCGGATACATTGTATTCTGTTTTTGAAAAATAATGTTTTTAAACCGTATCAATATAAATATTTGGTTTTATGGCTTTTTAGGATATACCTAAAGTTTATTTATTTATTTGTTTAATCATTTATGTACACACATAATTATAAACAGACAAGAAAAAAAGAACACAAAAATAGGTACAAAGGTGATGAAATTAAACCGATGAAGGTGGTGATTAAATCGATAGGTTGTATTTTAAATTACACTAACATGAATAACTCTCAAAACGGTGAAGGAAAACATCGTGAGGAAACCGGCATGTCCTAGAACCAAAAATTCAAAGACATGTGACATCTACCAACCCGCACTGGGCCCGCGTGGTGGATTACGGCCCACTCCCTCTCACAGAGAGGAGGCCTGTGTCCCAGCAGTGGGAACATTATAGGCTGATGATGATGAACATGAAGATTTATGGGGATATTAAAGTTTTTGTGTGTGAATTTAAAATAAAACTGCTTCGTTCTTCGATCACTATTATTCTTCGTTGGTTTATTTTTTTCTTCGTTGGTTGGTTAGTTGGTTCTGAGCAAGGGGGGGGGGGGTCCTGCAGGGTACATATAATATTACTTCCATGAATTCAAACCCTTTTCCATTGAGAATTTTTCAGCAGCACCCCGAGCCTGCCAGCGAGCGTGCTTCTAACTCATCATCATCATCATCTGCCTAGCCTTTTCGTCATTTGGTCGGCTTCCAGTCTAACCGGATGCAGCTGAATACCAATATTTTACATGGTGCGACTGCCTATCTGACCTCCACAACCTAGTATTGGGTAATACGATACCCTTTGGTAAGACTTGTTATCAGACTTTCGGGCTCCTGACTACCCGTAACGACTGTCAAAGATCCACGAATAACAGCGGGTAACAACGGCTTAACGTGCTTTCCGAGGCACGGGGGGTCCCGGTATGTAAAGATGGTCACCCATCCCTAGACCAACCGCGGCAAACGTAGCTTAACCTGATTGATTGACCTGTGCGGCTGTTATTATTTAGCCACGGGCCCCACAATTGATATTTCATGAAATACCTATTCAATAGGGTCTGCTTTGGTTTGACTTAAGAAATTCTCAGTCGCAAGCCTTATGTGCTCGGTAGAAAGCAATAAACTTGCCGTTAAATGGTACTGAAACATTACTGAATGTTGGTAAATGATAAATGATTTTATACTACGTTTATGTAGTTTCTTTAATGATTGTATTTTGCTATAAATCTTGCCTATTTCAAAGGACACAGATGGAAGAACCCAATAACAATTTGTCCGACCTGGAAATCGAACCCGGGACCTCATGGTCAACAGTAGCGCTTGCGACCACTAGACCAACGACGTCTATTCTTATATTTTGGTCTTGTATTCAGAATCTTTGTACTGAAGAACTTATCTATCGTGAACTAGACGACAATAATATTTGTTTAACAAGCGGATATGTTAATACTATATAAGGAACTTGTTAATTCTGCTTTTAACCTTACCCAAATCAAAGATCACTTGTTTGTCTTATGCTCGGTTCCTAAAAACAAAAACTAATCGTTTGGTGAGTATACAGGGTGAAATGGAATTCATGGGCATCCTTTTAAGGGGTCATTGTAATCATCATTATGAACAACTTTTACTATGGGACCAAACCTGAAATCGCGAAAAAAAAAATCAGCTCTTCCCTACATTTTGATGAGTTATGTAAACATATAATAAATGCAAGGAACAGCTGATTTTTTTTCGCGATTTTAGGTTTAGTCCCATAGTAAAAGTTGTTCATAATTATGAGTACAATTGTAGCGGTATCTACAACGCCACATGCGAACAACGCGTCATACTGACGTCACGAAAATCCTGCATCTCGCAAGCAGAGTTTACCGCGCAACTAGCATAGATACAACGGCCCGACATGACTCATTGGGCAGTTGCCCGCCAGACACAACATCCGTCTGGTCGGAGGATCCTCCCTTTTCTATGGAGGTTAAGTGAACTTTACACCCTGTTCCTCATACCTCTATACAATGACCCCTTAAAAGGATACTCATGAATTTAATTTCACCCTGTATACTACAGCATTTTCTCGAGCATTTCCATGCAATGTAACGTTCTTACGAATGGTACAATACATCCTAGAGCTCAGTTTCCAAAAGCATTTTAATAAAGTTTTGTGCCAAGTGGTATAACGCTACAGGCTGCCTCGTTGGTGAGGTCCTGGATTCGATTCTCAGGTCGGCCAAATTTTTTTTGAGTTTTTCCATTAGGGATACTCAGTAGCAGCACGGAGCTTGGATTTGTGCCCGGTTGATGGCAATAGGGTCGCCCCCTATTACATGGGGCTTAAACATAACTGGGGAAATGTGGGAGTACTATATGTACATTCGCCAGCAAAATTGCATGGGTACCTTAGTGTCTATTTTCCCGTGAACGTTTGAATTCAAGTTTTCGAAAATAAACTAGATGGCGGTGGTTTCTTCACAACTATGACTAATTTACGAAACGTAAGTAAGGAGTTAGGAAGAAACGTATTAAGTAGGAATGAGCAAGAAGTTACAAGGCTAATACATTTATCTAATTATTACATTACATTTATCAGCATACGTAGCTTAAATGATAAAAATTATAAAAGAAACCGATAGGAATATATTTATTAAGCTAACGAGTGGGTATTTTAATAATTAATTTAATATTCGTATTGGTAGTTACCTACTTAGCAACAGGAAACAAGAGCAGATTCATCGCAGGTAAACAGGCTCGCCTTGTGGGCTCGCAAAAAAAGGCACTATAAAAAATTATAGAGGTTTATTTCTTACAGTTTATTATTTAAATTTAATTGTCAGTTTATTAATTATTATAGGTATAACATTATAATATTATGAAGTTATTGAGGCGATAGCTTAAGTATTCGTTTCCAAAATCGGAAAGAGGATTGAAGCTTATATAACCTCAATAAAAACAAACAGGAGACCAGGTTATTTTATTACAAAGGTCAAACGGATTAAATGGATACTAAATAAGTAGGCTAAAAGCTACAAAACTGCACAAAAACATATCAAATGGTTAGTAGGCAATATAAAAAACTAAAAACTATGTTGTTTGAACTTGAAGTGTTCATAACTTTTTAAATTATTAAAAATACGTAAGTTATAAGTTATGCACACATAACCAGGTCTCCAGTCAATATAAATAATATTATCTAAGTATAATTACTTAGCTCGTAGCTACGTAACCACTTGTGTAGCGCGTATTATTTCGACGCCACAAACATAAGCGTCCGTGTTCACTGAACTTAAAAGTTTTTTCATCTGTAAAGATGACATTACTCCAATCGAAGTTTATGTGATCCAAAGCGAACTGTAATCTTGCCTTTTTATGGTTTTCCGTGAGCAAGGATTTCACAGCATGCCTCCGCGGCCCTCTATGAAGAGCACAACAGACAGTGTCAAAACTTGTGTCAAATAAACCAGCATAGTGGTTCGTCGGCAGAAATCCATTTTCTTCATACTCCCTTATCATGGTTTCATGCTGCAATGTGTTTTATAAATCGTGGTCTACCAGTTCTTTGATGGTGTTTCAAAGAACCCTCCTCTTCAAATCGTCGTACTCAAAGAACAACTGTTTTTCTCTGCAACAATAAAACAGAAATATATAATACCCAATAATGATTATTATGTAGTATAGTAACAAAAAAATTATGCAGTTTTTAATATAAACGTGTAAAAATAAAACTAATTACGTTTACACCGGTCTCTGGCTATTTCTGACAAGTTTTTGGCTTGATTATTCAAAGCAATTATTTGAGCTCTTGTAACGAAAACAATACTTAATATAACTCGTGCTCATTTTGGTAAAATAAGTAATTCGCCTGATCATAAATAAAAACTGGACAAAAGGCACTCGAACGAGGTAATCGAAATGAACTTAGCGAACGATCAATTGAGCTGTCATAAATCTAAGTATTATTCATACCACCTACCAATTACTTATAAATCCATATTCAACCTACCCTCTCAAGTTTGAAAACTAAAACTTAGATCAGATCAGATACCTACCTACTTATAAATTGATATTCAATTTTAACATAGTAGGTTAATAATTAGGAACAATTTTCTTTAAAAGAAACTATTAATTATAAATTGTTTGAATGTTTGAAGAGACAAAAAGAAACTACAAAAATATTTTATCATATAAAGCAAAGCAACGCCATCTAATAACAGCATAATTAAATTTTGTTAGCCGTTAACTGGTTTTACGCTAGATGGCGTCATTTCTCGCTTCATACGATTTTGTTTCTGTACTACCCATGTACTTTTGCTGCCTATCGTACATCTCTGCCTAACCCTGCGAGGAATACAGACGTGATGCTATGTTAATGTTATAATAGTAGATTGTATGATAAGGGAGCAAAATAATATTTTTACGGCGAGGGCTCTTTTTGAATCCAGAGCAAAGTGAGGGATTCTTTAGCAGAATCCTGAACGTAGCAAGGGATTCAAAGTACGTCGCCCGAGACAAAAATGTAATTTGTATAACGCTCATCATACACGCTCATATTTCACGCTAGCATTTATGATTGTACTAGCTGCGCCCCGCGGTTTCACCCGCACAAGTTTCGATCCCGTGGGAATATCGGGATAAAAACTATCCTATGTCATTTCCCGGGACTCAAACTATATCTATACCAATTTCATCTAAATCAGTTCAGTAGTTTAGGTGTGAAAAGGTAACATACAGACAGACAGACAGAGTTACTTTCGAATTTATAATATTAGTATGGATATGGATTTTTATTAATTATGTTTTTGATTGTATTTTATTTAATTGTATTTTTATTGTATATTTTGGTAGTCAATGTAAGTCCTTAGATGGGTTTAGTGTATGTGTATCTTCGTGGTAGTAACATTACATTGGCGTTATAGCTGTAAAGGTGTTATTTACGTAATTTGGAATAAATAAATTAGTAATAAATAAAACATTTTCGTTCAGTGCTTGTACACGCCGTCATTACTTTCGTAAACCGTGACACAAAATCTGTTTACACAAATCATCAGTCAGAACAAAGTGTGTTTTGTTTAATTACGTCATCACTCTCAGATAAATTGCTTGCCTTGTCATTTGATCTTTATTATCCTCTCACTTGTCTTGCCTGGGGGGCTAATAACTGCGTAAATGGGTACATTATAAGACACTCCACAACTTCCACAAGTGACAGTACCTACGTACTTAAGATGGCGGGTAAAGGCGGATACAGACATTGCGAGGCATGCGCAGTGCACGGCGCTCATCGAATGATTCCACATGCCTCACCACGAATATGAACGTCCACAGATTACGAATCATGCGATGAGCGCCGTGCGCTGCGCATGCCTCGAAATGTCTGTATCCGCCTTAAAAGGGCTCATTCATAACCTGGACCTATAAAAGGTCATAAAAGGCATTTCAGGAGGTGCATCATCTGCCTCTTCCCAACTATGTTAGGGTCGGCTTCCAGTCTAACCGGATGCAGCTGAATACCAGTACCTATTTCTTGTCGAATCTCTTTACGCTTCTTAAAGAAGTCATGACACTAGATGACAAAAAGGTCGTGATAGCCCTGTGGTTAAAACCTCGCCTCTGACGCGCGAAGTTGTGGGTTCAAGGCTCAAATGGGATTCGGTGGGTCACATCAGTCGCATGCATGATGACCGCTGGGCAAAAGTCTCCACACAATGGGTGCCTGAAGATGGACGGCGCCGCCGAGATCGGCCCAGAAGGAGATGGTGAAATGGCCTGGATACCTAACTCGAGGGCTGGTTCGACGAGGTGCGAGAAACGAGTTCCTGGTAGGATTTATTCGGGGGAGGCCTTTTCCTAGAAGTTGGACCAAAAGGCTTATTGCGATCGGGGTCCCTCATCACGAACGATCAGAGAGAGACAGAAAGTGTGAATTTAATACGTGTTTTTAAGACAGAGCCATGTAGTTATAAGTTTTGAGAAGCTCTCTTTAAGTTGGTGCCATCTTGGATTTTCAATTTGACCTCACTATTGGCTTCAACACCCTCGAAAACCATGAAAACGATACCCATGATGAAAAATTTTCACAACCGCCATCTTGGATTTTCATTTTGACCTCACTATCGGCTTTAGCACCCTTGAAAACCATGAAAGCTGTCTCTCTCATTCTCTTTGTCTCTTTCTATTATTTATGAGAGAAAGAGGCAGAGAGAGAAATTCGCATGGAGGGGGGCATGACGCTTTTTCGTAACATGATTATTACTACTAGTTTACCGCAAGGTGCATTAAAGAACTTCATTCCAAAGAAAAAAATAGTTTTGGCCACAAAATAGAGACATCCCAATTCATATCCCATCTGTGAAAATGATCGATATGATTTTAGCTACAGAACAAATGCCAATGATTTATTTATAGGACGTTTTTCCTCAAAAGGCTACAAAGTGTAGAAATAAATTCATATGATATACGCGTTAACGTTTCGCTCCATACCTCTTGCGAATGATTTAGGAGACTTTTCGTTCGGCTACGACATTGTACTTATTAGGGTTGTTAGACGTAAACATATCTATAAATACATGTAATAACAATATCTTTATTTCAGAATAAAATTCCATATTTACAATACAAATTAGAATAGGTACCAAGATGTTAGTAACATAAACACTTAAAAACTATGTTAGCAGACATTACCAATATTTACAGGAGCATGTAGCTGACTTAAGAACCAGATGAAGGACAATCCAGTTTTTTGGCAATACAACTCAGAAGACTGTTGTTACTGGCACGCACTCTGTGCAACAAGGTCGCTGCTCAATCAATCAATCAACTCAGCCTGTCGCAGTCCACTGCTGGACATAGGACTCTCCCAGACTGCGCCACAGCACCCTGTCCTCCGCCTTCCGCATCCAGTCTACCCCAGCCACCTTCTTTAGGTCGTCCGTCCATCTAGCTGGGGGGCGTCCCACGCTACACTTGCCGGTACGCGGTCTCCACTCCAGGACTCGTCTGCTCCACCGGCCGTCAGTCCTTCGACAGACATGGCCAGCCCACTGCCACTTCAGTTTGCTTACTCTGCAAGCTATGTCGGTAACTCCGGTTCTTTTCCGGACGCTGCTCGCTTGCACCTGATTGCAGCGAAGCTGTCAATCCGGGCGTCCACGAACATCCCTGAGGCACTGTCAGAAGCGTGGCAGCCCCAATAGCGTGAATAACGTGATGTGTTTTTAGGAGAATTTGTTGTGTTGTTCTCTAAAGCTTTGGTTTTCTAAGAAAGTGGACAACGATCACGCAATGATGGCCTTCCAAATATACACCGTGTTCTGGACGATATAATGTATATAAACTTCGACTTAGACCATGAAAATACTTAAGGTGAATGCGCAGTTTTATCCCGCGAAATTCAATTTTTCTTACGTTTTTTGCAATTTTCAGGTCAGTGTCGGGTTGTATCTTGATCAAAATATGATTCGCGACTATAACAGGTACGTATTTACAGAATTATAATAATTAGAATCATTAATACATCTTTCTAAGTTAGATTTCTACCGTTAAGAACAAATCTCGTATGGAAAAGTGTTTATGGTAGAAATCTAACTTAAAGAGATATATTAATGATTCTAATGACTATAATTTTATAAATACATGTCTATTATAGTCGCAAATCATATTTGCCTGCCGGGTCAGCGGGACATTCCGAAAGGGTTACCGCTACCCCGGAACATAAAGGGCTAAGGAAGGAACACGGGTGGGTTTTAGTCAGTAAGAGTCTGACACTCCCTTCCGCTCCACCCAGAGCGGGAGGAGTCATTTGGTGATTTCCCACCCTCAAAAAAAAAAGATAGATAGACAGCGGGTCAAACAAAAATAAAAGCTAATAATTTATTATTAGTAATAAAAAAATACCGATTTTACCGATTCGAGTAGAAGGCTAGCCAATATAACCGGAAATTACCAGAGATAAGTTTTTTTTCTTTTATTTTGTTGGAATTGGGTACACACGTGTATTTATCCTATAACGAACCAGAGTGCACTCATGTATAAAAGTTTCCAGTGAAAATTTTTTACTTGAACAAAACATATCGTTTCTCACATTTATATAAACGTATTTATAATGTGTATAAAAGTATTTATTTTATTTTATATTGGGTACAATTATAACACTTTCTGAAACCAATCAGGAATTAATATGGCTGAAAAGTGTAAATGAAAACCAATTACTTACGGGAGCGACATAAATTATTTTTATGAATGGTTTTAAAATGGCTTATCCTGTAATGCTTTACAGAAATTAATATTTAAGTTTTGAAGAAAGCTTTTAATAACAATTTTTTTTTTTTTTTTTTTTAAGTAGCGGTTATACTTTCATATGAGTTTCGTAAGAAACTGTAATTTTGACATTAAAAACAGACACTTCATTTTTTATTTATTATATTCTATTCGGACTAAACTTATCACTCGTTTTATTTTATAAGACGGTTAAAATCTACAAGCATAACAACAGAAACCAGTGCAAAAACTAGTGTCCACTATAATCTTTCGGGTCAGACAAGGGATCGACACTTAGAAGTATCTTTATGAGTCTAGGATTACTCCGTAATACGTTGGTTCTGTCACTAATATTGTTTGGGATTTGTCTTGTTGCTGTGACGAATTGGACAAGAATTTATTGTTGTTGTTTCTTTTAATATTATTTTTCCCGAATAATAAGAGACGTCATGCCATGTGTCAAAGGAGCCAGACGATTAAGGGATGCAATAAAAGATGCTATAGAGGTATGAAGAATATGAAGGAAGGTTTCTCCATTCTCCATAGAAGGAGGATGATCCGACCAGACGGGTGTTGGGTCTGGTGGGCTACTGAACGACGCTTTTTTTTTTTGGATGGGAAATCATCAAATGACCCCTCCCGCTCTGGGTGGAGTGGAAGGGAGTGTCAGACTCTTACTGACTAAAACTCATCCGTGTTCCTTCCTTAGCCCTTTATGTTCCGGGGTAGCGGTAACCCTTTCGGACAATCCCGCACCCACAAGAGGGCTGTCATCAGTAAAGTGAGGCCGGTTTCGTTAACATGGGGGCACTTAGTGAACGACCCTTGATGTCGAGATGTTGTATATGTATGGTAATCGCGCGGATAACTTTACTTGCGCGATGCAGGATTTCTGTGACGTTAGATTCTTTAAACCTTGATCCGCAGTTCACAATGTGGCGTTGTAGATTCAAGATTTTAATATTGATTGTTTTCTGGGTGATGCGCAGTCAGTCCCGCTTTCCACCACTGCCTGATTGACTAATCTTTTGGCATGTAGTATTCTTCTAAACTTCATAGAGACACAAAAAAAATATTGTAATATGCAGATGAATCTACCTGTCTGCTAATCAATCGATCTGTCTAGCCTTTTCCCAACTAGGTATGTTGGGGTCAGCTTACAGTCTAACCGGATGCAGCTGAATACTTCTTTATTACATGGAGTGACTGCCTATCTAGACACCACATAAGTCATAAGTCATAAGTCATTTATTTCATAACAATATAAATAAATTGTGTTGAAATTTAAAAAAAAATAACTTATTACATTTGCAATTAAAATAAAATTCATTAAATACATTTCGAAAAGTAAATAAAATCAATAATAATTAAAAAAAAATTCAAGTACAATAAATTATAAATGTCAAAATAATAAAAACAGCAATAAAATAATAAAATAAAAGCAAAAGCAATAAAATAAGTTACAATGTCATGTGTCATCTAGGAATTCATTGATACTGTAGTAGCCTTTCCCCAACAAGTAGGTCCTCAATTTGTTTTTAAATAAGTTGACACTATATATTGTTTTGAATTCTATAGGCAATTTGTTATATAGAACTACAGACTGATACCTCGGGCTATGTTTGACAACTTTCAATTTCGGTTGAATCGTATTGAGCAAATCTTTCCTACGTGTGCTAGCTCTAGTTTGTCTCTGCTCATCAGTCTCAATTTTGTGCAAATTTTTAACTAAGCTGCTAAGTAACACTAAAATGTAAAGGCAAGGTACTGTCAAGATTTTAAGTTTAATAAAATGGTCTTTACATGATTCCGTCTGTTTCATGCGGAGCATAGTCCTTAAAGCTCTTTTCTGAATCACGAATGCCATTTGTATGTTGTACTTGTAGCTATTGCCCCAAAACTCGATGCTGTATCCAATCACAATCCAATCCAGTTACTAGACACCATATCTCTTAGTAAGACTTGGCTGACTGGGTTGTTGATTCCCATAACAAATACCACAGCGTAGGTATTCTGATAAGACCTGCTGTAAGGACACACCTACGGACATAAAGTAAATCCCACCAGAAAAATAAAAAATATAAATAATGAAAATACAAATATAAATGAAAACCATATTTCTTACGATAATAATTAAACATTAACCCCCTTACTAATAAACGTACTATATCAGATGAATATTACACACCGATTTCTCTCTCTTTCAGTCGTCAGTAATTTGACTTTCGAAAGAAGAAGACAAAGCGTTGTGTAACTATACAGACGCTATACAACGTTTATTAGTAAGGGGGTAAGGGTTTTTATTAATAAACGTCGCCTTAAATAATGATTAACGAATGTTTAAGCATACAGTTTTGAAGTTTAAACGTCACTTAGCTTTAAAAACGTTTATAAATAATGGGGATCATATTACGATCGATCCACACCCGACGCTTCAACATCGCTTGTCCATGCCACAGACTATTGTCTATGGTCTATGACAAATGTAAGAAACTCCGAATGTAGTGGACGTGGTCAAGCTAGGATATATCATTGTTTTACCACGACAAAGAATGGAAGAAAAATGTCTCTAACAGAAGTTATCGTAGTAAATTTATTGCCGACAGAGGCCAGTTATTATTACACGAACTACATCGTTCCCCTACAAGCCTGTAGTCGCGTTTTACGATACCCAAAATGGAGGATTATTGTGTATATGTTACAGCCAAAGTAATAAATCCGGATATTATATATATTATCTAGCCATTATTATAATGTCTACTCAATTTAGATAAAGTGATAATTGACACAGAATTAATCACATTAACTAGCAATTTTATATAATATCTTCGAAGACTTGGATAATGTAATAAAACAAGTAGGTATAGGTAAAGATTATAAAATTATATTTCAATTTGCCTTAAGCATACCTAACAATATGTGTAGCAATATTATACCTACTGTTATTTAAAAAGTAATAATTAAGTATAATGTTTATTTTAAGAATTAAAATAATAAATTCTACGTTAATTGACATTGTTATAAAGTTATTTAACATAAATTTATAAAGTAAGTAAATTTAAACCTCTCTAGCCATAAAACAAAATTCATTGAAGAGCAGGAGGGATAACAAGTCAATTAGACCGTATTTATTACTTTGGCAAACTTTGACCCGCTATTATGAATAATATCCGGATAAAGTGATTAATTTATCACATTGTCTAGTAAATTTTGCTATTATATATAATGACCAGTCATTATGTATAATAGCTATTTAATCACTATGACTGTAACATATATTTAACTCTAGCTTCTACCCGCGAACCTAACCCGTCACAACACGCATCGCTTGCCCGCGCTATTACTTCGTTTTTGCTAAGCGTTCTTTCTCACGTCTTTTCTTTTTGGTCGGCTCCTAAGAGTCCTAGCGTGATGTCATAACCTTCCATAATAATTGGGTTACCAAATCCAAAAAGAATTTTTCAAATCCGACTGGTAGTTCCAGAGGTTAGCGCGTTACTTGTGGATAAAGTTTTAATAAATAAACATTATGAATGAATTTGACAGTTCAAATGGGTGTCAACTCACGTTACTTATGATTTGAAAGCAAATTAACTTGAATAGGCTTTCAAATACACTATCCCCTATTTCCACCGCACCCTTTGTTCTTGAAACCGTGAGATTAAGTATTAGTCAATCAAAATTAATCCCTTATTTCCACACCCTATACAGGGTGTTACGGAAAGGGTATATCAATACAAATGGGTTGAAGAGTGTATCTGGTCTAGAATCTCTGTACAAAATTTCAGCTCAAAAGCATTAACTTTGAAAATGCTTAATATTTTTTTATTTCGACATCACGGCGCTGCACTGGCGCGCGGCGGCGTGATGTGCGTGTACTTGGCGCACAGACACACTACAGATAATGGATAATGACCCTCGTAGTGCGGTGACACGTTTTTTATGATTTCAATTTTATAAACTATCGAAATAAAAAAAATATTAAGCATTTTCAAAGTTACTGCTTTTGAGCTGAAATTTTGTACAGAGATTCTAGACGAGATACACTCTTCAACCCGTTTGTATTGATATACCCTTTCTGTAACACCCTGTATAAACCTTAAACATCGAAAGACTTTCAACGCAAGTTCCCAGAAAAAAGTTTTTAATCTATTTAGCTTAGCTACCTTTATTAAACGCTACAGCTACAAGACCGTTGTTTGATCAATTAACTGTAAAGGGATTATACCTCGCCTTGATCGCAATCGTTATTTTAAAGAGGGTTAAACCATGGTTACACTATCTTATAAAATTAACCCGTTAAGTGGGAAGCGCGCGAGTAGCTCTCGAAATTCAAATTTTCTTACGTTTTTCGTTGATATTTAATGTTATTATAATATGAACTTAGAGGGTTATTTGGTGATTATAATTCTGTAAATACACACTTGTCAACCTTTTTATTGCTTTTTGGCTACTTTGTATGTGTGTATGCTAAGTATTTTTTTTTGGAATGTGCGTTTTATTTGTACAGAATAAACAATTATTCTTTCCTTTTCTATTTTTAGGGTTCCGTACCCAAAGGGTAAAAACGGCACGTATTACTAATACTTCGCTGTCTGTCCGTCTGTCTGTCACCAGGCTGTATCTCTAGAACCGCGATAGCTAGACAGTTGAAATTTTCACAAATACTAAACAAAACAAAAACGAAAAACAAAATAAAATAAATATTTAAGGGGGGGGGGGGGGGGGCTCCCATACAACAAATACGATTTTTTTGCCTTTTTTTGCTCGATATCAATAACGGCAACAGGTAGGCACTTGAAATATTAACAAAATACTCAGTTGGAATTTTACTTTAATAATTAATAATAAAATAAAATAAATATTTAAGGGGGGCTCCCATACAAAAAACGTGTTTTTTTTATATTATGTACGTGTGCGAGTCCGACTCGCACTTTGGCCGGTTTTTTTTTTCTTTCTACGCTCGCGAATCCTTTTATTATTTTGTTCAACATACAACCTGACACTTACCTGCAAATTGCAAAAAACGTAAGAAAATTTGAATTTGACGAGCTACCGTGACGCTTTCGCCTTCATGAGAACCGCTGAGTATCTTTAAAAAGTTTTTGGTGGTTGCCTGATTGCAGTGCAGTATTAAAATACTGACCTACGAGTCCACGACAACACGGAAACGGTATAAGCGTTTCGGGTAAGCGGTTGTGCATTAATTTGTCTGTTACCATTATCTTACAAAATTATTGGACATATTTTAATGTGGTTTTTTTATTGCATACTTATAAATTCGAAAGTAACTTTGTCTGTTTGTCTGTCTGTATGTTACCTTTTCACGCCTAAACCACTGAACGGATTTAGAAGAAATTTGGCAGACAGATAGATTGCATCCCGGGGAAGGACATAGAATAGTTTTTATCCCAGAAATCATCCTTTAAGGGGTGAAAAGGGGGGTGGAAGTTTGTATGGGGAATCAATAACCGCTGAACCGATTTAGATGAAATTTGGTATGGAGATAGTTTGAGTTGTGGGGAACGATATCGAATAGTTTTTATCTCCGAAATTATCCCTTAAGGGTGTAAAAAGGCGGGTGGAGATTTATAAAGGGAATAAATAAAAAACAATTAGAGTGCTGCATTAAAAATCAAAGTTTTAAACTAAAAAACATTGAGTTAAAATCTGTCGAGTGTAATGTTGCGTGACGTTGCCGTGCGATTCACGTGAAGCGTTGCGAGTCGGTTCGCGTTAACACTGATTGTCGCTCATTTTGATGAGACACGGAGAGCCCGTTTACACTGTACGATTTGCCATTTGATTTGAGGTGCAATCCTCGTAATTTTAAAAACGTTCATAGTCTAATCTCAGTCTCAATCTGTATTACACAAATAATTTTGTTGATAACAGTACACACTGGTAAGAAAATGTTATAATATACGAATATGATTTATTAAGAGGAAAAGGCTGGATGATTAAAAGTGAAGACAAAGAATTATGGAAGCAGCTGGAGGAGGCCTTTACTCAAAACGAGATTCATGCCACTGAAAAAAATAACTGTACTAACAATAATTAGTTTTAAGTGAAACTACTAATACTACTAACAACATTTGAAAGGTAAAAATACGGAAAGGTATGAAAATAAAGAAGGCATTATTATTATTATTCGTTTATTTGTCTATTTACACATAAATTATATTTTTAAAAATTAGAATAAAAAGTAAAAAAAAGTTTTTATTGTTTCTCATACAATTGTTCTACAGCACAAAATTGAGGCAGCCCCGGTAAGTTATAACGATACTTGTGATGGGGTTACCTCGCAACTTCCCATGGGTTACTATCTACAATGTTGAGACATAATTAAAAGAAAAAGAAAAGAAAAAGTATAGTTTTTAGGATGTTACACATTGTTGTAGCATGTTCAGGTATGTGTAGTGTTTGAATATGTGTGTGGTGGGGTGTGTATAAAAGAAAGAAAAAAAAAATATAAGTAAAAACATTTAAAAATATAAAAAAAAAATTGTATTAATTTATTTTTTATATTTTCATTTATTATTTATTAAGAAAGTTGTGTTTTGCGAATGTGGTGTCATGATATTCTGAGAATATGATATTCAGAGTCTGAGCGAAAAAAAAAATAAGTTTAAAAATTAAAACCGACTACTGAAAAGGATGAAACAAGAAAGTACCTTCCCGTTGTCGCATGCTACCATAGCTTTGTATGTTAGTACAGCGGCATGCGACCACGCGAAGGTACTTTCTTGTTTCATTCTTTTCAGTCGGGTTTTAGTTTTTAAACTTATTTTTTATTTAATTATTTTATATCAGTAATATTTATATTTTTGAAATGTGCTATATAAGGTGTAAAAAAATTAACCGTAAAAACTTTAAGAGGTGCTTTAGACCATCGAACTGAACAACTTTCACTATGGGACCAACTCTGAAATCACGAAAAAAAAATGAGCTGTTTCATACATTTTGGCCGAGTAGGTATTGAACTTTTGTATGAAACAGCTGATTTTTTTTTCGTGATTTCGGAGTTGGTCCCATAGTGAAAGTTGTTGAGTTCGATGGTCTAAAGCACCTCTTAAAGTTTTTACGGTTAATTTTTTTACACCTTATATAAGCCCTTTCATTTGATACCCAACAAGACATTGTATTAAAAAAAATGGCACTCGGGGACTGCCGCGGTAAAGCTATGGCATAGCATTTTTTATCAACTTATGCGAGCTTCGTAAGTCTACACGCATACGTCTAGTCGTACGCACACAAACACCGTGCCGAAGTCTGCCGAACTGAAACGACGTTAGACGATGCACGGCGTTCAACCCCGCACCGCTGTACCGGTCGGAGTGGGGGGTGTAAGGTTTATTTTCGTTACGGAATTTCTTGATTCGGTCGCCGCGCTCAAAGCCCGCGATAAAAGCTATGCAATACCTTAAAATTTTTTTTTAGATCATGACTTTATCCGCTAGAGGGCGCCATATTCAATTTAATGTGACGTCACATAGCCTATAACCAGCGGACGATCATGACGCTTCCAACGATACCTCATTTATCCAATTATTACTAGCAGCTTAGAAGTTATGAGGGAACAGATGAACATACATACATACATACATACCGGTCAAAATCATAACCCTCCGTTTTGCTTCGCCGTAGTCGGGTAAAAATCGTCGGTGCTCCAATTTTCCCTAAATTTTTGACAAGTTTTTGACATTTGTTTGTCGCCGAGATGAGACTGCGCCTAGATTTTGAACGTTTTATATTACGAGAATTGGCCTTCTGGTTTTTAGTGGTAGTACTCTGTGGACGAAGGGGCTCGTGGCCAAATGGTAACAGTCGCTCGAGTCGATCTAAGGTTAAGCTGCGTTTGCCGCGATCAGTCTGTGGATGGGTGACCATCCATAGTCCAAAACTAGAAGCCCAAAAGTCTGACAACCTGTTCTACCAAGGGGTATCGTGTTACTCAGTAAGTGGGCTGTGGAGGTCAGATAGGCAGTCGCTCTGTGTAAAATCCTGGTACCTATTCAGCTTGTTAGACAGGAAGCCAGGATGGGTGACCATCTTTACATACTGAGACCCCTCTGTGCCTCGGAAAGCACGTTAAGCCGTTGGTCCCGGGCGGTCATTCATGGTTCTTTGACAGTCGTTACGGGTCAGAAGCCCGGAAGTCTGACAACCAGTCTTACCAAGTGGTATCGTATTACCCAGCAACTGGGTTGTGGAGGTCAGATAGGCAGTCGATCCATGTAATATTCCAGCATTCAGCCGCATTCGGTTAGACTGGAAGCCAACCCCAACATAGTTGGGAAAAGGCTAGGCTATTTGAACTGATGTACACCTTTCTATGCCTAAGTATAATAATTACACCTGTTTCTCCCGCTAAGCAGACTATTTTCCAGTTTTCCAATTACAGGCTCATAACATATTTCCAACATTTCAGCTTCGTCTCTCGAATGACAGTGCACCCTCCCCCATTATATGTATATACGGCGTTTATTAGAAACTGAACTATACTGTAAAGTATGTCTGACACACACCACACATCACGCTACACGTCACGCTTAAATTAGTTACATATACCATTGTTATGGAAGAGCGGAGCCTTCTAACACAGGCATTATCTGCCTAAAAGGAGACTTCGAATACAAAGTAACTATTTGCTGATTTGTGACAATAAACAATTTTTTTTTTTTATGTCTGCAAAAGTCGACCTTATGTTGTGCAGTGGTAATAACTCTATTTGCATTCGAACTGAGTGCATTTAGAATAAGCTTAAGGTTATTTGTTTCTAAAAAAACAGTGATACAAGAGGCGCGTTGATGTAAACACGTTCGCGGGGAATTATAATGGGCTATAGTACTACCATCAAGAATTTTTTGGGATGCATGAAGAAGCCTCCTCGTGTAGCGCAGTTGGTTTCGGCAGTTACTCAACTGAACCGAGCACTCGGCGCATCCTGGACATTCACACCCGATACCTTATTTGACTGGCCAATTCCAGTGGTAGGGCTAACGCTCGCTTGGTTTGCGACCACCCTCCCACCGGAGTCCGGCGTCAAGCAGCCTGCTGTGTTTCGTCGATTCGTGGGAGTTCCAGTGCCGTAGGCATCTTCTGGGCACGTTCGTTCCATCATAGACCTCATCCATCGCTTTCCATCAGGCGTGATCGAGGTCAAGAGCGGGCCCATTCAGCAATAAAAAAAAATAACCTGAACAACTTTCTCAAGGGACCAACATCGTAATCAAGAAAAATTAATCAGCCGTCCCTTACATTTGGGTCGAGAAGGTATTGAAATTTTGTATGGAACAGTCGTGAAAGAATTCGCGATTACAATGCGGCACCCTAATTGTGTAACACACTATCAATCGGAATCAGAATCATTTTGAAGCCAATTCCTAATCCATTGCTTCTTAAGTTCGAAAAATTTGTCTGCTCAACACGTAAATAACGCAATGAATGTTGTTGAACTGTCAAAATGAAACCGATTCCGATTAATAATGTGTTACGCAATTGCTCCGCTGGTCCCTTGGAGAAAGTTTTTCATTTTGATGGTCATTACCACACCCTTTCTAATACACATTGTATACGTGTCTCAATACTGTGAAATAGACTGGCCTGAATATTACGGAAAAAAAATAACTTGTACAGAACTCTGAAAAAGTTTCAGTATTAACAAAGGACCTTTCTGCCCACAAATTCCTTAGAAAACAGTCATGCAAATACAACCACAAAAAGCACACATTATTTTTATTATAGGTAGATTTTTCGTTTCATTTATTCACATAACCCACAGCCTTTGATGCCAATTTACAACCCAGAATTTACTTACGCAAATAATATCGTCAAGTTCACAAAAGCCAATCTTAACAAACATAAGAAATTGATGTGCACGTCAAATCCACACTCTTTTGATAACAACTCTGAAAGCGAATCGTCTAGAAACAACGGAACAGAACAAAAACTCCTTTGATACGAACTCATGTGTAAAAGAAAAGTTTATTTTTCAAGTATTGTAAAGGTGAGGGTTAACTAGAGCGTTCACTTGTTTCGGAACACAGAGTACGGATTCGCTACATACAGACGGCATAATATAATCAATAATGTTCCCACAGGTGGGACACAGGCCTCTCTTCGAGAGGGGGCTATAATCTACCACGTTGACACATTTGTTCGTTGATGATGATTCGAATTTCCGGTTCTAGAACATGTCGGTTTCCTCACGATGTTTTCGGAGCAGGCAGTGGTGGTGAAATGATTTACACTAAGTAAAGCGCCTGTCTAGTTTCGGACCCATGACCTATAACTTGTAAGCCGGGACCGTTATTACAGGGCCACCAGTGCAAACGTGACACCAAAAGTGTGTTGAGCGTAAAGGACCTTCTCCACGAGTGAGAGAATCGCAGCGAGAGTCTCGCCGTGCCATAAAATTTTCGCCGCAATGATATCACCGTGTAGAGACACGTTCTAAGAGAGTGTATAGAAATAGTTGGCACAATGATAATATCGCCGTGATTCTCTTGCTCGTGGAGACGGCCCCTTAATATCAGGTTAACTAGCCCGGTGTTACTTTTTAGTGGCGCAACGCGTGATAAGATTTAAAATGTAAATTACTTAACTCCGAGATTACAAACTCCGTATTTATTCATTAACCCCGACTAAACGTAGAAGTGGGCCTAAAGGATGATTTCTACCAAACGGCTCGCATCGCATCGGAACGGAACGGATTTTATAATCTAACGATATTAAATCGTGTACACAGTATTTAAAGTCTATATTACCAAGCCGCGTACAGCAGCTTGACCGCGGGCGTCTTCCGTGATACGCGATCGTAGCCGAAAGTATGCTGTGACGCGCGATCGGCTCCGTTCGCCTATCGTCGTATCCGATCGAATCCTTTCGGCTGTCGTCCAAATTTTTCTTTCCCTCTTCTGTGTTTTTATGATTATTTTCTTCTTCTTCTAATGCAATAGCCAACAATACCACGTCAACTTCAACCATTTTAAAAAATTAGAACACGTCAACACGGTAGGAATGAAACTATTTGACTAGGCGCAGAAACGGATAAGTTCGCAAGCGACGTACGGAGCCAATCGTATGCGTCGACATGCACGCGATTGGCTGTCGCCGCATCCGTTCGTATCCTTTCCGATACGATGCGATGCGAGCCGTTTGGTGGAAATCATCATTTACAATACTACACGGCATCACTTGCTGCGCCGTCAAATAGATAAAATGTTATATTAAATTCACATGCTCTAGTTTGTACGCAGCTTTAGAAAACTCGCATTTATATGTATCATTCGCATCTGTTGAAAACTTTTCCATCTTCGATATAACTGAACGTTTTTATTATGCAAGTTGTTCTTGTTTGTTTTGTTCATAAAAATCTACTAGCTTCTGCCCGCGACTTCTTCCGCGTGAAATTTCTTGTTTCTCCGAACCACTGCGTCACATCGCATCGTAAGCCTCCGTTATTACTTCGTTTTTGCATAGCGTTATTTCTGACTTTTTTCATTTTGATCGGCTCCTAAGGTCGTAGCGTGATGTTACATAGCTCATAGCCTTCCCCAAGAATCGGGCTGTCAAAACCAAAAAGAATTTTCTGGAAGTTCCAGAGATTAGTGCGTTCAAAGAAAAAAAAAAACAATAATAATAATTTCGATCAACATCATATTCATATTCATTTATTTACATCTATCGAGGCTCTCACTAGGCAGTTGGATCAAGGGCCTGATTCAGAAGGCAGTACTCCTCGATCGTTTTTGAGGTTCTCAGACAATCCCTCGATAATAATTCACTCAACTTTTAAGCTAAATTATTACTTAATGACGTGTTTAGAAACACGATATCGAACCAATAATCACTATCGAATGGATAAACTCCGTTTAAAAACCTCAGAAACCGGGCTGTTACTATGTGTGTGCGTTTTGTGATGTAGGTGTTGTGTGTGTGATTTTTGTGATGTCGCTGTGATGTGCATGTTAAAAACAAACAAACAAACAAACTTTTCAGCTTTATTATATTATATTAAAGATAAAAAAAAACAAACTACGTACATTCTTGACCGTGAATTAGTTCTCAAACAAACTTCAAGAGGATATTCAAGAGTGGAATTGGGAAAAATCTGTTCTATTCTTTTATTTTTTGTTAGGAACTTCTTTCCACTTTTGTTTCTATCATAAATCACTAGGGACCTGCCCCTGCTTTGCACAGGTTTTACGACTTGAGAAAACATCGAGATTTATTTCTTTATGTTAGTTTAATAGTAACGTATTAGATACATAAACCTTTCGGAATAAATACGAATTATTCCACTTGATTGATTGATTGAAAGATATAGACATAGATGTAGAATTTATAGATGACTATAGCAGCACTCCGCGGTTTTACATGCATAAGTATCGATCCCGTGGAAATATCAGGATAAAAAGTATTATAATTATGTGTTATTCTGATGTACGAATATAAGCTATATTACTGTAAAGTTTCATCAAAATCCGTTCTGTAGTTTTTGCGTGAAAGAGTAACAAACATCCATCCATCCTCACAAACTTTCGCGTTTATAATACTAGCAGTGCCCCGCGGTTTCACCCGCATAAGTTTCTTTCCCGTGAGAATATAGGGATAAAAAGTAGCACAAAATATTGACGGGTAAAAATGTCTTACAAAATCTACTTACAGAAATAAACATTTCTTTTCATTACTAATTATCTCCTTTATTTAAAACACACAACATCACAGCAATGCTTAAGAGCCTATACTACCTCAGCTAAAATTCACTCTTTATCTCGCTCATACGATACTGCTCGCGGACTGAGTGAGAGCGAGACAGAGTGCGATGCTGAGCGGCAGGAAGCGCCAATAGTTTAAGTATTTGCTTTATACAATGAAAATAATGGTAATTATAAAAAAATAAATAACATAAGACCTGCTTTAAAGTAAGTTCAGTTAGTATGCAAAGTTTCATGATCTAATTTGAAGTATTTTTTGAATAGCAGCGGTTTATTGTTCGGGTTAGAGGTAACTTTGGATTTATTTTCTATCGAGAAAATTTTATGGAATCGTGTTTTCGTCTAACATAGAACTTAGAATTAATCCTCAACTTTACCATATATTTATTTCAAAATTAATGGTGCAGTATTTTCGACATAACGGAGGATCTCGCTAAGCCATTTGAGGTAGTATAGGCTCTTAAGCGACTTCCATTAAACAATTTTCCGCGGTACCTACTTATATCATAAAGTTTCATGTCTATTTGCATTTTGTAAGGAATCAATTTAACGTAAAGGAGTTTCCTGAGCCTTTTCAAACAATTTTGAGTCTCAGAACTTAGTTCCAAAGTCGTATAATAATCAATGTAAACAAAGTCTTGAACAGTATTAACTCTTCAGAAATACATTTTTCTGAAAATCAATGAAAATTAATGAGGGTTTATTTTGAGTACCTAGTTACTATCTACAGGCTGAAATCAAATTCATGGGCTTCCTTTTAAGGGGTCATTGTACTCATCATTATGAACAACTTTTACTATGGGACTAAACAAAAAACCGCGAAAAAAAATCAGCTGTTCCTTGCATTTATGTTCACATAACTCATCAAAATGTAGGGAAGAGCTGATTACTTTTCACGATTTCAGGTTTCGTCCCATAGACTGTGACCCCTTATGACTGATGTAATAATGACCCCTTAAAAGGATGCCCATGAATTCAATTTCACCCTGTATACAAATAGATAAATAAAATTGGAGTGTCTGTTTGTAATATTATAATATTTTTTACAACTTTTTTCTGTCTGCCTGTCTGTTTGTTCCGGCTAATCTCTGAAACGGCTGAACCGATTTTGACGGGACTTTCACGGGCAGATAGCTGATGTAATAAGGAGTAACTTAGGCTACTTTTATTTTAGGAAAAGATTTAGGGTTAAAAAAAAATAAAACGTTTTCCGTCATGCAAGCGAACGAAGCCGCGGGTTCAGCTAGTTATTTCATAAGAAAGAAATTTCATTTGTGATAATATTAGTTTCATAAACTATATAGAGCAGTGGTGAGCCAATGGTAACGGCCCCTACTTACGAGTTGTAGGTCGTAGGTTCAAACCCAGGCAGGTGCTTTACTTTGTGTAAATAATTTCATCACTACAACTCTTAAAACGGTGAAGGAAAACATCGTGAGGAAACCGGCATGTCCTAGAGCCAAAAATTTGAAGACATGTGATATCTACCAACCCGCACTGGGCCCGCGTGGGAGATTATAAGGCTCTCCCTCTCAAAGAGAGGAGGCCTGTTTCCCAGCAGTGGAACATTATAGGCTGACTAGCTGTTGCCCGCGACTTCGTACACGTGGCGCCATCTATTATCATAATAACGTTATTCTTGATTTCCTCAGGAACAGTACTTTTTTTCGGGATGAAAGGTACCCGATGTCCGTTTCTGTACACCTGACAACATTACGCAAAATTTCAGGATGATCGGTTTAGTGGTTTAGGCGTGAAAAGGTAACAAACAAACAAACAAACTTACATTTGCATTTATAATATTAAGTTAGGATTATGGTAATCTACATACATACCTTTATGGAATATGCAGGTGGGGTTCTGTAGTTTCTGCCTACCCCAATGAGGAGAAGGCGTGAGTGCATGTATTTATGTAGTTACATTATCAGAATATACATAAATTATTTTGGACAATACCGTCCACTGTGTACTGTTTATGTACCTATTTGGTGCTTACATGCAACCTCCGCGAGTCAGTTAAAAGTTAGGGCCTTATTACACTTGCGATTTGCAAGACCATTGGCATGAAATACGAGATAAACATGAAGTTATTTTAGGATTAGAAGAGATTAGGCGTAAGATTGGGCAAGCCACATGAAAAAGATGTAAAATGCGTAGTATGATTTCTAGGAATAATTATTGAACACACGTCATAAGCCGTGGTTTAATTAATTCCTCCCGGTACCCTGAAGAGCTCATCAGCTCTTCACAGTATTGAGATTAATAGTGTGTTACCAACCAAAACCGAATTTCAGATAAACTAGACACACTTTACCAAGTACTTGAACCATCTAGTTTTTCAAAGGATTCGTTTGAAGGAAGGACAGCTAGTTTGGCCTAAGCTCAGTGTGTCCGACGAGAGAATGCGTTCTTGATACCCTGTCAGTTTCATACAAACGAAAATGCGTTTTGGGAATTTGATCTTTATTAGCTAGGTACTAGAATTGTCGCAATAAAAGTTTTCAGGAACGCATTCTCTCGGCGGCCGGGCTGTGTGCGTGTGTGCAATTTATAAATAACTAGCTTCTGCCTGCGACTTCATCCGAGTGAAATTTCTTGTTAACCCTTTTACCGATGACGGCAATATACGTGCCACCATCTAATAGGCATATTAATTAAAGCATAATTTTGGTAAACCATGCCCCAAATTTTATTTTGCTGCTACACTTGGATCCTTATTATTTATTTATTTATATATACTTTATTAATTGTATACCACAAAAATACAGAACATGAAATAAACACATCAAACACTACAAAATATACAATGGGCGGCTTTCCTTCTGCTGGTAAAAGGGTTAAAACATTTAAAAAAATATGTATCTTTTCATTACGGACGCTTTTAACGTTCTACATCGTACTCACATGCATAATTTTTAATATGAATGATGTAACTAATTATTTTGATTTAAAAGAGTGTTCGTAGAGTTTCTTGCCCGTTCTTCTCCATAGGTACCTACGCTTTGGAATGGGCAACTAGCTTCATCTTTCTGACTGACCGACCCTTGACAATTCAAAAGTGCCTGTAATTGGTTTATCACACTTATATATATTATATATAATTATATATTAATATTATAAAGGCGAAAGTTTGTGAGTGTGTGTGTGTGTGTGTGTTTATATGTTTGTTACTTCTTCACGCCTAAACCACTGAACCGATTTAGATGAAATTTGGTATAGAGATAGTTTGAGTCCCGGAAAAGGACCTAGGATACTTTTTATCCCGATATTCCCACGGGATCGAAACTTATGCGGGTGAAACCGCGGGGCGCAGCTAGTATTAGTATAGATTTAATCTGTTAAAAAAAATGGCGTGTGGCTGTGTCATGGACACGGCCGTGTGTTGTACGTGAATACGTTTACGTAACGGTGTTGATCCGCTCAGCCAGATTCATTCCTTTTTTTTTAAGCACTTTTCCTTATAAAGATGTATTAATGATTATAATTCTGTAAATACGTACCTGTTATAGTCGCGAATCATATTTTGATCAAGATACAACCTGACACTGTCCTGAAAATTACAAAAAACGCGCATTCACCTTAATAAAAAAATGTCTACTATACCGTGCTCCAATTAAAAATTTTCTTCCATAAAATGCAGTATCAAAAAGCAAAAAATATACTACGATCGTAACCGTCAAGCATCAGCAAAAATAAACCCCGGTCGTAACTATAACTTTTTAAAGTCGTGACGTGTAAACGCTTCCCCAGTAACAGTTTAATTTCCTCGACGCGAGGTTGTTGTCAATCGTTCGCATCACAAGCGACATCTCGTGAGAACAACTTCGTAACTACTAATTGTGGATGCTGTACTGTGACTTGGTATTTATGCAGATATTTGGGTGAGGATGTCGGGTTCCCATATTAAGTTACGGTTTGTTCCAGTTACCAATAGACTTAAATCTATACTAATATATAGGCCAACCGCTTAACTGAGACGTTGCCTGAGGTAGCTGCGCGGTGCGGGAGGGGTGTGGTGACGTGATGCGAGAGCTCAGTGATTCGTCAACTTATGACAAATATCACCCCTCCCGCACCGCGCAGCTACCTCAGGCAACGTCTCAGTTATGCGGTCGGACTATAATAAAACTGAAGAGTTCGTTTGTTTTTGTTTTAATACGCTAATCTCTGGAACTATCAGTCGGAAAAATTCTTTGTGCATTAGGTAGCCCAATTTTTGAGGACGGTTATAGGCTATTTAACATCACGCTACGACCGCTAAGAGCCGAGCAAAAGGAAAATAAGTTAGAGGGGGTGCTACAGACAAGTGGCGTGCATTCGTTTTCAGAATAGGTAGGCACTAGGCCGGGTCACTAATTTAATCAGAAAAAAAGTGAGGTCAAAATTTGAGTAAGCATGCCTACTTAAGGGTGATAAATTGCGAAGGTCGAACGTCATGGTATTACGCGGGAGACGTACGTATTTTTTATTTTGTCGTATTAACTTGAACGAGTAAAGACCAATGACAATGTGCGAATAGTACGGGAGCCGAGTAGGCCGTCCGGCGACTGCCTACTGCCGCGCGTGTTTGTATGAAGATTTTGTTTTTTGTTAGGTATGATAATTTAGTGAGTTTCTTAATTGTGGGGCACACACTAAAATGTAATTGACAGGCGTATGTTGATATATTGAGGTAGGCATTACTTATATGCCTATATGCTATGCACGCCACTGGTACAGACCATCAACGAACAACTTTCTTCATGAGACCAACATCGTAACCACGATAAAAAAATCACACCTAGATACATGCTGTATGTATGTTAAAAACTACATTTCCTTTTTAATATCGCAGTTAAAGGCTCTCTCGATGGCAGTATAAGCCCTGTGTTGCAACGTTATAAGTAATAGTGCCAGTGCTTAGCAAACTGTAGCACGCACTGAGCACAATATTGCAGTTTTCTAACGTTGAACAGCGTGGTAATGTGTTTAGTTATACCGAGTTGCACGTATTATGTGCCTCGCTCTTATAACGTGTAAGCTTGCACCCGTCCCTCTGCCGGCGATTAGCGAGAGGCGAGTAGAGCTAGCATCTTCTTCGTAGCGTGTTGATGACAAAATATATACGGAAAAAAAATACGTGTGGCACTCGGGGACTGCCGCGGTAAAGCTATTGCATAGCACGCACACAAACACCGTGCCGAAGTCTGCCGAACTGAAACGACGTTAGGCGATGCACGACTTTCAACGCCGCACTGCTGTGCCGGTCGGAAGGGGGGTGGCAGGTTTATTTTCGTTATGGAATTTCTTGATTCGGTCGCCGCGCTCAAGGCCCGCGATAATAGCTATGCAATAGCTTAAAAATACGTGTGGCACTCGGGGACTGCCGCGGTAAAGCTATTGCACAGCATTTTTTATCAACTTATGCAATTATAATATTTATGCAATATTTTTTTTTCTTTGATAATAATTCAAGTTACGAAGTTCGTCTCGATCCGCGCGAGCTTCGTACAGTCTACACGCATACGTATAGTCGCACGCACACAAACACCGTGCCGAAGTCTGCCGAACTGAAACGACGATAGACGATGCACGGCTTTCAACGCCGCACCGCTGTGCCGGTCGGAGCGGGGGGTGTAAGGTTTATTTTCGTTACGGAATTTCTTCATTCGGTCGCCGCGCTCAAAGCCCGCGATAAAAGCTATGCAATAGCTTAAAAAAAAACAGTGGCACTCCGGGAGTGCCGACAAAAGTGAAAACAAAACACAAACAGAATATTTTGCTATCACTCACCGAAATATCGGATATACATTAAAACCGAGTACAATCCGAGGACAGCCGAACGCATCCGAAGCGGTGTCGTTACGGTAACAGTGGCGCGAATTCAATAGTTTTTTCCCATCTCAAAAAAATGCCGAACATGCCTAAACAAGTTTCCACTTCAAAAATAGTTCTGCCTAGAATTCAGCAACTAAAACAACAGCAAAAACAAGTTAGCGAGCAACGAGCAGTAGGTACGCGACGGCGACGAGCGATTTATTGTTAGTATGCGTATGTAACAAGCGTGAGTCTCTCCGCGAGTCAGTGGCGTGCATTGCATATAGGCATATAAGCAGTGCCTACCTCGATATATCAACATAAGCCTGTCAATTACATTTTAGTGTGTGTGCCCCACAATTAAGAAACAGCGGTGGCAGTTGGCAGTGGGACGCAACTTGTGTCGATACTCTTGCGCCATCCCACCTTCCTGGATTGGCATGCTGTGCTGGCGCTGCTGCTGCGGCTGCGGAAAACCTCAAGCGGCGAAAATATAATAACCTTATCGGAAATTATATTTTCGAGCCGTTTGGGGTTGAAACCCTCGGGCCGAGGGGTCCGAGTGCTCATGGTCTTTTTAAAGAAATTTCAAAACGGCTAGTTGACACTTCCCGTGACCCAAGGGCTGGCTTTTACCTTGGACAAAGGCTAAGCATTGCCATACAACGTGGCAATGCCGCCAGTCTCTTGGGTACATTACCAGTCGACAGCGATGCGGATGAATTTTTCGACGCTATATTTTAGTTTTTGTATAGTTTTAGTTAAGTTAGGTTTTAATTTTGTTATTTTTGTTACTTAAGGTAAATGGTTAAACAATAAATAAAGATCTGTCATTAAGAAACTCACTAAATTATCATACAAAATCTTCATACAAACACGCGCGGCAGTAGGCAGTCGCCGGACGGCCTACTCGGCTCCCGTACTATTCGCACATTGTCATTGGTCTTTACTCGTTCAAGTTAATACGAAAAAATTAAAAATACGTACGTCTCACGCGTAATACCATGACGTTCGACCTTCGCAATTTATCACCCTTAAGTAGGCATGCCTACTCAAATAACCACACTTTTGACCTCACTTTTTTTCTGATTAGATTAGTGACCCGGCCTAGTGCCTACCTATTCTGAAAACCAATGCACGACTGCCGCGAGTGTACTGTCCGCTAAGCGAGCGTTGCTGAGCGAGTACTCTCTATGACAGCTCTTGTCGCTTCGACAAACGAGTAAAGGCGCCACGAAAGATGAGACTTGACCTCGTCTCTCGCGCTCTTTCCGCCGCCCCTTGACGTCCAATCCCGTCCCGCGCTCAGACCTCGTACCGCTAGAGACCTAAAATCGTGTACTGCGCAAGTCAAGCCACGTGTCGTGTCAAGTCTCATCTTTCGTGGCACGCATTATACTCGCCGGCGCGGTGGTGTGAACAGTCAACGAACAACTATTCATATAATATGTATCTCTTTTACTTACAATCTTTTGTACGTTTCTTGAGCGAGAAAATCGTTGATAGCTAACCGTTTCCTCGTCGACAGTGGGATAGGTGCCTTAAGCTCTGAATATTCTGTCGATAATCTTTATTTTAACATGCAAATGTCTTTTCTGCTATCATGAACGGTATTATAAGAATTGCCGGTGCAATCGTGAAGGTATGCCGATTAGTAAGATGGTAGTGGGCCGATATACAAGGTAGCATTAGAAGTGAAACCAGGGAAATTAGTAAGCAAATTGGCGACCAATATAAAATGGCCGTAATACAGGGTTATTGGAAAAACACCAACAACCTCTTAAGAGGCCATTGTACTCATCATTGTGAACAACTTTTACTATGAGACCAAACATGAAATCGCGAAAATGAATCAGCTGTTCCCTACATTTTGACGAGTTATACGAACATAAATGTAGGGGACAGCTGATTTTTTTTCGCGATTGCAGGTTTGGTCCCATAGTAAAAGTTGTGTAAATATACAGACGCTTATTAGTAAGAGGGACCTTCTTACTAATAAACGATGATAATAACTATCTGATGAATAGTTACACACTGATTTCTCTCTTTCAGTCGTCAGTAATTTGACTTTCGAAAGAAGAAGACAAAGCGTTGTGTAACTATACAGACGCTATTCAACGTTTATTAATAAGGGGGTTATACACCTGTTTATTATACACCTGTATCGTGTGACCGCTTAGTTATTTTAAATTAAGTACACAATGGATTTTGATGCGGTTTTCACCATCATCTATAAAATTTATTCCAGAAGGTTTAGATAGGTACGTGTATTTTTTAGCAATAATATTTAGCTTAGATTTTGAACAGAAATGTCGATGTTTTGGCATATCGTTACATTGCACTCGTGTGCATAAGGGTGCATCGTTAGTTAAAAATAAATGCAAACATAAAAACTTTTTTACAAAAAACAACCGACTTCAAAAAAACACTACAAAGTGATAAATAACTTTAATTTCGGAAGTCGGTGTCGTTGATTGCGTATTTTCGTTTTTTGACACCGACTTCCGAAATTAAAGTTATTTTTTCACTTTGTAGTGTTTTTTTTTTGAAGTCGGTTGTTTTATTTGTAAAAAAGTATTTTTTTCACTTTTTGGTGTATCTACCCTACACAAATTCAATGAACACTAGTGCATTGAAGAATTGAAGACACCGACTAGAAGAATCATCAAAATTCGCATAGAAATGCCAGAGATGCAGTACATTTATGCATATAACTTCGTACACAAGAGTAATTACCTAATGTATTATATACTAAAACCTTCCTGAAAGTATGTAGATTACATTAGTGAAAGAATTATCAAAATTGGTTCATTGGTTATTGAGAAAATCGCGGACATACAAACATACATATATACATACGGGTCGAATACAGAACCTCCTTTTTTGAAGTCGGTTAATAATATATATATTTCTGTATTTGTGTTGTTGTGTGTGTGTTTGTGTTGTGTTTCTGTATTTGTGTGTGTGTGTGTGTGTGTGTATTGTTATATATATATTTCTGTTATTTTGAGTGTTTTGTTGCTTTTACTAGCGAGTCTTCTAAGAAAACCATCTTCATCATCATTCTCCCCAATTTATTTGTGGTCGGCGCAACATATCTTTTTCTTCCAAACTTCGCTATTAGTCGTCTTCTCGGTAGTCATTTCCTTTCTAACCCTATCATCTTTCTCACAGTCCATCTATTGTTTATTTGGTCGTCACAAAACGTTCCTCATTTCTCCGCATCACATGTCCATACCATGACCACCGATTGCCACACCACTTTTCAATCACCGGTGCCACTTTCAGACTTCCTCTTATGTATTCATCTCTTATTTAGTCTCATTTTTAAGCGACTTCAAAATAGGAGGTTCTGTATTCGACCCGTATGTATGTATGTTTGTATGACCGCGATTTTCTCAAAAACTAATGAACCAATTTGGATAATTCTTTCACTAATGTAATAAACATACTTTTAGAAACGTTTTAGTATACAATACATTAGCTAATTATTTTTATGTATGAAGTTATATGCATAAATGTACTGCATCTCCGGCATTTCTATGCGAATTTTGATGATTCTTTGAGTCGGTGTCTTCAATTCTTCAATGCACTAGTGTTAATTGGATTTGTGTAGGGTAGGTGCAACTAAAAAGTGAAGAATAAAAACTTTTAACTTTCTTAAAAAACTACCGACTTCAAAAAAAACACTACAAAGTGATAAATTACTTTAATTTCGGAAGTCGGTGTCAAAAAACGAAAATGCGGAACCAACGACACCGACTTCCGAAATTAAAGTTATTTTTCACTTTGTAGTATTTTTTTTTGAAGTCGGTTGTTTTTTTGTAACTGAGTTTTTCATCTAAAAATATGCCTAAGAATAGTAAATGCTTACATATGAGCATGGACAAGATGTAATTAAATTTCACGAATTCTTAACGAAAGATAATCAATTTTCATGCCATGAAATAAGATAGATAGCGAAATCAATTCAGTGCACTGGACATATTGAAGCAATATTAACGACAAAATGTCTAAAACATTCAAATTAATCATCGTAGTAATATTCACAACGTACCATTTCAGCTTTATATTTAGCAAATATTATAGAGAGCCAAAAATTATATACAGACAAAGAAAATCAGGGACATGGCCCAGATCGTTTAAAACGAACTGGCCACGAAAAGCATTTGAAATTAGAGATAGGAAAGCATTTGGAGCTTCCGATTTTTATTCAAAATCTTTATTGAAAGAAATTGAGTCTCGGGTGCAAGCACCAATGCCCTCCGTCATTCAGCAATGGCAAGCAGCTGTAAAGTCAGAGCCTTGGAAAAAAGACAAAATTCCGGAGACGGTTCAAAAATCTAGACAAAAGGATGTAAATATGGTTCGGCCAGAAGAACAGCCCCGGAATACTCTGGAAGAGGCAACGAAAAAAATAAACAATTCACATAAGGAAATACAACAATTGAAAGAAGAGAAACGGAAACAAAATCAAAATAAGATAGATCGGCACAAGAAAGAAGAGTCGTTATCAATGGAGACACTAAAGACACGAGTGCATAACATGCCAAAGAAAGAATCAGAACAGGTCAGAACTGTAAGGGTAATCCTGAATCATTGTGGTGTTTCTTTCATGGACAATCCATCGTACAATCATCATCATCCACAACCCCACTTCACCAACTGCTGTACACAGGCCTCTCTTTTCTTGTGCTAATTCACGCTCCTGTGCTAGCCTCACTTAGGTTTTGCCCGCGATGGCAACAATATTGTCTGCCCATCTCGCCGCCAGACGACCGACATCTCGTCTGCCAGTGCTTTTTTTTTTGGGTGGGGAATAATATTATCAAATAACTTCTCCGGGGAATCGTACCCAGGACCTTATGCTCAGCAGTAGCGCTTAAGGCCACGAGACCAACAAGGTGGACTGTCTTTTTTTTTTGGGTGGGAAATTATCAAATAACTTCTCCCGCTCTGGGCGGAGCGAGAGGGCGTGTCAGACTTTTACTGGCTAAAACCCACCCGTGTTCCTTCAGTTGCCTGTGCGGTATCTCTTTCGAACAACCCGCGACCCCGGCAGGCATCGGTCCTGGTGGACCCCGTCAGTTAGTGCTGACATTTCTTAAAGGCGCGCGTGGAACACAACGCGCCGTCGACCCGGGCCTGGTCCTTACCGGACGGCGAGCTGCCCATTGCTCGCTGTCCGCAAGCCCGCGCCTACGGTGGCCGGGATTCGGCTATCGATTCCCGACGCCCAGGGCGTCTCCTGCGGCGACTAGGGGCGCGAGGGCGCAAAGATTGCCATCATCTTCCAGTCTTTGGCCGCACTCTGTCACAGCCCTACTCCACCTGTCATCACTTCGCCTTGCCAGGTGTCCTGCCCAACTCCATTTGACAAGTACATTCGTACAATACGGGCGATGGCTTTATCTTTATTCACAGTGACACCATCTTTACATATTTTAATGTAAAGTCACTTTTCACGTCCATCTATATGACCGCTTAGATATTCTATGTTACTGCTATTTAGCATAGACCATCATCAGCTTAGCCTTTTCTCAACTATGTTGGGATCGGCTTCCAGTCTATCCGGATGCAGCTGAATACCTGTATTTTACATGGAGCGACTGCCTATCTGACCTCCTCAACCCAGTTACTGAGTAACACGATTCTCCTTGGTAAGACTGGTTGTCGGACTTTCGAGCTTCTGACCCGTAACGACAGTCAAAGATCCACGAATGACAGCCGGGACCAACGGCTTAACGTGCGTTCCGAGGCATGAAGGGGTCTCGGCATGTAAAGATGGTCACCCATCCGCAGATCAACCGCGGCAAGCGTAGCTTAACCTGATCGATCGACCTGAGCGGCTGTTATTATTTAGCCACAGAACCCTATCTTGAATAGATATACCATAGAAATCTCGATATCTTGTCATGTGAGCCTGTGCAAAACAAGGGCGAGTCGCTAGTTTATTTAAAAGCTTTAGGGTTCGGGGCGGAGAGAGAAGCTTCATAAATTGTATACCAAGGACTTGCTTTCACAGTGCGTGGCCCAGTTGACAGCCTTAGAGAGCTTATGACAAAAGCAGCCGGTTCAGAAAGCTTCTAGTATATTCTAGAAGCTTCGACTTGCCCTTATTGGCGCGGAGAGCGGATTCTGGCAGGAGCGGTTAGAAAAAGGTTTGCGTTATACTTTCCCTTATTTATTTTTTTCATTTTAGGATCCCTATCCGAAAGCAAGTCAGACAGCAGAAGTTGAGAAAAATCCTCTGAGAGGGGGTCATCACCGCAACTACAACAAAAATGGCAAACACACTCAGCAATGCGCTAAAAAGGTAATCAATCCATACTAATATTATAAATTCGAAAGTAACTCTGTCTGTCTGTCTGTATGTTACCTTTTCACGCCTAAACCGCTGAACCGATTTAGATAAAATTTGGTATAGAGATAGTTTGAGTCCCGGGAAAGGACATAGGATACTTTTTATCCCGATATTCCCACGGGATCGAGATTCGGGATTTATGCGGGTGAAACCGCGGGGCGCAGCTAGTTTAAGTATAATTAGATAGCATACTCGTAACATAACGCCTGTAATCTCCGAACGGTTCGGCGTCAGTGTACCTATGTGTATGTAGCCAACTGGTTTAATTAGCCGTTTAGTTAACCGCCTAGCCTTTTAACTAAACGGCGACCGTTCAAATAATGGCCTGAATGATATTAAATATTTAGTTAAGGTTGGATTTATAACCAAGCACGCGAGAGCCGAATTGGTCGCAGTAACTAACCCAGGGCACCCCTACCAAATGGGTTAGAACGGTTAGAACTGTGATCAACCGCGTGCGAGCAAAGACAGCGAAGCGAGGCGAGTACTACTTCCAATGGCCAGGCGGTTAACTAAACGGGTAATTTAACCAGTTGGCCGCGACATGTACAGCACATCAAGCTCCTATTCTATTCTTTTTTTTTTCAGTGTTTCACACCTAAATGCGTGGTTGAAGTAAGTATCAAAATGTTTCTTTATTATTATTATATTTATTTGCGTTACTTTTGTCATTTAATTTTCGTTTCTGCTTTTCGGTTTTTCTTTAATTTTCCAATATAGAAAGAAAATACATTCATTTAGCACAGACTAAAAGACACACAATACACCAGATACCTACATACATCAGATAAAAAAAAATATATATATATGATTATTATATTATTATAATATAGAAAAGCCACTACTCTGGCACCAATAATTAACTCCCTTTCATGGACTTCGAATTGCCATGTCAGCGGAAAACCATACCTAGGGCACGGAGACCACAGATATAGATAGACCTAGATTATGCAAGTATCACGATCTGTATGAAAACCAAGCGTGCTATTTTTTGACTACCTACTATAACGTCACAAGCACTATTTAGTGATGGGAAAGTGTAATCGATTCAAAGACGCCGCCACGTGCGGCACCCGTCTCGCCCCACCCCCGGGGCCTAGCGCCAGCGCTCACACTCACCCAGCCAGCAGTACTACAGGACTGAGCGCGAAAATTGCGGCTTACGATTTTTGTACGTAAGCTGGGCACGCGAAGTAATTGCTCTTGCGTTATCTATGACGGAGACGCTTCAGCGTCTGCTGCTAGAGGTGCCATGGTCAACACTTTCCATATAATCCAAACGTGTCTCTGTTTACTCACAATACGATACTATTGATACAAATGATGTAAAGAATCTGACAGCTTTGAAGGCAGTCCGAAAAATTTCAACGCAGGTCCAGAATTAGGTATGTACTGAATCCATGATAATAAGTAGCGCATCGAATATCGATGTTCCTACCACATTGTATAACCCGCGGCGCTGAAATCACGCTGAGAGCACATAGGTACCGACGCTAGCACATCAAGCTACTACAATCTGTCAAATTTCTTTAACAGATTTTCAACTTTATCGCTAAAACATAAGGTTCAAAGTTGATTGGGAAAATTTGACAGTTTCGGGTAGCTTGATGTGCTGGCGTCTGTACTTCTGTCACGGACCGCTTTCAGAACTGTCAGTTTCAAAGCCACAAAGCTGCCACCCTGTATAGTACTGCCGTCTCTAGACGCTGCCGGAACGCCGGTTCCACGCTCTGTGGCCGAAAACCTAATAATCATTTTACCTTGTTATCTAGTGTATAGGCCGAAAAGGCTCAGCGGCTGTAAGTGAAACTTTAAATATCTTATCTTCTTTTTTTTCAATATTTTACTCTAGCTTGTTGTTCAAAGCTTCGTTTGCATACAAAATTCACACTACACCTTCAAAAGAAAGAAAATACGTTTATTTGCGGCAAATATGATGCATCAAAAAAAAAAAACAAAATAACAATTTGGGAGAAAACATGCGTCACATCTACGCAAAACGGCCGTCGCTCAGCATAATGCTAAGACCCTACTCGAGATAGAGCCCCAGCGCTACAAAAGGATATATTTTTTGAATTGGATTATACTAATTCAAAAAAGAGCAGTGGTGGCCAAGAGCTACTGTCTTATTTTATTTTCGGTGCTTATAATTATTTAGTATGTATATATTTAAGTATCTATAATTTTGGATATGTATTTATCTGTGTATCTATTTTATTGTATTGTATGCATAATATTTGCACCAACAACAGCCCCATTTTATGTCCAGGGAAATCACTGTCCATTCCAAGGTTGCCTGGAAGAGATCGCAGAAAGCGATAAGGCCGCCCATTGTATATTTTGTAGTGTTTAATGTGTTTATTTCATGTTATGTATTTTTGTGGTGTACAATAAAGTATATATAAATAAATAAATAAATAAATAACAGCCGCGACTTACGAGTTGTAGGTCGTAGGTTCGAACCCAGACAGGCGCTTTACTTTGTGTAAATTAGGTATTTCATCACCACTGCTCTCAAAACGGTGAAGGAAAACATCGTGACGAAACCGGCATGTCCTAGAACCAAAAATTCGAAGACGTGTGACATCTGCCAACCCGCACTGGGCCCGCGTGGTGGATTACGGCCCACTCCCTCTCACCGAGGAGGCCTGTGTCCCAGCAGTGGGAACATTATAGGCTGATTATGTAATTAAAAAAAACCGGTCAAGTGCGAGTCGGACTCGCGCCCCCGTACAAATTTGTAGGTATGGATTTGTACCTAACTACAAATTTACGATTTCGGATTTTTCCTTTTACTTGTTTTTTATTTTTATATTTGAGTTGATTGAATGAAAGGTGAATTGCGGTTTACGATTTGACACATTAATTCAACTAATATAATTTAAATTATTTCTAGTGCAACGCAAATAAATGCAAAGCTACGGTATGTAAGAAATGAATTAGTTAAGTACTAGATTATATTATTAATACAATCAGTCAGTATAAGGGAAACCATTGTTAAGCAAATTGACACCCTGTCGTGTTATACACATTACATACAAATGTCTAAGAATGATAAAAAGTGCGTTAGTTCAGATTTAGGTACCCAAGATACAGGCACTGCCTTTTTTTTATGGTTGGGAAATAATCAAATGACCCCTCCCGCTCGTGGAGCGGAAGGGAGTGTCAGACTCATACTTACTGACTAAAACCCATCCGTGTTCCTTCCTTAGCCCTTTATGTTCCGGGGTAGCGGTAACCCTTTCGGACAATCCCGCACCCCCGGCTGTCTGTAGCCCTGGCAGGCCCCTTCCTTTTTGACAGGCACTGCCTAGTTTGGGGACCACCGCATACAACAAACAAATTGAATGTCGCTAGTTACAGATAGAATTATTATGTTAAGCTAATCTAAATACGGTAATAATTGTAACAATGTTTAAATATTTTTTATTACTTTCGAGAGTTCTACTTGAACCAAATGATTTGGCTTGTGACTTTGCAGTTCCTCCATAAAAAAAAATGTGTTCAGCTGCATCCGTTTAGACTGGAAGCCGAACACAACATGCTTGGAAAAGGCTAGGCAGATGAATTCACTTTGCTTTACAATTAATTTCCCTGTTTTTACTTATTTTTATTTATCTTTTTTATTTCTGAATGGGCCTCTTATCCTCGATCACGCCTGATGGAAAGCGATGGATGAGGTCTATGATGGATCGAGCTATATACCTCAACTTATTTTTTATTTTCACTACTTATTTATAACAAATTATTTGGAAATGCTTCAGACACGCGGTCCAGATTCTGCGGCAGTGGTAAGTCGTGATCCAGTACCTACTCTATTACTTAATTTCCTATTTAACCGACTTCAAAAACAGGAGGAGGTTCTCAATTCAGTTGAATAATTTTTTTTTATACACCTGCTCGGTAATGTCAAATTATATGTCATGAAAACATAACCTAAAGTTAGTCATTATGGCCCTAGGGTCTAGCCGGGAAATAATATAAATAAATAAACCCGCTAGTCAATATCGTGTAATGTGAATTTGAAACCTCAACTAAAAAAGTTCTATGAAAACTTTTACAAGAAAAAGTATGTTGTATGCTTTTTATTACTTCGTTGAAAAAGTTGATTATTCTCCTCGGGGATTAGTATGGTGTCTTCGTCTTGAAACCCTCGCTGCACTCAGGATTGTAATTTTAACTTCTACGCTTCACTCGGGAGTTAACTCTGAACTCCCTTGCTGCGCTCAGGATCATTAGAATCCCTGGTTGCGCTCGGTATTCAATATAGCACCGGTGACATAAGACACTGCTATATCCCCTTAGTAAATAATCTACTATTGAAAACAAATGAGTTCCCTTTCGAATTGTGTGCGGTCACTTGAGTGAGGTTCGAAGTGAATTTTATAGAACAGCTGACCTGTTTTGTACGAGTCCTACCGTTAAAACTGACGTGATAGTTCACGTCAGTGAACTAAGCTTGAAGCTTGAAGTGAAATGTCATCCTATTTGATGCTAGGGAATCTAAGGATTGACCGCTCACTGTTTAAACTCACTTCACCTAAGTTGTCATGGTGGGATTTTTTCAAAATAGCACTACAGAAGTACTGCTTAATTAAAATCTGTTTTATCAAAATCGCCAACACAAATTATTCAGTATTTAAATTCTATTAAAATTATTTTTTCCACAGTGTAAAGGGAAGCAGTGTGTCGGACATGTAAGTAATAATAACATACATAATCAACCTATAATGTTCCCACTGCTGGGACACAGGCCTCCTCTCTGTGAGAGGGAGTGGGACGTAATCCACCACGCGGGTCCAGTGCGGGTTGATAGATGTCACATGTCTTCGAAGTTTTTGTTCTAGGGCACGCCGGTTTCCTCACGATGTTTTCCTTCACCGTTTTGAGAGCAGTGGTGATGAAATAATTTACAGAAAGTAATGCGCCTGTCTGGGTTCGAACCTACGACCTACAACTCGTAAGTCGCGGCCGATACCACTGGGCCACCACTGCTCTCTAATTATACCTCTCTCTGCTAATTAATTATACCTACCCTCAAAAACACAGCCTCAAATGATTACGTTACGTCAGTAATTATCTATTTACGAACAACACCAGAGCTAATTATTATCAATTTAATGAACACAGCAACTAGTGTTATAATAAAATATATAACAGACACAGATTGACACTCGTGTTCGGGTAATTGACTTCAACCGCATAGGTTGAACATTGGTAGGGTCGCCATCGAATTTGCAAAGGAAACCGGACTTTTCGGGTCTAAATGACAATGGTCGTGTCCTACCCAACGTCCCATACGTTTGGGTCGCATAGGTATTGAAGTTTTGTATGGGACAGTTGATTTTTTTTTTGCGATTACGATTGGTCCCACGGAGAAAGTTCTTCAATTGAATGGTCACTACCACACTTTTAACGATGACCACAACTTTCTGAGACATGCTGTATTATAACACGGTAAATTGGCGTAGTGCGTCAATGTGGTAAGCAGTTATAATTTCCTTCTCAGTATTACTTTGAAAGGAATACGGCACGTAACTTAGCAAGGTTTTAGCCTAGTGGGAGTAAGTTTGCGCATGTACAGACGCCAGCACATCAAGCTACTACAATCTGTCAAATTTCTTTAATAGATTATTAACTTTATTGCTAAAGTATTAATTAGATTCAAGGTTGATTGGGAAAATTTGACAGTGTCAGGTAGCTTGATGTGCTGGCGTCTGTACACATAGTGCAACAAAAACATTTCACTTTTATTGCTTGTCATTATTCTATAGTTATTGCCGCAATTTATTTTTAAACGTGTCTGTTTAGAAGAAAGTTAAAGAAAAGAGAGGAACGGCTAACGACTCTGGCCAAGTTAAGTGGTTTACCAACCCAACCCAATATGGTAGGGGAAGACAATTTAGATAAATGATAAGTCTTGAAGATGTCAACAACACTTGTCACAGTTAAATTAATATTGACAATTCAGAGAAATGACAGTCCTTCAAATTTCACCAGCATGCGTAACCTACTCATAACTGGTTTACACTGGTCGGATCCAGTTAGATACAGTTATAACACGTCACATGAGCTAATGCAATAGAATATGGTTGTAGCTATTATAGGCTTTACCCACACTGTTTTGAAGCAAAGGTAGTTATAAAATGATTGTTTTGTACATACAAACAAAAATAGTATCTGTATGTAACGTCAAAAAAACAGCTTTTTACTAAATGCATATGAAAGTATAGAATAGAATACTACTAATACTTTTTTTTTTCTTTATATTCGGCTCTTGAACACAACATTTTTAAAATTGTTTTCTGCTTGTCCGTTTGTCCCGGCTAATCTCCGAATCATTCTTTATCTTGTTATTATTGTATGTGATGGCTATAACACGGTAAAGTAACGTAGTCTGCCAATCTGCTACATAATACAATTTCCAGATTGAACTATGTAGTTGTGTCATTGCCTTTGGTCATGCTCTATTCTCCCGAATGCTTTTCTCTTCAACGCCAAGCAGTTAGTCGACTCTTCAAGTGACCAGAGGGTTGGCCCATTTTTGGCCAAAGCTGCCACACGTGGAACACGAGCTGCACAACGTGGCAATGCTGCCAGCCTTTTGGGCACAATTCCTGTTAACAGCGACGCGGACAATTGTCCGCGTCGCTTTTCGTTTTTGATGCCCCATGATTCTTTCCCCTCCTTTTTTATAGGTATGCATTTCGATATTTTTATTAGATATTTTAATACTGTTCGCTTATATAAATTATGTCAATATTATCAGAAGTATACAATTTTCTACTTCATTGCGAATCAGCTGCATCCGGTTAGACTGAAAGCCGACCCTAACATATTTGGAAAAAAGCTAGGCAGATAATTAAACCACCTTTTCAAAATCTCACCAGTATTTTATGAGGCTTGAACCAGTAACCTGCTAAAACCCACTTTACCTGATAAATATGTCGGAGATTGGAAAACGGAACGTCAAATCTTAATCGATTTGGGCGTATTCGGATACGATGGTGGGCAACACTGAGGTTGACAGCTGACAGTTGTCAATGTCATTTGATGCTATTTATAAGCGAACGTGGTGCTGTCAAGGGACACTGTGAAGAAATCGGCGCTGTATAACAGCGTCGCGGCGCGCCTACAGAAAAACAACATGCAATCACTCACATGGGCACGCGTAACTTACGCATGCCCACAAATTCCACAGGCCACTGTAGCCAACACATTGAGAGGCCCGTATTGGCGGGCCACCGTACAGATTTCTGCGGCCGGGGGGCGAAGCCCTGGAGTCGCTCGAATTCCCAACTCAAACTCAAGGGACACTGGTGACAGACACAGCGGAGGAAACAAGTGTAGCCAACCTACGTCCGACTTCGCAGCGTTCCTAATTTCTAATCCATCTAGATCTTAGGCATCCTAGATTACTTTATGTTCTAAGTTTGTGATCAAGTAAATACAACTGTAAACCAAAGTTTGGCGAGTATTATTTCTGAACTACAACGATGTCTCGACCATCTGGTGACGAACCCCCGACAAATATTAAGACAGAATTTGAAAAATATAAATTATGTAATGATTTCAGTGCTCCAAGGAAGAATGTATTGCGGCGGTAATGTATAATTACAAAATATTTTTAGTTTTTACACTAGGTCTAGAATAAAGGCTTGTCTATACTAATATAATAAACAGGTTTGTTTGTATGCAAGGGGTACTCTCCGAAACAACTTGTCGATTTAAAAAAAAAATTACCTGTGATAGCCCAATTCTTGAACTATTTAACATCATGCTAAGACAAAAAGAACGCAAAGCAAAAACGAAGTAAAAGAGCCGGCAGGCGATGCGATGCGACAGGGTGGGTCAGGGTACAAGAATTTCACGCGGACGAAGTCGTGGGCAGAAGCTAGTTTATTTATAGGTACTTTTAATATAAGATAACATACGATAATCATACCTACATTTGCTCAAACATGAGTACAATAAATACTACACAAATTGCCAGCATACAAGAGATGTTAAAAGTATAAATTAAAAACAGATCTTCGCCCGTGGCTAGTAAATAATAACAGCCGCACAGGTCAATCGACCATTTTAAGCTACGCTTGCTGCGGTTGGTCTGTGGATGGGTGACCATCTTTACATACCGAGACCCCTCCGTGCCTCGGAGAGCACGTTAAGCTGTTGGTCCCGGCTGTCATTCGTGGATATTTGACAGTCGGTACGGGTCGTCAGAAGCCCGGAAGTCTGACCAGTCTTTTTTCGTCTTTTTCGTTACCTGACGATTTCTACGAGTTTACGCCTACCGCAGGCTGCGTTCAAGAACTTATTTCCAATGTGGAGCAACAAAACTCGCTCAAATTTTTGTTCAATCACTGGGCAATTCGTGATATTGTGCAATATAATTGACCGTCTAGGGCCCGCCTTAGACAAGAGCAAATAAATAGTAACAAAATAATATACAAAGTCACTTCGAGTCAAATTATTTAAATATTGTCATGATCACACTTTATTCAATTTTTACAGTGTGAAGGAGATGATTGCGGAGTACAAGTGAGTTATTTTATAACAAGGTTTTATGCAACAGTCGCATAACTTAAGTGGCACCGGTAACTGAAAAGTTGTGTGGAAATCGGTTATCATGGTATGGGCATGTCATGCGGAGGAATGAGGAAAATGTCGTCGTGAAAGTTTTGAGTATGAATGTCGATGGCTATAAGAGTAGAAAACCAAAGAAACGATGGATGGACCGTGTGAATACTGATATGCACCCTAATTGCGTAACACACTATCAATCGGAATCTGAATCATTTTGAAGCCAATCTAATCCATTGCTTAAGTTCGAAAAATCTGTCTGATCAACACGTAAATAACGCAATGAATGATGTTGAACTGTCAAAATGAAACCGATTCCGAATGATAGAGGTTAGAAAGGGAGTGACAACCGAGATGACGACCAAAAAACAAATTGGGATAAGTTAGGAGAATGACGATGATGATAAGTCACATAATTGATATTTCATGAAATAGTAATTTAACACTCTCCCTGCCGACAATATACAGGGTGAAATTGAATTCATGGGCATCCTTTTAAGGGGTCATTGTAATCATCATTATGAACAACTTTTACGATGGGACCAAGACTGAAATCGCGAAAATGGCTAGGCAGATGATGACTTGTAAAGAAGAAAGAAAGAAAATACGTTTATTTGCGGTGAAAATGACGCAAAAAAGAACATAAACACAAAAAAATACAATAAAAAGGTAGGGGGAAACAAACGTCACATCCACGCAAAACGGCTATCGCTCAGCATAATGCTGCGACCCTATGCAATACAGAGCCCCAGCGCTGGTCTTCAGCGACAGCCGGCGCTGACGTAATGACGTCGTCCGGTGCAGCAAACAATTATTAATAACTGTAATGAGTATGGTATATTTCTTCGTTTTTCTTTTCATTCCAGTGCGAAGGAAATATATGTCACGCAGTGGTAAGTATACAATTTATATGTAAGTAATACTAGCTGCGCCCCGCGGTTTCACCCGCATAAATTTCGATCCCGTGGGAATATTGAGATAAAAACTATCCTATGTCCTTTCCCGGTACTCAAACTATATCTATACCAAATTTCATCTAAATCGGTTTAGGTGTGAAAAGGTAACATACAGACAGACAGACCGAGTTACTTTCGAATTTATAATGTTATGGTATGGATTTATACCTATTAGTATTAATAAGAAAAACGTTACTTTATGCATTTAAAATTGAGTTTTATTGCTTTGAAATAAGATTTAATTTTCCTTGGCTTAAACGGCGGCCAGTATGGCAAAAAAAACCTATTAAGTATAAAAAAAATATTTAAATCGATTCAGTAGTCAATTATTAACAAACTACTTTGAGGTCTTTCGTTTATTTTGTTACACCTTGTGTAGTAAGCATCCAGTTACCAGGCCATGATTCTGCAACCCGAAAATTTCGTTAAAATTTTTCGCCGTTTATTTTAAAAGCAATTTAGCTGTTTCATACATTTTCACCGCGTATTGCACTTTCTTAGAAACCAGCAGATTTTTTTTTTATAACCGATGGAAAAAATATTCGCTGGGGGCTCTAGAATCATGTGCTGAACTCATGGTTAGAGTTTGCGCGGCGGTGTCCCTGCCACCCTGGTCCCTGTATAAGTTATCTCGTCAGGACTGGTCTTGGTTGTGTGTCTAATCTTCTAAAATCTTTAGAACCAAGACGAGGACATTCACACTAATGTACAGACGCCAGCACATCAAACTACCCGAAACTGTCAAAATTTCCCAATCAACCTTGAACCTAATGCTTTAGCGATAAAGTTGAATCTATTAAATAAATGACAGATACTTTGAGTCTGTACACTCAAGTCTTTTATATGTATATTTGACAGTTTTCTAATTCTTTCCCTTATCAAGTCGGGACCTTTTGAAGCTACGGCATTGAGCATACCATTGCATAGTAAATTATATTGAATTACTTGATATTAAAGATCAAAGTCGCATTCACCTTCGACCAATATCAAGCTGACATCGACCAAAACTGTTTTAATGGCCTAGCCATTTTATAAGACCTAAAACTTTTTTATTTTAATTTAGTTGTCAGTCTGTCAATGTCCCATTTTTAATTCGGTCTGACCCCTTGTTTAATAGAGGTCAGCGGGTCTGACGTGCAAACAAGATGGCTGAATGCCATTCTGCAGATATCGACTTCGCGACGCAATAGGTACTATAGGCAATGTAAAATTTTGGGCGATGGTGTTTATTTCGTATAATATTATTAAGTATTTTAATGAATACGTCAGTGGTTAATCATGAAAAATTTTTTTTTGGTGATTACATAATTACATACATTGTAATATTTCTGGTGGAAATCAAGTGTCGTCCAGCATTGTCCGATTTGGGGATGAATCATGAAAGTGCTAATAAAGGGGTTTGAAGGTTTTGGCCCTAAAATCAGCCGCCATTTTGATTTTTTTTCAGATTCGCGGTGCACAACAAAAGTTATATATTTAGATAGAGGACACTTATACAAACAAAAAATGTAACATAACATAATATCCTAAAGCGTCAGGTTTCGGAGTTATTCACCAAAATATAAGTCGAAAACAGCAAGGAATTTTTTGTTTTTTTTACCTCCAGGTAAGCAATTTGAACTATTGAGGTAATAGAAACGTTATGAAACCTTTATGGAGAAGAAACAAATGAAGAATAGACATTTTTTAAATAAATAATTAAACACAGCAATTTATAGTTCGTTTTTTAATCTCAGAGACTAATCTGACATTTAAGTTTTTTGTGTTTTCGTTTTTTTAGTATAGAAGTTTGACATTACACTTGTCAGATTAGTCTCTGGGATTAAAAAAACGAACTATAAATTGCGGTGTTTAATTATTTATTTAAAAAATGACTATTCTTCTTTTGTTTCTTCTCCATAAAGGTTTCATAACGTTTCTATTACCTCAATAGTTCAAATTGCTTACCTGGAGGTAAAAAAAACAAAAAAATCCTTGTTGTTTTCGACTTATATTTTGGTGAATAACTCCGAAACCTGACGCTTTAGGATATTATGTTATGTTACATTTTTTGTTTGTATAAGTGTCCTATATCTAAATATATAACTTTTGTTGTGCACCGCGAATCTGAAAAAGAATCAAAATGGCGGCCGACCTTAGGGCCACCCTCCATACAAAAATCTTCAAACCCCTTTGTGCATCTAAAAACTTTTTGGTTTCCTCATGATGATGATCCTTAATTTTTTTTTATTACCCTCTTATTAACTTTCTGACCTTTTATCGAAGTTGGTCGCAGTTACTTGGCTATTCATTATTTTTAGGATACCAAATGTAGAGTTATTATTATTTATTTTATTTCTGTAACTGCTCGTGACATCACAGCGGGCCCTATCAGAGTACCAGCGCTGTGACATTTATTTTTTAAATGTTGCAGCATCATACTGAGATAGGAGCCTTTTGGCCTCGTATAGGACTTTCTGTTCATTTTTCTTTATATTACTTTTTTTTTTATATAACTTGGATTTTATTTAATTTTTTTTTTACTATTTAGTTTAGTTTGTGATCTTCCTGTACGAGTCGTAATAAATACTTTTTCTTTCGTTCTTTCTTTCTTTCTTGAGGATTACAAAAAGAGGCACATTTAGTTAGTTTCCATTAATATTTTTAGGACATCTAAATGGCAATTATTTGGTACCTAAATACAAGCCTTTATTAACAGGCGGATGGTGCAAAAGTTACATCAAAGGTAAGTTTTTTCAATGTAGCTATTTGAAGGGGTTAATAATTCTGGTCATAAAATACTATTAGTGTATAAAGCATATACCAGAGAGGTGTACCCAGCCTCAAAGTTAATTGCAGCATTATGAACTAAGTTGACTTTTCTTGCCCTCATGGAGTATTTTAATTAATCCTAAGACACCATTGAACTCATTTGGAAAAAAAAGATATGTGAGGAAAAAATTTAATTGATTTATTAAAGGGAATTATTTAACTTATCCTCTGAAATCATATTGACCTGATAATAATGAACACTTTTTGAAAATAATGAGCCTCCAAAAACTTTTTGCGTTTTTACTCTCACCGCCACTTATTTTAAGTAATTTACAATTCCAGATATACCAGGCTCCATGATTATAAAAATCGTCAATCCCCTTTAATGAGAATTAATAATACCTATTTAAATTAAAATAACATTGTTTTTTGTTAGTGCAAAGGCGATTATTGCGTGGCTTATGTAAGTACATACAAAAAACATTACTCCCATGGTTTTGACATAACATAACATCACGGTTGCAATCATAAAAGTGTTGGACAGAGATGTACCTATAGTATACTCACATGTCGCCAGTTATATTTTAGTCAGACCAATGAAGCCAAATACAATAAAAAAAAAACAAAGAAGAATGGCAGGACTCCATGTGATTTGGGTGTCGCACTTAGACTTCACGTTTATTCAACTAAAGAGATAAGTATGCAGGATCGTCGGATATAGTTGAAGTTTAGTAAGAAACAACCAAATAAAAACAATGATTTTTTACAGAATAATAAGTATTAACTACGTCTATGACCCTATGTTTTCCTTTTTGATGATACATTATTTTTATAAGCACTAAAATCGGTTTAAATCGGCATTTTTTGAGGCAAAAGAATCCTAACCTAGTGTACAAATTTGACAACTATTAATGAAAAAAGAAAAACATAGGGACATAGTATATATCCTTTGTATTCAGTTTATGAAATATCTTTTAAATTGGTCCAATATTGGAGGAGGAAATAGGCGAGAGCCAAACCTCGAATTATGATTTTTTACTTAGGATTTTTCAAAAGTCTCTCCGATCGCATTTCCTCTTAAGTTTTATTTCCGACCACTAGAGGCACTAGACCAACAACGCAGTCATAACTTATCATTATTTTTACAGGGAAAAGGACTTGCAGTTAAATCAACGGTAATTTATTATATGTTTTCTTATTTAAATGCTTCCATAACTCTAGAACTTGGTTGCGAGTTCCAAACTGGCATACGCACATACCAATGGAACTTTTGTTTATTTATTTAATACTTTAAGCACACAAATGTACAAAGGCGGACTTAATGCTATAGGCATTTTCTACCAGTCAACCTTTGGATGATGCAGAGACAAACAGTGGTAGGTACCTACTATTGTGAAAAATTTAGGAATAAATATTTTTAAATATAATATAAAGAGACACAAAAACCAATTGAATATCGTCGTTATCAAAGCAAAATCTGATATGTGCCGTTTTTTGAGATTTCAAGATTTTGACGAAAATCAAACATCAATCAATTAAACAATTTTTGTCAAAATCTTGAAATCTCAAAAAACGGCACATAGCAGATTTTGGTTTGACAACGACGATATAATATACCTATATATCTCGCCGGCTGGTCGATACTTCACGTGACCAGAGGGCTGGGTCGTTCTTTCTTTCGCCAAAGAATTAGCATTGCCATTCAACGTGGCAATGCGGCCAGTCTTCTGGGCACGTTTCCGGATGACAGCGATGCGGACGAGTACTTCGACACCTAAGTGTCCTTTGTTTTTGTATATATTTGTATAGTAAGTCATTTATTTTAGTATCTAGTGTAAATAGTTAGTTACATTTTCCCAAGTTATAAAATAAAAGTTATTTTTACCATAGATTTTTTGTAAATAGATAATTGCTTCATATTTTGCAATAAATTACCAGTGTCATCGCAAAAAAAAAAACCTATAAGTACATATATACCTAATGCACACTTTAACTTTTCACATTTTAATATGATGTACAGTCAGGGAAATTAATTGTTAAGCAAATTAATACTCTACGTCAATTTGCCGTGGTATAGCCATTTCATACAAATTTCAAAGAATGACAGTTGTAATTTGAATATACGGACAACTTATGTTGGCAGTGAATTTAGTACAAAGAAATAAATTAATTTTATATTAATTTATTTATATCAATTTTTATATAAAATAGTTATATTTTATTAATAATTCTATTCCAATTTATCTTAATATATATCTAATTTTGTCTAATTTATATCTAGTTTTAACCAATTTTGTTTCACTTTATTTCATTTCATCTTTTTATTATGTGATTTAACCTAATTTTATGATTGTATGACATGTGTAATTACTAATATTGACCAATAACTTGTATGTGTGGTGCAAACTGTCAATATAAGTTGGTTATTAATAAATAAATAAAAATAAAATAAATTTGTTTCACAATTATTTTCTCTGACTCCACTTCGTAAATAATAAATTCGTGGTATTTCTAATTACAGTGTGACGGAAATCATTGTCAAACCTGGGTGAGATTTAAAACTTTTATCTACACCCATGCTATAAATCCTCTATAAAAGTTTCTGAAACAGTTAGCTTATTGCCAACATTAAAACAACCAATGTCATAGTAAGCATAATATCATCCAAACGAGCGTTATTATGTTGTACTAAATTTCATTATGCAACTCGTTTTAAAAAGAACCTTGTCATGCACGCGCGTTTCACTACCACAGCGCAGTAATTTAAAAATTAAAAAAGAACTTATAGGTTATTCGAATTCACGTCGTATTACGCCGGCCACCTTTTTTGTTCCATATTAGTATTGCAAAAAAACTGTTTCAGAACCTTTTATAGAGGATTCATATCATGGGTGTAGATAAAGTCTTGTATGCAACTGTACATAATTAGGTATTAAAACACTCATGTGATACTATTATCACACGAGGCGAATACCCCTTATTATAAAACTGTTGCATAAATAACTATTACATTTTTAGTTATTTATCTTCTTTTATCTTCTTTCTTAGATCTATCTTTGTTAACCACCTGCAGCAACAACAAATACTTAATTATTTTTATTCTATTTTGAATTACGATTTTTATTGCCAACTAGGTTCTGCCCGCGACTTTGTCTGCGTGAAATTTCTTGTCCCCCGACCCACCCCATCGCATCATATAGAGATCGGAATATGTAGCGTATATTTATCTAAAATTAGAGGAAGTATGTGACATAGAGTGGATAATACCTCCTCTAAAATCAAATAAGTACCGGGATTTAAGAAAATGCAAACTTATACTACACTTTGAATACATTTAGTAACAAATTGATTTGAAAAATCTAAATCTGAATTTCTGTCAAATTTCATCCAAATCAGTTTAGCTGTTTTTGCACCAATCCGGAACATACAAACAGGCAAACGGAAAAAAATCTATATAAAACTATACTTTCGACATCAGACTATTCTATGTATAGTTTTGATTTCGATCCTTACTGTTTTATTATACGCAGAGATAAACCTTGCGAAACATGGAAGGAGTGGAGGGAGGCCTTTGCCCAGGAGTGGGACACAGAAGGCTCGAAAAAAAATAACCAAATACAGGCACTTTTTTCAAGGGGCAGGTTATCTATATCTATCTATACTTATAATATGGCGAGCGATATTGTATCTTAAGATAAACTATTATAGTATCTTAGCCGTGTGCAGCGCTCCTAAGTAATGCTGTAAATGTAGTGCTGAAGGTTGAATTTGGCTTGCATTGTTCGCAGCACACGCGTGGCGCGCGGTCACCACGGATCGCTACCGTATATAAGGACGGAGTCTGAGCGCACGCAGCATTACCCCGACCCTTGCTCGAGCCAGCCCGCGCCGCTGAGCCTGTAGCTTTAAATTCGCCCCAAAATAATTCCGATCCAGCCTGTCCCTTGCTGCCCTCCCCCAGCGACGCCCTAAGCCGAGGTCCGTACCCCACAGGGGGTGCCCTTAGCGTGTAGTCGCTTAGTTTTAGTAAGTTTTTAAGCCCTGGCTGGAGGCCTTAATTTTGAGGCATCCACAGGCAAGCCCGGTTAAGCAGACGACAACCTCATAGGTTGAACTGCGAGATGCCATACACAAAAAAAAAAAAAAAAAAAAACGCACGCAGCATACATTTTTTGAACTGTGATTTGAACGGACGTGTCGAGTGGCGAGCGTTCGGTCTTATTAGCATTCTATAAATCTGCTACTTGCAATTCTAAACCGTGCTTTTCAATGCGACCTTTTTATTCCTTTTAGTTTTTCAGTTTAACATGTTGAATGTCGTAATTACAGACACAATTAAAAAGTCATTGTGTCTCGCGTAGATCTACGTTCCGATGTACGAAGGGTTAAGGTTGAGTTATTTAGGTTTATTTTTATAAGTCGTAGGTATTGATTTTAATTTTAAAGTATAGGTAGTATATTTGATAGTGGACGTAGTGACCGTAGATTATTTTATAATACTGTTAGGTAGGATTATTTAACTATAAATTTCAAAGTCCTGACTGACCGATACATCGACGCACAGCCTAAACCGCTGGTCCTAGAGACATGAAATTTGGAGGGAAATTTCTTTGTGAAGAGTAGGTATCCACTAAGAAAGTGTTTTTCGAAATTCCAACCCTAAGAGGGTGAATTTTCAGGCGGACGAAGTCGCGGGCAGAAGCTAGTTCAGAAATATAAAGCTAGTTGCCCATTACAAAGCGTAGTAGTAGGAGTGACGTTTTAACTTTTGTACTGGTGGGATCATTGTTTAATTTTTACGTTATAAATTTTATAAAATAAAACAACGACGATAATCTTCTTGAATGGAGAAGAACGGGCAAGAAACTCCACAGACAGTTATACATTATTATTTTTCTATTTCAGTGTGCAGGAGACAATTGTATTGCCGAAGTAAGTTCCATATTTATTGTATTTTTATGGGTGGGTATCTACGTTGCCACATGCAAAATAGGCATCACATTGACGTCACGCAAAATCCTGCATCGCGCAAGCAGAGTTCACCGCGCAACTAGCATAATTAAATACAACGTCCCGACATCACTTGTCGGGTAGTGGCCCAACAGACACAACATCCGTCTGGTCGGAGGATCCTCCTTTTTTTTTTGGAAAATAACAAATTATGTCATATTTTTTTATCTGTGGTTTTTTTCAGTGCAAAGGAGTCCATTGTGAAGCTATGGTAAATATCTTTAACTAGCTGCGCCCCGCGGTTTTACCCGCATAAGTCTCGATCCCGTGGGAATATCGGGATAAAAAGTACCCTATGTCCTTTTCCGGGACTCAAGCTATCTCTATACCAAATTTCATCAAAATTGGTCTAGCCGTTTGAGCGTGAAGAAGTAACAAACATATAAACACACACACACACACACTCACAAACTTTCGCCTTTATAATATTAGTGTGATAGTGTGACTAGTGTGATTATGCTACGAAAGGATAAAGAGCAAACATGAGAACATGTATAGCTGGATACAGGCCTCTCACAGGCAGCGCGACAACCTTTCCTCCACCTTCCGCATCCAGTCTATACCAGCCATCCTTTTATAGCGAACTTGAGGAGGGCAAGCGCAAGCATGGCGGACAACTCCTCAGATATAAAGATGTGCTAAAACGTCACTTTAGGAAATGTGACTTAGAGCCGTCTCGGTGGGAGCAGCAAGCCGCCCAAAGGATGGAGTGGAGGTCTTTGATAAAAAACAAAGTCCGAAATTTTGAATTCCAGCGGCACGTTGAGCTTGATGCAAAGCGTGACCAACTGAAAGCCCGACCACCTGCGGCGATCAGTTATAATTATATCGATGGTGTGCTCACATGCCCGCATTGTGCGCGGATCTTTGCAAAAAAGATTGGATACATAAGCCACATGCGAGCACACGAACGGCAACTACAACGGAGCTGAAGCAATCGCCCTGGCCGAAATCGGTCGGATCGCATCATCATCATCCCAGCCATCTTTTTAATGTCGCCAGGGGCTATTTAAGGGCGTCCTACACTGCACTTACCGATCGCGCTGACGCGGTCTCCACTCAAGGACTCGTCTGCTCCACCGGCCATTAGTCTTCAACAATAACAAACATGGCCAGCCCACTGCAACTTCAGCTTACTTACTCTGCAAGCTATGTCGGTAACTCCGGTTCTTTATCGGATAAATTAATTTCTGATTCCATCCTTCAAAGAAACTCCGAGCATATCCCGCTCCAAAAAGCGACCTTGATTTTGTGGAACAGCCCGACTATCAGCATCTATATTTCGACAATTCTTCTTTTCGTGCCGATGGTAATCTTCCTTGTTGTTTAAATTTTATTTTGTTTGAGTCCAGTGGCATTCTTTAGGTCTTCTGAAGTGCAGGTGAGACTTCACATGCACTTCGGAAGACCAAGCAAGTGGGGCATGGTGTGATCAGAAGCACTGTACTCGCACTGGGTGTTGGATGGGTCAGCAATCTCAAAAATTCTGCAGCGGCCTACCTAAAATGCTATGAGAAAAAAAGACGGACAAACAAAAGATTGTGTGATAAATGACGATCAGTGGCGTGCATTGCATATAGGCATTTAAGCGTGCCTACCTCGATATATCAACATAAGCCTGTCAATTACATTTTAGTGTGTGCCCCATTAAGAAACTCACTAAATTATCATACCTAACAAAAAACAAAATCTTCATACAAACACGCGCTGCAGTAGGCAGTCGCCGGACGGCCTACTCGGCTCCCGTACTATTCGCACATTGTCATTGGTCTTTCTTTACACGTTCAAGTTAATACGACAAAATTAAAAACACGTACATACGTCTCCCGCGTAATACCATGACGTTCGACCTTCACAATTTATCACCCTTAAGTAGGCATGCCTACTCAAATAACCACACTTTCGACCTCACTTTTTTCTGATTAGTGACCGTGTTTGCCGAGACTAGACCAGGCCTAACCTATTCTGAAACTTTTTATTATGCACGCTACTGATAACGATAAATATAAATGGCTGAAACTTTATATGATGATGAATTAAAGCCAAAAACGTATAGCACTGACCCCAAATAAATTGGAATAAGAGCAGGCGGATGCTCCGTGCCTCGGAAAATCCCGGCTGTCATTCGTGGATCTTTGAAAGTCGTTACGGGTAGTCAGAAGCCCGAAAGTCTGACAACCAGTATTACCAAGGCAAATCGTATTACCCAGTAACTGGGCTCTGGAGGTCAGAAAGGCAGTCGCTCCATATAAAATACTGGTATTCATATTCAACTGCATCCGGTTAGGCTGAAAACCGACCCTAACATAGATGGGAAAAGGCTAGGCAGATGATGATGATGAAGAGCAGGAGGATACGCCTGAGGCAGGACATCGCCGCGCACCGTAGACCAAGGCGAAGGTGGTGTGACGATCTAATATTATTTGCAGGGCCAACATGGCCAGAGATCGCACAAGTCATCCTAGGTTTGGAAGAAAAAAGGAGAGGCCTTTGCCCAGCAGTGGGACACTGAATAGGCTAACAAAAAAAAAAAAAAGAGCAGGAGGATGATGATGACAGCTGATTTATGTTTTTTAATATATAATTTTTTCATGGTCGCTCACAATGGGCCTTATTAGAAGGCTGAAAGTCACCCAAAGGGCAATGGAGAGGGCTATGCTTGGAGTTTCCCTGCGGGATCGAATCAGAAATAAAGAGATCCGCAGGAGAACCAAGGTAACCGACATAGCCCGAAGAATAGCCAAACTTAAGTGGCAGTGGGCAGGGCACATTGCTCGCAGAACAGATGGCCGATGGGGCCGAAAGGTTCTGGAGTGGCGACCGCGTACCGGAAGGCGTAGCGTTGGAAGGCATCCCACAAGGTGGACCGACGACCTTTTGAAGGCCGCAGGAACTCGTTGGATGCGAGAAGCACAAAACCGGTCGAAGTGGAGGTGCTTGGGGGAGGCTTATGTCCAGCAGTGGACGTCTTTCGGCTGAAATGATGATGATGATGATGAATATATATAAATAAATAATAAATAAGTAATAAATAAACATAATTTTTATTTTACAGTGCGCTGGGTACCATTGCAAGGCACAGGTCTGTATACAGCTCGTATCTGAAAGGTATGGTCAGTGGCGTAACTATAGGGTGGCATTGGGGCAAAATACCACGGGCCCTTAGCCAGAGGGGGCCCCTAGCCAGAGGGGGGCCCTGGCCCGAGAGGGCCTTGAGCACAGGAGGATCCTAACATAATGAAGTTTATAAATGCAAACTTTTTTTGAAAATGTGCAACTTAGGACATCATTCAGGTTTCGAACATTTTGTACCTTTTTCTCGTTGTTTGTCTAGTTTTTTGGACAGGACCTCATGCTCAGCAGTAGCGCTTGCGATTACTAGACCAACAAAGCAGTCAGGTGTTAAATTTTGTAGGGGAAAATATGTAATCTACGCGGAAGAAGTCGCGGTAGAAGTGCTAGTAAAAAAATAACTATAATGTTGGTTGAGCTTCTTTACATTGAAGGAGGGCCCCATCCCTTGAATTTGCCACGGGCCCCAAACGGTATAGTTACGCCATTGGGTGTAATCATATTTGAGGGTGTGGTCCAAGCCATCATACTGAACGACTTTCTCCATGTGACCAAAATCGTAATCGCGAAAAAACCCTCTATACAAAATTTCATGTTCATGCGGCTATAGTCACCTGTGTAAAGCCACGCCATTGTTTCAGACAGATTCAAATTTCGAATTTGAATTCGGACTGTATCCAGTCCAGTGCAAAGAGGCTCGTTGCCCGTAATGTGCGATTGTTTGTTATACCATGTACGAAACTGAACTATAGTAAAACTGCGTAGTGCTGCTGTGCACACCCCCACCCTATTTCAAGTTAAACAAATATCAACTTTATTTCAATGGTATTAAGTTGATTTCAGAATGACTAGCACTATTGAAAAAATTATAAAAATGTATGAAATTGTAGCGTAAACTGAACTTTATTGTGTAGGAATTAAAGTTGTTTTTCCATTAATTCATATTTGTTTACATTTTTGGAAAATAAATAGCGAACGCAGGATTAGGAGGATTTGGAAAGCGCTGCGTTAGGCTGCGACCCGCCCTAATCTGCGCTAGCCGTCAACTAACCTTTAGCTAACTTCATGTAAAATCTGTCTTTCCAGTGTCAGGGTAGAAACTGTACCAAATCTCACTATGCTGGCTATCCTCCGAAACCAGGCAAACCATGGGTTGTGGAGTCAGATGTGAGCTACTTTTAATATTACTTATTTATTTTTAATTAGTAGCAATAATTTTATAACCAGCCCAACAGTTTATTGTTACGGAACCCAAACGGCCTTATTACAAAGTAAGATCTGGTAGTAGACATTTTTTAAATTTTTCATTGCGACAATCATAATCAGCCTATAATGTTCGCACTGCTGGGACACAGGCCTCCTCTCAGTGTGAGGGAGTGGGCAGTAATCCACCACGCAGGCCCAGTGCGGGTTGGTGGATGTCACATGTCTCCGAATATTTGGTTCTAGGACATGCCGGTTTCCTCACGATGTTTTCCTTCACCGTTTTGAGAGCAGTGCAACAATCGTAAAGTTCCAATTACAAAAACTGTCGTAGAAAACGAGTCCACATTTTAGTTGAAATAAAGTTCAAAGTACAATAACTGGCTAGTTGATTTAAGCTCGTACTAAAGTTAAAATACGTTGTGTAATAAGACGGTTTTTGTGGCAACGACTCATTATATTTAATCGAAACTAATCATTCCCATTTTGCTCTCCTAAAAATATTATTGAACAATCTAATATAATGATTGCGCTTCGTTTTGTAAACCTGAAATAATTCCTATTCTGGAGTCCTAAAAATACTAATAGCCAAGTAACTGCGACCAACTTGGATGTAGCGCGGTTTCTCACAATTCTAGCCTAACCCATTTGGATGGGATCTCCTAGATTAGTTACCGCGACGAATAAAGTTAAAAAGAGGATCAATCATTAAATCAAGTTCGCATCACTAGAAGCGCGAAAAGGTTTAGAGGTTCATGTATTTAAAAAAGTATCCATCATTATAAGTTCAATAAGTCCAAGCAGAGCATCCAAGATAAATAATGGAGTAAATTCACCACTAAACAGACTCAGCAGAGACATGAATTCTTTGATAGTACCAGATGTCGATCTATACCATGATTCCATAAAGGTCTTCAAAACCAAAATACTGAAGTCCCGAAAAACCCAATCTGTTAATTTGTTATGATAATATACCTACTTTGGTAGTCCTTCACCTTTTTATAATTTGTTTTTAGAAGCTATACCTACTTTCAATTATGATCTCATTTCTATTTATATTATTTACGGTCTTAGTTTTAAGTAAGTGGGCAAAATTGCAATGTTGTTCGTCTTTTTATTTTACTTTCTGTTATTAATCTTAAGTTTAAGAATTATAATTATTTTGCCAAAATTATTTAAGTTCTAGCCTTTAGTTTTGATGTGTGATCACATGATCACTTATTTCCGAGATTGCTGGTAAACCTATAATTGGCGACTGTGTAACAACGACACTTATGATTATAGTACTTAGGAAAATTTATACATAGAAGCTGTTGGTGTACCTTAATAAATAAAAATAAATAAGTCTTTAGAGGTTCAGTTAAATATTTCCCTTTTTCATTGCTATTAAGTACGTTAATCTCCATGCGAATAAAAACATTTTCTATCTTCTTTTTTAGTCAAATTCAAAAGAGACATCAATAAGTGACGAGGTTTATGTCAAAAAACCTCATGGAACTAAACCAAACAAATACGAAGACGGTGCCAATGTTGATAATGATGGATATTATGGAAATAAAGATCACGTTAAGCACACCATAAATAGTATAGATAGTACTTTTGTTCCAAATGATAATAAAGATTATCTTGATAATAGTGGTAATGTACCTGAACGTAATGTGACGATAGGCTACACTATAGATATTACAGTAGGTAAGGAGCTAACTGATTATTTGAAGGAGAAAATACATCAAATGGACGATTTGACTTTACTAAGGTATTTACCTAGTTTGCTTTAGAATAACCTCAAATTAAATTTTATTCATTATTCTTTCGTCTTTTTATTAAATCCCTTACTTTTAAGCCCCATTTAACCCTTTATAAGGCTCTGGCCATATATTGGATACCATACGTTGGACGAAATATCTTCAAAAATACTTTGGCAACACAGTTTGTCGTTAGCAGTGATTTTTTCTTGAATAATTTGCGAAACTAACTTGCCATCTTTTGTATGCAAAAGACCACAAGTTGATAGCCGGCAGATGGCAAAGTATGGTCTTCCAGATGATCTGCGGCTTTCAGACGTTGAATCCCACCTACCCGGTCCACTAGACTCTTACAGACGATGCAGGGCTTGCAGCAGCAATACTAACAGCAATAAATCGAAGATACAATGCATACGATGCGAGGTAGCCCTATGTATTGCTCCATGTTTTGCCAACTTCCACAAGCCGTAGTAAGGCTCTGTCCAAATAATGGACACCATGTCCCGTTTTAAATATATATATATGTATATACATATTATTATACCTTTTTTTTCGAAATTTCAATAAAGTGCTCAAATACGAAGTAAGTATACCACTAATTTTCATTTCTGTACCTTTAGCTGTTTATTCTGTCTTATAAAGGGTATACCAATACAAACGGGTTGAAGAGTGTATTTGGTTTAGAATCTCTGTACTAAATTTCAGCTCAAAAGCAGTAACTTTGAAAATGGTAAATATTTTTTTATTTCGATAGTTTATTAAATTGAAATCATACAAAACGTGTCACCGCACTACGAGGGTCATTATCCATTATCTGTAGTGTGTCTGTGCGCCTAGTACACGCACATCACGCCGCCGCGCGCCAGTGCAGCGCCGTGATGTCGAAATAAAAAAATATTAAGCATTTTCAAAGTTAATGCTTTTGAGCTGAAATTTTGTACAGAGATTCTAGAGCAGATACACTCTTCAACCCGTTTGTATTGATATACCCTTTCCATAACACCCTGTAAAGGGTTAAACGGTGCAAGTTTACTGCAACTGAAGCAACAATTGACTGGCACCGTCTCAACAACACAATACGGGACAGTAAGTTACAAGAGAGGATATTAACAGTTCTTCTTGTAAACGACCGAAGGCGCAGTGTGCTTTGGCAAGGTTGCTGATGAGGGTGATGACCATGCGCGGTCGCTGCATGCTGGTGAACAGAATACCATTGAAGCCGTGGATGCTGGCCCTAGCTGGCTGTATGACTCGCCGCTCGAAAGGTTGAGGAAGTGATGATGAAGGCTGCGACGTGTATCGCAAAAAAATGAACGAAATCGGTCGCGAAAAAAATCAGCTGTTCCCTGCACTTATGTTCGCATAACACGTCAAAGAGGGTGTGTGTGTGTGTGTGTGCCGTCGTCTGTTTTTAGGGTTCCGTAGCCAAATGGCAAAAAACGGAACCCTTATGGATTCGTTATGTCCGTCCGTATGTCACAGCCAACTTTTTCCGAAACTATAAGAACTATACTGTTGAAACTTGATAAGTAGTAAGTAAGTAATTCTGTGAACCGCATTAAGATTTTCACACAAAAAAAACTTTTTTACAAAAAAAACAATCGACTTAAAAAAACCACAAAGTGATAAATAACTTTTCGGGTAGCTTGATGTGTTGGCGTGTGTACGTGAATACGTTTACGTAACGGGGTTAATCCGCTCGGCCGCATTCATTCTTTTTCGTTCCCGGCACTGTTTGACTCGATCATATGGTACCATTCGATTTCTCTTGAGAAGCCCTTTCCAACCGTTTACGATCTCTGTATTTGAATTTGGCTTTTTGATGCGTATAGGCCGACATTATATATTTTTTATTCAACCCGTATTCGACCCGTATGTATGTATGTTTGTATATCCACGATTTTCTCGAAAAGTAATGAACCAATTTTTATAATTCTTCAATGCACTAGTGTTAATTGAATTTGTGTGGGGCAGGTACAACTAAAAAGTGAATAATAAAAACTTTTTTACACTCATTGTCGCTGAGATGAGATTGCTACTAATTTTTATACAGTGTGGTAAAACTGTGAAACTGACTCACTGAGAACTGAGAAATTCAAATATTTGAAAACGAGTGTGAGGTAACAGTCTATGACAACAATAAATGTCAATGTGTCTTAAAGAAAATGTTTGCGATTCAATCCTTTGTCAATGTTATAGACTATGACGTCACACCGAGTGCGCCAAAATGGAGGGCATCTAAGATGTGTCGGTTGGCCATTTTCAACTTTTTTTTACAAGTACTTTGAATTACTTTTTTGTCGTTGAATATTTATTAACTATTTTATATGGCGATGTAAACTATCGAATCAAAATCTTATAAAAAATACCTGTCATGTATATTCTCTAATGGTTTATTCCAATTGAATGTACACAAGATTTATTTAGAAAAACAGCATTCATAATATATGTCACTTTCTATTAATTATTGTAATAGTCATCAGCAGGTTGACCATAGTCAGGTAATTCGCGCTTGATGGGAACACTTTCCTCTGGGTTTGGATTGTAAATCTTCTGGCCGTACTGAGGATACATCTCGTCCCACGTGACGTTGCTTGTACGTGTGCGGCCGCCATTCATGGTGTATGAGCAGCTTAATAGAGAACACTGAAAATATAAAAAACATATTAATAAATAGGTTAAATACTCTTTCTTTTTTTTGTGTAACATAGCCAGCCTATATAATGTTCCCACTGCTGAGACACAGGCCTCCTCTCAGTGAGAGGGAGTGGGCCGTAATCCACCACGCGGGCCCAATGCGGGTTGGCAGATGTCACAATGTCTTCGAATTTTTGGTTCTAGGACATGCCGGTTTCCTCACGTTGTTTTCCTTCACCGTTTTGAGAGCAGTGGTGATGAAATAATTTACACAAAGTAAAGCGCCTGTCTGGGTTCGAACCTACGACCTACAATTCGTAAGTCGCGGCCGTTACAACTTGGTCACCACTGTGTAAAAATAGTATATGTTTATTTAAATACAAACATAAAGCCTTAATTACAATGTACCTTCAAGCTAACACTAAAATATGAATATTATGTACAAGTATAATAAAAAATAAAAGGAAACGTGAGGAGCTCATTGGGCTTAAAAAAATTCGCTCGCATCGCTGTCAATGGGATAAGTGCCCAAAAGGCTGGCAGCATTACTACCGCCGAATACACAAATATACACACTGCACACTATTACCAGGTTCACGTTGTTTTAATTAAATACCTCAATAAGAATTATTTCATTTTAAACCAGAAGAATCTAAGGACTTCGACTTATTTTCTGTTTCGTTTATATTAGTAAAATAAAGCAAAGGATCGAATAATATTTGAACAATATTCATTCTCCTTGCTACAATATTGTCATAGCTCTTTTGCGATAGAAATTATTATAATTATTGTGATGGTCATTTCTTTCTGAAACAATGTTATCATTTGATTTTGAAATTGCTACGGCAGAAGGAATGAAACGCAAACTTTAACAAATAATGGTATTGATTTCGTTGGCAATTGACTCAAACAATTTATTTGAAAAAAAAAATTGCAGAATAGAAATTCAGTTTGAATACAACAGTAAAATTGGAATTGGTTTTCAATTAAATATTTGCTCACTTCATGAAATGCTCGAGAATTTCATGAAATGCTCGCATTTCATGAAACGTTTCATTGTCTATTGGCCACATCATAATGTGGTCTGGCCAGATCAATGATTACTCAAAGTTTGACGATATGAACAGTTAAACGCATGACTACTTCATGATGTGGCCAAACATTAGTGATCATATCGTAAAATAATTAGGATATCCGCCGGTAGAGGCGTTGATGTCGGTTTCCACTGTGGGTTCCCTATCCATTTGCATAAAATTTGAAGACCTAATATAACTTGGCATACTTCTGTATCTCCTAATTATATTTTCGCGTAACAACTTACGCGTAATTTCTCTAATCATAATAATGATTAAGCATAATATTCTAAAGCATAAATTTAGCATGTTCATTGTATTTCTATTCATGTCGGGCCGTTACTAGTTGCGCGGTAAACTCTGCTTGCGAGATGCAGGATTTTGCGTGACGTCAGTATGACGCGTTGTTCGCATGTGGCGTCGTAGATACCGCTACAAGTCAAAGGTAGTTGAATAAGTCATTAAAAACGTTATACTTAGCAGTTCAAACATTTAGATCACTAGAATTTTAAATCGTAATGTGGTGTGTCAAAACTGAAGTGGAAAAATTTCAACTATCTTTTGGAGGCCGCTGTAAGTACAGACGCCAGCACATCCAGCTACTTCCATCTGTCAAATTTCTTTAATAGATTTTCAACTTTATCGCTAAAGCATAAGGTTCAAAGTTGGTTGGGAAAATTTGACAGTTTCGGGTAGCTTGATGTGCTGGCGTCTGTACGTAGTTTTGTAGCGATTTAATTAGTTGTTTAGTTAATTAAAAGTAATACTTACTGATGAGGTGCAATGCGCGCCCCAACACTAAAAAAAATAAAACCATAAATATACATACTCCTTCAATTCATGACTCCTTCAACAAGAACTGGTCCTTAGCAGCTTTGAACAGAGAGAGGTGGAAAGAGAGTAGGGAGGCCTTTGCCCTGCAGTGGGACGTCACAGGCTAATAATAATAATAAATAAACATACTTTGTCCTTTTGACTGAAGCGAAAACTGAAAATCTAACTAGAGGTGGCTGAAAATCCATTTTGTAGAGAGACTGACAGGGCGGTGCACTCTTACAACACAGCTGTCCAATATTTGACAAAAAGTGTCCAACAGTGAAGTGCCAAGCGATTTTGAACCACAAGATATGTAACTATTACTGTCACTTTGGCCTGTCCTACGCTTTACCCCCCTTCCTATTCAAAATCAAAATGAAAAGTCATTTATGAAAACTAGGCTGAGGCTCAGAATTTGGAAGTGAAACTTCTTTAAGCACGCTTGACTCGGGGAGTAAGCTGGCGAACGCGTGACGTAAGCAGTACAAAAAGTGTGATCGAGGAAGGCGAACGGGAGTTGAGTGGGGGATATAAGCAAGAGAAAGCAGTACGCGCGCACATTTTCTTTCTCTCTTCCTCTCATAGCCAAATACGTTTGAAGTTTCACTTCAGTCGTGTGGTCATAAGCACACTCGGTTTTTTAAATGTCAACTTTACGTAAGACAGTCCTCATAACGCCCGCCCTTCACCACTTTCTAGTGCTTTAGCTGGGAAGAAGAAGTGGCGCAACAAACTTCTCAGCAGCACAGCTGATTAACGGTTATGGTATGGGCTCTGAAGGCCAATTCCCGAAAATAAAAACGTTCAAAATCTAGTCGCAATGACATTCAATCAGTCAAAAGTGTAGGAAAATCTCCATTTGTTTAGGTAATTAAATAAAAGTAAACAAAAAGAACCACGTGACTTAGTTAACCGACTAAACGTAATACCAGTCTATTCAGTTGTACTCTTCAATTTAGCAACGTTATTAACAAATTATAACGTTGCTAAATTGAAGTAGTCGGTTAACCACGTCACGTGTTTATTTTTGTACCTTTATTTAATTACCTAAACAAATGGAGTATAGAGGTATTATTGACAGATTGAGATCAGACTTTGATCAGACGTCCTTAAAATTATGAGAATTGCCCCTCAGGCATCTATAGCCCAAAATTATAAGACAGCAACAACCTATAAAAAAAAAAAAACAAATGAAAATCTTCGTTCGAAAACTTTCGAAACAAAATAAATACTTAAAACAATAGGAATCCGTACATACCTGGGCCTCGCAGCTTATGCCCTCGCACTGCAATCCAATAGAAATGACCAATACATTTCAAACATGTATACAATACACTTCAACATACAATGCAATACACCCTGTGGATTCTGCGGCATGCATGGATTTCCGTTTATATTTCTTTGTGGCCGGTGCCGAGGTAGAAATACAAGATGTTATTTCTTTTGCAAGTGTTTTTTTTTTGTCGAGAAAAAAATACATGAAATCATTTGTTTTAACTAGCTTCTGCCCGCGAATTCGTCCGCGTGAAAGTTCACCCTCCCCCATTCACCCTCTTAGGGGTGGAATTTCGAAAAACCCTTTCTTAGTGGATACCTAATTTTCACAAAGAACACACGTCGCCTTTGTACAGTATTATTTTTTTTTACTTGTGCATAAAGTTTTAATAAATAAATTATACTAAGAATACTTTGCCATCACTCACTGACGTATCGGAAATACATTAAAACGAAGTACATCCCGAGGACAGCCGAACACATCCAAAGCGGTGTCGGTTACGGTAACATTGGCGCGAATTCAATGGTTTTCTTCCATCTCAAAAAATGCCCAACGCGCCTGAAGAAGTTTTCACTTCAAAAATATTACTTATTTTTTTAATATTATGTTTAAAATTATTAGATAAAAAAATAAGTTTAAAAACTAAAACCCGACTACTGAAAAGGATGAAACAAGAAAGTACCTTCCCGTGGTCGTATGCCGCTGTACTAACATACTTATAAGCTTTGCCTTTAAGCGGTGACTGCTATATAGCGGCCACCGCTCTACTAGGGAACAGTAGCTATAGTAAGCAATATCGGGGAACTAATAAATTTAAAATGAAATACCTTTGCAGTACACTGTTCGCCGATGCACTGGAAATTAAAAGTAAACTTTGAGGTTTACCCACTTGTAAGAACCTGATTGCTTGGTTTATATTAAACAACTAGCTGCGCCCCGCGGTTTCACCCGCGTAAGTTTCGATCCCGTGGGAATATCGGGATAAAAACTATCCTGTGTCCTTTCCCGGGACTCAAACTATCTCTATACCAAATTTCATCGAAATCGGTTCAGTAGTTTAGGCGTGAAGAAAAGACAGACAGACAGACAGAGTTACTTTCGCATTTATAATATTAGTTTGGATTCTATTTCGTAAGAGTAATACGCACCTTCAGAACAGTAGTGACGTATCTCAAGAAATCATTTTTTTTGGGCGACGTAAACAAAGTTTTGAAACTGCAAACTTTCAACTATCAATCAATACCTAACCTATCAAATAATTGATAGGTTTTCATAAAAAAAATAATTAATTAAATCAGTTCAAAGTTGAAAGTTTGCAGTTTCAAAACTTTGTTTTCGTCATCCCAAAAAAAATATTTTTTGAGGTACGTCACTACTGTTCTGAAGGTGCAAATAATGACTGAGTAATATCAGCCGCGCGGGTCGGTCGATCTTTATACATCGAGATCCCTCCGTGCCTCGGAAAGCTTTCGTCGTCTGAAGCCCGAAAGTCTGACAATCCTTCTTACCAAGGGGTATCGTATTACCCATTAACCGGGCTGTGGAGGTCAGATAGGCAAATACTGCATGTAAAATTCTAATATTCAGCTGCATCTGATTAGACCGGAAGCCGACCCTAACATAGTTGGGAAAAGGCAGGCAGATGAATATAAAAAGTTCCCGTGAGTGAAGTCTTTATGAAAATGACTGCAACCGAAGCCGAAGTTCCCGTGAGTGAAGTCTTTATGAAAAGGACTGCAACGGAGGTCAATAACTGCCAGGTTAAGCAACTTTTTTCATGCAGAATCTTAGATGGGTGACCTCTATTACGCATTAGTAGATCAAACTCACATCATTTGCTACGCCGTAGCTTGTTCGTAGCCCGTAGCGACTACGCTAGCTACGCCGTAGCAGTAATCGATATTTTACAAAATAAGCATCAGTTACTTTAGTGATCACAATTTGTTGTTATAAGTTTGACGAGGCTTACTCATCCTTTTAGCGATAACCCTCAATTTAGTTTTAGGAGGGTTTTTACTTAAAACATACCATAGCGTTACATCCTGGTCCCTTGCACTGAAAGTTGAAATAAATTATTAGATACTATACTACATTGTATTAGCATACTTTTTCAAATGATACAATTTTAAAAATAGAGGATAGGGATATTTAAGATCTGGAATGCTGTTCGTTAGTTATCATATCACTTGAAAACTGCTGCACCGATGTTTTTGTTTTCAAATCTTCATAATAGTCCGAATTAGGATTTAGGGAAAGAAGAATTGATATTTTTCCCGGAAACAAATCGGACAAACTGAACATACACTAATCTATGTATGTGTGTATGAACTTTTGAACGAGACTACGTCTGTCAGTCAGATAGTACTTAATTTAAAATAAAATAATATTCATCAAAGATCACTCACGACAGCATTGCAGCTTACTCCAACACACTGAATAATAACAAAGTCATAGTCAAAACATTTATTTCAAATAGGCACATAAAAGGCACTTTTGAACGTCAAAAATTACCTTAAAATAGAATTGATTCAAGTCGCCCCTTCCTAAAGGTAGTTTTTGTGTGGAGAAGAATGGGCAAGAAACTACATTATTAACTGTGCAAGTCACCCACTGCCACTTTTTCCGTGAATTCCGTGTATAACGCGAACCTATTTCGAACCGCTCCCGCCACAATCCGCTCGTCCAATAAGGGCGCAGCTTCTAGAATGTTCTAGCAGCCGCATGAGAAACAGATGACGCGCGCCCTTTTTTGACATTACCCGTGTGACGTCCGTCAACTGGGCTGCGCTCCGAAAAGTTGACTCTCTGATATACAATTTACGAAGCAATAGGGTTGAAGTTTAGCTTCAACCCTATTGTTTTTGTATATTATTATATTTACGTGACTGGGAATAAAGGATTTAACGCTAGATATGTGTGTAAAATAAAACATTGATCAGGCAAGGGCCTTAGATCTAGATAACCAGCCCACTTTAGCCATCCAAATACATATTCCAATATATTTGTTTCCATATCCTGCAATAGTTCTACACCAACCAGGGGTTGTCTTGCGTCCACTTGCATAGAGCGTACCCCTGTACGCTCTATGCAAGTGGACGCAAGACAAATGAAAATGAAATGAGGTACCAATCGACGATTATCCCTATAATCGTCGATTGGTACCTCATTTCATTGAAAGCAGCTTCGGCCCCTGTACGCCTTCCAAAGGTCCGGGACCCAAGGGTACGAAATATGTCAGGCACTTTAATAATAATAATATTTCGTAAGGTAACATACCCCAGAAGCACAAGAATCGCCCTTACACTGAAAAGGAAAAAATATTCTGTAATCCTCTAGAGTGCTATGAGAATATTTGGCGCCTGAATGACATTGACACGGGGGCGATATTGGTAAACATTTGTAAAATTGTCACAGAAATTGTATTGAGAAAACAAGATGACGGGGCGTTAGTTCCGACTTTGACCACTCGAAATACACCTTGAACAGTTATTTTACGTCTGATTTTGCATCACTGTCCAAATCGCAATGATCTTTATTCTCATTCTAATAAAGTTGCTGTTGGGTTGCTGCCATTGACAAGACTGTTAAAATCATTGTGATCTTTATTCTCGTCAGAATAAGGTTGCTGTTTATAGGTTGCTGCTGACAGAGGTAAAAACGGATTGTAGCGTTGTGTTGGCTTTGTGTGCTTCAAATGTCGAATGATGTGGAACGCAAAATTTATATTTCACGCAAGTAAGATTCCGAACGTTTTCGAATCCGCAACGAGGTGATCCGGCAGAGAACCAAAGTTTTCGACATAGCTCACAGAAAAAGCAAGCTGAAGTGGCAATGGGCTGGCCATATTAGCCGTAGAACCGCTAACCGTTGAGGTAGACATGTTCTTGAATGGAGACCGCGACTCGGCAACACACATGGTTGGACGCCCGCGAAGATCGTCGCTCCACCTAGCCTTCAATTCGAAACGCCGATCAAAAATTTCAAATTCCGACCAATAGAATTGGTGAATGCATCGCGATTCAAACGTAGAACGTTAGGCCGGAGCTAGTCGAGGCAATGAAATCGAAAATTTTCGGGGTTCGTTCAGGCCAGGTGGAGCTACGATCTTCGCAGGATGGCTGGTAGCAGCTGGATGAGAGTTGCCGAAAATCGAGTTGAACGGCGTGCAATAGGACAGGCCTATGTCTAACATTGAACTGCTGTGGGCTGATAATGATGATGCAAGTAAGATTTGTAAACAGTCTTACCGTGCAGTCGCAGCCAGTTTTATGACACTGAAATTGAAAACAAAAACATTATATTCAATAATAAATAAAAGTCATTAAGGGTTAATTTTCTAACGCCAGACAATTTTATACGAGGAATAATTTTAAATTTTTGACAGTTCTTCCATACAGAATCTGTCAGACGTCAATTTTATTCCACGAATAAAAATTATCTGTCAGTTGAAAAATCAGCCCTAAGGGCCTGTGCACACCACGTTTTTTAAACGCGCCGTCGACGCGCGTTTTCGAAACGCGCGTCGCCGGCGCGCTTTTATCCTATTAAAAGTCTACAGACTCGCGTGCGTATCGCGTCTGTATCGCTACAAACGCGCGTCAAGGGCGCGTTTAAAAAACGTGGTGTGCGCAGGCCCTTAATAGGATAAAAGCGCGCCGGCGACGCGCGTTTAGAAAACGCGCGTCGACGGCGCGTTTAAAAAACGTGGTGTGCACAGGTCCTAAATCAACCTGCCTAGCCTTTTCCAAACTGTGTTAGGATTGGCATTACCGCCCTTTTGAGCTTTGACGCAGAAAAACTTACCCTTGATTGACACGCTTCGCGAGCACACTGAAAAAACAAATAGGTATATAATAAGAACTTCATCATTTCTATTTCTAAGTAGAAACCGACGAATATCAATGTTCTGTAACTAGTGTTACCTCATGTCGGGCCGTTGTATTTATGCTAGTTGCGCGGTAAACTCTGCTTGCGAGATGCAGGATTTTGCGTGACGTCAGTATGGCGCGTAGTTTTGCCGTTAAGAACCAAGGTGGATTTGCCGTATGTAGCCTCGTTCGTCGGAGTTGTATGGATCACTATGGAAGCTTGTTGACGACACGGTGGCAATTTGGCACGGCGACGTCGCCGTATGCGCCCACATGATTATTTTACGGTGCGGTTAACGCAGCGAACCGCAAAGAAACCAAACTGTGCACAAACGGCCTTAGTTTTCCGTTTTTGAAGATTGCATGTTACTTAATCTGCGTTCACGATTTATTTGCCAAAAATGTAAACAAATATGAATTAATGGAAAAATAACTTTAATTCCTACACAAAAAAGTTCAGTTTACGCTACAACTTCAAACATTTTCATAACTTTTTCAATAGTGCTAGTCACTCTGAAATCAACTTAATCATCATTGAAATAAAGTTGATATTTGTTTAACTTGAAATAGGGTGGGGATGTGCAGCACTACGCACTTTTATTATATGTAACTTATCTACCTCTTTCTACTTATAACATCTTTTATTATCTCTAATTATAGACAACGAGGCGTTAGTCTAGTGGTTGCAAGCGAGTCTCGTGTTCGTTTCCCGGGTCGGGCAAAGTGTTATTGGCTTTTTAACCGACTTTAAAAAAGGAGGTTCTGTATTCGATCCGTATGTATGTATGTATGTATGTATGTATGTATGTCTGTTTGTATGTCCGCGATTATCTCAAAAACTACTGAACCGATTTTCATAATTCTTTCATTAGTGTGATCTACATACTTTCAGGAAGGTTTTAGTATATAATACATTAGGTAATTATTCTTATGTACGAAGTTATATGCATAAATGTACTGCATCTCCGGCATTTCTATGCGAATTTTGATGATTCTTCGAGTTGTGTCTTCAATTCTTCAATGCACTAGTGTTAATTGAATTTATGTGGGGTAGGTACAACTAAAAAGTGAAAAATAAAAACTTTTTTACAAAAAAAACAACCGACTTCAAAAAAAAAACACTACAAAGTGAAAAATAACTTCAATTTCAGAAGTCGGTGTCAAAAAACGAAAATGCGGAATCAAAGACACCGACTTCCGAAATTAAAGTTATTTTTCACTTTGTAGTGTTTTTTTTTTTGAAGTTGGTTGTTTTTTTTTGTAAAAAAGTTTTTATTTCATCTAGAATTTCTCAGTAGCTGCCCGGAGTCTGGATTTGTGCCCGGTTGATGGCAATAGACTGGCCCAGTATTACATAATCAGCCTATAATGTTCCCACTGCTGGGACACAGGCTGCCTCTCAGTGAGAGGGGAGTGGGCCGTAATCCACCACGCGGGCCCAGTGCGGGTTGGCAGCTGATGTCACATGTCTTCGAATTTTTGGTTCTAGGACATGCCGGTTTCCTCACGATGTTTTCCTTCACTGTTTTGAGAGCAGTGGTGATGAAATAATTTACACAAAGTAAAGCGCCTGACTGGGTTCGAACCTACGACATACAACTCGTAAGTTGCGGCCGTTACCACTGGGCCACCACTGCTCTCAAGGGCGAAATATGGGTGAAGGTACTGTAGGTACACTTCCACCTAACCTTTCGAGGAATACAGCCTTGGTGTGTTTATGTATCACTAGCGTCTGCCCGCGACTTCGTTCGCGTGAAACTTCTTGTTCTCCCGATCCACCCTGTCGATCACATCGCCTGCTCGCACTTTTACTTAATTTTCGTTTCCGTTCTAACTTTTTTCGTTTTTCTCGGCTCCTAAGGGTCTAGCCCAATTATTGAGGAAGTCTAAAGACTTCCTCAATAATTGGGCTAGCAAATGCAAAAAGCAAAAAGAGTTTTTCAAATCCGACTGGTAGTTCCGGAGATTACCCCATACATACAAACTTACTAACAAACCCTTTTACCTCTTTTATAATATTATATTAAATATATATAGACTAGCAGCGCCCCGCGGCTTCACCCGCGTAAGTTTCGATCCCGTGGGAATATCGGGTTAAAAACTTTCTCTATACCAAATTTCATCGAAATCGGTTCAGCGGCTTAGGCGTGAAAAGGTAACATACAGACAAACAGAGTTACTTTAGAATTTATAGTATTAGTATGGATTGTAGTACTTTACCTCAGGTTTGTAGCCAAACTTGGCTCCAAGAACGGTCTCATAGGCCAGCCATTCGTGCTCAGTTGTGAGGTTAAGGTTCATTGACCTCATTACGACTGTGATTGCATGTTCCTCAACATTAGGCCTAGTCGTGAATACGATCGTTTCGGTATAGCTCTCTGTCTGTGGATGGTAAAGGAAAATTGACTTTATTTTAAGAAGATAACAGTTCAATTTCTAAAATAGCTAGCTCATCATCATCAACTGCCTAGCCTTTTCTCAACTATATTGTGGTCGGCTTCTAGTCTAACCGGATGCAGCTGAGTAGCAGTATTTTACATGGAGCTGGACTGCCAATCTGACGGTCACAACCCACTTACTGGGTAATACGATACCCCTTGGTAAGACTGGTTGTCACATTTTCGGGCTTCTGACGACCCGTACCGACTGTGAAAGATCAAACTCAAACTCAAAGCATTTATTTCAATTAAACCATTACAGGTACTTTTGAATTGTCAAAATTAAGTAGTCGGTCAGTTAGTCAGAAAGTTGAAGCTAGTCGCCCATTCCAAAGCGTAGATCTCTATGGAGAAGAACGGGCAAGAAACTCCATGGACACTCTTTTAAATCAAGATATTACAAAATCCTGAGTACATTATTCTTGTTGCTTCTATATGTGAGAACAATGTAAAAAAACACACAAATGAAGAAACAATACAAGAAATAAGATTAAAAATAAGCCTTGGCAGCTAAGAGATGACCAGTCTCACCCGACGGCGTCCGTTCACGAACTGTCAAACGTCAATTTTATTCCTCGAGTAAAAGTTATCTGGCGATAAAAAATCAGCCCTAAAAGAAGTTTTATGCTGGGCGACTCCCTAACAATATCGAAATCTCACGTCCACAAAGATTTTGAAACTATCGAAAACGGCTCTAAAAATGCGTATGCGCGTGATAATTTGACATGTCAAGCGAGTCGTCGGCGATCAAAGTCACTGCGTGACCGCCTACCGTTAAACTTATAGTTAAACGGCGGAAAAGTGAGACTTGACCCCGCCTCCCGCGCTCTTTCCGTCGCCCCTATGACGTCCGGTCCCGTCCCGCGCTCAGACCTCATACCGCTAAAGAGACCTAAAATCGTGTACTGCGCAAGTCAAACCACGTGGTGTGTCAAGTCTCATCTTTTGTGGCGCTAACTGTACTTATTCTGTTTATGTTGGTACTTACTGTCCACCCCAATCTAGCCATACTCTCGTCCACAATCGGCACGAATAGTTCTCCCTGTAAAATTTAAACTCAAATAAGTATAACGTAAAAAAAAATAACCTCTCCCGTGAGTCATCATCACTATAAATTCAGTCCGGAATCGCCCATATTTAGGTAAGGTGTGGCGGCATCTAAATTGCCACATGCGAACTAAGCATCACGATGACGTCACGCAAAATCCTGCATCGCGCAAGCAGAGTTTTCCGCGCAACTAGACGTCGACGACAACATCTCGATATCAATCGTTGGGCAGTTGCCTACCAGAAAAGACACCCGTCTGGTCGGAGGATCCTCCCCTTCATATAGAGGATAAGTGAACTTTACATCCTGTTTCTCATACCTCTATATAAGCAAGAAATCAAACACAAAGCATTTATTTAAACCATTGATAGGCACTTTTGAATTGTCAAGGAGAGTCGGTCAGTAAGAAAAGTGACGCTAGTTGCCCATTCCAAAGCGAAGTAAGTTCCTCCAACGAACAAGCAGCAAATTCCATGGACACTCAATTGTTTTGGATACGGAAGGTATGCTACGTCCAAAGAGTGGCACGCACAAATAGACGCGTACCTACGTCTTTCTCTGTCGAATGCATTTGCACTCGCTGTACGTAAAGCGAGTCTATGTGTGCATACGTTTACGCTCATTGCATATAGCAGACCTTCTATATGCAGAACAAAAGAGTGTTCGTAGAGCTTCTTGCCCGTTCTTCTCCTTAAGAACATACTACATTTTGGAATGGGCAACTAGCTTCATCTTTCTGACTGACCGACCGACGGACAGAGGAGCCGACCTTCTGTATCTTTCGGATTTGTGGTAAATATAGGCCTCCTTTATTCCTGTTTGTTAAAATTCGCTCCATGCATCGTCCAAGTGTTTTCCAACACGTTGAATATTGTCTTAACCCATAATCTAAAATGTAAAGCCACCCCACAATCGGCTACCCGACCGGCACTAAACATCTGGCTTTTCCTCCATCCTTAATGGGGATAAAATATGCTAATTCCACAGATAATATAACGACTCCTTCACGATTCATTGAGCACCTGGTTTTGTGGATTCTCATAACAGTAAAATAAGGAATTTTGAGCCAATTTATTTAGAGTTGGCCTAAATTGGCCTTATTGATGATGTTCTTCAAAAAGGCCAGGTGCATGGTACTCGCAACAGGCGTGCGTGTATGACCTGATGTATGAACGTAAGCAAAGCAAAGGGAGTATGTTAGGATCGTAGCAGGTGGCGTTTCTGCCTACCCCTACGGGAAAAGGCGTGAGTTTATGTATGAATGATGTCGTCGGCAAACGCTTTGGAACGTTTCAAGTTTCTCTAACTGGTGATTGGGCACCATTCGAACAAAATCTGCTTTGTGTAATGTAATGGCTAGAAAATAAAAACGTGTGGGGTCGGGGAACCCCCGGCAGGAACGAAGTTCAAAATGAAAATCCATGATGTGGCGGCTGCAAATATTTTCAAATTTTCCGCCATCTTGGTTTTTAATTTGGTACCTCACTATCGACTTCAGAACCCTCGAAAACCATGAAAACGATATCTACCCATAACAAAAAAAAAAAATTGCTACCGCCATCTTGGATTTTCATTTCACGACACTATCAGCTTCAGCACCCTCGAAAACTGTGAAAACGACACCAATGAAGAAAAAAATAAAAGAAATTGCAGTCGCCATCTTGGATTTTCATTTTGACCTCACTATCGGCTACAACACCCTTGAAAAACCATGAAAACTATCTCCCTCTCTCTCTGACTGTCTCTATTATAAGTATTAAAAAGTCGCATGGATGGGCACAATGCATTTTCGTTACGTTTATTTATGGTACAGATCATCAAACTAACTTTCTCCATGGGAACAACATCGTAATCGCGAAAATGTAATCATCCGTCCCATACGTTTGGGTCGAGTAGGTATTGAATGGGTACATAAAGAAAAGTTTCCAAAAATACTACCTACTTGGTAGCAGGAACTACGGTAATACGGTACGGTAATTTCTAAGACTCTAATGCCCGGGCCACACAAACGGGAAACGTCGATAATTATCGCAATAAGTTGTGGCTGCACATACGATTAACGCCCATCATCGCGATAACTATCGGCGTTTCCCCCGGCATAAGACGGAATTCTTCAAAAAACCATTTCCACTTAATAAAAATAAGTGCGAAGTTCATACCTCAATCACATACTGTTGATTTTGATGAGTTTTGTTGTCCTAAATGAAACAAGAGGTATAAGTTGACACCATAGAAATGTAAAAAACCGCGGGGCAATTACGTAACACTTTATCAATCGGAATCGGTTTCATTTTGACAGTTCAACAACATTCATTGCGTTATTTACGTGTTGAGCAGACAAATTTTTCGAACTTATGAAGCAATGGATTAGGAATTGGCTTCAAAATAATTCAAATTCCGATTGATAGTGTGTTACGCAATTAGGGAGCAGGTTGACACAGTCAAATTATTGTAAGTTGTAATAGATTCTGCCCGCGACTTGACATGTGAAATTTCTTATTCCCCCGACCCGTCGCATCGCATCGCCTGACGCGCTATAACTTCGTTTTCGCTTAGCGTCCTTTCTGACTTTTTACCCTTTTTGCTCGGCTCATAAGGGTTCTAGCAAGATGTTAAATAGCCTTTCTCAAGAATTGGGCTATTGGCAAAAAAAAATTCTAATCTGACTGGTAGGTTCAGAGATTAGCCCGTTAAAACAATCTCTTCAGCTTTATTATTAGTATAGATAGATTGTCGGATCCACATAACGTCTAGGCATTCACCCTGTATAGGTAAATCTTTATTTTTATTATTCTCTCTTCAAAAAGGTTCACATAATAATTTTTTATACAGACACGAATTATAGCGTTTTGACAAAAAATGCATCCATTGATTATCTGTGAACGTCTGGCGTCACCCACGTCACCTCACCTTGTGTGACAGATTCCCAGGCTCTCACCCCGAATTTAATCCATAAAGGCCTATTCAAACCTAAGTGGTATTCGCTGCCGCTCTGGGTACAGGTACATACCGCGCGGGTTTCGCTCAGGTATTTAGTATAAAGTTCCGTGGCTAGAGCGACCTGAGCGGTATTAGCTGCCGCTGTGGGTAGAAGTGCATACCGCGCGGGTTTGTTTCACTTGGTGCAAGGATAGCGAAATCCGCTTTAGTGTGAACAGTAATATTACCCGCCGCATACCCACTTGGTTTTCTCTACAGCAGATGGTAGCGAATACCGCTTAGGTTTGAATAGGCCTTAAATGATCTAATCACCCGTCAACTCCGCTCACCTCTTCAGGAATAAAGGTGTGATTCGATTGTATTTTGCCATAATTATAGTTGACTGTAATAGAATGATAGAGAATAATTATAACAAATAATACGTTACCGTGACTCGGGCCAAACCATCCTTTGTGTCTGGCTGCAAATTAACAATTATTTATTTATTTAATACTTCAAGCACATAACTGTACAGAGGCGGACTTAATGCCATAGGCATTTTCTACCAGTCAACTTTTGGGTGATGCAGAGACAAACAGTAGTAGGTGCAAGGTGCAATCATGAAGAGGAATAAATATTTTCAATATAAAGATACGCATCAAGGTTCGCGCACATTATGTCGGGCCGCAGCGGGTCTGGTCGCAGCGCAAAAATCGCCCGTATGTATTTTATATGAACTATCGCACGCTATGCAGGGGCGCAGCGGCCGCATATTCCGCCGCGGATATTGGTTGCGTGCGATGCGGCCCGAGATAATGTGCGCGAACCTTTATCCAATATTATTAACAAAAATAAAATCAGTTTAACGTTATATGTTATTTTTAACCGACTTCTAAAAAAGGAGGAGGTTCTCAATTCGAATGTTTGTATTTTTTTTTTTGTGTTTGTTCGTGCATAACTCCGTCGTTTGCCAACCGATTTGCAAAATTCTTTTTTTGTTAGAAAGGGTATACTTCCCAAATGGTCCCATGAAAATTTTATCGAAATCGGATGAGCGGTTTTTGAAAAATCAACAAAAATCTAAAAATTTATCTACATTGTCTACATTAACGATCTTTTTGTTTACTTTTTTGTGGGGTAGGTACAACTAAAAAGTGAAAAATAAAAACTTTTTTACAAAAAAAAAACAACCGATTTCAAAAAAAACACTACAAAGTGATAAATAACTTTAATTTCGGAAGTCGGTGTCAAAAAACGAAAATGCGGAATCAACGACACCGACTTCCGAAATTAAAGTTATTTATCACTTTGTAGTGTTTTTTTTGAAGTCGGTTGTTTTTTTTTGTAAAAAAGTTTTTATGAACGCCATGGTTACTTAGTAATTTAATAATGAAGATTGAGTGAAGTTAAATGAAGTTTAAAACTTTCAACGTCCATAAACCCTGCGATTTAATTGCCTGTGGCATACTATAAGTTGAAGCAACTAAAAGTATTTTTTTGCTACTGTACTTATTTCACAGGGAACTTCAATCGCGTAAATGGGGGCTTTAGGGAGAACGACTTGCGCTGCGCAACCTAAGTGCCTTTTCACACGTCCCGGCAACCGGGTAGCTGGTGCAAGGTACCCGGCGGCAAAGTGTACAGACGCCAGCACATCAAGCTACTACAATCTATCAAATTTCTTTAATAGATTTTCAACTTTATCGCTAAAAGCATAAGGCTCAAAGTTGATTGGGAAAATTTGACAGTTTCGGGTACCTTGATATGCTGGCGTCTGTACGTTAGCTTTCACACGTACCGGCGTAGTTTAATCAGGCCCTTGATCCAACTACTTAACGAGAGCCTCGATAGATGTTGATCGAGGCTTTCGGCCATAAGGCAATTGGCCGATACGACAATCGGCACAATGATAGCCGAGCTCACGTTCCACATATCAACAATCTCGTGTGCTAAGTCAAGATATTTAATTTGTTTTTCTTTCTCAGCTTTCACGAGATTCCCATCATGTGGAATGCAGTTTGCCTGGCAAGTGTTACCAGCTAGTCATCACCGGCTACCCGGTTGCCGGGACGTATGAAAAGTTACTTACTCTATAGGAAAAACACAAAACTTGTAGCGAACTACATAAATTATTGCAATAGATCAAAGAATATTTGGGGAGGCTGTTAAAAGGTATTCATAAGATACCATTCTGGTACCCCAAAAATGAAGCTTTCTTGGAGCTTACCGAGTTTAATCTAACCCAGCGTATGGGAGCATAGAAATCGTCCTGAAAAAATAATTAGAGTTTATATCAAAGGAATACAGAATGTTACGTTAAACGAAGGATATACTCTTTTCAAGGGAATATAGTACTTCTTTTTCTTCTTAACGTATCGATGACAAAAAGTCATCAAACAACTTTGCCCCAAAATTCAGCCGCGCGAACTCCACTCAGTGACGCAGTTATAAAATCATCAAGTGCACAGGTAACAAGCCATGCGGCGCAGGATGGAAGGTGGGCCATTATCTGTCGGGAGGTGCTGCTAGCTGCATACCCAGTTGAGATCTGAGTACTCATAAAAATGAACAACTTTTACTATAAGACCAACTCAGAACTATGCGTCGTTGTTTGGTATTTTAGTATTGCAACACCAACATTAAAAATGTAATTCATTTCGTTATCTGTGGCAACACGCCCCTTCTATTTGTGACACTGGTCCAATACACACGTGAATCGATTTTTCCGCCGTTTTATTTCATCTCTCTTGGCACCACGCTACCAGTACCTCATCAGCACCAGCACCCAACACCAATACACCGCTGCACAGTCGTCCCACCACAGATATAGATATACCTAGATAACGCAAGAGCACCTACTTCGCGTGCCAAAAATCGCACCAGTTTAAGATCGAAAATCATAAGCCGCCCATTTCGCGCTCAGTCCTGCGTACTGCTGGCTGGGTGAGCGTGAGTGAGAGAGCGCGAGCTTGTGACGTCATAGTAGGTAGTCAAAAAGTGGCACGTTTAGTTTTCATACAGTTCGTGATACTTGCGTTATCTAGGTATATCTATATCTGTGCGTCCCACTTTCTGGCGAAGAATCAAAGGAAAGACTTCTGTCATCAAAGGAAAGTCTTTCTTTGGGACGAGACAGTGCTTCCTTACTCAAACCAATCGTTCCACCATCTCAAAATCTTCCAACTGCGGGGGTATCGCTTAACACACTAAAAAAAGTAGCAAAGAATTTCATTTTGACAGTTCAACAACATTCATTGCGTTATTTACGTTGTTGAGCAGACAAATTTTTCGAGCATATGAAGCAATGGATTAGCAATGTCCTTCGAAATTATTCAGATTGTGATTGATAAGTAGTGTGTTAGGCAATTAGGGTGCAGGACACGCCTTGACTAACCTGGAAGTCTTTAATTTTTTAAGCGCTTGGCTAAATATCAATTGCCGTGCCCCTAGCGCGCGGCTACAAATCGATAAAATACACAAAAATAAGGAAATATAATAAATAAGGAGGAGCAATCGTTGTATCGATTAAAAAGTAGTCAAAAAGTTTTTATCTCTATTTAATAATGGTTTTAGTTGTACCACGCAGTTAATAGGGCGAAAATAGAACGAAAAAAATCATGCATGTTCTCTGTCGCAGAAATACGACACGAGCGGTAGGGGCACGGAAATATGTGTCGCATAAATGCGACACAAGCGGTCAAAAGAACAGAATCTGGTCCCAGGTTGGCCGAAGCAAGGAAAATCTGTTTGTGGAGATTCATAGATGAATCCGCTCTATTGTTTTGTAGTGCTGTTCCATAAACGATGGGACACTTAATATCGTGTCCGGCGTGTGCTGTCGTCTGCACGTTACAGGTACTGATGGACGCTAGTGATGCGCCAAAAACGTAGCCGAATTTTGGGCCAAGTCCATTTAGATTGCTATCGACACACCATGAAGGATTTATTCCGGTCTCATCCGAGAAATATGAAACAAAAACAACTTGAATTCCATACAAAAGAGCAAAACTATCGCGATATAAATCTATGAAACAGCTGTTTTTTTTGTCATATTCCGTAGTTGGTCCTATAGTAACAGTTGTTAATTTTCTTGAGTATTAAACTCCATACAGTATGTCCCTCGTTTAAACTACATCACATACTATAATAGGCGTAAAGTTATGTTTTTTTATTAAACTTACGAGTTGTCTCAATGCCCTTAGCCTTTCATCTACTGTTGGTACCTGTAAAATGTTCGAAATTAATCACAAATATACTTATTATTAGCAGATAAATATTATGGATTTAACCTTTTAAAATGCTTAAATACAATATATTACACACTACTAACTAACTACACAAATAAATACAAAAAGAAAAGGACACTTAGGCCTTTCGTACACAAACGTTTTTCTTGCCGTGAAAAATTACGGTTTATTCGCCGTGTGTAAGCACTGTCGTCAGTGTTGTATGGATAACTGTGGATGCTTGTATACGGACACGTTTTTTCTACGGCGCGGTTTATACGCCGTACCATAATGAAACCATGCCGTGTGCAAAGGGCCTTAGGCGTCAAAGTACTCATCCGCATCGCTGTCATCCGGAATCGTGCCCAGAAGACTGGCAGCATTGCCTCGTTGAATGACAATGCCAGTTCTTTGGCCAAAGAACTAGTCAGCCCTCTGATCACGTGAAGTGTCGACCAGTTGGCGACTTGTTATCTAGATTTCCGACATTATATGTAAAGTCCGGTTGTCAGACTTTTAGGCTTCTGACCTTACGTATGTAAATAAAGCAATTAACAATAACTTACGTGTTGTGTTGTTGGTGCCTATAAAAATAATAGAATTTAATATCGTAGGTATACCACACACACACCCTTCGTGAATTTCTCATGAATTCCCTGGAAATTGTTATCAAAAGTCATCGTAGCGTGCAATGCAGAATGTTACCAATAGATAAATTTAAATGTAAAATGTTTGCTTGGCTCTTAGAGATGTGCTTTTATTCAGTTAATGAATTTTTAAATCATAATTTTTGACATTGTAATAAATATTCATTTTGGCATAATATCTATAATTATTACTTTGACTATAGAGCTTATATTTTGGACATAATATTGTTTATTTTGACATTTTAAGTATATTTTCTGACATTGCAATTAATCTTAATATCATTGTGTTACTTTGACTTTAGAACTTGTATTTTGGACATAGCAAATAAATTTTTATTTTTTACTTTTTGACATTTTAATTAATTTAGTGATGATTTGAATGTGCTTAACTTTTTTTTTAATATTTCTACGCCAGTAATGGTAGTATATGTGGAACATTATTAGTGTAAGATCTCAAAATACCATATACTTGGAAATAAATAAATTATTATTATTATTATGTGACAGCAAACCGGCATCAAATGATGAAATACCGTTTTAGTGTCAAATCAATTTTTTTTTTGTCATACACAATCAAAAATTAAGCCAATAACTACATATAATAATAATAAAGTTGAATTGACATAAGAAAGGTTTTACACTTTAATTTGAAGCCCTGACTCCTGTGCTAGGTGGTACCTGTGTTACAGGAGTCAGTGTCTTCACCCGTTTGTGGGACATTAACAAATTATAGTAATATCAGTAAGTAGTAACATATAGTCACACAACATCTGCACCGGTTGACGTCATCACGTCAAAACGCCGACTATCGCTGAAAACCAGCGTTGCTGCCCGGCAACGACTTTTGGCTTAGCGGCAAGCGGCGCGGTTTCTTTTGGTCTAGCGTTGACGCTGCGAGCGGTGCGTCGTGGCATGGTTCACACATTTTGGTAATATTTGTTTTTACCGCTCGCCGCTCCGTGCTAAGCTGCCACTGATAGCGGCGAGTTCGTGGCCAGACCGTTAGACCGTTACGGCCTGTAAAATGCAAAATGTATGAACCATGACACGCACATCGCAGCGTCAACGCTAGACAAAAAAAAACCGCGCCGCTTGCCGCTAAGCCAGAAGTCGTGGTCAGGCAGAGCTCTGGATTACATACGATCTTACTGGGCGATGGCTGTTTTTCGTAGAAGTGACGTATATTTTCCCCCAACTTGTTATTTTTTTAGTTCTTTCTCTGCGTCATCTCGCAAATAAACGTATTTTCTTTCTATCTTTCTTTCTTTGTATATTTTACTACACAACACAACAATGAACCCTAAAATCTACGTAGATTCTTTACCTAATTTTGAGCCAGGCAATATTCCAGTCCACAAAAGGCCCATGTGTCGTGTTCAAACATTCTAAATGAACTGTCATACGGTGGACATAGGTCACAAAAATAACAAAAAAAGGTAAAGTGCTGGCTGGTATTTTTCACTGCCAGTCTGCAATGGCTAGCACAAAAGCTACTATAGTCGACGCGTTTTAGCATGGCAATAGCGGTCATTGCCCTTTCCCAATATCTCTCCGTAGGAACCCAAACAACAGACTATGTATGGTTTTTCATTATCGGAACATGTTGAAGAGTTTAGTTAACGTTTTTAAACAAAAAATTGCTAGAAAGTGATGGTGGGTCAATGACCGCTGTTGCCATTCTAAAACACGACAACTACAGGTTGAAATTAAAAAACATGCGACAAATCGAAATGGGAGACTGTACTCATAATAACTATGAAGAACTTTTACTATGGGACCAAACCCTTGCCAACTAGCTTGACTGCCTTGACAAAGATTGCGAGACTATTGCTCTGTACCTACTTACCTACTACCTCTAGTTGTATTCTTTACGTTATTAAGTAGTAACTAGTGAAATAAAAAAAAAATTAAAAAAATGGACCTTACAGTACTGTTGCGCGCCACAATCGATGGCGACATTAGCTACCACTAGCGCCATCTAGTATCGAGTAGCAGAACTAACAGTCGCGACCTTTCTAGAAACTTCGATGCTAGAACTTTCCAGAACTATCGACGTCCGGTCGGGACCGGTATGTACTCGAACATTCTAGATGTTTCTACGGTAGAAGGTTCTGGAACTATCCGAGGCCTATATAAGGCCGGTGTGGCCGCGACCCAGGATCAGTATTGGAAAAAGCGATACAAGCGAAAACATCGAAGCGATCTTCAAGTGCGATTAGAGTGATCTGTAGTGCGATTGTGTTTTATAATTAGTGTGTTTACATTTATAATTGGTGTTTTTAAATAAAGTGTCTATTTTTGGTTATTAAATCGGCAGTTTTTATTGTCACGAACCCCAAGCTCGTAACAGAACTTTAGTTAGAGTATTAATTACATTAAACTTGATTAAATCCTTACACACATAAACTCACGCCGTTTTCCCACGGGGGTAGGCCATAAACTACAGAACGCCACCTGCTACGATCCTTATAAACTCCTTTTGCTTCGTTTACGTTCATACACAGGTCATACACGCACGCCGATTGAGAGTACTACGCACATGAACTTTCTGAAGAATATCATCAGTAAGTATGTCCTCCTAGAGCCTCCCGTGGGCGTTATTATTTTTATCCATACTAGTCCATACTAATAACTAATATTATAAATTCGAAAGTAACTCTGTCTGTATGTATGTCTGTCTGTCTGTATGTTAACTTTTCACGCCTAAACCGCTGAACCGATTTAGATGAAATTGAATACAGAGATAGTTTGAGTCCCGGGAAAGGACCTAGGATACTTTTTATCCCGATATTCCCACGGGATCGAGACTTATGCGGGTGAAACCGCTGGGCGCAGCTAGTGTTTAAATAAATGATAAAAGTCTTATTGAATTTACTGAGGTACAGACGCCAGCACATCAAGCTACTACAATCTGTCAAATTTCTTTAATAGATTTTCAACTTTATCGCTAAAGTATAAAATTCAAAGTTGAGTGGGAAAATTTGACAGTCTCGGGTAAGATACCCGAGATTGTGATATGCTGGCATCTGTACATGATTACACAACCAGTCGAATCAAAATTATCTCATCTGGTGAAGCTTAATTAACCAATAAATTTATTAATTGAATAATCTGACTACGAATGCGGTGTTATTTCAGCTTTAATACGTAGTTACTAAGAGTTCAACTCACTTTAAACTCCCAAAAATTAAGCAAATTACAAAAAGGAATATTTAACCCTTCGTATGCTTAAACATGGATCCACGCGAGACACAATGGCTTTTTAATTGTGTCTGTAATCACGGCTTTCAACCGGTTAAACAACACTAACTGGACAGCCCACTCAATCTGTGTAGTCCTTTCCTCAAAAGACCATTTCAGACACAAACCTTCATAGTCTTCACATGATCTGACCAAGATCATGTCTGGACTTCAAAAGAGGCTGTGAGCCCTGAGTTTGTTACGGCGACGTTGTTGTTATGACGATTCAAAAAATACACACGTAATTGATCAAGTTTTCACTTCTGTCGGCACTCCCGGAGTGCCACTGTTTTTTTGAAGTGAAACTTCTTTAGGCGCGCTTGACTTGGGGAGTAAACTGGCGAATGCGTTACGAAAACGTGTGATCGGGCGAGTAGGCAAGGTACGTATTTATGCGACCGGGTTTTTACACCAGCTATTTGCTTCCAAGTACGCACACCAGGTACCGACTCAAAATACTTGCAAGACTATAAAGTATCTTATACGGCTACTCGCTCAAATACGTAGGTACTCAACCGCGTTAGTTTTCGCAAATGCAATCATGCTCCTTATCAGTAAGAGTCTACGGAACAATTTCGTATGCAAGTATTTTTGAAGGGAAACTTCTTTACGCGCGCTTGACTTGGGGAGTAAACTGGCGAACGCGTTACGAAAAGTGTGATCGGGCGGGGTGAACGGGAGTTGAGTGGGGGATATAAGCAAGACAAAACAGTGCGCGCGCACGTTTTCTTTCTCTCTTCCTCTCATAGCCAAATACGTACGAAGTTTTTGAAGTGAAACTTCTTTAGGCGCGCTTGACTTGGGGAGTAAACTGGCGAATGCGTTACGAAAACGTGTGATCGGGCGAGGTGAACGGGAGTTGAGTGGGGGATATAAGCAAGACAAAGCAGTGCGCGCGTACGTTTTCTTTTCTTTCTCTCTTCCTCTCATAGCCAAATACGTATTAAGTTTTTTTTCTTTTGCTTATATCTCGAAAATGGTGCGTCCTATCGCAAAAATAATGAAAATTTCGACCCCCTTTATGAAACCTATAAACTCCTAAAACTCAACATGTAGGTAATCATTTTTCATATTTTCCATACAAAAAGTGAAAAATTCCTTAAAAAACACGCCAAGGCCGCCCCCTCCGCGCCTGCGGCTCTAAAAAACAATACACGGGGTTAGGGCAAATAAGTACAGACGCCAGCACATCAACCTACTACAATCTGTCAGATTTCTTTAATAGATTTTCAACTTTATTACTAAAGAATAAGGTTCAAAATTGATTGGGGAAATTTGACAGTTTCGGGTAGGTTGACGTGCTGGCGTCTGTACCACGTGTCGACGAGTCGCGATTGTCAAATTCGATTTTTGTTGTGTCAAAATTATTTACGTGAAACTTCTTTACGCACACTTGACTTGGAGAGTAAGCTGGCGAACGCGTGACGTAAGCGTTACGAAAAGTGTGATCGGGCAAGTAGGGAAGGTACGTATTTACTCGACCAGGTTTTTGCTTCCAAGTACGCACACCAGGTACCGACTCAAAATACTTGCAAGACTATAAAGTACCTTATACGGCTACTCGCTCAAATACGTAGGTACTCAACCGCGTTAGTTTTCGCAAATGCGATCACGCTCCTTATCAGTAAGAGTCTACGGAACAATTTCGTATGCAAGTATTTTTTACTTTAATGGTTTGCAAGTATTTATTTGTAAACGCGATTTTGCTCCTTATTTATAGGAAGTCATTGATCAATTTCCTATGCAAGTAGTTTTACTTCCAACGGGGTTTTTGAATACGCGATTAAACTTCTTATCTGTATGAAGTTATGGATCAATTTTCTATGCAGATAGAAAATACTTGAAAGTATCTCGCTCCGTCGTGCCTCGACGCTCGAGTACGTAGGTACTCAAATAGTTCAACAACCGCGTTTGTTTTCGCAAATGCAATCATGCTCCTTATCAGTAAGAGCACAGAATACTTAATAGTACTACGTACAGAAAGGACACTCCCTTCCTCGCCCTCATATCAGATAACGCACCTCACCCCGCACTTCGAGGTATTCGTCGCCGACTCTTTAGCAAGGGCGCTCGCGAACCGCAGCGCTGTATTGCTGACACGAAAAGTTTTATTTGAGTTTTAATCACGATGGTTGGATATTGTGATGCTTTTCCGAATTCGTATTTACATAAACTGTTTGTAAGATTTCGTATTTTTAATAACATGCGATTTAATAACCGATTATTTACAGACAAGTCATTTAAACTAAACTATTTTAGTGTTTTTATTTCATTACGAACCCGACTATATAAATAAACAATTGAACTACATGGTCACTTCATAATAATGCACACGTTCGGGCAGCGCCGCCGCCGTCGTCGTTCGGTTCCTCGACACAAATTGCTTACCGCGCCATTTTTTTACGCTACTAGATTTCACGCACACATTTGCACGTATACAAACGTCATTTGTTTATGTAGTAGTACTAGGTAATTATTTTGCGAGCGTTGTATGGAGTGTCCGAGGTGTGGTAAGACTCTTACTACACCTCGGACACTCCATACAACTCCGTAAGAGTCTACGGAACAATTTCGTATGCAAGTATTTTTACTTTAATGGTTTGTAAAAGTATTTATTTGTAAACGCGATTGTGCTCCTTATTTATAGGAATTCACAGGTCAATTTCCTATGCAAGTACTTTTTACTTCCAACAGGGCTTTTGTTTGATTACGCGATTGTACTTCTTATTTGTATGAAGTTATAGATCAATTTTTGATGCAGATAGAAAATACTTGAAAGTATCTCGAGCCCCGGTTTTAGGGCCTGGTTTCTTAAGGTGGACGTACTTGGAAGCCCTGGTACTCGATTTTGCAAGTACGACCCATGTCTACGGGCTACGGGCGAGGCGAAGGGGAGTTGAGTGGGGGATATAAGCAAGAGAAATCAGTGCGCACGCACATTTTCTTTCTCTCTTCCTCTCATAGCCAAATACGTTTGAAGTTTCACTTCAATCGTGTGGTCATAAGCACACTCGTTTTTTTTTTATAACCGACGAAAAATTTCTACGCTAAGGAGAAAAATATCATATGCTGAATACATAGTTGTAGTTTGCGCACTGGTTAGAAATGTATCCTGTATATAGATATTTTTTTTTAACGAAAGTATAGTATTTATTTGCAAAAACATGTTAATATTAACATAATATAATTATAAACTATAATAAAAGACTGACAGCGTGGCGCTGATGCTAAGCATTGTGAAATTGTCCTAGAAATTGTTTTGAAAAGACAAGATGGCGGCGTTAGTTCCAATTTTTAAACTATAATAATATGTACATTTATATAAAAAATAAGCAAAATAATCATAGGGCATCAAAGAATTCGTCCGCATCGCTGTCAATAGGAACAGTGCCCAAAAGGCTGGCAGCATTGCCACGTAAATACAAATTAACTATAGATAATTATGTAGGTATACAGTGTGGCAATTAGGTTATCACATTAATTGAAACCACGCGTTCTACATCACGTATTTTATATATGTTACCGGCCAAACCCGATTTCAGGACAAACTAGTTTAGCCTAGGCTAAACTAGTTCTTCCTATGAACCTCGGGGTGCCCTTCGCTCGCCCTTGCATCCTATGTCGACGGAACTAGTTTAGCCTAGGCTAAACTAGTTTGTCCTGAAATCGGGTTTGGCCGGTAACATATATACACAATTAAAATTATTCGTAACCATTAACATTCTAGCCGTGGTACCTAATATGAAAACCATGAAAATGAATCGCCGAAACGTATGTACGCGCATAACTTCGGAACGACTGCACCAAATTGGATCATTCCTTTTTTGTTGTGTTCGGTATTGTCAGAACAAGGTTTTTATGAAAGAAAATTTCGGAAATTCGAAATTTTTAGTTTGTTTTTGTTTTTCTATTTTTTGGAAAATTGTTTATTTTATTTTTATAAAATAAAAGACTAATAACAACTTCTAATAACCGCTGTACTGTTTAATGTGATAACTTAATCGCCACTCTGTAGATTATTAGTATGGACCGATTTCTTTTCGAGTTCCAAAAGTATAATTCACTTACACTTGGCTGCCCCTTGACTTTATCCAATCGATTCTGAAACTGTATAATTATAAACAAACGATTAATTTCAGACAATACGTTCAGTTAATTAATAAATAATACTTAGGTAGATACTTTTAGGTAGTTAAATCCATTTGTTTGAAAGAGATAGGAGTTTCAGACAGACTGTTTAGATTTTAAGTTTTGGAGTTGATTTTCAATTAGGTTAATTTTATTTGCTATGATTTTAGGGCCGGCCATAGAAATTTAAAAAAAGCGTATATTATGATTTTAGGGTGGGCCATAGAAATGTAGAAAACATTTAATATATCTATGGGGTCGGCAGACTAAAAACATAAGTTTTTAAGTAAGTGTGATTTTATGACATATGTTTTTAATCTTTCGGCCCTAGAATTATCTGCATAAGTAAAAAGTGTGACTTTATGACTTATGGCTTTAGTCTGCCGGCCCTAGAATTATCTACACAAGTCAAAAAGTGTGATTTTATGACATACGTTTTTAGTCTGCCGGCCCTAGAATTATCTACATAAGTCAAAAAGTGTGATTTTATGAGATATGTTTTTAGTCTGTCGGCCCTAGAACCATCTATCAAATCATAGCAAATAAAATTAACATAATTGAAACTCGACGAGACGGGAGACGAGTGTGTTACGCAATTACCCCGTTGTACCACTCGCCGGGTACAACGGGGTAATTGCGTAACACACTAACATTAGCAATGGCTTTAATTTTGACAGTTCAACAACATTCATTGCGTTATTCACGTTGTGGAGCAGACAAATTTTTCTTAACATAATGAAGCAATGGATTAGCAATATCCTTCAAAATTATTCAGATTGTGTTTAAAAGTGTGTTACGCAATTAAGGTGTAGACAGACCTCCTTTTTAACTCAACTTGGTGATATTATGGCCCGCTAGCATCACAAATCACTCAGAAGCAATTTCGCCTCATGTTAAAGTGTCAAGTAATAGAGAGCGAGTCTAATGCCATCAATCAATCTGCCTCTAGCCTTTTCCCAAATACAGGGTGTAAAAAGACCTATTATAGCCGTCAACTACGCATTTACATGAAACTAAGTAACATTGCACAAAACTAATTGCTCGGAAATGACTATTATCTTTGGTGTGATTTTCTGTCTGTGGTAGTGCGCAATATAACACACGCAAAGCAAGTTTATGGGTGCATGCAATGGTACAGGGGTCGTGGGGGTATTTAATGTTGTGTTTTAAACATCAAAACGTCTTGTTTTCGTAAAAAAAAATCAGTAAAAGTTGGAGTTTTGACCTTCAACATCTCCGTAACCAGAAGCTTCCCAGGTATGGTCCAGTACAAAAAAAATATTACAAAGACGGGGAAAACAAGTGGCTCTCGGCTTCGTTAAGTGTCTTTTTACACCCGTTATGATAGGGTCGGCTTCCCGTCTAACCAGATGCATCTGAATACCAGTATTTTACACGGAGCGAATGCCTATCGGACCACCACAACCCAGTAGTGGGTATAGCTTGCGCCACGAAAGATGTGACTTGACCCCGCCTCCCGCGCTCTTTCCCCGCCCCTATGACGTCCGGTCCAGTCCCGCGCTCAGACCTCATACCGCTAAAGAGACCTAAAATCGTGTACTGCGCAAGTCAAACCACGTGGTGTGTCAAGTCTCATCTTTTATGGCACACATTGTAACACGATACCCCTTTAAGTATGGTTGTCAGACTTTGGCAAAATGAATACAACTTTAACTTTGTTTATCAGCTTTACGTACCTCAATCTTCCTTTGCGCTATTTTCATCAACTGATATCCATCTGGCTGTAAAATAATTATATTATCACTATGGCATATTTTCATACACTTTTTAGGGTTCCGTACCTCGAAAGGAAAAAACGGAACCCTTATACGATCACTTTGTTGTCCGTCCGTCCGTCCGTCTGTCTGTCTGTCTGCCAAAACGCTTTTTCTTAAGATCGCGTGGAGGTATCAAGCTGGAATTTATATCAAATACTCAGGTGAAAAACTCTCATACTGTTAAACAGTGGTTCTTGTAGTAACGAAACGGCCAAGCCATATATTTTGACTAAGGTGTAGAGTAGTTTAAATTTCAGGAGTAAAAGTCCATAACAGTATGAGAGTTTTTCACCTTACGCTCATGTGAATGTAGCGAAATGGCCAAGCCATATATTTTGACTAAGGTGTAGAGTTTGCGAAGTTAGGCCTTGTAGAATTAGGGCGTGTAGAGTTAGAAGCTTGGCTCTACATGAGATCTGATTAATTTTTGAAAGTGCGAGCTACATGGTCTCGTCTTGGCAACATTTAACATGAAATGTTTTTGTCGGATTTCATTTCTTTTTGTAAGTTGTTTATGATATTTATACTAGTATTTTTTCTGTTCTACATCAATAAAATCTAAAGTATAAGAGCTATGCAATTGAAACTTTATAGGTTTAATAAGTCAACCACTGACATCATACATATCCCAAAAACTTTGTTTATCACACTAATACTATAAAGGCGAAAATTTGTGAGTGTGTGTGTTTGTTACTTCTTCACGCTCAAACCGCTGAACCGATTTAGATGAAATTTGGTATAGAGATAGTTTGAGTCCCGGGAAAGGACATAGGCTACTTTTTATCCCGGTATTTCCACGGGATCAAGATTTATGCGGGTGAAACCGCGGGGCGCAGCTAGTCTGGTATAATCCAAACCCAAGTTAAGAAGGTTTAAAAATACGACGAAATGCTTCGACAAACGGTGGGTAGTGCCCTTGCGCTTCGCTTGGCTCGTCTTGGCGGGGGCACTCCCGTGCCCCCAGATACGACAATAAATGAAAACACTGGCAATTCTAAAGCATTGGACTATTTTGGAACTATCAAATCATCGAAATTAATTAAGTGATTTATTCTAACAAACCAAATAGTGTAGTGATGGGCCGAATACGGGTTTTGCCTATCTTTGATTAGCTATAATAGTCATTAAACTATTAGATATATCTGATTTGATTTTCATATGCAGACTGGGAATGGCATTAGAAATACGCAGTTTAATTTATTATCGCATTGTCGTTTCTACTTTGTAAAAACATCGTCCAGCTTTGCAGTTTTATGTAATTTTGACGTTCAAAAATTCTGATTCTCTGCCTAATTTGAATAAATGACTAGATTTTTTGATTTCGTACTTACTAATGTATTATTCGATAAAGGTGAACTTTGCGCACCATATTGTAAGCTCGGATCATCGCCGTCAGGGCTACCATAACCTGGTGGTGGTCTATCCATCTGTTCTTGTTGCATTGTGGATGGAAGCGTGGATATGGCCGGGGGACCTTTAGGTCTTTCTGGAAATTCTGGGGGAACCCCACCTCCCATTTCTGAGGGTGGTCCTCCCTGCATGTATCCCGAGGGAGGCCCTCCTCTGGGTGGTCCTCCCTGCATGTATCCCGAGGGAGGCCCTTCTCCGGGTGGTCCTCCCTGCTTATATCCCGTGGCAGGCCATCCTTCGGGTGTTAATCCCTGCATGTATCCCGGGGGAGACCCTCCTCCGGGTGGTCCTCCCTGCATGTAATCCGGGGGAGGCCCTCCTGCGGGTGGTCCTCCTTGCATGTATCCCGGGGGGCCTCCCCCGGGTGGTCCTCCCTGCATGTATCCCGGGGAGCCTCCCCCGGGTGGTCCTCCCTGCATGTAATCCGGGGGAGGCCCTCCTCCGGGTGAGCCTTCCCGCAGATAGCCTGGGGGTAGACCCCCTCCCATTGCTGAGGGAGACCATTCATCGGATGCTAGTCCCCCACCTTGTCTGCGGATTGGTTTTCCTGAGAACGGTCCAGGAGACTCTGGGTAACCTCCTCCGTCAACGGTACTCTGGAAAAACATAAGTGGAAATATTTACAGAGCCAAATTAAAATAACTGGTGGAGCTAAATAGACTTGTCGAATGTCAAAATCAAACAATTTTTTTTTTAATTGCTCTGCCTGCACCCTGCACGTGTGAAACTTCTTAAAAAAAAAAACCGAGTGTGCTTATGACCACACGACTGAAGTGAAACTTCAAACGTATTTGGCTATATGAGGAAGAGAGAAAGAAAATGTGTGCGCGCACTGCTTTCTCTTGCTTATATCCCCCACTCAACTCCCGTTCGCCTCGCCCGTAGCCCGTAGACATGAGTCGTACTTGCAAAATCGAGTACCATGGCTTCTAAGTACGTTCACCTTAAGAAACCAGGGCCTAAAACCAGGGCTCGAGATACTTTCAAGTATTTTCTATCTGCATAGAAAATTGATCCATAACTTCATGCAGATAAGAAGTACCTACAATCGCGTATTCAAAAGCCCCGTTGGAAGTAAAACTACTTGCATAGGAAATTGATCAATGACTTCCTATAAATAAGGAGCAAAATCGCGTTTACAAATAAATACTTGCAAACCATTAAAGTAAAAAATACTTGCATACGAAATTGTTCCGTAGACTCTTACTGATAAGGAGCATGATCGCATCTGCGAAAACTAACGCGGTTGAGTACCTATGTATTTGAGCGAGTAGCCGTATAAGATACTTTATAGTTTTGCAAGTATTTTGAGTCGGTACCTGGTGTGCGTACTTGGAAGCAAATACCTGGTGTAAAAACCTGGTCGCGTAAATACGTACCTTCCCTACTCGCCCGATCACAGTTTTCGTAACGTTTACGTCATGCGTTCGCCAGCTTACTCTCCAAGTCAAGTGGGCGTAAAGAAGTTTCACTTCAATAATTTTGACACAACAAAAATCGAATTTGACAATCGCGACTCGTCGACACGTGGTACTTATTTGCCCTACCCCGTGAACTGTTTTTTAGAGCCGCAGGCGCGGAGGGGGCGGTCTTGGCGTGTTTTTTAAGGAATATTTCACTTTTTGTATGGAAAATATGAAAAATGATTACCTACATGTTGAGTTTTAGGAGTTTCGGGGTTTTATAAAGGGGGTCGAAATTTTCATTATTTTTGCGATAGGACGCACCATTTTCGAGATATCAGCAAAAGAAAAAAAACTTCAAACGTATTTGGTTATGAGAGGAAGAGAGAAAGAAAATGTGCGCGTGCACTGCTTTCTCTTGCTTATATCCCCTACTAAACTCCCGTTCACCTCGCCCGATCACACTTTTCGTAACGCGTTCGCCAGTTTACTCCCCAAGTCAAGCGCGCGTTAAGAAGTTTCCCTTCAAAAATACTTGCATACGAAATTGTTCCGTAGACTCTTACTGATAAGGAGCATGATCGCATTTGCGAAAACTAACGCGGTTGAGTACCTACGTATTAATAATAATAATAATAATATTCCACAACTATCACACAACGCCATCTAGTCCCAAGCTAAGCAGAGATTGTGTTATGGGTACTAGACAACTGATAAACATACTTATATATTTCTAAATACATACATATTATAGATAAATTACACCCAGACACAGAACAAATGATCGTGCTCATCACACAAACATTTGTCCTGGGTGGGAATCGAACCCACGACCTCCGGCATAGCAGTCAGGGTCACTAACCACTAGACCATCAGGCCTGTCAATCATCATCAATTTGAGCGAGTAGCCGTATAAGATACTTAATAGTCTTGCAAGTATTTTGAGTCGGTACCTGGTGTGCGTACTTGGAAGCAAATAATGTAAAAACCCGGTCGCATGTTTATGCGACCGGGACTGGGTTTTTACACCAGGTATTTCCAGCTATTTTTTACGTACTTTCCCTACTCGCCCGATCACACGTTTTCGTAACGCATTCGCCAGCTTACTCCCCAAGTCAAGCGCGCCTAAAGAAGTTTCACTTCAATAAAGAATAAGAGAGATTTAGTGTGAAAGACAGAAAGTTCTATCTTTCTTCTCTTTCATGTAACGAAATATGCCTAAACGTGACGCATCCTTCAAACACTCACAATTTTCGTTCAATCATCGAATAGCTTAAGCAGTTTCACTTAAAAAAAAACTTATAGTTTGTGCGTCCATCGTGGGTATGACCACCATAAATCAAATTACGAGCTAATTATTTTTTTTGACTCGACATGTCTGTGAAAAAGACTATTACGTTGTGTAATGACCGTCGAAACCCTTCATATGAGGTAGGTCTCCGTGGACGATTTCCTGAAAATTGTCCTTCCTGCATATACCCCGGAAAAGGGCCTCCGCCCATCCCTGGGTGTTGTCTTTCTTGCATGTAGCCCGGGGGAGGACCTCCTCTCATCCTTGAGGGTGGTCCTCCCTGCATGTATCCCGGGGGAGGACCTCCTCTCATCCTTGAGGGCTGCCCTCCCTGCATGTATGCCGGGTCTCCATCCAACCCTCGGATTTCATCGTCCTCCATGAATCCTGGAGGAGGTCGTCCTCTGAGCTCGTATCCCGGAGGAGGTGGAGGAGCATCTCCTATATTTCCCGATAGAGGACCCCTCGCCATATTTCCTCTAGCCATACCTGAAAGAAAGAAAGAAAAAGGAAAAAGGCTTTATTTGGGACGAACAGAAAATACAAACAATGCAACATTAAAGAACCGAGTGTGCTTATGACCACACGACTGAAGTGAAACTTCAAACGTATTTGGCTATGAGAGGAAGAGAGAAAGAAAATGTGCGCGCGCACTGCTTTCTCTTGCTTATATCCCCCACTCAACTCCCGTTCGCCTCGCCCGATCACACTATTCGTAACGCGTTCGCCAGCTTACTCCCCAAGTCAAGCGTGCGTAAAGAAGTTCCACTTCAAAAATAATCGTGAAAAAAATTTTCTTAATCGGTCCAGGCGTCTTCGAGAAATCGGGGAACATACATAAAAAAAAAGGATTCCGATGAATTGAGAACCTCCTCCTTTTTTTGAAGTCGGTTAAAAAGATCCGTGCGAGGTCAAAAAGTCACCAATCTCAGCATAATGCTGCATTATAAAAAAAATACCACAGTGCTGGTCAGCTGGTATTTTGATAGTCCTATCAGAATATCAGCGCTGTGGTATTTATTTTTGCTGTTATTGCCACGCTGTGATGCCACGGGCACCCCTACTGACATAGATTTAAGAGCCTATACTACCTTAAATGGCTTAGCGTGATCCTCCGTTAAGTCGAAAATACTGCACCATTAAATTTGAAATAAATATATGGTAAAGTTGAGGATTAATGTTAAGTCCTATGTTAGACGAAAACACGATTCCATAAATTTTCTCGATAGAAAAAAAATCAAAAGTTACCTCTAAACCCGAGCAATAAACCGCTTGTATTCAAAAAATTCTTCAAATTAGATCATGAAACTTTGCATACTAACTGAACTTACTTTAAAGCAGGTCTTATGTTATTTACTTTTTATGATTACCATAATTTTCACTGTAAAAAGCAAATACCTAAACTATTGGCGCTGCCTGTCGCCCAGCACCACACTCTGTCTCGATCTCACTCAGTCCGCGAGCAGTATCGTATGAGCGAGATAAAGAGTGAATTTTAGCTGAAGTAGTATGAGCTCTTAACCTAAAAGGAAAAAACTAAAAAATTTAAATACCTGGCTGAAAACTTTGTCGAGCAGCAGGATCGGATGGCCCTTGCCCCATTCGAAGAGCGTTCGGAATGCCATCTTGGTAATCCCCAGGGCTTCCTGAATTCACGCCCTGACCTTGTCGAACAGCCATTGCATTTGGATAAGCTTGTCCGGTATGAGGTTCACCCATCCCATAATTACCTCTGGGAGGTGTCATACTAGGTTGCTTTGGGTAAGCGTAATTTGTTTGAAAACCGTTGGGATAATCAGCTTCGGAGCCCGGCCCCGGAATTTTACCACCTTTGGCTCCAGGTGGAACTTGCCTCGCAGGCAAATCTTTGTCGAAGTAAATAAAAGGATTACTTGGTTTTGGCGTCGCCGTTAAAGATTTCAGTAATTCAACGTTTGTTTCCTGTTTAGAAACATTATCTTCAGCATCATTCTCATGTCCTATGAGGAAGCGGTCGTCTATTTGCGGTGCTTTTGTATCTGGTGTTCGAGTCGGTTGAATCATTAAGTTATAGTATAAGAATCGTTTTTTCATATAGTCTTCTTTGTCTTTCTTACTCTGGAAAAAAGTAAGAAAATGAATATTCAGAATGATATTAAAACCAGGGACTTGAAAACAAAATGAATTTCGTTCCGTTACCACTAATGTTATCGCATAACGTTCGAAAAATTTGTAACGATACAAAAACCTAAAAATATCAATAACCTTACAAAAAGAAAAAGTTATAGAATATCACATTCGTGGAACAATATTATAAGTAACGTTATAGGTATCAGTAAAATTAAGCTTATCCGCTTATAATAACGTTACAGGAGAAACGTCAAAGATTAACTTGTAACGTAATTCTTCATACTTTTTCGCCTTTTTGTCATCTTATAAGTCATGAAGCTGGCAATGTTGGGTATCGAAATGAATAACGTTATTACATCGTTATACTGATAACGATATGTTGATAATATTGTTATTGAACAGTTTAAGATCGTTCCGTTTGTCAGTATCGTTATAGCCAAGGAATTAATTTTATTACGATCTTAGTGGAATAGTACAAATTCTGAGTCATTCCACTAAAATCCCCTAGACCAGTCCCCTAGGGGACTACACAGCACTCGACGTTCCACTACGATCCCCTATGCTGGGGATTCTCTAAGTACTAATAAATGCTATTCCTTTATAATCCCTTCTAAATAAAAAAGCCACTTACAACATATAACAATATGTGATACATGTAATTAAAAATCAACAGAGGGGATAACAATAACGTAAATTAACTTTTCTAAAATAAGTTAGATTTTGAAAAAAAGTACCAAAAGCTTTGGCAGGTTCACTCAGAGCAGCGCGAGCGACTCGGTGGCGTAGTTGGAATCTGGACTATAAGTTAATTTACGTTATTGTTATCCCCTCTGTTGATTTTTAATTATATGTATCACATATTGTTATATGTTGTAAGTGGCTTTTTTATTTAGAAGGGATTATAAGGAATAGCATTTATTAGTACTTAGAGAATCCCCAGCATAGGGGATCGTAGTGGAAGGTTGAGTGCTGTGTAGTCTCCTAGGAGACTGGTCTAGGGGATTTTAGTGGAACGTCCCCAAATTCTCGGTACCGGAACTACGCGTAACGTTATTTTGAGTAAGGGTGCTCCCACACAGCAGTTATATAACGTTATACAACATTGTGTAACACGATAACCTTTATAATATCAATATCTCGTTGAAAATGTTATCGTGATACACAATGTTGTATAACGTTATATAACTGCTGTGTGGGAGCACCCTAACGTTTCAAGTCCCTGAATTTATAACTGATGAAACTTCAGACGTGACGTGTACTGATACCAAACCAAGATGACACAAAAAATAATATATTCGAACTTTTTGAAGTGAAAACTTCTTTATGGGCGTTGTACACTTTTTTTTTCCCTGTCAGTGTTTTAGTCTATGAGCAGATGAGATGGTGTTCGCACGTCATGTGTCCGTCACAGAGTACTTTTTGATAGATGTGTGTCCGTACTGGACGTACGAAAATACACCTCTGCCTATATCTTCGAGGAATGCAGGCGTGATGAAGAAGACGACCCACTGACCAAACGATCTAGTCTTATTTTAATAACTTATGATAATAATGAATGGGAATTTAAATTACACAACCACCTAAACCTAAGTAGACCTACATTTATTAGATTCCCTCCCTAAAATTTTACAAAAGAGATAAGTATGCAGGATTGTCGATATAGTTAAAGTTTAGTAAGAAACCGATGGATATTCTCAAATAAAATTTTATTTTATTAATAGAAAACAAACAGCTCATTTATAAAATTAAATTTCAATCGTCAACATCCATCGGTTTCTTACTAAACTTCAACTATATCCGACGTAATCCTGCATACTTATCTCTTTTGTTGACTGTACCTAGGTGCGATTTACACAAATCCTACTCTACAGATTAGGATAATTATGTTTTAATCGCACATAGGTACCTTTTTGTAAAATGTTTGTTCCAACTTACCTAGTTTACTGTTTACCTACACATAAGAATTGGAATAATTTTCTTAATAATTTCTGGGGCAATTCAACTCAAAAAGACACTGCGTTCAAAGCACAAAAGCGTTGTATACGGGCTATGTTTGGGTTGCATACTACTGACAGTTGCAAACCAATGTTTATACAGCACAGAATTCTAACACTTCCGTCGCTTTACATATTAGAAATATCGCTGTTTGTAAAAATTAATCCTCATTTGTTTCCCCTTCGGATTAATAATACAGATAGAAATAGACGCGAGAAGTATAGACTTTGGGTGCAATCACTCTCCCCCAAAACAGCATTTCTAAGAAAAAGTGTAATATGCATGGCCCCGTTAATATATAATAAAATTCCTAATTCCCTTAAGGAAATGAATATCAATTCATTCAAGAGAGAGCTAAAAAAATTGCTAATTAATAAGGGATACTATAATGTTACGGAGTTTTTAAATGACAAATTTAGAATGAATTAATATGTAGGTATTGAGTTTTATTAATTTTATTGTTTTAATTATTATATTATTATTAATTATTTTTTGACTATATTTTTGTGACTATATTTTGACTATAATTTGATTATTTCGTTTTATAACTCCAACTAATTACTACTAATACTATTTTGTACGCCAAATATGGCAAAACATGATGAACCAGAAATATTTTTCCATCCATATGTGCATATCAGCTATGTATCATGTTACACATGTTTAAACAAATAAATACATCTTTATCTTTATCATATGTAAACTAGGTAAGTACTGTATGTAAATTCTCGGGTTTAACTCGAATTCGCATAAGTTAATGACCTCTGTCAGGTAACGAGTGCGTCGTATCCGTCTGCTGTTTGTGGGTTGTCTACCTACCTACTCGTACATTTCGATAGTTCATTAAATTGAAATTATAACAAACGTGTTACCGCACTACGAGGGTCATTATCCATTATCTGTAGTGTGTCTGTGCGCTTAGTACACGCACATCACGCCGCTGCGCGCCAGTGCAGCGCGGTGATGTCGAAATAAAACAATATTAAGCATTTTCAAAGTTAATGCTTTTGAGCTGAAATTTTGTACAGAGATTCTAGACCAGATACACTCTTCAACACGTTTGTATTGATATATGTACCCTTTCCGTAACACCCTGTAGAGTACATTTACAAGAAAAAGAGTACAATACTCTAATTTAGAGTACGGTTGGCAACCCTACTTATTGGTGTTCTGATTCTGATACTCCTTGTTGGTTCGAAGCCCAACGCTTGTAAGGGTCAGCGCAGACAGAACGGAGCGCAGCGGAGAGGATTTTATTAACGCATTTGAAAATAAACTTTAAAATGCTTGAACTCGACAAAAAATGCTCGCGCGTCCTCGAAGATACGGGTTCAAGCATTTATGCACTTTATTGTAATAATTTTAAAGTTTATTTTCAAGTGCGTTAATAAAATCCTCTCCGCTGCGCTCCGTTCTGTCTGCGCTGAACCTAAAACGCGTGTGGCGTGACGCGCGGACAGTGCGGGACCGTAGAAAGAAGGGCGGGGGTGGAAAGAGCGCGCGAGTTCATAACCTACTCTTCTGATCATTCAAAAGCCTCGCACTGTGCTACCGCGCCTCCATGTATTCTTCAGCACTGGTGTATCTCTTAAAATATTTCATGTTTGTAGGTATAGATAGACTTTATATATATATAAAATGGATTTAAAAGTATTTTTAACCGACTTTAAAAAAGGAGGTTCTGTATACATATGTATGTATGTATGTATGTCCCGTATGTATGACCCGTATGTATGTATGTATGTATGTATGTACATACATACATACATACATACGGGTCGAATACAGAACCTCCTTTTTTAAAGTCGGTTAAAAATAGTTTTAAATCCATTTTATATGTATATAAAGTCTATCTAAGCGGACATACAAACATACATATGTATGTATGTTTGTATGTCCGCGATTATCTCAAAAACTACTGAACCGATTTTGATAATTCTTTCATTAGTGTGATCTACATATTTTCAGGAAGGTTTTAGTATATAATACATTAGGTAATTATTCTTATGTACGAAGTTATATGCATAAATGTATTGCATCTCCGGCATTTCTACGGTAATTTTGATGATTCTTCGAGTCGTGTCTTCAATTCTTCAATGCACTAGTGTTAATTGAATTGGTGTGGGGTAGGTACAACTAAAAAGTGAAAAATAAAAACGTTTTTACAAAAAAAACAACCGACTTCAAAAAAAACAACACTACAAAGTGAAAAATAACTTTAATTTCGGAAGTCGGTGTCAAAAAACGAAAATGCGGAACCAACGACACCGACTTCCGAAATTAAAGTTATTTTTCACTTTGTAGTGTTTTTTTTTTGAAGTCGGTTGTAATTAAAATAAATACATGGTTTATTATGGTTTGCTATCAATACCCGAACTGTCTGTGAAATATAGGAATAATTACTTGTTCTACTGATCGTCGATGCCTGCCTTGACCCGGCGGTCCGCCTGGACCCGCTGGTCCTCCTAGACCCGGTGGTCCTCCTGGGCCCCCACCCGTGCCAGGACTCTGTCCTCCACCTGGGCCCCCACCCGTGCCAGGACTCTGTCCTCCACCTGAGCCCCCACCCGTGCCAGGACTCTGTCCTCCACCTGAGCCCCCACCCGTGCCAGGACTCTGTCCTCCACCAGAGCCCCCACCCGTGCCAGGACTCTGTCCTCCACCTGGGCCCCCACCCGTGCCAGGACTCTGTCCTCCACCTGGGCCCCCACCCGTGCCAGGACTCTGTCCTCCACCTGGGCCCCCACCCGTGCCAGGACTCTGTCCTCCACCTGGGCCCCCACCCGTGGCAGGACTCTGTCCTCCACCTGGGCCCCCACCCGTGCCAGGACTCTGTCCTCCACCTGGGCCATTAAACATTCCTGGGCCCTGACCCAGTTCCTGAGGCGGCCTCCCGCCTGGACCCCAACCATTACTTGGGTCTGATGGTCCACCAGGACCGCGACCCATTCCTGATCCTCCACCCCCACCTGGGCCCCGACCCCCAGCCGGGACCCAACCGTGAGCTGGGCCCGGTGGTCCAACTGGACCGAAGCCTCCATTTGGGTCTAGTCTATCACTCGCGTTGTGACTCATTCCCGGTACCCCAGCTGGGCCCGGTGGTTCAACTGGACCGAAGCCTCCATCTGGGTTTTGTCTATCACTCGCGTTGTGACTCATTCCCGGTACCCCAACTGGGCCCCAAACGCCATCCGGGCCTGGTAGTCCTCCAGGGCCATGACCCTTTCCTTTGCCTGGTCGTCTACCAGGGCCTGGTGCTCTTCCAGAGCCACGAGCCATTCCTGGGCCGCGACCCATTCCCAGGCCCATTCCTGGACCCAGACCCCCAGCTGAGCCCCGGCCCCCACCTGGGATCCAACCGCCAGCTGGGCCCGGTGGTCCAACTGGGCCGTAGCCTGCATCTGGGCCCTGACCCGCGCCTGGGCCCTGAATCCTGTTTTTGTCCAAACTTGTCACAGGCTTTAAACCTGGCGAAGGTGGAGCTCCGCCCATGCTGAAACCACCACCGGGGAACTGACCTCCTGGGCCTCGGCCCCTACCTTCACCCATGCCAGGTGGCTGGCCACCACCCATGTTGAAACCGCTACCTGGGAACTGGCCTCCTGGACCTGGTGCCCCACCTTGACCCATGCCAGATGGCATTCCACCACCCATGTTGAAACCGCTACCTGGGAACTGGCCTCCTGGACCTGGTGCCCCACCTTGACCCATGCCAGATGGCATTCCACCACCCATGTTGAAACCGCTACCTGGGAACTGGCCTCCTGGACCTGGTGCCCCACCTTGACCCATGCCAGATGGCATTCCACCACCCATGTTGAAACCGCTACCTGGGAACTGGCCTCCTGGACCTGGTGCCCCACCTTGACCCATGCCAGATGGCATTCCACCACCCATGTTGAAACCGCTACCTGGGAACTGGCCTCCTGGACCTGGTGCCCCACCTTGACCCATGCCAGATGGCATTCCACCACCCATGTTGAAACCGCTACCTGGGAACTGGCCTCCTGGACCTGGTGCCCCACCTTGACCCATGCCAGATGGCATTCCACCACCCATGTTGAAACCGCTACCTGGGAACTGGCCTCCTGGACCTGGTGCCCCACCTTGACCCATGCCAGATGGCATTCCACCACCCATGTTGAAACCACCACCTGGGAACTGGCCTCCTGGACCTGGTGCCCCACCTTGACCCATGCCAGATGGCATTCCACCACCCATGTTGAAACCGCTACCTGGGAACTGGCCTCCTGGACCTGGTCCCCCACCTTGACCCATGCCAGATGACATGTCATCATCATTATCGTAATCATCACCTTGGAACTGGCCTCCTGGGCCTGGTCCCCGACCTTGACCCATACCAGATGGCATTCCACCACCCATGTTGAAACCACCACCTGGGAACTGGCCCCCTGGACCTGGTGCCCCACCTTGACCCATGCCAGATGGCATTCCACCACCCATGTTGAAACCACCACCTGGGAACTGGCCCCCTGGACCTGGTGCCCCACCTTGACCCATACCAGGTGGCGGGACACCACCCATGTTGGAATCACCACCGGGGAACTGGCCACCTACAAAAGAAAGTATAAGTATTTATTGGGACTCGCACAAGAAGATCATAAGCTAAACGGAATGACAATCATAAAAACATAAAAAGAAATAAACATAAAAGTTTTTAAAAATAATTTCAGAATCTCCTGTACGAAGCCAAAGTCACATAGAACTCAGCATGATGTATCAAGCAATAATTATACAGGATGTTACGGAAAGGGTATATCAATACAAACGGGTTGAAGAGTGTATCTGGTCTAGAATCTCTGTACAAAATCTCAGCTCAAAAGCAGTAACTTTGAAAATGCTTACTATTTTTTTATTTCGATATTTTATTAAATTGAAATCATAACAAACGTGTCACCGCACTACGAGGGTCATTATCCATTATCTTTAGTGTGTCTGTGCGCCTAGTACACGCACATCACGCCGCCGCGCGCCAGTGCAGCGCTGTGATGTCGAAATAAAAAAATATTAAGCATTTTCAAAGTTAATGCTTTTGAGCTGAAATGTTGTACAGAGATTCTAGACCAGATACACTCTTCAACCCGTTTGTATTGATATACCCTTTCCGTAACACCCTGTATATCTATCAATGTTATTAAGTTATTCTGTAGTGTTGTAATTATAATTAGATTTAAATAGTGTATAACACAGCACAGGGAAGTGTTATCAAAGATAATTATTATCTAGGCTTTGAGTGTTTTTCTTGTAACTGCTTGTCTAAGTGTCTATTGTTATTTAATAAACTGTAATCATTATCTTGATACCTACGCGATTGAAGATAATATAAAATGTATTTTACACATTTAAAAAATAAATGTCGCAGCGCTAGTATTCTGATAAGGCCCGCTGTGATGTCACGGGTAGTTTCAAAAATAAATAAATAATAAAATAGGTATAATATGTAAAATATTGGCAAATAAAATAAAAATATTAATTTTTAATCTGCGCTAGACGTAACCTCATTACTTGTCTATGCCTTGAGTGTCAGAGGCAATCTTGTGTGTCTGTGGCATTGCTGTGACAAGTAAAAAGGTCGCAGGTGCCGACATTCCAATCCGGCGTGAACACGGTGGGTGAATAAATAAATATATTTAAAACTGAAAAATACATTTAACCTTACGGCTTTCCGGTGGAACAGTACAGTACTACAGTGAATATACAAATAAAAGTGGAATGTGGTAGTCAATTAACGGCATGGATGAGATGGGGAAATAGAAATTAACTAATGATGAGGGGGCAATTCTCATAATTTTAAGAACGTTCACAGTCTGATCTCACTCTCAATCTGTCAAAAATACCTCTAATTTCCCAACATTTTTGACAAGTTTTTGACATTGATTGTCGCTGAGATGAGATTGCGACTAGGTTTTGAACATTTTTAATTATGGGAATTGGCCTTCTGGTTGTGCATCGATGTACAGACGACAGCACATCAAGTTACGCGAAACTGTCAAATTTTCCCAATCAACCTTGAACCTTATACTTTAGCGAAAAAGTTGAAAATCTATTAACGAAATTTGACAGATTGTAGTAGCATTGATGTGCTGCCATGGCGTCTGTACCTGCCACCCTGTATATTTACTAAAATTATATAATTGTTACCCGCGTGTCAAAGCCCGACTTAACCTCATTATTATTTGTCTATGCCGAGAGTGTCAGTGGCACTCTATGGCATGACTGTAACAAGCAACGAGACGCAGGCGCCGCACACTCCGGCAATAATAAAATAAGTTAAAAAACATAAAAACGTCGCTTCGACCCCACCTTGACCCAAACCTGGTGGACCCGGGGGGCCTCCACCCATGTTCATGCCACCCGGGCCCCCAGCTTGATCCCTTGGAAATGGTTCCTCGGCGTACTCTGGTCCGTCTAAGTCCTTCATGTTTGCAATCCCGGCACCTGGTCCTTTACCGTCGCCCCAAGGAACCTGCTCAACAAAACAGTATGAAGCAGATGTTGCATCGCCTCAAGTTCAGTCTTAGATGATACGTTTGCCAAATAGGGAAGTTTGCAAGTAGTTCAAAACTTTTTCATTATTTAAACCCATTACTTTTCATTTAACAAACAAATTGTTATTTAAATATTTATACCCGACTGCCCGAGGCAAAGGATGGTATGAATGTTTGTTCCTTTGTCGCGCTCTATACAGGGTGTTACAGAAAGGGTATATCAATACAAACGGGTTGAAGAGTGTATCTAGTCTAGAATCTCTGTACAAAATATTAGCTCAAAAGCAGTAACTTTGAAAATGCTTAATATTTTTTTATTTCGATAGTTTATTAAATTCAAATCATAACAAACGTGTCACCGCACTACGAGGGTCATTATCCATTATCTGTAGTGTGTCTGTGCGCCTAGTACACGCACATCACGCCGCCGCGCGCCAGTGCAGCGCCGTGATGTCGAAATAAAAAAATATTAAGCATTTTCAAAGTTAATGCTTTTGAGATGAAATTTTGTACAAAGATTCTAGACCAGATACACTGATCAACCCGTTTGTATTGATATACCCTTTCCGTAACACCCTGTAGATTAAACGCGTGATTTTAATGATTCCATCAATCGATTTGTGAGTCACCAAAGACAAGAAGGTAATCAAAATTCAATATGGCGACAACCAGACGCCATAATTATAGTAAAAAACAAAAAAAAATAAATAAAGACGGCAAACTATGACAAGAGGGGCACCATTAAAAACCGGCCAAGTGCGAGTCGGACTCGCCCATGAAGGGTTCCGTAGCAGCAAGTAACATAATATAAAAGTTCTTGTAGTTCGTTGTAACTTTGTGAAAGGTAAATTGCGGTTTTCGATTTATGACGTATTAAAAAAAAACTACTTACTAGATCTCGTTCAAACCAATTTTCAGTGGAAGTTTACATGGTAATGTACATTATATATATTTTTTTAATTTTATCATTCTCTTATTTTAGAAGTTAGAGGGGGGGGGGGGGACACACATTTTACCACTTTGGAAGTGTCTCTCGCGCAAACTATTCAGTTCAGAAAAAAATGATATTAGAAACCTCAATATCATTTTTGAAGACCTATCCATAGATACCCCACACGTACAGGTTTGATGAAAAAAAATTTTTGGAGTTTCAGTTGTAAGTATGGGGAACCCCAAAATTTATTGTTTTTTTTCTATTTTTGTGTGAAAATCTTACTGCGGTTCACAGAATACATCTACTTACCAAGTTTCAACAGTATAGTTCTTATAGTTTCGGAAAAAAGTGGCTGTGACATACGGACGGACGGACAGACAGACAGACAGACATGACGAATCCATAAGGGTTTCGTTTTTTGCCATTTGGCTACGGAACCCTAAAAAGGACATTTCTCTTTGTCTCTAATCATTTTTCATTTTGAATGACCGTTTAGACCAAAACTTGTACAGTCAGCATCAAAAGTCGATTAACACTATCATTTTTACATGTTATTAAATTGACAACAACTTTTTTCAATAAACTGATTTTTAGCTTTTCACATAATAGACAAGAGTATTTATTCTTAAAAAAATTCTTCTGCTGCAATTTTGAACAAATATTTTGCTCAATAACTAAGATTAAAAAAACTGAAGTGTTAATCAACTTTTGATGCTGACCGTACCACATCAAATGCAAAACGGTAATTACTTCGCATACATAGTTTTATAGTTCTATAACGGCAGTTTTTTTTTTGTTTGTCAATATTAAAAACATAACTCACAGTTTACTAAGGGAAACTGAAAAGATCAAACTTACAGCCGGACTTCCAACCGGAGATTCCTGCTGAAATAAATATAAATGGCAATTTAGCAAAAACACTAGCTGCGCCCCGCGGTGTCACTCGCATAAATGTCGATCCCGTGGGAATATCGGGATAAAAAGTAGCCTATATGTTAATCTAGGGTGTCAGCTACCTCCATGCAGAATTGTATCAAAATTGGTCCAGCCGTTTGAGCGTGAAGAAGTAACAAACATATAAACACACACACACACAAACTTTTGCCTTTATAATATTAGTGTGATAAGATAATAATTTATTGTTACAAAAACAGTGTAGGTAACAGTTATTTTTCCACCAGCACCCTAACTGCGTATCACACTATCAATCTCAATCTGAATCATTTTGAAGGATATTGCTAATCCATTGCTTCATATGTTCGAAAAATTTGTCTGCTCAACAATGTGAATAACGCAATGAATGTTGTTGAACTGTCAAAATGAAAGCTGTTGCAACTGATAGTGTGTGACGCAATTACTCTGCAATTACGGATAAGCAAAACTGTGCAATACAATTCAATACTGTCTTAATTATAGTGAAAAGTCCACCTGTATCCTGTACTAGTTCAAAAACTGTATTGACACAGGAGACAGGGCCTTTCGTTTAAAATTAGACGGTATATTGACAATGTGAGCCAATATTCATAAAAAAAAAACTCAATAAATCGGTACTTATGAAACTAAACTACTCTAAACGCGGGTAATAAATACCTCAACATCTGGCGACGACCAATAAGGTGACATCTGAAATAAAAAAGTAACAATTAAAAAAAAAAAAAACAAAGCACTTATTAAAATTAAAATGATATAATAACCTAAACTAAAATGGCGTCCGAAAATTCCTATGCATCGCTGTCGACTGGTCATGTACCCAAGAGACTGGCGGCATTGCCACGTTGCATGGCAATGTTTAGCTACTGGCCAAGGTAAAAGCCAGCCCTTGGGTCAAGGAAAGTGTCAACCAGCCGTTTGGAGATTTCGTTAAACAGATCATGAGTATTTGGACCCACGGAAGTCGCAGGGAAGCAGCGAGCCGAGAAGTAGTGTCGTCGATCAAACTGCCTATGTCGACGACGCTATTGCAAGCCGCAGACCCACTTACCCACAGCACAGAATACTTAACAGTACTACGTACAGAAAGGACACTCCCTTCCCCGCGCTCATACCAAATACCGCACCTCACCCCGCACTTCAGAGGTATTCGTCGCCGACTCTTTAGCAAGGGCGCTCGCGAACCACAGCGCTGTACTGCTGACACGAACACACAATTTTGCTATTTAAAAGTTTTATTTGAGTTTTAATCACGATGGTTGGATATTGTGATGCTTTTCCGAATTCGTATTTACATAAACTGTTTGTAAGATTTCGCATTTTTAATACCAAGCGATTTAATAACCGATTATTTACAGATAAGTAATTTAAACTAAACTATTTTAGTGTTTTTATTTTATTACGAACCCGACTATATAAATAAACAATTGAACTACAAGGTCACTTCATAATAATGCACACGTTCGGGCAGCGCCGTCGTCGTTCGGTTCCCCGACACAAATCGCTTTCCGCGCCATTTTTTACGCTACGCACGACAGCCAACCCTACTAGATTTCACGCACACATTTGCACGTATACAAACGTCATTTGATTATTTAGTAGTAATAGGTAATTATTTTGCGAGCGTTGTATGGAGTGCCCGAGGTGAGCCAGCAGGCGCGCACGCTCCGCGGTTGTAGCAGACGTGTTAAGTAAATTATTCTGTACTACTCTGCAGAGCGGTTCATCCACCGTCTCTGGGAAGATAATTGTTGGGTGACTCTGAATTCGGACAACCGAATCTCCAAGCATCCATAGCTTCGGTGAAACATAGCACATCAAAATAAATCAGTGTGGAGACTAGGGTTTGCCATTTTTTGAAGTGGAAACTTCTTTAGGCGCGTTGGGCATTTTTGAGACAGGAAAATACCATTGAACTCGCGCCACTGTTACCGTAATCGAACCGCTTCGGATGTGTTCGGCTGTCCTCGGGATGTACTCGGTTTTAATGTGTTTCGATATGTCAGTGAGTAATGGCAAAGTATTCTGTTTGTGTTTTGTTTAAATGACGATTCAAAAAATACGCACGTAATTGTTCAAGTTTTCACTTCTGTCGGCACTCCCGGAGTGCCACTTTTATTTTGATTCTAGGACATGCCAGTTTCATCACGATGTTTTTCTTTACTGTGTTTTAGAGCAAAAGCGGTGATAAAATTAAATACACAAAGTAAAATACCTGCCTGGGTTCGAACTCGCGACCGACTACTCGTAAGTCGGGACCGATACCAATGGGCTACCAATAATCATAATAATAATAATCATTTTATAATCAGGCAACTGAGGCCCATAGATAAAATACACAAAATAATCTTATGCTATAATACACTAATACATATTAAAAACCTTAAAGCTATGACTATACACGTAACGTTGTCGGCGTCGTGTTTCGCAGCGTGGTGTCGCGTAACCGTCCTCGGAAACGTCGATGTACGACACCTTTCGGCCAAAAGTCCTCTTTCAGGCAGGTCTGTAGATGTTGAGTTGGAACTCGTACCACGAATGACTTAAAGTTGATGTTGTGGCGCGATTCCAACCTTTCGACCCTCAGAGTTCAGTTGGTCTTCACCTTCAAATACTGCACTACGTCCTCAGTTGTCGTGGAGTGATGCAGACGCGAAAGGTACAGCTGCGTCGTATGCACAGCAGGGCGCAGTAACATGTTGGGTTCACTCGGTGCGGTGCCACACAGGTTACGAGAACAGGGCTTCTTTTTCTTCCTTTCTACTTTCGTGAAACCCTCCTCATCAACTTGGCTGGCTCTTGGGCAAAGAGCTAGGACCGCAGTCAGGGCAGGTTGAGCACCCTTTATCGGTTTTCCCCTTTTTTGGTTTGTCGCTTAGACTGCGACGCATCTGATTGTCCGCTGGTGACAATAGCAGCGTAAGCACGTTTAGGGGTCGACGTACCAACGCGTGACGTTTCCGCAGCCGGTGTTGTGGAGGGGGCGACGGCGGCGGCGAGCGGCCATAGTGACTAAACTACTGAATATACAGGGTTATTGGTAAAACACTAACAACCTTGCAGGACTGGATTACTAATATCATAAACAACAACTTTTGTTCTGTGACTTTTTACAAAACATTTAAAACTCAAAACGGTGAAGGAAAACATCGTGAGGAAACAGGCATGTCCTAGAACTAAAAATTCGAAGACATGTGACATCTGCCAACCCGCATGGGCCCGCGTGGTGGATTACAGCCAAAGAGATTTAAGATACCATAATTTTAATGTCTTTGATTCCAGCCCAGCAATGGGAACATTATATGCTGATTAGATAATACATTTACCAAAAACAAACTTTTAAAATTTCGTTGTTTTATGTAACCCCCGCCCCCCGCCCCCCGCTCCCCTCCGCTCAATTTTGTGCTGGACACGGCATAGTGTTTACCTAACTAGCGCTTCCTTTCGCTTTGCGTAGAGTTCGTAACAGAAAATCGAATATTTCAATTGGTTGAATTGAAATATTTTTATTTTTGTATGAAAGTCTAATGAATTAATAAAAGTCATAGAACAAAAGTTGTTGTTTATGATGTTATTAATCTTTTGAACGCCATTGTCACATATACGTGACAAACGAAATCTTACCCTGAACGCCAACGTCACAAATATATGACAAAATACACGTCGCACGGGTCGCACCATATTATGAAATAAACAATTTAATCATTACTTTTGTATGTTTTTATTTATATAATTTAAAGGTTTAAGCTTCCGTCTATATTGTATTGCATGAAACTAATATAAATAAACCACCAATGTCGAGAAATTTCTTGTTTTAAGTGTGTATGTGTGTTGTTTTGTTAAAGTGGCCTGGCGTCAGGGGTACGGCGATACGTTTATACTCTGGCGTTCAAAAGGTTAATATAGTCCTGAGAGGTTGTTAATGTTTTACCAATAACCCTGTATTTTATTATTCATTTATTTTACGCAGACTGAAAACGTCATTAGATATAAGCAGTTTATTGTCGTATTGTCTAAATATCATAGAAAATAAAATGAAAACTTACACCAGCGTTTGTTGGGTTCTCCTTTGGCTTTTCTCTTGTATGCTGGAAAAAAAAACACATTATTCTTTTCACTTCTCATGCTCTAAAAGTTCGTCTTTATGTTGTGCGTAGGCGACATAAAATCGCTTTTTATGTTCTAGTGCATAAAATATTTTTTCTTTTTCTGAGACTAAGGTAATCAGGCCCAACAGCCACACGCGCAATAAAACTTCGCAGATTAAAGTCGTGATTTATTTCATTTTCTTTAATTTATACCACTTCCGTGTTTTCTATCGTTAATTTAATAAAATCAGGTAAAATAGTTGTCATTTATTATTTAAAAACGCAAAGAAACGTTTTTATGACTTGGCAGTATGAAGTACCCAAGTCGAATGACAAATATTGAAATTAAAAAAAAAAAACTTTTAAAAAGTTTCGTGGCGGTATTATCTGTGGCGGCAGGAATTAGCTATGCTTTGCAACATTTTTGATTAATTATGTACTATAAACTTTATGCCTGTTTCATTTTCTCGCAATCGAAGTGAAAAGCAGAGTGTATAACTCAGGCATAAACGAGCCATTTTACCCCTCAACTTAACTATCCACCCTCGCCTGCGGCTCGCGTGGATATAAACGTCTCGGACTAAAATAGCTTCTTTTATGCCTTAGTTGTACAATCTACTATTGTCCTCCTAGTAAACAATTAATTTTCCCCAAAATATCATTTCCTACCTGCAATATGCCTGCCTTTTCCCAACTATGTTGGGGTCAGCTTCCAACTTAACCAAAATCAACTGAATACCAGTATTTTACATGGATCCACTGCCTATCTGACCTCCACAACCCAGTTACTGGGTCACACGGTACCCCTTGATAAGACTGGTTGTCAGACTTTCGGGCTCTGACGACCCGTAACGACTGTCAAATATCAACGAACGACAGCGGACCAATTACGGCTTAACGTGCTTTCCGAGGCACGGAGGGGCCTTTTTATGTGAAGATGGTCACCCATCCACGGACCAACTGCGGCAAGCGTAACTTAACCTTTTCGATCGACCCGTGTGGCTGTTATTACTTAGTCACAAGCCCCTCCCACCCATAGACCAAAAAAATATAATTCACTTTATTCCATAAGATATTATATCGCATGTAAATTGTAATTTTTGTATAAGTCAAATCAACCGTCGTCGTATGTTGGACTGAGTATACATGGTGGCAGGCACAGATATAGATATACCTAGATAACGCAAGTATCACGAACTGTATGAAAACTAAGCGTGCCACTTTTTGACTACCTACTATGACGTCACAAGCTCACGCTCACCCAGCCAGCAGTACGCAGGACTGAGCGCGAAAGTGGCGGCTTATGATTTTCGATCGTAAACTGGTGCGATTTTTGGCACGCGAATTAGGTGCTCTTGCGTTATCTAGGTGTATCTGTATCTGTGGTGGCAGGGAACTTGACGCGCAAACTGTAACCTTGAATTCAGCAGATGATTCTAGGCCCAAGCGCAAATTTTTCGTCGGTTTTAAAAACAAATCTGCTGTTTCATAGAAAAGTCTATGCGGTCAAAATCTACTGAACGGATCTGATGACCATTCGTCACATTGGCCATTTCGTCGCTATTCCTAATAGGTCACATTTACTAATACGCCACCTTGCATTTTTTTTTTACTATCAGGGGCGTTCAGAATCATGTACGGACGCCAGCACATCAAGCTAGTACAATCTGTCAAATTTCTTTAATAGATTTTCAACTTTATCACTAAAGCGTAAGGTTCAAAGTTGGTTGGGAAATTTTGGCAGTTTCGGGTAGCTTGATGTGGTGGCGTCTGTACTTTCAATAGTAACTGGTTGTGCGTTGATGTCGGGATGCCATCCTGTATTGCAGGACTTACCAAAAATTAAAAAAAAAAAAAAAACAAATTAATGCTTGTTTGGTCTACATAAATACTTACCAGAGCAGCAGCTGCCTTCCTCTGGACCTGTAAATAATCAAGTAATTTAATTAATTTCTAAAAGTTTTCTTCAATAATAAATATGATCCTGTAACTAAAATAGTGTCCATCGTCCTCCATTTTTAAAGATGATGAAAAAAAAATAAAATAAATATAGGATAAAGGATATCCCCCCACGGAAAAAAGGTACATAATTTTCGAGATTTTTTGTGTTTAGACTTTTTTTATTTGCATTATTATTTGACATGAAAGCGGCGTTAGTTGCACTTATGACATGACACACACAGTGACACAAATGGGGTTATTTAAAATTGCTAGTTAAACTTCGCAGACAAGACGGGTATCGTGTTTTTACAAGAAATTAATTAATTTGATGATTTTTTGTGGGACCGAATTTCGGCCATTTTTTTTTTTATGGATGGGATATCATCAAATGACCCCTCCCGCTCTGGATGGAGCGGAAGGGAGTGTCAAACTCTTACTGACTAAAAGCCATCCGTGTTCCTTCCTTAGCCCTTTATGTTCCAGGGTAGCGGTAACCCTTTCGGACAATCCCGGCAGGCTTCGGCCCTCACAGGCAGAACTCCACGACCTCATTCCACCGGCCCCCTTCTACCTTCGGACATCCAGGCGCACTGCAAGTTACCATCCCTACCTGGTTGCTGTTCCACCAATTCGCACTAAACGTATGCAAATGTCGTTTATAATGCGCACAGCAAAAGAGTGGAACTCTCTACCTGCGTCTGTTTTTCCGAGCGCATACAACCCGAATCTCTTTAAAGTGAGAGTGAACAGGCTTCTTCTGGGTAAGCTCGCTCCATCGTCGACTTTGTCTCTGTCACCTTTGACCTAGGCTAGAGTCAAGAGCAAGCCCATTTCAAATAAAAAAAAAAAAAAAGGCCCAGGGAATTTCGTCCATGGCGAACAATCTCAGCGGAGATATTATAGCGCACAAGTGTGTGCGCAGACACAGGTGCACTCTCTCTTCCCTCACTGTCATAGTCTGATGGCATGCCAATCAGACACGACCGTAGAGAGATCAGGCGCAATTTAGTCACTTGAAATATCAGTTTAGAATCTGTTTTTTATTTACTGTGTAAACTTCTCAGTCGTAATGGGTAATTGGGCATAGATATCTATCAGTGGCGTGCATTGCATATAGGCGGCATATAAGCAGTGTCTACCTCGATATATCAACATAAGCCTGACAGTTACATTTTAATGTGTGTGCCCCACAATTAAGACACTAAACCTACCAAAAAACAAAATCTTCATACAAACACGCGCGGCAGTAGGCAGTCGCCGGACGGCCTACTCGACTCCCGTACTATTCGCACATTGTCATTGGTCTTTACTCGTTCAAGTTAATACGACAAAATTAAAAATACGTACGTCTCACGCGTAATACCATGACGTTCGACCTTCGCAATTTATCACCCTTAAGTAGGCATGCCTACTCAAATAACCACAATTTTGACCTCACTTTTTGAAGTGAAAACTTCTTTAGCGGCGTTGCACACTTTTTGTAATGGGTAAAAAATGTTAAACTCGCGTCAGGACATCGCGTCAGGACACGTGACCGTCAGGAGAGATTCCCCCCCCCCCCCCTTTTTCTACGGCGGCGCCAACCGAAGTGAACCAAGCGACACACGACTAAAGGACACACAATACACTAGATACATCAGATAAAAAAACAAAACAAAGATCAAATAAAAAGCGTAAAGTCCGATGTAAGTAATTAGCAGGAAAGTGTGCCTCACGGCTGCGCCAAAAAGGCCCAGTTCAGCAATAATGTCAGACAACTAGTGCCTGACGCTGGTTTTCAACTGGACCTGATGTGTGTGTGTGTGTGTGTGTGTGTGGATCGATGGGTGGATCGATGGATGGATCAATGGATCGATGGATGGATCGATGGATGGATCGATGGATCGATGGATCGATGGATCGATGGATGGATCAATGGATCGATGGATGGATCGATGCATGGATCGATGGATGGATCGATGGATGGATCGATGGATCGATGGATGGATCGATGGATGGATCGATGGATCGATGGATGGATCGATGGATGGATCGATGGATGGATCGATGGATCGATCGATGGATGGATGGATGGATGGATGGACGTGGACGTGGACGTGGACGTGGACGTGGACGTGGACGTGGACTTGGACGTGGACTTGGACGTGGACGTGGACGTGGACGTGGAAGTGGACGTGGACGTGGACGTGGACGTGGACTTGGACGTGGACGTGGACGTGGACGTGGACGTGGACGTGGACGTAGACGTGGATGGATGGATGGATGGACAGCTTATGGCTCGACCGTCTGTGTAGCAGCCACACTGCTGTGTATTCGTAAAATTCGTGTATATAAAATGTTTAAAATATGGAAATTGAACCAAGTGCATCTATTAATGAAAAAAGTGACGCAGAAATAGTGAAAAAAAATGAGTTATAATAATTGATTTATTTCAACGTTAATATTCAAGTTTTCACTTCTGCCGGCACTCCCGGAGTGCAACCCGTCTTTTTTTTTCTGTAGTGATCGCGTTTGCCCAGACCTGACCCGGCCTAGTGCCTACCTATTCTGAAAACCAAAGCACGCCACTGATATCTATACAAGATTAAACATAAGAAAAAAAAAAGACGGGTTGCACTCCGGGAGTGCCGGCAGAAGTAAAAACTTGAATATTAACGTTGAAATAAATCAATTATTAATTGAATTAATATAACTCAATTTTTTTCACTATTTCTGCGTCCCTTTTTTCATTAATAGATGCACTTTCTTCAATTTCCATATTTTAAACACTTTATATACACGAATGTTACGAATACACAGCAGTGTGTCCACGTCCACTTCCACTTCGACTTCGACTTCGACTTCGACTTCGACTTCGACTTCGACTTCGACTTCGATTTCGACTTCGACTTCGACTTCGACTTCGACTTCGACTTCGACTTCGACTTCGACTTCGACTTCGACTTCGACTTTGACTTTGACTTTGACTTCGACTTCGACTTCCACTTCCGCTTACACTTCCACTCCATCCAATCCATCCATCCATCCATCCATCCATCCATCCATCCATCCATCCATCCATCCATCCATCCATCCATCCATTGTCGTGTGTCACTAAACTTGGTTCACTTCGGTTGGCGCCGCCGTAGAAAGAGAGGCGGGGGAGGGGGGGGGGGGGGGGAAATCTCTCCTGACGGTCACGTGTCCTGACGCGAGTTTAACATTTTTTACCCATTACAAAAAGTGCTCAACGCCGCTAAAGAAGTTTTCACTTCAAAAAAACATCCGAATTGAGAACCTCCTCCTTTTTTGAAGTCGGTTAAGAACAGTTTTTCTCAACTCATAGGGCTTGTACACAAAACTGCGAATCGGTGCGATACGAATTCGCAACGCATAAAGGTTATATAGGTTAAAAATAGAAAGCGCTCGCAGATTTTTACGATGCGACGTCGCATCGCAGTTTTGTGTACAAGCCCATACTCCAAGTAACAACACTAACAGCGGTCGTTGAACTCTCAAAAAAAACATTACCTACATCTTTTTATTTTATCGCGTTTAGAAATCGACACCCATCGCGTCTGTGGAGTTTATCTAGCCAATTCGACAAAAAATAACCCTATTATGTACATTGTATAGTCTGGGATCATTTTGCTAATCTGTCTTTTTGCGAACCTGTCATTTTGCGAACCTGTCATTTTGCTCATCTGTATTTTTGCGAACCTGTCATTTTGCTAATCTGTCTTTTTGCGATTCTGACCATTTGTGACAAAATACTAATGCCTGAAAATTCACTAATCTGTCATTTTGCGTTTCTGATGTTCTTCGCCCAAACCATTAATTACTAAGCAAATTGACAGCCAACATCAATTTGCTGCGTTATAGCTATTTCAGGCAACACCAGTCAAACAATGGCGCCACTTCTCTTGTTCACAAACTAAACTAAATTTAAGTTCAGTGCATCTTTTTCTTTCTATTTCATTAAGAAAAGGACAGGAGATAAATATTAGTTTAGTCCTGTCAAATTAAGATACTCCATAGACAATTTAGACGTGATTAAAAAATTGGCTATTAAAAATACGTCAATTTACGTCAGGCACGGACTAATTTGACATGTCTAAACTAATATTTATCTTCTGTTCTTTTCATAATGAAATAGAAAGAAAAAGATGCACTGAAATTAAATTTAGTTTAGTTTGTGAACAAGGGAATCGGCGCCAATGACAATTGAATTTAAACTAACTACTTACCAAAATAAATAGTCCGTATATTCAAAGGACTATTTATGTTACAAGTTAGTTTGCTCAATTAATTTCCCCGCGGGGTAATTGCAGTAGCAATGGCTTTCAGTTTGACACTTCAACCACATTCATTGCGTTACTACCCGACTACCGCGAAGCAAAAAGGACAGGAGGGCAGGAAGATTTCGACCGGTATGTATGTATGTTCATCTGTTCCCTCATAACTTCAAAAGTGCTTATAATAATTTGACAAATGAGGTATCGTTAGAAGCGTCTTGACCGTTCGCTGGTTATAGGCTATGTGACGTCACACTAAATTCAATATGGTGCCCTCTAGAGGACATAAAGTAATGAATTTAAAATTAAATATTTTGGGATGGTGCCTCGTGGGGTATCAAATGAAAGGGCTTAATTAGCACATTTCGAAAGTATAAATATTACTGAAATAAGCGTCAAAATTATTAAAGTTTGAAAAAGTTTAAAAACTGAACCCGACTTCTGAAAAGGATGAAACAAGAAAGTACGTTCCCCTGGTCGCATGCTACCAAGGCTTATATGTATGTTAGTACTGCGGCATGCGACCACGGGAAGGTACTTTCTTGTTTCATCCTTTTTAGTAGTCGGGTTTTAGTTAAAATATGATAAACGTGTAAAAGTGTTTGTGCAAACCTACTTACAGAAATAAAATCATTTATCATTTATTAGAGTCTTACCTTTTTATCTCTCTTTAAAAGGTGTCTGGAATAACTCTGAAAAGATAGATTCATGTAGGTAAATACTAGCTTATGCTCGCGTGGATGGCCGAAGTTGTCCCACGGGAGCATATTACCGACCGGGATAAAAGTATGTTACCCAGGTCAAATTTCATCCAAATATGTTCAGCCGTAAAAGGCGTGAAAAGACAGAGAGTTACTTTCGCTTTTATAATATTAATATGGATACCTTATCTATTCTAAACAATTAAAGGGGTTAGAAGATTTTTGTATGGAGGGTGGCCCTAAGGTCGGCCGCCATTTTGATTTTTTTTCAGAACCGCGGCGCACAACAAAAGTTATATATTTAGATAGAGGACACTTATACAAACAAAAATGTAATATAACATAACATCCTAAAGCGTCAGGTTTCGGAGTTATTCACCAAAATATAAGTCGAAAACAACAAGGATTTTTTTGTTTTTTTTCCCTCTAGGTAAGCATATTGAACTATTTAGGTAATAGAAAAGTTATGAAACCTTCATGGAGAAGAAACAAATGAAGAATAGACATTTTTTAAATAAATAATTAAACACGGCAATTTATAGTTCGTTTTTTAATCCCAGAGACTAATCTGACATTTAAGTCTTTTCTATTTTCGTTTTTTTTTACTATAGAAGTTTGACATTACACTTGTCAGATTAGTCTCTAGGATTAAAAAACGAACTGTAAATTGCGGTGTTTAATTATTTATTTAAAAAATGTCTATTCTTCTTTTGTTTCTTCTCCATAAAGGTTTCATAACGTTTCTATTACCTAAATAGTTCAATATGCTCACCTAGAGGGAAAAAAAACAAAAAAATCCTTGTTGTTTTCGACTTATATTTTGGTGAATAACTCCGAAACCTGACGCTTTAGGATATTATGTTATATTACATTTTTGTTTGTATAAGTGTCCTCTATCTGAATATATAACTTTTGTTGTGCACCGCGATTCTGAAAAAAAATCAAAATGGCGGCTGATTTTAGGGCCAAAACCTTCAAACCCCTTTTGATTCAGTTGTTACAGCCTTATAGATAATTTTTGTTCCGGATGGTTCATGGGTATCCATAAACATTAATGTTAGTACTATATAGTACTAAAAACATAATCTGCATTCGCGATTTATTTGCTAAAAATGTAAACAAATATGAGTTTATGGAAAAATAACTTTAAATCCTACAACATAAAGTTCAGTTTACGCTACAACTTCAAAAGATTTTATAACTTTTCCAATAGTGCTAGTCACTCTGAAATCAACTTAATTGCCATTGAAATAAAGTTGATATTTGCTTAACTTGAAATAGGGTAGGGGTGTGCAGCATTGCGCACTTTTACTTTATGTATGATTATTACTTATATCCTTTTCCGGGTACAATTCGACCTTTCTGCCATTTTTGTTTTGTCAGCATAACTTTAAAAACACACAAGCATATGGACTTTTCTCTGCATACCTAAATTATAAAACAGTCTTACTTACAGCCCACATGTGTGCGTTGTCATGCCACTGCAAAACATTAAATATGATATTAAAAACTTTTTGATCGGTAAGTAGGCACCCGTTTTGACGCGGCGGGAACCGCCCGGAAACAGCGCGGAATCCACGCGGAAACAGTGCAGAAACCACGCGGAAACAGCGCGGAAACCACGCGGAAACAGCGCGGAAAACACGCGGAACACAGCGGAAACCAAATGGAAGCAGCGCGGAAACCACGCGGAAACAGCGCGGAAACCACGCGGAAACAGCGCGGAAACCACGCGGAAACAGCGCGGAAACCACGCAGAAGCAGCGCGGAAACCACGCGAAAACAGCGCGCAAACCATGCGGAAACAGCGCAGAAACCATGCGGAAACAGCGCGGAAACCACGCGGAAACAGCGCGGGATCCGCGCGCTAACATCGCAACGAATATGAAGATGCTATTTTAAATAAAAACCGCGCGATTGCCAGCGTGTCTGAACAGGTACTAAGGGTGTGTCGACATCAGAAGAGTATTATTACTAAAAAGATTATCAGTTATGTTTAAGTGTCATGTAATAGGGGGCGAGCCTATTGCCATAAACCGAGCACAAATCCAGACTCCAGGCTGCTACTGAGACATTTTTTTTTCATGGAAATACCCAATAACACTTTGCCCGAGCTGAGAATCGAATCTTGGACCTTATGCACAGCAGTAGCGCTTGCAACCACTAGACCAATGAGGCAGTCGGCAATCGAAGCAAGAATAAACTACTTCAATGAATAAACTCAGCCTATCGCAGTCCACTGCTGGACATAGGCCTCTCCCAGGCTGCGCCACAAAACCCAATCCAATCCCCATCCAATCCCAATCCAACCCGCATCCTATCTGTCCCAGCCACCTTCTTTAGGTCGTCCGTCCATCTAGCTGGGAGGGGTCCCACACTACACTTGCCGATACGCGGTCTCCAGTGTCTCCACTCCAGAACTCGTTTGCTCCACTGCACATCGGTCCTTCGACAAACATGGCCAGCCCACTGCCTTCAGTTTGCATACTCTGCAAGCTATCTCGGTAACTCCAGTTCTTTTCCGGATAATTTCTTCATAAACGACTTAGTACTAATGTATATAATAAAAGCGTAGGAACAATACAACTTACATTTGTCAAAACTTTGCCTTTATATTTTGCCTAAAAAAAACAATTGAGAATTTTTAATTACATTCTGCTGCACGTATTTTAGATGTTTTGAAAACTATTTAAATATACAGCATAGTACCAGACAGGTGTGAACAACAAAAAGGGAGAGGTACAAACCATCAAAGTGAACACCTTCAGAACCATAGAAATCTTTCATATATCTACGAGTATGTTCAGAACAGTAGTGACGTATCAATTATTATTTTTTTATGAAAACCTATCAATAATTAAATAATTGATAGGTTTTCATAAAAAAAATTATTAATTCAGTTCAAAAGTTGAAAGTTTGCAGTTTCAAAACTTTGTTTTCGTTTTCCCAAAAAAATGATTTTTGGAGATACGTCACTACTGTTCTGAAGGTGCGGTATATCGTAATCGCAAAAAAAATTATCAGCCGTCCCATTTTAGATTGAGTAGGAATTGAAGTTTTGTATGGGGGCAGCTGATAATTTTGTCGCTATTACGATATTGGTCCCGTAGAGATAGTTTATCCGTTTGATGGTCTGTATCCCTCCCTTAAACATAATAAAAAAAAGTATTTTGTTAAAAATGAGCTCTTTCCTTTACTTTCCAGAATTCGATTCTTATTAGCGACACTATCGAATGGTGTAATAACACAGTGTGTGTTTTTTTTTTCCAAAATCAACAGGTTCGATTCCTGGCTAGAAATATTGATTTTTCAAAAATCCAATGATGCAGTTTTAGTTTTCATCAAAATCGAGCCCGCGACTCCTTTGAGTACTTTTTGCTATTCCTCATAGTTTCGGATTTGGCCATCCACGCCCACTTGAAAAATTCACCCTGTATAGATAATTATATAGATGAGTACAGTTACCTTTTCCGCGGCTATTAATTCATCAAACTCCTCCCACTGAAAAAGGACTTTGCTTAGTAACGTATTAACTTACAACTGACAGAACCGGAGCGTTAATTTTATCTAGTCGCTAGAAGGCTCGAGCAGCCTCGCGGCGACGCGCTGCCCCTCCTTTGCATTCAAATGACTATGGATAATGGCCGCTGCCGGCCGCTGCTCTTTCAGTGGGGTTGACCATATAGTATTTACACCAATATTTCGCCAGTTATGTTTCAGTCCCAAGTAATAAGGGCCGAGCCTGTTCCCATCAACCGGGCACAAATCCAGACTCCGGGGTGCTATACACTTTGACCGAACCGGGAATTGACCCCAGGACATGAGCATGAGTGCTGACTGAGAAGCTCTTACGAACACTAGATCAATGGATAGTTCGCAGATTTGCTATAGTCCGCGCGGAACTAGTTGGCCGCACCTTAAGTATGTGAGCGGTGGGACGGAGGGGCGGGGGCGCATTACTCAATACGTGCGTTGCGAACCGCCGCCTCACCCCTATCCCCACCTCAGCGGCCAACTAGTTCCGCGCGGACTATATTAGATGTTTGACGATCGTTATTGTCGCTCTATTTACTGTGTTTTGACTATAAACAAGAACCGTCAGCTTCTTACAGATATGCTTGATTTTATCAACCATCATCTGCCTAGCCTTTTCCCAACTATGTAGGGGTTGGCTTCCAGTATAACCGAATGCAGCTTGATACCAGTATTTTACATGGAGCGACTGCCTATCTGACCTCCACAACCCAGTTACTGGGTAAAAAGACTGGTTTTCAGGCTTTCGGGCTTCTGACGACCCGTAACGACTGTCAAAGGTCCACGAATGACAGCTGGGACCAACGGCTTAACGTGCTTTCCGAGGCACGGAGGGGTCTCGGTATGTAAAGATGGTCACCCATCCACAGACCAACCTCAGCAAGCGTAGCTTAACCTGATCGATTGATCTGTGTGGCTGTTATTATTGAGCCACGGGCCCCTCCCTTGATTTTATCAACCGTTACTTACTAGCCTATGTTTGTTAACATCTTTATTTTATTTACTAGCTTCTGCCCGCGACTTCGTCCGCGTAAAATTCGTACTTTCCTCTAAAAATTTCGAAAATGTATGTAATGTATCTTTATCATTTATTTAGATAAATAAGTATTCGGGCCAATTTTTTAGTTTATAGATTAAAGGAATCAGATTTTTAAACTATATCCCCGCTATATATTATAAACTGTATCCCCGCTTTTCACCCCCACAGGGGTGAAATTTTGAAAAATCATTCGTGAGTTGTTCATAACTTGACTCAAAGACCATACCCATTTTCGAGTTAATGGATGCAAGCAGTAATATCCTTCCCTTAAACTTTATTACTTGCCATTTCCCACCTTGGTAGGAGTCGATATTTGAAAAATCCTAAAACTCATTCTTGTTTTCTTTTTTGTTTTAGCAGTACTGAGTTTCGAGTTAATCCGACAGCGGGTTACACATTTTTCTAACCTATCAACTTTGTCACCCCCTAAATCATCTGTAAGGGTTTTTTTTTTAAACTAAAAGTGACAATCTTTCTTATTTACTGACCCAAATATTGCCAAGTATCATGTTTATTAAACAAATAAATAAGATTTTTCATATAAACTGTATCACCGCTTTTCACCCCCACAGGGGTGGAATTTCGTAAAATCGTTTGGGATGTGTTCATTATTTGACTCAAAGATTATTTGTACCAATTTTCGAATTAATGAAACCATGCAGTAAAATACTCCCATGTAAAATTAACTACCCCTTTTCACCCCGTTAAGGGTAGATTTTCGAAAAACCCTGATACACGTTATTCTTTATTTATGGTCTTAAGTATAAATACCGAGTTTCGAGTAAATCGGACCACGCGTTAAAATTCTTCCATACAAATTTTAACGCCCCCAATCCTCCTTTAGGGGGTAGTTTAGAAAAACAAAAATTTCCAAACTTCATAATTTATTTATACTTATAAGTATTCGTGCCAAGTTTCATGTTTATTAACCAAATGAATAAGATTTTTCATATACACTGTATTCCCGCTTTTCACCCCCATAGGGGTGGAATTACGAAAAATTGTTTGAGATGTGTTAATTACTTGACTCAAAGTTTATTTATACGAATTGTTGAGTTAATCAAGCCACGCATTAAAATCCTTCCCTGTATAATTAACTACCCCTTTCCACCCCGTTAGGGGTAGATTTTTGGGAAACCCTGCTACACGTTTTTCTTTGTTTTTGGTCTTAAGTATAAATACTGAGTTTCGAGGTAATCGGACCACGCGTTAAAATTTTTCCATACAAATTTTGATGCCCCCAACCCCCCTTTAGGCGATAGTTTATTAAAACAAAATATGCCAAACTTCATAATTTACTTAGATTAATATTCGTGCCAAGTTTCAAGTTTATTAACCAAGTGAATAAGATTTTTCATATAAACAGTATTCCCGCTTTTCACCCCTACATGGGTCGAATTGTGAAAAATCGTTTAAGATGTGTTCATAACTTGACTCAAAGATTATTTATGCCAATTTTCGAGCTAATCAAGTCACGCAGTAAAATCCTCCCCTGTAAAATTAACTAACCCTTTTCACACAGTTAGGGGTAGAATTTCGAAAAACCCTGACACACGTTATTCTTTATTTTTAGTCCCTAGTATAAATACTGAGTTTCGAGTTACTCGGATAGCGCGTTAAAATTCTTCCATACAAATTTTGACACCCCCCAACACCTCTTTAGGGGGTAGTTTAGAAAAACGAAAAATGACAAACTTCGTTTATCACTTAGATAGGTATTCTTGCAAAGTTTCAAGGTTATTAACTCAAGGAATAAGATTTTTCATACAAACAAAATTCCCCCCTTTTCACCCCCTTCAAGGTTGAATTTCCAAAAACCCCTTCTTACTGGATACCTACTCTTCACCACGAACACACCCTCCAAAATTCATGTCCCTAGGTCCAGCGGTTTAGGCTGTCCGTTGATATCTCAGTCAGGTCGTTCATCCCCCTTTGGGGGTGAAATTATCAAAAACGCTGAGACACGTATAAATTAATTTCAATCGTCAGCCTAAACACAAAATTTGAAGATCGTAACTTTTAATCTGACTGACTTTCATACACAACTTCATCCCCCTTTTTAGCCCTTTGGGGGTGGAAATATCAAAAACGCTGAGACACGTGTAAATTAATTTTCAATCGTCAGCCTAAACACAAAATTTGAAGATCCTAACTTTAAAACTGAGGGACTTTCATACAAACTTTCATCCCCTATTTGACTCCCTTAGGGGTTGAATTTCGAAAAACCCTTCCTTATTCCTTGTCTACATTATAAAGGGAACCACAGTGTAAAATTTCAGCTTTCTAGGTCTAAGGGTTTGGGCTGGGCGTTGATGAGTCAGTCAGTCAGTCAGGCCTTTTGTTTTTATTTACATAGATTTACTTATTAATAACCAACTTATACTCGTAATGACTAATCGATACTTTAGTAGACATTACTTGTTCCACTGTGGCGTTTGACTAAAAATACGATGTCGATCGTCTGCTGCTTACATATTTAGGTACCTACTCGCTTTTGATCTCACGTGTTTATCGTCAAACATTGAACAAATCTGTAGGCAATCTTAAAGAAAATAATTTATGCAAAGGCATTCAGCTGGGTTTACACCGGACGCTCCAAATTTGGATCGGCGCTCCACGATCATGAAGCGCCGCGATTACGTCAAATTGACAGCTGTCAAACTCATTCTAAAATCCACTCTGTAAGTTTAGTGTTCTTTAAACACGTATACAGTAGATACCTAAATAATATTTTTTTATAGATTATCTAGGCACTGTATACAAGGCAAATTGCCGACAAATTATTTACAAAAGCCGATAAATATTGGTTTTGTTAAGGTTTTATTTTTAATATAAAGAAAATGTACTTACCTTGTTGGTCTGAGTTAATCTCTTTGGCTGAAAAATAAATGAGATTGATTTTAAACATAATTTTGTTAGACTTTTTTTGGTGACGGTGCAACGCGATTCTGGTAGAACAATTTCTATGAAGTTTTCATAGAAATTGCTCCACTAGTCGCGTCGCGCTTGTCTGCGAGAAGCGCGACTTTAAGGCATACATATAAAATGCTTCATTGAATAGTTCGATATTGAGATAGACTCATGATAGCACAAGTTTAAACCTTAGTGGTTTTTGGTTGCTATTTAATATGAATAATCCTGTATTATTTTGTATAAATGATAAATAAATAAAAAAAAGAAGAGGCTCGTATCATCTCGCTTTCTCGACTCATGCCCGTGACTGCCTCAAACATTGGCGTTTAGTTTATCTAGTTCAGTCAAGTCAAACACGCTGTTCCGTCCCACATTCGCACAGACGTAAAAATATCGCGGCGGGATTTTATCGCGCACTGGATTTTCAACTCTCGGTATTGAGCGGAGCATTGAAAATCCAACAGAGCGCATCCCAGCGCGGCAAAAAAACACACCGTTGGATTTTCAACCCTCGGCGCTAAGCAGTGAGTTGAAAATCCAATGCGCGAAAAAAAAATCGCCGCGGGAAAATCGCGCCCGGGCGTAACGGCCTGGCCACGACCTTGCTGCTATGCAGATTAGCGCGGGGCGGCGAGCAGCAAAAACAAATATACAAAAATGTATGAACCTTTTAGGTTTTGAGATCATTGTGAACAGTCTGTTCATCCCGGCATTTTTAACGCTGACTGTACGTTGTCGGACAAGTTGGGAATGAGTCGAGATACATCATGAAACGAGTTAAGAAACTGACCAGATGCACAAGGTGACGTATTAGTGAATGTGACCTATTAGGGATAGCGACGAAATGGCCAATGTGACGAATGGTCATCAGATCCCATGCCACGACACACCGCTCGCAGCGCCAACGCTAGACAAAAGAATCCGCGCCGCTTACCGCTAAGCCAAAATTCGTGGCCGGGCGGTAACTGAGCTAACAATACAGGGTGAAATTTTAACCACCGTTTTCGTCTTAAGAGGTCATTGTACTCATCGTTATGAACAACTTTTACTATGGGATCAAACATGAAATCGCGAAAAAAAATCAGCTGTTCCAAATCAGCTACCTACTCCCTACATTTTGACGAGTTATGCGAACATAAATGTAGGGAACAGCTGATTTTTTTTTTCACGATTTCGGGTTTAGTCCCATAGTAAAAGTTGTTCATAATGATGAGTACAATGACCCCTTAAGAGGAAACGGTGGTTAAAAATTCACCCTGTATAACAAAAGATTTTTGATCATTATTATGGAATGAACTTACCAATTCATCTAAATCAAAGTTATCATCATCATTAAACGGTTTACCATCCGGTCGAGGAAAAACCGAATCTGCGTCGTCTTCTTGCATTTCCTGAAAAAAACAACATTTTCACGGCTGATACCTCACCGAGGTATAACTCTGCATACCTGCAGAGTTATAATTATGGGTCATATCCACAATCCGCCATTTATGTTTTACTCTGCCCATGCTCCAAAAACTTACCCTCTAAAAACTTACCGACCTTCTAATGATGAACGTTTTTTTTTTTTAATTAATCAACCTTTAAAAACTTTTTGTGCTTCTGATGCACGTTTTTTTAAATAAATGAGCCTCTTTTTAACTTTCTAATGTATGTATCTGGTGTAATGTGTGTCTTTTAGTCTGTGCTAAATAGGTAAATGTATTTCTTTCTTTCTATTCGGCATTTTTTCACAATTGGTCGCAGTAACTAAGCTAGGGCACCCCGACCAAATGGGTTAGGTTAAATTAGAACTGTGACCAACCGCGCACGAGTCGAACGAGCGAAGCGAGCGGAGCCGCGGCAGCGCCTCGCGGGCGCTACCACCCAAGTTGGTCGCAGTTATTTGGCTCTTAGAATATTAGGACCCCCAAATAGGAATTATATGAGGTTCGCAAAAAGAGGTGCATTCATCATACTAGAGTATTCAATAATATTTTTAGGGAATTATTTGAAGTTCTATTAAAAACATGCCTTACTGAATTAGTGTCTCATGTAGATATTTACCAGTTGCTGTATCAAATTCTGGTCATTGGGATCTCCACGGCCCTGTTGTAAAAAATATATTTTAATAAGCTCAAGTCAATGAGCTCAAGTCGCGCTTTCACAGGCAATTATTGACCAGCAATCGTTATGAGAGGTAGTGGAGCAATTAGAGAAGCAGTAAAGTTTTCCAAGCGAAAACTTCTTTAGGTGCGTTGGGCAAATTTTTTGATATGGGAAGAGACCATTGAATTCGCGCCACTGTTACCGTAAGCGACACCGCTTCGGATGTGTTCGGCTGTCCTCGGGATGTACTCGGTTTTAATGTAAATCCGATATGTCAGTGAGTGATGGCAAAGTATTCGGTTTGTGTTTTTTTTTAACTTCTGTCGGCACTCTCGGAGTGCCACTCTTTTTTTTGTTTAGCCTATACTGTCCCAATGCTGGGCCTCCCCCAAGTCCTTCCAGGAACTCCTTTCCCGCGCCATCTCGAACCAGCCCTCGTGGTACGCGTCCAGGTCATCTCGCCACCGCAATCTGGGCCGACCTCGGCGGCGCCGTCCATCTTCAGGCACCCATTGTGTGGAAGTTGTGTTGCCATTGGGTTGCTGCTGTCAAAGTCTCAAAGACAAAATAACTGTGAAAGGATAGTTTTATAGGAAGTGGAGGTTTTTGCCGAAACTTTTTAGGGTTCCGTAGCCAAATGGCAAAAAACGGAACCCTTGTGGACTCGTCATGTTTGTCCGTCCGTATGTCACAGCTACTTTTTTCCGAAACTATAAGAACTATTCTGTTGAAAATTGGTAAATAGATGTATTCTGTGAACCGCATTAAGAGCTTCACACAATTATAGAAAAAAAAAAACAATAAATTTTGGGGGTTCCCCATACTTAGAACTGAAACTCAAAAATTTTTTTTCATCAAACCCATACGTGTGGGGCATCTATGGATAGGTCTTCAAAAATGATATTGAGGTTTCTAATACCATTTTTTTCTAAACTGAATAGTTTGCGCGAGGGACACTTCCAAAATGTTAAAATGTGTGCCCCCCCCCCACCCCCCTGTAACATTTAAAATAAGAGAATGATAAAACAAAAAAAAAATATATGATGTATATTACCATGTAAACTTCCACCGAAAATTAGTTTGAACGAGATCTAGTAAGTATTTTTTTTTAATACGTCATAAATCGTAAACCGCAATTTACCTTTCATTCAATCAACTCAAATATAATAAAAATAAACAACGAACTACAAGAACTTTTATATTATGTTACTTGCTGCTACGGAACCCTTCATGGGCGAGTCCGACTCGCACTTGGCCGGTTTTTTCATTCTTCAGTAGGTACAGCTCAACACAACTTAGTTGTAGCATCGGCAAAATTCGTAAAACCGATCACATCCGAACTGAGTGCGCCTTCAAAATCACCAATCTGTATTACTGCTTTAGGAGAAAATTATCTTTATTCAAACTGAATAACTTGTAAAGTCATAAAACAAAACACATTCGTGAAATTGTTGCACAGATTTACATGAACTAGCTTGCAAAATAAATGATCACGTAAATAAAGTCTTTGTTTTTTAGATTCGATTTGAAGGATACAAGGCTAGAACGATGAATAACAGAAATCAAACTTTTAGAGATGTTTATTGTTCAAACTTCACTTCATAATATATTATTTAAATAATTTGTATCATTTTATTATTACATATAATTATGTAGCATGATAAATAAACATATGGAAAAGGTTCTAGTCGTATATATACCAACGAACGGCAACGGCTTTGAACGAATATCTGGTGTAGATATTATTAAAGTTGTTTATTGTTATTCGAATGGTTGTACACCTTCGACATCCATACTTATATCCCCAGTCTCAATAGCTCCATTGTAGTCGTTAAACGATTCGTCGCTGTCTGATGATGAGTCATTTAAATTTATGATAAATTGATCAAAATATTCGTCTGTTCTATGCTCGTGTCGCATATGCTCTTTTTCGCATTTTATCGCGTGATCGACTACTTTTTCCCATTCAGATACGCCAATAGATTCGAATTTCTCCATTAATAGTTCTTTGACTTTCGTTAGATTCATCGAGACCTTTTTAGAACTAACGTGGCCTTTCACTTGGGCCCAAATGTTCTCGATTGGGTTAAAATCTGGATGATAAGGAGGTAACCGTAAAACAGAATGACCATGTTCTGCCATTATTTGGTCAATTGAGTATTTAATGTGTTCTGCTTTGTGGCGTTTAATTATTTCATATAATTCTAGTTTCAGCAGATTTGACGGAAAGGGTATGTTTTTAGATGTAATCCGTGATTGCATGATTGCTTTTAGAGAGTTGTTGGAATTCGGTGCATTGTCTATCTTTGTGTTATGGTAAGAAGCGTTATCTACGACCACAACAGTGCTAGGTCGTAGTTTCGGAATGAGATGTTCTTTCTCTTCGATTTTCTTTCTTTTTTCTGGACTTTTGAGGCGAACCAAAAGTTGCACGAGTGGAACCACGATTTGAACTAGTCCAAGTCAAGGCATTGTCATGCTCCTTCAAAACAGCACTTATTGTTTCTACGTGACACAACAGTTGCCTTCGCAGTTCGCTCTTGAAGGTTTTGAAAGTGATCATTCCCAAAAACTATATTTTTAGACCCCGTGGACTCTCGACTCGAATCATAAATTGATAAACATTAAAAATGACTTCACGAATTTGGCTATCATACGGCTTATCACGTTTCAACGAAGTCATAATGAAAAAAAAACACCAACAAAAAATATATTATTCACTTTCCCATTAAATTGTCACGAAGTGTACGGAATGATTCACTCACGTGCATTCTCAACGCTGTCTGGGGTTGAACTGAGGCGGGAATATATACCGCGAATAGCGTTGAATGGCGCGATAGTGAGCGATTTCTATTGGTTGTGTAAATCGGAAGTGATCGGTTTTACGGACTTTTACGATGCTACACATAAGATGTGTCCTACTGTACCTTGATGAAAATGCCTAATAAGTTAATGTATACTTGCAATTGTTTTGAAGTCTTCAGGCTGGAATCAAAAGTAACGTATTATTATTTGTAAGCCTTTACTTTTCCACTGCTGAGCAAACGCCTCCTCAAAAAACATAACATAGCATAACATCACCTTTGTATTCCCCATGGGATTACGCTGGTGTGCCCACAGATATAGATAGACCTAGATAACGCAAGTATCACGATCTGTATGAAAACCAAGCGTGCCATTTTTAACTACCTACTATGACGTCACAAGCACTATTTAGTGGTGGGAAAGTCAAATCGACCCACCCCCAGGGCCTAGCGCCAGCGCTCACGCTCGCGCTCACCCAGCCAGCACTCAGGACTAAGCGCGAAAGTGGCGGCTTACGATTTTTGTACGTAAGCAAGTGCGAGTTTTGGCACGCGAAGTAGTTGCTGTTGCGTTATGTAGATTTGTCTATATCTGTGGTTACCAGAGATCGGAATAGGTGGAGCTGTTTTATGTACTTGCCATAGGTTAGAGTAATATGGATATTCCCCGAGTCCCGGGATTTGGTTTTTAAGTAGTAAGTACTCTAGTGACAGAAACACCCCGCTATTGTTTTCTTTTGTTTCTATAAAGGTATGATTCCGATCTCGGCAGCACGCAGCAGTGCTGCCGCGGCAGTGCGGTCGCAGCACTACTGGTCAGTACTGGTCCTCATACATTTTCTACGGGTTTATACGTGATTACATTCCGATCTCGGCAGCACTGCTGCGTGCTGCCGAGATCGGAATCATACCTTTATGCGGCGACATTACGCGTCTGAACAAAGCGGCAACGTCGCGCGCTTGGCAAAGTTTTATAGCGTGCTGTTGACGTAAAATTTACAACGTCCCTTATGCGCTTATTGGCTTACATAAACCATTTTTATACATATTGACAAAAATAATGAAATTCAAAAAAATCCCGTAGTATCAGTCGGAATCCCGTGGAATATCCATATTAACATCAATGTTTGCGGTTAATGAACCTAAATAGCTCTACCTATTCCGATCACTGGCGGTCACATACATTTCGCCAGTTATATTTAAGTCCCATGTAATAAAATTTAGAGCATTATGCGACCTATTACCAAAACCGGTCACAAATCCAGACTCCGGGCAGCCACTGAGAAATTTCAGATAGAAAACCCAATAACACTTGCTCGACTCGAAAATAGAACCCAGGACCTCATCCTTAGCAGTAGCACTTCCGACCACTAGACCATATAAATAATGTATAATAACAAATTATTATATTAAATATGTACTTACAGGCGTATAACGCGGGTGTGAATTCTGCAATGAAAATAAGAGAATGATAAAACTAAAAAAAATATATGATGTATGTAAACTTCCACCGAAAATTAGTTTGAACGAGATCTAGTAGGTATTTTTTTTTTTTAATACGTCATAAATCGTAAACCGCAATTTATCTTTCATTCAATCAACTCAAATATAATAAAAATAAACAACGAACTACAAGAACTTTTATATTATGTTACTTGCTGCTACGGAACCCTTCATGGGCGAGTCCGACTCGCACTTGGCCGGTTTTTTTCATTTTTCAGTAGGTACCTTGATGAAAATGCATAATAAGTTAACGTATACTTGCTTGCGTTTTGAGGGTATGACCCTGGAATCAAAAGTAACGTATTATTATTTGTAAGCCTTTACTTTTCCACTGCTGAGCAAACGCCTCCTCAAAAAACATAACATAGCATAACATCACCTTTGTATTCCCCATGGGATTACGCTGGTGTGCCCACAGATATAGATAGACCTAGATAACGCAAATATCACGATCTGTATGAAAACCAAGCGTGCCATTTTTGATTACGTGCTAATACGTCACAAGCACTATTTAGTGGTGGGAAAGTCAAATCGCCCCACCCCCAGGGCCTAGCGCCAGCGCTCACGCTTGCGCTCACCCAGCCAGCACTCAAGACTAAGCGCGAAAGTGGCGGCTTACGATTTTTGTACGTAAGCAAGTGCGAGTTTTGGCACGCGAAGTAGTTGCTGTTGCGTTATGTAGATTTGTCTATATCTGTGGTCACCAGAGATCGGAATAGGTAGAGCTGTTTTATGTACTTGCCATAGGTTAGAATAATATGGATATTCCCCGAGTCCCGGGATTTGGTTTTTAAGTAGTAAGTACTCTAGCGACAGAAACACCCCGCTATTGTTTTCTTTTGTTTCTATAATGCGGCGACATTACGCGTCTCAACAAAGCGGCAACGTCGCGCGCTTGGCAAAGTTTTATAGCGTGCTGTTGACGTAAAATTTACAACGTCGCTTATGCGCTTATTGGCTTACATAAACCATTTTTATACATATTGACAAAAGTAATGAAATTCAAAAAAATCCCGTAGTATCAGTCGGAATCCCGTGGAATATCCATATTAACATCAATGTTTGCGGTCAATGAACCTAAATAGCTCTACCTATTCCGATCACTGGTGGTCACATACATTTCGCCAGTTATATATAAGTCCCATGTAATAAAATTTAGAGCATTATGCGACCTATTACCAAAACCGGTTACAAATCCAGACTCCGGGCAGCCACTGAGAAATTTCAGATAGAAAACCCAATAACACTTGCTCGACTCGAAAATAGAACCCAGGACCTCATCCTTAGCAGTAGCACTTCCGACCACTAGACCATATAAATAATGTATAATAACAAATTATTATATTAAATATGTACTTACAAGCTTATAAAACGGTCGCGGCGGCGATTCATACTGCAATGGAAATTACGATAATTAAAAAAAAAGACGGGTTGCACTCCGGGAGTGCCAGCAGAAGTGAAAACTTGAATATTAACGTTGAAATAAATCAATTAATAATTGAATTAATATTAACTCATTTTTTTCACTATTTCTGCGTCACTTTTTTCATTAATAGATGCACTTTGTTCAATTTCCATATTTTAAACACTATACGAGTATACACGAATTTTAAGAATACACAGCAGTGTAGGTACTACACAGACGGTCGAGCCATCAGCTGTCCATCCATCCATCCATACATCCACACCCACACCCACACCCACACCCGCACCCGCACCCACAACCATACCCACACCCACAACCACACCCATCCATCCATCCATCCATTGTCGTGTGTCACTTGGTTCACTTCGGTTGGCGCCGCCGTAGAAAGAGAGGGGGATACTTAGTAGTTAGGAGTAGTAGTTCTCCCCTGTGAAATTTCTCCTGACGGTCACGTGTCCTGACGCGAGTTTAACATTTTTTACCCATTACAAAAAAGTGTGCAACGCCGCTAAAGAAGTTTACACTTCAAAAATGTTTTTAAAAGAAAGACGAAAGACGTTCTTGCGTTATTCGTTAAAAATTAGCTAGACTAGTTTCATTAACCAGGGAGAAAACAGAAGCATAAAATATATGGAATAAACGCCAACGACCACGTGACCGCGTGCGTAGAAAAGTTCTCTGCGACACGAAATTCGATATAAATAGCCCACGTTCGCGCGGACGTAAAAATATCGCGGCGGGATTTATCGCGTACTGGATTTTCTACTCTTGGTGTCGTAGCCGAGTGTTGAGAATCCAACAGAGTGCATCCCAACGCGTCAAAGAAACACACTGTTGGATTTTCAACCCTCCGCGCTGAGCAGTGCGTTAAAAATCCATTTCGCGAAAAAATATCGCCGCGGAAAAAACGCATACTTGCCTACCTGGGCTAGAAGGTTTCGATTTAATAGGTAAGAGGCTGTTCATTTAATACGTAAGAGAATTTTGACCGCTTTCTGACATCCCTCCCCCTAATTAAGAAGAAATAAGACTTGGATGAACCCTCTCCCCCCTTTCAATTTTACGTAAGATCAGTATCTACCAAAATTGCAAAGTAAAAGTATAAAAAAAAATTAAAAACTTAGGATTTTTGCTTACCTTTACCTATGTGATTTAACGTAGTCAAAGTCAAAGTCAAAGCATTTATTTCAAATAGGCACATAAAAGGCACTTTTGAACGTCAAAAATTATCTTAAAATAGAATTGATTCTAGTCGCCCATTCCAAAAGGTAGTTTTCGTATGGAGAAGAACGGGCAAGAAACTCCACCGTTACTCTTTTAAAATGTTTTAGGTACAATATTTTGCATGGGTACATTAATTATATAATAACATGTGAGGACGATGCACCTACAATAAAATTACTATTCCACAATAGGTAAAAGAATTAAAAACGAAACCATGACATGTAAATTAATTATCTGATAGATACATGGTGCTCACATATTTACAAACATGGTACAAGCAAAACGATTTTAATTAAAAAACAAAATACAAGTAATAAGTCAGGGTGTGAGTAATAAATGTAAAAAAAAAAAGAATAAAAAAATTTACAATTAAATTAGCAACCAGTTTGATTTTGTCTAGGAACAATCTAGACCCCTCCCACCCCCACGTAAGAAAAAATAAGACTTGTTCGGACCCCCTGTCCCCTCAAATATTCTTACGTAATAAATGAACAGCCCCTAAACCACGATAATTATATAAATACTTACTTCAGGCAATGCGTTTGCTGGTTTCGGTGGAGGATCCTCAGGCGGAGAAGCGAGCTCTGACATGTCCTGTTTACATTTTGTTTGAATACATAGGATATAATAGTTAGGATATTATATTACTATTGATTTTACGGCTCTTGACATATCTCGGGACCCTGGGGTCCGGGACCTTCGGAAGGCGTACGAGCGGCCGAAGCCAACTCGCAGAGGCCCGTTAGACGTTTTTAATGAAATGAGGCACCACCAACCCTGTCCGGACTACGCAAGTGCACCCAAGGACAACCCCCGGTTGGTATAGCAGTATTGCAGGATATGGAAACAAAGATATATCGGACTATGGATTCGGGAAGCTTAAGTCGACTGGTTTTTCTAGGACTATGGATTAGTGCAAGTGATATTTAGTGACATATTCTAGGAACTAGCTGCACCTCGTGGTTTCACCCGCGTAAATGTCGATCCCGTAGGAATATCATGATAAAAAGTAGCCTATATGTTAATCCAGGGTGTCAGCTACCTCCATATAAAATGTTATCAAAATTGGTCCAGCAGTTTGAGCATGAAGAAATAACAAACATATAAACACACAATCACAAACTTTCGCCTTTATAATATTAGTGTGATGATACGTCAAATCAGAAGTCACCCTGTATAAGTGACAAACACGACTCTACAAACCCGATCTCTCTCTAAAACCCGATGTGCCATAATGTTACGGCTCCGTACGGTACACTGTTACCTCTTTGCTTATCATTACGAATACTTTTCCTTTTCTTACCATTTGTATATTTAATATATCTAGATTAGGTTTCCGTTTATGTTTTTTGTTAACAATCTGAAAACAGACAAGAATAAGTATAACTTAACACATAAACGCTGATAACATGAAAGGGTCTCGCCGGGTTTCCATATGAAATCTGCACTGGCGTCTTTTTTGACATTGGTGCCTTTAATATGTTGCTAGTAGTTTAAAATAATTTTTGGCCAATTATCAAACCCCTAACTCCATTCGTTTTTGGAAAATGAGGGTTGCAACCCCTAACTTCAAATTATTTTTCTACGAAACTATGATAGATATTCGCATGAAACCAACGCGACGTGAAAGCTCTTAATTAGCTTTACATAACATATTTTTTTTATAATTTTTTGAATAACTATAGGGCTGCAAAAAAAATATTGAAAAAAATAGGGGTAGTTTTTAGTAGCTATTTCTTGAGGGACACCGACAAAAAAAAAACCGTATAATCAGTACGTATCCAACTATAATATGTAATAATTACATAGATGTGAGATAGGTGGAACATGTTCAAAAAAATAAAAATCTTATTTTGTTACTTAAACTTGATCTAACCTGACGTCTGTTTAGATTTTTTCTATGTCGTATTATGATTAATAAACGCCTTTACAATCTTTTATAATAATAAATAAATCGTCGCAAAAAACTTTTTACAACACTGTCTTCTACTTGCCTCATAGATTTTCCAGAATTCACCGAAAAAGACCTCAAAATATTCTTTACAGGAACATATCAAATGTCACAAGCGGTATGTTACCTCGCTGAGCTGCTGGATAGTGACAACAATATTAATATTGAATACTTAAAAGAAAATGATTATATAATAAGGATGAAAGTTCGTTCTCGACACATCAATAGCAAGACATATCAATGTTTTATTGAATACGAACCAAATATGAATAACTATAAGGGCATAAAGAGTTACACCTGTGATTGTGCTAATGGAAATAGGACTATAGGTTGTTTCTCACATGTAGCATCAATAATTTATTATTTGTCACATGGCCGTTACAAATCGGAGATCATCAAGCTCGCTGAAATATTAACACATATATTTGATGTTACAAATATCACTACAACTATAGAAGAAAATAGTGACGAAGATTAAATTATTTAAATATTTTTATTTGGAAAATAAAAGATTAATATTTCATGGAAAATGCTGTTTTAATTTTAATTTAAGTGACTTTTATTGAATTAGTTAGAATTCAATATGTGTCCACTTACATAAAATTTTTATTTTTTTGAATATGTTCCACCTATCTCACATCTATGTAATTATTACATATTATAGTTGGATACGTACTGATTATACGGTTTTTTTTTGGTCGGTGTCCCTCAAGAAATAGCTACTAAAAACTACCCCTATTTTTTTCAATATTTTTTTTGCAGCCCTATAGTTATTTAAAAAATTATAAAAAAAATATGTTATGTAAAGCTAATTAAGAGCTTTCATGTCGCGTTGGTTTCATGCGAATATCTATCATAGTTTCGTAGAAAAATAATTTTGAAGTTAGGGGTTGCAACCCTCATTTTCCAAAAACGAATGGAGTTAGGGGTTTGATAATTGGCCAAAAATTATTTTAAACTACTAGCAACATATTAAAGGCACCAATGTCAAAAAAGACGCCAGTGCAGATTTCATATGGAAACCCGGCGAGACCCTTTCTAATGGAAATACCCAATAACACTTTTCCAAATCTAGTACCCTCTGCCTCGTGATCAGCTGCAGTATCGCTTGCGACAACTAGATGCAGACAAGATCCCAACCAGTACGGATCAGTAGGGATATATGGAGCACAAGGTTCCATATACTGAGCTTTATTATGTGGGACTTAAAGTTGTTATTTCATTAACTCATATTTGTTAGCATTTTTGGCGAATGAATCGCGAATGCAGATTAGGTACTATGGGATGGTCTCATGACGTTTGTTGGCTGATGCCGCTGAATGTAGTGGCTGTGGTTGTAGAAGCTATGGTTTTGTGGGTAATTATCATACTCTGTATTCAGATATGAAATCTTGGCCTACAAAACCATGGTTTCAGTCTTAGTTGTAACTTAGATTTAATTTTAGTAATTAGTCAAGCAGAAAGTCGTGCAAAATCCACGAGGACCTACTGCCGACAAATTGCTTTGCAGTTTGGCAGGTGTTATGTTAAAATAAAAGTGTAATATTATGGATTAAATAAATAAATTAAAAAAAAATATCCCTACCGGTAGCGATAATTGGAAAAAAACTCCAAGTATCCCTACCAGTGGAGATATATCAGTAGGAATATAAGGAACAGGGGCAATTTATTTTTCTTTTATTTCAGCTTGATTTAATTTAATTTTGTACACTTGGCATTCCTTCGGTGACAATATACGAGTATATGTATATATATTTATAGATAATTCATGCAAGGATCACAGCTTTGGCAGATTTTTAGGATTAAGCACGAGACCCGAGCTCGGGGCCCGAGACCCCGTGCTTCACCCAGGTGGCGAAGCTAGGTGAAGCACGGAAGAAAAGAACCTAATAATATTTTGCCCGAACCAGTAATGTACCCCAGGAAGAGTAGAAGCCAATTTTGTCAATATAAATATCAGTCTGAAATTGTCACATTGCATAGAATAAAAAAAAGATCTCTTCTGATGCAGAGAAGAGCAAAAATATTGACCACCAGTATGGTTCACCAAAAGCATAATCAGCCTGTAATGTTTCCACTGCTAGGACACAGGCCTCCTCTAGGTGCGAGGAAGTTCCACCATGCGGTTCCAGTGCGATTTGGTGGATGTCACCGTCTTCGAATTTTTAGTTCTAGGCACGGTTCTTCACGATATTGATACAGGGAACAGCAAAAGCATTGACCACAAGTCTTGCTCATTGGCTGATTTAGAACCAATTTTAAATTAATGAGATAAGATTTTTTTTCTTCTAGCCTTCTCGGTCCCACTGCTGGGCAAAGGCGAGCTAGACTCCCTCTTTAGCGAGCCCACGTTTTGACGAAATCTAACTAGTTCGTCCCGCCATTGCCTGCGTGCCCTGCCGTCAGGGGTGCTAAAGCCCAAAAAAAAAAAATACCAAAAAGACAATAAGTACCTCAGAGTCATCATAAAAAAAGTCAGGGTATTTACCCTGAGGACGAACCAGGGTGCACAAATTGGCAAATAAATATATTAACAGTAGCCATCTTGATAAACCCATGTCGTGAACACACTGAATTAAAAACCCATAAAGTCGTACTTACCGGAACCGATTTCAAGTAAATTGGATGATTAATGGAGATATAGGAATAGGTAAAAACTATGATTGATTTCAGTGGCGTGCATTGCATATTGGCATATAAGCAGTGCCTACCTCGATATATCAACATAAGCCTGTCAATTACATTTTAGTGTGTGTGCCCCACAATTAAGAAACTCACTAAATTATTCTCATTTTGAACTTAGTTCCTGCCGGGGGTCCCCCGATCACACTTTTTTTTTCTGATTTTCGACCGCGTCTGCCTAGAATAGACCCGGCCTAGTGCCTACCTATTCTGAAAACCAATGCACGCCACTGATTGATTCAGTCAAACTCAATGCATTTATTTCAATTAAACTATTTGCAGGCACTTTTGAACTGTCAAAGAGTCTGTCAATTAGTCAGAAAGTTGTAGCTTGTTGCCCATTCCAAAATTTAGATCTACAGTATGGAGAATAACGGGCAAGGAACTCCAAGGACACTCCTTTAAAAATCCTGGGTTGATTCTTGTTGCTTCTACATATACAGAGTTGATACGACAGAGGGGCTTTCCTTTAAACTGCCTATACTAGGTACCATTTTCAAGCTCTGTACCAAAAATCAATTAAATAGCAGCAGTAGTTTAGTCGCAAATGATTTTTTAAGTTTTTACCCCGTTTGAACACGATGTATCTTTCGTAACAGCTGAGTATGTCTAACGCTTAGGTCGTGCACCTTAAAACGATAAATCTGAGTATAATCTAAAATACGTTGTTGCCGCTCTGACGCAAGTCACAAGTACATACAACCAAATATTTCACAAAAAAGTTGGCAATGCAAACAAGGAAGCAATAAATACACACACTTGCACTTTCATTACGAGAGTGACAATCATAGCAAAACATCCCGCGCGTAAAAGAAATAGAAATAGGTCAGTGTGTTGCTATTGCATCCTAGATCCTTGCGATCGATAAGTGGGGTTTCCCGGCCTCAAAAAAACATGTTTTTCACTTTCAAGTTTCAGTGCGCCGACGCCACCCGTTCGGAACGTGCGTTATGTAACACGGAAGCCCCTTGCGCTCCTTTTGTTTTGTCGAACTCGCGCGCTGACATTGTGATTTTGTTTAGTTATTGTGATAGGACACTAAATTATAAGTTTAAGACAGTATTTCTTTTTTTATTGTGATAGGACACGTAATTAAACTTTGGTTGTGTGTGTGTATTAAAGTAGGTATTCAAAAATGCCTCGTGTAACTTACACGGCGTCAGAATACACTGACATGATTTTACTTTACGGCGAATGCCGTGGAAACGCCGCTTTAGCTCTGCGAACATACAGAGAAAGGTATGGTGACCGCCGCAATTGCCCTAGGAACGCCCGCACTATACAATTAGCAGTACAAAGAATACGGGAAAATAAAAGTATAGTGCCGCAACAGGAGGGAGTGCCACCGCGGCAAATACCCGCTGCTTTGGAAGAACGAATTTTAGACCATTTTTCCCGCAACCCGACAACGAGTCTCCACAGAGCCGCCCGGCAGTTTAGAGTTTGCCATAGAACCATCCACAAGGTTCTAAAACGTAACAAACGCAAACCTTATAAATATCGGAAGGTGCAAGCTTTGTTGTCGAGAGACTTGCCGATCAGGAACAGTTACTGCCAATGGCTACTGAATAAAACAACCGAAGACCGTCATTTCTTAACGAATGTAATATGGACCGATGAGAGTACTTTTACTCGGAACGGCATCTGGAATCGGCAAAACCTCCGGTACTGGAGTTTGGAAAATCCACACGTGTTCCGAGAATCTGAACACCAGTACAGATTTTCTCTCAATGTGTGGGCTGGTATCCATGATAATAATATTATCGGCCCTGTTTTTATTGACGGCACTCTTACAACGGAAAAATTTTTGGATTTATTAAGTGGTCCTGTTGCCGAGTACACTGACCAACTGCCTTTAGCCGTTCATCGCAAGTTATGGTACCAGCTGGACGGTGCGCCTCCACATTCTGTGATAGCTTCCAGGGAGCGTCTCACAGAAATGTTTGGGCAGCAATGGATCGGTCGATTCGGACCTGTACGGTGGCCACCACGATCTCCGGACCTCACTCCCATGGATTTCTTTTTGTGGGGGTACATTAAGGGTGAAGTGTATGCCTCAGAGGTAAATACAATTGTTGAACTAAAAAATAGAATTATTTTAGCATTTCACAAATTAAAGTGCTTAGCGACGGACAGTGATCTAATTAGAAAAATAAATAACAATCTTCTCCGTCGGTATGATTTGTGCATTAATGTGAATGGAGGACACATCGAGAATTTAAAAATTTAGTGTTTTTTTTGTTGTGATTGTTTTGTGCGCGTACTTCAAAACCTTACCTAACATAAAAGCCGCCGCCCGCGCCACTGCCGGCGTCGGGTCGGACGCCCGCCTCGACACGAGATAACACACGCCGCGCGACGTTGCCACTTTTGCTACCCAGGTATCTAAGTTCAGTCAACTTTATTTACAAAGGCTGTTGCGTTTTACTCTAATTTGTAAGCTATTTAGTTTGTTTGAAAAAAACAAATTCTTGTTTTTGGCGCTTTTTATTTTTAGACCGTATTGAATTAATACTAAACACCTATAGTTACGTACTGTAATTTAAAATCCCCTCTGTCATATCAACTCTGTATGTGAGAACAGGTTCACTAATGTTTCACCAAAACTACATTGACAAATTTTTAGTTTACAACCAACGTTTCGTATACTATTTATTTCACAACTAACTCATTCCGCAAATGTTTTATTTTATAAACACTCGCTTCACAAACATTTATTTGGCAAATGCTTCTCTTTACAAATGTTACGGATGATATTTAATCATTTATACATTTTTCATTTAATATTTTTTTCTTTTGGAAAAATAACGTTTATACAAAATATCATTTTATGATACACTAGCGACTGCATTAAAATCCGTTGCGTAGTTTAAAAGATCTAAGCTTTCAGACAGCGGGAGTGACTTTGTTTTATACTATGTAACGATTTTCTAAACCAGTCACAAAGTGATCATGACGGTATTCACTATTTGGGTCAAATCAATTTCAGGCAAGTATTTTTTTCTATTATAATCTAGTCGTTTCTGGCACTCGCCGGCCGCTGCCGCGGCACCGCTCGCTTCGCTCGCTCGGCTCGTGCGTAGAGGGTCACAGTTTTAACCTAACCTAACCGAACCATTTTTTTTTAAATAATTAACCTAATGTAACTAGTTCGGTTCCGGGTAGCCTACTAAAAATAATCTCTTTATTTCTACTATTAGCGCAAGTCGTTTCTGGCACCCATATTTTGTGTAAAAGCAATTTTTTTCTATATAATCTAAGCGTTTCTGGCACTCGCCGGCCGCTGCCGCGGCACCGTTCGCTTCGCTCGCTCGGCTCGTGCGTAGGGGTCACAGTTTTAACCTAACCTAACCTAACATTTTTTTTTTTAATAATTAACCTAATCTAACTAGTTCGGTTCCGGGTAGCCCATTAAAATAATCTCTTTTTATCTATTAGCGCAAGTCGATGAAAGAATGAGTTTCATTTTTAGGAAATTGCGTAATGATAAGTCAATATGTAAAACGTTTTTATTCCAAACTTTGTTTTATGAGATAAAATGAATGTAAAATGAATTGCTTGTTAAATAACACGTTATTAAACAAAAGTTTATCTGGTGATTATTTTGTAAAGTGAATTATTTGGCAAACTTGTTTTTGTATAATGATGAAATGACAAATCATGTTTTTGCCAATCGTTGTTTGTCAAGTAAAAGTTTGTAAATTAATTTTTGGTGAACTGACAGGGCACCGTGAGAACAATGTAAAAAACACTTTTTTACAAAAAAAAAAAACAACCGACTTCAAAAAAAAAAAACACTACAAAGTGATAAATAACTTTAATTTCGGAAGTCGGTGTCGTGTATTCGCATTTTCGTTTTTTGACACCGACTTCCGAAATTACAACATAGGTCCAGCAATGGACTGCGTTAGGCTGATTTGATTGGTTGGCACTAATGGTATGAGAGATAATATATTTGTCGAAACCATGTTTAATTTCGTTATCATTTATAGTAAAATCATTTAAAAATGACAACTTTACTTTTGACAACTGCTTTTCTGGGATGCATGAAGAAGCCTCCTCGTGTAGCGCAGTTTGTTCCGCCAGTTACTCAACTGGACCGAGCGCTCGGCGCATCCTGGACAGTCACACCCAACACCTTATTTGACTGGCCAATTCTTCTCTTGCGGTGGTAAGGCTAACGCCCGCCTGGTTTGCGACCACCCTCCCACCGGAGTCGAAGTCCGTCAAGCAGCCTGCTGTGTTTCGTCGGTGCGTGGGAGTTCTAGTGCCTTAGGCATCTTCTGGGCACGCTCGTTCCCTCATAGACCTCATCCATCGCTTTCCATCAGGCGTGATCGAGGTCAAGAGCGGGCCCATTCAGTAATAAAAAAAAACTTTACTTACGTGAAAAAGAAATGAATTGATTGTAGTAGAACCAGGGTAACCGACATAGCCGGAAGAATTGACAAACTTAATTAATCTGTCAAGCGCCGCTAATGAGACACAATTGATTTTCTATTGTTTCGTCGCCGATCGGCAAACCGCGACGCTTGAGCGGTTAATTAACAAACAATAGAAGTGGCAGTGAGTAGAGCACATTGCTCGCAGAACCAATGGCCGATGGAGCCGAAAGGTTCTGGAGTGGCGACCGCGTACCGGAAGACGCAGTTGGAAGGCCCACAAGGTGGACCAATGCCGATGGCCTGGTGATGACAACAGGAATCCGCTGGATGCAAGAAGCACAGAACCGGTGGAAGTGGCGATGCTTGGGGGAGGCCTATGTCCAGCAGTGGACGTCTTTCGGCTGAAATGATGATGATGAAAATTACTCATAATATTGTTAATACTGGTCATCAATTGTGATATAGGTGTTTACTGAACCAATCTGGCGCATGAGAATTAATGGGCCAGTTTATATGACCCGTAAAGTTGCCATATTCAACAAACAAATATGATATATTGCTGTAAAAACATACCAGATAAACAAATTCACTTCAGCATTTGTCACAATTAGTAATGTTGTACGAGTATTAACACGGTTGAAAACCAAAGCGTTTGACAGCTGACCGAAAAGAACGGAGCTAAGCGAGGAATGACAAGAACAGGTGAACGATAAAACCGAAGCTAGGCTAGGAATGACAAACTAAGCGAAGAGGAGTCGAGTTAAACGAGGAAACATAAAGCACTTTTACATCACTTTTCTCCACTTAAACAGGCGATCAAAGAGGAAATTAGGGTAAATCCCTGAATGGAGTCCATTTTACTCGATCACGATAGAAAGAGTTGCAAAAAAACACAAAATGGCCGAACGCTGACGGTAAAGGAGGAAATAAGGGCGAAATGCTCCTCAATTAGGTCACTGAGCAGTTGGGTTTAGAAGATCCAGTCATGGCTTAAGCTTTCAAATACAAAATAGCCTATGGGGCATGGTTTTAATTACCTAATCATAACCGACATTATCGTCTGCCTAGTCTGTTCTCAACTATATTGGGTCGGCTTCCAGAGGGACTTGTGGCTGAGTGATAACAGCCGCACGGGTAGATCGATCAGATTAAGTTACGCTTGCCGCGGTTGGTCTGTGGATGGGTGATCCTCTTTACATACCAAGACCTCTCCGTGCCTCGGAAAGCAGCAGCAGCAGTCATTCGTGGATCTTTGACTGTCGTTACGGGTCGTCAGAAGCCCAAAAGTTTGACAACCAGACTTACCAAGGTCGAGTATCGTATTACCCGCCGACTCCAACATAGTTGGGAAAAGGCTCGACAGATGATGATGATTGGGTCGGCTTTCAGTCTTACCGGTTGCAGCTGAATAACGCAGCTACTCTTATCGGCCTCAAAACCAAAATAGATGCTCTTGTAGAACGTAACCATTTTCTGACAATCACGCGAGAACTATCGCGTATAGCTGTACTAGGGTTTTGGACAAAATCGGAGGTAATCTTTATTTTTTAATATAATTTCACGAAATGTTTATAACCATCAGCGGCCCCTTGTCAATGTCACTCAACCACCAAACCACCAAAAGATCCTTGCAGCAGTGTAGGTACCCATTTTGGGTCATCCGAGCATAATCAGCCTATAGTGATCCATTGCTGGGACACAGGCCTCCTCTTAGTGAGAGGGAGTGGGCCGTAAACCACCACGCGGGCCCAGAGTGGGTTGGTAGATATCACATGTCTTCAAATTTTTGGTTCTAGGACATGCGCGGTTTCCTCACGATGTTGTCCTTCTTGGACATACTGATTTTACGATGTTTTCGTTCACCGTTTTGAGAGCAGTGGTGATGAAATAATTTACACAAAGTAATGCGCCTGTCTGGGTTCGATCGTACGACTTCAACTCGTAAGTCGCAGCCGTTGCCACTGGGTCACCACTGCTCACCGTCATCCGAGCGTCTTGCTATAAAATAAAAGATTCTTCTATTTAATTCGATGACGATTTTTTTAGACGCATGAAGAAGCCTCCTCGCGTAGCGCAGTTTGTTCCGCCAGTTACTCAACTGAACCGAGCGCTCGCATCCTGGACAGTCACACCCAACACCCTATTTGATTGAACAATTCTTCCCTTGCGGTGGTAGGGCTAACACCCGCCTGGTTTGCGACCACCCTCCCACCGCAGTCAAGCAGCCTGCTGTGTTTCGTCGATGCGTGAGAGTTCCAGTGCCTAAGGCATCTTCTGGGCACGCTCGTTCCATAATAGACCTCATCCTTAGCTTTCCATCAGGCGTAATCGAGGTCAAGAGCGGGCCCATTCACCAATAAAATAAAATATAAGTGACATTCAGGCGGTCGACTCTGTAAAAATCTCACTGTGAAAACTTAGGTGAAGTGTTGTGATTCCACCTGATGCTAGTCATCGACGACCTTCAGTCTCATAACGTTCAAGTTGCAAAATAACATATGGTAGCAAAAAGTTCAAATCTCATAAGACCCAAGTCTTGAAACCTCCTAGTTGCAAAATATCTACATCTCAAAACGTTCAATTGACAGCTCTCACATTACTCCTAAGTTTTCAAACAGATCATAGGGGCAATTCTCGTAATTTTAAGAACGTTCACAGTCTGATCTCAGTCTCAATCTGTCAAAAATGCCTAGCTAATTTCCCTACATTTTGACAAGTTTTTGACATTTCTTTGTCGCTGAGATGTGACTGCGACTAGATTTTGAACATTTTAAATTACGAGAATTGGCCTTAAGATCAACAGACCGGCAGCCACAACTGCACTTCTGCGATATTTTGTCCAGCAGAGTTCACCTTTGAAACGATGGCAAACGACAAATTAGCCAGCCAGTTAGAATTTTAGTGTCGTTGATGTGACGGAAAAGCTCCTTTGCCTTTGTCACAGAGTACTTTTTGATAGGCCTTTGTCGCATCTTTTTGAAGGGAAATTTTGACAAAACGTTTTCTATCAATATTAAGTATCTATTCATTTGTGAGTTTGTATGTAGGGAGTCATCTTCGGTACTACTGATACGATTCAGATAATTCTTTCAACAATGGGAAGCTACTTGGTATTGCCGACTGTAATTGTCTACTATAGTATAACCCATACTATCACACTAATATAAGGCAAAAGTTTGTGAGTGTGTATATGTGTGTGTGTTTTAAATATATTTGTTACCTCTTCACGCTTAAACCGCTGAAGCGATTTAGATGAAATTTAGTACAGAGATAGTTTGAGTCCCGGGAAAGGACATAGAATAGTTTTTATCCCGATATACCCACGGGAAACTTATGCGGGTGAACCGCGGCTTGTATGTCTGTTACTCAATCACGCAAAACGGCTGAACGAATTTGAATGAAATTTGGCACACAGATAGCTTATAACCTGGATTAACATATAGGATACTTTTTATCTCGGTAGTAAGTTCCCGTCAGATAATTTCCAACCTCCACGCGGGTGCAGCCGCGAGCAAAGCATATATTTTATGTTAAACCAAGAAATTTCACGCGGACAAAGTCACGGGCAAAAGTTAGCGGAACATAAAGTAAGATGGCGGGTCTTTTATTAGACTTACTTATCAAACTTAATTCTAGCATAGTGGCACTAAAGTTTTACGACTTTATTGCAGTTTTCGTTATGAAGCAAGCAGGGGCAGTTTTAAGTATCTTGTGTAATAACTTATGTAATCTTCTTGTTCATTTCCTTTAAAACTTTATAATAGAAACATTTTTATGGGTATAAACTCAAATTGGCCAAAAACCTAATACGTATGCTAAGAAACAAACAGTGCATTTATCCGTGAAAATTAAAGTGATTTCTCCTTTTAAGCTAAATATCAATTGCCATGCCCCTAGCGCGCGGCTACAAATCGATAAAATAATACCTACAATAAATAAGCAGGAGCAATCGTTGTATCAGATGGTTTATAACCAGGGTTAACCCATGAGATACTTTTTATCCTGATATTCCCACGGGATCGAAACTTATGCGGGTGAAACCTCGGGGCGCAGCTAGTAGTATCCAATGCAAAAAGATTTCTTCGAGTCCGACTTTTAGTTCCAGAGATTGGCACGTTTACACAAAAAACAAAACACTTCAGCTTTATTATACCTATAGAAGATAAGTTCCATTCCTACCGAATTTTTTTCGTCTCAATATTTTTCCCGCCCTTTATTTTCAAGAAAAAACCTGCACATAAGATAAACTGAATTTTCCGCAAGGCGAGCGTGTTTAAACGTTTTCCTATCAGCGATACGCACCCATTAAGCGATATTTATCTAGCTATTACGACGCCATATTGTATCCTGTTACACGAACCCGTTTTAGGCCGTGGAGATTGAATTTCGTTCGTGTAACAGGGGTTTATTCCGGTTTATGGTGATCTGCCGTCGGCTTTACATGTTTATTTGTTTATTTGGGAGTAATTAAATCTTGTAATGACTTAATTACGCAAGTTAATGCCCCGATGGTATCGTAGTCGTAAGCGCGACTGCTTTGCGTGCGGCCGTGGGTTCTGGCTTTTCCATCAGGAATTTCTTAGTAACAGTCCGGAGTTTGGAAGTGTGCGGTTTGATACCCCGTGCCTCAGAAAAAAAAACCTCGCAATTATTTCTACATTGGGAGAGAGCCTCACGTCCCATCCGCCACGGGAGACGCTCCGGGCGTCGGGAGCCGCGTGACGACTTCCGGCCACCGTATGCGCGGGCCTGCGGACGGAGAGTAATGGGTAGCTCACCGTCCGATCAGGACCAGGCCCGTGCCGGACGGCACGTACGTGTTCCACGCGCGCCTCAAAGAGATGTCAGCAAAAAGGAACTGGCCTGCCAGGGCCGAAGCCTGCCGGGGGTGCGGGATTGTCCGAAAGGGTTACTGCTACCCCGGAACATAAAGGGCTAAGGAAGGAACACGGAAGGGTTTTAATCAGTAAGAGTCTGACACTCCCTTCCGCTCCACCCAGAGCGGGAGGGGTCATTTGATTTCCCATCCATAAAAAAAGGGTCTAGAATTATATGCTGAATTAATAGTTTCAGTTTGCGCGTCGATGTATGCCACCCAGTATTATGAAGACGATTCATATTTCCTCGTCTTTTATCAACTATGTTGGGGAAGCTATTTAACACTAAGAGCCTTCCTCGAGAATTGGGCTATCAAATGCAAAAATTTTTTTTTCAAATCCGACTGGTAGTTCCAGAGATTAGCGCGTTCAAACGTTTCAAACTCTTCAGCATTATTACTATAGATACTAGTATAGAAGATAACTTTCAGGATGGGACCACCACCGAAAATTAAAAAAGAAACTGTACCATACAGTTTGGTGGTGTTTATATTGCACTTTTGTGTGGAATAGCCGTTATTTCATGCTCTGATATTATAAGTATAGATTATAGATTGAGAAATCTCACCAATTGGATGGTACTGCTTTACAACGACGTGTCGTTAACTGCATGTCAATAAATGTTCAAAATCTAGTCGCGATCTCATCCCATCATCAATCATTGTGAAAAACTTCACAAAAATTTAGATGAATAGAGGTATTTTAGACAGATTTTGACTGAGATTAGAATGCGAATATAGAGGTATGAGGAGCAGGATGCAAAGTTCACCCATCCTCTATAGAAAAGGGAGGATCCGACCAGACGGGCGTTGTATCTGGTGGGCAACTGCCCGACGATTAATTGCGCGGTAAACTTTCATTCCCAAAAATACGGGTATTGTTCCTCTTATCACAGTGCAAGAGATAATACATATGTGCTCCCAAACACACAACAATTACAAGAATTGACAAGTTTTCTCGGATACACTAGAGTTGTAATGTTATTTCTTTAAACATCACTTCGAAATTCGAAGGTGTCTTGTTGCGGATCCGCGATGATTTACTTTGAAAACAAATGAGTAGGTACGCTTTCAAATTGTGTGCGCTCACTTGAGTGAGGTTCCAAATGAACTGTACAGAATAGCTCTGCAGTAAGCCAATTTTTCGTGGTTAAACAACTAAATTAGACATAGAATTGAGAGATAGAGTTGAGACAAAGGTTAGAAAACGTTCTTCAAAATTCCGATTCCGGAGTAGGTACCCGCCCTTTATACCTACGTAAAACCTGTGGTAAAACTGAGGGGCAATTCTCATAATTTTAAGAACGTTCACAGTCTGATCTCAGTCTCAATCTGTCAAAAAATACTTCTAATTTCCCTACATTTTGACAAGTTTTTGACAAATTTGTTTGTCGCCGAGATGAGACTGCGACTAGATTTTGAACGTTTTAAATTACGAGAATTGGCCTCCTGATTAACAGACTCCCGCCATCGATCCATGTCTGAAAATACTATTATATCTATCCCTCTGGGAAATATACACAAAAGTGTGTATTATACGACCATATTTTTCTAAACAAACTAATGCAGTGGCTCCTGTACAAACAATTTGTCTACCGCACTCCGCCATTTGTCACGCCGGGCAGCGCTATCGTTATGACGCGTCACGTCAATTTGACTGATTCAAAGCGTGACGCCACATGACAGAGGAGAACAGAAGGTTCACTATACGTACAACCGCAAGAGTTAATTTGAGACCCGAGCGACCCCTCCCGACCCCCGCGCTATTACCGCCCTCGCCATCGACGTTACGTCATCCGAGCGAAGTTCAAGTTAATTCTTGCGGGTTGTACCCAAACCCTTGGCCACAAGCTACACACTCAAGCAACACGTTTCTTGTGATAGCAACTGATGAGAAAATGTATCTCGTGGGCAATTGCCCGATGATTGATATCGGGATGTTGTATATAAATGCTACTTGCGTGATAAACTTCGCTTGCACGATGTAGGATTTTGCGGGAGACCAGTAAGTATAATGCGTGAATGCGGCGTTGTAGATGCTGCCAGTTTCGTTTTTAGATCACCGCCGAAATCCAACATCGATCAGTTCACTAATGAATCCATTTTTCACTTTGGATTCATGTGTCCAGTTCAGACGGGTCACTTCGAGTTAAAGACACTGAATGGACTTTTCTTCTTTTCCATTTCAACCTTCTGTAATAATTATGCTACTCATGTATTTTGTGGCGGCATCGACACAATATTATTCATCGTTACGATGTCAAAATTTCAAAGTCGTTTCAAAAGGTAAATATAGGTACCTAATGTTTTTGTTTTTGGTAGTTATTTTTTTTGTCCCATAGTTAAAGGATTTAGCTTGTAATAGTTTGATAGCTCTATTTATTTCAATTCAGTACCATACGAGATATATAAACAAAGTACCTACTAAGTTTAAAAAAATATCATTTGAATACAAGTCAATCTGCCTGGCCTTTTCCCAACTATATTGGGGTCGGCTTCCAGTCTAACAGGATGCAGCTGAATACCAGTATTTTACACGGAGCTACTGCCTATCTGACCTCCGTAACACAGTTACTGGGTTATACGATTTCCCTTAGTAAGACTGGTTGTCAGATACCACCTGGTTGTCAGGTTTTGTATTTTTTTCTGAACGGCCATAAGGTCTGCTATAAGCCATTTCAAGGTTATCCATTAATTATCGGACACCCTGTATAGGTACTTGGGTACGCAGTCGATTGAGGGCTCCAATAATATTTACTTGATATCATAAAGAGCCTGCTGCCTACATAAGTGCTTGGGGGAGGCCTATGTCCAGCAGTGGACGTCTTTCGGCTGAAATGATGATGATGATGATGATCATAAAGAGTAAAAAAAAAGACGGGTTGCACTCCGGGAGTGCCGGCAGAAGTGAAAACTTGAATATTAACGTTGAAATAAATCAATTATGAATTGAATTAATATAACTAATTTTTTTTCACTAGTTCTGCGTCACTTTTTTCATTAATAGATGCACTTTGTTCAATTTCCATATTTTAAACACTTTATATACACGAATTTTACGAATACACAGCAGTGTGGCTACTACACAGACGGTCGAGCCATCAGCTGTCCATCCATCCATCCACATCCACGTCCACCATCACCGTCACCGTCACCGTCACCGTCCCCGTCACCGTCCCCGTCACCGTCACCGACACCGTCACCGTCACCGTCACCGTCACCGTCACCGTCACCGTCACCGTCACCGTCCCCGTCACCGTCCCCGTCACCGTCACCGACACCGTCACCGTCACCGTCACCGTCACCGTCACCGTCACCGTCAACGTCACCGTCACCGTCACCGACACCGTCACCGTCACCGTCACCGTCACCGTCACCGTCACCGTCACCGTCACCGTCACCGTCACCGTCACCGTCCCCGTCACCGTCCCCGTCACCGTCACCGACACCGTCACCGTCACCGTCACCGTCACCGTCACCGTCACCGTCACCGTCACCGTCACCGTCACCGTCACCGTCACCGTCACCGTCACCGTCACCGTCTGTCCGTCCGTCTGTCCGTCCGTCCGTCCGTCCGTCCAGCCATCCATCCATCCATTATCGTGTCTCACTTGGTTCACTTCGGTTGGCGCCGCCGCCGTAGAAAGAGGGGGGGGGGGGGGGGGGAATCTCTCCTGACGGTCACGTGTCCTGACGCGAGTTTAAAATTTTTTCCCCATACAAAAAGTGTGCAACGCCGCTAAACTGAAAAGCTAAAAACAAGCCCATTTTAAATTAAATAAAAGTTGGAAGCAGGCGGGACCCATTTGAGTTTGAAAATAGAAAAAAGGTATGGGTCCCGCCTGCTTCCAACTTTTATTTAATTTAAAATGGGCTTGTTTTTAGCTTTTCAGTTTTTTTTTAACTTAAGTTTTTTACCGCAGTCGGGTTTTTTGATTTTTTAAATTTATTTTTTTTATTTTATTTTTTTTAGTTATGAGTTGTAAATCCCACTTAAGTGTGATAGTTTCCCTTTAAACTTCGTAATATATAGGTACTACTGCCGCGTTTAGTTGGTAAAGGGGGGGGACACTTGATTCTAACGAAAATTGGTACAGAGGCCAGCACATCAAGTTACCCCAATCTGTCAAATTTTCCCAATTGAATATGAACCTTATTACTTTGTAGTAAAGTTGAAAATCTATCAAAGAAATTTGACAGATTGGGGTAGCTTGATGTGCTGGCGTCTGTACTTTAAAGCTTGATAAGTCACGAACGGTTTACTTAATCAAAAAACGGTCTTCCCAAACTACTGATATTTTTGAAAGACCTATCCAACGATACCCCACTTGACATAGTTTCTTGACTTTCATTTTTTTCATTTTCACAATATGGCGTCTAGTAGTCGCCATATTGAATTTTCATTAACGTCATGTCTTTAGTGACACTCGCCGGACTAAGAGGAATCGATTGACGTGTGAATCATAAAAATCGGCCCAGGCGTTTGGTCTGTATAGTGCTTCAAAGGAACATACAAACATACATACATACATAGGCTGATAAACACATTACCACTCCTTTGCGTCGCGCAGTCGGGTAAAAATAAACTACCTATCTACATTCAATGAGCTACGAACTAATTAAAAACTTAAAATAATTTACAGCCAGTCCGCTTTACATGCATTTGCATTTAATAAACTGGCAAGTGGGCACGGAGGTTTTAATGTGAATAAATTAAAAATAAAATATGCCCCGAGCTTTTCTTTGTGGGGAAAGGGAGACCATTTTTTCCAATTACACTTTTTTCAGGACAAGGCTTGAGAACTTGGTTAGTGATATCTTGATTCAATGTTTCTCATTTATATAACTACTAGCTTCAGCTCGCGACTTCGTCCGGGTGAAATGTCTTGCTACCTCGTCCCACCCCGTCGCATCGCATCGCCCGCCCGCGCTTTTGTTTCTTTTTCGCTTACCGTTCTACTGATTGAGTATGTGATTGTCGGAGAACGAGGAGGACTGACCTACCGTGATACAGTTTTTACTAGTACGGAGGTCAGTATGAATTACTCTCTAACAACCATATACGTTAGTCATTCGTTATGAGATCTATGTTATTCTTATTTATCTTTATTCTTTTATATATATATTATATTTTCCTAAGGTTGTTATTGTGCTGCTAGAAATAAATGTTTTTGTTTGTTTTGTGTTTGTTTGTTCTTTCTGCCTTTTTTTTCTTTCTTTAGGGGCTGTAGCGTGATGTTAAATAGCCTATAGCCTTCCTCACGTATTAGGCTATCAAATACAAATCCGACAGGTGGTTCCAGAGATTGAAACCGCTCAAACAAACTCTTCAACTTTATTATTTAGTATAGATGTAGGAATGGAACGTTGATGAATGCATGATTGTTTGAAAGAGCTAAATGCTAAGGTGTAAGTGAGACAGATGACATATGCCAAAGACGTATGCTTGGGATGACGTACTTAAAAAGGTAGAATGACAGTTAGCTTTTGAATGACGGAGTCCCTTTAAGGGGGATAATGCCGCCGCGGGAGACGCTCCGGGCGTCGGGAGCCGCGTGACGACTCCCGGCCACCGTAGGCGCGGGCCTGCGGACGGAGAGTAATGGGTAGCTCACCGTCCGATCAGGACCAGGCCCGTGCCGGACGGCGCGTACGTGTTCAGCGCGCGCCTCAAAGAGATGTCAGCATAAAGGAAGGGGCCTGTTAGGGCCGAAGCCTGCCGGGGTTGCGGGATTGTCCGAAAGCGGGGTTACCGCTACCCCGGAACACAAAGGGCTAAGGAAGGAACACGGATGGACGGACAGACTAGATGGACCGATGTCGGCGACCTTAAAAGGTGGCTGAGATAGACTGGATGCGGAAGGCGGAGTACAGGATGTTGTGGCGCAGTCTGGGAGAGGTCTATGTCCAGCAGTTGACTGCGATAGACTGAGTTGATTGAAAGAGATTTTGCCTTTAGTGATGCCTAAATACAGTTATTACCGATACGATAGAAGAAAATAAAAACTCAAAGCATTTATTTCAACATTAATTTGGTGACCCAGACGTGATATCTGAGGCGAGAAGCGTAGCTAACACCTACCTACCGACGAGACTCCAACACATCGATCACTAATTAAGTCGTGATCGATGCTCCAACAAGAACAAGAACAACGCATCTTTCTTAGTCGACGAATTCTGCAACTTCTGCAAGTCATTGCACACCGGCCGCCTCGGACAACGAACCAATTACGGGCACTTTTGAACTGTCAAGGAGTCGGCCAGTCAGAAATATAAAGCTAGATGCCCATTCCGAAGAGTAGTAGGTTCCTCTGGAGAAAAACGGGCAAGAAACTCCACGGACACTCTTTTCAATAAAAAAATTGGTACAAAAATATTGGTAACATCAAGTACCCTTGTACTTGATGTTACCAATATTTTTGTGACTTAGCACCTGTACCTACTAACCCTACTTGTACGTAGTTTCAAACGGATTATTCTTGCAGTTTCAGCATAAAGGTTGAGTCGCTAAGTCTTTTATATGCAAAAGTGAACTAGTGTATGATAAGAGTGCAAATTGTATGGAAACACACGGATGGGAATGAAGGAGCAGGCGCGTTGCTCGACATCTTCTAAATCCTAGAGCATTAATTATAAATACTCTGAAGACTTCCAGAGCACGATCTGCGCCTACATCTATTTACAGTACTTTCATCTCACGAAGCAACGCGCGCTTTACTTGTGTTAACCAAGTGTGCAAACACGCTGTGAATGTGTGCGTGGAGATAAGTACTCGCCTCTAGTTCAATCAGCTCTTTACCGAACTTCGTAAAAATCTACCTACTACGTCAACATGTTGTGTTTAAAGGATAGCATAAACAGCCTATAATGTTCCCACTGCTGAGACACAGGCCTCCTCTCTTCAACAGGGAGTGGGCTGTAATAGATCACGCGGGTGCAGTGCGGATTGGTAGATGTCACATGTCTGCTCACGATGTTTTCCTTTACTGTTTTGAAAGCAGTGGTGTTGAAATTATTTACACAAAAAAAAGCGCCTGGCTGAGTTCGAAACCACGATCTACAAATCGTAAGTCAGGGCCTTTACCACTGGGCTAGGATACCGGTCAAGCACCGCGCGTCGCCTATTGGCGACGAAACAATAGACAATCAATTGTGTCTCATTAGAGGAGCTTGAGAGATTAAAATGAATATAAAGACAAGCGTGCACGTCCAAACCGCTGCACCCGTATGTTCCTAGACACATGTAGGACAAGTGAGCACGCGTGCCCTCCGTACTGCGCGTCGGATTATCACGAGAGAACAGCAGCTCATTCGATCGTTGTCTGACAACTATAAGATGCAAGTGGCTTTGCAAGGCAAGCACAGTGTTAGCGCGAGGTAAGAGCATGCTAGTTAACCTTTTAAGCGCTTGCCTAAATATCAAGCGCGGCTACAAATCGATAAAATACACAAAAGTAAGGAAATACAATAAATACGGAGGAGCAATCGTTGTATCGATTAAAAAATAGTCAACATTTTTTATCTCTATTTAATAATGGTTTTAGTTGTACTACCACGCAGTTAATAGGACGAAAAAATCGTGCATGTTCTCTGTCGCAGAAATACGACACGAGCGATAGGGGCACGGAAACATGTGTCGCATAAATGCGACACAAGCGGTCAAAAGGTTACAGAAATTTGACAGATTGTAGTAGCTTGATGTGCTGGCGTCTGTAGATATCGTCGCTAAACTAAGTGACGTAACTGATTAGAAGCATATTTTACAGTACAGTATTACTACTATTTAATTGTTATCGAGTTAATATTGTTTTAATAATAAATATTTTATTAATAATAATTAACTATTTATTATTTATATAATAATAAATAGTTTTTACGAGACTAAATCACGGCAAATTATATCACGTTTTTTAATTTAATAATTTGACCATATTAATATTCGATATTGTTGGCCTAAATGAAGAAGTAACATGGTTTGAATACGTGGTTAAAATATTGCCAATGAATTAAATTTCAGCCTGTACATACAAAACAAATCGGAATAAGTATCTCCTTAGTAATATTATGAACACCTACACAATAAGTAGGTAGTAATATTAATAAAAACAAGGAGCTCCGTCATTGTAGAGTTTTCAATGCATTTAAATTGACTTATTTATTCGAGCTGCCATGTTTACTCAACTTTTCTACTTATTTCTGTTATTAGCAGTCCCTCTGTTATAAAAAATGTCTGCTGTTTTATAAATCATTTCACTTTTTTTTTGAGAACAATGTTTAAAATCTCATTAGGAACTTGATAAATAATGAGAAGTTTTAACATAAAAAATATAATTTAGTCAAGGCGAAGATGGCGGATCCACATCGAAGGGTCGCTTCTCGAAGTTGTGAAGGAGTATGTCTACCTAGGGCAAGTCATCCAGCTCGGTAGACACAACTTTGAGAAGGAAGCTGACAGAAGGATCCAGTTGGGTTGGGCAGCATTTGGAAAACTTCGTCAAGTCTTCTCGTCGCATATCCCGCAGTGTTTGAAGACTAAGGTCTTCAACCAGTGCGTCCTGCCCGTCATGACATACGGTGCTGAAACGTGGACGCTGACGGTCGGGCTGGTCCACAAATTCAAGGTCGCTCAGCGAGCTATGGAGCGAGCTATGCTCGGAGTCTCTTTGAAGGATAAAATAAGGAATGAAATTATCCGGAAAAGAACCGGAGCGACCGACATAGCTTGCAGAGTAAGCAAACTGAAGTGGCAGTGGGCTGGCCATGTCTGTCGAAGGACTGATGGCCGGTGGAGCAGGCGAGTCCTGGAGTGGAGACCGCGTATCGGCAAGCGTAGTGTGGGACGCCCCCCAGCTAGATGGACGGACGACCTAAGGAAGGTGGCTGGGGTGGACTGGATGCGGAAGGCGGAGGACAGGGTGCTGTGGCGCAGTCTGGGAGAGGCCTATGTCCAGCAGTGGACTGCGATAGGCTGAGTTGATTGAAGATGGCGGGACGAGTTTAGCTCCTACCGAAAGGATAGCTAGCCGACAAGGTGTTTATTTACTCATTGAGCACAAAATCCGTAGTTACGGCCGAAATTACGAGCGTTTTCTAATCAGTATCAATTACTTACGCATATAAGGTTACTTACAATCAACTGGTTTAATAAGCCGTTTAGTTAACCGACTAGTTAGACTTGGGGACATCCTAACTTTAATATTATAAATGCGAAAGTAGGTTTGTTTGTTTGTTACGTTTTCAAGCCTAAACCACTGAACCGATCATCCTGAAATTTTGCATATACTTACGTTGTCAGGTGTACAGAAACGGACATAGAGTACCTTTCATCCCGAAAAAAAGTGCTGTTCCCGAGGAAAACAACAATAACGTTTTTATTATAATAGATGGCGCCACGTGTCTATTGAACTTTGTCACATTATTTAATTCTGAGGCGGTACGAAGTTTGCCGAATCAGCTAGTACCTAATCTATAGAAATGTATCTTGTCTCAGCTATTTTCTTTGCGGGGCATTCTTGATCGCCTGTTTTGTGGTTGTTCGGTTTTTTAAATCGCATACATGTTGCACAATGTGACGGTTCAGCATGTTTAGTGCACTCATTCAAACATCATCAATATACAGGGTGTTACGGAAAAGGTATATCAATACAAACGGGTTGAAGAGTGTATCTGGTCTAGAATCTCTGTACAAAATTTCAGCTCAAAAGCATTAACTTTGAAAATGCTTAATATTTTTTTTAATATTAAAAACAAAATTCCCTTGTTTTCACAAGTATCTTTTTATTTTGAAGTTTAGTCTTTCAAAACCTCTCGATAGTTCCTCATAAAGACCTAGGTTCACCTTTCAAAATAACAAGTTTTAAAGTAGAATTTACTTCCATGCATCCAGAAAGAAACACATGAAACGAAACCAAAGGCTTCAACCACAACGTCTGGCAATGCCACGGACGAACGAAACGTTTTCAAAATGGCGCCTTTGAGCATTTGGCGCTTTGTAACGTCACAAAGGTACGCATACTGTCTGTAATTACAGAAGCGTCCTTTGCCAGCATTTTGCATGCTCGAAATAACGTATTTTAATTTTCGAAAATGAAATGCCGAATTTTCGTTTGAAACTGTTTTAAGAATTGAATATTTTAATTATTTTATTAATGAGGTACCTATGAAACGAATTCGTTAAGTAGGTATTTAATTTTATGCAATTAAAATTTTTAATTGAATACTTGATGGATATAATAATAAGGATGTTAATTGATTGCCTTATAAGGCTTTATGCCCGGTTTTGGTCCAAAATGTTTTATTTTTCTGATAGAAAATGATTATTTTAACAAGATGGATTCAAACTGACTTCATGGACTCAAATAAGAAATTGCACGCGAATGCTTCCAGTGAGTACCTACACCCCTACATCCTAAGTAACCGAAACCGTTTGTCGCGCGTATACGCGATTACGCTGTCGTTTTCCTCGAGTTGATTGATCGTGCGAGTATGTCATGTACCTACCAAGGTACATAAATTTATAAACGAGCATGACGTTCCCTTCTACTTAGGACGCAGCCTGTTACTCCAAAAGTCAGTTGAGCTCGAGATGCACCTTACAAAATAGCAGTCGAATCATGTCTGAGTCTTATACACCTTTGTACCTAGTACAAAGGCGGTTTAGACTTAGACCGCAGACACCCCTAAAGCCGTTGACAGTTCCTTTCACGAGGATTTATTAAGCTCCAGTATTGCTTGAGATTACATCTTCTACAATTTCTGGAAAACTTTATCTTGTAAGCTTAATATTTCACGTCAGTAAATATGGTTAGCTATCGTTAAGGTGAATGTGCCATGGTAGACCGCGAAATTTAAATTTTCTTAAGTTTTTTGCAACTTGCAGATCAGTGTCAGGTTGTATCTTGATCAAAATATGATTCGCGACTATAAGAGGTACGTATTTACAGAATTATAATAATTAGAATCATTAATACATCTTTCTAAGTTAGATTTCTACCGTTAAGGACAAATCTCGTATGGAAAAGTGTTTATGGTAGAAATCTAACTTAAAGAGATATATTAATGATTCTAATGACTATAATTCTGTAAATACATGTCTAATATAGTCGCAAATCATATTTTGATCAAGATACAACCTGACACTGACCTACAAATTGCAAAAAAAGTAAGAAAATTTAAATTTCGCGGTCTATCACTGCGCATTCACCTTAAGAAAACGTACATGATACCTAATAATGTGACTATTAGGTACCGTCAAACGGGGTGAATAGGGATGCAGGGGTGAATCGGGACAAAACTTTAAAAGGGATTTTAACATTAAAATAATATAGTTTGTGGCCAAAAAGGTCCCTAATGTGTTGACTGTAATTTAATTAACGATTATTGACAACAAACTATATTATTTCAACGTTAAAATCCATTTTAAAGTTTCGTCCCGATTCACCCCCGCATCCCTATACACCCCGTTTGTAGGTATCATGTACATTATGGAAAAATATCAGAGGATGAAATAATGGCTATTCTACAAAAAAGTGCAATATAAACACCACCAAACTGTATGGTACAGTTTCTTTTTTAATTTTCGGTGGTGGTCATATCGCGAAAGTTATCTTCTATACGAGTATCTATAATAATAATGCTAAAGAGTTTGACATAACCGTCCCGCATGATGAGAACCTCGTGAAAGCTGAGAAAGATAAACAAATCAAGTATCTTGACTTGGCTCGCGAGGTTGTCGACATGTGGGATGTTGACTCAGCAATCATTATGCTGATAGTCGTTACAGCCAATGGATTGATAGCCAAGAGCCTCGACCCACACCTGAGGAGGCTCTCGTTGGGCAGCTGGATCGAGGGCTTGATTCAGAAAGCAGTACCTACTTCTGGACACGGCTCGCATTATCACGAGGTTCCTCTCTCTGGAGCCCTGACCGCCGGTAGCTTGGACCCTGTTCCCGATACCGGTAGGCTACTATTTTTTATATTTTTAAATGTTTTTATATTTCTTTTATATTCTAAGATTAAAAATATAATTTATGTGTAAATAGATAAATGAACGAAATAATAATGCTGAAGAGTTTGAAACGTTTGAACGCGCTAATCTCTGGAACTGCCAATCTGATTATATTTTTTTTTTGATACCCCAATTCTTGAGGAAGGCTATAGGCTATACCCGAATCTCTTTAAAGTGAGAGTGAACAGGCTTCTTCTGGGTAAGCTCGCTCCATCGTCGACTTTGTCTCTGTCACCTTTGACCTAGGCTAGAGTCAAGAGCAAGCCCATTTCAAATAAAAAAAAAAAAATAGGCTACCTAACATCACGCTAGGACTCTTAAGAGCCGCGTAAAAACAAAAAAAAAGTCAGAAAGAACACGAAGCAGAAACGAAGTAACAGCATACTATTAGATATTCTGTGGTAACAGCGCGAGCAGGCGATAAGATGCTACGGGGGTCGGGACAACAAGAAATTTCACGCGGACGAACTAACTAACTTTAGAAAACTACAAACAACAAATATTTATACAAAAAAAAAAAAAAACCACCGATTTAGACTTACTTAGAAACGTGTTTTTATTTTTTGTAAAAAAAAAAAACACTTTTTAGTTGTACCTACAAATTCATATAACACTACTTGCTATATGTATACCTAAATATCAGTGGTAGGAAGTTATTTATACATCATGAATAACAATAATAAGTGGCAAAAATTCGTATTATTGAAGCTAACTCAAAAACGACCCAAGCAAAGTTAATAAAACGTATAGGTACCGAATATTATATACATTAAAAAAATAAAAACATCCAAATTGAGAACCTCCTCCTTTTTTGAGGTCGGTTAAAAACGCAGTCAGTTCTCAAAAAGATACAACACCATCTGTCAACAATATCTAGAGGCAACAAGAACGCGCCATCTAATTTACAACAAATGAATCTCGGTCTCTAACTTCTTTCCTACAACGACGTTAGTACTAATGCAGGAAGATAGATGGCGCTAAAACCAAGTTTAATAATCTACTCGTTTGAGATTACAATCTAACAGGAAATCAGATGATTATAGAAAATGAGTAATAATAACTATTAATAGATACCACAATAGATTTATTATAACGTTATATTATTTACATATTGACTACAGCTACTTATTTATATACAAATTGGGAATAAAGACGAAATCACAGCATTGTACTGAACATTAGAAACACAACAAATAAAAAACGTAATTATTTTGTTTGTAACAAAAACTTAAATTTCCAGTATATTTTAAATAACAACAAAAATAACAATAGTATTGCAATAATTTGTTTTAAAGATTATTTACAAAATAAGAATAATGTTTTTACTAAGTATTGCAATAAGTGCTTACTTTTATCTTTTAGCCAGCATAGCCTAGTTTCATTTAAAAAAAAAAGAGTTAAATAGAGAGCTTCCATTCTTCATTGATTTTCCTGTTTATCTTCGCTAAATTGTGACGAAATCCATGTCAACGCCCATTTCAAATTCGTCAGCATATACTTCAAAGCTTTAGTCCAATGTTCTTCCGAATTAAATTGTATTTTTATGGAATAAGCATGTGGAGGTGATGCTGTATCTTCAATCTTTCCCTTATCAATTCGGTATGGCAGACAGAAGCCCGTATTACCCTTCTCAACCTGCTCCTTAAATTGCTGAAGACAGTCCAGAAAAGCTACCATTGCAGCGTCAAATTTTGTATCCCAGAGAAAACGGAACCCACCTGAACCGTACAGCGGTAAGACTTTCTGGTCCTCCAATACTTCAATGTATGAATGATTTCCATATGGCACGAGACGGTAGCGTTGGAAATTGAAGCTGATTTTTCTTGCTAATGAAGCTAGGAGGAGGACCGTTTGCCCCCAAGCCGCGTTGATTTCAGACCAATCAACTGGCGCTGAAGGTAATCTACCAAGTCTGAAGTTATTTATGATACCAAACTGGCCAGAATCAGAAATATGAAATGTAGCCTTAAAAACATTAGTCTTTTTTAATTTCTCTAGCTGTGACTGAGTATACGCAAGTTGACATTCATAAAACTTCATTTGATCTTCGATTGTCATCAAATCTTTTCGATATCTTGTATACTCTCTCCAGTAAACATCTTGTTCTTTCTCTAACCTCTCTTTCTCTCTTTCCTGCACTTCAATCTCCTCTTTCATAGCCCGTTCTTCTTTTTGTAATGCAGATAACTCTTGTAATAACCTACTTTGTTCTTGTTTCCAATCTTCCAACTCTTTTTCAAGGCCTTCCAAGTTCAAATCTTCCTTGTCATCCTCTAGCTTTTTCAAATAGTCATTGTAGTCCTTCCATTCAGCCTCTGTCTGCCTTAACTGGTTGTCCATAAGTTCAAATAATGTATCTGTGCATTCATCACAAAGAGGATGGTCAACATCTGAATTATTTGATAATAAATCGAACAGAGTAGCTTTAACATGTAACTGGTGGCCTAAAGAAGTTGTTTCCCAGCCGTCAGAGATAACCATGAAGCCATTTGCGCCGTTACCTGACTCCGACATACGAAACGGAGGAACGTAGTGTTCCAAACTTGTGGACTGCATATCCAAGTCGACCTCATTGTTGCGACGTATCTGGAGGGTTAGATCAGCGATGGTATGCTCACCCAGGTTGTGTAGAGACTCGTCGAGCTTCAGCGGCTGTAAACATCGCTGACACGAGAAGTTTACGAAAGATTTCGTTTCGCTCATTGTAACTCCCCTTCTCTGTTACGTCATTCGAAATGAAGACCTAAATTACTTTGGTTGTGGCACTAGGACGTGTGGACAATCGTATTTAATTACTTTAGAATGGTTTTATTGCTTGTTTTACTTAAATTTGAACAAATTAAAATGAAAACAAAGAACTTCGATCTGTCGATCCGATTTATTTTGCAATTATGAATTTGACGTTTGTAGGGATGTCCGCAAGCAGGTAAAGTTGTGACTCGGAAAATCGACTACTGTCAAGTTGCCTATTGCAATTTTTCACAATCATTTATGAATATGATTAGAGCAGAAGTGCTGAAAAACAAAGAACATCTTGTTTTACAATCCTTTCACTTTTTACCTCCGACAGCAGCTTTAGCCTACAATTAAATGTCCTGCGTGGGACAGGCTCAGTCCCGCTTTTCGGGAATAGAAAAATAAATAAGTTATTCGTAAGTGTATACAGGGTGTTCCCCCGTCCTCAATCCCCTGCTAGTTCGTCTTCTGTTTTAACCAATTTTACACATATTTATGATTTTAACCGGTCAAACGTCGCGGTTCGCCGATCGGCGACGCAACAATAGAAAATCAATTGTGTCTCACTAGCGGCGCTTGACCATTTTTTGTAAATATTATATAGGTATATATAGTGTCTTACAGGCATAATAAGTAGGTAGACGCAGCTAATTAGAGCAACCAGGGATAACAGTAAACAAAAATGTAAAATAAGGAGACTACTTCCATCTTGCACCTTTTGACGTATACGCATACAAAACACAGAAATCCCCCCATTTCTTTTGACGTATACGCATACAAACACAGAAACCCCCCGCATTATTAAAATAAGTAAAAAAAAAATTTTTTCTCGCTAGAAAAACGACGAAACATTGTGCGGCGGTCGGACAATTAATTACTTAGGTACGTCTTTTTCTTTGTCCCACTTTCAAAAATCCCGCTTTTTATACTCAAAGGGTTTCAAAATCCCGCTATGCCCGAAAAAAAATCTGGCAACGCTAGCAGCAACCCAACAGCAAAAAAAAAAAACTGACTAGGTAAAATAACTGAATGGACTGTACTCTAGACCAAATCTGTATCGATCGTGACTACACGCCCGAGTTTTCTTTCAGTGGTATTTCTTGGTCAGCTGATGTACACCATGCTCATAAAAAAGGATACTCCTAAATTCTATAAAATGTGCGTAAAAAAGGTGGGATTAACACTAGTTATCGCAGCCGTCATCTCAGAGCATTGGCCGTCATGGTCGTCATGTCATGCCATTGTCATCGAAACAAACTTTCCAGTATATAAAAATATCCAAAACCTTACGTATTTATTTCTTAGCGACTCTTGCTATGTGCGAAGTGGCTCCATTTACCTTGCCTCACGTCTGTGAACTGTACGCAGGATATTGTCGAAGCCTGCGTAGAGAATAGCTGGTTGGCCGAAATGCATTACTACGTTTAATGTATTTTCAAAATACCGACCAGAAAATTCTAGTAACCAACAGAAAATACCTTAAACTTCTGTGCAGTGTATTGAAATGAATGAATCAGTGATGATGGTGACCCAAAGTAGCCTTAAGCTTACTTTGTACCCAATGTCGTTGTGATATTGAAAATGTTATTGTAGTAGGAAGCTGTTTTGTACAATACTTGATTGTAGCGTTTGGACAGGGATTGCTTGACAACCTTCCTGTTCTCAGTCAGCTCATTGTTGTGAATGGCTGGCCTCAGGAGGCCAGCGTGGCCCAGGGGCCACGCTCAGATAAATAATTTTGTTAATACCTCTTCGATTTTAAAATTCTGCCGTGTAACACGATCTTCTACTTACAATAAGTAATTATTGTTTTATATATTAATTTACTATTGAAAATTAAAACAGAAAATTGAAAAATATGATAGTTTTTTTGCCTTTTTATCCGTTACTGATGTCTGCTAAAATAATAAAATTATTAATTGAGTAGAGACAACTTTCATATCGTGTTGTCATTTGTTCTTAGTTCTTGCCCAGTAGTGGACTAAGCCTGTCGGGGGCCCGGGGCGGTAAAACAAAATGAAGCTCTTCTCATTTTATGTGGGTACTTCCATTTTTAGTAACATTTTGCGAAAATCGAAATATTTTACACCTTAACTCTGAATACTCGTACGGAAATAGGAGCTGCTTTCTCGACATGCAAAAAGTCTTAGTAATAAGAAAGCGGCCGACGGCCGAAGCGAGCTTGAAAATTTTTAGGACCCGACATTTATGTTTTACGTAGGAACGTACGGGGCCTCCAACTCGAACTACTGCTTTCTGAACATATTTTGACATTATTTGGGATTGATTACTACATACATAATCAGCCTATAATGTTCCCACTGCTGGGACACAGGCCTCCTCTCAGTGAGAAGGAGTGGGCCGTAATCCACCACGCGGGCCCAGTGCGGGTTGGCAGATGTCACATGTCTTAGAATTTTTGGTTCTAGGACATGCCGGTTTCCTCACGATGTTTTCCTTCACCGTTTTGAGAGCAGTGGTGATGAAATAATTTACACAAAGTAAAGCGCCTATTTTGATATTATTTGGGATTGGTCACTAAAGTTTTGGGGCCCCCACTGGACCGGCTTCCATGCACGGTTTCAGTCGGCTAAGGAATATCCTCTCCCGCAGTTTGGACAATACAGGCGTTAAGCTTACCGGCCGATATGACGAGGCTTCATGTTCAGGTTTACCTAATTTGTGGATCATGACAACTTCGGAGATTTTCCACAGATCAGGAAAGTGAGATGTTCGAAAGATAGTTTTAAACAGACTAGCTAGGAAAGAAATGCATTTTCTGGGAAGATTTTTAAGTATGGAAGGCGTGATCAGTTCGAATCCCAGGGCTTTTCTCGAGTTCAACAGTCTGATTTCCTTCGCTATTTCTTTAAGTGTTGTTGGTATAATAGGCATATAAGGTCTCTAAAGGCATATAAGGCATCTGCAGATCTTGTTCCAATACTGTGTCAATTTCATGCTCGTCAACAACGCTCTCGTTGGGTCTAAATACAGAATTCAGATGCATTGCGAATATCTCAGCCTTTTCCATGTCAGTTCTTGCCCAGGAAGCGTGTGATCTGATTGGATAAGATTATTGAAGCTTATCTATGTTTTTAGTGGTCTTCCAAAGCGAGTTCGCGCCAACTCCCATAGGTGACATCATCTGTAGGTTCGTTGTTAGCATTGAGTTAGTAGACTCCTGCATAGCTATTCACAAACACTCGATACGCTTCCGTATCGTATCGAACATTAATCATTGTTATCGTAGGAGTCTTCTAAACGCTGTTCACAACTCCAAAACCCGAAAATTTTGTCAGTTTAAATCAAATAGACGCCCGCTATTCTTCCAACAGCTATTTGCTTTTGAGGGCAAGTCAAATCAGGTTATCGAAATGTCAGGTTTTCGATACGATAGCCTGTCGTATGGTTATGAGTCAGGGCTCTGGACTATAGCTTTTAACTCCTTTGCTGCCTTACTATAATTAAGTTTGTCAAGAGGGTGACGGGATTGATGCCATATTCTTTTAAGTCGGCGTTTTTCTAGGATTTTTTGCATTATGTCTAGTGGAAGAGTAGGGTTGGTCGGACCTTTGGGTCGAGAGGGTGTGTTGATCCAAGCAGCCACTTGAATGGCGTTAGTGAGATATCTGCAGGCGTTATCTACATCATTTTGGTTCTTCAATGGGATATCAGCATTAAAGTTTTCGTTGAGGTAAGTCGAGAAGGCCTTCCTGTCAGTTCGACCATTCGTCAGAGACTCGGTTTTTTCCCCGAGTAAGCTCACTAGTGCTAATTGTGAGGATTGCCTGTGTGTGATCCCGTGACATGACCCGTCTAGATTCGATTCGAAGAGATCCGGCAGTTTCTTTGGGTCACTAGGCGAGTAAGTAGCCTCACGTCTAGTGATTTTCGTCAACAAAGCGTATTAATTCGCGTCCACGAGTGCTAGTACAGCGGGAGCCCCAAAATGCATTATGCCCCCTATGCATTTACATGATGCTGTTAAATATTAAAGCAAAAAACTTTTTTATAAAAAAAAACAACCGACTTCCAAAAAAAAACACAGCAAAGTGAAAAATAACTTTAATTTCGGAAGTCGATGTCGTTGGTTCCGCATTTTCGTTTTTTGACGACTTCCGAAATTAATTTTTCACTTGGTAGTGTTTTTTTTTTTCTATATTCTTTGACAAAATGAGTAGTTTGGCACACTGTATTAGGGTCGGTTCACATCTGACGGAAAATGCGTCGCGTATTATCGGTCGCGTAACGCCAGAACAGACTTATATGATAAAACATTCAACCTTTCACACTCAACCGATGATGCGTCAGTGCGTCGAGCGAATAAATAGACGCAATCGAAGTTACGCCCGACGCATTTTCCGTCAGATGTGAACCGACCCTTAACTTTTGTAAAAACAAATAAAACAGTAGATATTTAATTCTTATAGAACTTTAATTCGCTTCCAGACTAGAATACAATGGTTTGAAACTTAAACAGCACCTTAAAATTACGAAGATACTAAACAACTCACTGTTTTGAGCACAAATCACAAAATAATAACGTTGCACTGAAATAAGAGTAGGTAATTTGATATAAACGAAATCTATAACTACAGCGGTGCTATCCATCCATACTATATTATATTATAAATTCGAAAGTAACTCTGTCTGTCTGTATGTTACCTTTTCACGCCTAAACCATTGAACCGATTTAAATGAAATTTGGTATAGAGACAGTTTAAGTCCCGGGGAAGGACATAGGATAGTTTTTATCCCGATATTCCCACGGGATCGACACTTATGCAGGTAAAACCGCGGGGCGCAGCTAGTTCTGTATAAATCTCACCGTGATACCAGGGGAAGTGAGTTTAAAGTGAGCTATCATTCCACCTCATGCTAGGGATTGACACTATTGACAGCTCACTTTAATCTCATTTCAATTATGTTTTCACGGTGAGATAAATTACAGAATAGCACTACAGAACCCGCAGTTGCGCGCACGGGTGTTTTTTTTCGCGCACTCAATTTTCAACTCTCTGTTTTGAGCAGAGCTTTGAGATGATGCTCTCAAAGCTCTGCTCAAAACAGAGAGTTGTCTCTGTCACTCATTATACCTGCTGTTTTTTTTCCGGTTCCAAATTTTTACAGAGTATTCTACCCATGAATATGAACAACTTTCACTATGGGACTAACTCTGAAATCACGAAAAAAATATTTGCCACTTCATAATATGTATAAAAGACCAAAATGTATGAAACAGCAGATTTTTTTTCGTAGTGTGTTTTAGTAGTAGTAAAACTTGTTGAATTTTGTTTCAAATCGAAGAGCATGGGGTGGGTCGATTTTTTTGCACGCATGTGTAATTTATTATGTATCTCTTTTCCTTACACGGGACCTACAACTCCTTCATGCTTTTGAACAGGTACGTTTCTTGAGCGAGAAAATCGTTGATAGTTAGTCGATTCCTCGTCGTCGGATGAGGTAGGTGCCTAAAGCTCGATGCGCCAAGAATCCGAGTACCTACCTACTGAATGTCTTTTTACTTGCAATATTTTTATACTACAGGGTGAAATTGAAATCATGGGCATCCTTTTAAGGGGTCATTGTAATCATCATTATGAACAACTTTTACTAAGGGACCAAACCTGTAATCGCGAAAAAAAAACAGCGCTTCCCTACATTTTGACATGTTATGTGAACATAAATATAGCAAGGAACAGCTGATTTTTTTCGCGATTTTAGGTTTAGTCCCATAGTAAAAGTTGTTCATAACGATGAGTAGGTACAATGACCCCTTAAAAGAATGCCCATGAATTTAATTTCACCCTGTATAAAGTTTTAACCATTTTAAACTTATTACTAAATCAATTAAACTAAAATTAAAGTGCATGGCAATTAGGAACTATTGGGTTTTTAAGATAATTAACTAGGATAGGTAAAATGAATTATAAGGAACTCGAGTTAGCATAAAATAAGTAAAACAATATATATAGGAGGGGTTCGTGGCTAAATAATAACAGCCGCACAGCTCGATCGATCAAGTTAAGCTACGCTTTCCGCCGTTGGTCTGTGGATGGGTAACCATGTTTACATACCAAGACTCCTCCGTGCCTCAAAAAGCACGCTAAGCCGTTGGTCCCGACTGTCATTTGAGGATCTTTGGCAGTCTTTACAGGTAGTCAGAAGCCCGAAACTCTGACAACCATTCCTACCAAGGGGTATCGTATTACCCAGTAACTGGGTTGTGGAAGTCAGATATTTAAGCAGGCGCACCTTTTAGTTGCAAAACTTTCAGGGAATATTTTAATTAAGGGCCAGACGTATACAAAGCAAATATTGACTGTTGATTTTACTCCGTAACTGGGTTATGGAGGTTAGGTAGGCAGTCGCTCCATGTCAAATACTGGTATTCAGCTGCATCCGGTTAGACTAAAGGCCGACCCCAACATAGTTGTGAAAAGGCTAGGCAGATGAGATGATGAATATAGTTAGGACGGGTAAAAGATAGTTCGACGGACACAATTTAGTTTTAAAAGGAGACTGTTAAAAAGTGGTCTATGAACCAATAGCGATACTGTTACGATATTTCTGTGGGGATGCCACAACTATATCTTTGTGCAAAGTGGCATCAAAATCTGACCCGGCAGTTTTGAGAAATATAATATTTTAGAATACATAATTTCATGATAACTTTAAAAAGTGGTCTATGAACCAATAGCGATACTGTTACGATATTTCTGTGGGGATGCCTCAACTATATATACCCTTGTGCAAAGTGGCAACAAAATCTGACCCGGCAGTTTTGAGAAATATAATATTTTAGAATACATAATTTCATGATAAGGTTTTTATTTTAAAACCGTTTTAAAGTGTATTTCTGACTTTATAATACTTAATTAATGTATTTCTTTCCTAGATTTTTGTATTTGTTTCGATTTTAACCGACTTCAAAAAAGGAGGAGGTTCTCAGTTCGTCGGAATTACATTTTTTAAATATTTTTATACTATGTAGTGATGTATAAGTTTTTTTACATACACCCTTTTTTCTGCTGCTACAAATAGAGTTCCTTCTTATTTTTCGTATTTTGGAGTAATTTTTTGTTTTAAGACATATCCTTCCTACATAAATATTTAAAAAAATGCCTAAAAATCGGTAAGTACAAAAAAAAAATTGAGGGGACAAGTGACTTTGCCTACTAGAGAAACACATTAATAAAGTCAGAAATACCCGTTCAAACTTGACCTGGTGACAATGGGAACACTTGGTAAAGTATACCCTTTCAAACAAAAAAATAATTTTCTAAATCAGTCCAGCCGTCTTCTTCGAGAAATCGGTGAATATAAATATTAAAAAATGTTAAAAAGATTCCGACGAACTGAGAACCTCTTTCCTTTTTTGAAGTCGGTTAAAAACGAAAAAAAAACTGAAATTCAGCACTGTCGAGGTGGTAAGTGTCTTTGTTTAGCAGAAAACCACATTAATTAAGTAGTATAAAGTCAGAAATACCCGTTAAAACGTTTTTAAAATATAAAAATGTAGCAAGAAATGTGAATTTTAAAGTATTATTTTTCTCAAAACTGCCGGGTTAGATTTTGATGCCCCTTTGCACAAGGGTATAGTTGAGGTATTCCAACAGAAATACCACTACAGTATCGCTATTGGATCATAGACCACTTCCCATACAAATTTTAACAGTCTCCTTTGTCTCAGCCCTAGTATATACCTAATCCCACGTTCGCAGGTAATGTAATCCATACTAATATTATAAATTCGAAAGTAACTCTGTCACGCCTAAACCGCTGAACCTTTTTAGATGAAATTTGGTATAAAGATAGTTTGAGTCCCGGGAAAGGACATAGGATAGTTTTTATCCGGATATTCCCACGGGATCGAGACTTAAGCGGGTGAAACCGCGGGGCGCAACTAGTAAGTAATATCGCGGCGAATTTTACAAACGCGCGATTTTTTTCTCGCCGGTATTTTTTTTTTTGACGAGAGCTTAGCGCCGTAACTCGAAAATCCAAGTTTGTTTTTTTTTTTGACGCGCTGGGATGCGCTCCGTTGGATTCTCATTGCTCGGTTCAACACCGAAAGTTGTAAATCCAGTGCCAATTAATAACATCCCGCCGCGATATTTTTTACATCCGAGCGAACGTGGGCTAAAAGTTATATTTAGTTAACATTTTATAACCAATGTTTTTTTTTTTCACAAAAATCTACAATCAAAATCTAAGTCGTTGGCAAAATAAAATCAGTGGGCTGAACTCACTAATCAACATGTTTCAGAATGCCAAACCCCCAAAAATAATTAGTTGTTTTTTTTTTGTATGTAAATAGGCTCGCAATAAACTAAATGGCTTGTAATAGGCTTCATAAAACATATACCTATTGAGACACGGTTGGTGCACGTCTAGAAGTCACCTATTCACTCGAACCTTGAATATATTCCTTCAGTCCGGCCGTCGACAGTCAGTTTCATAGTAAACGAATACATCTTTTGCGAATTTGATCTATAATAGCTACTAGAACTGTCGCATTGACAGGTGTCAGAAACGCATTCTCTCGGCGGCCGGAATGTACTTTAAAAACTGAGGCCGATTGAGCAAAGGTTTGCATAAGTACTTCCTAGTGCAATATTCATCTAGCAATAAACTTTAAGTTTTAAAAGTAAAAGTAACTATTTACAATCATCTATACATAGCTGGTGCTTCAAAACAACAAAGTTAATCTAGATTCTTAATTCAAATAACACTTTTCACAGTCTATTTTCTGTCAAGTATTAATACTTTCTTGTCACTGGTATTATTTTAACTAGTTTATTCATATGGCAACATTCACGGTGCTCCTCCGTGTAAATAGTGCGTTGGGTCTTGCAGTTGGTGGTAGTATGCATTTGGAAGTAATGCCTGTGCCAAGCCACCTTGTGGTCCCGCGTATTGAGCTGGCACTAGCATTTCACTGAAACAAGAAAAGAAGCCCCGATTAAGATTGTGAATGAACATTCACACACGTGATAAATGGACTGTTTTTACAGGGTGACTCCTTGATGTGGCAAAATCTGAACCGTTACCTCAACTCTGATTTTTTAATTAACTATACCAAAATTACAGTTAAACAATATACCTTCTTCTACAGGTGTCCCAGAAGTCGACGTCAAGCCTGAATCGGGTAATAGGCCAGGTACCTAATAGTTATCAGAAAAATATAAACTTCCTGTATATTATGCTAAATAATGTTATGTAATTATGTTGACAAATAACGTCAATAGCAGCTGTCATTTTAGCCTAGCAAATAAAAAATCTGAATTTAGATCCTAGAGGTTGAGACTGTTCTTAGGAACTATGTCGTTAAACATGACATAATATAACATAGTGTTCCCTGCTGGGACTCAGACCACCTCTCTGTAAGAGGCAGTGAGCCGTAAACCAGCACGCGGGCCCAGTGCGGTTCGGTAGATGTCACATGTCTTCGAATTTATGGTTCTAGGACATGAACAGTTTAAAAAATGTCGTTGATCTTCTGCCTCACAAGTATCGTCTTCGAGTAATCGGGGAACACACATAAAACAAATAAATAAATACAAGATTCCGACGAACTGAGAAAGTAACTACCTATGTACCTACCTTGTTAATCAAGGTTTGTTATGTCATGTGTCATAACTCATAAGTGTCATTTTTCCAACGCCAGATACCTTTATCGGAGGAATAATTTTGAATTTTTGACAGATCTTCCATACAAAAACTGTCAGACGTTAATTTAATTCCATGAAAAAAAAATATCGGTCAATTGAAAAATCAACCGTAAGTTGGTAAAAACAGCAGGTATATTTAACTAATACATAACATCACGCCTGTAATCCACGAAGGGTTAGGCAGAGGTGTATACCTATAGTACATCCACATTTCGCCACTTATGTTTTAAGTACCATGTAATAGGCGGCGACCCTATTGCCATCAACCAGGCATACTCGTATAAACCTACCTACTCTTTTGCCCATAAACCTTTGTTTCTGAATGACAAATCCGTAGCGTCATTCAAATGGCCATCCATGGACCACATGTCCACATGTGCCTATTTTTTTAAAAACTCTGACCTTTGTTCTGTGCCCATTGATTAATGACCCATAATGAGGGTTTATGACAATGCACAGTCCCTTACGGAAGGAAAAAAATGTCTTTAAAAGTTAGAAAGTTTTTTTGTTAAAGCTGCGCCGTATACAATATTCGAACATGTGGTGACTTGGCTACTGTAACGATTTGAACATGAAAGTGACACGCTCGAAGATTTTATTAAAAACAAATGAACTAAATTTGAAAATGGAAGAGGTCAACGTCAAGAGGAAGTGCAAAATCAAATTGATTTCTGTATTAGTCTCTTCCAAGCATTGGTGATGAGCACGCTTGTCTAATGCATACCTAATCAGCATATAAGTAATGTTTCCACTGCTGGAATACACGCCTCCTCTCTGTGAGTGGGCCGTAATCCACCACGCGGGCCCAGTGCGGGTTGGTAGATGTCACAAATGTCTTTGAATTTTTGGTTCTAGGACATGCCGGTTGTTTCATGATCTTTTCCTTCAGCGTTTTGAGAGCAGTAGTTATGAAATGAAATACATACTACACAAAGTAAAGTGCCTGCCTAGGTTCCAACTCACGACCTACAACTCGTATGTCGAGGCCGATACCACTGGGCCACCACTGCTCACCCTTGTATAAGGCGGTGAAGGTTGATCGAATGAAGCCTCGATTTCCGTAAATTGATACTCGGGAAAATTATCGAGAGAATATTGGTTTGAAACGGAATTTTGACAATTGTTTTCAAATATCGAATTCAATAATCAAGAAAGTTCGTCGTTCAATAACTGCAAGAAAATACTGATAATCGATTATTTCAGTTGGTTAGTCTGTTCTTATTGACTTATTCGTACCTACCAGGTTTTAAACCTTCGACCTTTTACACTTTACAGCACCATAAACCTCCGGGACTTACCTACACACTCGTGCTTATTATAAACGTTAAGTAAATAAACTTTAACAATTTATTGTTTCGACTCAAAGCCCCCATTGTTTGGTGACGTGTGTAGACGTTTTTTCGTCTGAAGGTTACCATGGCACCGTGGGTACAGTCGCGACCATCAATTTGTACACACTTAGTGGAATTGAACAACGATTTACTTCTTTATAAACATAGCTGGGGAATGGCTAGGGAAATGATGACTTAAGGGATGATTTCTTAATGTCGGGTAATTTTACAGAATAAATATGCCTCTTTGACATATTTTCCATACAAAAGCTGTCAAACCGCCATATGTATTTATTATTTCGATAAAAGTTATCTGACTATTTAAAATTTAGCTCTAAGTCATCAACTGCCAAGCATTTTCCCAACTATGTAGGTGTCGGCTTCCCGTCTAACAAGATGCAGCTGAATACCAGTATTTTACATGGAGCGACTACCCATGTGACCTCTACAACCCAGTTACTGTTGAGCACGATACCCTTTGGTAAGACTGGTTGTCAGACTTTCGGACTTCTAATTACCCGTCCGTAACGACTGTCAAAAATCTGCGAATGGGAACGACGCGCGACGGCTTAAAGTGCTTTCCGAGGCACAAACAATTTAGTTCTCACTTATTGATTGAAATTATAAAGAGTATTGCATAAGCATCTACACACACTATACTTTTATGAATAGTAGGCATCTGATTTCAACAATTGAATTGATACTCTACGTGTAACTTTTTAGTACTTTTATTGCAAAGTGCATACAATTTGTTGCTCTGGACTGTACCGACACCTATGCCTATGTGTTGTATAGTTAGTAATGGTTATGTATGGTATACTGATTGGCTAAAGTCGATAAGTGGGGGCATTCGATTTTTGAACTTTGAAACTTTATCCTGTAAGACGTGAGTGTTAAAACAATGAAGAATCGAAATGGAAAAAAATTCTTAGAATGGGATGACAAATCACCGTCAAGCAACGTTGTTGTGTTCCAGTTTAAAGATACCTATGAATACAGCACCCTGATTACGTAACACACTATCAATAATCTGAATCATTTTGAAGGACATTGCTAATCCATTGCTTTATATGTTCGAAAAATTTGTTTGCTCAACAACATAAATAACGCAATGAATGTTGCTGAACTGTCAAAATGAAAGCCATTGCTAGTTGCTACTGATCAGAAGGCCAATTCTCGTAATTCAAAACGTTCAAAATCTAGTCGCAGTCTCATCTCGGCGACAAAGAAATGTCAAAAACTTGTCAAAATGTAGGGAAATTCGAGGTTTTTTTGACAGATTGAGACTGAAATTAGACTGTGAACGTTCTTAATATTACCTACGAGAATTACCCCTCTGATAGTGTGTTACGCAATTACCCCATCGGCTCGTTATGCAATTAGAAAACTTGGAATAGATTGAAACTCACGGTCTGTTAGGTTGCTGTGGAGTGCGGTCCCTCTGTCTCCTGTTCTTGAACCAGTTGGAGACTTGTGTGAGGGTTAGACCTGTCTTCTGTGCGAGAGCTCGCTTCTCATCAGGAGTGGGGTACCTGTGACGGCAATTACATATTTTGTAAATTGCATTGTCAAAAATGGAAAATCGTACCTTCCTAGATCTCTTCCTTTTCGAAATCGGTCTAAAACAGAGAAGAAAATGTTAAAAGTACCTACTTAAAATAACGTTACTGACTTTATTAGTAAGTACTTTCAACATTTTCTTAAATAAAATACCTAGATTTTTGGCAAAAATAGACAATGTTTTCTCAAATGCATTCGCATTCTCATCTTAGAGACAATTAATGTCAGAAATGTAGGAAAATGATACTTATTTTTGACAAATTGAGACCTGTGGAGGACGTTCTTAAAATTACGAGAATTGCCCCTCTGTCGTTGGTAGGTACCTATCTTGAAAGGTGACTTAAAAGACCTTGATCCTAAGATCCACAATAACCACACAAAAAAAATACGTAAACAATATAATTATCTAGGATTCTTACCTATTTCTATAGTAGCAGTCTTTCAAAGCGTTTCTGCTCTTCTCTTTGAAGCAGTACACCGTCTCTTCTCCGTCCCATATCGTCTTCGGTAGGGGGTACTTCTTTCTTAATCTATATTTGTCTACTGCACCTAAAAGTAAAATAATCTATACATCTATACTCTATACATACTTCAATAATAAATAAAATTGGAGTGTCTGTTTGTAATTATACCAAAATAATTTTTTTTACAATTTTTGTCTGTCTGTTTATTTCGGCTAATCTCTGAAACGGCTGGACCGATTTAGACGGGACTTTCATTGGCAGATAGGTGATGTAATAAGGAGTAACTTAGGCTACTTTTATTTTAGAAAAAAATAATACTTTTAGTTTATTTATAGGATTTCACGCGGACGAAGTCGCGGGCAGCAGCTAGTTTTTATTATAAACTTACAACAATATCATTTAAACGTTTTACTTAGTCTTAACTAAGCCGAGCATTTTGCGCAAACAAAGTGGGGTTTACATTGATATGTAATCAATGGGGGCCTACCGGCCTAGTATAGTTTCGTGCGGATTCAATGAAGATATATCTCAACATTTTTCCTCTTTTCACTGCTGCACTGCGGTGCTATTCTGTAAAAATCTCACCGTGAAAACTTATGTGAAATGAGCTGTCAATAGTGTCAATTGCTAGCATTGGGTGGAATGACGGCTCACCTTAAGCTCAATGCACCTAAGTTTTCACGGTGAGGTTTTACAGAATAGACCGGCTGGTGTCTTAAAATTCAATAATGTTCTAATATGAAAACGACATTAATTAGCCGCTTTTACCGAGTAGGTACATTTCTAATACAAGGATATTAAGATGGATATTAAGTAGGACTGATTGCACTCGATAACAATATAGGTACAACTATAGTACTTATGATAAATTATACATTAAAGCTGTTACTGAACCTTAATAAATAAATAAATAAACAATGTTCAACTCAATCAGTAAGATAAACAAAGCACATTATAGGCGATCTATTCTGTAAAAAACTCGTCGTGAAAACTTAGGTAAAGTGAGTGTGAAGTGAGCTATTCCGGCTGATGCTAGGAATTGACAATATTGAATAACACTTGCTACGAGTAGATGATTGCAAACAAGCCGACGGCGCCTCGATGGTAAATGATCACGGACATCTGCAATACTGGTATTGAAGGCTGGCTGCGTCCCGCGGTTTTACCCGCATAAGTCTCGATCCCGTGGGAATATCGGGATAAAAAGTATCCTATGTCCTTTCCCGGGACTCAAGCTATCTCCATACCAAATTTCATATAAATCGGTTCATCGGTTTAGGCGTGAAAAGGTAACATACAGACAGACAGACAGAGTTACTTTCGAATTTTATATTACTCGTATAAGTATGGATTAGTATGGATAGTATGGATGTCCGTGACAATTTACCATCATACGGCGCATACGTCTGGAGGTATCGCAGAATATATAATATAAGAGGCATACCTGTATGGTCGTTGAGGCATACGGATAGACAGACAGAGAGGCGTATACTACCTTTGTAAGAATGTATTCTTTCACAAAGTATTAAACTAATACCTAAATCAAATACTGAAGGAATTCTTACCTAAAGCTCTTCCCCGTACTTTCTCGGCCTCCTTATAATGTGCTTTGAACCATAGATTCTGTAGAGCTGTATGGTGTCTCGGCGGGAACGAGTGCGCCTCTAGTATTGCGTACAGTTCCTGGTACACGCCTCTATGGTACGCCACCAATGCTCGTGCCCTAAGGAGAAAAGGATTATAGTCAAGAAAAGGCTGTGTCAAGTGTGGACAATGTTGCATACATTGATATCGGAAATAGGTGTACATAGGTAGGTACATAAGTCTTAGTAACTCTGGTCTAAATAAAAAATACATCATCTGTGAAAATTTCAACTGTCTAGTTATCACGGTTCATGAGGTACAGCCTGGTGGCTGACAGACGGACAGTGGAGTCGTAGTAAAAGGGTCCCGTTTTTAGCCCTTGGATACGGAACCGCAAAAATTGATAAACAAATCCATTTATATTTTAGAAAGATAAAAAAATCTAATAATGATATACTAACTTCCACAATTAATTCAAACAAGACAGTGAATTTAACATAGGATCATCATCATCTGCCTAGCCTTTTCCCAACTATGTTGGGTTCGGCTTCCAGTCTAACCGGATAAATTAAAGATAGGATGAGAGGACCCAACTAAGCTTATTTGAGCATTGCCGAAATGCCGACGGCTGTATTCCCGGCGATACAACGAAACATTTTTTTTTTATTTCGTTGTCGGTGGTCGAGGACCCAGAAGCGGTGGCGAGATGACCTGGACGCGTATTGCAAGGGCTGGTTCGAGGTGGTGCAAGAAAAGAGTTCCTGGAAGGACTTGGGGGAGGCACGAATGAAAAAGGCAAAGGCCTAGGACAGCATAGGCCAAACCAAATTAAACTCGAAAGCAACCGTGTAGGGCTTACACGATTAGTTTTCTTACAGAATGCCTGCTTTAAGTGCATTCATACAATTCTAGAATTATTTACCAATACCGACCCGCCTCTGCTTCGTACCTACGGTCTTTAGGACTTGACCGAACATCGAGATTTCTATTATCAATTCATCTTCCGGAATAAATTCTCTAAACAATGGTGAAAATGAAAACTGCATACAAACTCTTTGCGCAGTTTAGAAGAACAACGGGGTCAGACAGACACGAAAAGCGACTTCAATTTATACTTATAAATTCCCGCTAGATTTCCGCCTAAATCTTAACGCTAAGATACACTACACGATACACTGCATACCTCAATATCGTTTCATGTCCTCTCAACAGCTCGCTAGGCGGCAAACTCCACAAAAAAGCCGCTAACTTCTCAATGTCACCCTTCTGCTGCAGCGCTTCACAAACGCACTGCACTTGTTCCGAATTAAAATTCAAACACCTCCTCAAATTACTGTTCTCATTTTCAGCAAAATATGTCTGAGGAACTCTCTCCCTTTCACTATTCACATTAACATTATCAAAAATCTGTTGGCTTAGCTTCATTTCTGATAAATTAGGATTGTTTTCATTTTGAACGCAACTTTTTAGATCTTGCACTTCGTTGAAGTAGCCTGAACGCATCCGATCTTCGCCTTCGATTTGAGAAAAGAGGCCGTCATTAGTTGGCGGCAATTTGAGTTCGAAATTCAAATACTTCTTGTTTCTAGGCGGCGAGAGGTAATTTTCAAATGTAATTTTATTACTCTCTTGTAAGTAGACATCTTTTGGGCTCTTTTCTTCCGTTCTAGCTTTTTGTTTACAAGAAAAGTATTGTTTTTCGTTCAACTCTGCTTGGTAGAAGTTTCCATTTTGATTGTCGTATGGAAATGGTGGTAGAGATGTTTCTGATTCGCTCGTCAAGTCGCTAGATGGACTGAGGCGGTCGGAACACGACTCCATATTTGTAGATTTCATTACAGAATCTTCCTTAGCGTCTGTTGCTTCAGAAATCTGAAACAAAATTGTTGGTATAACATTTTCTGTTTTGGAATTTTCGTCTTTAGATTATTGTAATAACGGTGTTATAATCAACGAGTTTCTGCTCTCAAATTCATCCGCGTAAAATTTCTTGTTCCCCCGACCTACCCCGTCACATCGCATCACTTGCCCGCGCTATAATTTTTTTCGCTCAGCGTTCTTTCTAACTTTTTTTTTGTTTTTGCTCGGCTCCTACTACGGGTCCTGAATTAGGCTATCAAAAGCAAAAATAATTTTTGAAACCCGTCTACCGACCAGAAGACCGACTAGAAGGTTCTAGAGATTAGCGCGTTCAAACAAAAAACAAACTCTTTAGCTTTATTATTAGTATAGGTATAGATGATAGAAAATAGATTTAGATAGATATCTATAGAAGTCTGGAATCGCCAACTTTCCGTGAGCAAGCATCGTCATCAATACTCATGCCATCTCTGTATGGGAAGATGCATTTGCCCTGCAGTAGGACCTGCTTGTCATGTTTGTCGCTTTTACCAAAAACAATAGACAAAGGACCAGAAACTTTTCGATCCAAGAGCGACCCTTTTTTTTGGGTGGGAATTTATCAAATAACTTCTCCCGCTCTGGGCGGAGCGGGAGGGCGCGTCAGACTTTTACTGAATACAACCCACCCGTGTTCCTTCAGTTGCCTGTGCCAGGGGCCACGGTATCTCATTGGAACAACCCGCGACCCTGGCACGCATCAGCCCTAGCGGACCCCGTCAGTTAGTGCTGACATCAACTCTGAGGCGCGCGTGGACGGTGGAACATAACGCACCGTCGACCCGGGCCTGCTCCTTACCGGACGGCGTGCTATCCAAGAGCGACCCTTTCTTTTTTTAATTTTTTTTTATGGATGGGAAATCATCAAGTGACCCCTCCCGCTCTGGATGGAGCGGAAGGGAGTGTCAGACTCTTACTGACTAAAACCCATCCGTGTTCCTTCCTTAGCCCTTTATGTTCCGGGGTAGCGGTAACCCTTTCGGACAATCCCGCACAAGAGCGACCCTTTGACCTATAACCGATACAAGAAATAATGAACAACTACAAAATACTATCAATAACTAATATTGACTGATTGCTAACGCGCACAATGGAAACAATACATTTATGTAGACCATACAGACGTAATTCTTGTAAGACTGTCTGACTGTCTCAGATCTTACCAAGGAGTATCGTGTTCTGGGTAACATGAACTGAACTGAACCCCTTGGTAACTGGGTTATGGAGGTCAGATAGGCACTCCATCAATGCTCCATGTAAAACACTGGTATTCAGCTGCATCCGCTTAGACTGGAAGCCAACCGCAACATAGTCGGGAAAAGGCTCGGCAGATTGATTGATATCAATTATTATTATTAATTCCTGCGTCACCTTTTAGTTGCAAAACTTTCAGGGAATATTTTAACTAAAGGCCAGACGTATACAAAGCAAATATTGACTGTTGATTTTACTCCGTCACTGGGTTGTAGAGGTCAGATAGGCAGTCGCTCCATGTCAAATATTGGTATTCAGCTTTATCCAGTTAGACTGGAAGACGACCCCAACATAGTTGGGAAAAGTCTAGGCATATATGAACGATTGTTTATCGATTTACCAAAACACCGCTTAACATAGTTTTTAAATAATTTTGTTTGTATTTTTTTTAACATTAAAACAAACATTTGTAACACAAACTATTCGACGGATATTGTATATCCGTGACAATTAACAATTATTTATAAGAATTTTCGTTGGTGTCGGGTAAAAATACGAAGTTATGTTTTCATAACATGACATCGGGCGGACATGAACCGATAACAAAATGGTTTCGAAGAACTGCGCGACTTTCCTAGAAGTGTGAAGAAAAACACTGTTTTTCTCACTGTTGCTGTCATCTAGATTGATATTTCAGAGGATTTTGGTCAAGTGGTACTACAAATTTAATTTAATTAACTGCCAAGGCTTATTTTTAATCTTATATTTTGAATTGTTTCTTCATTTGTTTGTTTTTTTTTTACATTGTTCTCACATAGGTACATAGAAGCAACAAGAATAATGTACACAGGATTTTGTAATATCTTGATTTAAAAGAGTATCCATGGAGTTTCTTGCCCGTTCTTCTCCATAAAGATCTACGTTTTGGAATAGGCAATTAGCTTCAACTTTGACTAACCGACCGACTATTTAATTTTAACAATTCATAAGTGCCTGTACATGGTTTAATTGAATTAAATGCTTTGAGTTTGAGTTTGAATCAATCCATCTAGAAGTTTTCTAACTACTCGTATGATGGGGTTGGCTTCCAGTCTAATCAGATGCAGCTGACTGCCAATCTGACCTTCACAACCCACTTATTGAGTAACGAGACCCCTTGGCAAAACTTTTTTTGGGCTTCTGACTACCCATAACGACGGTGGTAATACAAAGTAGATTAACAGATTTTGTGAGGTTTATCAAAGTATTTATGACTAGCTGCGCCTCGCGGTTTCACCGGCATAAGTTTCGATCCTGTGGGAATATCGGGATAAAAAATAGCCTATATGTTAATCTAGGGTGTCAGCTACCTCCATACAAAATTTTATCAAAATTGGTCCAACCGTTTGAGCGTGAAGAAGTAACAAATATATAAACACATACACATTCACAAATTTTCGCCTTTATAATATTAGTGTGATTAGTGTGATGACAACTAAAATTGTGCTAGTATCTACATTTTTGAGACGATCAGTTAGTGCGTGCTTCTATTATTTATCTCTCCAGCAGTTATACCAATTTGTAAGATGTCTTTTCCCTAAGGGTTCATTAGAAAACCAGCGTCAGACAGCATCTGTCTGGCATTAATGCTGAAATGAACCTTTTTGGCGCAGCCGTGAGGCACACACTATTGTTGTCTGAAACATTATTTTTTATTTTTTTATTAATTTTGTGTTTCACGAACTGTGTCCAAATAAACATTTTTCTTTCTTTCTTCATTTCAAAATGTAAAATTGCTTTTAACTAAAACCTTTCTAAACATAATACTAAAGAAAGATCGGCTTCAGGAAAATAAAATTAATGTCGCAACGACACTATTATTAAATCCGAATACTTACTTATTTTCCACCGATTTCTTGTAAAACAAAGATTTTCTAATCTGAGTAGATCTGCACCTTAATTGCGCAACAGACTAGCAATCACAGTCTGAATAATTTTAAAGGATATTGCTAATCCATTGCTTCATATCGATGCTTCCGACAACAAAGGTCGTAAACACCAAAATAGCACTTTTGGTAATCAACGAAAAACAAAAAATAATTTCGTTTTTGGCTTATATCTTTTTAACTTTAAAAGTTGTAAAATTGTCTTCTATACAAGAAATACGTAAAATACGATGTTGTTTCATAATATATTATTGCTATTTATGTCAAAGCCTTATTTTAAAAGTTAGCTTGGACATACACCCCAGAAAATTCAAGAAGTTGGTATTTACGACCACTAACAAATCAATGGAGAACGATTTGTCTAACGGAAGTTAGAAGTATGCACCAGTTTTTAAATACAATAGTTCTGAGTTTGGTTTTAAAAACCATATACTGAAATAAAAATGAGTGTAAACACCACGATCTGATGCGATGGTATGTAACAAACATGGAAATATCTGAAGCAAATCAATGAATTTAAGACTGTAAGTTGAGTTTTCATTACTTGTAATAAAAACAATAAAATAAAACACAAATTGACATAATTACAAAAGGTTTTTTATTCATTGACCGTCATCGTTTAATCAAAATAATGGTTAAGCTAGGCACTAATACAAATTCAAAGTAAAAAAATGTCTAAACCAATCACTTCAATTTCCATTAGAGGATCTTGTACATCAATCATCATTCATCATCATTGTTTGTGTCACGGCTCGAAATTTTTATACCTTGAGGACCTGGCAGGTCCTAAAGGTATAAAAATACACTTAAGTAAGTATATTATAGGCATCGTCCCGTATAATTTAATCAAGCGTTTGTTACAAGATGCCTATAGTGTTCTACCTCCAACGGCGTACCTAACCAGCGAGACATAATTCAAAATGTTAAGTAATCATTTTGTTTCATTGATTTCAAGAAGATTTTATAATCACGACCTTTTTTAAAAACGTATTGATAATGAATTACAAAAAAATATAAGTAAACATTCTACCAAGCTTACTGCTCTAATAATTTTAATAAACAATGCCCATTTTCACCAACGCCCTTAAAAATTTAGGTAGTTCATCTTTCTAGATCTTGTTTGTTCGGAAAGCTTCTGTACTATGGTCTACCTAACTTTTAGTGTCGTTGGTGAAAATGGGAAAGTGTTATCGACAAGATAATAAAAAAGTAGATGCAAAACATAATACGACGACGAGTTATAGAAAATCAGGTCTTCAAATTTCTGATTAATAATCTTCTGTCATTGGATAGAAGATTCAATCAATCAACTCAGCCCATCGCAGTCCACTGCTGGACATAGGCCTCTCCCAGACTGCGCCACAGCACCCTGTCCTCCGCCTTCCGCATCCAGTCGACCCCAGCCACCTTCTTTAGGTCGTCCGTCCATCTATCGGGGGGGCGTCCTACACTACGCTTGCCGGTACGCGGTCTCCACTCCAGGACTCGCCTGCTCCACTGGCCATCAGTCCTTCGACAGACATGGCCAGCCCACTGCCACTTCAGTTTGCTTACTCTGCAAGCTATGTCGAAAACTCCGGTTCTTTTCCGGATAATTTCATTCCTGATTTTATCCTTCAAAGAGACTCCGAGCATAGCTCGCTCCATAGCGCGCTGAGCGACCTTGAATTTGTAGACCAGCCCGACCGTCAGCGTCAGTGTCCACGTTTCAGCACCGTATGTCATGACGGGCAGGACGCACTGGTTGAAGACCTTAGTCTTCAAACACTGCGGGATAGGCGACGAGAAGACTTGACGGAGTTTTTCAAATGCTGCCCAACCCAACTGGATCCTTCTGTCAGCTTCCTTCTCAAAGTTGTGTCTACCGAGCTGGATGACTTGCCCTAGGTAGACATACTCCTTCACAACTTCGAGAAGCGACCCTTCGATGTGGATTGGACTCGGCAAGACGTGCGAATTGTACATGACTTTCGTCTTGTCCAAATTCATGCCGAGGCCAACACGCCGGGAGGCTCCATTTAGGCTGTGCAGCATTTGGTCTAGCTGTTCCAACGTCTCTGCCATTATGACGATGTCATCGGCAAATCGAAGATGGGAGATGTACTCGCCGTTAATGTTGATACCCTGTCCAGTCCAGTCCAGCGTCTTGAAAACGTCTTCCAACGCGTTGGTAAACAATTTAGGGGATATTACATCCCACTGTCTCACCCCCCTGGGCAGTTGGATGGGGCTGGTTTTCTGATTCTGGATCTGGACAGTCATCGTTGCAGCGTCATACAAACATCTCAACACTTCGATGTAGCGCCAGTCAATTCGACATCGTTGCAGAGAGGTCAGAACTGCCCATATTTCGATGGAGTCGAAGGCTTTCTCGTAGTCCACAAATGCCATACACAGCGGCTGATTGTACTCCTCCGTCTTCTGTACAATTTGTCGAACAGTATGGATGTGGTCTATGGTACTGAAGCCTTTCCGAAAACCGGCTTGTTCTGGCGGCTGGAACTCGTCAAGTCTCCTGGCGAGACGGTTCGTGACGACTCTCGAGAACAGCTTGTATACGTGGCTCAGAAGTGAGATGGGTCTATAGTTCTTCAGTAAGGATTTGTCACCTTTTTGAAGAACAGAACCACCGCACCTCTGCTCTACGCCTCGGGCGGGTAAAACCTGCGGGACACGTCGCGTAGTGCTTTGACCACCTCGTCAGCTTTCTCGTCAATATTGCCTGTGGTTTCCAACAGGGCGAATCGATTTTGAAGTTCCAGTTGGAACTTTTCGGATCCTAGAGCGGCTTGGAGCTGCGTAGGTCGGAGTGTAGGCCTCATCATGCGGAGTCTCTCAGCTCTGAAATTGATATTCAAAGTGCCTCGGACAAGCCTGTGATCGCTTCCGGTATTAAACCTACTAATCACGGAGACATCTCTAAATATATGCTTCCGATCCGTCATGATGAAGTCTATCTCGTTCCTTGTCACGTTATCGGAGCTTTGCCAGGTCCACTTCCTTTGGGGTTTCTTTTCGAAAAACGAATTCATTAAGAAGAGCCCCTGCGACTCCAAAAAGTTGACCAACATTTGCCCCCTGTGATTCCTGCGTCCCAAGCCGAACGGTCCGACTTTAGCCAGAAATTTCCTCCTCCTCCATAATTATACTCGGCGAAAGACAAGTGCAGCAATACTATCAAAGATTTACACCACAGATATTTACTAGAAATGTGCTTTACATCATCGGATGGTTTTTGTATGTACCTCAATAATAGTCATGACCAAAGCAGGCCGTAATAATTATCTATGGATGTTTTTTCTGAATTATTAGATACGAACGTGAAACACAATTACTTGAAATCCAGTGAGTAGCGCCTAGCGCCATTTATTTCTCAGAAAAATTAAACATTTGAATTTCTTAACGGGGTGTAATTGCGACATATTTATACTTTTTGTGTTACGACCCCTTTTTAGTATGAAAATATTAACAAAATTAGGAGTACGACCTACATAATTCAATTTTCAAACCAATTCTCCAAGACCAAGTGACATTACGACAATTGTTTCTCAGCAAAGCTTACGTTTTAAAAATGATTGTGGGGTGTAATTACAATTAATTATGTATTCATGTTTTTACGACCGACAGCTGTTTGTACGTTGTATTATACGACCTGCATGGTTATTCGGTTCTAAGCAATATGAGTTATACATACCCTCTTTTCTAAAAAATCTTGATTATACTGGTAAAAATTTTGGGTGTAAAAGTATTTTTTTTAGGCGAATATTTTTTTCACATTTTTAGATCGACGCAGCGCCAAAAATTAAGTAGGGCTGCATTCTTAACTCATTTTCGCCAAAATGGCGTTTACGACATTTGTTGCCGGAAGCATCGATATGTTCGAAAAATGTGTCTTCTCGACAACGTAATGAATGTTGTTTAACTGTCAAAATTAAAGCCATTCCTACTGTTACCCCCTTACTAATAAACGTTGTATAGCGTCTATACAGGGTGTTACGGAAAGGGTATATCAATACAAACGGGTTGAAGAGTGTATCTGGTCTAGAATCTCTGTACAAAATTTCAGCTCAAAAGCATTAACTTTATAAATGCTTAATATTTTTTAATTTCGACATCACGGCGCTGCACTGGCGCGCGGCGGCGTGATGTGCGTGTACTAGGCGCACAGACACACTACAGATAATGGATAATGACCCTCGTAGTGCGGTGACACGTTTGTTATGATTTCAATTTAATAAACTATCGAATTAAAAAAATATTAAGCATTTTCAAAGTTACTGCTCAAAAGAGCTGAAATTTTGTATAGAGATTCTAGACCAGATACACTCTTCAACCCCTTTGTATTGATATACCCTTTCTGTAACACCCTGTATAGTTACACAACGCTTTGTCTTCTTCTTGCGAAAGTCAAATTACTGACGAATGAAAAAGAGAAATCGGTGTGTAACAATTCATCACATATAATACGTTTATTAGTAAGGCGGTTAGTGTATTACGAAATTACCCCGCATAAAATATGTAACGATTGGTTTATTCGCAAGGCACCATTAGAGATAAACTTTTGACAGGTGAAAAACAATATGGCTTACTTCCAAAAGCTTTAGAATTTGATTCCAGTATCTAATAAAAATAAGCAAACTAAAGAACTTACATTGCTATATTGCAATAGTCTAACTGTGGTTGTTACAACAGAAAACCATTTAAGTATCAACACAGATTTAGCTTTCAGGAAAGCTTTTAAAAGCGAAGCCTTACGTAAGCTCTTTAAAGACAGATAGGTCCTGAAAAGTCGAAAAACAAAATACTTCATGACAGTAACTAAAACTGTTTTATTTTTCTAAACAACCCTGGTTAAAAAACCTTACCACTTTTAGAATTTAAATGGCGTTCTGTTGGACATTTAAATGAGGATATTACAATCTTAAAATGGCAGAATTACCTGCTCGTGATCGAAAAACATCAAAGAGCCATGGAGTGATCCATGCTTGGCATACGGCTTATAGACCGAGTTCCAAAAGTTGAGATCAGCAGACGTACGAAGATTTTCGATAACGATAAACGAGTTATGGAACTCAATTGGAGTTGGGTAGGACACCAGAGGGGCAATTCTCGTAATTTTAAAAACGTTCACAGTCTGATCTCAGTCCAGTGGTGGATTTACCAATAGGAGGAGTAGGCTGGAACCTAGGGCGGCAGATTTTAGGAGCGACAAGAATGTAATGTGTAGTAATTAAGGCATACCTAACCCCGCCTTATTAGTAGTATATATTTCGAACTTATATGAGTTCAGAAATATAGATAGGTACCCAACAACTATTTTGGTACAATCTTAACGTCGTTGAATTATAAATATTATCTAATAGAAACAGACACATTACCGTAGAGGTTGGTAGGGGTGGTTAAATTTGATTAGCCTACTGGCAGAAAATGTGTAAATCCGCCACTGTCTCAGTCTCAATCTGTCAAAAATCCCTCTAATTTCCCTACATTTTGACAAGTTTTTGACGTTTGTTTTTCGCCGAGATGAGACTGCACGGATATCGAGACTGCGACTAGATTTTGAACGTTTTAAATTACGAGAATTGGCCTTCTGGCAAGGCACAGTGATACTGATGACAGAGGACCAAGTGGCGTCCAAGTACTGCGAGACGAAGTGTCGGTCGACGGGCGGCGAGATGGGCTGACGACATTGTTACCATCGCGGGTAGAACCTGCACCCTAATTGCGTAACACACTACCCATCGGAATCAGAATCATTTCGAAGCCAATTGCTAATCCATTGCTTGATAAGTTCGAAGAATTTGTCTGCTCAACACGTAAATAACGCAATGAATGTTGTTCAATATGTTGTTGAACTGTCAAAATTAAACCGATTCCGATTGATAAAGTGTTACGCAATTGCCCCGCTGGTTGAGGCTGGCACAGGAGCTTGGGCATTGTCACATGAAAAGAGAGGCCTGTGCACAGCAGTGGATGATGACCGCCCTAATTGCGTAACACACTCTATCAATTTGAATCATTTTAAGGGGGAAACTGGAAGAGATCTCAGAAAGCGATAAGGCCACCCATTGTATATTTTGTAGTGTTTGATGTATTTTTCGGGATTAAATATAATGATCACCAAAAAAATATATTGAACACCAAAAAATGAAGCCTAAAATTACAATAGTTCTAGCTGGGTACCCCGAGGTTAGGTTTGGTTAGGTTACTTTAAACCCTTTACATAGTCGTCGACATAGGATGCAAAAGCGAGCAAATGATAATACAAATACCTTTACCTAGGTATTGTATAATAAAATGGAGTTTTAATTTTGGTGATCATTTACTAATTTTGGCAGTAAAAAGTGTTTTTTTGATGTTTTATTTTACTTTATCTGGTGATAAGTTAAACATAAAGCATAAGCCTTTTTTATGTTATGTATTTTTGTGGTGTACAATAAAGTATATATACAAATAAGTTAGCTATTAAATAAGGTAGCCCGCGAAATTCAGATTTTCTTACGTTTGATGCAATTTGCCGGTCAGTATTAAGTTGTACGTTGATTAAAATATGATTCGCGACTGTTATAATGTATTTACAGAATTATAATCATTAGAATCAGTAATATAATGTTAAGTTAGTATAATCCTAAAATGTCACGATTTCATGAAGTCATTCAGTAGGATACTTGGTCTTAGAGAGTTGTGTTGACGACTTTAAGTAGTACGTAAGTACTAATTCTAGAACGTAAAAAAATCACCAAGAATGGTGATTATGGTATAGTCAATTATTAGATATTTTACAAGCTGAAGATATATCTGGACGACATTAGATTAAATTGAAATCAATCTAAATCAAGGCAATTTTCCTATCAGAGTTTTCAAATAAACCGTTTTCAGAACGTTTTAAGGCTTACGGACTGACTGAACAAGTTTACCGATGGCAGTCGTAATATTTCTTGATTTTTACAGAAAATCTCAGTGTTTTTTTTTATAATCAAAATAAATACATTTTATTTTTTATCACTAAGTACCCAATCACACAAATTAAAAAAAAATGCGATCCTCACCTTAGCACAGTCCAAGCACAATAATTAAAATCACTGTCACTTTTTCACTAAAAATAATTATCGTATTTAAAATTAATAAATGTATTTTTCATAAAGATAGTTACACCCTCGCCAAGCGAAGACGCGGGTTCGAATAACAAAAGCTATCTCGCATTTCAAAGCCCCAGACAAAGACAGCAAATGTGCGACGGAGACGGGAGATGGGGCGGAGCATCACCGGGTGTTTGAAGTTTGAATTTTTCTTTTTCTTTTTTAACATTTGACCTCTAAAAAGGCGGGATTTTACGACTGGGCCCGTCTGATTTGCAAAATGGCGGGCGAAGGTTTAATTTAGGGCCTAGTTTATTTTTTTAAAGTCTGGGACACTGATTGCTGCGAATATGTTTAACTGATAAAACAAATTAAAGTAAATATACCTAGCTGGATACATTTCAGTTGAAGTTTTTTTTTTACATTTTTTTGGAACATCAAAACATGGCTCGGGGGAGAGGGACCCGTGAGCAGCTGCGTCATTCAGTGTTAATTATAGTGTTTGATGCTTGTATTTAAATACTGTTTTACGCCCTCGAATCCTCGACCCCTAAATACCACATACCTACAAGCAATACCCTTCTTCTTCTTAGCGTATCGATGGCAAAAAGTTCAAACATCTATGACCCAAATTCAGTTGCGCGAACTCCGCTTACTGACGCAGTCATAAGATCATCAAATGCACAGGTAACAGGCCATGCGGCGCAGGATGGAAGGTGGGCCATTGTCTGTGGGGAGGTGCCGCATACGCACTTGATATCTGAGCCGTATGTAAATAGATATAAGGACCAAAATATCTCTCCTGTAACAGTTATTCCTATGGCCCAGTCAAACCACGTTGTCAGAATATTTTGGTAGCCCTATTTTAGGACCCTATACTGTAATACCTAGGTACCAGAGGCCAATCTACGAAATCAGGTTGCTGAAATTTAGAAATGCAATTTTTGTTTACAAAAATTACATAGTTACAAAAGGAGAGCCGTGACCATAGTAACTTATTCTGTTTTTACGTTTTCGTACCTCAAAAGTGAAAAACGGAACCCTTATAGGTTCAAGTCATTGTGCGTCCGTCGGTCTGTCTGTCAAGACCCTTTTTCTCAGGAACGCGTGGAGTTGAAATTAATATGAAATACGTAGCTCTACAGTCCCTTGAAGATCTAACAAAATGAAGCTTTTAATTCAACGCAATAAAAAATACGGCCACTTATGCGACACCTTGCAAATAAGTCAAAACCTATAACGTACTTCTCGTTGACCTAAAATCATGAAATTTACATTTGCAGTTGGGGAATCGACCGTGACGTATATCGATATATGGGAAAACATGTAAGTTGGTTCTAGGGATAAATTCATCCCAACTACGGACCTTTCGTTGGGCTAAAATATCGACGCTTCCTCTGTGCTGCCCCCGACGAAGCCTTGGAACTTTTGACTGCATGTTTTGGGACACAAAGGGGAGGACCAGAGGTGGATCTTGTTTTGCGACATATTATAGCACCACACCCAAACCCTATTAAAGTTCATAAAATCTATACTTTAATAAATAATATTATAAATTCGAAAGTAACTCTGTCTGTCTGTATGTTACCTTTTCACGCCAAAACCACAGAACCGATTTAGATGAAATTTGGTATAGAGATAGTTTGAGTCCCGGGGAAGGATATAGGATAATTTTTATCCCGATATTCTCACGGGATCGACACTTATGCGGGTGAAACCACGGGGCGCAGCTAGTGTTCAATAATTTCTAAACAACATTCTTTGCTTCCGTATTGAAATGTCTTCTATGTTTCTATCATCTATTTTTGAAGACATAACAATTCAACCTCGTTACAAAACAGTACATTATTGTGACAATAGAAAAAATGTGATACCGTGTAATACCATCATCGTGCAATATTGTCAGTTTTCCTGGTGTCGTGTGTCTTACGGCAGTTTTACCTGGAATCCAGTCGTGGGAACACTACACCTAATGTACTCCGAACGGACGATGGCATGTTCACGACTTGCCGCCGTTGCGGTGGGCAGAGAGAACTTAGCAACGGTTTTGATGGGGTCAAAGTATTCACAGGCTGCGGCAGTAGCTATTTTTCTTTGGCTAGACTTCTTGTTTATTAGTTACGTTTTTCGAACGAGGTTCTTTATCGCCCGTTATACTCTGCGCACTTGGCGAATTAGAGCTAGACCAAAGAAGTGTAGCAAAGCACTATTAGTTATTCTGTGCTAAGGCGAAAGGAACTTCGTTCCAACCAGGACCACGACATCTCTCGACTGTTGCTGGGTTCAGAATTGAAAGGATTGTCTGTCTTTTATTTAACTATGTTATGAATGTGCAAATAGGTCAACGGCGAACAGCCAAAAACGAATGTGGTTACAACCACTTTTTTTACATCACCAAAAGGTTTACTAATCAGTTGACAAAGAAAACCATATTGACTGGTGTCATATGCCTTATGTTAAATAATTGATTCAGGTCATTAGGTCGTCACCGATAGTTATGAAATAGATCAGTGGCGTAACTATACCGTTTGGGGCCCGTGGCAAATTCAAGGGATGGGGCCCTCCCTCAATGTAAAGAAGCTCAACCAACGTTATAGTTTTTTTTTTTTACTAGCACTTCTTCCGCGTAGATTTCGTATTTTCCCCTACAAAATTCAACACCTGACTGCTTCGTTGGTCTAGTGGTCGCAAGCGCTACTGCTAAGCATGAGATCCTGTCCAAAAAATTAGACAAACAATGGGAAAAGATACAAAATATTTGAAACCTGAATGATGTCCTTTGATGCACATTTATACATTTATGTTAGGATCCTCCTGTGCTCATGGCCTTCTCGGGCAGTGGGCCCCCTCTGGCTGGGGGCCCGTGGCATTTTGCCCCAATGCCACCCTATAGTTACGCCACTGAAATAGACAGCAAATCCTAGCTCCATAATCTAGGTATTTAACTATTGGCCGATACAGCTTCATCTCTTTTGCAAAGAGAGTTTTGAACAACAACGGTAGTAGACTAAAAAAACTATGTGTCAAAGCTTAGGCTTTGCACCATTGTCACCTCAAATGCTCTAACCTCCGTGTGAGAACGCTGAGATGTGACTAGCAACGTTCTCATTGTGGGTAACTTATGCTTGGAGGGTAATTGCGTAACACACTATCAGTACCAATGGGTTTCATTTTGACAGTTCAACAACATTCATTGCGTTATTTACGTTTGTGAGTAGACAAAATTTTTGAACATATGAAGCAATGGATTAGCAATATCCTTCAAACTGATTCAGATTGAGATTGATAGTGTGTTACGGAATTAGGGTGCTGCACCCAAGAAGTTACGAGATTAATACGTCATTTAAAAATTCGTGAGATGTAGGTAAGTAACCAGATGATAATTTATACATACTTCCCGTGACCCAAGGGCTGGCTCTTACCTTGGCTAGAGGCTAATTGAAATTGAAAATATTTATTTCAGACCTGCATAGCTATTCACAAACACTCGATACGCTTCCGTATCGTATCGAACATTAATCATTGTTATCGTAGGAGTCTTCTAAACGCTGTTCACAAGTCCAAAACCCGAAAATTTTGTCAGTTTAAATCAAATAGACGCCCGCTGTTCCTCCAACAGCTATTTGCTGTTGAGGGCAAGTCAAATCAGGTTATCGAAATTTCAGGTTTTCGATACTATAGCTTGTCGTCAGGTCAAAGTCAAAGTCAAAGCATTTATTTCAAATAGGCACATAAAAGGCACTTTTGAACGTCAAAAATTATCTTAAAATAGAATTGATTCTAGTCGCCCATTCCAAAAGGTAGTTTTCGTATGGAGAAGAATGGGCAAGAAACTCCACCGTTACTCTTTTAAAATGTTTTAGGTACAATATTTTGCATGGGTACATTAATTATTGTATAATAACATGTGAGGACGATGCACCTAAAATAAAATTACTATACCACAATAGGTAAAAGAATTAAAAACGAAACCATGACATATAAATTAATTATCTGATAGATACATCCCAACTAGCACAAACTGCTGCTTAAGAGCTTTGGAGCTAATCCGATTATTCCCAAAGGCGCCAAGCTCAAGCGCCAGAGCGTGCACTGCAGACCTCATGCAGCCGCTTTGGAGCCAAAGGGGCACAACTTTTTGCAATCTATAGTTCCATTAGAACTTCATAATAGTGGCATAAAAGCGCTACATGAGCTACAGCTGATAATTAACACCACACTAAAGCTCTTGTGGCGCTTATTGATTGAATGAATGACAGGTTTTACTGAACGAATAAAGGATCACTGATCATTCACCTTGTCTCTCATTTATTAAATACATCTGTTGTTCCTGAGTCAGACATTACTGAATACAAATAAATAATAAGTGAAGTGTTTTTGAGCTATATTTTGTATTATATGCAAGTGGCTACAAACGCAGATCAGTTTATCGTGCATATAGTTGATATTATTGGAGTATTTTTAACGCGCCTCAATAATTACCTCAGAATATCCTAAAATATGTAAAATATTATTATACAAATATTATAATATCACATACCTACACGATATTGAAATTACATACTTGACTACATTTGTATTTAGTAAGTTGCTGGTTCTATATTTAGTTATATTTTACTACAAATTGCGATAAAAACCTATAAATTTCTCAAGTAATGATAAATAATTGTCTTGTAAACATGTCGTCTATGAGAAGCAGCTTTAACTTGCAACTTCAACCTTAATACTTCCTCTCTGCGCGTCAAAACGCTAAGTTTCACTCTTCTGAAGGTCCAAGTGATACCTGTACCACTAATGCAGTTCAAGTCTTTACAATCACTTTTATTTCGTACTTACTGCAGATATCGAACCACACTAATAGTTATTTGTGTAGAGATCCGTAGAACTCGTTGAAAACCCTAAAATACGCTGATAATTTGTAGCTGCTTCTATATTTTTCGCTCTTTCAATTGTTTAACACTACTATGTCTTACCATGTTTTCAGAATGCCTTTCAAAATAATTCAAACTTATAATGAACAACAAAATAAACAAGAACTTTGCATCTGTCCATCTAAGTGGGAAAAACATGGAGTGTTACACTGGCCGAACAAAAAAGTAAAAAATTATGTAAAATAGAAGATTAGACTCCTGCTGCCAGTATTCACCTGGATCGACGAAGTTTATTGTAATTTCTCTTGGTGTACCAAGTAGTGAGCGTGGATCTTTAGGCATAGCGTTAGGAGTAATTTGGTTTAAAATTTGAAATAAGTCTTTTAAAGCTACTTGACTACATTTGTGTTTCAGCGCCCAAATTCGTATTTGCTCGCGATAGATCCATTTTCTTTCACATTCGACATACTCTAGTTTATATTCAGTATCGCTGTCCGAGTCTAGTCTAGAAAAAAAAATAAGCGATAGACATAACTTTAATACAAGAAATAAAGATAAAATACATCAACCATTTTTCAGATTAGCCAAAGTACATACATCTTTTATGGGGTACTGTGTTAAATGTTACAATAAAATACCTTGTGATATATTGCAATTAAATGAAAGAAAATTTAAAACTCACATTAAACGTACACTTTGTAAACAAGCATACTATAAATTAGAAGATTATATCCAAGATAAGAACGCTTGGAAACATGCTGGTCCTGCTCCATAGGACAATCTAGAGTCTAGACAAAATCAAACTGGTTGCTAATTTAATTGTAAATTTTTTTATTCTTTTTTTTTACATTTATTACTCACACCCTGACTTATTACTTGTATTTTGTTTTTTAATTAAAATCGTTTTGCTTGTACCATGTTTGTAAATATGTGAGCACCATGTATCTATCAGATAATTAATTTATATGTCATGGTTTCGTTTTTAATTCTTTTACCTATTGTGGTATAGTAATTTTATTGTAGGTGCATCGTCCTCACATGTTATTATATAATTAATGTACCCATGCAAAATATTGTACCTAAACATTTTAAAAGAGTAACGGTGGAGTTTCTTGCCCGTTCTTCTCCATACGAAAACTACCTTTTGGAATGGGCGACTAGAATCAATTCTATTTTAAGATAATTTTTGACGTTCAAAAGTGCCTTTTATGTGCCTATTTGAAATAAATGCTTTGACTTTGACTTTGACTTTGAAAAAAAGAAACAATAAATTACGCAAAGAAGGTTATTTTACTTTATTTTTATAATATGCCACACCAAGCTATAACTTACTTTTCCTCTGTAACTGGCCCGTTATCAGTAATTGAGAAAACAAAATCTACGGGACCCTCGCTTGTGTTTGTTGAACTCGAACTTGGCGCATTATTTTTGTTTGTTTCCAATGAATCCCTTAAAGAATAAATGAAATGAATAGAGTTTTATAAATAAAAGTTAAATTACTCTCACGTAATTGAGTTGAAAAAAACTTACGTATTATTTAATATTTCAATTACAGAATTCTCACACACAGTTGCCTTTTTAATTTCTTCATATTCTGATAAACTCTCCGTACTTTCTTGCGATATCCACCAGTTCTTTGTTTGAACTTCCATGCATTCAGATCCATATTTCTTTTAAACTGGCTTAAATATTTTATAAAATCTGATTTCTCCAATAAAAATAGCAGAATTATCCAAATGAGTAGGGAATGTCCATTACTCTCCTGCTTCTATTGTGAAGCCTTAATGTCGCTATTAGTAAAACAGTCGATCAAATTCCTACTTAAATCTGCGCAAAAGAACAAATCACTTCTGCAAAGAAACTTTCAGTGGCAGAACAGTGATAAATATATCTTTTATATAGTTCCGTTAAAAAGTCTGCAATTAAAGTCTTTATGCAGTTCTGAAGCGTACAGCAGCGGCAATAGAAGCTTTTTAGCAGCTTTAAGCTTTAACATACATGTTTTAACTCTCTTTAAAGCTATAGACGGCAAATGGGTTGTAAAATTAACTCTTATAAAACCTAGAGTGGCATTTGGTTCAGTTTCTGCTACCCCTAGTGATATTTACAGCTATGAGCAGTTACGGAAGCAATAGTAGAACTTAAAACCACTTTCTGAACCCCTAAAGCGCTACTGTACAGCTAAAAGTTGCAAAATAGGCTGCTATTTCCACTAGTGTGCTAGTTGGGATGGTGCTCACATATTTACAAACATGGTACAAGCAAAACGATTTTAATTTAAACAAAAAAAAATACAAGTAATAAGTCAGGGTGTGAGTAATGAATGTAAAAAAGAATTAAAAAAAAATTACAATTAAATTAGCAACCAGTTTGATTTTGTCTAGACTCTAGATTGTCCTATGGAGCAGGACCAGCATGTTTCCAAGCGTTCTTATCTTGGATATAATCTTCTAATTTATAGTATGCTTGTTTACAAAGTGTACGTTTAATGTGAGTTTTAAATTTTCTTTCATTTAATTGCAATATATCACAAGGTATTTTATTGTAACATTTGACACAGTACCCCATAAAAGATGTATGTACTTTGGCTAATCTGAAAAATGGTTGATGTATTTTATCTTTATTTCTTGTATTAAAGTTATGTCTATCGCTTATTTTATTAAAAAGATGTAGATTTTTTCTTACATACATTAGGGCTCAGCACACTAATTGATACAACATTGCCATACAACGAGACAATTCCGCCAGTCTCTTGGGTACTAGTCGATAGCGTTGCGGAACTTGCGGAGGACTTTTTTGACGCCATATTGTATTTGTTGTTTTTAATAAGTAGTTATAGTTAAGTTAGTAGATTTTAATTTTATTAATTCATTACGTATAAGTAGTAATTTATGTACCTACAGTAATTTTAATTCTGAATAAATAATGATATGGCCAGATGACGGAGTTTAACATAAGTTTGGCTCATCAAAACATCTGACTAGGTCACATCAAAGGTACATCTTTTAATAACATTCAAAATTGCTTTTGATGCACTTACATGCTAAGTATTAATGCTACTTATTCATAACAACAAGCGTTCATTCACACGCTGTTTCCTGTATTTTTGCTAAGTAATAACTTACACCATTGATAAACATGAAGTTAGTAAAATAAGCACTAAGTTTGAACTTGAATGTTGTGAAATATATTTGTGCTGTATCAGGACAATTCCCACGATATTGTGTGATGTCATGTTTGCTGTTTAATTTGAGTTTATATGCAACTTTATTATGTAGGAGGGACTTTTGGCTAAGAATTTAAGAAATAACAGCCGCACGCTTCTATCGATCAGGATCCGTGAATGGGTGGCCATCTTTACATATCAAGACCCCTACGTGCCTCTGAAAGCACGTTAAGCCGTTGGTCCTGGCTGTCATTCGTAGATCTTTGACAGTCCGAAAGTCTACCATCAGTCTTACCAAGGGGTATCGGATTACCCAGTAAATGGGTTGTAGAGGTCAGATAGGCAGTTGCTCCATGTAAAATACTGGTATTCAGTGCATCCGGTTATACTGGAAGCCGAAACCAAATTTTTTTTTTGTGTCTAACATGATTGGCCCTAGTTGTCTGAAATAAAACATTTTATTATTTATTATAGTACCTACCAGTATAATACCCAGAGGGCTGGGTCGTTCTTTGGCCAAATAATTAGCATTGCCATTCAACGTGGCAATGCGGCTAGTCTTCTGGGCAAGTTTCCGAGTGACAGCGATGCGGACGAGTCAAGAGTACTTCGACGTCTAAGTGTCATTTGTTTTTGTATTTATTTCTATAGAAAGTTAGTTAGTCATTGAATTTAGTATCTAGTAAATAGTTTGTTACATTTTCTATAAATAAAGCTATTTTGAATACGAGTGTGTCATCAACGCAATTAAAAGATGCAAGGTAGGATATGGAGAAATAAATTAATTATTAGGTAACTATGACATCAATATTTATTTTTCTACGTATAAGTAGGTACCTAGAGTATTTGTAATACGTAGTCGCATTTCAAGTACATTACGCATTAAGTTAATATTTTGGTCTAGAATTTCATAATAAACAATACTTTTGTTTCTAGAGAGGGGTTTGTGGCTAAGTAATAACAGCCGCACGGGTCGATCGATCAGGTTAAGCTACGCTTGCCGCAGTTCGTCCGTGAATGGGTGACCATCTTTACATACCAAGACCCCTCCGCTCCGTGCCTCGGAAAGCACGTTAAGCCGTTGGTCCCGGCTGTCATTCGTGGATCTTTGACAGTCGTTACGGGTCGTCAGAAGCTCGAAAATCTGACAACCAGTCTTACCAAGGGGTATCGTATTACCCAGTAACTGGGTTGTGGAGGTCAGATAGGCAGTCGCTCCATGTAAAATACTGGTATTCAGCTGCATCCAGGCTTATGTTGATATATCGAGGTAGGCACTGCTTGTATGCCTACATGCAATGCACGCCACAGCCTCTGAGTACAGTCAGCATCAAAACTCGATTAACACTATCATTTTTACATGTTATTAAATTGACAACAACTTTTTTCAATAAACTGATATTTAGCTTTTCACATAATAGACAAGATTCTAAAAAAAATTCTTCTGCTGCAAATTTGAACAAATATTTTGCTCAATAACTAAGATAAAAAAAACTGAAGTGTTAATCAACTTTTGATGCTGACCGTACCTCATGATCATCATTCAGCCCGGAAGTACCCACTGCTGGGTAGAGGCCTCCTCTTTCTTCTGCCACATTTCCATTCCGTGCGTCCCCCATCCAGGTAATTCCAGCGACTTTGACGATATTGTCAACCCAACGCGCTTTTAGACTGCCCAGAGGGGCAATTCTCGTAATTTTAAGATCGTTTACAGTCTGATCTCAGTCTCAATCTGTCAAAAATACCTCTATTTTCCATTCATTTTGACAAATTTTTGACATTTGTTTGTCGCTGAGATGAGACTGCGACTAGATTTTGAACGTTTTAAATTCCGAGAATTGACCTTCTGGTTTCTTTAGCCTAACTTTGGCCACCATACGATCAAAATTTTACTGAATCAGCCATCTCCGCGTCTAAACAAATATGTCTGAGAAACCAACGGAACCCTAAAAATGAAAAGTCGCTTCTGACACGGCTTCAGAGTTCTAACCCAAACTGCCACGTGTATCCACTTGCATTAAGTAGGTACTTACCAACTTATCCATACTAATATTATAAATTCAAAAGAAACTCTGTCTGTCTGTCTGTATGTTACCTTTTGACGCCCAAACCACTGAACGGATTGAGATAAAATTTGGCAGAGAGATAGATTGCATCCCGGGGAAGGACATAGGATAGTTTTTATCCCAGAAATCATCCTTTAAGGGAGTGAAAAGGGGGGTGGAAGTTTGTATGGGGAATCAATAACCGCTGAACCGATTTAGATGAAATTTGGTATGGAGATAGTTTGAGTTGTGGGGAAGGATAAAGAATAGTTTTTATCCCCGAAATTATCCCTTAAGGGTGTAAAAAGGGGGGTGGAGATTTGTAAAGGGAATCATTAAAAAAGGAATATATATATACTTAATACTTTTATCGCGGGTGAAACCGCGGGGCACAGCTAGTTTATATATAAAACAAACAAATAAAAAAGGTCAAATGACCGCACATAACCTACTTGCTTATCTAAGATTACAATTAGTTTACAGTAACAAATACCTTGTTTATAATAACATCGTATCAAGCACAGCGCGGCTCCTTTTGCCGCCAAATTTGCTGTCACTCTGGGCGGTCTTTGAGGTTAGATTTGGCGCCATTAGAAATTGTTATGTCGATCGATTCTTTTTGTTATTATTTATGATTTAAATTTAAAGAGTGCCCATGAAGTTTCATGCCATTTCTTCTCCATAGCACAGTCCATAGGTACTTATATCCTCATACGCTTTGGAATGGGCAACTAGCTTCATCTTTCTGACTGACCGACTCATTGACAATTCAAAAATGCCTGTAATAGGTTTAATTGAAAGAAATGCTGCAAATTTTACTGACAATAGAAAAGTGAGAGCTTCATTTTAGCGCAGTTCTTCATTGATATTTTAGACTTAGGTACATTATAATAGACTTTAGGGCAATTCATTGTTATGTTATACCCACATCATCTCCCTAGCCTTTTCCCTATGTTGGGGTCGGCTTCCAGTCTAACCGGATGCAGCTGAATACCAGTATTTTATTTGGAGCGACTACCCATCTGACCTCCACAACCCAGTTACTGGGTAATACGATATCCCTTGGTAATACTGGTTGTTAGATTTTCGGGCCCGGCCGTAACGATTGTCAAAGTTCCACGAATGACAGCTGACACCACCCAATCGCAACGCGTCGCCTGTTTGCACTATTACATGGTTTTCGCTTTCTTTCTGGTTTTTTTCTTATTGCTCGGCTCAGAAGGGTCGCAGCGTAATTTTAAATAGCCTATAAGTACCTAACCTTGATCAAAAATTGGATTATCAAATGCAAATAAGGAATTTTCAAATCTGACTGGTAGTTACAGAGATAGCGTACAACTTAACAAACAAACTCTTCAGCTTTATATACATAGATAGATAGATTAGTAATAACATAATAAAGGTCAGACGTTCAATGAGCTAAACTTACGACCCAGTGGGTCCCGCTCAAAGGCAAACGACATCGCGGTAGGTCCAGATGGAGATGGCGGAATAAGCTGAACTCCTTTAATAAAGATTGGTCCTTGGCAGCTCTGGACAGACGCGGATCCAGCCCTAGAAAAAAGGTTCAGCCCCCTTATTCACAAACACTCGATGTGCTTCCGTATCGTATCGAACAGTTGGAGTCTTCTCAAAGCTGTTCACAAGTCCAAAACCCGAAAATTTTGTCAGTTTGAATCAAATAGACGCCCGCTGTTCCTCCAACAGCTATGTGCTGTTGAGGGGAAGTCAAATCAGGCTATTGAAATGTCAGGTTTTCGATACGATAGCCTGTCGTATGGTTGTAAATCAGGGCTCTGGTCACAGTCACCCGAAAATCGGCCAAGTTCGAGTCGGAGTATGCACTCGCTCATTATCGATGTAGGTATTATAGGTAGTGCATTCCTACAAAGGAGATATGTGTTTACAAAATATATAAGACGCCCAAGATTTTACGCACGATTTATTGTATTTTTTTTTATTTTATTAAGGTAAAATATAGGATTTAATATCATCAGCCCATCGATCTCAATGTCGTTGATCTCAATAGACCGTGAAAGTGAGACGTCACAAGTCTATTAGGGTTGTGGGCATGGCCCATCGTGCCCACAACGGTGGATCCGCACTTGACTCTGGACAGAGAGTGTGGAAAGAGAGTAGGGAGGCATATTATGTATATTTTAAGTCATAGAAATAAAACTAAAAGATTCGGCTTTACTCCTTAACTGTACTAATGATGAAATTTGACAGCGGGTCCAGTCGACCAATTCAAAATTTGACTTGGTCGACTGGACCCGCGGTTCCAGTTCGAGTGGGTCCAGTTGACCAAAGACCCCCTTTGCCCAGCAGTGAGACAATGGCTAATAATAAAAAATACAAACAAAATAAAAAAGAATAAATATTTAACGAAAAGAAAGCTCTTTCGCCAAGTGTGGTAGATACTATTAAAGCCACGGAAAGTTAAAACTAAATCTATAATTAAAATTAATTATCCAAACATTTTGAACAAGCACCCTTCTACATCGAAATCCCTAAATCACTCGAATCTCACTTAATAAGGGTTGTTATCCGACACCAAACGACGGTTCCACCCCCGTTTGTGTTCAGCCAATCAGGTCGCAGCTAACTCACCCCCTAATAAACATCGACCAATCAGAATTAAGTATTATATCAGGTGCGTTTAGGTGTTGGGTTACTATAACGGATGCTTAAAAAAGTGATTTTGGGATTAATTCTGGTATGAAAACGTGTTTTGGAGGATTGAAAATGTAGGTGTAGACCTTTTTACAACGATGCTTACATGTGAAGTTTTTGTTTTGGTTTTTTTATTCAATGTGCTATCATTACAATAGTAGTTACTTACTACCTCCATGCATTTGCATAATATTCCCACTGCTGGGACACAGGCCTCCTCTCTGTGAAAGAAAGTGGGCTGTGCGGGCACACTGCGGGTTGGGAGATGTCACACATGTCTTAAAATTTTTGGTTCTAGGACATGCCGTTTCCTCACGATGATTTCTTTCACCGTTTTGAGAGCAGTGGTGATGAAGTAATTCACATAGATATTCCATATGCCAGAGTCAAAATAATTAGCCATTCAGAAAAGTGACCTCAATCCTTATGATCGCCATGAGAGGGTCGGGATTTATCGCCATTCGCGTTTCTGTACAAAACTAAATCGATATCTTTTAAATTAAACAACTAATAAACAATTTACTTATGAAAGTAAAGATGATAAAAATATCCAACCATTTTCTTTATTTTGAAAACTAATGTTCTTCGAATTGAGCCTTGTTTGCTGCTAACAGCCGCCCGAAGCAAACATGAAAATCTAAAAAAGTATATAGGGAGGGTCCCATTAAAATAGGTGGACAAATTTTAACACAGCGCTCAGTACGTCTAACCAAAGATAACCAACAAAAAAAAGTGAAGTGATTAAAGTGATTTTATTTTGACTTAAAATAATAAATTACCGACACATTAGTGTATTTTCGTTAGCTGATTATTTTTCTTGTAACTATCTAATGCGTTTTTCTTATATATTTTTTTTCCATCGTCCTTATGTTGGTGGTCAGAATGATTTCTAAAAGTTTGTCCATCTATTTTAATGGGACCTTATATTAAGATCAAATGAAGTTCAGAATCAGAAATAAAAGCTACAATAACATCCATACCTAAATACAACGTAAGACCAAAAACACAACAATAATGGAATTTCACACCTCCCTCGCTTAATCCCAAAAAACGCTATTTCCTTCATAGATCCATATCACATGCTCCATCACGTGGGAATCGTGTTGAGTGAGGACAATCCTTTATCAGCTAACCATATCACTAATAATATCACCATTCACTATGTTTGTGGAAACGAATGGCGATCGGATTTAGATTGGCAGTTGTTTGGTTTTATAATTCTGGTTTAATCCGTCGGAATTTGGTCTGTGAAGGAAGGTCTTGGCCGGCTGAGGATTTCATCTATTTATTTGGTTCTTTATATATCTTTCTCATCATCAAAGTAGACATAAAAGTAAACTTAAGTGGAAATGGACAGATGATATGATGAGACGGAAAAATAGGCCAGAAAGGTCACAAAATGGTAAGTACCCAAGAAATGGAAAAGACGCAGAGGACGACAGATGCAGAGGAGGGCGGATGATCTGCCAAAAGGTTGGCGAAGAATAGCTCTGGACAGGAATAAGTGGAGGGAAATAGGAGGCCTATGTCGCAAGACAGCCTGACCTGGTAGCTGATAATAACTAATTTAATAATATAGGACAGGGATGGCGAACCACGTAACAAAATAATTTGGGCACGGCAACATTTCAAAAATGTCCACCTATCCAATTTATCTAAAACTCAGATGAATTGGGGACTTACATTTTTACTACTTTGATACTAGTTAGATTCTAGTTTGCAATAGTAAAATTCGCACTAATTTGTCATTTCGTTTAAATAAATATAAAACTGTTAATAATAACATTAGTCTTACACATTTATCAAAACCTACAGGGTAGGTACTTCCCGTTGACCTAGAATCGTGAAATTTGGCAAAAAGCAATTTCATGTAGCACAAATAAAGGAAAAAATCCGCAATCCGTGCAATTAGATTACAAAAAAAAAACATTAAACATCAGCCTAATTGCGGAACGCCAAATCGTCAAATGATTCTGATCAGTTGGCTTCATTTCTATCACAATTGGCTTCATTTTACGATTTTCGAATTGCGAAACTCTAGTTTCTGCGCAGGGCCTTAACGTTCATAATTGGTTTCATAATAAACTAGAGTTTCGCAATTCGAAAATCGTAAAATGAAGCCAATTGTGATAGAAATGAAGCCAACTGATCAGAATCATTTGACGATTTGGCGTTCCGCAATTAGGCTGCATACCTACAAACGGAGCCCGCGAGCGAGTCCGACTCGCACTTGACCGGTTTTCTTTATGTTATTCTTGCCAACGGGAAGAAAACAATAAAAAGTACTGATTTAGTTACGATCTTCTCTATTACTGCTGCTTTAGCCACAGCGACTGTAAGGACCAATTTTGGTAGGAAAAGAAGGACCAAGGAAACGCTGTATTAATTAGCACATCCTTAGTTCCCCCCATTTAAGTATAGGCCTAAAGGTAGGGCATCCTTTCAGACTTTCAGTGTTCTATTTTAGCCAAGTTTGGACCCTGCTTAGAATCTGAACATGCATATCTAGAGAACTGCCACACCCTTGCAATTTCAATCGTACATGGTGTCCCACCTTTTTAATAACAATCCAAAATGTGCAAAGGACTTCGCTTAAACATCCTAATCCATTTTTTCGCACCACTTTATTACGTCAAGTACGTCAAAAGGGCGTGTTAGTTGACACTAGTGTTGTACCGTGTCCGCGGGGGACAAATGCGCAATAGTTCATTGTTAACGTTAGATTTAGCGATGTAATATTCATTGTTGGTGATTTCGGTGTAGGGCTGGCACGACTTTAAAGTTTTATTTGGGAAATTAATAAAATTTGTAACGCTCAATATTTAACGTAGATAGTTTTAGTTTAATACAGCTTATATATGATTGTCGCAGCTTTAGAAAAATCATGTGTTACAGATCATTTCAACCTGCCTAGCCTTTTCCCAACTTAGTTGGGATCGGCTTCCAGTCTAACCAGATGCAGCTGAATACCAGTATTTTACATGAAGCGACTGCCTATCTGACCTCTTATCAACACGACACCCCTTGATAAGACTGGTTGTCACACTTTCGGGTATCTGACGACCCGTATATTTCATAAATTCTGCGAAAAGTGCAGTACTACGAAACTAGAATACAGTTACCTAACTATAGCAAACCGAAAGAGTTCCTTGCCAGTTCTTCTCCATCGGAAACTAATTTTTTTCACGGGCAACTAGCTTCGACTATTTCTAACTGACAGAGTCTTGAAATGGTTTAATTATTATAAAAATAGATTGTTTCTTCCAACTTTCGTAAACATCTGAGAATTTTGTACAATGTTTACTTTGAGTAAATTATTTCATCACCACTGCTCTCAAAACGGTGAAGGAAAACATCGTGTGGAAACCGGTATGTCCTAGAACCAAAAATTCGAAAACATGTGACATTTACCAAACCAACCCGCACTGGGCCCGCTTGGTAGAGTACAGTCCACTCCCTCTCGAATAGAGCAGGGCTGTGTCCCAGCAGTGGGAAAATTGTAGGCTGATTATGGTTATGATGATTTCAAGTCGTAAGAAAAATTCAAACGCAAAGACGCGCTGCTCATAAAATGCAACAAATCTAACTCGCCAACCCTATTGCATCGCTTGCAAGTGTTCACAATGGGGTTGCTCATTTGCACCCGCGGTCTGTTGTCGATTTGTGTCGCTCCCGTGACACTCGTAGGATTAACTGGCACGCCTTTGCCCAACAGGATCAAGATGTAACAAAAAAAGTTTAGAAAAAATGGAATGAATTTTGAAAAAAGAATTGTTAGGGAGTAATAAATTAATGTCTATGAACTTTTCGAAGCGCATGTGTCAATGGTTTTATAAGTAGGTGCCTACCCTACCTATGTATCAAAGTCCTAGAAAGGCTGTCCTAGATTTCTTGTGCCTTGGTCTGAGGTATTTAAATAGAGCAATTGTGTTGTACCTACAGGATCAGACTATAGAGACGATTATAGTAGACGATTGTACAGACGCCAGCACATCGAGTTACCCGAAACTGTCAAATTTTCCCAATCAACTTTGAACCTTATGCTTTATTGATAAAGTTGAAAATCTATTAAAGAAATTTGACAGATTGTAGTAGCTTGATGTGCTGGCGTCTGTTATATATACCTGCTACAGATCAGCTTTCTGGAATAATAGTACAAGCTGTACAAGCGAATAGAGAGCTAAAATATTTCAGCAGACGTATGCATTTAGATTTCAATCTTTAACTAAAAAAGTTCTGAAATACATACGATATTTTGCAAATCCTTAAATAATAATCTACAAAATTCTATTATTCTGTTTCAATTTACTATATTCCAGTAAATGCCGATAAAATCACTATAAAATTCTATTGCGCAGTAACAATGAGGGTGTTCATTTGTCAACCACGCTATTGTGTAACTGGCCTAACTGAGGATTAACAGCGTCACGCCTTTGCCCGACTGAATGGTGTAGAAAAAAAAAAATGTTTAGCGTGACACGGCGGAGATTTATTGTAGTTCGAAATTTGAAGGGCGTTAAATTGTTTTAATTGGACTAGCTCTCTCGCATGCAAACTTCAATACCCAGTTTGACCCGCTAGTTGAGCTTTGAGCACGTTTAGTGTCTTTAAAGCCTTCTACATTAGGTACACACTATACTTTCCATGGAGAAGCTAAACTGAACAGGCGAACCTGCGGCAGTTTTCCCTAATAGAATTCATGCACAGTCTCGTCAGCTTACATAATAACAGGTACATACAGCATACTACATACACGTAGAGCTTTGTGACTGAGTAACAGACAAGAGAACTCACAGACTAAACTTAAAGATTGGTTGATAAAATTTTTGGTGTGTCGTCAGCTGTTCTTAGGCTGTGCAGTCACTGTGCCTTTGCATTGTCTATCAAAATCAAAGTCAAGGACAAGCTAACAGATAAATTAAAGTAAGTATAATAAATAGTTCGAAAATCTCACCAAATCTTGGAGAAAAGATGCTCTTAACAAAATCGACCTACTTCTTCACAACAATCCTAAGGATATAATGGGGATTATCGCACATTTGCGACACCTACTGAATGCATTGAATCTGGAACAAGATAAAAATCGCCCGAAAAAACTTTGAATATCGAACGTCTCGAGAATTTTTCAAATTGTCAATAATATGCATGACATTTGTTTGATTTACAATTTATGGTTAACTAGCTGCGCCCCGCGGTTTCACCCGCATAACGGCATAAGTGTCGATCCCGTGGGAATATCGGGATAAAAAGTAGCCTATAGTTAATCCAGGGTGTCAGCTACCTCCATACATAATTTTATCAAAATTGGTCCTACGCTATTTGGGCCTACAGTTTGTCCGGCATTCACTAAACATTTTTATTATGTGTTTTTATGACGACCATAGTGGTACACAATCTGTGAACAACTGTCTACCTATTACGGTCTAAAAGATACAGCCCTGTGCCAGACGGACAGACAGTTAGACTGCTTTTCCACCAGAGATTTGGTAAGCAGATAGCTTCTTTGCAAAACCCTAGTGGAAAAGCAGCCTAACACACACACATCCATCACAACACAAACTCACACATCCTCGCAGCATACGCCGCGAGGATGTTAAAGCTAAGCTACGAAACTATGCGACCGTTTACACTAATGCTAAGCTGTGTAGCAGAGCGATTAAGATGTGCTATTGTAGCGGTATCTACAACGCCACATGCGAACAACGCGTCATACTGACGTCACGCAAATCCTGCATCTCGCAAGCAGAGTTTACCGCGCAACTTGCATAGATACAACAGCCCGACATGAATCATCGGGCAGTTGCCCGCCAGACACAACGCCCGTCTGGGCGGAGGATCCTCCCTTTTCTATGGAGGTTGAGTGAACTTAACACCCTGTTCCTCATACCTCTATACTATGAAGAGGCGTCGCCGTGGGTCAGCCGTGCGAGGAAGTTACGCAGCTCGAGTTATGCGATGCATCGATAGTAGGGAAGGCGCGGGGAGTACTCTACAAGCGCATCCATAGTTCCCTTCCATGGCAGGCATCCTTCCGTATAAAAAACATAGCCTAGTTGAATCCGTTTCCACCATTGCTATGCTATGTAGAACAATGAATATGATTGGTGGATATCAATCGCATCCATAGCAACGTAGCATAGTGCATGTCTGTCCATAGCAACAAGCACATCTCTGATGGAAAAGCAGCCTAAAGCCTTAGTAATCCCTTTGGCACCCTTTAGGTTCAGAAACCTATCAAGAGATCCAGCACCCTAATTGGGTATCAATCGGAATCTGAATCATTTTGAAGCAAATTGCTAATAATATATATAATAATATGTATAAACTTGAACAAATGCTCCAAGAACTTAGCAATGCAAGCCTTGAGGTTGGACTGAAGATGAATATGTCTAAGACCAAAGTCATGTGCAATGAAACACCTAGAAGCATAAAAGTAGACGGGGAGATAATACAACATGTCCAGGAATACCTTTACTTGGGTCAAGTAGTCTCTTTCCAGGCGAGGCAAGACAAAGAAATCTCGAGACGAACGGAAAACGCCTGGAAGAGCTACTGGTCCTTGAAGGAACTATTTAAGGGTGAGTTGCCTATGGAACTGAAACGCAGGCTCATGGACATGTGTATTCTTCCCGTCTTAACCTATGGTGCACAAACTTGGTCTTTGACTAACATCCAGAAGTCCAAACTCAAGGTCTGCCAACGAGCAATGGAGCGCAGTATACTAGGTGTTAAATTAACGGATCGTGTTCGAAACACAATACTGCGCTCCAAAACAAAGATAGCTGACGTGGCTCAAAAGGCTGCTCAACTTAAATGGGACTGGGCAGGACATGTCTGCCGCATGCCGGACAAACTGTGGGCCCAAATAGCGCAGAATTGGTGCCCTGAGACAGTGAGGCGGGGTCGCGGCAGACCACGCAGGAGATGGCGGGACGAGCTGGATAGGTTCCGTCAAAACTGGAGGGAGGACGCGCGGGCTCGCGAAAAATGGAAGGAGTGGAGGGAGGCCTTTGCCCAGGAGTGGGACAGCGCAGGCTAGATAAAAAAAAAAAAAAAAAAAAATATATAATGGTATTGTATTCGTGTCAAATTATGATTATTGTGTATGGAAATGTATTAAACGTCCGTGAATCGAACAATGAATTACTTATTTAAGGTTCTGATTACCAGAGGCTGCACCCTAATTGCGTAACACACTATCAATCGGACTCAGAATCATTTCGAAGCCAATTGCTAATCCATTGCTTCATAAGTTCGAAAACTTTGTCTGCTCAACACGTAAATAACGCAATGAATGTTGTTGAACTGTCAAAATGAAATCGATTCCGATTGATAATGTGTTACGCAATTGCCCGGCGGGATTGATTTTATTAATTTCGGGCGTTAGTCATATTGTACCTTAAATAAAATGCTCTACCTACATGTCTCCTTAACCCACCGCCTCCTGACGACAACGCATCATTATGTAACCCGACACGGGTGATAAACAGGTCTCCTATATCGCCATTATTTCTATAATTCATGTGAAGTTATTCTGTATTGTAATCTGAACTTAAAGATGGCGGCGATATTATAAGAAATGTCTTCCTTCCATGTTTTAGATGGAATGTTCTGTGTTGAGTCTAAGTCCGAAGATCTATTGTAAATATATGTTTTCGAGACAGATCAATTAATCCATCATATAGGGAGCTATATGTTTGATCCGTTTGGTAATGAAACAATAGAGCCTTGGGGTCCGAGTACTCATGAAGTATCCGGGACATCGCCAAGCGGTTGTTCGACTCTTCACGTGACCAGAGGGTTGGCCTATTTTTAGCCAGTGCAATGCTGCCAGCCTTTTGGGCACTTATCCCGTTGACAGCGATGCGGACGACGTTTGATGCCCAATGAGCTTGAAAATATATCCTGTGAGACTCGGCAACACTGTAGCGCCTGATAGCTTCTCAATCTCATTAGTGAAATAATTTTAGTAGATATAGAAGTTTAGATTAAAGCACGTGTGACAGAGATTATACATTATATTTCTACCAGAAACTTCTCTAAATGTGATGGTTTCCGTTATAGGATTAGAATCAACAGTACAACTCTCTCAGTTTGAATTTGATTTACCTCAAATGACACTTTACGTTGTTAAATATAGAGTAATTATTCACATATTGTAACACCCGGACAACTGTCAATAACATTTTGACATTGACGTTTCTAAATTGTATATCCGCTCTCTCACCTTTTTGCTCTCCATGTCGTGTGTTTGTAATGTACCGTATATTGCCATTTATTTATATTTCGACAATCATACGATTTCATGCAAGATATTGTGAATAATGAGGAATCATTGTGTGATCAAGCTGGACTTATTATTTACTAGCAACGCCCCGCGGTTTCACCCGCGTAAATGTTGATCCCGTGGGAATATCGGGATAAAAACTATCCTATGTCCTTTCCCGGGACTCAAACTATCTCTATACCAAATTTCATCTAAATCGGTTCAGCGGTTGGAGCGTGAAGAAGTAACAAACATATAAACACACACACACACATACACACACACTCACAAACTTTCGCCTTTATAATATTAGTGTGATAAACGCCGAAACCCTTCCACAGGAAAAGCGCCCTCGAACATACGTGAACCTAATACCAAAATGTAAGGATAGATGGATAAGTAAGCACAATGACCCGTTTTCAGATCCTGGTAACCGGGCGTTAGTCGTCAGCTTTTACCTTACGGCTTACTGAACGGAATCATCAGAAATATTATAAATAGCATGTTTTCGTATCATGTTCTCTTGCTAATAATGTGACAGTTACATTTCACGCGACGTCGCTCGCAAGACGAGCGTGGTGCCTGTTCTATTGTTTCAAAGTATTAATAAATTAAACCAAATTATGACTAATTGATATATTAATTAGGTTAAGGTGATGACTGTTTCATATGCCTTGAATATTTAATGTATGGTCGTTGTCTTAAATCCATACCTACTATCCATACTTAATATTATAAATGCGAAAGTATGTCTGTCTGTCTGTTACCTCTTTACGCTTAAACCGCTGAACCGAATTTAGATGAAATTTGGTATAGAGATAGTTTGAGTCCCGGGAAAGGATAGGGAACTATATTTTCTATCACCAAAATTTATATTTGTCATCAAGTTGTATCACCTAATAAATAGATCTATCGCCACGAAATATTTGTATCACCTAATAAATAGATCTATCGCCACGAAATATTTTCGTTCTCAGATAGCGGGGCTCCGTCGACATAGGTAGGATGCAAGAACGAACGAAGGGCACCCCGAGGTTCGGTTTGGTTAGGTTACTTTAAACCCTTTACACAGAAATAGGGGCCCCGCGAAGCGGGGCTCCGTCGACATAGGATGCAAGAGCGAGCGAAGGGCACCCCGAGGTTCGGTTTGGTTAGGTCACTTGCATTGTTTGGTGACTACATTTTGGTGACAGATCTACTATTTGGAGGACAAACCCTATTATTTAAGAAACACAAAACTAATTAAATTGGTGATAGCTTAAATGATACTCGAAAGGATATAGGATTTTTATCCCGATATTCCCACAGGATCGAAACTTATGCGGTTGAAACCGCGGGGCGCTGCTAGTCTTTCAATAAATTCAAATCGTCTATCCTAGTCAAAAAACCGGCCACGTGCGAGTCACACGACGAGCTCCGTACCACAAGGCAAAAAACGCAATTTTAACTTTATTTTAATTTTTGTTATAGCGGCAAAAGAAACACACTCTGTGATAATTTCAACTGTCCATCTATTACGGTTCATGAGATACAGCAGGGATGGCGAACCAATGGCACGCGTGCCATTGGTTCGCCAATATTGCGCGTGACATGTACGGAACCCTGAAAATAAAGTAACTACTTACTACTTAGGTACTTTATGTAGGGAGTCTATCCAAATGATAGACTTTGTAATGAGTCTGGAAAATTATCAGTTTTTAGGTTAAACTAGGCATTAGACATAATTAAAGCTCTTCGACAAAAACAAAAATTAAAGGTGTCACCTAACACATTGGAATTTGTCAAAAAACAAGATATTTTGTCATAAAATGTTCAAAAATTCAAAAATTTTGACACAAATATGACAAATTGGCGGCAAAAAATGAACGAACATATCCCTTCGGATTCCTCAAATGTTTTTACGAAGGACTATTTTAAAAACGCAGCAATTTCAAGGATTTATTTTGGATTTTTTGTCACACGACACCTCATTATAGCTACTGAGTTGTTTTTTAAATCAATAGCGAAGGGTGGAACTTTGGCATATTGTGGATATGTCGGGAAAGTGGACTTATACTTTAGGAATTAGTGGAAAGTATACTTTAGGAATTAGCTCTCATTTTATCGAAGGCTTTTTCTCTTATAGTCGAAAAATAAGCGTTGGTTGATTTATTCCTGGTTTTCGCATAAAGTTTTCTTTCACCGTAGTTCAGTGTTATCACACTAATGACATTCACACTAATATTATAAAGGCGAAAGTTTGTGAGTGTGTGTGGGGGTGTGTGTGTGTGTGTTTATATGTTTGTTACTTCTTCACGCTCAAACGGCTAGACTAATTTTGATAAAATTATGCATGGAGGTAGCTGACACCCTGGATTAACATATAGGCCTCTTTTTATCCCGATATTCAAACGGGATCGAAATTTATGCAGGTGAAACCGCGGGACACAGCTAGTCTGAAATAAATTAGGAACCTGCAGGGTCAGTAGCAATGGCTTTCATTTTGACAATTCAACAACATTCATTGCGTTATTTACGCGGTTGTTAAGCAGACACATTTTTCGAACATGGAGCAATGGATTAGGAATATCCTTCAAAATGATTAAGATTGAGATTGATGCGCAATTAGGGCGCTGGTTGCATGCGAATATTCAAGCGAATTTAGAATGACCTTTCAAATTATTTCTTTTAGGTTTTTTGTTTCGAAAAACAGTGATAGTATAGACGCGTTGATGTAAACACATTCGCTTGGAATAAATGTAATAATTATAACATTATATATCATTACAACTAATCTGAAAACAGTCTGCCGTATCCACACAATTCTTTCACAAAAAGAAAGTCCTTGCTTGTCTATTTTTTGTGACAATAAATCTGTCAGTGAGGCGAAGTCGCGGGGTGTCGCTAGTCGACACCGCACATTACACAGGTTAGGGTAATTTACTTAATTAAAGGTTAAAACTTGGGTTTTTTATGTAAAAACCTTTAGAAATATTCATGAAAAAATATTGTTGGTATGTTCTAGTAGCTATCTTAGCGCTCTTTTTGTGGGAGCTCATCTGGGGATGTACAGACACGAGCATTTATGCAAAATTCGAATCGTTTTTCTCGTGAAATAACAATTGCAACTTCTCGTGAGATAACAATTGCAAAATCTCGTGGAATAACAAGTGCAACTTCGAGAAAAGACCTATTACACAATAGTCATGATTTCGAAAATATAGATATGTTCGCAACACCATAAAATCGCTATCAATACTTCAGGAGACATTTAAATCTTACCTGCAACCAACGACGCGTCGCCGTCGACAACGTGCCGTTCGCGTTATGAGCACTTCGTAAGTACGGTCAGCATCAAAAGTTGATTAACACTTCAGTTTTTTTAATCTTAGTTATTGAGCAAAATATTTGTTCAAAATCGCAGCAGAATTTTTTTTTATGAATATAATTATACTCTTGTCTATTATGTGGAAAGCTAAAAATCAGTTTATTGAAAAAAGTTGTTGTCAATTTAATAAAATGTAAAAATGATAATGTTAATCGACTTTTGATGCTGACTGTACCATCATCATCTGCCTAGCCTTCTCCCAACTATGTTGGGGTCGGATTCCAGTCTAACCGGATGCAGCTGAATACCAGTATTTTACATGGAGCGACTGCCTATCTGACCTCCACAACCCAGTTACTGGGTAATAGGATACCCCTTGGTAAGACTGGTTGTCAGACTTTCGGGCTCTGACTACCCGTAACAACTGTCAAAGATCCACGGATGATAGCCGGGACCAACGGCTTAACGTGGTTTCCGAGGCACGACGGGGTCTTGAAAACCATGGGATAAAAATGGTCACCCATCCACTGACCAACCGCGGCAAGCTTAGCTTAACCTGATCATACCGATTTCCACCAATTTGCTTTTTCATAGCTGCCTTGCTAGCTCCAATATTTTCGAAAGTCGAGTTTCTTGCCGTCTCTTCTCCATAGGAAACGACCAATCGGAACTGTGCACCTAGCTTCTGACGTTTCATTAGTGCCCAACTGACCATGTAGGTTTATGTTAAAAATAAATATTTTGATTTTAAATGAACAGTAATTAGAAGTATGTATATATGTTTATTTGTATGTCAAACTCAAACCATTTAGGTATTTCAATTAAACCATTACAGGCACTTTTGAATTGTCAAAATTAAGTAGTCGGTCAGTTAGTCAGAAAGTTGAAGCTAGTTGCTTATTCCAAAGCGTAGATCTCTATGGAGAAGAACGGGCAAGAAACTCCATCGACACTCTTTTTAAATCAATTGTGTTTTTATGTATGTAAGTGTATTCTCATAATATTTAATTGTCTATGGTTTTACTTTTTCGCACGCTGTCTACATCTCTCTATCTATTGTCCTATCGCAGGTATACTGGAAGAGATTTCTTATGAAATAAGCTTCACCTTTGTACCTGTTTTCTGTTCTGCTTTTTTCTTGTCTGTTTATAAAATAAGTAAATAATTTTTACTTGTACGCTGTTAAAGACACCATTCCATTCTGTAAAAAGGGGACGACAACAGAATAGCATCCCAATTTGTCGACGACAACGCGCAATTACTTGCAGACAATTATTTGGTATGGCAACATTGTTACTCGACCCCTGCAATACAATCTGCACACGCTAATGAATTTAATTGACTCCCCGGGGATGGCGGTGTTGCCATAAATTATTATTAGTCTGCCTGAATTAGCTCTTTGTTAGATTTAATGAATTTTGTTGTATATAGTGTTTATTGAAGCGTGGCCCTGGTTAAACGTTTTAAGCTTGTCTGGGTACCTAGTTCTTTTTGTGTTGATCTGTATACAGGTTGGAATTGAAGACATGCGACAAATCGAAATGGGAGATTGTACTCATCATTATGAACAACTTTTACTATTTGACCAAAACTGAAATCGCGAAAAAAAAATCAGCTGTTCCCTATATTTTGACGAGTTATGCGAACATAAATGTAGGGAACAGCTGATTTTTTTATCGCGATTTCAGGTTTGGTCCCATAGTAAAAGTTCTTCATAATGATGAGTACAATCTCCCATTTCGATTTGTCGTATGTTTTCAATATCACCCTGTATAATTATCCCACTATTGGGCAAAAGTTTTTCCCATATCCTTCCACACCTCTTTCAATTTATCTGTATTCTAGCCTTCTTCGTTTTCAACAAGCTACGCTCTTTTAGATGCAGCTTCTCTCTTCTCAGTGTCCCCCAATGTCCGTTCGCCCCCATCCTTGACGACCTGAACAACGTATCTGACGTCGGAATAAACGTGGTCACCCACTGCGCCGCTAGAAGAAAAAGAAACTTCTATCATTGAGAGCCAGTTGCTTGAGATTCTTTTTTGTCGCGATTTCAACTTGTCGTATTTGGTTGTCATCTATCGAAAACAAAGTATCTGTCTTGTGTACAGACGCCAGCACATCAAGCTACTACAATCTGTCAAATTTCTTTAATAGATTTTCAACTTTATCGCTAAAACATAAGGTTCAAAATTGATTGGGATAATTTGACAGTTTCGGGTAGCTTGATGTGTAAGCGTCTGTACCATCTTCTACAGTCCTTTCAGAGTTGTGTTACCTCTGACTTTGCATCACTGTCCAAATAACAGTGATCTTTATTGCCATTCTAATAAGGTTGTTGTTGGGTTGCCTTCCATTGACAAGTCTGTCAAAATCGTTGTAATCTTTATTCTCGTCACAATAAGGTGGCTGTTAGGTTGCTTCTGTCAAAGGGAAAATAAATGTGAACGGATTGCAGGCAAGCGTGCGATGCTTTGTTTCTAAACACACTATGCCGAAGGTACGCGACCGACGTTCGGCATAATTGCGCCTGCAATGCTATATGCCGAAATTACGTTGCGTTATAGCGTACAGTAAAATCAGCCACGGAACTTCGGTCACGTGTCTTCGGCATAGTGTGTTTGTAGTTTGGACACTTTGACTGCATCGTCTTCAACGGTAAACATTGAGCTCTCCTTATGCACTGCCTCATGTCCCATTACTTGCTTCGATTTAGATTAAAACATATGGATGTCAGGACTTACCAACTGAATTTCGACAAACCGTGATACTTACGACAAAATTTTATTTCGACAATATGGTTATACCATTGATCAACATGGTGTGTCTAGGTAATGTTGACAATTAATACATCAGAGAATATTTAGCAGTCGTAGAGGCAGCTCCATGTAAAGCACTGATATTCAGTTGCATAGTTAGACTGTAAGCCGACCCCAACATGGTTGGGAAAAGGCTAAGCAGGTTGATTTTAAAGGCAGCGATAATCAGCACCCAAATTGCGTAACATACTATCGATCTCGAGATATTGCTAATCCATTGCTTCATAATATATGTTCGAATTGTCTGTTCAAAAACGTAAATAACGCAATGAATGTTGTTGAACTGTCAAAATTAAAGCCATTACTACAGATAGTGTGTTACTTACGCAAATACCCCGCAGTTTCCATATTTTATCATGTCACAATTTCAAAAGGAAATCTCTTTTATGACAAACCAAAACAAACACCTAATTAAAAAACGCAAAACAGCGCGAAATTTTACGCTTAATTTACGATTATCCACCCCCATCCCCAGGGTTATTACAGCATATGTCTAAGCGCGCGTGTAATTATCCGTAATCAACTAGGGATCATCCCTAGTGATTTGTTTTCCCCTCACTATACAGGTGATGTGACAAATTGGTCATTGTAAAATGATACGTCAAGGGGTTTTTTGTGACAAATGTTTTTTTGAAGTGAAAACTTCTTTAGCGGCGTTGCACACTTTTTGTAATGGGTAAAAAAATGTTAAACTCGCGTCAGGACATCGCGTCAGGACACGTGACCGTCAGGAGAGATTTCCCCCCCCCCCCCCCCCCCCCTCTTTCAACGGCGGCGCCAAACGAAATGAACCAAGTGACACACTTAGAATAAACGTACAAACATTTTTTACAATGGACAAGGCCGGTAATCACAATCAATGTTCGTTCCTTCTCATGTAGTCAAATAACAATCCGTCGACTCGTCGAGTAAGCAGTTTATCGGTAGGGTGAGCAGTTTAGGGTGTATAACGCCATCTATTCTTGGGATGATTCACTAATATAGTGACAAAGTGTCTATGGCGTCTACTAGATGGCGTTAAATACAATTAGGCTGTTCTAGTGGTGTGCAATAGGAATATTAAAAATGTGTCGATAACTATTAATTGAAATATGAAATATTTTAACATTAGTGGGATATTATAAATAATTGAAACCAGAAATATATTTTGTCGTCATTTATTCATAAAGACAATTCAATAAATGAACGCACTAAATTACAATAATTTTGAGATATGTCACTTAAATATTAATCGGTGGTGATTATTATGGTTTTATTAAATATTACTATAATAATTTTGGTGTTTTATATTTTATTCGTCCTTAAAAGCGAGTTTTCGGATTTCATGTGCATGAAATATCATTCTTAAAGGTTTTAAACCTTGAGAGAAGAGTTAGAGAGGGACAATAAATCCATAATTTCACCACCTTTGCGTTATATTCATAATTATGTATATAATAAGCTACAATACTCGCTATTGTTATAGATCAGTTACTGGAAGACAAATCGTATGGCTTTTAATATTTTAGTACAATATCATTTAATACAAATGCACCGATATGTACGTTATGCTACCAAACTATTGAGGAAAAAAATCTACAGGAGTACAATACAAAATATTAGGAAAATAGAATTATATTTTATTTATTTTCTCATCTAGTAGAAAAAGTATCAGAAACATCAGAATTCTTAAAATGAATTTAATTTATTTTTATTAGATAGTTAGAGCCCGACCAACATTGGCTTTTTCCGACATATTCTTTGTAATTCTTATTATCTGTGTTTCTTTTAAATTATGTTTTTGTGCGAAAACCAAAATCTTCTAAGTCGGTAAAAATGGCATTTGCTGCTTGCTGTGCGTGAAAAAAATAGGAACCCACATTTTAAGCTTCTGTAAAGTTCTGTAAGCCTCTCCGAGCCCAAAAACGATCTCCTGTCGAGCTCTATATAAGAGTAAAATCTTTGAAGATGAAAGAGTGCTATCCAAATCGTAAAATTCGAAAAGTGGCTTACTTAGTCAATAAATATATACAATACAATAGAATGAGAAAAGCTATTGTAATGTAATAAATATATCGAAAAATTTAAATATACAAAAAAAAGCAAGGAGCTGTTGTCAAACAAAAGCTATGTACAGCTAAGCGATTACAAGGGACTATAAGACTATCTTAGACTAGCCCTAACTCCATACAAATTATAACTTATGATACAACAATGATCACAAACGCATTTCCACATTAACTTAGATATTATTAATAAAGGATATGTGTAGTAATTGATGAGTATTAGTAGTAAATAATATAAAGTCTTTCGACTTAACATGAAGCGTAACACACAGCGAATCTTAACTAGCAAAACTTGGTACTAGTGTCAGAGATTAAAATACCATTAAAAAACATCTCCATTACTCTAAAATATATCTTTCCTGTACAAACTTAAACACTAAAAGGTATAGTTTTAAAATATACGCCTATTCTATGCAAGCTGTAGAAAACTAAAACGTTTAGAAAAAAATATAGTATGGAAGATTGTAGAGGTAGATCGACAATGGATACTCCGAGTTGAAAAACTTACTAAACGCAGATTGATACTATTATTTATCTTACAAATAAATGTAAAGTTACACTAAAAGTCGCCTTCAGCAGTAAAATATACACAAAAGATCCTTTACCAGCTAAAAAGTAATATAATTTGTATTTATACATGTTTACTTAAATTTAATCACTTAAAACTATAAAAACACTAGTGATGACCAAGTTTTGCGCACAAATACAACATCTAGTCAGCCACAATGTCGTAACGACGGCATTCAATAAAAACGTACTTATTGCTTGTACACGTAATGACGATTGTAGTATAAAACTACACCGCAAACAATCCCAAATTAATATATTTTTATTATAATTACAATGATAGTTTTAATTAAAAAGTATATTTTATTATCCTTTGATATGTATTTATGAGTAATGATCGATAAAACTATGATTATATGGTTAAATAATTCGAGTTTTTAACTTAATGTATGATTTATATGGGCATAGCCAGGATTAGTTTAACAGGTCTCCCATTCTACCCCTCCCTTCATAACGATTTTTCTACTTAATATTTTGATGGACATAGTCTTCCTTCAGAAAGGGCAAAATGCCCCAAGATCGGTGAGTAAATCAGTTCCCTCCAGGTACTCTCAAGTCATATTTGCAACGTTCCAAACTCTACTCATACATACATAACATAATCAGCCTATAATGTTCCCACTGCTGGGACACAGGCCTCCTCTCGGTGCAACGAAGTGGACCGTAACCACGCAGGCCCTGTGCGGGTTGGTAGATGTCACATATCTTCGAATTTTTGGTTCTAGAACATGCCAGTTACCTCACGGTGTTTTCTTTCACCGTTTTGAGAATAGCTTGAACATTGCTTTCCTAAAATACAACATTCTTAGTTGCTTAGAATAAAACTAGACTGCCAGATTTGTTTTGATCAGCAGAGACGCAGCAGAGACAATATAAGAAAACTTGAATACACTTATTTTGATACCTTTGTAGCGTAATAATCCTGGCTACACCCGTAATAAAATTATTCTAAACTATTTCTAACGATATTTCAAATTATATGTAAGCCAATTTTCTCTTTAACACAAGTTACAATTCATAAACCTATCCTATTTATGTTATTTGGGGTTACATGGGGATTAAATACATTTTTACATCATACAAACCTTTAACAACATCTTTAAACAATCACTTAATATTTTCCGATTATTGAGAGATTCCTTGAATATACGTCAATACAAAACAGTTAATTGATTAGTAGTTTTTACTGTAACTATTCTAATGTCGACAATATCGAGCAATCTTATCGATAGGACGCGCATCACTTTAAGACCAGGCACTCTAAAATAATTTCTACGCATGAGAGAGAGAGATGAGAGACCGGTTAGACCGCTATGGTGAAAGACGCTAACGTAGCCGTAATAAGGTTGAATACCGCGTGCGCTCTTTGATCGCGTTCGAGCTCGAAACTAAATGTCGTAAGTCTCAATTCTTATTTTGTTTATAACTAAAGTAATAATTGATCTAGAGAAAAAATATCTTGTGGCTGGATAGTAAACTATATTTTCTTACTGTTAACATTTATTTTAGACATAAAGGACAAGCAATCTTGAAAAAAAAAGTAATAATCTTTAAAAAAGACATGATTTTTGAATAAAATATGAATCGAGCGAAAATGTTACAATTACGTAACTGTCTTGTACATGGAAAGAAAAAGATCCAATGAATCATATACTAAAGTTCCATTTTGATTGTATGTGTGACTGTTTCAGAATATTAATGCAAATTAACGTAAAATTTAGGGAGCCTCCTCTTAAGTCGATCAAAGTGAATAATTTTTGCGCGCGAATTACGTTTTTATAATAAGTCTAAACGTTGTAGAGTTTGAAATATTAATTTTTATTAAGAAAAAGACGTTTTGTACTTAAAAACAGTTTAAGATATGATAAAAACTTTCACATGATAAACTTTCGCTGATTGCACGTCAACATTTTTTTTTCATTGACTTTTTCCCTTCTCCTTTACAAATTGACAAAAATATGACGTCATTGTATTACTATTCTAGAATTATTACAAAAACGTATTGTACAATAATCTCATGACATACACTTGTGGACACATTTAGGGAAACATTTTTTCGATAGGTTTTTTTATTATTTGGATATGTAGACATTTCATATGTATGTATTTCGATATGTAGGTAGGTAAGTATGTCATTGTAGGTACTTAGGTATATTAAATTTAAATTTTCTTTCTTTGCACCTGAATAGTATTTTTCTTTATTCAAGTCCCCTAAATGTATGCAGAAGTTTAAACACTTCATAATATCATTAATAAATCTCACTTGATTCTTAGTTCTTACACATAACAACAGTTTGGTCTACCGCTCTAAGAAATTTAACCACTTGGCATACAAGACAATCTTTATAGATCTCACTATATCAACGATCTACTTCAAAACTCGCTTTTATAAATATTTTTATGGAAAAAACGTTTTTTTTTTTTCAAATAAACTGAGAAAGAAGATTTAAATTCAAAGGTAAAAAGGTATCTTTCGATTTGAAAACAATAAAAAAAGATAAACTTAAGAATAGAAGGGAAATTTTAATTTTATTGAAATACACTTTCATTTAAGTGTAAAGAAGTTTACCTTGAAAAGAAAAAATATTTTAATTAGATTAATCAGATTTTTTGTGAATTTTAGATGTTCTATCTAGAATCAATTTATCTAACATGATGAAATTTTAGCAAGTAAGTATTCTTTTATTTATTATCTTCAAATCACGTACATTACTTCAAATGTCATAACAGATCTAGTAAATCTGACTTTTTTTAATCTTTTTTACAACTGAGAATCTATGTGGCAACATTTACTACTTCAAACTTATTGAAAAAACCCAAAATTACTACCAACTTTTTTTTTTATTTTACTAAAACAACTCTAAAAAATTACAAACAATATTTTGAACCCACAAAAACTTTCGGTGTTCGGCGCCTACTCCATAGTATCATACTGTACCTTCTTGACTTTGAGGTAGCGCCAGGCGGCGTACGCGCACAGCGTGGCGGCCGTGGCCAGCGCCAGCGCCGCGCCCACCGCCACCGGCGCCGCCTCGGCGCGGGCGCGGGCCGCGCGCGCGCACGCCCACGGCGGCCCGAACTCGCCGCCGCGCTTGTACATGAACGCTTGCAGGCGCATCTCGCGGAGGTACAGCTTTGCGCGGTGGATTGTGGCGGGGCTGGAAGAGATAGGGAGCTAATTAGCTGCAAGACATCATTTAAAACGCTGTCTATATCTCTCTATCTATTTTCCTATTGCAGGTGCGCTGGAAGAGATTTCTTCAGAAATAAACATCACCTATATTATGCATGTACATAAATAAATAAAAGTCGTTTAATGAATAGAATCCAAGTCCCAGTTCACAGCATATAAAGTCACCAAGGTAGAACAAGTCATTAAATTCACAAAGGCTGACAAAGTCTATAATGTAAAAACGTGGATGCCAGTACAACTATCATCATTCTCAAGGACATTTCATCATTCCCGATACATCAACCTGAAGGAGTAGCATCGCTACGACAGAATATCATTTGCGATCACCACCATACCACCATTGAGTTAAATGTAGTACAGTAAAACGGGGCTACTTTGACTTCCAGGGTTACTTTGACCAGGCCGATCACAACGCTATGACGCGTTCCCCACACCCCGCGCCTCGCGCAATATTACTCGAAGTCACGCACACTTGGTGAGCAGGAGCACACGTGAAAACCGATTTTGGCGCTCTGTCAAAGTAGCTACAAAATCTGTCAAAGTAACCCTGGAAGTCAAAGTAGCCCCGTTTTGCGGTACATTACAAAAAAACGTCGCAAGTTTGTCCTTGCCTTAAGAGATCTCGTCATCATTTACACAATTAGTCCTCCGACTCCAAAATACTAACCCAAAAAAAAACTATTATAAGCATAACTCACTTAGCATCTTCCTCCGCCAACTCGATGACAGTTTCTTCAGGACATGAGTACGACTTCCCGACGGGCGTAGGGAACAGGAGTTCCCTCGAATCTGTGCTGAGGGTGACCTTCCGTCCCTGGTTGGCTGCGTGTTCGAGGATGCGTGCGCTGGAGTTGTAGGTGAGGCGGAGACTGTCGGCGTACCAGCGTTCGCCGCCGGGTGTCTGGAAGAGGGAGGTGGAAATTAAGAGCATGTTCAACCAGCACCCTAATTGCCTAACGCACTTTCAATTACAATCTCAATGATTTTGAAGGATATCCAGTTAGTGTGTTACGCAATTACCCCACTGGTAGTTATATTTTATTTTGTATGATTGAGCTTAAAAGTTAAAGGTACACGTATCAAATCGAAAAGGGATCGGAATCTTATCAACTCGAGCCGTTCAGTATTCTTTGTAAGAAACTCCCTACTGCAACGCACACTAATCGGAATCGTAACGTAATCACCTCAACTCGGGACAAGCTCACGAGCCGCGGTGCGGTGCGTTACAATATCAAAAACATCTAGAAAATAATATCTAGATTTCTTATTCTTGTTCTGGCTTCTATGTTCACTTAATCTAAATCGTTTAGACAAGACACAATAATGACTCTACACTTTATTTCCACTATTTGTATCTCAAGAGGTAATATCTTGGTGATCTCCAAAGTTCTTCTTCTTTCGTTTCGACGCGTACATCTATGTCAACCTCTCACAAAGCTAAAACAATAGTGTTACACTTAAGCACTTACTTTAGAAAACGAGAACTCTAGAGCAAAGTCTTTGAAGGTTATCAGGAGTGTTTCTGCATCACTCTCCTTACACACGCCAGCCACGTTGGCGTTGTTCGGGACGAATGTATTCGCATCCTGTAAGTAGAAAATTACAATAATTATTTAATTAACCTGTTGAATGTCGTAATTACAGACACAATTAAAAAGCCATTGTGTCTCGCGTAGATCTACGTTCCGACGTACGAAGGGTTAAACGATATTATATGGTCACTAAATCCATAATCCATACTAATATTATGAATTCGAAAGTAACTCTGTCTGTCTGTTTGTATGTTACCTTTTCACGCCTAAACCACTGAACCGATTTAGATGAAATTTGGCATAGAGATAGTTTGAGTCCCGGGAAAGGACATAGGATACTTTTTATCCCGTTATTCCCACGGGATCGAAACTTATGCGGGTGAAACCGCCAGGCGCTGCTAGTGATGTTATATGGTCACTAAATGATAAATTGTATAGTAATTAAGCTGGTATGCTGACCAAAAGTCTGTTACAGAAGGAACTGAAAGTTGAAATAGAAACAGATAGCAGCGTTACTGGTCAGATCCATGACTTTATTTATAACGTCGAAGTGGTGATGCTTGGGATGCCCTACGTCCAGCAGTGGACGTCTTTCGGCTGAAATGCTGATGATGATGATGATGATTTAAGACATTAACATATAAAAATAAATAAATCTCTATTAAAAAATCATAGATTTCTGCATAATCAAGAGATGAAGAGTATGGATGTGGATGAAGCCCAAATATCTATGTAACTTCAAATCAAGATCCATGCTTTTATTTAGCACTAGCTGTGCCCTGCGATTTCACCCGTGATAACAGTATTAAAGTCCTTTTTTATTGATTCCCCATACAAAGTTCCACCCTTTTCACCCCTTTAAAGGATGATTTCTGCGATAAAAACTATCCTATGTCCTTCCCCGGGTTGCAATCTATATCTCTGCCAAATTTCATCTAAATCCGTTGAGTGGTTTAGGGGTGAAAAGGTAACATACAGACAGGCAGACAGAGTTACTTTCGAACTTATAATATTAGTATGGATTTGTATGGATTAAACTGGTACTTCTTCAAGTTCAGAATATTCATCATCATCTGCCTAGCCTTTTCCCAACTATGTTGGGATCGGCTTCCAGTCTAACCGGATGCAGCTGAATACCAGTATCTTACATGGAGCGACTGCCTATCTGACCTGCACAACCCAGTTACTGGGTAATACGATACCCCTTCGTAAGACTGGTTGTCAGACTTTCGGGCTTCTGACTACCCGTAACGACCGTCAAAGATCCACGAATGACAGCCGGGACCAACGGAAGGCATGGAGTGGTATCGATATGTAAAGATGGTCACCCATCCACAGAACAACCGCGGCAAGCGTAGCTTAACCTGATCGATCGACCTGTGGGCTGTTATTATTTAAATCCTTTCATTCAACATATTTCAACACTGGTCTATCCTTCTACATTCATATTATCATAATACCCTAACTCCGTTACATACGAGTACCTACGCCCCTAATATTTACAGCAAAAGTTTATCAACACGTGCTAATTAATTAAAACCTTTACTGAACTTCAAGCTATAAGGTTAATTACTTAAAACCACGTACATAGCACGTAGGACTTGATTTATACGTTCAAAGTTCACACATTTAATTTTATGCTCTAGTAATTCTAGAAACTTTAGGAGTTATTTCAATTTTGCACTAGAAATGTGAGTTTCTGTGGTCCTCGAATAAGAATTAAAAATAGTTCTTATATCTCACGAAGCGATACGCGCTTTACTTGTGGTTACAGCACGATTCTAACTTTATAACTTTATGGCGACTCTAAAGTGCGCTACTCGCTGCGCAGTACCTCACTCCTCACCTCCGCTAACAGGTAATATTGTCGGTTCAAAGGTAAAACACAATAAGTGACATTTTGACCCAAAATGAGATTTTACTACTTTTGCTTCTATAGGTACAGAGCAAATTTCGACATCACGGCGCTGCACTGGCGCGCGGCGGCGTGATGTGCGTGTACTAGGCGCACCGACACACTACAGATAATGGATAATGACCCTCGTAGTGCGGTGACACGTTTGTTATGATTTCAATTTAATAAACTTTTAATATTAAGCATTTTCAAAGTTACTGCTTTTGAGCTGAAATTTTGTACAGAGATTCTAGACCAGATACACTCTTCAACCCGTTTGTATTGATATACCCTTTCCGTAACACCCTGTATACCAAGTGATATACTAAATGTATATGTAAGCCCTCGGTACCGTCCGAGAGAACAGCAAAATCGGAAGTGTGTGTATATGTTACGTGCTGAACTGCTGACGCTACTCGTATTCACGCACACATACATAGCGTGTTTGTACACTTGGTAACCACAAGTAAAGCGCGCGTCGCTTAGTGAGATAAAAATACTGTAGTAGGCATAGTAAAACTGGATTCAAGAATATTATAATCCAACAGAGTTGTTTCATATTCTTCTATCTAGGCAATGAATGCAATCCTCTTTACCTAGCCTAGGTAGGTCTCGGTGGTCGTAAAAGAGTTTTACGACAATTTCAAGTTGGTAGGTATCGAGAGATATGAAATTGAGGAAATAGAATAATTCAGAAGAAGCTGTACCTATTTGAACATTCTATAAACGTAAAATTAAGTTTATTTTCAGCCATGGGCTGATTACCATATTATTTTAACAGTCCCTATTCCGTTCCTATTCAGTTCCCATTCTCCTGCCTTTACTCCTATTTATTTGTGGCCGGCGCAACATGGCATTTTCTTCCATTCTTCTCTATTAGTCGTCATCTCGTTAGTCACCCCCTTTCCATCCATATCATCTTTCACAGAGTCTATCCATCGTTTCTTTGGTCTTCCTCTAGTCTTATAGGCATCCACATCCATACTCAAAATATTCCTCACGAAAATGTCACCTCATTCCTTAACCGATTTTCACAGCAGTTCAAGAATACAGCGATGGATTTCTGAAAGTATCTAGGACATTGTGTCCATTTGTTTGGAACAGGCTAAAACTGTGCTTCTGCAGTGGAGGGCAAAAGGCTTCCCCTTTATACTTCTAAACCCCTCAATCTTTTGCGATTTCTGGTTACTGGTCTCTGGCTGGAAAAGAAGTGTAGCAGCATCTACATCGACACAAGCGAACTACGTAGTACACTGACGTCACGCAAAACCCTGCATCGCACAAGCAGAGTTTACCGCGCGGCTAAGATTATATGTATCACACTAATATTATAAAGGAGAAAGTTTGTGAGTGTGTGTGTGTTTATAATATGTTTGTTACTTCTTCACGCTCAAACGGCTGGACCAATTTTGATAAAATTTTGTATAGAGGTAGCTGACACCCTGGATTAACATATAGGCTACTTTTAACCCGATATTTCCACGGGATCGACATTTATGCGGGTGAAACCGCGGGGCACAGCTAGTATGTATATAAAACGTCCCGAAATCAGTTGTCGGGTAGTTGCCCACCAGACACGATACTCGTCTGGTCGGAGAATCCTCCCTTTTCTATAGAGGATGAGTGAATTTTTTCACCCTATTCCTCATACCTCTATAATAATATCTTAGTGACAAAGTACTATACTCACGGCTCTCTCATTGAGTTTGGTGACGTATGATATATCTAGGAGGGCGTCCACCACCAGCAGGATACAGGTCTCACCGTCCCTGCCCAGCAGTCGATATGTTGCAGTGTTGAGACTTCTTTCCGTTACTGCTTCCTGCAAACAGCAAGTATTTTGAACTTAGTACTTATCTACTTAACTCATTGAGGGACACCGAACGGCGTAAAACACTGACAAAGCTTTCATTTTGACAATTCAACAACATTCATTGCGATATTTACGTTGTTGAGCAGACAAATTTTTCGAACATATGGAATGGATTAGCAATATCCGTGATTGATAGTGTGTTACGCAATTATTGTGCTGGACACAATAAAAAGTTTTATTGTTATTACATGCTTGGGCGTTTAGTGTCCCGCACTCCAACCTTTTAAGGCGTTTAGTGTCCATACTCAAATGTACGTCCGGTGCATTTTGAGCAGTAGACCACGCTACCAGCTGAAGTCTAAGGCTACGTACGCACTGACAGGAGCCTTAGCGAGTCACCTTGTGAATGGCGAACTGAAGCGAACGCTCTAGAATTTTCGCAACCAGCCGCACTGCGTGCTTGGCGCCTTCGCTAGTCACCTTGTGTGTATGTAAGAGGCTCTAGACGCTAAGCGATCCACCTGTCATTGCGTACGCAGCCAAATGATAATAACATGGCGAAGATGCCTCACACCGATACCTCGCGGGCTGCTTGGGGTTTACCTCGATGCCTGGCATGTGCGCGCGTGTCTATTAGCAAGCATTTATTTTACACTAGCTTCTGCCCGCGACTTCGTCCGCGTGGAATTTCACCCACCCCCCTATTCACCCTCTTAGGAGTGAAATTTCGAAAAACCCTTTCTTAGTGTATACCTACCTTCACAAAGAACACACCCTTCAAATTTTCATATCCCTAACTTAAGAAATAACAGGTTTCTCATACAAAATTTCATCCCCTATATCACCCCCTTTAGGTATATTTTTGAGAAAAAAAGTAGCCTATGTCCTTCCCCGGGATGTAATCTAGGTATCTCTCTGCCAAATTTTATCGAAATCCGTTCAGTGGTTTAGGCGTAAAAAGGTAACATACGGACAGACAGACAGAGTTACTTTCGAATTTATAATATTAGTAAGTATATGGATAGTATAAATAGTATATTATAGTATGGATGTACGAGTAAGTGGCATCGAGGTAGCGAGCTAAACCGCAACCGCAAGGTGTCGCCGTGAGGCGTCTTCGGAATTTGATTACCCTAATATGATTACAAAGGCATGAGTTTCAGCTACTCTAATATTGATACATATATTCTCAAATAATAAGACGGTGTTAGTAACTAGGTCGTGTAATGATAATAAATATTATGATGACCTTATTATTATACTGCAGTATATCGTTGAGAAACTATCAGTAGGAAATGGCGAGTTAAATAAAAATAAATAGAAGTTTATATAAAATCTCTCATCTCTCTTAGCATAATCAGCCTATAATGTCCCCACTGCTGGAACACAGGCCTCCTCTCGGTGAGAGGAAGTGGGCCGTAATCCACCACGCGGGCGCAGTACGGGTTGGTAGATGTCACATGTTTTCGAATTTTTGTTTCTAGGACATGCCGGTTTCCTCACGATGTTTTCCTTCACCGTTTCTTATCTCTCTTAATTCTACTAAAAAACTCAGAATTTTTCAGACTGTACTACTGTACAGTCTGAATAGCTGGATCCACACCAGACGATCCAGTGCGCTCCGATCGGGCGCGGCAAGAACAACGCGCGGTCGATTTGAAGGTGCCGCGCGCGATCGGAGCGCACTGGATCGTCTGGTGTGGATCCAGCTATTTTCTAATCGCATTTAATCAAATAATTACATCGCTCTACTTTCACGTAATAAATGGTTTATACCAAAATGCTTTGCACAGACTCTGATATTACAACCTAAACTTTATTTTAGGTCCCTCTGCGAAGGTCAACTTTAACTTTCTGTCTAACTGACCGACTCCTTGAAAATACAAAAGTGCCAGTATATAGGTATATAAAATTCAAAGTCCTGACTGGCAGATTTATCAACGCACAGCTTAAATCGCTAGTCCAGAGACATGAAATTCGGAGGGTGTGTTCTTTGTGAAGAGTAGGTATCCACTAAGAAAGGGTTTTTCGAAACTTCCACCCCTAAGAGGGTGAATAGGGAGAGTGAAATTTCTCGAACGAAATCGCAGGCAGAAGCTAGTGTAGTGGTCTTATAGAAAATAATAAATGCTTTGAATTTGGAGTAAGTAACACAGTCTTACCGTAGATCCCCCAGGCGCGACAGTAGTCTTGCTATACTTCGTGACCCTCGGCCTCCTCGTGGAAGCCTGGCTGTCCAGCTGTAGGCTCTGTACTGAGCACACCAACAACACTGCCAACACACACCGCATAGATATAAACACACCGCACTATTAAATAACTCTATCTAGAGTCAACTAGATAACCCTATTTGATAGTGATTTAATTGAACGTCCCTATTTGTTCACTGATTTAACTGACCGTCCCTATTTTTTTCACTGTTTTATTGAAATGCCCCTAATCTCCGATTTAATGAATTTGGATACCTCTTACTGTTCGCTGATCTTACTCAACATCACAAATAAAAGATTTAACGTCTTATTTATCATATTTCACTGGTGCCCCAAAAACACACCGGTTCCACAAAAACAGCACTGACTTGACTACATTCCCCAGATGGTTGATTTGTAAATTATGTTAATACTTTATTGTGCAATTAAAAGGTCACAAATAAAGTCATTTCAATCGCTTGAGTAATAATAAAACACTCACTAAATACCCGTATATAGGTATACTACACATTGACAGGTATCCTCAAAATTTTAAACTAATTTTAAAGTGAATATGTCAAACACTCGTATTCTTCAACACTGTGTACAAGAAAAGATGGTCAAGTGCATATAATAGTGTTGATTTGCTTAGAGATGGGTTTAACGTTTATCGACAACATTGAAAATATCGACAATCGAACGTTGAACCTATGTATCTCAGTTAAACTTAGTTAAATTACAAACATTGGTTATCGAGAGAAAAATATTCCATGAAAACGTGTTATTCTAAATATAAACATGGTCTTTCAACAACAGCATTTCAAAGCAACAAAAGCTCCTTTTCTAAACGAACCCTCTTCTAACCCTTATGCAACCAAGAGATAACATGCCACAAACAAAATAAATGTTATTTTCATTATGTCTGCCACACAGTAAGGAGCATAATCTGTCTTATACATACGTCTGACCTAGATTTGGAATTCAACAAGAAGCTTAGCGCAAGATTAATACTTTCCGTAAAAGCTCTCACATTCAGAAGCAAATTCAAAGTAAATGATTAATGATACCAGTCTGGTTTTAGTACAAAACATCTTTGTGTTGGGGTTAATTAATTATTTTATCAAAAATGATTCGTCATCCATGTAATAATAGATTTTTTGAGGTTATTTTTGTACATTACGTGCTTTTGAGAATGTACTTCAAAGGTAACTTCCGTTTATTAGTTTTTACACACTTCAAAAGTGCCTAGGGATCTAGCACGTTTTAGCTAATTACTAATAATCTGGTTTTTTAATTAAATATTTTGTAACTCCTATGGAAACCTTCCTACCTTTGTACTTTTTAGAAAATTTCGTCATTTGAAACGGATATAGTTTTTGAATTTTGGTCAAAAGATGAAAATCTTTCGTCAAATCGTATTCCTATATAATCCTGCACCGGGTTTGATGTGTTTATTTGGTATCTACATTTTCTTTTTTGGTTTCTTTTTATAATTTCCTGAAAATATACAATGGAAAATGATGCAATTTTGAACTTAATTACATTTAAAGCTTTGGTACCGAAATTGAGCTGTTGCTAATACTTTTAGACTTTAGTAATTAAAGGTACTTACTGAAATATTTCGTCCAAAATAAGAAAAACATTATGCGTGTCTCACAAACAAACGAAGAACATAAAAAAACTTGTTTAAGAACAAAACTATCGATATTTTTGACAGAAGCTGCACATCACTACGCTAGTTTAGTCCATTGTGGAAAAGTTTATAGGCAGAGCGAGCAACGAGATTGATGGCTTAGATACAACTGCTGTGGGTTATTTAGCAATTCAGTTTACGAGTTTTATCTATAACAGACATAGCTACATACATTTTGTTATTGATAAAAGTTTTATTATTAGTATTTACATTACAACATTATTATCATCATCTGCCTTGCATTTTAGGTTCTAGTCTAGCCGGACGCAGCTAAATACCAGTATTTTACATGGTGCGACTACCTATCTGACCTCCAAAACCCAGTAATTGAGTTACACTATATCCCTTGGTAAGACCGGTTGTCAGAATTTAGGGCTTCTGAATACCCGTAACGACTGTCAAAGATCAACAAATGACAGCCGGGATCAACGGCTTAACGTGTTTTTCAGGGCACGGAGGAGTATCGGTAGGATGTAATGGATGGTCACATTGGCCACGCATACACGGAGCGTCCCCTTAAAGATTGACCCGTGCAGCTGTTATTACTAAACCACGGGCCTCTCATTACAACAGTATAAGTAATATTATTAATCCATACTAATATTATAAAAACGAAAGTGTGTCTGTCTGTCAACAGACAGACAGACACACTTTCGCTTTTCGGAAATCGGTTCGGTAGGTAGACACTTGAGTTACGGGACTCAAACTATCTCTAAGGCCTCATTTACGGAGATGCGGGGCGTCGCGTGTCGCGTGTGGCGTGGCGTCTCGCGGCGCGTCGGACGTTTTTTCTGTTTACGGTGGGGCGGCGCGTGAAGCGGCACGCATCATCGCACGCGTAAACACAAACTTATAGCAATATACGACCATGTTCATAGAGAAGCGAGACGGGAAGCGTGGCGGTGCCCGCCGCGGCGCCCGCGGCGAGTCCTCTAGCGTGTAGCGAAGCACGCGGCGGGCATCGCGGCGGCGCACGCTCGCCTCGATCAAATCGACTAGTTTTATGTTGGCGAGAGATGGGAGCGCACGTGTCGCAACTTGCAGCATGATCATATCATACTCCATTGCGACGGTGACTCGTCTGTGTTGCGCGATTTCTAAATAAGACTGACAAAAGATTCCGCCTCGGACATAGCTTCATCGAGAATTGCCGCTGCGTGCGCCGCCGCGATAAACGCCGCGTGGGACGCGTCGGAGCCATCCGCGGGCTCGGCCGCAAAAAACGCCCTAATTCAAACAAACGCGTCTAAAATCGCTTCTCCGTAAACGCATTCATACAACGCCATATATTTGAATTCAGTGCGGGCCGCGCCGCTCAACGCAACGCGCGACGCCCCGCGTCTCCGTAAATGAGGCCTAAGCGTGAAAAGGTTGTTACCTTTTCACGCTTAAATCGCGAAACCGATTTAGATGCTAGAAGAGATAGTTTGAGTCCCGTAACTCAAGTGTCTACCTATTACGGTTCAAAACATACATCTTTGTTACAGACGGACGAACAGCGGAGCCTTAGCAGTAGGGTTCCGTTGGCACCCTTCGGGTACGAACCCTAAAAATCTGATCAAGTCCAAAAATAAAACAAAACGCATCTTCAATCCCTATCTCTACAGTTTACTACAAAATTACTTCATTTTTTGTAACTCCTATGGAAACCTTTGTACCTTTGTACTTTTTAGAAAATTTCTAAAAAATTATAAAAAGGATTGATAAATGATAAATAATTGATGAATCATAATTATATTATATAATAAAATTATAAAAACGAATGAAAAATAATGGCCAATACTGAATATGGAATACTTGATGGGCTTGTGGCTAAGTCGCACGGGTCGATCGATCAGGTTAAGCTACGCTTGCCGCGGTTGGTCCGTGGATGGCTGACCATCTTTACATACCAAGACCCCTCCATGCCTCGGAAAGCACGTTAAGCTGTTGGTCGCGGCTGTCATTCGTGGATCTTTGACAGTCGTTACGTGTAGTCAGAAGCCCAAAAGTCTGACAACCAGTCTTACCAAGGGGCTTCGTATTACCTAACTGGGTTGTGGAGGTCAGATAGGCAGTCGCTCCATGTAAACTACTGGTATTCAGCTGCATCCATGTTACACTGGAAGCCGACCCCAATATAGCTGAGAAAAGGCTAGGCACATGATGACTGAATATGGAATACAACATAAATATTAACGCGTTGATTCGCCAAATGAACTCTTGCATAATATATCAAAAGTTATTACATAATTCACAAACGAACAAACGTCAGTTTCGCTGTAAAAATAAAACGTAAAGATGTATCGTCGGAAAATGCTCTGAACAGAGGTAAAAGCCAAATTAAACATTTTGAAAAAACCCACGACGGTTAAATGTAATTGTACTGCAGCGCCCCCTGGTGAGTTGTCACCGTAACACTTATCTAAGAACATGCACCAATCAAACCAGAACCCATCACTGAAAACCGCATCAAAATCGGACTAGAAGTTTTGGAGATAAATGGCAACATTGGTTTGCACAAACAAACAAACATCCTCTCACCCCAAACGCATATACCTACCTACCGTCTCCGTACCGTCGTGGTTAAAAAGCATTCTGCAACCCACCGTAAAAGCATCGTAGATTCCATCCCGTAATCTGGATTAGTCTGCCTGTGAGACACATTTCGAAGCCTTTTTTATGCTATGTATGTATGGGAGCTTTAACAAAAATGATCTAATAAAAAATATGTATCTCAGTAGTAACTTGGACTCTAGATTTGTGCCTGGTTAGTGGCAAAACTACGCCTCGCGGTTTCACCCGCATAAGTGTCGATCCCGTGGGAATATTGGGATAAAAACTATCCTATGTCCTTTCCCGGGACTCAAACTAGGTATATCTATACCCATCTAAATTGGTTCAGCGGGTTAAGTGTGAAGAGGTAACAGACAGACAGACAGACACACTTTCGCATTTATAATATTAGTATGGATTAGCAATAGGATTGTCAGGGTTGTCTAACAATAAATTATATAATGAATAGGAAACATGAATTGTAATATATCGATACCTTAATCCGCAAACCAGCCAACTCCATTTTGCTATAGTTTACAGGAGACATTTAAAACTTTCTAGTTTTTATTTTGACTAAAAAACGACATCATAATATTTTTTTTGACAAAAATGGAGTTGGCTGGTTTGCGGATTAAGGTATCGATATGTCCTTTTTTCTTTGATATTCTTCTTCAAGTCGTTGAGCTCCTTAAATTCGGATATGAGCTACAGGATTACTGACAAATCATGACAAATGCTTGCACTGACTGGAAAGAACCGCACAAATATAAGTGAACACAGGTCTAGTGTCCACTCAAATCTGTGCGGTTATTACCTTAAAAGACCATTGCCTTAGTCAAAGTCAATAATGCGTTCGGAATGTTGTTGGCTCTACCGTGGCGGTGCAGCGCGTCTGGGATGTTTGCTGAAGCGCGCACTGATGGTTTCCTGGCCATCATGCACAAAAAAGCAGCTTCCCTGCTGACCCGTATACGGGGTAGCAACAACAGCATTCTGAACGCAATAGCAGTACGTTTTGACTGTCCCTTTCAGAATCAGTGGGTCATGTCGTCTGTAGGTATGGCGAGTCATGGCAAATTATAAAAGTTTATGATAAGTATATGTACAGTCAACAAAAGAGATAGGTATGCAGGATCATCGGATATAGTTGAAGTTTAGTAAGAAACCGATGGATGTTGTCGACTGAAATTTAATTTGGTAAATGAGCTGTTTGTTTTCTATTAATAAAATTAAATTTTATTCGAGAACATCCATCGGTTTCTTACTAAACTTCAACATACCCGACGATCCTGCATACTTATCTCTTTTGTTGACTATGATTTATTTTTCTATGGGTCTATGCCACCCGAAATAAAGTTATTTTTAATGATAGTCCTTGAGTGAGTTTGTCAGATAGACAATATCGACCTGTTAACCTGACCTGAAAAAATGACCTGTAAAAGTGGTTCCGATATTTACAGAATTAACAATTTCATTTCATTTCAAAGGTAAACCAACCTACCCTAACGAGTATGCCTACCCTTTAAAGGAATAGGTACAGGCGTGTTAAAGGGATAAATTAATGTGTTTCCTCATTAGAGGAAACACATTAATTAATTATATTAGCACATTACCACATGTATTAATACACATTTACCAAAAGCCGGCTATTTTTGGCGGCTCATTCATGAACATAATAATTTGTGTTAATTGAGCCAAACCGCGATTCAGACCAATAACAACTTTTCATTAAAATGAGTCATTGTAAATAATACTCGTGGCAATTATAGAATGTAATTATAAGTTGTAATATTAATTAATGAAAAATTGGTATTAAATGGACCGTATGTTACGAAATAAACTCAACATATTTTATTTACAAAACAAGAAGCTTCTGCCAATAACTTCGTCAGAGTGAAATTCCTTATTGCAACATGAAATAATATATCCTATGACACTGGGCAACACTTTAGCTTCCTATTAGTGAAAGCATTTTTGGAATCGCATCAAGAGTTCCGAAGATTTGGTTACATCGAAAGGTCTTTTAAATTATCACGTAGGTACCCAATGGAACAGCAATGGAGGCCATTCAATTTGAGAGTTTAAAGAAAAGTGATATTTAGTGACGAATTCTGGGAAATTAAAAAAAAATATTCCCATGAATTTTCGCCCCGGTTTTATGGGGTGCTTAATTCTTGCAAATAGGTCTCACTGTCACGTCCTGGAAGGAATGCGTCGAATTACAAATCACCCTGAATACTAAATAGTATAGACGAGGACAACACCAAAAAGTCTTTGTTACACTTTGTTTTTTTTTTAAGATATCTTTGAAAGCAAGTCGACGACCCATCTCAGAGAAAGGGGAGATATCCCAAGGGATAACCGATGTGAAACCAACCTTGAAAACTGTCAACACTACGGTTACCCAAACATAAAGAACACCTTGGTGACAGCAATACTTACGCTGGTTGGTAGACTAGTTTTATGTACGCACCCTCAAACGTACATCTTTTTGAGAACCTTAGCAACCAGCGGAGCAATTGCGTTATCAATCGGAATCGTCGAATGAGTCGTACCCGGCGCTTCTCCTCCACTTTTATTATGCGCACAGCCAAAGTGTGGAACTCTCTGCCGGGATCTGTGTTCCCTCCCACATTTAACCCGTCTGCCTTCAAATCAAGAGTGAACAGGCATCTTCTGGGCACGCTCGTTCCATCATAGACCTCATCTATCGCTTTCCATCAGGCGTGATCGGGGTCAAGAGCGCGCCCATTTAACAATAAAAAAAATAAAAAAAAGAATCGGTTTCATTTTGACAGTTCAACAACATTCATTGCGTTATTTACGTGTTGAGCAGACAAATTTTTCGAACTTATGAAGCAATGGATTAGCAATTGGCTTCGAAATGATTCTTAGTCCGATTGATAGTGTGTTACGCAATTAGGGTGCAGCCTCTGGTAATTAGAACCTTAAATAAGTCATTCATTGTTCAATTCACGAACGTTTAATATATTTCCATATACAATAATCATACTTTGACACGATACAATACCATTATTTTACCAGTAAATTCGTCAACAAAAAGTTCCTAATTCAAGGGTAACAGACAAACGTTTAAATTCAAGTTCTATTGTCCAAAGACCAATTAAAATAAAAAACAAAAGAGTTTCACTATGGCTTCACTAACAAAACAAACAGAGCGAGCCGCCCAACGAATTCACAAAACACCTTTTATTTTCAGAGGCCGAGAGCCAATTCCCGGTACAACGATTTAATAGGGAAAAACAACAAAAAACTGTTTGTAGTAGCCTATAACTCGATAGCAAGTCACGTGAGTCGGATTCGGTTCAGGGACGACTTTCATTAGTAGCATCTGGATCCAACTTTGCACACCTACGTAAGAAGTACGTGCCCTGGTTTCTAGTTGGTAGTTTTAGACGAATGGTTTTAGGCTGAACCTTGATTTTAATCTTGGTCGAAAATGTTTCTACGACACGACCACGACATGATGATGTGTCTGTGATTCGATTTATTAAGACCTCTACAGCTCTAAGATTAAAATTGGCAAGTGTCTTATCACCAGGCGCGGATGAAGAACGGGTGCAGTTGCCCGCCTCCTGGGCTTCGACCAAAATGATTCTGAAACTCTAAATTCGACATAGACATGGTTTTACAGCCTGTAGTATCCGCATACAGGTAGTCTTCGAAATGGGGGCCCATTCTTCTTGGAGGCTTTTCTCTAATGTTTCATTCATTCATCTGTCGCAAGAGTCCTAGCCTAGCTTAAAGATAAATAGAATAGTCTTTATTATGTTCACCATAAAAATTACAGATATAAATGTAGTTTTACAAGTGGTGACACAAATTCGGCGGTCTTATCGCTAAAAACCTTGCTCCCTGGGTAATCTTTTCACTTCGGCCCGAATTATTCTCATTTAGAATCATGAGATTCGAGAATAAGAAGTACCAGTAGTGATAGCTCGAAAATAAAAGTTTGTTTCGTCTAACCCGTTTAGATTCGGTCACGTGCGGTTGGATCCGGTTCGATCCGTTTCACAAGCAGATTTCATTAACACCGACTAACGAGATTCTCGATGGATCCAAGTTTGTACGTGTTTTGTGAGCTAGACTAGGAACTTGGTGCTTACTCTTGAATTTAATTCCGATAGATCGACATTAGAATTATGACGTTTCGTACTTTTGAGTTCGGTTTAATTAAAATAAAAGGTAAAATTGGATGATTGATTTTGGAGCCCGGCCCTAATTTCCACTTAGTTCACCAAAATGGACACCCAATTTTACCTTTTAGTTTAATTCTTTTTTTATGCTCACACATTGTGCTTGTGTAAATTAGAAATGGATAGCAGCACCGATCTGAAATAAATTGGATTCAAAATCAAAAGTCCTTTATTCAAACTAGAGGCTCAGAATCAGCACTTTTTGAACGTCAACATTACATAAGAGAGTTCCCAAAAACGCCCGCCTTACACCACTGTAGCGGTATCTACAACGCCACATGCGAACAACGCGTCATACTTACGTCACGCAAATCCTGCATCTCGCAAGCAGAGTTTACCGCGCAACTAGCATAGATACAACAGCCCGACATGAATCATCGGGCAGTTGCCCACCAGACACGACACCCGTCTGGTCGGAGGATCCTCCCTTTTCTATAGAGTATGAGTGAACTTTACACCCTGTTCCTCATCTCTATACCAGTTCCTAATGCCTTAGCTGGGAAGAAGTGGCGCGATAAACTCCCCAGCAGCACAGCTGTCTGTTCAGTTACAAGAACTTGATGGAATAAGGACATAATCAGCCTGTAACGTTCCCACTGCTGGGACACAGGCCTCCTCTCGGTGAGAAGAAGTGGGCCGTAATCCACCATGCGGACCCAGTGCGGGTTAGTAGATGTCACATGTCTTCGAATTTTTGGTTTGGGACATGCCAGTCTTCTCACAATGTTTTCCTTCACCGTTTTGAGAGCAGTGGTAATTAAATAATTTGCACAACGTAAAGTGCCTGCTCTAAGCATTGATTAGTAAGAGGCTTTAACCACAATGAAAACTGAATCTGCCAGAGTCAACTTGCAATTAATGGTGATAGGAGTTTCAATAAGCACAGGACCACAGAATAATAGTACAAACAGGACGTCCCGATTTCGAGGGGTATAGAGAACACGTCCCGATTACCTCTTTATATCCCGAAGCTTTATGTCCCGCTGGACCAAAGGGTCGGTATATTTAGCGCCAAGAAAGATGAGACTCGACACACCACGTGGTTTGACTTGCACAGTACACGATTTTAGATCTCTAGCGGTATGAGGTCTGAGCGCGGGACGGGACGGACGTCATAGAAGCGGCGGAAATAGCGCGGGAGGCGGGGTCAAGTCTCACCTTTCATGGCGCTAACTATAAGTACCTAATGATATTCGTCCCCATCTCAAGATAAGGCTTTTAAACCCGACCCCATAGACAGAATCACATTTCGAAACCAGCAACCACGCCAAAGAAAATCATGAAAACCCCAAACATTAAATGCAAATCCATCTACTGAAAAATTCAAATTCTCGTTACCGAAATTCGCGCCGACATTTCATTAACGATGCCAAAACGTTAATTGCGTGAATGGATCGGTTGGCTACGGTAACCACAGTTTCAACGGTTTGGCAACCACGCCGACCACCGCGGTTGCTTGGTTATTCATGTAGATTGCTTTCAACCGCATTTTCATTTAGCTGTCCAACAAACTGTTTGTTTTCAGTGTATTTTAAACGTACAGTCCGGCGCGGCGGGAGAATGCGTTCCTGTCACTTGTCAGTTTCATACAAACGAATACGTGTTTTGCGAATTTGATCTTTATTAGCTACTAGAATTGTCGCACTGACAGAATGGTGTCAGGAAAGTATGGAAGACAAAAAAAAATTTTGCGCCGACCTCAAATAAATTGGCATAAGGCTGCCTTTATGCCAATTTATTTGGGGTCGGCGCAACAAATGAAAAATGTGTCTTGCGTCATTCTCCGGCGAGAATGACGCAAGTCACATTTTTCATTCATCTGCCGTTCGTTTTTATACAATACTTAACCGTTAAAGCTCTAAGTTCTGGCTTTGCATTTAAAGCAGGGTTGGTTGGCGTTAAAATAGCCGAATAATACTTACAAACAAAAGTGGAAAGGTTTCGATCGTTATTTTTTATTATTTCGCGTTATGATTACTGTCCGTCGTGCCGTCCTGGAAAGATTTCACGCTCCGTGACAAAATTTTTGGAACGGTGCTAGAGAGTCATTTTGAGGTCACTCACCCTTTTGCAGCTACCTTCCTAATGTGATAACGTCTACTGGAATAGCTAAGCTTCATTCAAAGAAGCGACCAAGTGCGAGTCGAACTCCCACACGAAGGGTTGCGTATTGTGCAACCCCGTACAATATTTTAACACGTTGACTGCCAGACAACAGACACAATAGAAAATCTACGCTCAATGGTGACCGCGTTGGCAGTTAGGTAAGTTTTGTTAATACTTTACTGTATGATCATTTTTAACTTTATTTCATTTTTACCGACTTCACAAAAAGGAGGAGGTACTATGTTCGGCTGTTTGTATGTTTTTTTTTTTTTTTTTTTATGTTTGTTCATCGAATACTCCGCCAATTGTCGACGGATTTTCAAAATTATTTTTTTGTTCCAAAGTAGATTGTTCTGAGGTGGTCCCACTGTCACCAAGTTAGGATCTGATGATAGGATCTTAGAGAAATCGAGGGCAACCCTCAAATTTTATAGGCTCACTTATTATTTGTTAATTTATTTACTTATACTATTTGCTGTTATAGCGGCAATAGAAATACACACTCTTGTGAAAATTTCAACTGTCTACCTATTACGGTTCTGAGGAGATACAGCTCGTTGCAAAAATGCCGAAAAAAACACGTTTCATGTATAGGGACCCCCTTTAATTGTTAACTTTATTTAATTTTTATTATTTGTTGTTATAGTGGCAATAGAAAATTTCAATGGTCTACCTATTACGGTTGAAAAAATACAGCCCCGTGACAGACGGACGGACGGACGGTCCCGTTGGCACGTTTAGTTACGGAACCCTAAAAATGTAATGAAACAATTATATAATTGTTGCCTCAACTTCAACGGCTTTTTAGCTTATTCGAGGTTAGTAAGATAGAATCTTGTTTACAACGTAGTTGGTAGGAATATGCTCGCCCGCTATTCCATGGGACTTTAACATAACTGGTGAAATGTGGGAGGGCCATACACCTCTGAATACACCTCCGGAGAATACAGGTGTGATATTATTATAATTCAACTAGCTGCACCCCGCAGTTTCACCCGCATAAGTTTCGATTCCAAAAAAAATCTGGAGGGCCACCGGACCCGTGCTTCACCTAGTTTCTCCACCTAGCCTACGACCTATTCTCAAACCTACCAAATATACGCAAAAAAAATCATAAAAATCGGTCAAACCGTTTCGGAGGAGTTCGATAACAAACACTTTGACACGAGATTTTTATATATAAGATTATGATTAAAACCTGTGATGGGACTCCTACTCTCTTTCCACTTCTCTCTCTGTTTAAAGCTGCTAAGGACCAGTTCTTGTTGAAGGAGCAGCTCATTCCGCCATCACCTGATTTTTTTAGGTACGTGTTTAAGTGTTGGTTGACAATCTGAAGACAGCCTATTGGGGTAGCCGATAAGGTAGGTACTTTTGCAGCCGGCTCTCGCACTAAACAGGAGTCCTAAAAAGGCCACTTTGGCAGAATCATAAAAGGATAACATTATGAATCATAATAAAAGTCGTAAAACGGTCACAACCTGACAATTCATGATATTATTTGACATTAAAGCATATTTTGTGGTTGATTTTACGAATCTCCATACAAAACTGTCAAACAGATGAATTGCGTGATTTATGAAATTGTACGCAAATAATATTATGAATTGTCAGTTTGTGACCATTTTACGACTTTCCATAATGTTATCCTTTTATGATTCTGCCAAAGTGGCCTTTTTAGGCCCCCTAATCTTTAGATCGAAATATAAATACTTATCATGTAATTTACAAATGTATACTTTAGGGCACAGAGAGGAGGCCTGTGTCCCAGCAGTGGGAACATTATAGGCTGATGATGATGATGATGATGATACTTTAGGGCAAATTTCACCAAAATGTTATACCCAGAGTAAGCCTTATCCTGAGAATATATTTGGGCCTGCCGCAATGTCGCTTGCCATTAAGAGGGACCATTGTTTCGTAAGTTTTGCACATTGATCATCTGACAGATGTGTCCAGTCCAATCATATTATAGCGTCGCAACTTACCAAGTGACATCGGTTATCTTTGTGATGGATCGGATGGTCGTATTCCTAACCGCGGTTTCATACCCAGAATACTCTGTGATATTATGCAACATAATATTAAAAAAACTTTTAAACATTAACGTTACTGGGATCGTTGCGAACTACCCACAATTTTATTAATTCAGAAACTTTAGTTGGACATTGTAATTTTATGGGTGAACTTTAATATCAGGGATAAAATAAGTTTAATGTAAAAAGGTTGACTATCTTTTTATGATGATTAGTTTTATAAGCCGCAAAAATTTTGAGAGTACGGTCGAGAGCAGGTTCATTATCTTATCTGCTTACCTCACCCCTATTAGGCTGGCTGCATACGTCCGGTTTCCTGATTCGAAATTCAGATTCGGAGACCCTGAATGCACGGATTTCATACAAAATCGTCTCTTTAGCGCACACGTTCTTATATTTTCCATCAGGGTTTCCGAACGGAAAATATAAGAACGTGTACACTAAAGAGAAGATATTTAAATACTAGCTACACGGCTACGCCCTGTCATCGCAACAATTAAATGTGCATTTCCTTTATTAGACTTCTGCTTGTTTTCAACACTATGGACACAGAAGGCCTCCCATAAGGTGAACCGACGACCTTGTGAAGGCCGCAGGAACTCATTGGATGCGAGAAGCACAAAACCAGTCGAAGTGGAGGTGCTTGGTGGAGGCCTATGTCCAGCAGTCGACGTCTATCGGCTGAAATGATGGACACAGAACAAGCTACCGCCAAGACCGGCCAATCACTAACGCTTCACAATTTTACAGGTGGTAAAATCGGACACATTGTGAACCCTGTCCGTAATGCAGGTTCGTTCACAATTTGACGGTTTGACATGGATAGAATATAAACTATCGAAAATTATGCGTTATATTGTAAGAAATATGGTACAGTTCACAATTTATCGACAGTTTACAATCTCGCGAGATAGATTATAAACGAATGGTGTTCACAATCTTACGATGACATGTACTGATTTTATAAATTGAAGTCGTTTTTCATGTCTGTCTGTGTGTCCGCGTTTTTCTTCTAAACTACGCAACAGATTTCGATGCGGATTTCAACATCATTCAGAGTATTTATTCCAGAAGGTTTATGTCTATAATACATTCATATTTAACTGAGAAGTCATAAAGAAATCTTCATGATTTGTCAAGTCATAAAAACCGTTCGAAGTAGAACCGGGTAAGGGTCTTCATAAATCATAAAATAAATCAAAATATTTGAATCCATTAACTTAAAACTATGCAGATATACACCTTATAAGGAGTCAACATAAACTAGAGAAAGGATGTTTCTAAATTCTGCCTCTAAGATATTCATAACCATAGGAGTAGGTTAAAAGGGTCATGAAAATAAAGCCGTAGGAAATAGCTTATAAAATTACCATTAAGGCTCCCGCAGACAAGCGCGAAACGACGCTGGCGGTGCGACGCGATTCTTGTAGAACAATTTCCATGAAATTTCATAGAAATTGTTCTACTAGAATTGCGTCATTCCTGTCTGCGGGATCCTTTATGAGTGACAGCAAAGATCTGAGTATCGAGGTAAAACACCGCAAAGTTGCTCATCATCATCATCATCATCATTTCGGCCGAAAGACGTCCACTGCTGGCCATAGGCCTCCCCCTAGTACCTCCACTTCGATCGGTTTTATGCTTCTCGCATCCAACGAGTTCCTGCGGCCTTCACAAGGTCGTCGGTCCACCTTGTGGGAGGCCTTCCAACGCTACGCCTTCCGGTACGCGGTCGCCACTCCAGAACCTTTCGGCCCCATCGGCCATCTGTTCTGCGAGCAATGTGCCCTGCCCACTGCCACTTAAGTTTGGCAATTCTTCGGGCTATGTCGGTTACCTTGGTTCTCCTGCGGATCTCTTCATTTCTGATTCGATCCCGCAGGGAAACTCCAAGCATAGCCCTCTCCATTGCCCTTTGGGTGACTTTCAGCCTTCTAAGTTGCTCATAAATTTGTCAAAAAATATTTATAGCTAATCCGCGATAAGTATAATAAATCAGGAAAGAAAGCAATAAAGAAAATTCTTGCGTAGCCAGGTTATCAAAATTAAAATTATCAAAATGAATAATTATTGATAGAAATGTACCCAAATATCCCTTGATTTAAGGTTAGCTCCCAATAGTTTTGCTTAGGTACTCGCTAGGGACGTGTGGTTTCGTGACGAAAGTTTTGAGGATAGTTTCGTCAGAAAAACGATGGATGGTCTGCATGAAAGATGATATGGCAAGAAAGTGGGTGACTCACGAGATGACGACTAATAGAGAAATATGGAAGAAAAGGACATGTTGCGCCGACCCCAAACTTTGGATTAGGGCGGGAGAGTGACTTCATCATCAATAAAATAATAATAGCCTTTATTGCTAAGAAGATAACAGAGATTTTACATTGGACAAAACTACGCAAGCCTGTATCTTGGGCACCAATCAACAATAACAATTTTAGAATTTAATTTAGTGATAGACCTAACCTAAAATAGTAATTCACCTAAATTATTCAATATAATAAGCGTCATCAGCCTCTAAATATAACAACGACTTCGTCACAGACCCAGTTCTCTTTAAATAAAGCGACAAGAATATACATTTTCGAACGAACGGACGTAAATAGCCACTTCGAAATTAATTGGCGCCTATTTTTAAAATGGCGGCCGCTGAATAAAACCTTCTTGGGGTTTGTTAACACTATGAATACCATCCTTACTAATCCTTACTAATATTATAAATTCGAAAGTAACTATGTCTGTCTGTATGTTACCTTTTCACAACTAAACCACTGAACCGATTTAGATGAAATTTGGTATAGATTTAGTTTGAGTCCCGGGAAAGGACATAGGATATTTTTTATCCCGATATTCCCACGGGATCGAAACTTATGCGGGTGAAACCGCGGGGCGCAGCTAATAGATAATAAAACTGACTTCCTCGTTGGTCTAGTGGTCGCAAGCGCTACTGCTGAGCACGAGGTCTTGGATTCGATTCCCAGGTCGGGTAATATGTTATTGGGTTTTTCTATCTGGAATTTCTCAGTAGTTGCCCGGAGTCTGGATTTGTGCCCGAATGATGGCAATAGACTCGCCCTCTATTACATGGGACTTAAACTTCACTGGGGTAATGTGGGTGTCCTATAGGTTCCTTACCCTCTGCCTAACTCTTTGGGGATTGCAGGCGTGATGTTGGGTTATATTATAAACTAGCAGCGCCCCACGGCTTAACCCGCATAATTTTCAATCCCGTGGCAATATCGGGATAAAAACTATCCTATGTCCTTTCTCGGAACTCAAACTATCTCTATACCAAATTTCATCTAAATCGGTTCAGCGGTTTAAGCGTGAAGACAGACAAACCCACTTTCGCAATTATAATATTAGTATGGACTGGCGGCCGCTGAAAAAAACCCACGTAACTTTAATAATACCACAAAATGAATTTGCTTAGCCTTTCCCCAATTGTGTTAGGGTCGGTTTCCAGTTTAACCAAATGCAGCTGAATGCCAATATTTTACATAGAGCGACTGCCTATCCTCCAAAACCCAGTTACTGGGTAACAGTATACCCTTTGGTAAGTCTGGTTGTCATACTTGGGCTTCTGACTACCCGTAACGACTGTCAAAGATCTACAAATGATATCCGGGAACCAATGATTTAACGTACTTTCCGAGGCACGGAATGGAATCTTAGTTGTATAATGATGGTCACCCATCCACGGACCAACCGCGGCAAGCGTAGCTTAACCTGATCGATTGACCCGTGCGGCTGTTATTACTTAGCCACAAGCCCCTACTACCACGTAAAACTAATAATGCCACAGATAATAAAATGTTTCCGATATTTCGTCGTGGATGGCGGGAAATATAAGTGAACCGTGACGTAAACATGTAAATTGCTCTACCCATGTGACGTATAAGGCTGTTTGTCGTAGGTGCCGACGTAAGTATAGGCTGAATGGAGTTGCGTCTTTGCCTGACATTCAGTGATTGATCACTGAAGATTTTTATATGGCTATTCATAGTATTGTGTTGAAAGAAATGTTTTATTGTACCAATTTTTTATGGTACCTATTTGATGTCAAGCCCATCGGACGGTAAAGTGGTCACCGCCGCCCATTGACTTCAGCAATACCAGAGGCATCGCGGACGAATTGCAATACCAAAGACAATGCTGAAATGTCTCAAGTGGAAAAAACTGCCACTTGCTCACTACCTATCGCTAGAGTGCGCGCAAAGTTATGTCTGCGCGCGACGTTTAACCTTCAAGATTATATCCCTGCCAGCACTTTTAATCACTTTCGGCATAATGATGGCGATTATTTACTTTGGAAAACACGGAACACAGCACACTCTCTTGACACCTGATATAAATGTCAAGATGGCGGCAAACGATTATTTCAAAGTCAAAGCATTTATTTCAAATAGGCACATAAAAGGCACTTTTGAACGTCAAAAATTATGTTAAAATAGAATTGATTCTAGTCCGAAGTCAACAAACACAAAGTAACCTATCACACTAATATTATAAAGGCGAAAGTTTGTGTGTGTGTGTGGGGGTGTGCTTATATGTTTGTTACTTCTTCACACTCAAACGGCTTGACCAATTTTGATAAAATTTTGTATGGAGGTAGCTGACACCCTGGATTAACATAAAGGCTACTTTTTATCCCGATATTCCCACTAGCAAATTCTAAAATGTTCATATTTTATTTATTTACTTTTCCACTACAGCTGCTTTTTAACCAGTGTTAGACACATCCCTTTTCCTTCCAAGTCGCATATATATTTATCTAGTTTTCGTTTCATTTGTAATCAACACAAAAATAAAAAACATAAATAAAACAATGGCGGTTTGATGACGGGCAATAGTGCTGCCTACCTACTTCGTTTTATCTACTCGCCATCCCACGCTTCCCGTAAAAGTCATCTGAAATTAAACTTTACTAACGCAGTCTTTGGACTCAAAATGGCACCTGAAGTACCTACTTTATATTTTACAATAAACAAAGTCAGGCAGGAGAAATAATCCTTTTATTGACCTGACTGATAAATAATTTACGAACGCACATAACGGTTCTGTAAATCTATTCTTAGACGTTCATTAAAGGTCAGTAAGGTGGAGTAAAGCCATTAATCTAAGGAAAGTTATACTGTGTATGAATATGACTACAAGACGGTAAAACCTTCATACATCAATAACTATACATAAAATAATATAGCTTAACAAAGAATTTTTGCCCGTTTATCTGGGTGTATGTTCCGGATTGCAAAAACGGCTGAACGAATTTGAATGAAATTTGGCACACAGCTACGAATGACAGCCAGGACAAGGCGCGGAGTGCTTTGATATCTAATGGATGATCACCCATCCACAAAACGTCCACGGCAAGCGTAGCTCAACTTTCGTTCGACAGTTCGACTCATACCGCTGTTATCATTTAGCTACGAGCCCGTCTAGGCAGGGTACTCCTCTACTACCTACGTTATTAAATCCGCCATTTTTAATTTTCGATCGTGTCTCTATGTAAGAATAACATTTTCTTAATTTAAATCTTGTCGTAAAACCAATAAAAGGTATAGTCAACTCGACTATTCAATACTTTTCAAACTTTTTAATCGACTAAAAAAAAGGAGGTGGTACTCAATTCAAACAAGACACTACAAAACTTGTAAAAAAAAAGTTTTTATTTTTAATGCTTATACCTTTTCCTGTTCTAAAGGCATTTTCTTTATTGAAATATTATTGGATTAGTATCGAATTTCAGGTGGCCCTGGACGTTGGACGAATAAAATTTTATGTTCTTCAGCCTACACGTGCGACACGTTTCGGAATTACAAAAACAAATGACTACCAAACGACTTTCAACGTATAATAACTTCCACTTTGTGAAAAACGATTATATTTTATCTGCTATCAAATTATTTATATCAATTTAATGCTATTGTTTTTCTAGGTTGTTTTTAGGGGCTCGTGGCTTAATGGTAACAGCCACACGGGTCGATCGATCGTTAAGCTACGCTTGCCGCGGTCGGTTCGTGGATGGGTGTCCATCCATCACCCTCCGTGTCTCGGAAAGCATGTTAAGTCGTTTGTCGCGGCTGTCATTCGTAGATCTTTGACAGTCGTTACGGATAGTTAAAAGCCCAAAAGTCTGACAACCATTCTTACCAAGGGGTATTTTAACCAGTAACTGGATTGTGGAGGTCAGGTAGGCAGTCGCTCCATGTAAAATACTGGTATTCAGCTGCATCTGGTTAGACTGGAAGCCGATCCCAACATATTTGGGAAAACGCTAAGCAAATTATTGATTTTGACCTTACAATCATCATCTGCCAATCCTTTTCTCAACTATGTTAGGGGCTACCAAAGTTATCCGAGGGGCTACCAGTCTAATGAGATGCAGCTGAATACCAGTATTTTACATGGAGCGACTGCCCATCTAACCTCCACAACCCAGTTACTAAATAAATAATCTAAGTACAAGAGATCGAATAAAATTTTATCTATATATATAAAAATGAAACCCGTTTTCCGTTGTCACGACATAACATGAAAACGGCTGGACCGATTTCGATGAAATTTGGTATAGAGATAGTTTGAGTCCCGGGAAAGGACATAGGATAGTTTTTATCCCGATATTCCCACGGGATCGACATTTACGCGGGTGAAACCGCGGGGCGCAGCTAGTGCTACAATAAAAAAACACTGCAAAGTGATAAACAACTTTAATTTCGGAAGTCGGTGTCGTTGGTTCCGCATTTTCGTTTTTTGACACCTGACTTCCGAAATTAAAGTTGTTTATCGTTTTGTAGTGTTTTTTTTTAAAGTTGGTTGTTTTTTGTAAAAAAAAGTTTTTATTTTTCACTTTTTAATGGTACCTACCCCACACAAATTCAATTAACACGAGTGCATTGAAGAATTGAAGACACCGGCTAGAAGAATCATCAAAATTCGCAAAGAAATGCCGGAGATACAGTACATTTATGCATATAAATTTGTACATAAGAATAATTACCTAATGTATTATATACTAAAACCTTCCTGAAAGTATGTAGATCACATTAATGATAAAAATCATCAAGATTGCTTCATTAGTTTTTGAGAAAATCGCGGACATACGAACAAATATACATACATAGGGGTCGAATACAGAAACTCCTTTTTTGAAGTCGGTTAAAAACAAGGGAGAACCTTATCAAAGCAACCCAGTGACCCTTATATTAATAAAACTCTTACGTTCTTATCCTAACCCATATCAAAATGTCCTCCAAAATAAATTACTCGGAAAAATCCTCATCAAAATAGCATTGGCGCCGGACATAAAATAAACATCAAATAGATTGTATTTTCAACATTAGTGTAACGCGTGTATTATGTTATTTAATAAAATACATTAGTTTTGTATTCAATATTATTTATGAGACCTTTATTAAAAGGAAGTAATGACGGGCTCATATTTGAGTACAGACATCAAACTACTACAATCTGTCAAATTTCTTTAATAGATTTTCAACTTTATCGATAAACTACAAGGTTCAAGGTTGATTGGGAAAATTTGACAGTTTCGGGTAGCTTGATGTACTGGCATCTGTGCTTACAGTAACATAACATAACGCCTGTAATCTCCGAAGGGTAAGGCAGAGGTGTACCTCAGACGAGATCAAGCTACCCGAAACTGTCAAAAATTCCCAATCAACTTTCGGGCTTCTGACGATCCAAAACGACTATCGATCCACGAATGAAAGCCGGGAACAACGGCTTAACGTGCTTTCCAAGACCCGGTGACGTCTTGGGATGTAAAGATGGACGGCCTGATCGATCTACCCGAGCAGCTGTTATTACTTAGCCACAAGACCTAATCTTCCCCTAATACATTTGACTTCCTACTATCCTAGTTACATTATACAGGGTTATTGTAAAAACACCAACAACCTTTAAGAGGTCATTGTACTCATCATTATGAACAACTTTTACTATGGGACCAAATCTGAAATCGCGAAAAAAAAATTAACTGTTCCCTACATTTGACGAGTTATACGAACATAAATGTAGGGAACAGCTGATTTTTTTTTTCGCGATTTCAAATTTGGTCCCATAGTAAAAGCTGTTAATAATGATGAGTACAATACAATGACCTCTTAAGAGGTTGTTGGTGTTTTTCCAATAACCCTGTATACGCGAAAGTTTGTGAGGACGGATGGATGGATGTTTGTTACTATTTCACGCAAAAACTAGTGCACGGATATGATATTTTATAACCAGGTGGGTCGATTTAACTACGATACTTTTTTCCCATTGTATTCTGGCCCACGCATTCGGCCAATTTTTCCACTACTGTTCCTACACCGTGTAATATGGGCCGCGGAACAGAGGCCAGTTGCCCCCTAACACGGATTAACGCATACACGTAGGATACTTTTTATCCCGATATTCCCACGGGATTGAAACTTATGCGGGTGAAACCGCGGTGCGCTGCTAGTAAAACATTGAAAAGGTGAAAAGTCATTCCGTAAATAGTTCTAATAGATACACTTCTGCGTACTCCCTCGAGGGATAAAGGCAAGAATACACAGACCCGAACAAATACTCTTTCAAGCCTAACCTAGTAACATAACTAGATCACAATTTACATAGTATTTGCTTTCAACCCTTGAGATAGATAAATCAGCAATTCAACATCAAAGATAAAAAACAAAAGAAAAGACCATCCCTTATTGATTCTTATATTACGCTTATGTAACAAATATGTAAGACTAGCTTTTGCCCGCGGATTCGTTCGCGTGACGTTTGGTAATCATCCCACGGAAAGGGGCTACCGGGATAAAAAGTATCCTATGTCTATCGGTGTGCCACTTCCAAAGCGTCAGCCGTTAAAGCGTGAAAAGGTAGCAGACACGCAGACCAAGAGACAGACCGTCAGACAAAGTAACTTGCGCATTTATAATATTAGTATGAAAGTTATCATCATCTGCCTAGCCTTCCCAACTATGTTGGGTTCGGCTTCCAGTCTAACCGGATGCAGCTGAATACCAGTATTTTACATGAAGCGACTGCCTATCTGACCTCCACAACCCAGTTACTGGGTAATACGATACCCCTTGGTAAGACTGGTTGTCAGATTTTCGGGCTTCTGACGACCCGTAACGACTGTCAAAGATACACGAATGACAGCTGGGACCGTGCTTTCCGAGGTACGGAGGGGTCTTGTTATGTAAAGATGGTCACCCATCCACGGACCAACCGCGGCAAGCGTAGCTTAAACTGGTCGATCGACCCGTGCGGCTGTTATTACTTAGCCACAAGCCCCTCAATATTAGGATAATAATAATGATTTATTTGTTCAAAAATCTGCCGACATTTAAATAATAATGGTGATACACTATAATACACTTTATTCTATGGTCTACACCCTAATTGCGTAACACACTATCAATAATACAATCCGAAACATTTTGAAGGACATTGCTTGTCCATTGCTCAGACCAAATAAAAAAGTCTAAACACAGCGCTGCGAACAATACAGCGAAGCATACCAAAACTATGCCTCCGCTCTGTGTATACACGCTCACACGCACACCTTTACAATCATACTACACCTCACTAAGTGCACACGTGTTAACGAAACCGGCCTCACTTTACTGATGACAGCCCTCTGTGTTGGTTTTTTATTAGGTCTGAGGTCCATTGCTTCAGTTATGTTCGACAAAATTGTGTGCTCAATAACGTAAACACAATGAATTTTGTTGAACTGTTAATAAAATGAAAGCCATTCCTACTGTTAGTGTGTTGCGCCATTACCCCGCCGATATTAAACATCTGTGTCTGAACTAGACATCAGTGCCCTTCGCCTGTTGTTAGCAACACTTAGATCTAAATTAACTTAGTTTGACCTCTATACACTTCAACACAATCGATCAAAGAGATTTAATAAATTATGATGTGCTGTGCTTCAGAAAGGTCAGGTGCGCAGTACTCGCAACCGGCGTGCGTAATCCTCGTAATTTTTTTAAGAGTGTTCACAGTCTGATCTCAGTCTCAATCTGTCAAAAATACCTCGAATTTCCCTACATTTTGACATTTGTTTGTCGCCGAGATGACACTGCGACTAGATTTTGAACGTTTTAAATTAAGAGAATTGGCCTTCTGCATAGCTATTCACAAACACTCGATACGCTTCCGTATCGTATCGAACATTAATCATTGTGATCGTAGGAGTCTTCTAAACGCTGTTCACAAGTCCAAAACCCGAAAATTTTGTCCGTTTAAATCAAATAGACGCCCGCTATTCTTCCAACAGCTATTTGCTGTTGAGGGCAAGTCAAATCAGGTTATCGAAATGACAGGTTTTCGATACGATAGCCTGTCGTATGGTTGTGAATCAGGGCTCAGATGTATGAACGTAAACGAGGCAAAAGGAGTCTTTAAGGATCGTAGCAGGTGGCGTTTTGTAGTTTCTGCCGACGCCTTGAGAATAAGACGTGAGTAAAATAAAAGGAATAGTATGGAAGTAAGAATATGGAGAGACTCCGTTGAGCCGTATTTTTATATTAAATTAGGGTCATCTTTACGCGTTGGTATTTTTATACGGACTGAGAAAATATGAGAGTTTTAGGGCGTAAAAACATTGAGTGGACCGTAATAAAATGTCTAGATAGGAACCAGTTAGGTTGCTTCGCGAGGGGGTGGCTGGAAAAGTCCTCCTGTCTGTACGTTTGAGGGGGTTGGGTTGGGGGGTTGAGTTATTATTGCCCGTATCAGACAGAAGCAGATTTCGCTTGAAACGCTTTTTAGGTTCTATTTTTAAATCATCTGATAACCTTTTTCTGAAGAATAAAAATGGCGGTTTGACATATCTATAACATAATCAGCCTAATGTTCTCGCTGCTAGGACACAGGCCTCTTTTCGCTATCTATATGTAACCACGCGGGCACAGTGCGGGTTGGTAGTCACATGTCTTCGAATTTTTAATTCTAGGACATGCTGGTTTCCTCACAATGTTTTCCTTCATAACTTTGATAGCAGTAGTGATGAAATTATTTGCACAAAGTAAAGTGATTTCCTGGGTTCGGACCCACGACCTACGAATATTATAAAGATGCAACATTTGTGAGTTCGTATGTAGGGTAAGGGGTAATTTTCGGAACTACTAATCCGATTCCTTCACAAATGACAAGCTTTATTATCCCTGAGTGTCTTAAATCATTTTGACAATTCAAAAACATTATATTAATTGTATTATTTACATTGTATAGAGTTTTTCAAACATGTGACGCAACTGGGGTGCTGCTTGCCAAAATATGTCAGCCATCTTAGAATTACAGGGGTGGTCAACATAAAACCCACAAACAAAAGAATAACGTTTTGTTTTAACAAAAAACAAAAGACGAGAAGGGAGAAAACATAACAAAAAAAAAATTATACACAAGAAGGGAAAAGTTCATGGAAAAGTATTAACGTGTTAGTAACTTCCCAACAATAACGGCAGATGAAAAGCTCTGAATGCCTTTATGGTACGCTTGGAGCGTGATTTAGTTTCAAACTCTATTTTTTACGGTTTCCTATTGTGGAAATAAGAACAAGGGGTAAAATAAAATCGGCTACGAAAACATCGAAATGAAAATTATGTTAAAAAACATCCTCATGCATAACGCTTTTCTGCTCTCAAAACGGCGAAGGAAAACATCGTGAGGAAACCAGCATGTCCTAGAACCATAAATTCGAAGACATGTGAGATCTACTAACCCGCAATGGGCCCACGTGGCTGATTAAGGCCCACTCCCTCTCACAGAGAGGAGGCCTGTGTCCCAGCAGTGGGAACGTTATAGGCTAATTATGATTATCCTCGAGAATAACGTCTAGTGTCCACCATATTGACAAATTCTGGTCTAGGAAACATTTCGAACCAAGATAAAACCGACGACACCTCTTTCGTTGGTATCGGTTCAGTACTTTAGGCTGTATGAGGAAACAAGTATGTCCCATAAACCTACAGAAATTTATAAAATACTAGCTGCGCCCCGCGGTTTCACCCGCATATGTGTCGATCCCGTGGGAATATCGGGATAAAAACTATCCTATGTCCTTCCCCGGGACTCAAACTATCTCTATACCAAATTTCATCTAAATCGGTTCAGTAGTTTAGGCGTGAAGAAAAGACAGACAGACAGACAGAGTTACTTTCGCATTTATAATATTAGTTTGGATTATTTTAGTCGTTTAAGAATACGTAAGTGTCTCTTATAAATAAACTTTTTCTTTTACTTCTCTAATGTAATATTTTCGTTGAACTTTGACTCTACACTTAAAGCGGTGAAAAGTCAACCGTTCATGAAAAATATATTAACATGGCGCAGCTCTAGTGTCACGCTGAAGCGCCGTTAAAAAGTTCTGAGCAGCGCGATACAATATCCAGAGCGTGATTCAATTTAAAGTTGTCCGACAAATGTTTGGCAAAGTCATTTGTTCTCTTTTGTCACGCTTGTGCCAATATTGGAAGAATGTAATGTTTGGGGAGTGAAGATATTCTTGATTTTATGTCAACAATCGAATCATGGATTTTTGGTACGAAGTTTTATCACTTTTCAATGTAAATAAAAGACTGCAGTTTCATCAATCTTTTTCGATGATTTCATGAAAACTCTAGACTTGTACTGCGAAATTCTTATAATTGTTTATTAAAACTGTGACCAGTCAGTGTAATATTTTGTGATTCCTATAACTGTTTATTAATGAGAGCAGAAGTGGTAACCGCCCCGACTTACAACTTGTACGTCATAAGTGCGAACCTAGGCAGGCGCTTTATTTTCTGTAATTTATTTCATCACCACTGCTCTCAAAAACGTTGAAGGAAAACATCGTGAGGAAGCCGACATGTGACATCGAATCAAAAATTCAAAGACATGTGACATCTACAAACCCGCACTGGGCCTGCGTGGTGGATTACAGCCTACTTCCTCTCGAAAAGAGGAGGCCTGTGTCCCAGCAGTAGGACCGTTAAAGGCTGCTTATGCTATGCTAAACCTGTGACTACTTCTGCGCTTCTAATGATTTCTAGTTATAGGTAAATAACAAGCACATGCGGAAGCGATAACGCTCAATATTTACATGAGAAAAACAGAACCACATCTATGCACGCACAACGGTCCATTTGAAGGACTAAGTGTGGAAACCAAACCCATAACATAGAACATAGATAGATGCTTTGTATCTCGTGCCGGCACGAACTAATTATAATAATGTGTATTAAAAGAATAGCTCATATCAAGTACAACATAAAACCAGTCAGCAAGACTGACTGCCCATGCTGGACTTATATTTAAATATGGCCACTCAATCAATCTACCTAACCTTTTCTCAACTATGTTGGTGTTGGCTTCCAGTTTAACCGGATGCAGCTGAATACCAGTATTTTACATGGAGTAACTGCCTATCCGACCTACACAACCCAGTTACTGGGTAACACGATAACCCTTGGGAAGACTGGTTGCCAGAGTTTTGGGCTAGCCATAATGGCTGCCAAAGATCTACGAATGATAGCAGGGACCAACGGCTTAAAGTACTTTCCGAGAGACGGAGGGGTCTCTCACGATATGCCAATAACCCATCCAGGATCTGACCACGGCAAACGTGCGGCAGTGCGGCTGTTATTATTTAGCAAAGGCCAAACAATACCGGATGATATTTTTTTACCGGTTCCAAATTTTCACAGGGTGTTCTACCCATGAACTTGAACAACTTTCACTATGGGACCGACTCTGAAATCACGAAAAAAAAATCAGCTGTTTAATACAATAATTAAATACCTATTTGACCAAAATGTATGAAACAGCTGATATTGATTATTGAGTAAAGAGTGCGCAGTCACGTCCTACTAAGGTAGTAAATACGGAGAAATAAGGACACTATAGCAAATCCCGTATCTGGCGTGCCGCGTGGGTTGTGAATTCCAACTGCCCACGCAAGTCCATGATCTTTGACCTTTGACTAATTTAATAATGGCCGCAATTAATAGACTATGTTCTTGTTCCTGTTCTATCAGGAATTTCTCGTGACCAGATCGAAACTTGGTTTCGTGCCCGATTAATAGCAATGGGGTGGCCCCACAGATATAGATAGACCTAGATAACGCAAGTATCACAGATCTGTATGAAAACCAAACGTGCCATTTTTTGTCTACCTACTATGACGTCACAAGCACTATTTAGTGATGAGAAAATCAAATCGATTCAAAGACGCGGCCGCGTGCGGCACCCGTCTCGCCCCACCCCCGGGGATTAGCACCACCCAGCCAGCACTACACAGGACTGAGCGCGGAAATGGCGGCTTACGATTTTTGTTCATAAGCTGGTTCGATTTTTGGCACGCGAAGTAGTTGCTCTTGCATTATCTAGGTGTATCTATATCTGTGGGTCGCCCCCTACGTTCTATGTTATTTTGAATGGTTTCCGCACTTATACAGTTTTGTAACTAGTACAGGATACAGGTGACCTTTTCCACTAAAGTTAAGTACTGTATTGTATAATTCAAACTCAAACCATTTATTTCAATTAAACCATGTACAGGCACTTTTGAATTGTCAAAATTAAGTTTAAGTTGCCCATTCCAAAAAGTAGATCTCTATGGAGAAGAACGGGCAAGAAACTCCATGGAGACTTTTAAATCAAGAATATTACAAAATCCTGGGTACATTATTCTTGTTGCTTCTATATGTGAGAAAAATGTAATAAAACATAAATGAAGAAACAATTCAAAAAATAAGATTAAAAATAAGCCTTGGCAGTTAAAAGATGACCAGTCTCAACCGACGGCGCACGTGCACGAACATGACGCTTGGATCAGCACTATCCAGCTCAACCATTTTGTAGAGAACCGAATGATCCATGCAGACACAGGTGCACTCTCTCTCTGCTCTGCGAAGTAGTCATGCTAGCGAAGGAGGTGGCGGGACGGCTGAGGGAGAGAGCCTCACGTCCCAGCCGCCGCGGGAGACGCTCCGGGAGTCGGGAGCCGCGTGACGACTCCCGGCCACCGTAGGCGCGGGCCTGCGGACGAAGAGTGATGGGTAGCTCACCGTCCGATCAGGACCAGGCCCGTGCCGGATGGCGCGTACGTGTTCCACGTGCGCCTCAAAGAGATATATGTCAGCAAAAAGGAAGGGGCCTGCCAGGGCCGAAGCCTGCCGGGGATGCGGGATTGTCCGAAAGGGTTACCGCTACCCCGGAACATAAAGGGCTAAGAAAGGAACACGGATGGGTTTCAGTCAGTAAGAGTCTGACACTCCCTTCCGCTCCACCCAGAGCGGGAGGGGTCATTTGATGATATCGCATCCATAAAAAAAAAGGGTGCACTCTCTCTTCCCACACTCTCATGGTCTGATGGGCTGGCAATCTGATAAGACCGGAGAGAGATCAGGCGCAGGACCAACGGATTAACGTGCTTTCCAAGCCTCGGGGGATATCACACCGCTGTTACTGAGAAATTCGTAATGAAAAAACCCAATAACACTTTGACCGACCTGGGAATCGAAACCAGGACCCTTCAGTAGTTGCGCTAGCGACCACTAGACCAACGGGACAGTTGACTGGGACTTAAACATAGTTGCCGAAATGTAGGTGTACTGTACGTCCCTGCCTACGCTTTTGGGTATACAGGCATGAAGTAATGTCATGCTAAGTAGGACATGAGGCACTAACGCAGTGACGTAACTATACCGTTTGGGTCCCGTGGCAAATTCAAGGGATGGGGCCCTCTCTCAATGTAAAGAAGCTCAACCAACGTTAGTTTTTGAAGTGAAACTTCCTTACGCACGCTTGACTTGGGGAGTAAGCTGGCGAACGCGTGACGTAAGCGTTACGAAAAGTGTGATTGGGCGTGGCGAACGGGAGTTGAGTCGGGGATATAAGCAAGAGAAAGCAGTGCGCGCGCACATTTTCTTTCTCTCTTCCTCTCATAGCCAAATACGTTTGAAGTTTCACTTCAGTCGTGTGGTCATAAGCACACTCGGTTTCTTTTTTTATTAGCACTTCTCCCGCGACTTCTTCCGCGTACATTTCATGTTTTCCCCTACAAAAACTTTAACACCTGACTGCTTCTGTCCTTATGTTAGTATACTCCTGTGCTCATGGCACTCTCGGGCCGGGGGCCTCCTCTAGCTGGGGGCCCGTGGCATTTTGCCCCAATGCCACCCTATAGTTACGCCACTGCTCTAACGCCTACACAAAGTGGACAGAAGCGATAGTGCTAACAACCTACGCAATAGCCATCTGTAACCTACGCAGGCTACGTATAATTACAATGCGGCAATAGTACAGTTAATTCCTGATGCCACTTACCAGAAAGTTCTAAAGGTCAAGCAGAATTAATAATATAATGAAACAAAATACTAACGCCCACAAAAATATCTACCTACAAGTGATTCTGGAATGTTAAGTACAAAGAATCCCACCTAAACGAAAGAAAAAATAGCTACAAAATATAAAGTAAGATTTTCTCTTAGATAATAAAGAGTAAAGGAACCAGGAAACGTGAGTAAATTCCGTAAAAGAGGTTTACTGTGTGTAAAATTACCCAAAAACACCGGATTGCGAATAATTTAACACCCCAAAAGTTCGTAGCCTCGTAGCAATGTAGCACGTAGCGTTTCGTAGCTACTACGCGTTGACTACACACATGGGAAATGAAGGATCCTCATAATTGAAAGGAAATGAGCCTGCTTAGTACTTTAATGGGACGCCATGATAGTTCCGCAAGTATAATAGTTTGGAAGGGAGTTTTCCAGGCACGTGCCAACAAAGAGTAAAATTCAACGGAGATTTTCTCCGAAAAATTAAAACATTGAAACATCACTTTATCAAATAATATTTTGTAAGAAAATCTCTTTTAAATATTTTAAACATATTTTAGTTACATTTTTTTTTCTAGTTAATTAATTCCTTGGTTGCACCCTAATTGCGCAACACACTATCAATAGTATCAAACTGAACCTGGATCATTTTGAAGAATATTGCAAATCCATTGCTTCATATATTCGAAAAAAATATCTGCTCAACAACGTAAATAACGCAATGAACGTTGTTGAACTGTCAAAATGGAAGTCATTAGTATATTACGCAACCACCCCGCTGACCCAACACTTTGATAAATTGAGGAGACATTGTGTTAACAGGAAAACCCAAAAAGGAGGACGTGTCTGCTTATCCTGTTTACTTAATCCCTTTAGCCTTGTCTTTGCCAAGAACTACGTAATAATTAGTTAGCTGTTTAATTATTCCAGAGGCGTAAAGTGCTGAGTAAATTTAATATGGACTGGTCTTTATTAACTCAAAACCGCGTTGCTTGTAAGTCAAGAGAAACGGTCGACAGACTAGCAATCAGTTGTACGAATCATTATAGCATTTGGGTCTTTAACTCTCAAGATCTTTCACCTAACCAACAACCAAGATAATATAAACTTTACACATAAAATATAGTAGTCTGTATTTCCCAAAACGGTGACGGAAAACATCGTGAGGAAACCGGCACGTCCTAGAATAAAAAAATCGAAGACATGTGACATCTACCAACCCGCACTGGTCCCGCGTTGTGGATTACTAATCACTTCCTCTCACCGAGAGGAGGCCTGTGTCCCAGCAGTGGGAACATTATAGGCCGATTATACGTGTATTTCCCAAAGGGGTAAGCATAGGTATATCACAACTTAACAACAGGCATAAACAATAACCCTCTCACTAATAAACGTATTATATCAGATGAAAAGTTACAAACCGATTTCTCTCTTTCAGTCGTCAGTAATTTGACTTTCGAACAAAGAAGACAAAGCGTTGTGTAACTATACAGACGCTGTACAACGTTTATTAGTAAGGGCGTTACTGTTGAAATGTGGGTGTACTATACCACGTAGAATAGAGATAAAACTTATCTATCTTAATAATAAAACTAAGAGTTTGTTTCTTTGGACGCTCTAATCTCTTGAACCACCCAGTCAGATTAAAAAAAAAAATGCATTCAATGGCCCAATTTTTGAGGAACGCTATATGTATATAGGTTACTTAACATCACGCGAGGACCTTCAGGAGTCGCGCAACAACAAAAAAAAGTCAGAAAGTACGCTATGCGAAAACGAAGTAGGCAATGCGATGCAACAGGGTGGGTCGGGCGAGCAAGAAATTTCACGCGGACGAAGTCGTGGCTAGTTACAAGATAAGTATTAGACTCTTGCACAATCTCTCAAATGAGGCAAAAACAAATGAAAACGTTGGTACTTAGTCAAAACCTGTACCAAACTGTACCAACATCATCTGCCTAGCCTTTTCCCAACTACATGGGGTTCTGCTTCCAGTATAATCGGATGCAGCTGAATACCAGTATTATACATGAAGCAACTGTCTATATGACCTCCAAAACCCAGACAGTAATATGATACGCCTTGGTAAGACTGGTTGTCAAAGATCCACGAATGACAACCGGGACCAACGGCTTAACGTCGTTTCTGAGGCACGGAGGATCTCGGTATATAAAGATAAAGATGGTCACCCATCCACTGACCGACCGCGGCAAGTGCAGCTTAAACTGATCGATCGACCCGTGCGGCAATTATTACTTGCCTAAAGCAAATCAAACTAGAAGTAGGTACCAAAAATTTCATAAATGTACCATCATACGCTAGGCTAACATATTAGGAGTACTAACCGCCTATTTCTTTAAAGATGACAGCTGTCACGCTGTTCAGAATCTTCCTTATATATCAGAGAGAACCTGTCACGTTCACGTAATATTACAACAATAACCGACAGATGAAAAGTGCTGAGCGCACAGCGTGTTAGTATGTGGAGCGTGATTATATTTCAAAGTACCAACGGAACGTGTTCGGTTGTACAATATACCTACTTTTTGTTAGGTATTTTGTAGTGCGATGTCGATTGTTGAAGTGAAAATGTGGAGAGCCAAGATAAGTTATTTTGTTCAAAGATATTATTGATTTTGATTACCGAGTTTATTAAAGTAGCCTTCATGAATGGTGATACTTAAAGCGTCCAGCGCACGTAAGTCAGTTCCGGACGACGACCACCTTTCTGATTGGCTAATGTGTTAACCAAGGCGTTACGTCTATTCTTACACATAGTGTAACAAATAAGGAAAGATAACGCCAACACGAGAGTAGAATTAGTTATAATTACAGAAACGTGTTTCTAGGGAGTTTGTTCCGCCATTTCTCTCAAACTTAGCGAAGAAGCGATGAGAGAAAGGCAATTTTGAGGACTGTCTTTGTGTACATAAACATATTTTTTCAGTTACTCGCAAACACGTTTTACTGTGAATCATGTTTAAGTTATTTATAAGGAAAATGATTTAAATACTTCATTTGTCAAACATATAAATCACTGTTTTAGAACAATACATGCCATGAACTTTTATTCTAAACAGCGTGACATCTGGAGCGTGATTCAATCTCAAAGTTGCAACAACAGCGACCGTGTTAAACTAAACTTTTCTTTGTTTAGGAAACTCTCTGATATTCCACAGTGTCTTTTTTATAAATAAAAAGAGTTTTTTTATGAATAGACAACGCAGGCAACTGGAACGACTGAAACAGATGTCATCTCTAATAAAATAATGACAAAAATGTGGTATTATGTAATAGTAATTAGATAAGTACGACTAATATGTTTAGCAGCTTCTTACGATTTCGTCATAAAAAACGGCTATAAAAATAAAAAATAAGCCTATGGCCTAAGAAATAGTTTCACTCAGATGAGTTTTCAGCTGGAACGGAAATCAGACGATAAATAAAGAAACTTCTATACAGAGCGTGACAGATGTAATTTCAAAGTAGCAACAACAGCGACCAACTTTCTTCGTAGTTTCTTGCAAAATGGAACGCTTTCTTATTTAAAAATGCATTCATACTTTTCTATGAATAAATAAATGTGATATCATGGGTCACTCTAAACATTCTTCTATCTTCAAACTATCTATTTCATCAAGCTACGATAATTATAATCATTTAATTCAAGACAAAAAAACACTTGGATCAAGATGATGCTAGCTTATGTTATTTCTAGTCTTATAGTAATCGTTTACCAACGTTAGCTAGTATTCAATCATAACTGAATAAAGAAACTTCTCTATACACCTGATAACTGAAGCGTGATTCAATATCAAAGTAGCAACAGCAGCCGGCCATGTTATACACAACTTTCTTCTCAGATCCTCGCAAAACTATAAAATTTTTTTAGAACAGTTTTATTTCCATAGAAAGATGATACCAATACCGGTCAAATCATATACATATTAATACCGGCGGTATCATTGAACAGCCACGTTTGATCAGGCTGTGAATGTTGTGATTCGAGCTTTAATATCTTGGAGATAGGATATTGTTAGACGTATTTAATTTTCGACGTACATGATGCTAGTCTGAGTAGTCAGAGATTCTAGTCTAATATTAAGTAACTTACAAAGTTATAACCTAATATTTGCTACTTTCCAATCGGAGCTAAATAAAGAAATTTCTCTATACAGCGTGACAACTAGAGCGTGATTCAATTTCAAATTAGCAACAACAGCCGACCATGTTGAACTCAACTTTCTTCTTAGTTCCTCGAAAAAAAGTTACCTCCTCATAAAAAAGGTAGAAGACACGAAACTGGTAAAACAATAACTAATTGAGTATATTACCGGCTACCATTCGATCCGGGTTCAATTCATGCCAAAATACTTGTTAAAAGGCTGGAGATGGTGAAGGCTGGATGATAATTATTCAAGCCTCAGTATTCTAGTCTTATCGATACATATAAAATTCAAAGTCCTGACTGACTGATATATATGTCAACGCACAGCCTAAACCGCTGGTCCTAGAGACATGAAATTTGGAGGGTATGTTCTTAGTGAAGAGTAGGTTTCCACTAAGAAAGGGTTTTTCGAAATTCCACCCCTAAGAGGGTGAATAGGGGGAGGGTGAAATTTCATGCGGACGAAGTCGCGGGCAGAAGCTAGTATTTAGATAAACAGGGTCGCAGGGACATCGACAAGCAAACTATTATCATGGATTGTGTTGAATTTTTCGTCGGTTATTAAAAAAAAAAGTAAGCTGGTCCATACATTTTGACAACGTAGGTATTGGCACAGTTCTATGATTCAACTGATTTTTTTTTTTGTTATCCTACGCCAAATTTCTACGCTAGGGGGTCTAGAATCATGTGCTGAATTTATGGTTACAGTTTGGCGTCGATGTATTTACCACCCTTTATGACGTGATAACCTTAATGTTAGCTAGTTTCCAATCAGAATGGAACAAAGAATCATCTCTATACAGCGTGACAACTGGAGCATGATTCAATTTCAAAGTAGCAACAACGGCCGACCACATTGGACTCAACTTGTCTTTGTTCCTTATGATACTGACTGGCTGTTTGTTTTTTAATTAAAAGTGGCTTGTTTTTTTATTGTGAACCTACACACTTACAACGTAACGTTTATTTTTAGGTACATGTCCGAATAAAGTGGGTGATTTGTGTCCGTAGGAGGAAATTCAGGACGTAAAATAATTCGCCATACAACGTAGCAATGCTGCCAGCCTTTTAGGCACTGTTCCTCTTGACAGCGATGCGGACGAATTTTTGGTGCCCTATGATTCTTTTACTTATTTTTTCATATAAATGTACATATTATTAATTTTTTTTTATTTGAAATGTTAGCTTTGTAAATATTATCTTGATTATAAGCAAAATTAATAAATATAATCATTGCTTCATTATTAAACAGAACGAATTAAACTGTCAACTTCACAAAAGAATGGACGCAAAATTATACCTAGATTTATAATGAGTTTATGTTTGTTACTTAATTATTACCAGTCAAGGTTTTTATTCGATCATTTCATCGATCCATTTTATAATTTCGAAGTTTATTCTGACACAGTCAAACTTCTAAATACAAACTCTGGTTGTAAACCCGAGTCTAATTTGTCAATTTTTTATACATTTTTACATATTTGAGCCGTTTGGGGTTGAAACACTAGGGCCATGGGGCCCGAGTGCCCACTTAGTATTCCGAGACATAGCCAAGCGGTTGGTCGACTCATCACGTGACCAGAGGGCTGGCCTATTTTTTGGCCAAAGAATCAGCATTGCCATACAACGTGGCAATGCTGATTTGTGCCTTTTGGGCACGTTTCCCGTTGACAGTGATGCGGACGAATTTTTTGATGCCCTTTGATTATTTTCCCTCCCTTTTTATATACTTGTACATATTATTATTTTAAGATTGTTAGCTTTTTAAATTATGTAAATATACAAAGAATAAATAACTTGAACACGAAAAAAAAAATTTTTTTATTAAGAACATTACGATTGCAGTTAGCGGAATAAAGTTCGAAATTCAAAAATGGCTCTATGGTTTAAAGATAGGTCTAAAGATTATATGATTATTATGTTTTGTAATAAGGCCAACTGAGTTTTAATTCATTATGAAATCTCGTGACAACAGATTCGATTTCGGTATATTTGACAGCGTCTTGCATAATCAGCTTAGTTATAATGTTCCCACTGCTGGGACAAAGGTCTCCTCTCGGTGAGAGGAAGTGGGCCGTAATCCACCATGCGGGCCCATTGCGGATTGGTAGATGTCACATGTCTTAAAATTTTTGGTTCTAGTACACGCCGGTTTCCTCACGATGTTTTCCTTCACCGTTTTGAGAGCAGAAAAGCGTTATACATGAGGATAAACTAAACATAATTTTCGTTTCGATATTTTCGTAGTCGATTTTAGTTTACCCCTTGTTTACTAAGTAAATATTTACAACGACGTTTCGAAAACAAGCCAACCTATTCTGTAAAAACCTCATCATAATAACTTAGATCAAGTGAGCTTGATGTGAGCAGTTTTATTATATAAGGTCCCATTACAATAGATGGACAAACTTTTAGAAATCATTCAAACCCCCAAAATAAGGACGATGGTAAAAAAATATATAAGAAAGACGCATTAGATACTTACAAAAAAAATAATCAGCTAACGAAAATACACTAATGTGCCGGCAATTTATTATCTGAGCGCTGCGTTAAAATTTGTCCATCTATTTTAATGGGACCCTGCATAATTAATGTAAGCAAAATATTGGAAAATATTTAAAGAGTAAAGGTGGAGTTTCTTGCCCATTCTTCTCCATACGAAAACTACCTTTTGGAAAGTGCGACTAGAATCAATTCTAATTTATTGTAATTTTTGACGTTCATAAGTGCCATTTAAGTGCCTATTTGGAATAAATGCTTTGACTTTGACAGTCCATAGTGTCAATCCGTAGGAGGAGTGACAGGTCACTTCAAGCTCACTCGACCTAAATTTTCATTGTAAGATTTTTACAGAATAGACCTGCAGGTGTCAATATCTCATTCACTATTTACACATAACAAAGCAGTCGATTGCTAATGGATTTTGAAGGTGACCCTCTCAATGAACTCTCGTATACTAACTCCTAATGGTATTCGATGACATATTGGACTAATAAATTATTACGATAGTCACAAGTGTCGTTGGACTAGAAAGGTAATAATATCTCTATTGACATTTGAAAGTTATTCAACCCTAAATATCGTTAAGTAATATTTTAATACAGTTTGCACCAAAACCGAAGTAAAAAAAAATGTGTTCAAAATAAATACGACTGACTGAGCTTTCGTAGGCGTATGCTACGAAAATTCCGCTACGAAAAATCCGTAGACATCTGCTACGTACATCTACGCACCGTCCGTAGCAACCATGATAAAAATCTGTAGCCTCCAAAAACCTTCCCTACTAACACCTGAAGGTTAATTCCCGTAATTAAAAATGTTCAAAATCTAGTCACAATCTAATCTCAGCGACAATCAATATCAAAAACTTGTCAAAAATTTAGGGAAATTAGAGGTATTTTTGACAGATTGAAACCGAGATCAGACTGTGGACGTTCTTAAAATTACGAGAATTGCAACTCTGTTAGCCTTATTAATAGCTAAATCCATTATAAGAGCCTGTAGACCATGACAACGATCTAAAGAGTTCGTAGCACAATCGCTACGAACATCTGTGACCACCGTAGCAGTGCGTAGCGATACCCTGTAACCTCCGTAGCCAATCGCTACGAGAATCAGTTAACACGATAAAATCCTACACCACTTTTTGTGTTTCTACAACACTTTACGTTCAATATTGTCAAGAATTTCCATCAAAAATGTACGAAGGAGTCTACGGCCATAATGTAAGTCATTATACAAAGAATGTCCGGAATGTCTTCCCGAGGGTATCGTGAGAAAAGATGCTAAAAGATTATGTAAGGTGAATGGGCGGTACTGCCGTCTGGGTACCATTTAATAACATTAATTTAATTTAGGCCTCCAAAAAAGCAGAGGCCTCCTGAAAAGCAAAGATTTTTATTTTATGTTCTATAATTCTTTGCCCTCCCTTTTTTATATACTTGTACATATTATTATTATTATTTCAAGACAGTTAGTGTTTTATGTAACTCTGAAGTCTGTTTCGTAACTTAAAAAAAATACTTTTATTAACAATGATAGTAATATGAATTATATTAACCAGTTCGTTTAAAAATTGAACTAAGGGCTGATTTTTCAATCATCTGATAACTTTATTCGAGGAATAATTTTGAAATTTTGACAGTTGTTTCATACAAAAACTGTTAAACGTTAGTTTTATTCCTCGAATAAAAGATATCTCGCGATAGAAAAATGAGCCCTAACTGGAATAAAACAAAAACTGAACGAAAAAATAATTGTTATCAACGAAAAACTCCGTTATCACCTATCTTCATCTATAATAGAAGATATTTATTTTTATAAATTGGTTCAAAAAACACTTTTACACGTGATTTTTTGTTAATTTAAATGCTTTCGGTGTTTCCTAACTGATTACTTTGAGAAGACCGAAAAAAAATTCTTTAAAGTAAAGATCTCATTCCAGGAAGGCAAGATATTTGTCTTGAAGCGTAAGTTAACCTTCATACCTAATTATCCCCTTACTAATAAACGTATTATATCAGATGAATAGTTACACACCGATTTCTCTCTTTCAGTCGTCAGTAATTTGACTTTCGAAAAAAAAAGACAATGCGTTGTGTAACTATATAGACGCTATACAACGTTTGTTAGTAAGGTAGTTTGGCTGCATCCTGCATCCATATGGGTAATCCTTATGTCTAGTAAAGCTATGCCAATCAATCTACCTAGTCTTTTCCAAACTATGTTAGGGTCAGCTTCCAGTCTAACCGGGTACAGCTGAGTACTAGTATTTTACATGGAACGACTGCCTATCTGACCTCCACGACCCAGTTATTAGTATATACCCCATGGTAGACCATACCAGTCCGACCGGTCCTATCGTGTCAGACGTTTGGGCTACTGACTAACCGTACTGATACTGTTAACCTGCATCACCCCACTGTTGGGCAAAGGCCTCTCCCCATGACTTCTAGCTCTTTCGATCCAGGGCTAAACTGGACCACTGGTCATTTGTTTTGACGAGCTGGACAAAACCCGTAGTAAATTAATTTTGAATATAGATAATTATTCATTATGACGCGCAAGAAGCACGTTACTAAAAACTCTCTTGAAAGCAACAAATGCCTGTCTTCAAATCTAAACACCCTTGAAAGTATTTTATATATTAACGACTCTAACAAAGCTAAATATTTTTTTAGGCTTATGGAGCTTAAGAAAATTACGCTTTATTACTAAAAAAAATATCAAAACGCAACTTATAAAACACCTGACTAAAAAAAAAACAAATACGAATTAAAAAGGTTCTTATAACGTTCTCATTTTTGCAATAAAGAAAACCTGATTAGTAACTAGGGATTTTAGTGGAACGAACGAAATTACGGGGTTAAAATACTTCACGCGAAGTAATTTCCTTACTTTTTCGTCATACTTACTACCGTACTAAAACCAATGTTTTCTTAACAACTTGTTGTATCCAAGAAGGCCGTATACTTGAAATATAAAAAGCTAATTGTTATAATAGACTTTCGACACGTTAATTAACTCAAAGGAGCACGCGATAGCAGAACTCATAATGTGATTTTAATTAAAATAAAAACACAGGTAGATCGTGTAACAAAGGAAAGTATATAATGTATGTTCACGCTAATCGAACGTATTAATTATTCAGCCCTCGAAATGAACACTACTCGAATTAAAAAAATATTTTCGCTGTATGTTGAAATACCATGTTGCTTTTGTGACAAAAAAAAAGAAGAACTATTTTTAAATCTATGAAACGAGTTGTCATTTTGATATTTTGTATTTAGAATTTTGTATTTGCCGACGAGAAATTCCCGTTCCTCTTTTGACGTATATTTTCACTTTTAAACAGAAAAAATAACAATAGTAAATTAAATATTTTCGCTCAATTCTTTGATAATAAATTAAGTTTAATTTAAAAAGCAAATAATAAAGATATTCTACTCACATAAACATATAAACTTGACCAGCATCGTAGTAGTAACGTCGAACATCGTCAGGAAATTCTTCTGTACTATACGATAAACCATCTCCTTAGCTACCGTATCACTGCCTAACTAAACACACGCGTTTCTTTATCATCTATCTATGAACTAGTGTAAACGAATCCCCCTTTATCATCAGTCACTGAAGAATTTGGCATTAACTTGTTACATCTGACGTCCGTTTACTAACTGTAGCTCCTGTTTCTTATTTAAAAATTTTTATACTGAGCTTCTCTTGTTCAAGCGGCAGACATCTTGTATTGTGACGTCATGGTGAGGGAAAATCAATTCTTTCGCGCCTGCGCAAATTTTCTCCTTGGCCTATTTAGCGACGCGTCCCGACCATGACAGAATACATTTCGTTTTATATGTAACCTTTCACAAAATGGCTGACATTTTTATGAATGAATCGCTTTTGCTCATTCATTTTATATTTAGATGTTTACTTATCGTGATTAGATTTAGAGTTTTTGGAGTTTTCTTGGTGTTTTGAAAGGTTGTTTGTGGGAGGTTAAAAGCCGTTTTATACAGATTACCTTTTATTATGCTTTCTTAAGACTTAACAGTAAACTTTATCTTAAGTGCCGCAGGTCATCATCTGCCTAGCCTTTTGCCAACTATGTTGCAGCTGAGTACCAGTGTTTTACATGGAGCGGCAGCCTATCTCACCTCCACAACCCAGTTACTGGGTAATACGAAACCCCTTAGTAAGACTGGTTGTCAGACTTTCGAGCTTCTGACAACCCGTAACGACTGTCAAAGATCCACGAATGAAAGCCCGGACCAACGGCTTAACATGCTTTGCGAAGCACGGAGGGCTCCTGTGGTACGTAAAGATGGTCACCCATCCACGGTCCAACCGCGGTAAGCAATTGACCCGTGCGGCTGTTATTACTTAGCCACAAACCCCTCATGTAGCCACAAGCCCCTCGTGTCGCACGTAGTCATACATTAGGTTGATATTAATATAAACTTGATCAAAGTAGGTACCGTATCGGACTTGAATTTTCCATAAGTATTATCTCTTGGATATATCGGTAACTGCAATTTGTTTCCAAGGCTTTGCGTAATAACATAGACGCGTGGAAAGCGTTGTTTATTGCATATAGGTACCAATTTTCAGTACCAGACAGAATGTAGTCACTATCTGGTACCTACCTAAGCCATGGTTGGAAATAGACCTGCATGCAAAAATGCTATATCCAGAAAGTGATGGTTGAAATTGAAAAAACAGCTTTACAAAATACATTTTTGTAGTCTCTGTCAGTTTGTTTTTATTTTTAAAGATCCGTAGGTACCTCAAAAGAATAAACGGAACCCTTATAAGATCACTTCGTTGTCCATCTGTCAGTCAAGACCCTTTTTCTCAGGAGCGCGTGGAGTTATCAAGTTGAAATTAATATCAAATACTCAAGGCTGCAATCCCTTGAAGCAGTGAAAAAGTCAAACTTCTAAGTCAACACAATCAAAAGATACGGGCGTTTATGTTACGGAATCAAAACCTATAGGGTACTTCCCGTTGATCTAGAATTATGAAATTTAGCAAAAACCAATGTCATGTAACACAAGTAAAGGAAAAAATCCGAAAACTGTAAATTTGTAGTTACTTTACAAAAAAATAATTTTAAAACTATTAACATAAGTACCTACAAAATTGTACGGAGCCTTCGGTGCTCGAGTTCGACTCGCACTTGACCGGTTTTTTTTATTATTGAATTTGTGAAATTCTAACATGACTGAAACCTAACCAACCGCGGCAAGCATAGCTTAACCTTATCGATCGACCTGTTGAAGATCCAATAAATATCTAAATAAAAACTTTTTTACAAAAAAAACAACCGACTTCAAAAAAAAACACTACAAAGTGAAAAATAACTTTAAGTCGGTTGTTTTTTTTTGTAAAAAAGTTTTTATTTTTCACTTTTTAGTTGTACCTACCTCACACAAATTCAATTAACACTAGTGCATTGAAGAATTGAAGACACGAGTCGAAGAAGCATCGAAATTCCCATAGAAATGCCGGAGATGCGATACATTTATGCATATAACTTCGTACATAAGAACAATTACCTAATGTATTATATACTAAAACCTTCCTGAAAGTATGTAGATCACACTAATGAAAAAAATATCAAAATCGGTTCAGGAGTTTTTGAGATAATCGCGGACATACAAACATACATACATACATACGGCTCGAATACAGAACCTCCTTTTTTAAAGTCGGTTAAAAATACATCTGTATAGGTCTTCTTGTTTTCGTGTCTATGGTACCTTTTTTATTGTTTGAGCCCAGTAAGTGGCTTCTCAAAACGGTGAAGGAAAACATTGTGAGAAAACCGGCATTTCCTAAAACCAAAAATTCGAAGACATGTGACATCCGCCAACCCGCACCCGTGTGGTGGATTACGGCCCATTTCCTCTCACAGTGAGGAGGCCTGTGTCCCAGCAGTGGGAACGTTATAGGCTGATTATGAGGTGGCCACGTTGATTGCGGCAGTGGCATATTTTAGGTCTTCTTTAGTGCAAGTGAACGGGTACTTAGGACTCCAACAAGTGGGACGTGGTCTGACCAATCAGAAGCTTGTTATAGGGTATTTAGTGAATGTAAACAAATTACTTAACTGTACACCTTGTTACTTATTTACTAACTACCCAGTTTTCAATCAATCACTAAAGTATTTTGTGTAGTTGACAGCCCCTAACAAAGGAGTTAACGCCGGAACAACACGAAGGGTATTTCCGTTTGGGGTCCGTTTACGAAACGGGAAACAAGAATCCGGTTTGAACGTGTACAGGAACTGAACGTGTAAACTGTACAGGTTTTTATTCGTCTGTTCCCGTTGTCCCCATTGACGCTGTTCCCATTATGACAAGTTTCAGGAGCAAGTTAAGATTTTACATTAGATGTCAAACTTGACGAATAAGTTTGTTATTATGACAAAGTCAAACCCCCTTATTCATAATCCTATTTTATCTCTATTTTAGCTAAAATAGGTTTATAGAACGTTTGTCTTTATCTGTCACGTTGACATTTCTGTGTGTAAGAAAGAGACAAACCCCATTTTAACTAAAATAGGTTTGACTAGCTTCTGCCCGCGACTTCGTCCGCGTGAAATTCGTACTTTCCTCTAAAAGTTTCGAAAATGTATGTTGGTATGATCTTTATAATTAATTTAGATAAATAAGTATTCGGGCCAATTTTTAAGTTTATAGAACAAAGGAATCAGATTTTTCAAATAAACTGTATCCCCGCTTTTCACCCCCACAGGGGTGGAATTTTATAACTTGACTCAGTTTATTTATACCAATTTTCGAGCTAATCAAGCCACGCGGTAAAATCCTCCCTTTCACACAGTTAGGGGTAGATTTTCGAAAACCCCGAATACATGTTATTAATTATTTTTAGTCCTTAGTATAAATACTGAGTTTCAAGTTAATCGGACAGGGCGTTAAAATTCTTCCATACAAATTTTGACACCCCCCAATACCTCTTTAGGGGGTATTTTAGAAAAACGAAAAATTCCAAACTTCATAATTTACTTAGATAAGTATTCGTGCCAAGTTTCAAGGTTATTAACTCAAGAAATAAGATTTTTCATACCAACAAAATCCCCCCCTTTTCACCCCCTTAAAGGTTTAATTTCCAAAAACCCTTTCTTATTCAAAGAACACACCCTCCAAAATTCATGTCCCTAGGAAGGACCAGCGATTTAGACTGTGCGTTGATATTTCAGTCAGGTCGTTCATCCCCCTTTTGGGGGAGAAATTATCAAAAACGCTGAGACACGTATAAATTAATTTTCAATCTTTAGCCTAAATACAAAATTTAAAGATCCTAACTTTTAAACTGACGGACTTTCATACACAACTTCATCCCCCCTTTTAACCCTTTGGGGGTAGAATTATCAAAAACGCTGAGACACGTATAAATAAATTTTTAGTCTTAGACTTTCATACAAACTTTCATCCCCTATTTAACTCCCTTAGGGGTTGAATTTCAAACAATCCTTCCTTATTCCTTGTCTACACAACAAAAAAGAAATGAAAATAAAGCTGAAACGCCTGTGCAATACTATCTACCTATACCTACTTTACTTAAAAATAAATACTTATAACTACTTTAATTAAACCAATTCTTTTAATTTTACCAATTTTAATACCAAATAAACATTATTATTATTAATTAATAAAAGTACCTACGTTTAATAATTTTTAATTTGAACAAATATTTAAACACTACCAAAACAACTCATACCTATTTTACAAAATAACAACAAAAGAAATTCAAATAAACTATTTAAAGACTAAAAGTCGCGCTGAGAAGCACGGTTTCTCAATATCAATTATTGTCTGTCAATAAGGTCGAACGCTCTGACAACCGTTACACAAAAATAATCCTTATAGCATGATTCAGACGTGCGACGGCGCGATAGCTTATTTCATGTATAAGTTTGGTGTTTCTATACCGATTTCTATGATTCTTTTTTTATTGAATAGGTAATAATGTTAACTTTTTTAAATTAGGGATGAGTGAGAGTATTATAAACGTAAGAGTAAACAAATATAATCAGAATGCTCCGAACTGCTAAGCTATCAGGAGTTACACGTGTTATTGTGAGTCAACCATAAAAGATAGACATATGCTATTGAAGGATATTTTTTAGACAATTTTATGTAGATTATTTCCGTCATACATGATTTCTATGTAACTTTAACCATTAAGGCTGCACACGCGACGGAAGCTTAAAAAATGGAGTAACTTCTCCCGTTTTCCCAACATTTCCCTTCACTACTCTGCTCCTATTGATTGTAGCGTGATGAAAAGTATACTATAACCTGCCCAGGAGTATGAAGAATAATTGTACCAAGTTTCGTTAAAATCCGTCGAGTAGTTTTTGTTTCTATAAGGAACATACAGACAGACAGACAGACAGACAGACAAAAATTTTACTGATTGCATTTTTGGCATCAGTATCGATCACTAATCACCCCCTGATAGTTATTTTGAAAATATATTTCATGTACAGAATTGACCTCTCTACAGATTTATTATAAGTATAGATAAGTGTTATGAATAAGGGGGAAAGTATTTATTTCAAATAGGCACATAAAAGGCACTTTTGAACGTCCAAAATTACCTTAAAATAGAATTGATTCTAGTCGCCCCTTCCAAAAGGTAGTTTTCGTGTGGGGAAGAATGGGCAAGAAACTCCAGCGTTACTCTTTTAAAATGTTTTACAATATTTTGCGTGGGTACATTAATTATATAATAATATGTGAGGACGATGCACCTAAAATAATACCACAATAGGTAAAAGAATTAAAAACGAAACCATGACATGTAAATTAATTATCTGATAGATACATGGTGCTCACATATTTACAAACATAGTACAAGTAAACGATATTAATTTAAAAAAAAATTACAAGTAATAAGTCACACAGTTTTGGAATGGACAATCTGTCGAAACGTCACACTTACTCTTCAGGTGAAAGTTATGTAGGTAATCTATATACTTATAATAAATCTGTAGAGAGGTCAATTCTGTACATGAAATATATTTTCAAAATAACTATCAGGGGGTGATTAGTGGTCGATACTGATGCCAAAAATGCAATCAGTAAAATTTTTGTCTGTCTGTCTGTCTGTCTGTCTGTCTGTATGTTCCTTATAGAAACAAAAACTACTCGACGGATTTTAACGAAACTTGGTACAATTATTCTTCATACTCCTGGGCAGGTTATAGTATACTTTTCATCACGCTACAATCAATAGGAGCAGAGTAGTGAAGGGAAATGTTGGAAAAACGGGAGAAGTTACTCCATTTTTTAAGCTTCCGTCGCGTGTGCGCGAGCCTTAATGGTTAAAGTTACATAGAAATCATGTATGACGGAAATATTTTACATAAAATTGTCTAAAAAATATCCTTCAACAGCATATGTCTATCTTTTATGGTTGACTCACAATAACACGTGTAACTCCTGATAGCTTAGCAGTTCGGAGCATTCTGATTATATTTGTTTACTCTTACGTTTATAATACTCTCAGTCATCCCTAATTTAAAAAAGGTAACATTATTACCTATTCAATAAAAAAAGAATCATAGAAATCGGTATAGAAACACCAAACTTATACATGAAATAAGCCATCGCGCCGTCGCACGTCTGAATCATGCTATAAGGATTATTTTTGAGTAACGGTTGTCAGAGCGTTCGACCTTATTGACAGACAATAATTGATATTCAGAAACCGTGCTTATCAGCGCGCTTTTAGTCTTTAAATAGTTTATTTGAATTTCGTTTGTTGTTATTTTGTAAAATAGGTATGAGTTGTTTTGGTAGTGTTTAAATATTCGTTCAAATTAAAAATTATTAAACGTAGGTACTTTTATTAATTAAAGTAGTTATAAGTATTTATTTTTAAGTGAAGTAGGCATAGGTAGATAGTATTGCACAGGCGTTTCAGCTTTATTTTCATTTCTTTTTTGTTGTGTAGACAAGGAATAAGGAAGGATTTTTTGAAATTCAACCCCTAAGGGAGTTAAATAGGGGATGAAAGTTTGTATGAAAGTCCGTCAGTTTTAAAGTTAGGATCATCAAATTTTGTGTTTAGGCTGACGACTAAAAATTAATTTATACGTGTCTCAGCGTTTTTGATAATTCTACCCCCAAAGGGTTAAAAGGGGGGATGAAGTTGTGTATGAAAGTCCGTCAGTTTAAAAGTTAGGATCTTTAAATTTTGTATGTAGGCTAACGATTGAAAATTAATTTATACGTGTCTCAGCGTTTTTGATAATTTCTCCCCCAAAAGGGGGATGAACGACCTGACTGAAATATCAACGCACAGTCTAAATCGCTGGTCCTTCCTAGGGACATGAATTTTGGAGGGTGTGTTCTTTGTGAAGAGTAGGTATCGAATAAGAAGGGGTTTTTGGAAATTAAACCTTTAAGAGGGTGAAAAGGGGGGGATTTTGTTGGTATACATAACCAGCCTATAATGTTCCCACTGCTGGGACACAGGCCTCCTCTCAGTGAGAGGGAGTGGGCCTTAATCCACCACGCGGGCCCAGTGCGGGTTGGCAGATGTCACATGTCTTCGAATTTTTGGTTCTAGGACATGCCGGTTTCCTCACGATGTTTTCCTTCACCGTTTTGAGAGCAGTGGTGATGTAATAATTTACACAAAGTAAAGCGCCTGTCTGGATTCGAACCTGCGACCTACAACTCGTAAGTCGCGGCCGTTACCACTTGGCCACCACTGCTCTCTCACTGCTCTCTCTGTTGGTATGAAAAATCTTATTTCTTGAGTTATAACCTTGAAACTTGGCACGAATACTTATCTAAGTAAATTATGAAGTTTGGAATTTTTCGTTTTTCTAAAATACCCCCTAAAGAGGTATTGGGGGGTGTCAAAATTTCTATGGAAGAATTTTAACGCCCTGTCCGATTAACTTGAAACTCAGCATTTATACTAAGGACTAAAAATAATTAATAACATGTATTCGGGGTTTTCGAAAATCTACCCCGAACTGTGTGAAAGGGAGGATTTTACCGCGTGGCTTGATTAGCTCGAAAATTGGTATAAATAAACTGAGTCAAGTTATAAAATTCCACCCCTGTGGGGGTGAAAAGCGGGGATACAGTTTATTTGAAAAATCTGATTCCTTTGTTCTATAAACTTAAAAACTGGCCCGAATACTTATTTATCTAAATTAATTATAAAGATCATACCAACATACATTTTCGAAACTTTTAGAGGAAAGTACGAATTTCACGCGGACGAAGTCGCGGGCAGAAGCTAGTGATTGAATAAAATTGGCCCTAAGCTGAACATGCTTGTGTGAGGATTGGGATCACGTTAAACCAAGAAGGACTACAGAGCTACGTTTAGGAGGCTACATCAAGTCCTACCGAAAGGACTGGCCAATGGCCGGCACTAGCAAAAGACAGAATTGTGTGGAAAAGGGAGAGGGACGCCTTTGCCATGCAGTGGGACACCGGACAATACGGGCTAGTTAGATTAGATAAGAAAGATATATTTCTGTAAGTGCGTTTACACAAACACGTACACACATAAACACATACTTAAATAATATCTTAAAAACTAGATGAGATCATTGTTTCCTTTCCGAAAAGAAACGCCAAAATAAACGCAGAGGTCACAGTCGCTTTTAAAGTCCAGACTTAATCTTGGTCAGATCATGTGAGGACCATGTATATTAGTGTCTGAAATGGTATTTTGAGGAAAGAAGCACAAAGATTTGAATGGACCTGAGCCCTGATTCACAACCATACGCATACGACAGGCTATCGAATCGAAAGCCTGACATTTCGATAACCTGATTTGACTTCCCCTCAACAGCAAATAGCTGTTGGAAGAATAGCGGGCGTCTATTTGATTTAAACTGACAAAATTTTCGGGTTTTGGACTTGTGAACAGCGTTGAGAAGACTCCTACGATAACAATGATTAATTTTCGATACGATACGGAAGCATATCGAGTGTTTGTGAATAAGGGGGCTGTCCAGTCTTTGTACGCGTTTCTCAGTAATCGTGTAGCTCAACTCAGAACTTAAGGAACTCGACGAATAGGTAAAGAAAACGTGAACGAAAAAAAAAAGAAAACGTCGGGGTCGGTAACGGTCGGGGGACCCCTGGCAGGAAAGAAGTTCAAAATGAAAGTCCAAGATGGCGGCTGCGTTTGAAAATATTCGCAGCCGCCATCTTCTATTTTCATATTGACTTTACTATCAGCTTCAGCACCCTCGAAAACCATGAGCACTATCTTTCTCTATTATAATTATGTAGGTAAGTAATAAAAAGTCGCATGGCGGGGGCATAACGCTTTTTCATTATGTGACGATTTCTCCAAGTTTACTCCTACGGCCTACCGCAAGCTCTGTTAAGGCGACTACATGACCTAAAGCGCGGTCTTTGTCGGACTGCATAGAAAAGAAAGAGAAGCGCGATGACACAACGTTGGTAATTTATTGCAAATATGAAGCAGTTATCTATTTACAAAAACTATTTAGGTAATAAAAAAATAATCCATCACTGAACGCAGTTTGGCATTAGAAAAATGGTATATTTATAATTATAATTACAATTGTTAATGAAGAGATAAACTGCTTTTAAAGACAATTACGAGGTGTATTTGAACATTTTTTTGATGCATTAATGTATATTTAATTATGATTTGAGTTCCATCACTGTATTAAAATAAGACTTGAAAAAATCATTTTTTTTTTTTGTCAAAATGATACACTGCTTTAAAAAACCAACTTTTTGACCGTTTTCTGAAACCCTGAGCTACGGCTACAGAGCTTTGTGTATTCTGCAAGGCTACACATATTTATTAAAGCTACCAGTCCAGTCATATTTTATATTGTACTAGCTTCTGCCCACGGCTTCGTCCGCGTGAAATTTCGTTTTCCACTACCAATCCCGTCGCGTCGCATCGCATCGCCTGCCCGCGCTATTACTTCGTTTTCGCTTTCGTTCTGAGCTCTCGTTAAAGCGTATTAAATTCCTTGCTAGAACAATATTCGCAATAGTGGCGCATAGTAGCATTATAACGCATACGCGCATTAGCGTGGGCGTGGCCTGTTGTCGATACTTCGATAGGTATGGTATGTAGTTTAGTTTCAATATTAGTACCACACATTACCAGAGTAGCAGAAATCAGAATATAACAGTTTCTGTAGGAGCTGACGACCAGACTAGCCGATCAGCTCCCGTTCAAAAAAATCTAATATAATTATTATTTATGTATTTATTTACTATATGTAACTTGGTGGCGGGCTGGGGTACATATACACCGCGCGGTAACGAAACCATAGCGACTTCTAACTTTTCCACTAACGCCATCTATCGAGCTTGTGGACAAACTTTATGATCTTATTTATGTACTTTTTACAGACTTCAAAAAAAAGGAGGTTATCAATTCGACACGTATGTAGGTATGTAATATTATTGGAACTGCAATATATGCGCATATGAAAATCTATTAGGGCTTCCAAACAAATATACAAAATTTTATAGATGTATGTACGAGTACATAGGTATTGTTTGCCCATGCATTTCTCCGCAACTATTAATCGGATCGTGACCATGTTGTTTTTTTTGAAGTGAAAACTTCTTTAGCGGCGTTGAACACTTTTTGTAATGGGTAAAAAATGTTAAACTCGCGTCAGGACACGTGACCGTCAGGAGAGATTCCCCCCCCCCCATCTCTTTCTACGGCGGCGCCAACCGAAGTGAACCAAGTGAGACACGATAATGGATGGATGGATGGTGATGGTGATGGCGATGGCGATGGTGATGGTGATTGCGATGGTGATGGTGATGGCGATGGTGATGGCCATGGCGATGGCGATGGCGATGGTGATGTGATGTGATGGTGATGGTGGGCGCGGACGCGGATGCGGACGCGGACGTGGATGGACAGCTGATGGCTCGACCTTCTGTGTAGTAGCCAAACTGCTGTGTATTCGTAAAATTCGTGTATATAAAGTGTTTCAAAAAATGGAAATTGAACAAAGTGCATCGATTAATGAAAAAAAACCGGCCAAGTGCGAGTCGGACTCGCCCATGAAGGGTTCCGTAGCAGCAAGTAACATAATATAAAAGTTCTTGTAGTTCGTTGTAACTTTGTGAAAGGTAAATTGCGGTTTTCGATTTATGACGTATTAAAAAAAAACTACTTACTAGATCTCGTTCAAACCAATTTTCGGTGGAAGTTTACATGGTAATGTACATTATATATATTTTTTTAATTTTATCATTCTCTTATTTTAGAAGTTAGAGGGGGGGGGACACACATTTTACCACTTTGGAAGTGTCTCTCGCGCAAACTATTCAGTTCAGAAAAAAATGATATTAGAAACCTCAATATCATTTTTGAAGACCTATCCATAGATACCCCACACGTACAGGTTTGATGAAAAAAAATTTTTGGAGTTTCAGTTGTAAGTATGGGGAACCCCAAAATTTATTGTTTTTTTTCTATTTTTGTGTGAAAATCTTACTGCGGTTCACAGAATACATCTACTTACCAAGTTTCAACAGTATAGTTCTTATAGTTTCGGAAAAAAGTGGCTGTGACATACGGACGGACGGACAGACAGACAGACAGACAGACAGACAGACATGACGAATCCATAAGGGTTCCGTTTTTGCCATTTGGCTACGGAACCCTAAAAAGTGACGCAGAAATAGTGAAAAAAACTTAGTTATATATTCAATTAATAATTGATTTATTTCAACGTTTTCACTTCTGCCGGCACTCCCGGAGTGCAACCCGTCTTTTTTTTTTTTATTGGCTTACTTTTACTTTAACTTAGGGAACAGTGCAAGTTTCATCAAAATCGGTTTAGTTGTAATTTTCTTAAACAGGACTAAATTTTAAGTTCAATGCAATGTTGGTACATAAGTCTGGCCTGATGCTGCCAGGATTATCAGCATCTAGTCTAAAAACAGCAGGTCAGGATTTGATGATGGGAACCTGGAGAAATCGAAGGAACTCTTCAAATATTATAGGCTCACCTATAGCGATTTGGGTATTTTTTATAGTACCTAACTCGTGCATATTTTGCTCTTGGAAAGCACCATTTGGGATGATGAAGACCACAGAATGCCACCGGAACTACTCAATAATATCTAAGTATTTCACGGATTGCGATTCGATTACTTTAATATGGTTGCTAAGCAATTTATGCTTGCCACGATGTGAATGGTGATATGGAGCTGATGGTGGACCAGGAGAACTCCTCAACAATTAACTTCCCTGCATCGGGAAAAGCAATATCTTGTAAAAGGCGATGAGCAAGTTGACACTAGGCTATTGTAACTTAGATAAATTATAAGCCACTAAAAAGCGTGAAATAAAAACTTTTTATCAAAAAACAACCGACTTCCAAAAAAAAACACTACTTAGTGAAAAATAACTTTAATTTCGGAAGTCGGTGGCAAAAAACGTAAATACATAACCAAACACATCGACTTCCGAAATTAAAGTTATTTTTCACGTTGTTGTGTTTTTTTTGGAAGTCGGTTGTTTTTTAGTTAAAAAGTTTTTTATTTAAAGTTTAACTATGGCATCATCTTATGGGGAAATAGCACAGACGCTCCCTCCCTATTTACCCTTCAAAAAAAACTAATACGAATAATTACCAATATAGAACCGACAGATAGTTGCAAGCCTTACTTTCAGAAACACAAGATCCTCACCTTAGTTGGTATTTATATCTTAGAATTATGTAAACTAGTCCGTAAATATCCAGATTCTTACAGCACACGGGGAGACATACAAACAAATTATTCGTTGCGCCATAAAAATAGACTAAACTTGCCCCCCTCCCGCCTTAAACTACATTCATCTAGTCCATATTCAATGTCAATAAAAATATATAATAAATTACCAGAAGACATAAAACAACAAAATAAAACCAGTATATTTTTAAATAAACTAAAGCAATTCTTAATTAAAAAAAGCTATTACACAATACAAGAATATCTAATGGATAAATTCAATAATAACTAAGAATAACAGACATATTTTAATAAGTAAAATAAAAGTAAATTATACTATAATACCTAATAATTATATTACAATAATAACAACGAACAATTATTAAGCGAGTAAAGAAATAAGGAATATTAAATACAATGAAATAATAAATTAATAGATAGACCTGCATATAAAATATTAATAGAATAAGTAAATAAATGGAAATATAAATACATAGATAATAGAATGTAAAATATTTTTTATAGTTAAATTCAATAATAATTATGAATAACAGATATATATTAATAAGTAAAATAACACAAATAAATGATAACATAACACTAATTAATTATACTACATTAGAATAAAGAAAAAAGCAAAGAAATAAAGAAATGATATGATATGATGATGAGTAAAGAAATGAGCAATATTAAATATAATATATATAATAAGGAAATTTAATAAAGCGCTCTTCCTCTCTCTTACCTATATAAAAAATTGCTGTGCCCGACAGGGTCCATAATTGTTTCCATTATTTTTATTTACCACCATTGTACATTATGGATTGCAATAAACGATTTGAGATTTGAGATTAAAAAATTACGAAATAAAAAATAATTTAAAAAAATTAAATCGACTTAAAAGGAAATTCACTCAAAATTATGAAATAACTTTAATTCCGGAAGTCGGTGGTAAAAACTAAACAACAGATCCTAAGACACCGACCTCTGGAATTAAAGTTATTTCTTGAGTGAATTTCCTCTTGAAATCGATTTAATATATTTTTTTTTTTTCATTATAAACATTTTCGTGCAAATATTGTTCATTCCAATTTAAATTATAATAACTATAAGTAACGTAACTTAATAATTTATAACTGTCTTGCTAACGGCGACTACTTGCACAGACACAATCTAGTGGCTAGGATTATCCACCAGCAACTTGCCTTAAGTACAACCGTACAACCTGTGGAGTCCGAAGTACCATACTAGGTATGTGCCCGATCCATGGACTTACTTATCCATATTATAAATTCGAAAGTAACTCTATCTGTCTGTATGTTACCTTTTCACGCCTAAACCGCTGAACCGATTTAGATGAAATTTGGTATAGAGATAGTTTGAGTCCCGGGGAAGGACATAGGATGGTTTTTATCTCGATATTCCCACGGGATCGAGACTTATGCGGGTGAAACCGCGGGCCGCAGCTTGTAATATAATAAGTCCGGTCCGGTGGTCCGGTCCATGTCCGATGAAGGGATTAAAATTATGCGTATATGTCTGGAGTTCTGTGAGAGAATGTATGCAAGGGTGTCCACTGTTCCATGTTAGTTTTATTATATTACTAGCTGCGCCCCGCGGTTTCACCCGCGTAACTTTCGATCCCGTGGGAATATCGGGATAAAAACTATCCTATGTCCTTTCCCGGGACTCAAACTATCTCTATACCAAATTTCATCGAAATCGGTTCAGTAGTTTAGGCGTGAAGAAAAGACAGACAGACAGACAGAGTTACTTTCGCATTTATAATATTAGTTTGGATTGTCAACGTAATGATTGTCTCCCTATGTTAATTAATGTCATTGGTGTTGTACCGTTTTAATTAACTATAAATAAATAAGTCCATGACCGGATCTAACTCTCGAGAATGGTGATGTCACATTTTACTGGGTTCGATCATCACTGTCAGGACTATTGTACCTATGTAGCCAATAAACGATAATGTATTGCGGTGATAGATCGAGGAGAGCGCCGTGCAATGATTGCTGATATCGCTGTCCCTCATGGCGAGAATCTCGTGAAAGTTGAGACACTTATAAAATAATTCAAGTTACAAGTACAGACGCCAGCACATCAAGCTACCCGAAACTGTCAAATTTTCCCAATCAACTTTGAACCTTATATTATAGTGATAAAGTTGAAAATCTATTAAAGAAATTTGACAGATTGTAGTAAGTTGATGTGCTGGCGTCTGTACCTACCTATCTTGATCATTTTATCTGTCTTGATCTTAACACACGAGGTTGTCGATAAACGTGGGACGTGGACTTTGCAATCATTGCCAATAATCGTTACAGTACGGTTAATGGTCTAATAGCGGAGAGCCTCGACCAACTACTCAGGAGGCTCTCATCATTGCGTGCCTGGGTCAAGCAAGCCAGTGCTCATGAACACGACACGTACGGCGTAGGTACCTATATATAGTGAGGAGGTTCCTCTCTCTAGAGCTCTGACCACCGGCAGCTTGGACCCTGTTCCTAATGCCGATGGGCTACATTTTTTTATGTTTTGAAATGTTTTCACTTTGTTTTATAAAAATATTTAATTTTAGTAGGTAATCAATTTACTGTAAGTATCTAAGTATACTATTAAGCATGAATTAAAAACAACACATATTAATTAAATTATTTGTAGGTAGTAATTTTATAATATCTTCAGCCAGCAATTTATTAGCTTCTTTTTCAATGAGTGGTTGGAAGTAGGTATGGTGCTATCAAAAAGTACTCTGTGGTATGGTGTTTGTCGTGGTGACTAGTCGTGAGTCTTGGGTGTTGACATCAGCTCTATAACCTACATGGAATGATAACCTATGCTCGAGCACCATAAAAGGTTCCGTTTATTTTCGCGGGGCAGGCAGAAGTAGGTAGGTGTTTTAGATAAATCATCACAGGACCTAGGTAGGAGTCCGAAGAAGTTCTTAAATTGCGTTTAGTTGCTACAGCGAAGCATAATAATTTTCAAAATACCTATGAAAACTGTATTATTAATGGCTTAGCTGTCTTATCTGACACTCATTTTACGGCAATACTTAATCTTGTTTTTTTCATTTACGTATTCAAAAGTTTATTCTAGCTTTTAGGTTTGTTATTATTATGTATGATGATCACTCATTTCTGAGGTTGCTGGTATGTAAACCTATAATTGGTGACTGTGTAAGACCGAGGCTATTGTAATCTATAGTACTTAAGAGCAAGCTGTTGGTGTACCTACCTTAATAAATAAATAAGAACACGCTTCTGAGAAAAGTGACATAATGAATGCAGAGCAGTATCAAAACGTCGAATAACAACAATACAGCGTGTTTTAGGAACTTTACTTTTACAAGTTTTATTAACTGTTCGTTATAAAAGTGTACATGAAATAGTTAATGTGTTTCTTTAAACATGTCGTTGAACCCACTGAATGGTAAGATTTACTATAAATGGTTAAAATGATTTCTGTAAAACTTAACCTCAACGCTTGCAAAATGTTTAAAGTTTCTAACTTAAACGAACACATTTTTATGATATTTAGAAGCGAAAATTCATAAATAACAGTAGTTTCACAGGTTTCATTTAATTTCATGGTCCATCTATTAAAATTTTATTAAAGCTCGCTTGTCTAATGAAATTGAAATAGGTATGTTTTGGGTTCCAATTTACTGCACATTTTTCAGTCCCATGTGTACTGTACGTCTTTACCCCACAATATTATCGGATCAACAATCAAGCATCCCAATAAAATGAGTCTTTTTAATATAATTATTTAGGTACTAGCTGATCCCGCTAACTACATACTGCCTCAGAATCAATAAGAACGAATGTATGAGAAAATGAATTGTCTTAATTATTTATTTTTTCGTGAATTTTTCTCATACTTTAATAGTTATTCTGCTATTCTGGGCATAGACAAATCCAACAAATCAAAGATCATAAAAATAAGTCCAGGTGTTCTTGAGTTCTAAATGGTGTAACTAACCTGACTTTTTTATTTATATTCAATTGATAACTCCTTTTCAGAATTAAAACGTCGGCTAGATGATGACAAGACTCCACTACCCAAGCGGCTGTGTCTCGCCAAAAATGTGGTGCAGTCCCACCACTTCCCCACTGCTCCTAAAGAGAGGATTGTGGGTGAATGGCTTTATACCTTGACCGGGAAGAATAAGTTAAATAGTGACGAGCTGAAGAATGTACTTGATTGGCTGTCAGCGGCTGATGACTTGACTAGTGAGCTGAAGAGTAAATTGATACAGGTATTAAAAACTTTTTATTGATATTCAAAAGAATATTTTTAAGTAATTTTTTTAACTAGCTCCTGACCACGACTTCGTCTGCATGAATTTTTTTACTCCCCTGGCATTGCATCGCCTGCCCGCGCTATTACTTCGATCACTCTTAGTGTTCTTTCTGACTTTTTGTTTTTGAATGACAAAATATCAAGCAAGAACATCACTCTCCCAGCATGCAGCGTGATGTTCTTTTTGCATTTAATAGTAAAAAATTGGACTTTCAAATGCAAAAAGAATTTTTAACACCGACTGGTAGTTCCAGAGATTAGTACGTTCAAATAAACAAACTATTCAGTTTTATTATCAGTATGTAGATAGATAAGACGGTTTGGATGGATTTTCAACTGACTTAGCAACCCAAAATGTGTCTTAGACTGGCTGAGAGGCTGACTACCATTTTCTGTTGTAACATGATGCATTAACCCGGCAAAAAAAAAGAAAAAACATATGAACCAGTAATTGTTTACAAATAAACATCCGAATTGAAAGCCTCCTCCTTTTTTGAAGTCGGTTAAAAATAGAAAAATACATTTGAAACTACAATAAATTAAATCGGAAAATCATTAACAGCTTCTAGTAGGTGATTGTTTAACGAGGTACAAAGTAAATAAATTATGATTTTGACTCAACTAATTTAAACTTGACTTTTATTTCAGATTGTATCACAATACATACAGCGGAACCCGCTACAAATTACCGACATAAAGTACATATCAACATTTTTAGAGAACCCCAAAATCTCGTCACAGCTGAGTTTACAAATTGATGACTACCTTACTATAACAATCACATTGCTTCAGTTCCTAAGAAATGATGACACAAACACACAAATGACTCAAAAAATACTGAACAACTTTATAAAATATTACAGAGAATCCAAAAAGAAATTGGAATTTATCATCAAATTGTTGAATGGTGAAAATCTAGAAACTATTTTCAGCTTCTTGGACACAGAATGTCGAAAATCTGCTGTGGATGTGTGCCAGAATATTTTGTTTCCAATCAATAAAAAAACATTTTTCATCAGCTTCTTACAAACTTTGATTCGTAAAGATAATATTGAAGAATTAATTGCAGAAAAAGGGGATAACATACAATCGGTAATCAAAATCATGAACACATTCTTCGAATTTCCCAAAAATTGGTCCGAAAATGATTCGAAATTCTTACACAATTTCATAGATGTCTTCGTAAGTTCCTTCCAAAAAGAGAATCAGATTGTTTTTGCTTTTTACATTATGGTGGCTAATGTTTTGAATATGGAACAGAGTTTCATAGTGCCTGCTATGAATCTACCATCCATTTTAGAAGAAAATGACGCTAAAACTAAAAGAACCCTCTTTTTAAATATGCTTGAAGTTTTATTGAAGAATGAAGTCGATATTAATGTGCGCCTGACTGATACTTTTGGTGAAAAAATATCAAAAGTTGAAATAAAAAAGAACTTCACTGCATTCCTTCAAGCTGTTATGATAGGGCAGCTAAAACTTGAAGGAAAGTTAGACAAGACTACATTACAAATAATAAAAACAGCTTTGAAATTAGATCCTGTATTGATTGAGCAAAAAATCGACCTAATTCTACCTTCAATAATGACCGCAAAGAAAAACAGTTCAAATATTACAGAATCTTACACAGAAACAATGAATTGTTTATTAGAAATATTATTCAAACTAAGCAGGGGAACTCTTTTTATAAACCAAATTCTACCATCAGTAAAAAACATTTTGGAAGCTGGCAACACTGAGCAGTTTGAACTGAAGCAGAAGGTAAAAGAAGCGAAAAAAACTGGAGTCGATTTTGAAAAGTTGGAAAGTAAAATAATAACAGGTTCTGATTTATTTCCTGAACAATCTGTAGCTTTGTATGGAAAGATGACTTCTGAATTGATGTTCAGACAGAATAAGGAACTTTTGGAGTCATTACAGAAAGATTTAGAAGTACATTGCTTGATGATGTTGGAGGAAGGTTTTGTCAGTAAGTGTATTGCTATTCTGTCAACTCCTTTTGTATGCATGATCACTTGATCACTTATTTTTCCTATAAGGATTGGGCACAAGTGTATAGCACCCACATTTCGCCAGTTGTGTTGTATTTTAAGTCCCATGTAATAGGGGGCGAGCCTATTGCTTAATGCCCCATCTCAAAAATCCACCCTGTATAAACTTTTTTTATGCATGTAAACTTCATCAGTTGCATCAGTTATTTTTCTCAGACAAGCATTGATGTCATTATCATACATCTTAATAACAAGAAAACTCTTTTTCCAGGTCCTTCAATCATAGTACTAACAGAAGTACTGTCAGCCATTTTGTCGTCATTCCTACAGCACAACAAGATGGCGGATCACACTGTTCCAATGAATGTAGCTGAAGATTTCTGGAATTTGTACACGAAGTTCGAGGAGGATTGCTTGGCCAAGTTTGGAGGGTGCATTTTAAAGCTTAGCTATGTAAGTATATTTTTCTTCTTTTTCTTCTGACGTGCCGATAGCTCGTCAAGTTTTGATGAAAAGATTATCTGGCTAGCAAGGTTGATAATGGAACTGCGCTTGCTGCACCTGACTTACTGAAACATCGTTTTCCCTCTAGACTCTTTATTAAACTCTAGTTGAAACATATAAGCGTTATTTATCAGTATTCTCCATCGGTATAATATTATGGAACAAAGATTGTAGCCAATTAAAATGTATTCTTGTCAATGTATACATATTTTTGTGGCTGACTGCGATTGACGTTGTTACGACTGAATGTCTGTTACATTGCACATTTGTTACAAAACTCTCACCATACATTTATTTACATTTCAGAATCCACCTCTAATAATATCATTTCTCAAACTATGTCAAAGTTTCGCACAACTCAAACTCCTGAACATAAAGTACAGCAACGTGAAACTGGATATATCTCCTGACAGTGATACGTCGGAAGTTTTCGACCTTAGTATATTGTTGCCTTGTTTGAGTAGAAAGCAATGGATAGCGCTCGCAGCGAAGATCGAGGATGATGAAGCTGTTGTGCTTTTGGTAAGTTTGAGGATTCTTTTCATTCTATTTATTACTCTGTTATAAGCAATGGGTCCCTCAGTCCCTCTTAATGGCAAGAGACATCGCGGCAGGCCCAGACGGAGATGGCGGGATGAGCTGGACTCCTTCAAAAAGAACTGATCCTTAGCAGCTTTAAACAGAGAGAAGTAGAAAGAAAGTAAGGATGTCTTTGCCCTGCAGTGGGACATCACAGGCTTTTAATAATAATAATAAACAACATATTGTTCAAGCCACCGAATGAAGATATTTATATGACTTTTCAAGAAAAATACTCTATTTGAAAATTCACGAAGAGAATTATGCTAAGCGCTTTGTTATCTTGTCATTATTTTCAATACAGCGTACCAATGGTTACACAATTTATTTTTAATGCCGCTCTTTGAACTTAGAAATGGGTCAATCCTACACAACTAATCATATTGTACTTATATTTCAGGATAACCTACTCTTAGCCAAAACCATGGCTCTCCAGTTACTGTCAATAAGAAACAAACAAGAAAACCCAAATGCAACAGTGACATCAACAAAAACTCATTTGATCAAACAAATCAACACCAACCCATCGCTTTTACAAAACACTTACTTCTGCAAAGTATTATTCACAGATTTAGATAAATCACATATTAAATTGTTGGCCAAGTGTTTGGTCAAACTTTGCTTAGCTGAACCAGATTCGGATGTATTGAAAATTGATGCTATAGCTTCTAACAAAGATTTGTTAAACATGTTGGTACTGGAAACAGCTAAAAATGTAGCTAAAAGCTTTGAAAATGGAGATTCATTGAGCAAAATGCTAGGCAAAGCTGATTTCAATATGACTTCCTTTGCAAAAGAAGTGACAATCGTCGATTATTTCAATGAAATAACTATAAATTCAGAAACACAAGATGTGATTAAAAACTCGGTGAATATATTCAAACAATTGCCAATCCACTATTTAGAAGAAAACTACCAATTGATAGCAATCTTTGTTATGCTGGCAATCAAGAAGTGTTCAAGTGCCAAGAAACTAAAACGCAATATTGACTATGTATTACAAAGCATATACGAATTGAGTCTCCAAAGACCAGACTTATATCAAATTTTTCCTGCAGATTCTATATTCAATTTTAAAGACAATTCTCTATTAGAGTTGCTTACATTAAAAATAAAAACACCAAACAGTTTGCTTATCATCAAAAGCCTTCTTGAATTGGCTGTGAAAAAAGTCCGTATAGACAGTGATCAAGTCAAAAACATAGTTGAAAAGCTATTAAAGAAAAATAAGAAGACTATTTCGGATATCGAATCATTTAACGATCCCGTATTCCAAATCACTTGCCTAATATTACCCTCAATAGTCAAACAGAAGAAAGCCATAACTGCCAGTGCCTTCAGATCAATATTAGCAGACTTACAAGAAAAGCTACACAAAGCCTTATTGGAATCATTTAAAAACATTGATTTTGGTAATAGTAGTTTTTCACTTAATGATGTGAGCAACACTGAAGATAGCGTGGTAGAATCTGAGAGTAGCGTGGCAACACTGAACGCCATGGTGGCGTATTCTTTGACTCTGTCGAGGTACTGCGATGCTACAGAAGGTGATGATGTCAAGAATTTGGAGTGCTTGTTGACCGCTTTAGAGTTCTTCGTGCAAAATGCTGTAAGTATACACAGTCATAAAAACTATGACCCAACTTTTTTGACTGGTCTACTACTTCTCTCATATACGACCTATAGTCTGTCAAGCGAGTCGTACCCATGGAATTATTATGTACTACGTACAACTGGAAGGCTTACTGGTAAAATCCTGTCAAATAAAATTGAACTCTATTTGTAAAATGATATCGTTGGTTTTAGAATATCCAAATAAACGGTAAAAAACGGGCTCGAGAGAGAACACTTTAAGCTTCGTTGTGTCTCTTTCGCACGATTGCCATGTAAAATATTTAATTCCTTTAGTAGAATAAGATTGTGTAAGAAATGAAAATTAAAACGTATTATTTGCATAATATGATAAACTTATGTGAGTACCGCATATGTACTAAAATGAATTACCTAATATCGCTTACAGGTGTACTTATTAAGAACAAAAATATTTCTCACAATAGCACCGTAGGTAATTAGTAAATATTATAAATTTATTACTAGCAATACCGTTAAATATAGTTGTCATGTCAGCTGATGTAATTTAGTGGCGTCTTGTTCGTTGTTGTAAGTGTTTTATTTTTATGCTTTTGATGCGATTTGAGAATCGATACGACTGTTGTTTTTTTTAAAATGGTGAATACTTTCTGTGGTGTGAGTGGGTGTCATAAAGAATTTTACCCTGGTTGTGGAATATCCTTTCACAGGTGAGTTGTTTTTGTGATAAATAGGGTGAACATACTAAATGTAAAATTAGAACCTAACAACAGTTTTTTTTTTCTAGATTGCCGTCGAATGCCGAAATAAGAAGAAAATGGTTAGAGCTTATTCCTGGAAAGCTGACTGATAACTCTGTAATATGTAGCTTACATTTCAAACCCGAAGATTACCTGACAGAAGCTCGGAAAAAATTAAACAAGCTAATTTACTGCTCTAACATGTTAGGTCTCTAACATGTGATGGCACTATCACAAATTTGAAGTCCTACGAACTTTTGGGTTGTAATTTTTCATTACAAAACATGAAAACATATATCGAACATCCTCAGAAAAATTATAAAGTATATTGTCTATTAGACCCACCTGTATATATTGTCTATTATTTAACATCCTTGCAACCTCGCACCGACAACAAAACATGTTCCTAACATCTATCTAACGCAATCAAACCCTCAAAGAGTGATAGACATAGAAAGCTGTTTATAACATGTTTTGTTGCCGGCGCGAACCTGGGGTTAGATACTATAGGTAGTTGGGCCCATCGCCTATCGCACTGAGACGATCATCGCGTTCATCGCTATAGGTAGGGGCCTCCGTTAGAAAGAAACACGTCATGGCATGAATTATACTTAATAGGGGTAGAGAGAAGCACTTACTAGCATGAAAAACAAGATGGAAAATGATGACGTGAGTGGTCACTGTAATTTTAAAAATATACCTAGTGCCTACGATTGAAAATGTCATGCTACTAGGTGCTGATGAAAAGGCATGTAACATAAAGAACATCAAGAATCGACGAACGTGTATAGAGTAATTATAAGGTGGCCTAGTAAAATCCGATGTACCTACCTATTACATAAAATATGGTTACCCTACTTTGACAAGGACGGGTGAAGTTTTGAAACCTCTCTTTCGGCTCGCGTTTATAATCTGAGTGAACCTTCCAGTTGTACGTAGTACATAATAATTCCATGGTCGTACCCCATGAAAAAGGCGGTAAATTTTAAAATCTTACAGGTGTCAAACTGATAATACGCTGAAATATTGTTTGATACTTGAAAAATTTGTAGATAAAAAATTTCTTTGGGATAAATTAAAAAAGACTCGTTTATAACAGCCATATTTTTTTCTTTAGCCTGTACTGTCCCACTGCTGGGCAAAGGCCTCCCCCATATTCTTCCACATTTCCTTGTGCTGTGCCTTCTCCGTTCAATCAGTTAAGAACGAGTCCAAATCGTCACGCCAGCGTTTTTAGGCCTGCCTCGGTGACGACACCCGTCTTCAGGCATATAATAAACTTTTTTTAATGTATGTTCCAGATAAAAACAATAGAAAATCCAGACTCGAAACCTCAACACATCGACTCGGCAATCCAACTGCTAAGCGTAGTTCTAAGACGCATAAAAAAACTAGAAACACATTCCGTTTTCCAAGAAAAAGATAAGCTTTTCCTTCAAATATGGCGAAGTATTAAAACCAGGTTGATATTAGAACAAGATAAGAAGCGGATTACTAGTAGTTGTCTAGAAGAAATGGGGACTACTTTGAAGTTTGTATGTGAATTGTCGTCTGTAGATTGTTATGTGACGAACTTTATAGGTGATCTTAATAATTTGGTGGTTTTGAAGGTAAGTGGGTTTTTCTGTTTGTCCTACCACCCAAAACTTATATTGTATGTCATTGTCATCCCCAGTCTCAGACTACTGCTTCACTACTGATTCGTTCCATCAAAGATTCAAAATGGCAAACTCGTCGCATTAATTGGTTATTGGCAAGCTTCACTTTAAAAATGGAGTGCAGTGTAAAGAAAACGTCAAAAAAAGAATCTAATATTTACTTACAACTACGGACGTAAAAGTTCTAATATTGAAATTGGATCAATTGGACATTCAATCTTTTCTTTCGTATCAGCACAAACTATATGAGAATATCTCAAGCCTTGATTGAAATATTAGCCAATCAGCAAGGTGCACAATTGCGTGTGTAAATCCACTTGCATTCTCTTTTTAATGTGGGTTTAAGTAAATTAGAAGTGAACGTTTGATACTTTGCCCATTAACATACTACATTACTATTTCAGAAACCAACACTAATACAAAAAGACAACAAAACAGAAATAACATCACGAAAGGTATTCAAATACCTTTGGTCACAATGCCTCAAAGCAAACATAGTCGGCCCAAAATGTGTTGCCATGTCAAAATTAATGTACCGCGCGTGTAAGAATTTGAGGAATTGGATGCGGCAACACTATGAGTTTGAAGACAGTGCTGCCAGGATAACTGAAGAGGTTTCTACCGAAGATGTTGTTGTGAAAGTTATAAAAGTTGATGATGATATTTGTGAAATTGTAAGATTGGACTTGGATTCGTTGTCTGAAATACTTTTGGCGGCAAAAAAGGTATGTACTGGACCAAAAATTTTATCAATTTTTTTTACTTTGCATAATAAGTATTTCTGTCAATATTATTAATACGTTGCAATAAACGAAACAAGGATTATCTTTAAATAGCTGTAAAAACGCGACAAATACTTCAAAGACTAGGCAATGTATCTCCTTAGTTTTATGATGTACAGCTTTTTATTGCATTAAACTTATATAAAAAGCAAAATATAACTGACTTACTCCTCACAAAATCTTCTGACATTCGTAGGTAACACGAAGCAGGAATTCTTTTTTTTTTTTTATTGTTAAATAGGCGTTTTTTTTTTTATTGTTAAATGGGCGCGCTCTTGACCCCGATCACGAATTCAGTTTTGTTTAGCCACCCTTCACACCTAACGTAGGCGTTTTTTCGAATGAATACGCTGGTTCAGCTCGACGTCAAACAACGCCAGATGTAAAACCTTAAAAGTCACGAACCAACTAAATATTAATTCCATTTTTCTTAATTTTCCAGATATCCCTGGACTACAACTTCGTGGACATAACCTTCGAGGTTCAGCACCTAATCCACTACGTGCTTGGAACTAAATCTGGCGTGAGGTGCGACATATCTTGGGAGGCCTTCTTCAAGCTTTTTGAGGGCTGCGTAGCGGTGCTGAATAATTTACTACTAGCTAGGGAAGAAGTTTTAGAAGACAGGTATTTATTTCATAACTAGCTTCTGCCCGCGACTTCGTCCGTGTAAAATTTTTTATTCCCCCGACCCTCCCTGTCGCATTGCATCTCTATTACCTTTGCGCGTTTTTGCTTAGCGTTCTTTCTGACTTTTCTACTTTTTTCTCGGCTCCTAAGGGTGATACTAAGCCTATAGCCCTCCTTAAGAATTAGGCTAACAAATGCAATAAAAAAAAATTCAAACCCGACTGGTAGTTCCAATCCAAAGATTAGGTAGCTTGTTCAAACAAACCCTTTATTTGTATAGATTTAATCAATTAAGGACAGTTTCCCAAGTATGTTGGGGTCGGATGCAGGCAGCTAAACACCAGTATTTCACATGGAAGTACTACCTATCAGACCACCACAACCCAAATACTGGGTAACAGGATGATCAAATCGGCTACACACGCCACGTTGCAGTATAAAACTGATTTATATTCGTCACCTCACACACCAGGTCCAGTTGAAAACCAGCGTCAGGCACTAGTTGTCTGGCATTTTTGCTGAACTGGCCCTTTTTTAGCGCAAGCGTGAGGCACACCTTCCTGCTTATTTTTTTTTTTTTTTTTTTTACCTCGGACTTTATACTTTTTTTTATGTAATCTTTACTTTTTGTTTTTATTTGATGTATGTATCTGGTGTTTTGTGTGTCTTTTAGTCTGTGCTAAATAAATGTATTTTCTTTCTTTCTTTCTGTACAATTTTAAAACCTATTATAATTTTTTTTCATCAGGAATTTCCTAGTATCAGCCTAGAGCCAGGATTTGCTAGCCGGCCAGTTGTGATTAAAAAAGTAAGGCTTAAGCCTATTGGCTTGCCCCCTATTAGATGAGATTTACACATAGTGCACTGTACACACCTCTGCATAACCCTTCTAGAGATATAGGCGTGATATTATGCTATATTTCGTAAGCCATACTTATTTTTTTCTATCTCTATTTCAGATGGCCATGCTACATGCAGTGCTATAGGGCTCTGATATCGGCGCTCTGCGAACGAGCCACGACACACGTGCAAGTAGAAAGGAGTATAGAAGAAAAACTGGCTGAAATTGCACATTCTATTGAGAAGTAAGTTATTTTGAACGCTTATTTTTGTAATTAATAATAATAATAATATTTTTGTTTTGCGTGGATGTGACGCATGTTTCTCCCAACCCTTTGTTATTGTTTTTTCTGTGTATTATGTTCTTTATTGCGTCATTTTCACCGCAAATAAACGTATTTTCTTTCTTTCTTTTTTTTTTCTTTTAATAGATAGGCTCGCTTTTGCCTACTGTCTCACCAGCCAGGGCCCCAATTCTGTATTATTTATTCCCACCAAACCACTTCAATATCGTGTCTTGTTAACATGTATTTTGACAGTTCAAACCACGCCATTGTGTCATAGATACGTTAATAGCAGATGTTGTGATAAAAGGGGCCGTCTCCACGAGCGTGAGAATCGTTGCGATATTTCATTCGAAGAGTTTTTATGTCTTTGTTGAGTTCACATGACAGTATAAATAACACCAAAGGTTCAAAAACTAAAGACATTTCTCTATCATTTACAGATTAACCCAATCAATAAGCAAACGCAAGAAGCACGTGTCCCGTATCGCAGCATACACAGTCGCCGACCTCTGCACCTGCCTCGAACGAAACGCACCAACAAAGATGGTCCGTCAACATCTAGAGAACTCTGTCGCCTTGCTCATACAGGCCTGTGACAGTACTTACGCTATGTCATTCTTGAAGAGGGGACTTGTTGGTTACGTGGGACAGATGACCATGAGCAATCTGTACACTATGTATAAAAGATATCATAAGTATATGGGGAATTCGTAGAAATCATCATCTGCCTAGCCTTTTCCCGACTATATTGGAGTCGGCTTCCAGTATAACTGGATGCAGCTGAATACCAGTATTTTACTTGGATCGACTGCCTATCTGACCTCCACAACCCAGTTACTGGGTAATACGAAATACCTTGGTAAAACTAGTTGTCAGACTTTCAGATTTCTGACTAACCGTAACGACTGTCAAAGATCCACGAATGCCAGCTGGGACCAACTGCTTAATGTGATTTCCAAGGCACGGAGGGGTCTCGGTATGCAAAGATGATGGTCCATACATTCATACCGCGTAGGTATTGCACTTTGTATGAAAAAGCTGTTTTTTTTTTATAACCAACGATAAACTTCTACTCTTGGGGTCTAGAAAAACTTCTACTCTAGGGTGGTTACAGTTTGCTACCATCCTGTATAGCTTGACAAAATAGTTTATAGTTATGGCGTTTTAGCATGGCAATAGCGGTCTTGAACCCTTGGCCCTTTCGATAACAACTGTCCGTAGGAATCCAAACAAAATTTGTATGGTTTTTCATTTGGAACAATGACTGGCCGTAAATCATTATAGGTAATTGGACGTTAAAAAACTTATGTCCTCAAAATTAACCAATTATATTTTATCAATCAACAAGTTTTTCCCTTCCTGACCATGTAAAATATGTTATTTTTAAGGTAAATAAAACTGTATGCTACAATGTCTTGTAGCATTTTTATGTTTTATGAAATAAACAGTTATTTTTATTACAAATGTGTCAATTTTAATTTTTTTACCATGTTTCATGAAAGATGAAAGGGATATTTTTTTTAAATAGTTGCATATCGCATAAAAAATCGAATGGCTTTACCCAGCTATGAGCAGAGAAAAGCTTGTAAAAAGTAATTCCGTTACAGTTTTAACAGAATACCTGCCACGAAACATATAAATTGCTTATCAGTCAATCAAATGTTTAGGCAAAAATGCCTCTAGCCTTTAGAACGGGATAACCCGCAAATATTAATTTTACGCCTATCCTGTAGGAAATTATTTCTACACACAAATTCCAAGTGCTGAATACGGATAAAACAGAAGCTAAACACATACATAGTTATAACTACCCCCCAGCAGTTTTCCAGACTAAGTCATTCCAATTTGAAATATACAAGTTTGAGCTTCTGCTCGCTGAGAATCCTCTCATCATAATATGCCTAACATTTTCCCAACTATGTTGGGGTCGGCTTCCAGTCTAACCGGATGCAGCTGAATACCAGTATTTTATATGGAGCGACTACCTATCTGACCGCAACCCAGTTACTGGGTACGATACCCCTTGGTAAGACTGGTTGTCAGACTTTCGGAATTCAGACGACCCGTAACGACTGCCAATGATCCACGATTGACAGCCGGGACTAACGGCTTAACGTGCTTTCCGAGGCACGGAGGGGTCTTGATATGTAAGGATGGTCAACCATCCACGGACCAACCTCGACAAGCGTAGCTTAACCTGGTCGATCGACCCGCGCGGCTGTTATTACTTAGCCACAAGCGCAGTAGGTACTATTACGTATTCTGTGCCACTAAGGCCCCTGAGAAGTCTCTATCATTACAAATGTTTCTATGTAAAATATAATACATAAATCTCTGAGTGCCATGAATCGCAAGATCATTATCAACGCTGTGACGCAACGCAAGGAATATACTACTCTCTGACGCTATGACGATTATGTTTTCATCATTATAAACAGTGATGTGAAACAACACCATAAATGGTAAAGAAAACAAAACTACAACAATGTTCAATCTACACTTAGTAATTGTGGCAAGTCAAGGTCAAAAATAAATTCACGTAAACAGAATACAACATTACGTAGATAGATTTTGTTTTGTTTGAAAACGTTTAAAAAAAACTTAAATCGCGCGCAAATTCAAACGTCATTTGCGATTTTGCGGCTGTTTCCGTCTCTCCGTATATGGGCATTTGTTGAATACTAAATTCTGATTGGCTGACGCTCTGTTGTCATCAGTGACTCACTTTTTAAAGTTGATTGCAGAAAGGTATTTTTATCCTTGGCTCAGCAAAGTGTCGTGTATTCTGATATCTAATCTTACCAACGTTGGAGTGACTTTTATTTATCAATAGCATTTTTATTCGAGCACTCAGTATGTTTTATCGCGTAGCTCAACAGAGTTGCTAGTATACTTTTTGAAAGTTGTCACCTTGCTGCTGCCACTTACAAATTACATTTTATAATTAAATTCCATACAGTACCTAAATACAATAATAAAAATACAAAATTGTAATTTAAAATTACTCTGTTCGCGTTGATTTGTGTGAATTAATCATTGTTATAAAAGGACATTGTATTGATTTTGTCAATCATTTTGACGCATGCGCTCATTGGGTGTCGTAAAAAAGGGTTAGCCAACATTCCGAACAGTGTCGTTCCGGTCGCCGTTGTCGTGGTGTCGGTGAAGTTAGTGGTGGAAATTTTACGTGTATAACATCAAAAAATGGTAAGTGAAGAAAATAAATTACAGTGCATAACAGCCGCGTTGTGTTTTTCTGTTACAAGAGTGGTGAATTACGAATCGGAATGCCGCAATTTCACGGGAAATCGCTCTTCAGTGACCGGTGCCGCCATATTTCGCACAACCCACCGCCGAGTTTGCACGCCTTTTCGTAAAAATCGTTGTCACCGTTCAGTGATTTGATGCCACGTGTTGTGTTTTCGAGTATATGATCGCGGAGATGTCGGGCTGCGGCGCCATAATGAGTGACCATTGTGCCTTGATGGGCCGGTATTGGATTTCACGTACCGTTTGAAAGGTTATTCCTGCAACGCCTTTTTTGACGAGTCAGGAGTGCCGTATGCGGTGCTGTATGATATTTAGGGGCTGTAGAGCCAGATGTGGTGGTCAGATGAGTTATCAGTGGTGTATAGCGTGCCGGGGGCAACGAACTTTACAGGGAATGCATCGTCGCGCAATCGCACTCGCGTTTGACCATATAAGGCGTAGTGATCGCGGTACTGCTTGTCACATACATTTCGTGTCTATTTTGGGGCAAATAGGCGCGTCCGAATACCGCAGCCGGCGATACGTCATTATAAAAGTGAGCCGGGGGTATTGGCCTGGCAATGTCAAGGTCGTTACTCAATTCTATTGACGAAATTCTGGCTGTATCAGACATTTTGACAGGTACCTGCAACGCGCAAGAATGGTCTTTACTGCTAATCAATAAGGTCCAACAAGATGGCATTACGCCAAACCGAGTTGTAGATATCAAACTGTAATATAGGATAAATCTTCTTATCATTGTAGTTTTCCTGCTAATAATACGGTTCATTGGCTGAAACGGGACAGAGCAAAGATAAAAACCCTTCAACAAAATGTAAATTGTGTCTCAGTTAGGGAAAATATTCAACAGAAATTGCCTCACATCCTATAATTAGTATAAAACTGAAGGAAATAGTATAATTTGTCAACAACTTCCTACTAACTGTAGTATATGACTGTATGTCCTCAATTCAGGAGCAGGAATAATTGAAAATATGTAACATCATCCTTCATTACTATGCAAATAGGAATGGTACAGATTGTATATCTCAACTTGAACTTATGACTAATACTTATCAACATTTTAATCATTATAGTTTACTGACGAACATTTCTAGGAGAATTAAAAACATGCCCTATCAAGCTAAGGCAATAAATAAGATTCCAATTAATTAACATTATTGTAGAGTTAATTTATTATGACTAATGAATTCTGCAAATCCTTATTTCTAATAAGAAATTGTATTCTATAACTTTTACATTTACAACACACTATGGTCCTCTATCATTGTAACTTTCCTTATGACGTTGGAACCAAACTAAACCAAATAATTATCTAAATACTGCCTCTGGTTAGGTAGGCAGTTTTCTGCATGTAAATACTGGTATTCAGCTGCATGCGGTTAGACTGAAAGGTGACCCAACAAAGTTGGGAAAAACTAGGCAGATGATGATGATCAACTGCCTTTGGAACTCTGTAATACAATTGCCTAAAGATACTGAATATTGCTGTGTCATCCAGGTGAAGATAATAGTGAGCATGATTATAACATTATTATCTCTTACTCATAGCCCTCACTCTGTTATAAATATGTAACTGCCATTATAGTCATGGACAATTTAACATAAGTACTATCAAAACATCAATCATTGTTAGGATAACAGCATGTCCTAGAACCAAAAATTCGAAGACATGTGACATTTACCAACCCACACTGGGCCCGTGTGGTAGATTACAGCCCACTTCTTAAGAAGAGAAGGCCTGTGTCCCAGTAGTGGGAACATTATAGGCAATGCTACTACATTTTTTAAAACTATTAGGTACCTACCTAACAAAAACAACGTCAATTGCAAATAGGCATTGTTTTATTGAATTCAACCGCTATATTGATCTAGCCATCATAATTATGACAATATATGTAGTGTTATAATTAGAAATTGTCTCTCATTCTACTCATAATTTTTAGGGTTATTTACACCAAATTATTTTAAGCCCTATTATTTCATTAATTGCTCTTTCACTCCTGTGCAATCCAAAGGTGGAGCAAGCTACTCTCTCCATCTCTCTCTCTCAACACTTGACAATATATCAACACCACTGTTTACAAATCCCATAGGCTGCCATTGATTTTATAGTTTTAAACTGCACAGCTGTCCTTTTTTGTGTGCCAGTGACTTGAGGGGTGTCTTGCAAGTTTCATTTTAGTTTGTAATAATGAAGAAACTTATGGTCTGTTTCAACACTACCCAATAATTTCTTGTTGACTTATTTTGCTGATAATTTCATACAAATTCTGTTCTATTCTACAATTTTACTGGCAAATAAAAAACCTGAAGCAGGCTACTAGAGCAATACAACAGTGACAAGTTTTTAACTAAATCCTATTAGAAAGTTATTGGTGAGTAGTGTGTAAGTCAACTTTAACAGGGCATTAGTCATCTACCTTGTCATTGATTACTCTAATGACTAAGTAGTGAGATGAATACTAATTAGGGATAAATAATGATTAATATGAATAAACTAGCTGTGCCCTGCGGTTTCACCCGCATAAGTTTTGATCCCGTGGGAATATCGGGATAAAAACTATCCTATGTCCTTTCCCGGGACTCAAACTATCTCTATACCAAATTTTATCTAAATCGGCTCAGTGGTTTAGGCGTGAAAAGGTAACATACAGAGTTACTTTCGAATTTATAATATTAGTATGAATGTAAGGCTTTGTAAGAAATATTGCTTTTACAACATGCCTACATGCTGAACTCGTGTCTTATCCCTACACAAACTAATCCACATAAAATCTTATCTGAATTTCTGCTCCAACTTCACAGACTTACCAAGTCTGTATGTAGGAAGGATGTAAGATCGCAAATTACGATAATTATCCATGTCTCAGAATTTGGCCGGATCTTAAATCAGTACAACTACAAAGTTCAGTATTGAATGTAATAATGACTAATGATAGCTCATTGATAATTTCATAGAATCTTGATTTAACATTCATACTGATTTTTAACTGTTACTGTGACAACTTGTTGTGATGGACACAGCCTAACATCATGCCTAGGCGATATTATGCCTAAGCTCAAGGATCAATGTCGTACTTTAGGACAGGCCTGTGGCCAGCAGTCAACTGCTATTAGGCTAGATTGTTTGAGATTAACGTAAAATGCGTAGTTTCAGCCTTCTTAGAGCTTCATTCAATAACCATTGTTGGAGACAGCCAAACTGCTTAGACCTCTTATCGAATTCATTCCTCGCCTTTATATTTAAAGGCGGATTATTCCCAATAGTTCCCTCTAGCCCTGTCCTCTGGGGTGACAGCTGGGAATTGTCTTCCCAGTTGTCACCGGGGGACAGGGCTAGAGGGGACTATTGGGAATAATCCTTAAAGGCGACCATATAACTAGAACTGTAATAGCAACCTGGTTTTTTCTTACACAAAACACTGACCTACCCAAAATTCATGACTTAGCTGCAAAATGGTATTGTTGCTACCATTGTGGTGTTTGCACACAACACTTACTTATATTAAACTAAAACTACTAAAACTAGCGACCTGCCCCTGCTTCGCACGGTTTTCACTACTTGACAAAACATGAAATTTCTTTTTTATGAAAGATTAATATTTATTTTAACTATCCATACTAATATTATAAATTCGAAAGTAACTCTGTCTGTCGTGTCTGTCTGTATGTATGTTACCTTTTCACGCCTAAACCGCTGAACCGATTTAGATGAAATTTGATATAGAGATAATTATTTGAGTCCCGGGAAAGGACATAGGATACTTTTTATCCCGATATTCCCACGGGATCGAGACTTATGCGGGTGAAACCGCAGGGCGCAGCTAGTATTACACATAAATCTTCCGGAATACATGCTCTAAATGAAGGAAAACCCGCATCAAAATCCGTTGCATAGTTTAGTTAAGAATGCGGTCACAAAAACAGACACAAAAATCGAGTTTAATTTATGAATTACGGCATGATGCGCATTTAAACAAACCAAAACATCACCATAATACTTTTTAACCTTTTATAGAAAAACCTGCAAGTAACCCTTTTAACTCCATTGACAAATGAAGTTTCTCTAACCATATACGGTCAACAGCGTATAAAAACTCGTACCGTGAGTCACATTACATCTTGTGAGTCATTCCGTAATGTTTAGACCATGTTGGTAGTCTAGACTTTCTCTGTATGGATAGTATTCAATTTATTAGCTGTTTGACAGATGTCTGATCTGTTTTCGATTATAAATGACTTGAATGCAATGATAGATCTTTACTGAATCTATTTTCCATAATGAAATGAAAGTTATTTACGACCTGCATAGCTATTCACAACCATACGGCAAGCTAACGTAGTATCGTATCGAAAGTGACACATTTCGATAACCTGGCTTTCCTTGCCCCCGACAGCAAACAGCTGTCTGAACTGTCGACTGATTTAAACTGACAAAATTTTCGGGTTTTGGACTTGTGAACAGTATACGATAACATTGATTGATGTTCGATACGCTACGGAAGCGTATCGAGTGGTTGTGAATAGCACATGCACATGTATGAACGTAAACGAGCAAAAGCAGTATGTAAGGATCGAAACAGGTGTTCTGTAGTTTCTGCCTATCCCTATGGGGAGAAGGCGTAAGTTTATGTATGTATGAGTAATGATTTCTTTTTGTTCGTAGTCGATTTTGGCATCAATGTTGTCATCTTCTAGTAAAAACACGCAAGTATCTAATGGTAATTCATAATGTCACTTAGAAGATGCGATTGTACGCACACTTCTCACTTTATCTATGACAGCTGATAGCGAAAGAATTTGCATATTCATGACGGCATAATATTCACTTTGGATCACTTTAGTTCTGATCTCAAAAGCAATCCAGCTAATGATCCATAAATAATCTGCCGAGTTCAAGGAGTTTCATTGTCTGTCTTCAGTCTGCTTTAATCTCGACAGAATGGAAGTAACCAAGCTCTTTTCATTACTAAGGTAATTTCATTATGTAAAATCAATTAGTTACGATAATATCGTCCCCTTATCGGTAATTTATCGCTCATCGAAACTTGTTTGTAATTCGATGTAATATGCCATTTGAGTCATCGTCCGTTTTATATGGCGATAATCATGTTTCCACTCTAAAAATGTTAAACGTTGTTAAGTCAAATGCTAAAGCAGTCATACCACTGGAACTCTGAAAACGCAACTCCCCTAAGACATTCGCCCGATAATTTTAGCGAACTTCCACCATCCAAAACCATATATCTTGCATATTATCCATCTCTACACTAAGTTCAACCTTAGAATATAAAAGCCATCTCCTTAGACTTGAATTGGCACTAATGAATCTACCATAACTTGGCATTAAGCTAGGCTTAATTCAACAAAACCGACAGCACAATAAAGAAAGAAGGCAAAACTAGTTACTCTAAACAGGTTTTAAAATCATACTTGTCATAAAGATCATTTGAATTTCAATTAGACGTGGAATAGTTTTCTTATTTAGAGCTTGCACGCACGGGCTGAGATCAAAAATTTCGTGATCTTTATGATACAATGTAACGTCTTTTGCCTAGCCTTTAGTAAACTTATAAGTAACTGAAGAAACACGTCAAATCCAAATTAGAAAAAAAAAGAAACGAGTGGACTAAAATGTACTAAAACCTGGCCAAGGAATGTTCTTTGGCCAGATTTTTTGTCCACTCGAGCCGAGCTGCGGGCACAGCAAGTTCATTATAAGATACACGCTGACAATCACCCCAGACAACGGTAGCAAGCAAAATGAATCGCCATGTTGGAACCACTTCGGCTCACTTCGCCCCCTGCCGAAACTCCCCTTTTGAGTCGCTAATAAGCATGAAGGGGATCTCCGAGGGCGAAAACTGGAACTACGACGACACACCTCGCGCGAGCGTAAAAATAAAATAGAGGAATTTGTTGAGGTAGTTTTGGCGTTGACAAGCTCTCATTTTGCAGTGATGTTGTAATCTTTTGGCAGTATTACTCATTTTAAATCTCTTCCGTTAAATACGAGATACCAGCTTTAGCTGTCAATGTTTTAACTAAATGCGTGTGAATGCATCGAGTTTTACAGCTGAATTTGGATATGTAGACACAAAGCATATGAAAGAATAGCATGTGGTTGCGAGCTCCCTACAGTCCTAACCATGACTGGAAGCCATAGATTTCTGTCTATGGCCAACATTGGCCAGATAGCATCATTATTAACGGTCTTACTAACCTATTCCCATCTGAGCATACCCATCAAAAAACTCAAAACAGCTGCCAGATTTCGTTCACCGAGTACCCACAAACCGTGACCTCCCAAAGTACCATTACAATCATCTCAACGCTAATGAAATACGTGAAGAAAAATGGCGTACCTAGTCCAGTCAACCGTAACATACTCATCAGTACATTCGCAAGTCACCTGAGTCAGCCAGTGACGCATACTTTTATACTTAACCGACTGACATTAAGGTCGTTGACCTTCACAACAGTTTTTTTTTATAGGACAATGCCGCCCGCGTTGATACTTATGCGGCGATTATAATGTAATAAGGCAGACTGAAAGGAGACAGTATGGAAATCTAAATAAATGTGATTATTATGTTTGTACGTATATTGTTTGCTTGGATAAACAGTTTGTATAATTTAAAGAGGAGAACCGCTGTTGGACTAGTTTCAAATGTCAAGTTGAACCTTTACTGTATTAACTTCAGATTCTTTAGTTTATTGTCAAATCGCAGCTTTTTAGGTCGTGAGGTTGTGACTTTCACAAGCGCTACTTCTTAATAACTTCATATTCCTGTTACTAGGAAAGATTGGCTTCTGCGGAAAGCTACAGATAACCGAGTGGCAAATCCAATGAAATTTCCAATTTCATACGGAAACATTCCGAGCACTAATCCGCTCAGTCTTCTCCCTACTGAATACTTTTTTTGCAAGACGATGCAGCTAGTCTAGTCTACTCTCCATAGCATAAAAATTGCACATTGTAGAGATCCACAGTAATTCTGAAAGCGATTCACTGCTGATTTTTTTCTATTCGTTTCAATTATTATCGTGCAGTGGTATTTCCATCTTTAGGCAATTGATACCTGTTTGGGGTATGGAATGATTTCTAAAATTCGATTGGTTTTGTCCTTCTAACGAAAATTGTCCTCATATTTGTGACGACCACAACAATTTGAATCATTTTCCTGATTTACTAGGTACCTAAAGTTTAGACTATTTTAAGAGTATGAGTTAATAGTGGAATTCGCGTGATCACGTTCACCATCCCGTGATTGATTCATCTTAATGTAACTAAAAACTAAAAGTAAAAAATCGACCCAATTGGTAGTATGGCGAAGCTGCGATTTGGTCATTTTAGCAGTAGGAAAGAGTTAGATGCGAGAGGCCCAAGACCCGGCGTGTATTGAAGGAACTGGCCTACACTCAACATGGGATGAATTCCGGTTTAGATAGGTACTGGTTGGAAAGAGCAAGATGCTAAGCTTTACTAATCTCTAAACAGACCATTTATGTCAAACATACCACATTAAACATAATTATGACAGAGGCGAAATGATTGGCTATAGTAGAATATATGATTAATATATTGATACTTCGGTCAGTATGCGTCATTAATGCAAATTACGAAGCTGGTTTACTATAAATTCAATAGTTCAATTTATATGAATATATTTCCTTTAAGTACGAAAATATTCCATAGAATTGTATAAAATATGTTATTCGATAGTGATATTCGGCTAGATAGTAAAAATAACAAGTGGTCCAGTTTGAATTTTCTGTATCACGTGTATAAAGTATTACACGAAATCAAGTCACATTTTGGCAGAATTGTAATGTTTTTATCTAGAATAATGAATATCGGAAAGATTAGACAGAAAATGGAGCTTGAGCGTTGCCGGGCAGATATAATGAGTTAATTTAATAAAATCGTCAAATGAATTACACACGAAACCCAACACATCAAAACTATTCAAAACCCACCATTCTTATGTAATACAGTGAAAGAGATTCTAAAACATTTCTGATTAATGTTTGCAGAATTATGTGAGTTGCTCCAAAAACCGCGCTACCAGCAAAAACTGGATCTAAATAAAATTAATCAAATGTTCAGGAATAGCCGAGTTGGTCGGACGACAATAAATTTATGTGGGTAGTATATTTTTTCCGTCTCGATTGGCGTCACTGCTATGATACGCGTTAGATTGTGTAAACCAAATTCTTTACCTGGCTCAATATGTCTTGATGCAAGCGTACTGTAGTCGAAAATCCATGGTATACTTCTCAAAGCTAAAAAATCTTTTGCTTCTACAAACCTTGGAATATACTCAAATGCCAACTAATGGAAAGGCATAGAATTTTTAAGATCCTATCTTCTCGCACCATTTGTAAAAGTCGGTCATGAGAAAGGGCGCATTCTATTGTAGAGTAATCCTAGAAACCTAAAATTATTTCTTCGAAAAAAGAGGCACTATGACATTTCATGGTGACTCTTTTTTCGAAGAAAAAGGGTAGGTGTATAAATTAATTAATGTTTTTATCACCATTTCCATGAAACATAATTGCTTTTTTTTTTTTGTAATTTATCACTTGTAAGAAAGAAACATTCGTGTTATTGGAAAACATTAATTCTATCCGCGTCTTCAGTAATATTAGAAAAACTGGAATGCTTATTTTCAGAGCAAATGAATGTAATGAACAATAAAGCTAATTCATGTGTGAAACATGACATGAACAGATATACGAGCATTTGTAGCGTTATCTTTTTAAATTCTGTGTGAGACTATCTTATTGTAACTAGGACAAAATTCTCTCGTACAGCAATTTCTAATTTAAGTTGCAGAAAATTGGCGTTAATTGAAAACAGTTTTGATTAATCGTGTTATTTCTCCGATTCTGAAGCTAACGTTATTTTTCGCATGCTCCGTATAATCGAGATTTTCAAGCAGTTTGCGATGTTCATGAACTATTTTCTGTAGTCTTTTCAAGGCGAGACAGATAAATATTTCTAGCAAAATTGTGTTCTTGAAAGCATCTTTGAAAGCTGTTATATTGCCTTCACGGATTCGATTCCGCCATTTCCGAGGCTTTCACGTTGTCTACTTACTATAACATAGAGAAACATCTTCAAGGAACTGGCCTCACCAATTCAAGGCTCCTCAAAGGCCATATCAACTGAATAGAAGCTAATAAATAATTCAGAAGCTTGTCGGGAATTCTGAATTGCAGTACTGAACCACGGTCAATCGATCGACTGCCATAGTGCCGTATTGCATGACGATAATCTCGCCTAATGCGGCAAAATGGTGCAGTCTGGGAAATGTACCCACTCAAGCAGAAATAATGCAGGTATATGGTGATTAACTAAACGTGCTGTGAATAAATTAAATAACGTTTTGTTAGGAGTTTATTCTCTCGGCGTAAGCGGGAAGTGACGAAGCCGTAAGATTAAACAGTTGACTCATAACTCATAGGTCAGCAGTGATTTTGATGAATACAATGACCAACAAAAAGATAAGTAGGCGGTCCAATTCTAACCAGGGTTTTGACCTTAAAATTCAGCTTTGCAACTACGCCACAAAGATGAAAATAGCCCAGTTTGCAAAAGTCAAGGTAGTGTAAGTTATGGACCTTTTGACATTCAAAAGGCATTGCTAAATTAGAAACGCTTCGGCCATCCTAACGTCCTTTGCTCGCAGGAGAAAATGTAAATTACGAAGAGTGACAAGAAATGTTGAAACGAAGATACATTTTCATTGTGGTGGCCATTAAGAAAGAAAGAATATCTTTTATTTGGACACAGGCACGGTTCGTGAAGATGTAGATTTGTGAAAGAAAGAAGATAATAAATCCTAGCACAAAGACAGCAAAAGCATGTTCAACAGCTAAGTCCACTAATGGACAAAAATCTGCCCCATGCAAAAGTTTTCTGAGCAAAGCTATTGATACCCAATGAATCAGATGGAATTTGCAAGAGCATCCTTCTTTGTTGGAATAACATCATACTGTGAGATCACCGATCCATTCGCCCATGATTTAGCAAAACCCTGTGAAATAGTTTCCGAGATTTACGATGGAAAGGTGGGTGACGTTGACGATCATTACAATGAAAATGTACAAGAAATATCTAAATGTACTGATGTTTAACACGTTATAAATTAAGAAATGCAATAATAATGACATCATTCAGATATCAGATACTCAAATAGAAATAGATTCACTTTTATACTGTTTTATAAATAGGTTCATTGTAGTCGTTAGCAAAGAATGGGCGGACCATTGCACAGCTCACATTCATTCTTCTAACGTTATTCTTCTTCTTCGTGTCGCTGGCACGACTGTGTATTTTAGATCTTGTTGGCCCAAAACTTTGCCACTTCCACGGCGTCGTCGGTGGCAGCGCAGAGGTCACTTAAAACTGCTTGTTTGGGACAGGGCAGAATAGGAAGTGGAGCATGGTTTTCGACATAGCTCCACAACCACACCCTACTTTGAACCCTGGAGACTCAACAAGTCATCTAAAATGAAGCGAAGACTTAATGTGTCTCCCCAATTTCCCAAAATTAATCTTACCTTCCCAAGAAGTAAATTTTTACAGCCAAAGCTACACTGAAACATGTGCACATCCCCAAAGGATTAGTACACACGTGTCTTGTTCATGCACCGACGTATTATTAGATTGTGCTACGGCCAATGTCTTCAGCGGGTGTGGACTAGGGCTATTTTTACCGTACCACGCGGGGGACTATCGCTTTTAGATCCCTCTAGCAGTGTTACGGTTTTGTTAAGTATTGAATGGTTCGTTTAAAAATTTTTCAACAGTGAGTCATCAACATTTTTTTATTTTTAGCCTGAATTAAATTCCAACGTTCGTTTATAAAAATGGTACTATGATACGGAACTTGTATTGCAAGTATTTGCAAGATAAATATCCGAATTTCAGCCATTTTTCAAAACTATCTAAAATGCTCGGTTGATGGCAGTAGTCTCGCCCCCTATTACATGAGACTTATACACAACTGAAGAAACGTGGGTGTACATTTACACTGTAGATACTATAGGTATTAGCTATATCCCCTTACCCTTCGGGGATTACAGGCGAATTGTAGTAATTTCTTAAAGAGAGTGTAAGCTTGTCTCAGCTACGCCCAAAATTCGTAACCTGCGACCGAAATAAGTCTGAATTTATCACATGTTTTTCAAATGTAATCCAAGTCCCACTACCAGTATTTATTACGTACGATATCCAGCCAGAGCGATCGACCACAAGGTCTGTCTCGGACTAGGTCAAGGCAATAAATAGTTAAGTCTAACATTACACAGTATTGTTGACTAAACAACTCTAGACCGAGCCCACTTGATCCCGCAATAAAACGTTACTCATTGAACCGAGAACCACCTGTACAAACAAAACAAATGGGCAGAACAATTATACCTATTTTAAATGTATGGAAACATTACATTTGTGCTTCATAGCCCGACCTCGGATAAACGATGATAACATTCCCGGTGAGTCATGAGATGACATTTACCCTTACGAAATGTTATAGACTTTGTGGGTATCGAAATAAAATTTCATTTTGAAGGTAGTTTGCAAAAGCGTGAAAGGTGTCCGCGATTCTTTGGTACATTTTTGAAGGAGGTTTGATATTTCCTCTGTATTATCGATATGTCAGAGTTACAACGGCTTTGTTGTGCTCGCTGTGAATGCTGTGATTAATGTATTAATTTAATATGAGTGTTTCAAGAATTTCATTGTGTTATGATAGAAATGTGATAAGGAATTGATCTCTTTTTCAGTTAGTTTAAATAGATCCCTGTCTAGAAATGTGAACTTTCTTTTAACTTTTTAACCGACGAAAAAAAACGGAGGAGGTTCTCAATTCGACGCGTATATTTTTTTTTTTTTTTTTTTTTTTTTTTTTTTTTTTTTTTTTTTTATGTATGATCACGCATAACTTTTTACAGAGCAGTCCGATTTTGATAATTCTTTTTTTATTAGAAAGGGTATACTCTGAAGTTGGTCCCATATAAATTTGGAAAAAAAATTCCAACCCTAAGGGTTAGAAAACAGGGGATGATTGATTGTTCACTCACTGATTGTAATGTATGACCACGCTTAACTTTTTACAGAGTAGTCCGATTTTGATAATTCTTTTGTTGGATAGAACATACTTCGAAGTTGGTCCCATGTAAATTTGGAAAAAAGAATCCTACCCTAAGGGTGGGAAAATAGGGGTGATTTATTGTTCATTCACAGATTTTAATGCTGAGCTGTGTATTACAATTAAAATAATAAAAGGCCTATCTATGTTGGTATATAAAGCCTGTTTTTTTTAAGTATTACATTATATTATTTAGTATTATATTACACAAAAAATAATAGTTAAAGTAGGATTATAACAGTTAATGTCTAAAGTAAGGTAGGTATTTTAAAAGTAATCAAACATTAAGCATGTAGTAATTAGTAAATTATAGCCTCAAAAAATTATAAAATAAAAACTTTTTAACAAAAAATTAAACCTCCGAAAAAACTGAAAAGCAAAAAATAATAAACTTTTTTTATTTAACCTTAATAAATAAGTTCTTAAACTAATGCAAGTATACCTAAGTAATTTTGAGTCGGCGCCAAACAATCAATGAACAAAGATTACTAAATTACCTTAAATTTAAAGAAATAAGCAACGTGAAATCTATAGCGATAAACATTAACATCTAAACAATAAACATTAACATTTCAAACAAAAAATGCGCTCTCCGCACGACCACTCGCAACGATATTAATTTGCTTGTTTGGCGCCGACTCTAAATTACATAGGTATACTTGCATTAGTTTAAGAACTTATTTATTAAGGTTAAATAAAAAAAGTTTATTATTTTTTGCTTTTCAGTTTTTTCGGAGGTTTAATTTTTTGTTAAAAAGTTTTTTAAAGATTGATTCTTATAACAAACATCTGATTAACGAACCGTAAAATTGATAAAGGTTGGATATAATTTTCCTTAGAATGTTTAAAGGTAATCTCCTCGTCGCGTACTTAATCTACTAAAATTGTCAAAGACACATACATATATATTTCAACAAAAAAAAATACTACAATGCATTATCTAAAGTTAAATAATTTAGAACTAACTGCATCAACCTTGTGTTTAATTGAAATAGAACTGAATGAAATGCGACAACAGCTGCCTCCGTATATAACGCAGATTATTTCAGACTCCCCACATACTTACATAATTTATTTTTGCAGTGACCTGAGTTTCTGGCAAAATTAGAAGAGGGTACTCTATGAATTTATTGACGATTTCACAGAAACCTTTTGTTTTCGTTTAGACTTTCTGCTGATGAATGAGCTAAAATGCTTTTTAGTTTATTGATGCAATAAAGAAGTCTGTAAACTGTCGATAACTGAAGAAATCATTGACATGTTAAAGTAAGATTATAACCGCCGAGAACGTAAAGGCATAAAGATTCAAAATTACATTAAAAAAACGCCTGTCACGGCACAACCCATTGGCATTTTCGGCTCAGTTCTTGTTCAAAAATCACTTTCTACTCTTTGATTCAATAAAGAATTGGGAAAATGGTCCTATGTTTATGTAATGCTCTACCCCCTTTTGTAACATTTTCTGTTAATTTACTACGAAACAGAAATAAAGCCACACTAATCTCGTCACAAATCTTACAACCGCACTAGAAATCATAAATATGTCTCTTCCATAACATCTAAATGACGCCTGACGTCTACGCGAGTCTATTTAAAATCCGTTGGCTGGCCGCCTGAGACAATAGGCACCCATTTCATGCCTATTGACTAGTTCCGTTCAAGCGGGGTTTAGGTCCACAGGAAATATTGCTTTTGGAATGTTTAATGGGCATTTTGTAAGCGGAATTCGGAGTTTCGGAAGTTTGATGTCTTGTTACTAGTCTTTGGTAGTTTTTTTTTTTTTTTAGATTTCCGAGTCAATTATGTAGAAATTAGCTGACCCAGCGAACCTCGTACCGCCTCAGAAACAGTAAGAACGAATGTTTGAGGAAATGAATTGTCTTCATTTTTTTTTTTCGAGAATTTTCCCGTGTTTTAATAGTTACTCTGCTATTTGGGACGGAGTCAAATCTAACAAATCAAACATCATAAAAATCGGTCCAGCAGTTCTTAAGTTATAAATTAATGGTGTGACTAACCCGACATTGTTTTATAGATGAATAACGTAGCGGAATGAAACGCATAATGCATTTTTCTAACTGGTGCCACTAATGTTCTGATGCGGCTCAACTCTCCAAAAGCCATGAAAGTAGAAATAAACACAGCATTTGTAGCCTTTTCACATTGCGGACACCGCTTAAAGTACCGAGATCATTCTTCAAAAAGATTTTTTTAATCAGATTATTAAAAAGAAACTTCATTAATTCGTCTTCAATCTTTATAGGAATGTAAACAAACAAATCCACAAAACAATAAAATAAGAACAAAATCGTAAGGCCATCCCGATAACCTCGCGATTTTTCTAAAATTATCCATAAAAACATTTATTTCTTCGCTCTAACACTAACAACGTGGGAACGGATAGCCATGCATTTAGTACGATGCTCAAACTATGAAACATCTTCTTGATCTCGCCGTTTCTTTGGCAACAGTCCAGGGACCGCCCTAGTTGTAATTGATCGTACATTCATCTTTAAGTAGCACATTCATGCATCATTTGGCTTTCGTACAGCTGCCGTTTGACCTCTCAAACCCTTTTTCAGACAATTTGGTAGGAATACAGCTTCTTTCACGGCCTCCGTATAAGTTTCGTTTGACTTACATCGCAGTCAAAAGTGGATAGTGTCGAGGTGACACTAAAACAGATCCTGCAAATGTATCACCAGTGGTCAGTAGCCTGAAAGTCTGAAACGGGGTTTCGTGTTACCCAGTAATTGAGTTATGGAGGTCAGATAGGCAGTCGCTCCATGTAAAATACTGGTATTCAGCTGCATCCGGTTAGACTGGAAGCCGATCCCAATATAGCTGGGAAAAGGGTAGGCTAGATGATGGTCAGTAACTGATAAGGGGTGCATTGAAATGACATTCACGAATGGTGATACGATGTAGCTTGTTCCAGCACATCCGGAGCAGTCAGCCCCGATAACACTTGCACGTTACCTTATATTTTTACCAAGGCATGAACTTTCTATTTTGTGCCGATACAAGAAAGTTACTAAATTCATTTAACAAAATTGAGTCCGGATTTTACCGTCTGGAAACCGTATTTGACTGAACACCATCATATCATCATACAGCAGTCCACTGCTGCCTCTCCAATTGCACGCCATTCAGCTCGATTCTCGATAACTCTCATGTAGCTGTTACCAGTTGTTACCCTGCGAAGATCGTCACTCCACCTAGCCTGAGTGCGTCTTACCTTACGTTTGCCGATTCGCGGTCTTCACTCAAGTCGTCTACCCCAACAGTCATCACTTCTACGGCTAATATGGCCGGCCCATTGCCACTTCAGCTTCCTTATTCTGTGAGCTACATACGGTGGTAACATTTTGGGGAGGAAAGGGTGTGGTATGTGCATAGTCGTCAGAACGGTTCATAGGTAGAGAATTTTAATTAAGTAAGGAAAGAATGCTGGGGTTTCAATATTAAAGGATTCTTCGCTCTACCCGCGCCAGAAATCTCTTCAAATATTTCATTAGCTCTAACGCCTCTAACGGTTTGAAAGAATTTATCTTCGATATAAAGGTATCTTACAAATCCATTTAAACGTCCGTATCGTATATTCGTAAATATTTTCTTCGTCTATTTTAAACAAAACAATATAATTAGCACTGGCTTTAAATAAATGATCGGAAATTAATTCACATACTACGCTGACTTTAATCGATTGACACCATTGCCAATCGATTCCTGAACATCAGTCTCTTTTAAGAAAACGCCCCCTCGCTACATTCTACTATTCGTAATTTACCACTCGAAATATCTATGATCTCTTGTGTATACAAAGTTAATGCATTTGTTAAAAAGAAGCTTGGCAGCATAAATGATTCCCCAGAAGAGCCGTTTTGTAGGAAGATTTTCGCTAGATTTGAATTTGTCCCCTGTTATTTATAAATGTTGCTTAAAGAGACGTTACGTGAAAATGTATGGTTAAGCAAACTTTAGTCGTTACTTAACTTTAAGCAAAGTTTATAATTAATAAAACACTGTATTTGGACTAGTCCAAACAGAACACGATATTCTAATACCACTGCCGCAATTTTCTAGTACTGACTTCAGCTCTTTCCTTCCTAAAAAACATAATAATCCGCCATTTTCTTTCCAGGCGTCAGGTGTGACAGTTTCGGACGCTTGCAAAACGACGTACGAGGAAATAAAGAAGGACAAGAAACACCGCTACGTGGTGTTCTACATCCGCGATGAGAAACAGATCGATGTCGAGACCGTCGGCGAACGCAATGCTGAGTACGATCAGTTCCTTGAGGATTTGCAGAAGGGCGGCACTGGGGAGTGCAGGTAATTGTAGTATTTATTGTAATATAAGCTACCGACGATGACCGTTGGGTATACGTGTCCTTGAGTGGAGACCGCGAATCGCCAAACGTAAGGTAGGACGCCCTCAGGCTAGGTGGAGCGACCATCTTCGCAGGGTGACTCGTCGCAGCTGGATAAGAGTTGCCGAAAATCGAGTTAAATGGCATGTAACACGAGAAGCCTATGGCCAGCAATGGACTGCTGTAGGCTGATGATGATGAGCTACAAAAGACAGGAATGCTCGCTGTTGCGATGCTTGGGAAGATCTTTGTCAGGAATAGGACGTCTTTTGGCTGGATGGTCACGATGAAGTTAGATGATGTCGCTCCTGGCGCTGAAAATTACGAGACGGGATAGTCCATGTATTGTAGGGATTTCCGTAGAGATTTTCAAACGAAGAGAAGTAGAATGGCAATTGCCGTGCTGTTGGATGATCTTAGCTAAAAAAAAACACGTAATCAAAGCAGTAAAATAAAATTTTAGCCATAGTGAAAGGGGGAACTTTGACAATCTCTTATATGAAGTTCTTAGACGAAACAAAGACAAAAATACGTTAAAGTATTGCACGACTTGCACTTTCAAACGGCCATTCACACACAAGCTCAAAATATCTATGGTGTTTTTAAAAAAACTTGGCGTGATTCCACTTCAACTGCGAACATATTACGTCTACCTCCTCTCTCCTTATTAGACAACATTTCTAAAGCTTATTACCTGATTTCACCAGAAGAAATATAATGTTTTTTTGAGTGTAATTTATTCAATTTTGTTCTCGCAATTTTCCAGATATGGTCTCTTCGACTTCGAGTACACGCACCAGTGTCAGGGCACGTCGGAGGCTAGCAAGAAACAGAAGCTCTTCCTCATGTCATGGTGCCCCGACACCGCTAAGGTCAAGAAGAAGATGTTGTACTCCAGGTAATTATCTATTTACCATATTTTACCAAACTACCTGGGCCTCTGTGTGGTGGATAAGGGCCCATTCTTACTCACAGAAAGGAGGCTGGAATGTCTGCAGTGGAAACTTTATAGGCTAGATTCTACATAATTTTAAGTGGACCGAAATTGTAGACCACAAGACAAAGATCTGTCCCAATAATTGTTATCATACTAACGGCAAGAAAGCGTATTGTCCACAAGGGTCCAGGGCTTATAAGCTGAAGAATCATTTAGGCCAAGGCCAGAGGCCATACTTTTCAAATCAGTATAGTGTTGAAATACTAGAATTGTATTTAGCGTTCGCGTTGAATTATTACAAGCAACGAGCTGCCAACTTAGCTCAAGCTTTTCCAGAGAAAATACTAGTCTAAAAGCGAGAATTCCCTCAGCTGTGGGCGTTCACACATGTTAATACACGTACGTCATCACCCTAAAGCAATTATGACATACGCCACGCGTTATTTGTGCACTGAAATGTACATTTTATCCACGCCGCGACAGAATTGCACTGTAGATAATACATTTATATCTAAGGACCCGTGCAGCAGTGGTGGAGTGCAAAGTAGAAACGAATGGCTTGAACCCAGGCAGGCACTTTATGTAAATTATATTTCATCAACACTTCCCTCAAAACGGTGAAGGAAAACATCGTGAGGAAACCGACATGTCTTACGACCTAAAAAATACCAAGACATGTGTCATCCACCAACCAGCGCTTGGGCCCGCGTGGCGGATTACGACCCACTCCCTGCAGTGGGAACATGGCTGGTTATGCTTATGACCCGACCCTGCTTTGCACGGTTTTTACGACTTCACAAAACTTCATAATTTCTCTAAATGATGGTGAAATCCGCATCAAAATCTATTCCGAGTTTAGAAAGAAAAAATCTAGAGAGACACGAAAACCGTATAATAATGTATAGATACAGATCCCTAGTCGTTCCAGACGTAATGTGGTGATAATAAACTGGAGTCCTTGCTCGCAGCTGCCAAATAACACAACATTATATATAGCAAGCGTTAACAACGCGTTACTGTACGGAAATATTGTTTTATGGGCCACCGAGCCGGTAGTTGTCACAATTTTTGTGCGAACATTGGTCGGAAACCAATTTTGAAATCGACAAGATTTTTTTTATTGCTGTGTTGGCCAGCTCTTGACCTCGATCACGCCTTGAAAGCGATGGATGAGGTCTATGATGGAATGAGCGTGCCCAGATGTCTGTTAGTTCTTGCTTTGAAGGGTTAAATGCAGAAGGGAAAACCAATTTTATAAATGCTAAAGTAACTATTTGTCTATCTGTTACCTTTTCACGCCTGAACAGCTGAACGGATTTTGATAAAATTTTGCCTCAATGGTAGACCATGACCTGGGTTATGTTGTTAGTTTTATCCCAGTAGTACGTTCCGGTGGGATAATTTCCGACCTGCAAGGGCGAAGCCGCGGTCAAAAGTTAGTCTTAAATATTTTTTTTAGTTCCGTATAGTTCTGCATATCTGATTGTTTGCTATCAACTAATACAATTATTTTTACATTATTTGAGTTAGTTTTGATAAAGATCTCTTTGTTTTGTTATCTTGAAAATCATAATGATCTTTAGAAAAGAACAATGTTATTGTGAAGTAATGAGTATTATAATTCCAACACTGGATATCGAATTATCGGTAGAAAAATGTGCGCCATTCCATTCATCATCGTGGAATTAATAGCAAATTAACTATGTATTTTTTTTATGTTAGCCCGCTCTGCTAGGTAAGCTTACCTCTTCTCCCGGCTATTTGCTAGTAGTAGTAGTTCAGTGCAATAAACTAATCCTAAAGAAATAAATACATAGATAGTTGTATATGAGGAAGGATCCAATGATTTCGCCACGCGGTTAAAGTAAAAATTTTCTTACAGCAATTCCGTTGTCAGTTTTCATAATTAATGTTGCGTTTTTTTTTCTCTGTCTAACGACTTTCACAATATGTATTTTTTGACGGCCGCGCCCTGCACTCAAATCATTGGCGATGACGCATACAATCGAATCATGTTTACTTAGAACCAAGATATTATATCCTTATCGACACGATAACTAATCGTTGAAAATGATATTTGTTAGTGATGACGTAGTCATACTGTGAAAGTCATGCCTTACGTGTGAATTTTATATTTTCCTCGGCACTTTCTCTTTGTTTGATTATCTTTTATTAGATGGCTAAATGGAAACTATAATAATACCTACACCAACCGGGGGTTTTCCTTGGGTGCACTTGCATAGTGCATACAGGGATAATCGTCGGTTGGTGCCACATTTCATTAAAATTTCCTAAGGGGCCTCTGCGTGTTGGCTTCGGCCCCTCGTACGCCTTCCAAAGGACCGGGACACCCATGTTCCCGAGATATGTAAAATCACAAAAATAATAATAATAATATTCCACAACTATCACACAACGCCATCTAGTCCCAAGCTAAGCAGAGCTTGTGTTATGGGTACTAGACAACTGATAAACATACTTATATATTTCTAAATACATACATATTATAGATAAATTACACCCAGACACAGAACAAATGATCGAAACTGTGTTAATTACACTTGTGTATCGCTAACAGCTTACAAATGCGTGCACTGATTGGACAGGTCCACTCAAATCTGTGTGGTTTGTTCCTCAAAAGACCATTTCAGACACAAATCTACTTGGTCCTGAACTTTTAAAAGAGACTGACCTTTGAGTTTGTTTCGGCCTTTCTTCTCAGAGTAGTCGGTTAGTAAACGCCGACCTCATCTGGTTTTTAAATAAAATATGATTGGCGCGTAAATGTGTTTGTACAAACCTACTTACAGAAATAATTTATCATGTAATGAGAATTAAAATAGTTTTCACGAATGTCACTGGCTAGCATTGCCCCGCTGCCATCTTGCATATAGATTTATGAATTTGGCAATAAACAAAAAGTAACAAAACCAAAGATCTAATTTTTCACTTTTTTGTTTTTGTACCCCTCACAAATTCCCGTGCCACTACTTACTATGTGTAGCTGCGTACATCATCATCATAAATACGAAGTGTATTAAAACATAATATTGTTGCTAATTCAAAAAGTACTCTAACAATGTAAAACAAATTTATATGGGACCGTCTATAAAAAGAAAAAAGAAGTAATCGTAATTTTTGTTTAAGTTGGTTAAAAATATACTTACTGCAATCCACATTCTGTTAGGTAAGATCAGTAATTTTGGCAATATATCGATAGGATTGTTTTTCGACATGGTCTAAAATCTTCCCGTCACATTACTGTCGCGCCGAGCAGCCGAAACAAGACATTGCTATGCATACTCATGTCGTGTCTCGAGATAATGCGACAGTGAAAAGTTGTCATGATACTGTCTCTACGTCTCATAACGCGATTAACTAAAACCTGGTTCCACGTCAAACTTTTCACGAAATGATTATTTTTTTTAATATCTTTTACTAAATTTATGATGTTTCCTTTGTCTCCAGCTCGTTCGACGCACTGAAGAAGTCGCTGGTGGGCGTACAGAAGTACATCCAAGCGACCGACCTCTCGGAGGCCTCGCAGGAGGCTGTTGAAGAGAAGCTGCGCGCCACCGACCGCCAATAACTCAGCATTTATCACCTCGACCGATGTGCGGCGCATCGCGACCGCCCAAGAAAACAACCTTCAACCGCCACAGTCATAACTACATGCAGTCGGACAACGTTGCTCGACGATGCACCACTGCATGAAGTTCCTTCACTGTGGTCTTAGTCAGTATTGTCAGGCGGCCCGCGATGGTACCCACAGTTTCGCATGGGTTTTTTTTATATATTGTTTCAGTCCTTATGCTTTTGCAGTCGATTCTACTATGGAGCGGCAGTAGTCGGACAGTCAACTGTAAACCCACGGCCGACTCCGCGACAGCCTCTATTAAAGCAATTAAGGAATCTTTATGTAATAATTTAAATTATACTAATTATTATATATATTTTTTCCTATAAAATAACTAAAGAGTAAGTTAAGCTCAAACTAAATTTAATACAGCGTACGCGTCGATCTTTTTTTTAAATTAATGTAAACACTGGTAAGCGAACGCCGGTCGGCTTTTATACTATTTAGATTGTAATATAAAGAACGATTTTATACGGTCACCTAGTTTCGTTTGAAATTCGTCTTGCTAAAGGATGTAAGCTTGAGCTCCGGTTCGATACATGGCGGGCGTTGGATAAGTATTTTGTAACCGATTTATCCAGAAATACACTCGATATAAGAGAATATTAGTTGTTTTTGTTTACTAGCAACCCCTGCTTCAAAAGGTTTTTACGACTCACCAAATCATCAAATTTATTTATTTGTACACAGGTGTAAATCCGCATATTATATATATAATTTTTTAACTTCGCATAATATGCGAATATGTAAAATTCACTATGTTAGTCACCTTTATTCGTCGTGTTTCCTGTGTGACGCATTGGTTAGTCAGAAAATGGTAAAATTTTGCAATAGATGACAATATCGCTGACCACCATACCCGGGGGGGGGGGGGGGGGGGGGTTAGGTTACGTATTGTTTTTCATATTTTTAATTGCCATAATAATCATTACACATAATATTTAAACGCCATAATGATTATTAGACATAATATTTAAATGCCATAATATTTATTATCCATAAATTAAATGGCACCTAACCAAAACCTTAAAATATTCTATGCATGGTCGAGGGTGGGCTTGGTCGACGGAGCCCCGCCACGCGGGGCTCCTACTACTGGGTGGTTTATAAAAAAATAACCACGAAGGAGATGGCGGGGTCTATTCGCTCGCTCAAACGACCCCGTTATCCCCTTCTAACCTAACTTATTCGAGTCGAGTCCCGATTGTATCCAGTTTCTCCTAATATAACAACCGTTACACACCCAATGTCGATGGCAAATGATGTTATGGCATGTGATAATTAGGGCACGTGATAATTAGGGCTTTCAATGATTATGACAAATGATGTTATGGTAAGTGACTTCATGGGAAACAAAGCTTCTAGCACGTGACTAATATAGCAAATAAGAGTAGGTAGGGCAAATGAATATTACGTCATATAATTTTATGGCAAATGATATTAGGGCAAATAAAATTCGGGCAAACGGCGGTATACCTTGAATCATACCACCATAGAGATTTGCCACCCTAGTTCCATTACGTATATTGATTTATAGGAATGGAACTACTGCGAATCAGGTAAGTAATAAACGTCACACAATGAATGCAATTTTGGGTACGCAATATTTGGAAGAATGCTAAATTTCAGTAACGCGGTGAGGCATCTCTAAGGGACTTGTAGCTGTCTGTTATGTAAAAATGTCACCGTGAAAACTTAGTCGAACCCTAGCATCAGGTGCAATGATGTTTCACTTCATCAAAGATTTCACGGTGTGATTTATAACAGAATAGATCAGCAGAACCCATGCACATCCGAAGATAAAAGTATCGTTACACTTCTGCGACCAACCGTACTCACATAGGTACTCCGTAAGAGTCGGGCGGTAAATTAAAGGAGTCAAATATACTTGTTATAAAGTAGTGGCGGCCCAGTGGTAACGGCTGCGACTTGCGATTTGTAGGTCGTAGGTTCGAACCCAGTTAGGCGCTTTACGCTGAGTAAATTATTTCATCACTGCTCTCAAAACTGTGAAGGAAAACATAGGAAACCTGCATGTCTAGAGCCAAAAACTCGAAAGACGTGACATCTGCCAACCCGCACCGGGCCCGCGTGGTGGAATACGTCCCACTGGGCTCACTGAGGAGGCCTTTATCCTGTAGCAGTGGGAACATTATAGGCTGATGATTATGTTTATTTATAGATATAATTACGTTCGAGAAGGCCGCTCGTACACAGAGATTATCTAAGAGCAGTGGCGGTAAAAATCAACTGCACCCTAATTGTGTAATACATTATTCATCTCAATCTGAATAGGATATTGCTATAGTCCGCGCGGAACTATGTAGTTGGCTGCTGAGGTGGGGACAAGGGTGAGGCGGCGGCGGTTTGCAACGCACGTACTGAATAATGCGCCCCCACCCCTCCGTCCCACCGCTCACATAACCACAGAGTACTTTTTGATCACATACCTAAGGCGTGGCCAACTAAGTAGTTCCTCGCGGACTAATCCAATGCTTGGAAAAAATGTGTATCCTCAACAACGTAGGTAAATTACGCAATGAATGTTGTTGAACTGTCAAAATGAAACCCACTGCTACTAATAGTGTGTTACGCAATTACCCCGCTGGAAGATGCCAATTCAAAGAATGTACAGACGCCAGCACATCAACCTACTACAATCTATCAAATTTCTTTAATCGATTTTCAACTTTATCACTAAAGTATAAGGTTCAAAGCTGATTGGGAAAATGTGACAGTTTCGGGTAGGTTAATGTGCTGGCGTCTGTACATGATCAGCACGAGCCGAATGTCGTCTTTCTTGTTAAAAAAATACGACTATCGAATGTGCCAGCACAAAGCACACCTAAGGAATGGGTAGACTAAATTAAACAAAAGAAGTAATGATATTTTAAAACATTTATTAAAACTCGTCGTGGCAACAATATTGCTATCACACTATCTTCTATCACAAATGAAATCTTAACTACAATCAAAGTAGTAAGTTTCAAACATTATATATTTTATTTTGACGATATTTGATATTTTTATTGCTGTAGACATTTCATTTTATCAGAGGTAATGTAATCATTATACTCATAACTAACACAACACAACTAACCATTTATACAATATACATACTTATATATATGAATAAGCATTACATTAATTCAGGCCACGGATATCGAATTCAGGCAGTTCTTTTTTACATAATATAAATTCAATATTTTATTATGAACCTTAGCAATAAATATTTTACCCCGTTTTGGTAATAAATTATTTTTATCTGGCAACATTTTTAAAATTACGTAGACAGAGGAAAACAAAACAACCGCTGGCTTTTGTCGTAGCAGTGTTGTTAGTTATCGTAATTTTACACACATTCGTAGGCCTATTAGCACTGAGATTTTGTGCGACTCGAGTACCTACAGCTTCCAAGGTTTAATAAGGATTTCTTGTACTCGTGATCATGCATGATAGGATACTACGTTTTTAGAAGTATGCATGTGTATATAGGCCGTAGCACCTAATGCGAGTCGATTGTCGGTACGATGCGACATGAACGAATCTGTTTTACCATAGAATTTATAATTAACAGTTGCAAATTGATAAAATTATAATATAATTTAACAAGGGCGTAGCTAGAATAGAAGTATTTTAGCTAGTTCCCTGGGCAGTGTCTGTTTTAACAAGTTATTGTCTTTATGGATTCTTCATAACATCAAATTATAAGAATCATATTATTTTAAGAGGAGGCTTATGTTCCACCTTGCTGCGCCCATGGCGTGATAATAATATTCATATAGGTAGCGCATATAAACGTAGAATTATCGATATAGGTAATACGTTATTGTCAGCACTCTGACCATGCCTATGAGTCAAACTGTTTTATTGTTATGAATGAGATTTCAATGAAATGTTGACTTCTAGAGTTATAACTTATTTCTAGTAAACTTTGCGGTAGAAAAGTCCTTATAGATAGATTATAAAATCTAGAGTCGGTAACCTAATCTTTTGAAATTTTTACCAATAAAAGCAGTGGCATTTTAGTTTATTACCCTTTCATATATTTATTTAAAACATTCGTAAAATCTTCAGAATTTACTTAATATTTTTCCAGATGCAGAGCAGAGCAATAGAACTTAGCGTCTACTGTCTAGATTAGGTAGTTTGTGCGTGTTATATTTCGTCACTGCTTTTAATGATATTTTATCACTAATAGGCATAAAACTCCCAGAAATAAATCAGAAGCATATAAATTCCAAAACTACGCCATTTTTATCTAACATTATTTGAAATGGAATTGAACTTTTTTTTAACACGTATTATATCTAAACCACTTATTTTTATTAAAATTCCTTTTTATGAATCACATTTAAGTTGAATTAAGTATATTAATGATTAAATTGTAAATGCATTTCTTGGGAGAGAATTATACTGTTCTGAATTTTTCAGGGTTCAGTACCTACATAACACTATTTAGATATGAATAATAAGACATATTTTTAGTTACAATTAAGGCAATTCCTCATTACAGTTGGCCCTAAGAATAAAACCTCAATTCACACGACTCGACAGATATAATTATTTTTATATTCTAAGGACTGATTTTTCAATCGACAGTTAATTTTTATTCGTGGAATAAAACTGACGTCTGACAGTTTTTGTATGGAAGAACTGTCAAAAATCTAAAATTATTCCTCCGATAAAATTATCTGGCGTTGGAAAAATCACCCATATGGGTTGATTTTTCAATCATCTGATAACTTTATTCGAGGAATAATTTTTAATTTTTGACAGTTATTTCATACAAAAACTGTCAATTTTACTCCTCGAATAAAAGATATCTGGCGATGGAAAAGTCAGCCCTAAATTGAATATTTGTACAAGAGAAACACTCTCATCATTATTTAAAATGATATCAGCGCGGCGGGCGTAATGATATGAATTGAGGCTCGGGCTGCATTTATGCGACAGCGGTATAGCGTGCATTATATATATTTATACCACTATACCTTTATCGCAACGCCATTACGTGTTGTCACATAAACATAGCCTAACAGTTAAAAAGTCACATTGTGACGAAAAATCGCCGTCATTTAGGCTCTTTATATTTGATTTTAACTCTAAAATACGTACTAACACCTTTTAAAAAACAAGAAAACCAAAAAACAGAAGCTCTTGAGTTTGTAAGGCATCCTCAATCCTGCCCCAAGCCCTTAGCTTTGTTGTAAGTACGCGATACTCGTTAAACAGAGCGCTTTGAAATAACTAAAAGTTTCGGGTAAAAATGAAATTGGCAAGAACCAACATGTTGTAGCACCATAAAAAAATAGTGTAAGAAAAACAAAATCTGGCAACATTGATGAATCAATAATTTTTTAAATAATTTTTCATTCAAGTTTTCAATTGTGATACCAGAGCAAATATCTAGAACACTGTGGTAGAATTTTAAATCTTGCAGATTAACGTTGCAAAAATAAATTAAATGGTAAATAATAAAATAAATACCTCAAGTAAGAATCGAAATTTTAAAGGCCGTTTATGGTTTTTCTGTTGACAGTAATCTAAATGCAGACTCTGGAAATCTCCCAGGAATCTGACTTTCATTCGACTAAACTCATTTGCATTATTTCTGTCTCATTTTGATATTGCCAACTCCCTTTTAGTTAACCATGGCTAAATTTCAAATGGATGCATGCATCCATAATAATAATTTTAGATTTTTCTAACCGTTTCTGTAAATTATTCAGCAATGGCGAACGAAACGAAAAAAAAAGGAATGCATTTGGTTTTTTTTTATCAAATCAAGCTCATAAGGGTTTATTCGCTCCGGTCGTCTGATACATACCACTGCTAAATAATTGTCTATAATACCCTCAAAAACCGATCATCTGAACGATTTTCAGTCGTATTTCATAACAAATGAAGTCGAATTTACGACTAAACTTCATGGTATTTGTAATGAATTAAATACTGATAGTACTTATGGTGTCCGCGGGCGCTGGAGTCACTATTGGCTGCTGAATTGTGGGGTCCAGGAGAGGAATGCTGTCTGTTGTTCTGTAAGAAAATATTTCTTTAGTAGTTAATTTTATTTCGTATTTACTCGAGTATCGACTAAAGGAATTTAAAAATGCGGAATAGCGGAATAATCATACTTAGAAGTTTTCACAAACTTTCTGCCAGCAGTCTATCTCGGCTATTCGTGGCATATTTTAATGATTTTCCTGTACTTTGTAAGAAAATTATATACCTGTTTCTTGGAAGTGTTGGTTCACTGATAACAGCTTCGCAGCAGGGCGCTGTGGTCTTCGGCTTTACGATCGGCAGCGTTGTACATATCGTCGTTGTTAGGTAAACGTACTGGAATCACACATAATAAAAATAGAATATGCAAAAGAAAGAATGGAGTGAAGGTGCTGGAAGGTACGCACTGTGACATATCAAGCTATACATTTTCAGAATAAGCTAACTTCTCATTGTAAGAAAAGCCTATACCTACAATGCGAGGTCACCTAAAAATGATAAATAAATAAATGTAAATGTATAGCTTCATAATATGTCGTCGTGTTAACAATATAAAATGTTTGAATCAAACTCATTTACCTAATTTGTACGTGTCTTTCTCGTTTAACCCTAATTTATGTAACTTACCCTTTCACAAAATGTCAAAAAACTTACCATAACAACGACGAGAATCAAGTAAATCGTAGGTGTAGACCAATGCGCCGCGTTTTCTATAGCAACAACTCCCATCACCCAGTTGATAGCAAAGAATGGTTCCAATACAAGACATAAGTTCAAATATGTCTTTAATTCATTGCCTTCAGTGTTCCAGCTCCATTTCCAAGAGACATTGTCCATGTATAACATATTGAGGAGACTCTTATCATGCAATGCTTTTGCAGCTTGAGCCAAATTGGGCTAAAATAGGTAAGGGTAATTTCAGTAAGTTTATTGCTACCATATTGGGTAAGATCTAAAAATTACCGTACTTATTAAAATTTTGATCTGGCAACTCACCTCACTGCCAGTGTCACCGTTCTCCCCCGGTATTGCCATGTTCACATAATGGCAATCATCCTCACTTCCAATATAATCTTTGTCAAGAGTTTCTGAACTATCCGTATTCTTCCTACTACTGCCTGGCGTGTAAATATTATCTAACGTATCAATACTGCCATTTTTATCATCCATTTGATCTGTTTTAGGCCAATTAGCTATGTGATGATCCACTAATTCCTGAATTTTCGCTGTTAAAGTTTCTGCTTGCTTTTTATTGACGCTTTGCAAGCCCAAGATGATGATGGCTGTATTTATAAGGATTAAGATCATGGCTGGTACCATGAAACCCATGACCATTCCTTTTTCTATAGACATCCAGCAGTAGTGTTTTATTTCATAGTGCTCCATTGAAAGAGCGTAGTTAAACTGCAAATAATGTTAATTTTAAACACAGTTGTATAAGAATTGGTATACAGACGATAATCAGACCGTAAGCTTTGTGACTACTTAATAACGTTTGGTTGGGTTCTCGAGAACTCTTTTGACGACAAATAACTGTTTCAGTTTTTACTTTCAGAGTGCTAAAGTAAAACACTCGGCAATTTGGTTACACATAACATCTTAAGGCTAAGGCATTATTCCATAGTCTACACTCAGGATGAAAGAGCCTCAGACTATTTATTTATTTTACTTTATTGGGACATAAAACAGTTACACATTACAATTTTAGTGTGACAAAATAAATTAAAAACTATGTAAACGTGTAACCCACACCAATGTCCGCGAAATAAAAAGACTACACTAATTAGACTCAGAGCACTACTAAGTACTACGACTTGTAGATAAGGCCCTGTTATTCATTAAAGTCTTAGGTCTCGTTTTTCTTACCATAACAACCACAGCAGGCACGCCATAAGCCAGCAAGTAGTTGTACTTCAGCGGTAGTAGAGTGTCACACGCACAGTACTCTGCGACTGCCGCTGCTAGCGCCACTATCCACATCGCGCAGCATACGTGCGTGTAGTGCAGCAGGAGGGCTATCCTCTCGCATTGAGAGGGGGATGATACGCCCTGGAGAAAGAAGAGAAGTTTTAGTCTAGTAAAAGTGGGGATTTTTTTTATACTGATGTTGTCCTTACCCGTTTTGCAGAGAACAATAACAATATTAAGTACCTAGCCTTATCTTAGGTCGAGCTTCGTGTTTATTTTAAAACAATTTAGTCCTTTACCCGAATATAGCCAACAGTCTTGTTGTGAATGGCCATCAAATTCAAAAGTTTATTTTTGTCTTGGTTTTTGCAGCTGTTTTACCGGATTGCGGCAGAAAGTAAGCCATATGTTTAGGTGAGTTTTTTTGAAAATAAATTAAGAATTCGTACACAAATTATATTTAAACACTACCCATACTCACCATAACAGCCTGCACATAAATAACAGTGCAAGCAGCTAAACAGCAGCACAAGTTAATATTGATGGGGTACAACTTGCTGCTACGACGGAACTCAGCCGCGTACTCACTCCACATCAGCCACATTACTGCGCTGATGAGGAGGACCACAGCTATGCCGCTTGTGATGAAGATCTGGTGGAAAGTGAAGGGTTATCAAATTCATCTACTGCGGTTTTCATATCGGCGGGGTACCTATTAGTGGGGCTAACTGGATAATTTCAGAGGATTTTCTGGTAGCTAATCAAGAAAGTCCTCTAGATAATATTCTACTGGCATTTTTGGCGAAAAGGAAAAATGTACTCTGAATAAGATAAGATTTATTGCTCACATTAATATTACAAAATACATATTACATGGTATCAGAGTTAGGTAAAATTTTAATATTGTGGGAGACTGGTGCCTAAACTAAGCTCTAGGCCCGTATTTCAGGACACCAGTCTCCGACCTTTCACAAAATTGTGTGAATAATTTTATTATGAAGATGTCATCAGTAAACTCACCAATATCATCCATTCGTTCCTGACTCCATGACAGTTGTTGAAGCCATACAAATACGTCACGCTGTCTATAATGTTGTGCTCTTTTAGATCTGCATCAGCTAAGGAGTCATCTGGTAGATCTGACTCCGAATCTACTTTGTTTTCTGCATTCTTGCTTATTACTGCGAAAAGGAATATGTTAGGGGATAAGTCAGCGTAACGAAACTGCTGTTGACTATTGGCAGCTGTGTCCGGTGTTTGTCAGACGCTTATTAAGAGGTAAGACCCTTGGTAATTCAGGATGAACGCACCACCATCAAGTTTTTGTCAGAAACCTACCATAATGAATTAAAGGTAACAAAAAAGGCATGACTTACCCTGATTACTCCTAGACACGAACTCCGGATTAGGATACAGCTGAGGGTTATCATCGTAAACGGAAGACGTAAAGTTCGACACAACGCCACCATACTCCGTATCATACGAAGTTATATCATAGTCGGATCGATCATCAGCTCTAGGATACGTTGATTTGTGATATCTGATAGATACTGGTTGAAAAGATCGGTATGATGGTTTTGATTTGAAGTAACCATCGTCGCCCAACCTTCGGAGATGATGAGAGCTCTTGTTTTGGGAGCCTGAAAAGATGTAATTTAAGTCAGTTCATCATCATCATATTTATCAGTTGATCAGTGTCAAAGTAAGTAATAAAATACAATGTAACGATTTTGAAAAAAAAAAATCAAAATGGCTAGAAAAGTTAAAAAATATATAAAGCACTAGTTCGTGTATTTTTTCGTTAATAGTTAGTTGTAAATAACAACAATAAAAGAAAAGTAACAACAGCTCTAGGTGAATATTTTTTACAACACACATTTATGAATAGAAATGCTGTGCGTGTGAGTAAAACCTAATTATTCCTCATTAGCGTAAGTTACATCAAGGTCAATATAGTATTTTTGTAAGTTTATCAGAGGCACGTATAAACAAAGAAAAATGTGTTTGTTTGGATTTATGATGCCTATGTTTACAAATAAAAACTTATAAATTCTTACCGTTAGCGTCTACAATATTACACTGTATAATTAAAATTACCAAAAATATGAATTTAAAAACATATGACTGCATGTTGATTTATTTAATCCTTTCGCATTTATATGAAACTGCCTGAACACAACATCAATTTATATTTCCACTTAAGAAAATCATCGATTTACATATTTTATTACACTTATAATATAGATATTATAGTTTTATCCACTTAATTATCAACGCGGCGATAAAAGCCAGCCATTTTCGCAATTACCGCGGAAAATCGATACAGTGCTTACGATCCATTACACTGAAATTCTTTGCTAAGTACTGGTAAATTATTGATTCTTAATTTAACTAAATACTGGGCAATGATATAAAAAAATTTACAATGTAAGATACTAAACCATTTCATTGTATTACATTAAACTCAGTGGTGTGTACTTTGTTTATTGATTAGTAGCAATTGTATTTATAGATATAGCAACACATTGAATTATGTAATGTCAAAGCAACGTTCCAGTTCTTTATTGCAATATTAACGATGTTATTATTCTGTCTCTCTCTCGCAGCCCAAGCTACATCTATGCATCCCACTTTCATGTTTTGCACAGAGACCCAGATGTTTATTTATCATAATAATCTTGTGAACCAGACAAACCTGTCACATTCACAACAAATTCAAAAACGCAATAGAAATGTAACCAAAAATAGATACAAAAATGAGTGCAATATTGAAATTTATCCGTGAAAACCATATACTGGCCCTCATTGAACAGGCCATAGTCAAAAAGAAATCCCGGCTGAGTTTGAACGCGTTCGAAATCATTGAAATACCCGATTTGCTCTACACCTGTTCCGATGTCGAACATCTTTACTTGCATAGAAATAAAATAACAGTGGTTCCTCAGGAAATAACACAGCTATTGAACCTGACAACGTTGACCCTAGACTATAATAATATTACGTGCCTCCCGCCGGAGATAGGTCATTTAAAAAACTTGGTGAATTTAAACATAAGTTATAATCCTCTAAAAGTGTTGATACCTGAGATTGGTGAGCTTGAGAACCTTGAAGCGTTCTGGTGTAACAGGATTGGGCTGCGGGAGATACCGAAAGAAATTGGGAAGTTGGAGAAACTGGACACTTTCGGTGCAAGAGGCAATGAGCTAGTAGCCTTACCTGACGAAATTACCAAGTTAACAAAACTAAGGTAAGGTACTATAAATTTATTTACAAAATAATCTATTATTCTTGTGTAACTTATTCTGTTTATTTTAAACAAGTATCTTTAATTTTTAACATAAATTATAGGTAAGTAGGTAACTCTCAGCAAGTAAGTACCTGCACCACAAAGATTTTAATCTTTTTTTTTTTGAATTATTGTTGAAATTTAGAATCCTTTTCTCAGGCACAAACATGACCTCATACAGTCATTACAAATGAATTACCTACTTCTGTGCACTCTGATCAAGGTTATTTGTTTAGAAATGATAAAACCTTGAATTTGGCCTTACAAACTTTTTTATCTATAATTTGTTAAACTGTTTCATAATAATTAGGCTCAGAGTCAAATGTTTTCAATAACATTTATCTCTAGATACTACCTTGGCATAGTTCTTAACCAACTTCAAGAAAAAGGAAGAGGTTCTCAATTCAATTGTATTTTTTTTTAGCCTAAACTTTGCCTTGTTGTCAAATGATATAATAATAAAATAATTATATATTATATTTATGTAGGTTTGGCCATTTTAAGAATAAAGGGAATAGTAATAATCTCACAAAAAATCCATTACAAATATTTAAGATAATTTGATATTATTATTCAAAAAAATACAACTTACAAATTACAACAACTTATCAATTTATGTTTTTTTTATTTTTGTTTGCATTTATGAAAAGTTGGATTTGTGAATATAGTTTTTATGTACTTACTTGGCGTCCATAATAGCTGCTGAGCAGATATTGGTCGCTTCAAAAACTGTCCTGTGGGGTACCCTCACTTGTTATAATAATCAACTGTCAGTCAACTATCAACTGTCAACTGTCATCAATCTGTCAAACACCACAATAGTAAAAGCCAATTATTTTTAAAAGAGTAATAGTTTTAATTCTGCTAATGTTGGCATGTATAATAGTATCTTGGCTGCTCCCTTGTCCAGGACAGCCAAAAAATTGTACACCTAGGTATTAAGTGTAGACAGAAATAGGATGCCTCTATGAGGGTGACATGGTCATACTGATCAAACCCTCAATCACATCACACTAATATTATAAAGGCGAAAGTTTGTGAGTGTGTGTGTGTTTATATGTTTGTTACTTCTTCACGCTCAAACGGCTGGACCAATTTTGATAAAATTTTGTATGGAGGTAGCTGACAGCCTGGATTAACATATAGGCTATTCTTCTTATCCCGATATTCACACGGGATCGACATTTACGCGGGTGAAACCGCGGGCGCAGCTAGTAAACTAATAAAGATTTAAAAAAAACTCCAGCTATGTTTGGTAGTTGCACTAAAAATATGAATTCACAATAGTATTTCAATCATTATTAGCTTTATTCTGCTAAATAGGATTTGGATAAAATTTGGCACATAAATAGTTATTATCCCTGATGGAGGATACCTACTTTTTATCCCAGTAGTACATTCCTATCGGATAATTTCTGACCACTCTCTGGCAAATCCGCAGACAAAACTAGTATATTATTTTTATCTCACGAAGCGACGCGCGCTTTAATTGTGATTACCAAGTGTACAAACACGCTGTGAATATGTGCGCGAAGAAGAGTAGCGTCAGCTCATAACACACACATACACACATTTTCGATTCGTCATTATCTCGGACGGTATCGAGAGCCCCCTACACTTACACACACACCCCTCCACACATTGACAGCATGTTACCACAAGTAAGCGAAGAGCGCTCTCTTCGCTTCCTGAGATAAAAATGCTGCAGATATACTATAAAATTCTCAACATTCCAGATGGTTGACCCTAGAGAACAACTTCATAGAAATACTACCCAGCAACATGAACAATATGGAGGCCCTGGTACACTGCAACCTCAAAAACAACAGGGTCAAGGAGTTCCCGCTGTCCATACTGAAGTGCATAGACCTCATGTTCTTGCAGCTCAACAATAACCAGGTAATTTGTTTAACCTATTATTTTAATGAACAAAAACAATGTCCCATCACTATAGGCCGACTTTTTCATTGGTGTATAGGGGTATGAGGAACAGGGTGTGAAGTTCACTCACCCTCCATGGAAAAGGGAGGATCCTCCGACCAGACAGGTGCGCCTCTGGTGGGCAACTGCCCGACGAATCCGACGATTGATGTTGGGATGTCGTATATTTATGCTAGTTGCGCGGTAAACTATGCTTGCGCGATGCAGGATTTTGCGTGACGTCACAATGCCGCGTAGTTTGTATGTGGCGGTGTAGATGCCGCCCATGGTCCGAATGGGTGAAGGGGGAAATAACGCGCGCACCTGACCGCACAAGGTTCTCCTGTATTGTAGGTGCGTTTACAAACATTAATATTATAAAGGCGAGTTTCTGAGTGTGTGTGTTTATATGTTTGTTACTTCTTCACGCTTAAACGGCTGGACCAATTTTGATAAAATTTTGTATTGAGGTAGCTGACACCCTGAATTAACATATAGGCTACTTTTTATCCCAATATTCCCACGGGATCGACATTTACGCGGGTAATAATATTATAAATTCGAAAGTAACTCTGTCTGTCTGTATGTTACCTTTTCACGCCTAAACCGCTGAACCGATGTAGATTAAATTTGGTATAGAGATAGTTTGAGTCCCGGGAAAGGACATAGGATACTTTTTATCCCGATATTCCCACGGGATCGAGACTTATGCGGGTGAAACCGCGGGGCGCAGCTAGTTTTCAATAAATAAAGTATCACAATTAGTGATACTTTATTCACATTACAATCTAGCCTATAAACTAATGAGTACCCATTTTTAAATATAACTTTAACTGCTAAGTAACTATAATATTAAGAAATCGTCCAATAACATGTTTCTTATTCATTCTAACTTATGAGGAAAAGGAACCTATTTGTTGGCCATACAATAATTTTCCTTAGTCGAGTCGTCACACTGTTTGACTAAAATTAATAGTTATGTAACTAACAACTCGCTATGATTGTCCTCAACTTTTTATATCAATTTGCCTTCGAGCGACCTTCACGCCACATAATTGGTAGATACAATGACAGAACCTGTTCTAGGTTGCAGAATTGAATATGATTATAGTTTACATATAATTCTTCCGCATTCAGATATTTATGTGTTAGATATATTATATTTACATAGAGGCTAAGCCTAAGCGTCTAAATAATAACGGGAGGGGGGGGGGGGGGGGTATTGCGTTTTCTATTAGGAATTTCTTAGTAATTCCCGTGCCTCAGAATGTAGATACGTAAAGTCGTTGGTCCTACGCCTGACCTCTCCCCGGTCGTGTCAGATTGCCGTCCCATCGGACTATGAGAGTAAAGGAATAGAGAGTACATCTGTGTTTGCGCACACACTTGTGCACTATAATATCTCCTGTGTACTTGGGTAATCTCCGAATTTCGTTTCCACTCGTCCCGGCCACCTTTTCGTTGTCTCTCCATTTAGCAGAGAACCCATCGTTCGCAGTCACGTCTCAAGGATTCGTCTGCTCCATCGGACATTGGTCCTTCAACAGACACAGTCAGCCCTATGCCAGTTTAGTTTGCAAGTTCTGCAAGCTGTCAGTAACTCCAGAGGGGCAATTCTCGTAATTTTAAGAATATTCACAGTCGATCAATCTGTCAAAAATACCTCTAATTTCCCTACATTTTGACAAGTTTTTGACATTTGTTTGTCGCCGAGATGAGACTGCGACTAGATTTTGAACGTTTGAATTACGAGAATCGGCCTTCTGTTCTTTTCTGGATAATTTAATTCCAGATTTTGTCCTTTAAAGAATCTCCAAGCATAGCCCGATATAGTTCCGTAGCTCATTCGTTCTTATCATTCGGTCTACTTTGATAACACCAAACATGGGCCAATTATCTATAGGCGACTAGGCCTGCTTATATTTGTTAATTCGAAGGCAAGGTCGGTGCAGTGAATAAACGACTGGCTTCTGCGCTATGAAAAACGGCTTCGAATTTTGCGACACAAAAGTATTGTTATGAGTTATGACCTACGGCTACAGACAGTTGTTTCGGGTTTGATTGTTTGCGCATAATGAGATTTGTGTTAGTAAGTTGGTTTTGGAACAATAAACTGATTATCGCCATGACAAAGTTCAAATTCCATTGAAGCAAAAATTTTTTAAGATCTTTTTATTATGGTCAACCAAAAATCAAATTAGAATACGTAACGCTAGGGTAGATTTTTGAGTAAACGCCAATGAAATGTAAATTATCTGAAATAATGAATTCAAGTATATGATAGAGGACAAAACCATTGAATATGGATTTCATTGATGGGGCAACATTCTAAAAACAAAAGAGCGACGGTTCGCTAAACCACTGCGCTGAGTTGTCCAAATTAATTTTTCGAGTTGGCCATGGTCATGGGGCTTATTAATAATATAATTTTATGGACTAAATTATATATTATTTGCACTTAAAATGTTGTGATAGCCTGGGGGTTAAGGGGCCTTCTTTTAAGAAGTAGGACCCTTAACTTCTGGGCCTCGCGACTGCGGGATCGAAACCAGGCAAGTACCCATTTGACATCTCAATTTTATTAGGTACTAGCTGCGCCCCGCGGTTTTACCCGCATAAGTTTCGATCCCGCGGGAATATCGGGATAAAAACTATCCTATGTCCTTTCCCGGGACTCCAACTATATCTATACCAAATTTCATATAAATCAGTTCAGTGGTTTACGCGTGAAAAGGTAACAGACAGACAGAGTTACTTTCGAATTTATAATATTAGTATGGATGTACGGATGGATGTGGTCATTGGAGCATTCGAGTCAAGACCCGGAATCGGCAAACATAGTAGCTAAATGAACCAACGACCTTAAAAAAGTGGGTAGGACAGACTGGATGCAGAAAGCGGTGGACCGGGGTAGCTTAGGAGAGGCCTATATCCAGCAGTGAACTGCGATAAGCTTAGATTCATTGGTAGACTTTGTTAACTATTCAATACTACCTACTTACTTATGGCAAAGGAAAGCATCATATAAGGAAAACCGAACTTAACCTATAATACTTAGACTAAAATCGCTTACACGCAGTAGGCAAGCGTTCTAATTAATGCTCATATTTCTTCTGTATGAGAAGAGGCCTATTAATATCCTGACTAGCTGCGCCCCGCGGTTTCACCCGCATAAGTCTCGATCCCGTGGTAATAGCGGGATAAAAAGTATCCTATTTCCTTTCCCGGGACTCAAGCTATCCCTATACCAAATTTCATCTAAATCGGTTCAGCGGTTTAGGCGTGAAAAGACAAGACAAGACAGAGTTACTTTCGAATTTATAATGTTAGAATGGATTAATAGGTATTTAGGTAAGATACAAAAGTTTTAGTAAAACCGGAAACCGCACCCTAATTGCGTAACACACTATCAATCGGAATTAGAATCATTTTGAAGCAAATTGCTAATCCATTGCTTCATAAGTTCGAAAAATTTGTCTGCTCAACACGTAAATAACGCAATGAATGTTGTTGAACAGTCAAAATGAAACCGATTCCGATTGATAATGTGTTACTCAATTGCCCCGCGGGTCTAAATGCAGCAAAGAGCAATCCAACAGACAATTGGAGAATACCTTTTACCTTTGTAATGTTATTATGTAAAAACATTGTAGTTTAATATGTCAACAGGACAATGACTCACGTCTTTATAGCACGTGTTATCACGGGCTGTTTCAGTCGATAACATTTTTATTTATAGCCATTTTTTATTTTATATTGAGAAAAATTGTGCATGTGATTTGTTTTGATAATAACTAAACTATGCCACGCAAAAACGGTGAAGGAATCGTGATGAAACCGGCATGACCTAGAACAAAACATTTTAAGAAGAGTGACATCCACCAACCCGTACCTACTGGACCCGCGTGATGGATTATGGCCCATTCCCTCTCACAGAGAGGAGGCCTGTGTCCCAGCAGTGGGAACATTATAGGCTGATTATGATGCCACTCAATATGTTTTCACGCCTGTCTGTCTGTATGTATGTTACCTTTTCACGCCTAAACCACTGAGCCGATTTAGATGAAATTTGGTATAGAGATAGTTTAAGGCGATTCTCACACTGCACCGCATCACGCAGCGGGGCGCAGATAACGCACCCACGCGCGTGATTTTTTACATACAAATTCAATAAAAACGCACTCACGTGCGTGGAATTTGGCTCCGTTTCCCGCACACCGCTGCGTGAACGCAGTAGTGTGCCAATCGCCTAAGTCCCGGGAAAGGACATAGGATAGTTTTTATCCTGATATTCCCACGGGATCGAAACTTATGCGGGTGTAACCGCGGGCCGCAGCTAGTGTGTTATAAATGGTAAGAAATAATATAAAACGTTATTTAATTCGCAGATAATGCACCTTCCGTCGGATTTCGACACAAGCAACCTTTCCGTTCTCGAGATGATCGACCTCCGTTTGAACCCCATTTGTGAACTAGCTCATCCTGTAAGTATATATTGAATAATTATTTGACGATCCTCTGCATTGAATGTGTGTGCAGTTAGACAAAATAGAGTGGAAAATAAGCGCAGGTATTTTTTGTCGAACTCGGGTTAGCAAGTTTTTGAGCTACGAACGATTCATACATTTAATTGCTTGCCCAGAAAGTGATGGCGAGATGACCTGGACGTGTACCGCAAAGGCTGGTTCGAGGTGGCGCGGGAAAAGAGTTCCGGGAAGGACTTGTCCCACTGCTGGGTAAAGGACCCAGCAGTGGGACAGTGGCGCCGATTTCCTTGTTCACAAACTAAACTAAATTTAAGTTCAGTGCATCTTATTCTTTCTACATTAAGAAAAGGACAGAACATAAATATTAGTTTAGTCCTGTCAAATTAGTCAGCGCCTGACATAAATTGACGTATTTTTAGTAGCCAATTTTTTAATCGCGTCTAAACTTGTCTATGGAGTATCTTGATTTGACAGGACTAAACTAATATTTATCTTCTGTCCTCTTCTTAATGAAATAGAAAGAAAAAGATGCACTGAACTTAAATTTAGTTTGTGAACAAGGGAATCGGCGCCAGTGTATGCTAACAAGAAAAAAAAAGGGTATGGCTATAAGAGCACAGGAAGGCCAAATAAAAGGATGAATGAACTGTATGAAAGAAGATATCGCTAGAAACGGGTTGACTTTATTCCGCGCGGAACTAGTTGGCCGCGCCTTAGGTATGTGAGCGGAGGGACGGAGGGGCGGGGGCGCACGTGTGTTGCGAACCGCCGCCTCACCCCTGTCCCCACCTCATCGGCCAACTAGTTCCGCGCGGACTGTGTAGAGATAGACTGTCAGGAAAATAATGATGAAAGCGAAAATAAGGCAGCAGGAACGGTAAATTGCAATTGGAATTGGAGAGGCCTATGTCCAGCGGTGGACTGCTACATATTCTGATGAACGGTAATTTGGCAAGAGAAGACAGGAGATTAAATCCTAATGGCTACATATTTATGTAGGAGAAAGATTGTGGCTTTATAAATTAACCAATTTCTACAAATAAGCTGTAAAAGGTACATTTAACACATAAGAAGTCAAACTAGTCAAATTATAATTTTTCACTACTTTTTTTTTCCATAGTCAGTTCATTCATTAACAACTTCTATCCTCAGGAACATCCCCTAGTAAGATACGCCGAAGAGCTGCCATCAAGTGATCTGAATCTACAGGACCTGTCATTACAACCGTCGGCAAGTAGTCGCCACGGTGCGCAGGCGCTGGCTATCAACGCGACCGCGCTAAGGCTGCCCGCCGTCCCGCCCAATAGGCATCCTGAGCCTATGGTTATTGGTGAGTCTAATACCAACTAAAACGTTTAGGACAATAGACACCAATATGAAACATTTCGACCAATGCTTACTTGACATTCAGTCCAATACCCAACATTTATACCGCCAAAATTGTGATTAATACTCTGCGTTTGGATCTGTACGAAATATTTGGAACAATACTAATTAGCATAATCAGCCTATAATGTTCCCACTGCTGGGACACAGATCTCTTCTCTGTGAGAGGAAGTGGGCCATAATCCACCACATTGGCCCAATGCGGATTGGCGGATGTCACGTGCCTTCGAATTTTTGGTTTTAGGACATGCCAGTTTGTTCACGATGTTTTCCTTCACCGTGAAATCATTTACACAAAGTAAAGTGCCTGCTTAGCCGCGAACCCATGACCTACAACACTTAGGTCGCGGCCGTTACCACTGGGCCACCACTGCTCGATACTAATTATTTGGATAAATGTCAACACTTAACAAATACCAAACATTTGACCAATTCTAACAGCCTAAGCCACACGTGGCCGTACTTAGTGTAAGTCTGGCGTACCCTAGACATTCAGCCCCGCTATCACTTAACTGGAATGCTGGCTATCGATAGTCCGCGCGCAACTAGTTGGCCGCGTCTTAAGTACGTGAGCGGTGAGACGGAGGAACGTGGGTGCATTACTCAGTACGTGGGTTGCGAACCGCCGCCGCCTCACCCCTGTCCCCACCTCAGCGGCCAACTAGTTCCGCGCGGACTATAGTAGTTCGTAATGATACAAGAGAAGAAGAAACAGCCATTTATATTGGGCTTACAAAGTGGTGGTAATATTTCCTTCTTGCTCCATTGATTGTCAAGAAAGTTACACCCCGATTCAAACTATATGGCGGCTCGGACCATGAGGCGAGTCGCTGCGCAGTAACAATTTCACGTGTCAGCGGGGGTGAGGGGTGGGGTACTGCGCAGCGACTAGCGCACTTCAGAGCCGCCATTATTTTTGCATCGGACTGTACAAGTCGCATGCTTAATGGAACATTGACCCATTAGTAGATAGGTCAGAATTGAGTGACAGAATTTTTTTTACTCAGATCTCATCAATAATTAAATCATAGACGTTCAAAATACAAGCATTCATGATTAATTCATAATCAAATCAGTTTTAATTTTATACGTCAACAAGTAGGAACGTCCTCATAGCAAGATCTTCTTTTGCGATGTCCCAAAAATCGTCTTTTTTGAGTTAGGTCAGTATTCCATTAAGCATGCGAAGTTTTCATTTGAAAATGTATTATTTTAGCCGAAATGGACCTAGATGCATCATCAATAGAATCCTCCGAAGACTGGGAGAATAGCGTCAACAGTTCCGAATTAGATGTCCAATATCAAAGTGATGAGGAACGGGCCGAAAATGAGGTAAAGATAGATCCACTCTGCGACCTAGTCTCTATTATCACCACAACTATTGTTCTATTATATTACTATTATTATTTATACTCTATCCTGCTCTGCTACTCTCTGGTTACCCTTGTCCTAGTGCTCTTAGTTAATTATAGGCCGTTTGAGGGTAGTGATGACGTTGCCAAGATTATCCTACGTTTTCTAATTACTGAACGATTTCTTTTTCCTTAATAAATTTTGGGAGTTTCACCTTTATTTTATAATATTGCTGACTAACATTCTTAATTATTTATTCAAATAGAGTCAACTTTAATACAGTTTGATTTTATTTTCTATTTATAATGTTTTTGAATATTTAAACAACAATTTCGTTTTTTTTTGTATTATATTTTGCTATAGCTTTCTTTTGTTGAAACTCTGGTTTTTATCGATATCAAGGGTGTCCTATGGAGGATTTAATTCTCATATCTTCTGCCTATCCGAGTCGAATCGGGCCCCCATTTACCCTTACTACGCTTACCCTAACCATTATTATTGTTACCCTTACCTTAACTGTTATCACCCTTACCTTCTCCCGCCATCCAGCCACTGCCATGTAGTACTACTTTTATTTAACTCTTGTCCTGGTTTTGCTTTCTCATCCCAAGTTCGGCTCGGATAGATTCAGTTTTAGCATTTTAGCAGTCCTAAGCTAGTAAAATAAAAACTATCTCCTTACCAGACAGGTTGACACCAATTTTTTTAAAAGACATATGTTACTAAATCTTGTGTGTTTGTTAATTTACCTGACGTACCTATACTTACTTCTTTGATAATATTCTTACGTCATAAGAAAAAAAATTCATAATATCATAACTTCTGAAACCCTAACCCTTTTTTTACCCTTCCCTTACCCTTCCTATCCATTTTCCTATCACCGGACGGTGTTGTTAATAAGCTCATGTTAGATTGCACAATTCTTCCAGGCAGTTGGCATGGTTTTACCAGAATTATCCCGATACGCGTCCACTGCAAGCTAATCTACGGCTGGAGAAAAACCAATATGGCGGCAAAACGGCCAGCTCGGATAAATTACGTAAGTTGGAATATGCATTCTGAATTTGAATTTAAATGTATCAAGTACTGGCTGATATTGAAATTGTTATCAATAGGGATTAAAAATTGTATTCGAAATTAAAATTGGAACTGCCAAGTTAGAATATAATGAGCTCTCATAAAATGTATCAAGAAAATTATTATTGTTTACATATAGCTCATTTTGGAGAAACATCGACGTAACTAGTACTTTTTTTTTACGTCTATGCTTTCCTAACGTAAATACGCTTTCAAAGTGCTTTAGCATATTTAACTAATTTTTGGGAAAAAAAAATATTTAGGTACGTCGACGTTTCTTCAAATGAGCGATATTATTATTATTCTGCAATTTATACAACCATACTTTTTGTGATTCCTACTCTAAAATTTTATTAAAATTTCTGCAAAACAGCTAGTTAAATAAATAATTTATATTCAAAAATATTATATTTGTGCACAATATTTTTTAATTTAAAATGCAACAGGTATCATGTCACTAGAATGCGTTGAAGACATTCACAACTACATTCAAATAGTAATAAAGAGTTTAAAAACTGACCATTTTTGTGTCCCTCGTAATGATAGCTAAACAAAATACCAAGTATCCTAATTGAATCATCTTTAAACGTTAGTCGCAAGCTCTCAAAATAATTTACGACATAGATTATATTATAAAATAAAATATAAATATGTTTAGTTCAAATCCGTGCCTCAATTTTTAGTTTTTCGGAAACTATCCATGTCTTACAATAAAATTAAGCAAATACCTGTTTTTTAGTTCCAATGAACCCCAATCAGCTCTCTTAAAATCGAATCATTAACAGATTTCTTAATTTGTCTTCTATAATAGACGACACACACAATAATTCACGCTTTTCAAGCGAGACAAACGTGACCAAAATGACGAAGATTAAACGACTAGAGTGATAAAGTAGTCTCCCACTACGTTCGGGCGCAAATTTCACACCGTACAATAATGAACTACATAAGTCACACGTATTGTAATGTACTATCAGATAAAATTTATCTGATTATTGAAAAATCAGCCTTAAGGTATCGAAATAAACAGTTTGACGTATTTTCAACATAAAACCTGTCAAACGCGCGTGCGCGTATGTGCGGTGAAAATTGGGGGAAAGATTGTAAAATCGACCATTAAAATATCAAATCAGCATAATTATTTTATCTTATTCATCGAAAATAACATTTCAAATAATTGTATCTTCGCTGGTATGTATTTAAATAAATTATCCATGTATCCATTATATTATCGTTATCCGCTGTCAGTGGGGTTTGTTAACCATTTGGATATGAATAGCTCTTAATAGACCAGAGGGACAATTCTCGTAATTTTAAGAACGTTCACAGTCTGATCTCAGTCTCAATCTGTCAAAAAATACTTATAATTTCCCTACATTTTGACAAGTACCTATTTGACATTTGTTTGTCGCAGAAATGAGACTGTGACTAGATTTTGAACGTTTTAAACTACGAGAATTAGCCTTCTGCAAGCATAATGTTGTCTTATTTTTTTTGTTCAAGGCCTGCATAATATTATCATAATTGATACGGTTGAAAAATTATGACCGGTCTAAACATAGACTCTTCGAACTTTCGCGCATGTCCACTCACTCACGTGACGTCACGTCACTATTTGGTTCAAAAAAAATGTTATTACATAGCCTTCCGCGCAAAGTTCGGACCGGTCATGTTCCTTTGGCCATATTGTATGTTAACTTTTGTATTAAACATATAAAATATTATAATTCCACTGCACAAAATAAAGCAATTCAAAGTTAATTATATTTGCGAAATATGTTGCTTTAGGTAAAATATATATTGTTTATATACAAGTGTATTTTTTATATATTTTTTTGGATTTAATTTTCATGTTGTTTGTTACTGTTATGAGAATCTTTCTCGTTTTTTAAAAGCCTTTTCAACTTTATCTGTTGTCAAATATAATGCATGGTCTGTGATTGTTTGTAAATATTTTCGTCAGCCAATCACAAGTCGGAAAAACTAAATAAAAATCAGAGACATGATCGGGCTTTTAGAAAACGGAATGACTCTTAGGGTTCTGCGAATAAAGCAGTAAATGGAAAACATTGTTTTTGTAAAATAAAACCTATTCCTTCTCTGTTAGCTAAGGCATAAAATGCACTAAGACTTTTCTTACAACCGGCTTGAATTATTCGTTTTTACTTGCTTATGAGTACAGAAAAAAAATTCAAGATATTTCCGCGATAAATAACCTAATGCAATTCCCGTTTTCACTAACACAATAAAAGCGCGCTATTGGATTTTCAACGCTCGTCGTGGCGCCGAAAGATCAAAATCCAACAGCGAAAACGGGCACAACTGTCTTTCCGGATTATTTGCCTTATGTGTCCTTTGTTTCTGAAATACCTGTCAATTAAAAACTGTCAAATCTTAATGTTACCATTGGGTGACCTAATGATCAGTCAAGGGAAGGCGCTACTGCATTTTTCATCTGGAATAGAATGGAATACTCTTTATTATGTACTTACACTTTGCTTTATTTTGGAATTTGTCAGTAGCAGCCCGGAGTTTGGATTCGTGATTAGTTGGCAATAGTCCAGTGGCGTGCATTGCATATAGGCATATAAGCAGTGCTTACCTCGATATATCAACATAAGCCTGTCAATTACATTTTAGTGTGTGTGCCCCACAATTAAGAAACTCACCAAATTATAATACCTAACAAAAAACAAAATCTTCACACAAACACGAGCGGCGGTAGGCAGTCGTCGGACGGCCTACTCGGCTCCCGTACTATTCGCATATTGTCATTGGTCTTTACTCGTTCATGTTAATACGACAAAATTAAAAATACGTTAGTCTCACGCGTAATACCATGACGTTCGACCTTCGCAATTTATCACCCTTAAGTAGGCATGCCTACTCAAATTACCACACTTTTGATCTCACTTTTTTTTCTGATTAGTGACCGCGTTTGTCTAGACTAGACCCGGCCTAGTGCCTACCTATTCTGAAAACCAATGCACGCCACTGCAATAGCTTCGCCCCCTATTATATGGGACTCAAACTTAACTGGGGAAATGTAGGTGTGCTATTTACACCTCTGCTCATCCCTTCGAAGAATACAAGCGTGAAGTTATGTTATGCAATCAAGTTGACATAAGATTTGAATTGATAAGATTTTCAGAAACTGGGAGGCTCTTACCTAAAAACGAACCTACTTTTTAGGTATTTTATTTTGAAAGTTCAAAATGTACAGAGGCCAGCACATCAAGCTACCCCAATTTTCCCAATTGAATATGAACCTTATTACTTTGTAGTAAAGTTGAAAATCTATCAAAGTTTGACTGATCGGGGTAGTTTGCGTCTGTACACACGGCTACACATCATGCTATACATAACCAGTATAAGCTGACTTCTGATTGTACAGACGCCAGCACACCAACCTACCCGAAACTGTCAGATTTTCCCAATCAACTTTGAACCTTATGCTTTAGTGATAAAGTTGAAAATCTATTAAAGAAATTTGACAGATTGTAGTAGGTTGATGTGCTGGCGTCTGTACGAAAAACCTATACAATGCGAGGTTAGCTAAAACTGGAAATGTATAGCTTGATGTGTCGCCGTGTGTAAGTACTATAAAATTTTTCAAGTCAACTTATGAAAAAGTTATGTAGGTTCTTTACATAAAGGTTGTAACTATATTATTTTAGTTTTCGGTTCCTATTGTGTAAGGTATTACTAGAAAAAAATTATTATGATATTACATTTGTCAAGGATTGGGAATGGACAAGTAAAATTTTTAGAATTATTATTGTAATATCATGCAAAATTGTTTAGTTTAAGTTTCTTTTAAACGAAAAAACATGTTTTTTGGGCTAAAAACACTTTTTTTTTTGCGATAATGGTCCGATGCGTAATTCGAAAGCAAAAGTGTTAATAAGGCCACACTGAGGCGAATCCCGCACGGAATGTGGGATGTGACGCGTGTCGATTGTTTTAATGATTATGAAGTCGCACAACTATTCATGCCAGTTTAACCACCTCCGTACAAGTTAGTTGACACAATCGGCGCGAGCGAGTTTCGTCCCGCATCCCACGCGGGGCGGGATTCGCCTCAGTTTGCATACAGCAACATATACTGTTCCCACTGCTGGGACGCAGGCCTCCTCTCTGTGAGAGGGAGTGGGCCGTAATCCACCACGTAGATCCAATGTGGGTTGGTGGATGTCACATGTCTTCGAATGTTTGGTTCTAGGACATACCGGTTTTCTCACGGTGTTTTCCTTCACCGTTTTGAGAGCAGTGGTGGCGAAATCAGTTTGGCCAGAGCTTAAATCCGATTAATGGCAATGTGCCCCATATCTGCCATTATCAGATTCTTACTTCACTTTCTAATTACGAATCGGAACAGTTTCCCTGCAAAAGTTTCCAACTATCTAGTAATTTGTTATTTTTACATTATTATGTAAGCATTTTCTAATTGTCATTTCTGTTCTCTGTTAGATTTTATCTCTCTCTCTCTTCATAGATAAGTACATATCGTAAACTGCCACGAAATGGTGCTATAGAAAACCATTTGTACAATCATTCAGACATTTTCGAATTATGTGTCATCGACCTCGTAATTTCTTGACCACCCAAAGTTGAATGTCAGGTACACGTCATAAAGCAAAAAGGTCTATTTGTCTACATACCTATCGCTCATTTGGAGAAACATCGACGTAACTGCTACTTTTTTAAGTCCTTGCTTTCCTAACATAAATACGCTTTCTAAGTGCCTTGGCATATTTAACAAATTTTTGGGAAAACATACATCGATGTTTCTCCAAATGAGCGATATGTGACAGCTCGATAGTTTCCACCTGCTTATTCTTCTTCGTCGTTCCCTCAATGCTAAGTGCTTGAACATGTTGACTCGCGGGCGCGGTGGCGGGTGCGGTCACGAAATATCAAACACACAGCATAGTATGAAAGTGTTCACGTACAAAACGCAGGTGCGGCGTAAGTAGCGGGCCAGCTAGCGACGCGCGTGCGGCGCGCTCGTGGTTATAACAAACCTATGACCTATTCAAGTCGACATAGCGGCGGAGCGCGCCATTTACTCGCGACGTCAGATAACTTCAACCATATCGAACTTGCTTATCGCGCAAACGCCTGGCGGCCAATGTGAACACGAACTCGCCAGTCCACCGCGCCCGCACCCGTCCCCGCGCCCGCGTTTCTAACAGCCTTCTTAATCGAGTTTCAACTTTAGTGAGGTTTTAATTTATTGGGGATTGTGGTCTTCTGACCACAATCCCCAATAAATTAAAACCTGACTGACAGGCTGACTGGCAGGCAGACTGGCTGTCAGAGATTCGGACTTTCTTCTGAAAGTCCGAATGTCTGACAGCCAGTCTTATCAAGGGGTATCGTGTTACCCAGTGACTGGGTTGTGGAGGTCAGATAGGCAGTCGCTCTGTGTAAAATACTGGTATTCAGCTGTATCCGGTTAGACTGGAAGGCGACTCCAATATGATTGGGAAAAGACTAAGCAGATGATGATGATGTTGTGAAAAGAGGTCAAGCATTTACGAGATCGACTATACATAAAATAATCAACAATGCATAACCGTTATTTACCAATATTGATATTTATTAAATAAAGTATACGTAGAAATCTATTTACAATATTATACAGCAATATTGTATCTTAATCAAAATTAGTAAAATAGATGAATTAATAAAATATTACTAAAATTAGTAAACTCAGTCGCAACTGGTAACTATGTATTTAGACTGAAAGGCTAGAATCCAGTCTGTTTTTAAAAGACATGCCAATATATCGAGGCCACTAAAATTGATAAAATAATTATGTAGTTAAGAGGAAACGCGGTCGCGTGGTCGTTGGCGTTCATACTATACTTACCATAATATTCCTTTGTTTTCTTCCTGGTAATATTTTCTTTTTCTTTCTAAAATTAATATAATTACGGCAAAAACAAAACATTCGGTCATGGTAGTGGCAAAAATATTTGGACTATATCTGAATTAAGAATTCGAGATAATTTTCAAGTTATGGAGCAACAAACTGAATGTCCTACTCAACAAAGTTTAAATTCCATTGCAACCAAAAACTTATTAGGACCTTTTTTACCGACTTCAAAAAGGAGGTTCTGTATTCGACCCGTATGTATGTAAGGATCGGCGTCTAGTTAGTTCGGAGATTTAGACGAAAACAAATATATTCTTGTATATCGATTTTATTCAATTTCGAGCGGCGATTGTTGTTTACATCTTTGGCAAATTTACCTTATGTTTGTATGTCCGCGATTTTCTCAAAAACTAATGAACCAATTTTTGTTACAAATGGTCACTCAAAAAGACACTTAGAACGCATTTCACTAAAGTAGATAACTGATTAAGTGGCGATGGAATGTAAATTATTAGAGATTATTAACACTGCTATAGTATCATTAACCAGAGAGAAAACAGAGGAATACTTCAGTATGGAATGAACGCCAATAAATATGCCACTTCGAAAAAAGAAAAATTCGGCTTTATAGTCTCTGTCATACCTGTATGACTGTCTCTTTCTAACGCTCGATATGTATTGTTTATGCCGGGCACTGTATGGCACTGCCATATAAGGTTACAATTCTTGGTTGTTACTATTATATGCTCATCAGAACGAATGTAAACATCTTTATGGTAATAAAAATATTTTTAAAAATGCAATTTTGAGTTTTATTTTATACTAGCTGCGCCCCGCGGTTTCACCCGCATATGTCTCGATCCCGTGGGAATATCGGGATAAAAAGTAGCCTATGTCCTTTCCCGGGACTCAAACTATCTTTATACCAAATTTCATCTAAATCGGTTTAGCGGTTTGAGCGTGAAGAAGTAACAAACATATAAACACACACACTCACAAACTTTCGCCTTTATAATATTAGTGTGATCATCACCGCTGTATTCCTCGAAGCTATAAGCAGAATAGTGTAACTGCATTAAATTTCACCTGTAAAACGCGAAAAAAAAAAATCAGCTCTTCCCTACTTTTTGACTAGTTATGTGAACATAAATGCAAGGAACAGCTGATTTTTTTTTCGCGATTTCAGATTTAGTCCCATAGTAAAAGTTGTTCATAATGATGAGTACAATGACCCCTTAAAAGGATGCCCATGAATTTAATTTCACCCTGTATAAATGACATCCTAACCTGGAACTAAGTAACGCGTTTGACACAGTACTCCTATTTCATAAAGTAAAGTAAAGTAAAAGTTTATTGACAGTATAAAAGAACAAACCTTACACACAAATCCCAACAATCCTGTGATTTGTGGATACTAGTACAAAAAAAAAAATATATAATAACGTATGTCTAATAAATACCTGTGTATATGCGGTTGTTTGGGCTTAATTCACACTGACCTCCGTACTAGTAAAAACTGTATCACGGCAGGTCAGTCTTCCTCGTTCACAAACACACACACTTCCACACAATTAAAGATAATTTGCATTAGACTACTAAATAAATCACTGAACAATGAGTATGGCTATAAGAATACAGGTGAAACTTAGTGGGTACTTTTTATCATTCGATGATTTGATGACAATAATCACGAGGGTAATTATAAAATATTAAAAGTATATGCAAAACTTTCAGACAAAAAAAAAAAAGTTTGGATCTTATGAGTTCTGGTTATGAACTTATAACAACAAAATATCAAGATAAAAAAATAAAATTTGTGTCACTAATAACTAACAAAAAAAAAAATAATAATAATAAAAAGGAGATTATAAACATAAGGATGAACTGATTATTTATGTGAAATGTAGGTTACTGAATGCGTGTGTAGATGAGTAGAATATGAAATAGTTTGAAATAATGTATGTATAAAATAGTGTATGTATTTTTGTAGATCTATTTATGATATGGATATTAATAGTTTTTCTGTGTTATTATAGTTTATTTCGATGAGATATTGATTTAAAGTTTTTTTGCAAACAGAGAGAGTCGAATCGCGTAAATTGATAGATTTCGATAACTGGTTATATAAATGAGGCCCCAGATGGTCAAAAAATTTATCTGAAAAGGCCGTCTTACGTTTAGGTATGGGGTACACCAGATCTTTTCTACGTCTTGTAGCGAAATTAGGTATCGGTAACTTGCAGTGCTGAAGTAATATAACATTATTTATAAATATTTGTCTTACTGTGAGCAAACGTAAATTCTTATATAATAGATGCGTTGGATATCTAAATTTCTTGAAGCTCATTACTTTTAAAATTACTCGCTGAGCTCTTTCGAGTCTTAACATCGTGGTTTTTGATGCGCCTCCCCAAACAGTGATGCAATATGATAAAACTGATTGACATAAAGAAAAATAAATAGTTCTAAGTAGTTTGAGGTCACAAATATTGCGAATATTTTTAAATACATGGATCATTTTCCTAGCCCGAGTTATTACGGCACCGATATGTTCCCCCCAATTAAGGTTTTGGTCCACTATCAAACCCAGATATCTTATAGAGGATCCTTTTGTGAGACTATAGCAGGAACATGCTGCAGCACTTTTGCAAGTATGCAACTTTATTTGCAAGTTATTTGGTGGTTGCGTATTATTCCTAATGCTGAAGGTTAAATATTTTGTTTTCTGTGCATTCAATGTGAGAAGGTTGTGATCAAGCCAAGACGTAACTAAAGCAAATCCTTCATTAGCCACGCTGAACACTTCAGTCCACGTGCGCCCATGAAACAAAAGTGCCGTGTCGTCAGCATAGGAGATAATTTGTCCTTGTTTCAGATTGATACTGCTCAAGTCATTAATATAAGCGAGGAATAATGTAGGGCCCAAAATACTGCCCTGTGGCACGCCGGATTGGACATTTTCCTGTAGACTGGTGTAGCCATCAATCCTAACACATTGAGTTCTGTTTGACATGTAGTCTTTTACAAGATCCAATGCAATACCGCGGATCCCAAGGCGTTCAAGCTTATTGAGGAGTATGGGAACAGAAACTGTGTCGAACGCCTTTGCCAAGTCCAGGAAAATTCCTAGGGTCTTATCTCCTTTATCCAAAGCATCGACGGTAAATGATATGAGCTTGTGTACGGCATGAGCAGTTGATTTCTTCTCTCTAAACCCAAATTGGCTTTCTGAGAGAAGCTGATTGGTTTCAAAGAATTTTTTAAATCTAGTGTTCATAATCCGTTCAATAACTTTAGAGAGGGATGGCAGTAATGAGATTGGTCTATAATTTGAGACACAGTCTCTGTCCCCAGATTTGTGAATGGGAATAATGACCGACTGTTTCAGAGCGTTGGGAAAGACGCCTTTGGCAAAACTCAAATTACAGATCCTAGCAATAGGTATGGCGAGAGTGTCGACAGCCAGTTTGAGTAAAGTGGAGGGAATTTCATCCCAACCACTGGAATTAGAAGATTTTAAATTCAATATGGTACTTTTAATTTCTCTTTCATCTGTAGGTAGTAGGACGAATGACTTCAGCGAGGAACTGTTTGAGTTTGATATTCTAGCTAGTTCCATTTCATTCTTTTGTGTTCTTATTTGGATACTTTGAGCCAGTTGGCTACCCACGTCAGCAAAATAGTGATTTATGTAGTTTACGGACTCTTGTGGGTTCCTTTTAATTAAAAGAAGGTCATCATAATTATTAGGGTTAGTATTGTAGTGACATATTTCTTTGATAATGGACCATTGTTTATTTAAATTATTTTTGTGGAGATTTATTTGTGATCTAAAATACCTATTCTTTAAGTTCTTTAATAGTTTTTTACATGTATTACGATACCTTTTGTAAGTTATTTGAAGTGTTACATTGTTCATGTCAAATCGTAGGACCTTGTGTTGAGTCGTGCAGAGGAGGGTTTGATTTTTATTACTTAGAAAACTTACTGTCACTAAACACTGTGAAAAACGAAATACATCGCCTTCTCGAAAACTGAAAATACTCTCCTGCTCTTTGTCAACCTGCAAACTGCAGTTGCTGCCCGATTGATATGTGACCGTCACTTGTCTCGAAGTTTTCCTTCTGACCACATATCGCCGCTTTGGCTGGCAGAGCTAGGAACCTAATTTTCATAATGAAGAATCTTCGTAACTGCCTGCCTTCAGATCTCTTAAGAAAGGTATAACTTGCAACCGGCAAGATTTTTTTTCAGTGAGGTGAATTTTCTTCTCCACATTATGCTATTCACAGACGTTTTTATCGAGAAGCAGCTCGTCTCGGAATATTCGTTTCAGTATTTTTTACTAAACTGTTTTTAACTAACACGGTTCTGGTGAGACCGTGCTAAAGCGTTGTGATTCCACGCAACTGGTGTCTTGAATTAAACGGGCGAACAATACGCGAATTGGCGATAATAGAATGAGATGGTGACAAAAAAACAAAAATTATAGACAACATCAATATTTATTTTCTAATTCCAAAGTAAAAAATATTTATCACATTATTATCTCCACAAATATCATGCATTCAATACATTTATAGATTTCCCTGGCATTCTATACACACGACCAAATAAACTCCCGGACTCCTAAATCGATCCATCCTGCACTTTTTGTTTATAAGTCTATGACGTCGTGAATTCAAATGCAAAAGCATAATCAGCCTATAATGTTCTCACTGCTGGGACACAGGCCTCCTCTCAGTGAGAGGGAGTGGGCCGTAATCGACCACGCAGGCCCAGTGCGGGTTGGTAGATGTCACATGTCTTCGAATTTTTGGACATGCCGGTTTCCTCAAAATGTTTTCCTTCACCGTTTTGAGAGCAGTGATACTGACATTATTTGAACAAAATGAAGCGCCTGCCTGGGTTCGAACGCACAACCTATATGTCGTAAGTCGGGGCCGTTACCACTGGGGCCACCACTGCTCGGAACAATGGCGACACCACAATGATGGCCAGCCCGTCGGCATCAAAAATACATATGAACTTTTTTAACTTATCATTATTTTGATGTTTTAGGTCTTTTACCTCACATGGAATTGCACGGTGGCTCGATTTTCGAGTCCGGGAGTGTATTATATTTTGCTCATTTGTGTCGAAATTGGTGAGTAGGCCAATTTTAAATCATAACATAACAATAATAATGACCCATTGCTGGGCCTCCTCTGGGTGAGAGGGGTTTTAAACCATCTAACTAAATATTTTATTAAGGGCTGATTTTTCAATCATATGATAACTGTATTAGAGGAATAATTTTGAAATTTTGACAGTTGTTTCATACAAAAACTGTCAAACGTCAATTTTATTTCTCGAATAAAAGTTATCTGGCGATAGAAAAATCGGCCCTAAGCGTATTAAGTATAATGTCATTTTGGCGCTAAGTAGATTTTCTGTCCGACTTATATATTAAAACATTTATAACATAACATCACGCCTTCATTCCCCGAACTGGTAGGCAAATGTGTATAGTACACCTATATTTCGCCAGTTATGTTTTAGTCCCATGTAATGGGGGGCAAGCATATTGCCTTAAATCGGGCACGGTTCTAGAGTTGTTTAGAATGAGGATTGAAGATTTTATATGGAACCTGGCATATTTTTTTTTTAACTTGCGTACGTCTTGTTGCATAGATGTTCGAAACTTTAAACATTCTGTGTAATTATTTTAAACATCTATGCAACAAGATGTAAGCAAATTAAAAAAATATGGTTGTCACGTGATAAAATTTGAACGTTAAATATCTCGGAAACGTGACGCTTTAGGGGCAGTCTCTACGAGCGAGAGAATTGCGGCGATAGTCTCGCCGTGCCATCAAATTTTCCATCAAGTGCCATAAATATCGCCGTGTGGAGGCACGTTCTAACTTTCTAAGAGTGTATAGAAATACGTGGCACGACGATAACGTCGGTTCAAAGGTAAAACACACTAAGTGACATTTTGCCCCAAAATGAGATTTTACTGCTTTTGCTTCTATACTGAGAAAATCTAAGCAAAAGTAGTAAAATCTCATTTTGGGTCAAAATGTCACTTAGTGTGTTTTACCTTTGAACCGACGATAATATCGCCGCGATTCTCTCGCTTGTGGAGACGGCCCCTTACGGTTTGGTCTCCGTCTTATTATGTTATCTGTTTGCATTGATGTCAGCTATCGATTTATATAGCTTTCATGCGTACCCGCCATTTTGAAAAAAAAAAGAAGATGGCGGACAGTTGGTATGCCACAGACGTTCAAAGCCCTTTCTAATGGAATAACACAAAATACCACAAAGGAGCAATATACAGTATAATTTATATGTTTCTATCTATCACATTGAATTCCCTTCATTATAACATTTCATTTATTTATATCATTATCTAAACAACATCGAAAGCGGAAATGTCGTGCAAACTTGCTTTTTTCGAAGGCACTAACATGCAATTTTAAAATACATTTTTCAGTCACATAGTAAAATATTTTTTACTGCAATAAGCCGTTTTTTTTTAGAAATATATTCTATCAAGTGGATTTAAAGTCTAACCCCCTTATTCATAAAACTTATCAAACCTATTTTAGTTAAAATGGGGTTTGTCTCTTTCTTACACACAGAAATGACAATGTGACAGATAAAGACAAACGTTCTATAAACCTATTTTAGCTAAAATAGAGATAAAATAGGATTATGAATAAGGGGGTTAACATCCAAAAATCTTGGATATAGGACAGATTTTTAGTAAAATATAGACATTAAAGATGATATTACACGTGAATTTTTGAAATAGACTATAATATGTTTAAAAACAAGTGAACTTTTCAAAAAATCAAAATATTTTATTGCACATAAACCTACATTGTTCACTTATGAAACGTCAGAAGCTGGGTGCACCGTTTTAATTGGTCGTTTCCTATGAAGAAGAGCCATTTGATGAGTTTAGTCCTGTCAAATTAATCAGCGCCTGCCACTAATCCATACAAATTTAGACGTCATCAGCCTTAAACTTTCCCACTGCTGGGACACAGGCCTCCTCTCTGTGAGAGGGAATGGATATAAGGTTTTACAACAGGAATATTTTGGCGCCTGAATGGCACTGACAGGGGGGGCGTTGTTGGTAACCATTTTTGAAATCGTCACAAAAATTGTTTTGGCCACGCGCCAAAGTAACCTTTCAGCGCTGTAAGCAGGCTTTCAAATGAGTACCTACCGGGTGGTAAAATTAATATTATAGACTTATTTATACATAAAAACATTTTTACGTCATAGGGTCAGAAACTGAAAACGACTCATTGAATTTTAAAATGCATATAAAACATCTTGAACATGTGGTAACTTTGATTAATATTATAAATGCTTATTTGTACCTTTAACTCCGTAACGGCTAAAAATATAATCTGCATGTTAAATAGAGAGGTAAAATGTTCTATAAAAAATTGGCTGTCTGTAATGTCGGTTTACGGACGATAATTTTACGTGATAACGTCATAAGAAAACATTGATGAAAACGATGGAGTGGAAGAGAGATAGATGCGCTTAGGCCGATCGTGCCTCTCTATCGCTTGTTCCGCGCTTTCGCTTGCACACTCGGCTCAGGCGGAACGTGACAATGAGTCATGCTTTTTCGTGCGTGCAGCCGGCATTCATCGATTTATAAGACGTTATCACGTCAAAAAAACAAAATGGCACTGATCATCACAAAAAGTCAAGACACTGGTTAAAATAAATGCTAGGGTTATGAAAGATTTGTACTACAGTTTTATTATTGATCTTGCAACTAGCTTCTGCCCGAGACTTCTTTCGTGTGGAAGTCTTAACAGCCACATTAAAAAAAAAAAAAAACTCTTATCTCCAGACCAACCACATCGCCCGGTCCTACTATTACTTTTTGCTTAGCGTTCTTTCTGACTTTTTGAAGTGAAAACTTCTTTAAGCGCGTTGGGCATTTTTGAGAAGGGAAAAAACTATTGAATTCGCGCCAGTTACCGTAAGCGACACCGCTTCGGATGTGTTCGGTTGTCCTCGGGATATAATCGGTTTTAATGTATATCCGATATCGTCGGTCGGAAACAGTAATGGAACATTTCAAAATGGCTTGTTCTGAGTAATTAAGGTTTAAAGTTTTTTAATATTCAAATGCTATTTTATTTTTTCTAGAGACCATTTTGTATTTTTTTTTATTGAATAATATGCAGATTATAGCCAAGTTTATTGTGTATTACTTTGGATAAAATATTCAATTCCCTACCATTCTACATAATCATCTCAAAACACGTGATTTTGGCAATGTTCCGGTAATGAATCCGACCGACGATATGTCAGTGAGTTATGGCAAAGTATTCTGTTTGTGTTTTGTTTTCACTTCTGCGGCACTCCTGGAGCGCCATTGTTTTTTTCGGTTCCTAAGGGTCGTAGCGTGATGTTAAAAAACCTATAACCTTCCTCAAGAATTGGACTATCATAAAATTATTTTTTTTTCAAATCCAACTGGTATTTCCAGATATTAGCGCTTTCAAACAAACTATTCAGCTTTATTATATTACTTGTATAGATATTTTGTTTTCATCCAAGAGCATTTTCAGTTTTTGCCCCAAACGCATCCATAAGTTAAAATTAAAATATCACTAACACTAAGTACTAATTTAACCTTTTAACCGCCCGACTTTATATCAGTTGTCGTGCCCAAAGAAACGAAGAAGAAAAAAAAAGAGAAATAAATAACGATTATAAACGAGCTGTGGTATTTGGTCGTATATATACGACCCGGGCAGAATGGACACGAAAATATTTGTCGGATTTATCCTGCGTAAGCGGTTAAAAGTTTAATAATATTAAAATAATATAATATCGTAAATCACAATTAAGTCTTCTTAGTTTCTTTATTTTCTTCTTTCGATTCGATTTGTTGGAACTCTTTCAGAAGAGCATCTTCTTCGTAGTACGAAGCAGAATCTAAAAAAAGAATTTTGTTTATTAAATCAGACAGACGGTAAACTCCACGACATGATATCAGTATCAAAGCGAAAGGAGGCGCATAAGGGAGGGCGCCCACGAGCAACTTATTTCCTAAGCAACTTTCTTGTCTCTGTCGTTGTCTCCTCGCTGAGATTTGGACGATGCGCACAGGGGAGCGACAGACAACTGGATAGCCGTCAACTTTTTTGTCACCGTGCGCGCATTTGCATTGCAACCAATAGACGGGTGACAGGTGCGTCCAAACCCGCGGACAACAAAAGTCACCCAGCTGTCGCGTCGCTACATGCACTTTCATACAAACCCGTAGACTTTATGTGAGAGACAAATGAGATTAGTTGCGGAGACAAAAGTTGCTCACTAGGAGGTTGTCGTCTGCTTAATCAGACTTGCCTATGGATGACTCAATAAATTAATGTCTCTAGCCAGGGCTTAAAAAACTTAAAAACAAAGCGACTGCGGATAAGGGCACTCCCTGTGGGGTCGGCTTAGGGCGTCGCTAGGAGAGGGCAGCAAGGGACAGACTGGATCGGGATTATAGTTTAGCCTAAACCGATTTTACAGCATTTTATATCAACCATGTGGGGTCACGTTATGCAGCAAAACCGACCAGTCAAAACTACACGGACATGATTTTAGTTTACGTACCTTCTCTTTCCAACTTGACCTTCCCAATAAATGCTTTGTCGTCGTCTTCTTCAGTCTTTATCTCCGAACGAAACTTACTCTGAAAACAAAAGGAAAATACTACGTAGAATATAAGTTACACAAATATTGTTGGGCCAAAAACTCGCTGGAATGTGTAAATTTTATACCAATATTGGGGTTTATTTAGAAAAGATGATTAAAGTTAGGTGACGATTAATTAATGTCAAAAATGTATGGTTAAACACATAACTAGCAACATTTATGAATAAAGTGGTTGATGTTCTAATTTAATGTAATTACCTATATCTGAAAAATAAATAATGCAATAAAATAGGGGAGCGGGACCGCGCATATTGTGTACTCCCTCCCACTTCTGGCTTATGTTGTTATATCTTTATCGATACAGGGATGGTCCGCGCATGATTTTATCGATATATTTTTTTTTATTTTCCTTTATTGGCCAACCAACAATTGTTTACACTGTAAATAGTTAAAGTACCTAACTGTATCATAATGTAGGGTTAGTGTAACAATTTCTTACAGGTTAGCACCGCATGCCCCATAAACATATTAGGTGTGCCACAAGCACCGTACTATAAAATTTAAATTATTATCTAAGAAATTAACTAAATTTAACTAAAATTTAAAATTAGCGAATATACATGGTGTTACGAAAAGGGTAAGTATATCAATACAAATGGGTTGAAGAGTGTATCTGGTCTAGAATCTCTGTACAAAATTTCAGCTCAAAAGCAGTAACTTTGAAAATGCTTAATATTTTTTTTTTATTTCGAAAGTTTATTAAATTGAAATCATAACAAAGGTGTCACCGCACTACGAGGGTCATTATCCATTATCTGTAGTGTGTCTGTGCGCCTAGTACACGCACATCACGCCGCCGCGCGCCAGTGCAGCGCAGTGATGTCGAAATAAAAAAATATTAAGCATTTTCAAAGTGAATGCTTTTTAGCTGTTTTGTACAGAGATTAGAGATTATTGACGTACAGCCACTGCTTACAGCTAGAAACATTATTTACTTAGTTAGGGAGAATAATACAGGGCCAAATTACATTAGCTAACAAAACCCCGCAGATGTGGGTATTGAAATCTTAATACGATACTGTATTGTTTCTTTCAAGTTATTTTAGTTATTTTTGGGCCAACATAACAGGTTATCTTACGAAAACGAACACATGTAAAAAATCGCAGTTGAGTTAAATATTATGAGTACAGTCACGAGCATAAGTATGTATACACTTGGCTTTATTTAAAGGCGATTTTCTCCTTTACTTATGAATGGAATCTTATGTTATTACGAACATAGTATTTTCGAACCCATACGTTTATATAAAGTGTTGTATTTCAACGTTGCGTTCGTTATTTCACGAAAAAATCGCAATTGAAACTGGCCAAGTGTTGACATATTAGTGCTCGTGACTGTACACTTATCTAATTTCTGCATGCCTACTTTCTAAGTAATAATCCTAACTAATATTGTAAATGAGAAAGTAAGTTTGTTTGTTTGTTACCTTATTACGCCTAAGCAATAAATACTTTTTCTTTCTTTCTTTCTTTAAACCACTGAACCGATCATCCTGAAATGTTGCATATACGTTGTCAGGTGTACAGAAACGGACATAGAGTACCTTTCATCCCGAAAAAAGTGCTGTTCCCGAAGAAAACAACAATAACGTTATTATGATAATAGATGGCGCCACGTGTCTTTCGAAACTTATGCGGGACTGCGGGTGAAACCGCGGGGCGCTGCTAGTTTATAATATAAATACACTTACTTTGATAAAGTCGGGTAATCCGTCTTGCAGATGGTACCAACTCAGGATAAACACCAACGAAACGAAGAATAAGTTTGTGCAGATACCTGAAACAAAAAACATTCATTCAATTCATTCACAGTTCACTCGGACATAGGACTTAACACTTTTTTATTTGTTTTTAGAGTTCCGTACCTTAAAAGGAAAAACGGATCCCTAATAAAATTAGTTCGTTGTCCGTCTGTCAAGACCCTTTTTCTCAGGAACGCGTGGAGTTATCAAGTTGAAATTAATATCAAGTACTCAGGGCTGCAATCCTTTGTAGCAGTGACAAAATCAAGCTTCTAAGTCAACGCAATCAAAAGATACGGGCGTTTATGTTCCGGAATCAAAACGTTCAAAGTTCCTTGCATGAGTTGTACTTTAAACTTTCAGAGTGATTATTTCAAACATCTAAACAACAAGATGTACGAAAGTTAAAAAAATATGGATGTCACGTGATCTACTTTTTTTAATTAAAATCGTTTACTTTTCCATGTTTGAAAATATGTGAGCACCATGTATCTATCAGATAGTTAATTTATATGTCATGGTTTCGTTTTTAATTCTTTTACCTATTGTGGTATAGTAATTTTATTTTAGGTGCATCGTCCTCACATATTATTATGTAATGAATGTATCTATGCCAAATATTGTAAAACATTTTAAAAGAGTAACGGTGGAGTTTGTTGTCCATTCTTCTTCATACGAAAACTACCTTTCGGAAGGGGCGACTAGAATCAATTCTATTTTAATGTAATTTTTGACGTTGAAAAGTGCCTTTTATGTGCCTATTTGAAATAAATGCTTTGACTTTGACAACTTTGAACGTTAATATCGTATCGTTACTAGGTATGCCAGGCTCCCTAAAAAAAATCTTCAATCTCGTTTCGATATTCAAATAATATCTAATCAAAGCATTCAGAAGTAGCACTACAAGTTGGCGTCCACGGATACGCTTTCTGATTCGTTTACATTTTCATCACATTCTTTTGTAACCGACTCATCATCTGCCCAGCCTTGTCCCAACTATATTGGGGTCGGCTTCCAGTCTAACCGTATGCAGCTCAATAGCAGTATATTACATGGAGCCACTGTCTGTCTGACCTCCACAACCCAGCTACTGGGTAATACGATAATATCCCTTGAAAAAACTAGTTGTCAGACTTTTGGGCTTCTGCCGACCCCTGACGACAGTATATCTACGAATGACAGCCGGGACCAACGGCTTAACATGCTTTCCGAGGCACAGATGAGTCTTGGTATGTAAACATGGTTACCCATCCACGGATCAACCGCAGCAAACGTAGCTAAACCTGATCGATGGAACCGTGCGGCTAAATGATAAATAATTTATTTTCTGTAAGTAGGTTTGTACAAAGACAAACACTTTTACACGTCAATCATATTTTTTTTAAGCTAGGTCAGGTCGGCGTTTCCTATCCGACTACTCTGAGAAGAAAGGCCGAAACAAACTCAGAGGTCACAGTCTCTTCTTTTAAAGTCCAGACAAAATCTTGGTCAGATCATGTGAAGACCATGTAGATTGGTGTCTGAAATGGTCTTTTGAGGATAGAACGACACAGATTGAGCGGACCTGTCCAGTCAGTGCACGCATTTGTCAAAAATCGTGCAGCTCAACTCAGAACATGAGGAGCTCAACGATTTGACGAACAATATACCTACCAAAGAAAGGACATTCGGGTAGGCCGCGTAAATTACTGCTGCTGTTGTTACTTAGCCACAAGCCCCTCTTGGGAACAGACTAATCTCGGTAAACTCACCAAATACGGCAGATATCTTGGGCCAGTTGTACATGAGGTACCGTAGACCGGTGAAGTGCGCTTGTATGTGCAGTTCACTGGAGTATACCTCGGCGAAACGTGATTGGAGTTCTACGTACGCGTCTGTTGCTGGTTTTTCCTGAAAATGTTATGAAATTAACATATTTTTACATAACAAGCCTGTATGCCGCTACAAGGTTTGCAGAGGTGTAAAGTCACAGATATAGATATACCTAGATAACGCAAGTATCACGAACTGTATGAAAACTGAGCATGCCACTTTTTGACTACCTACTCGTACTATGACGTCACAAGCTCGCGCTCTCTCGCTCACGCTCACCCAGCCAGCAGTACGCAGGACTGAGCGCGAAAGTGGCGGCTTATGATTTTCGATCGTAAACTGGTGCGATTTTTGGCACGCGAAGTAGGTGCTCTTACGTTATCTAGGTGTATCTATATCTGTGTGTAAAGTACACCCTTTCATGTACAAGTTCCGTGTAATAGGGAGCGAAGCTATTAGGTACCGTCAACCGGTCAGAAATCCACTTCGGACTGCTACTTAGAAATTTCTGACAGAAAAACCCCAATGACAGCACGACCTGGGGATCGAACCTAAACTAAAGTTCCTTCAGAATTAAGTTTCTAAATTGGAAACTCAGTTCGTTCAGCATTTTAGTTTCCAACTACCTGCGCCCCGCGGTTTCACCCACATAAGTGAATCCCATGAGAATATCGGGATAAAAAGTAGCCCATATGTTAATCCAGGGTTTCAGCTACCTCCATACAAAATTTTATTAAAATTGGTCCAGCCGTTTGAGCGTGAAGAAGTAACAAACATAAACACACGCACTCACAAACTTTCGCCTTTATAATATTAGTGTGATTAATGTGCTTCCGGAAAGTATATTTAATGCCTTACACATTAAGTTTAGTTTGATCTGCAACCTTAATACTTTAATGACATTTTCTTCATTCTCACCTTCATTCTAAAATCAACTTAATTCACTGTCAGTAAAGTTGACATTGAATTGGAAATAGCATGTATTGTAACAAAGATTTGAATAGACTATACTTCGTTCTAATCTAACCATGGTTTTTGAGTGACCATTTGTTTCGAAAAAGATCCTACACTTTTTTGGTTGCAATGGAATTTGAACTTTGTCAAGTGTGTCATTGAGTTTATTGTTCCAAAACTTGATAATTCTCTAAGACCTTGAATTCAACTATAAGTTTCAGAGAAAGATGGTTTCTTACCGGATCATCTTCGAAGTCACTGAAGAGTTCCACCCAGAGCTGTTGTTTCTCCTCGTCCACTCCGCCGAGGTACATCGCCGAATATACGAATGTTCTCATTATATGATGCAGCAAAGATCTGGGAATCAATAGTAGTGATTAATGTCTTCGTATGATGATGTAAATGGCCTGAACAGCCGGTTGCTTCAAGCATGAAAATATATTTCTTCATTGGAACAGTATCTTCTATACATTTTATAAATATTAATGTCGCTTTTCTTGTCGCTGTGTGACCGCGATCTTCTAAACTTGGTTTTCGCCATCATTTAGAGAATTTATTCCGGAAAGTTTATAGGTACAGACGCCACCACATCAAACTACTACAATCTGTCAAATTTCTTTAATAGATTTTCAACTGTATCGCTAGAGTATAAGGTTCAAAGTTGATTGGGAAAATTTGACAGTTTCGGGTAGCTTGATGTGCTGGCGTCTGTATCTAGTAAGGTAATATTTTGTTAAGGTGAGCTTTGTAGGCTTATTCGCAAACCTTTAAAAAAGTTTGTCTATGGGAGAAAATGCGTAGGACTTGGTACAGAGGAAAATATTCCTCAAGATAGTAAATATTCTTCGAGTTTTAGAAAAAGTTCGGCTTTGATAAACGTCGTCTATGTCACTCATTCCTGTGTGACAGTCGCTTTCTAAACCTCGATGTATCATACATATTTTTGCGCCCGAGTACTGTACATTTTATAACTTGTGCAACAAGGATCTTTTGGCGCCTAAAATGACATTGACAGGGTGGCGTTGTTGGCAAAAATTTGAGAAATTGTCACAGAAATTATATTGAAAAATCAAAATGGCGGCGTTAGTTTCGACTTTGGCCACGCGCCAAAAGATCCTTGTGTACATTATAAGAATGCGTACCTGTATCTGATCATAGCTGACCTGCATGATGAGGAGACTAAGAAACCGCCTTTGGCGCGCATTTGAACGCAAACCATGAACATACCTGCAATATAACACCAGACATTAAAAAAAAAAACACTCATTATTCTATGACTAATGAAATACGCGATTCATGGCGTATTTTCAGAATTTCAAAGACCAGGCAAAACACATGCAGTTGTTAATTTTAGACCTTATTACAATACCAATATTCAACAAGGTACCTATAGTAAGCGCCACGAAAGATGAGACTTGACGCACCACGTGGTTTGACTTGCGCAGTACACGATTTTAGGTCTCTTTAGCGGTATGAGGGCTGAGCGCGGGACGGGACCGGACGTCATAGGGGCAGCGGAAAGAGCGCGGGAGGCGGGGTGGTTATAGCAATGTGTCGCATTTTGGCTGATGTGTGTCGGCCTTCTAATGTGTTAGACGTCTTTCATGGTCAAAGCTTGCCCGTTTTGTCTGAAGACCCTCATATTTTACATACCAAACTCAGCAACGTCGCAAAACTGCCTTGTCTTTTGGGCACATTACCAGTCGAAAGCGATGTGGAGGAATTTTTCGACGCTATATTAAGATTATTTTATGTCTTTTTTTTTGTTTTTACTACCTAGCTGTCCCGGTGAACTTCGTGCCGCCTCAGAATCAATAAATATTCTTTTTTTCGTGAATTTTTCCATGTTTTAATAGTTATTATGCTGTTCGGGGAGAACACAAATCCAACAAATCAAAGATCATAAAAATCGGTCCAGCCATTCTTGAGTTATAAATGTTGTAACTAACCCGAATTTGTTTATAGATTTACCCCCTTATTCATGAAACTTGTCAAACCTATTTTAGTTAAAATGGGGTTTGTCTCTTTCTTACACACAGAAATGACAACGTGACAGATAAAGACAAACGTTCTATAAACCTATTTTAGCTAAAATAGAGATAAAATAGGATTATGAATAACAGGGTTAATGTGTAAATAAAAATAGTAGTTAGTAATATAGTAAGTTCGGTAGAAGAAAAATATTAGTTGAAAAATACTTAAAAAAAAACTCAAGAAAAGTAAACTACAGTAGGAAAGTCTTCATAATAATTATTAATATATAAACATAATATAATCAGCCTATAACGTTCCCACTGCTGGGACACGGGCCTCCTCTCGGTGAGAGGAAGCGGGCCGTAATCAACCACGCGGGCCCAGTGCGGGTTGGTAGATGTCACATGTCTTCGAATTTTTGATTCTAGGACATGCCGGTTTCCTCGCGATGATTTCCTTCACCGTTTTGAGAGCAGTGGTGATGAAATTATTCACTCAAAGTAAAGCGCCTGCCTGCCACGACCTCCTACTCGTAAGTCAGGATCCCATTGGGCCACCACTGCTCTAATATTATTGTTACTAGATCATAAACAATAACATAGAGTCGATCATGCCACTATGTTATTCAATAAATTATTGGACGCCACACAGAATTACCCTTTAACCATAGCTAATAGAAATCTGTTAGATAAGTCAAAGATGAACGTTTTTATCTATGCATGATTGAATTATGTTGACCCCCTGACCTTTGAAAAGGTGATTGCTCTCTTCATGGACTTACGTTAGTTATAGTGTTGGATATTTCCACAAGCACATATTATCAACAAGTATATTATTACTAACTTCTGCCCGCGACTTCGTCGGCGTGAAATTTCTTATCCCTCCGACCCACCGCGTCGCATCGCATCGCCTGCCCGCGCTATTACTTCGTTTTTCGCTTAGGGCAGGCGCACGTCTGGCGACGCGCAGCATAGCGCAGTCGTCACTGCGAAACAAATATCGACCTTGCACCAGTTAAATAAAGTTGAAAATAAATTAAATTAACATTCATTAGCTCGAGAGCGCGTCTAAGCGGAAAGAAGCGCGCGTCACAGGTTATTTATTTTCAACTTTATTTTTAGTCATGCAACGTTGATATTTGTTTGGCAGTGACAACCGCGCGGCGCTGTGCCTCGCCAGATGTGCGCCGGCCCTTAGCGTTCTTTCTGGTTTTTTTTTTGTTTTTGCTCGACTCCTAAGGGTTCTAAGGTGATGTTAAATACCCTACAGCTTTCCTCAATAATTGGGCTATCAAATGCTAAAAAAAATTTTTTAATCCATCTGGTTGTTCCAGAGAACAGCGTGTTCAAACCAAAATACAAACAAACTCTTCAGCTTTATTATTAGTATATAGATTTTTAACACTTATTTGATGAATTTGGACATTTTTTAATTTCAAAATATTATTATTACAGTTCGGCCGTCGAGGGAATGCGTTCCTGACACTTGTCAGTGCGACAACTCTAGTGGCTAATAAAGATCAAATTCGCAAAACACATATTAGTTTGTATGAAACTGACAGGTGTCAAGAACGCATTCTCTTGTCAATCGCACTGTCAGTAATTGTTATACAATTACTCTGCAATAGCCACCACAACTCTCGATATTTTTACCACAGCATGAGCCCTACAGATAGTGCACCTAATTATAAGATAAGAAGAATAAGATAGCACTTTCTTTAATTATTTGGGTATTATGTTGGTCTAAGGGCTGGTTTCTCCAACGCCAGATAATTTTATCGGAGGAATAATTTTGAATTTTTGACAGTTCTTCCATATAAAAACTGCCAGATGTCAATTTTATTCCACAAATAAAAAATTATCTATCGATTGAAAATTAAGCCCTAAAAAGCGAAAATATTCTGGCAATGCAGTGCTAAATTTGCTTGTTTTCCAATTAACTTTGAGGAAGACTGTTGCTTTGGATTCAGCATTTGAATTTAGACCATTATAGGTAGAGGATAAAAGTTGTATAAAACTGGAAGATATTGATATGTATTTGCTCATACTGAAAGCTGACTTTGGTCTGCAGATTATTTTATAACTCAACCACTTAGTCTTCTAAAGTTGCATCCACACGAATTTACTTTTTGTAGAGCAACATTTGCAAGTGTTAATGGTCAACAAAGGTTAACAAAAAGTTATTTAATAAATTTACTAAAAGTTATAGAACGCTACTTAGTGTTATCACGTTACAAGGCGTGGATGCATCTTAAGTAAATAAAACTGAGTATGATAGAGTGTACCCACCTAAGTCCTTATTGACCTGAGATTCGGGCATTTCAAGTGCAAGTTTGATCCTGTACGGCTGCTTAGGCATTAGAATGTTGCTGGCTCTCGTCAGCTGCACATAAGCATACGGGTATGAGCATATTCCTGCCTTGTCTTCGCAGGGCCTGAAAAAAAATTAAGATTTGGTTAAAAACTAGGAAAAAAATATTTTTAACTTTTTATTTTATTAGGTAATAAAGTACTGAAGCATTTTATTATTCTACTTTGGGTGCAGTAAAATGAAAAAAATAATATATCCATTGCTTAACTTCAATAAACTATGCCATGTTTTTTGTAGAAAACTGCAAAATAATAATGTGAAAAATTGTATAATATTATGTGAATTAGGCCCATAACCAATGGCAGAAATATCCAGGCAAGTGTATTATCACTAAGGAGGTATCTTAATATTTAAAAAAAAAACTTACTTGAACTGGAAATGCACGGGCCGCACATGAGTAACATTGGGCATATAAATATTATAGAAGCCCACATACATAAAAATTGATAACCACAGTATAACAGTTATGAATAAAGTCACTATAGCGACCCTATACATCAATTCCTTTACACTTGTAAAACTTTCATCAGTTTTCTTCTTATATCCCAAGTATTGGTTCACAAGGAAAGCCTCAATAGGTTTCCGAACATACTCCCTCACTACTAAGAAAGGATTCAAATAACGCAATATACTTTTTTCGAACATTTTTTAATTGTGCCAAAGAAATCGATCAGTGCTTAATCGTGGGTAGATAAAAGTGTAATAATGATAGTGCATATCGCTAGTACAAGGGTTAAGTCTGCTTTGTTGATAGAAGCGTGATAGATGACGCAGTGCACCACGGACGCGAGATTAATAGATAAGCGAGGAGGTCAGTAAAATGTAATGTTTTTTTTTTGTTATTGTTGATAGCGCGGAGACAAAATTGAAGTTTAATAATGACAGACAGATACAACCCTCTTTTGAAATTTGACACTTCTGGAGGGGAAACTTCACTTCGGGATCGGGCTCCCATTTCGGAAAAAAATAAATTCCCCTCTGTTTGTTCCTAAATGTTCAAAAAAAGTACTGTGACAAGGAAGGTTCAAAGGGTAATATCACTGACGTATAAAATATATTAATATTCCCAAAACGCACGGCAAAAAAATATTCAGGCAACACTTAAATATGACTGTCAAATTGAATGGACTCTAATTTCGTTATATTGAAAACTGTTGTTCAAGACTCGGAGAAGTCTGAAAAAGCGATATTTGACTTCTACAATAAGATTTCTGATTGTGTGAGACGGTAACTTTTAGGGAATAAATTGTTAATAATAATATCAGTTTTTTTTTATACAACCAAGTGGTTTGTTTTTTCAATAATCAAAACGGAACGCAACTGTAAAATGTCAAATTGTCAAAGCATGACAGCACATCCCGTTCCAGTTCTTTCCTTTCTTGGGAATAGTTGCATGGAAAAGAAACAGAAAGATAATTTACCAACAAATAAAAGCGAGAGAGCAGAGAGAATAAAATATAAATCTTGAAACCTAGTTCACTGTCAGCAAAGAGTACAATAAGTATGACTGTCAGTCTGACATCAAAAACAACAAAATGGTTCGCTGAAAATTATGTCAAATACCAAAGATCGCCAACTAATGTAGAATTTTGGTGCTATTTGAAAAATCCATAAAATGATAATGATACGCTTACTAAATTCTAAAGTGCCGCAACTGCACACACAAAAAAGATTCAAAACATATACCACAACCTTAGTCCAAAAACCAAATGTTGCTGCTGCTGCTTATCAGCCTAAAAACGTAGAAAAAGAGAAATATGAAAACTGGGAGAAGTTTAATCTTTTTACAGCTGCGACCGTTACTCCAAAGCCTAGTTTTAGCATGGTGCTACCTCCTCCTAATGTCACAGGGAATCTTCATTTAGGTTAGTTTAGTTTATATTATAATGACCTTTTTTTTATTTATTTTATTTTTATAAATAAAAAGACACCAGCCCGTATTACCTATTAAATAAAACTTGAAAGTCCGAAGGCACCAACAGTTTCATGAGTTCACCATGTAGATTGCTGTAGCCCATATCCTGGTTGATGCCATAGAAACTAGTCTGAATTGGGTTTTGCTCAACTTCTAGCGGTAATGCTTAGTCTCCATGAAATCTGTGCCATTCCCTCTTGTGAGCTTGTAGCACTAAAAGAATGTCTACAAAAATAAAAATAAAAAACAAAAGATGACAATACTTAGGCACATTCTCTGGTACTTCTTTTGAACTCAGACAAAACACCTCAAATTCACCCATTTCTTTATAATTCATACAATAAAATGTATAGTTAAACAAGCTATTTGGGGTATACAGTCCCCTAAATTGCAACTACTTTTTAAACAATGCTGTGAGTGTGCTGAGTAAAAAAAGAGAGAGAAAGGTAACCTAGATACTGCGATGGGACTTTTAAAAGACTATCTTTTGCATAGGGTCTTCATATCTACAATATAGGACTACATAGTATAGGAGTTGTATGCACAACTCCTATATTAAGGCGGGCCTTTTAAAAGTCACCTTTTCCTTGCTTTCCTGGAAAAATAGTTTCAGTAACATCTGTGTCAAGGCAAACAGAATAATTTTTTTTAAAACACAATAATCTTCGACAGTACTAGTAATTAACAACATACCAAACTGAACATACAGTACTTCTTCAAGATCTCTCCATACTTCGGAAAGCATGTTAAGCTGTTGGTCCCTTCTGTCATTCTTAGATCTTTGACATTGTTACCGGTAAGAATGTGACAACCAGTCTTACCAAGGGGTATCGTGTTACCCAGAAACTGGGTTGTGGAGGTCAGATAGGCAGTCGCTCCATGTAAATACTGGTATTCTGCTGCATCTGGTTAGACTGGTAGCTGACCCCATATTATATTGCCTGTATACCAAATAGTTTGTTTGACTGTATGTAATTTTTTATTTTCAGGCCATGCATTAGCTTGCACAGTTCAAGATGTGATTGTAAGGCACAAGAGGTCTTTGGGCCATAATGTGCTGTGGTTACCTGGCACAGACCATGCTGGGATTGCTACACAGGTACTTACACCTTTATCCTAACTAATATTATAAACGCGTGAGTAAGTTGGTTTGTTTGTTACCTTTTCACGCCTAATCCACTGAACCAATCATCATGAAATTTTGCATACACATTTTCAGGGGTAAAGAAAAGAACATAAGGTAACTTTCATCCAGTCCATCCAGAAAAAAAATACAATTCCCAAGGAAAAGAACAATAACTTTCAATGGTCACAATTGCTTTAGGACTCTAGATGGCACTATGTATCTTTCGAATCATGATTGAAATATGACCCGACTTACTGAGTAGTATTTTAACAAAAGTACTAGACTTGCATGGATTCACAATAGTGACCTGCAATTTGCAAAAAACGTTAGTAAATAATAAAATTGAATTTCGCGCGCTACCTTGGCGCTTCCTAAGTGAAATTAGAAACTACCTAATAGTAAAGTAAAATAAATCCACCACAGAATCTACATCTGCAAAACTTTTTAAATTTAATTTTGTTATTGAAAGAAATGTGACTTCTTCCTATCTTTTTTTCTAGGGTCTGGTAGAAAGATATCTGAAATCAAAACAAGACATCACCCGCTTCTACATTGGGCGGGAAAAGTTCCTCGAAGAAATCTGGAAATGGAAGGAAAAGTATGGCGACGCCATATGCCATCAATTGAAGATCCTGGGCTGCTCCCTGGACTGGTCCCGAAAAACTTTCACTATGGACGAGAAGCACACGAAAGCTGTCAACGCAGCCTTCAAAATACTATTCAAAAAAGGTCTCATATATCGTAAGAAGGCCTTGGTCAACTGGTGCCGTCCGTTAAAATCTACAGTTTCTGATATAGAAGTCGAAAATGTCACTATAAATGGACCCAAAGAGATAATGGTCCCAGGTTATGAGAAAAACGTCGTGTTTGGATTGCTATACCATTTTACTTATATGTTGTTGGAATCTGATGAGCAGATTGTCGTGGCTACCACTATGCCGGAGACTATGTTGGGTGATACTGCAATTGCTGTACATCCCAGAGATGAAAGGTAATAAATACTTAGTTGGTGATTTATTTCGTAGCTGTTTGTTAATTTTTTTGTTTGGTTTCAAATTGGCCTGTGACCCACTTTTAAGCAACGGCCTCATTCCCTACCTTCCATCTGTCGTTATCCTGTGCTTCGTTTTTCGAATTCATAAAATGACAAATTCAAGATCGAACCGCCTGCCGATCTGCGGCGACCCCGATTCGCTGTCTCAGTCTTGTGATATGCATGCTCACAGCTCATTCAATCTATATCTATACTTACTAATAATAACGCTGAAGAGTTCGTTTGTTTGAATGCGAGAAAAAACAAATAGAGCAGTCATACCAGGCCTGGGCTTTGGCCCGCAGTGTCAGGTGCAACAGTCAAGGTGCTCGCGCAATGAAAAGAGCATACAATTCTGCCGCCAAGGATTGCAAACGGTTGTTATGGAAGGCGCGTTCCAACCATGTTGGACGAATTGGGGCCAAACTTTCGTCCTACCCTTCGGGTAGCAAGAAGTTCTGGTCCCTGTCAAAATCGGTTGAGACGAACTTTTGCCGTTCTACGCTGCCTCCTATGCTGAAGTCTGATGGAACGCTGGCTCATACCGCACAAGAGAAGGCAAATTTGTTTGCCACCATCTTCGCCGCAAATTTGCTCCTTATTACGGCCTCTAACGTACCTCACTGTGGCTCCGCAATGCCAGAGATCTCAATCCATCTCAAAGAGGTCCGTAGGGCCCTTAGCAGTCTAAATGTGAATAAAGCCAGCGGACCTGACGGAATACCCGCAAGAATCCTGAAAAGCTGTGCTCCAGAGTTGACGCGCTTGTTTCGCCTCTCTCTAAAAACCCGAGTGGTGCTGGAGTCCTGGAAGCTTGCTAATGTGCAGTTGGTGCTCAAAAAGGGTAACCGTGCCGAACCTGTCAACTATAGATCAATCGCCATACCCTCCAAACTGCGCAAAGTGATGGAAAGGGTGCTTAACAATAAGCTGCTGGCATACCTCGGAATATAATGAGCTCCTCAGTGACCACCAGTATGGCTTCCGTCGTGGTCGTTCAACTGGGGGTCTTGTGTATGTTACGCATTGCTGAGGCGAGGCCATTGAGAGACACGGCGAAGCCCTTGCTGTGTCGCTTGATATCTCAAAGGCCTTTGACAGGGTCTGGCACGCCAGTCTGTTGGGTAAGCTTCCCGCATTTGGCATCTCCGTTGACTTTTGCAACTGGATTTCCGACTTCCTGAGTGATTGATCGATCAGAGTGGTCATAGATGGCTGCTCATTGGAAAACACAGGCGTGTCTTTTCACTGCGTAAAGGAGCCAGTTCCAGTTATGTCCTACTTTCCGAGGTACATCTGTACTGGTTACCGACCGCCTACAGCTTTTGGGCATGGAGTTGACATCTGATCTCAACTTCGGCTCAACCATCGAGTCAAAAGCTCAGACCGCAGCCAAGAAGGTGGGCATCCTAAATAGGGTGAGGCGATACTTCACATCAGGACAGCTTTTAAGTCTGTCTGTACAAAGCACAGGTCCGTTTCTGTATGGAGTATTGCAGACACTTGTGGGATGGCTCAGCAAAATACCAGCTTCCTGCACTTGACTCGGTAGAACGCAGAGCTAAAAGGTTTATAGGCGACGAGACGTTGATAGTTACGCTTCACAGCCTGGCTCATCGGCGTAATGCTGCTTGCCTGTTGGTCTTCTACAGACTGTACTTCGGAGTGTGCGCAGGAGCTCCACGACCTGATCCCACCATTGCCCTTTTACCACCGGACAACCAGACGTACTGCAGCGTACCATCCGCACTTGGTTGATATCCCGACGAGTCGTATTCAGCGCTTCTCCTCCACTTTTATTATGCGCACAGCCAAAGTGTGGAACTCTCTGCCGAAATCTGTGTTCCCTCCCACATTTAACCCGTCTGCCTTCAAATCAAGAGTGAAAAGGCATCTTCTGGGTACGCGCGTTTCATCATAGACCTCATCTATCGCTTTCCATCAGGCGTGATCGGGGTCAAGAGCGGGCCTATTTAGCAATTAAAAAAAAGAACGCTAAGCGAAAACGAAGTAATAGCGGGGCAGGTGATGCGATGCGACGGGGTTGGTCCGGGGAACAAGAAATTTCACGCGGATGAAGTCGCGGGTAGAAGCTAGTATCTGATAAACATAATGGTGCTGTACTGCCTTTTGAGCCACAGTATTATATTAATTCAGCATTTTCAGTTAAAGCTTTTGTTTCTTTAATTACAGGTACACTCATCTGGTAGGTAAGAGAGCATGGCATCCCTTTAGAAATGTTGACATACCTATAATATTCGACGAGAGGGTCGACCCGAATTTCGGAACGGGCGCCGTTAAATTAACTCCAGCGCACAGCAAAACTGACTACGAAATAGCTAAACTGAACAACCTTCCTTTAATTGAAGTTATCAACGAAGATGGTATCATGAAGAATGCTGAAACTTTTACTGATATGAAACGCTATGACTGCCGGGATGCTGTGGTACAAGCCTTGGAGGTTTTGGGACTTATGAAGGAGATCAAGCCGCATCCAATGACCTTGCCAACATGCAGTCGAACGGGATACATCATTGACCATCTGCTAAAGGAACAGTGGTTCTTATCCTGCCATAAACTTAACAAGAGAGCCGCAGAGGTGGTCAAAACTCGCCAGTTGATTATTGAACCTGAAAAGTATGTCAAAAACTGGCTGGACTGGACCGAAGGCGATCGCGATTGGTGTATCTCTAGACAGCTGTGGTGGGGCCATCAGATCCCGGCCTATAAATGTACCCACAATCGCAACGTAGCGTGGGTAGCCGCGGAGAATGAAGAAGAGGCCAGAATTGATGCTGCGAAATATTTAAGAGCATTGCCAGATATGATTAAAGCTGAAAGAGATCCTGACGTTCTTGATACTTGGTTCTCTTCAGGAATATATCCGTTTGCGGCATTAGGTTGGCCTGATACTACTGAGAATAAAGACTTCGACCGATTTTATCCTCTTGATCTAATGGCCACAGGACACGATATATTGGGATTCTGGGTCCACAGAATGGTGATGCTCGGCTTAGAATTAACAGGAGAAGTGCCGTTCAAAAAGGTTCTATTACATGGAGTCGTTTGCGACGGTAGAGGCGCGAAGATGTCCAAAAGTCGAGGCAATGTTATAGATCCATTGGATGTAATCGACGGCATTAGTTTGAAGAACCTCAGAGATAAGACTAAAGAAATGTATCAAAGCGGGATTTTGAGTTTGGATGAAATGAACAAGGCATTGACGTATCATAAAGATAATTTTTCGGCTACAAAAGGGATACCTGAATGTGGAGTTGATGCGTTAAGATTCACTCTGCTCTCTCAGGATATTAAATCGCATTTCGTGAACTTTGACATCGCGATGTGCAACGCGAACAAACTCTTTGGTAACAAAATCTGGCAAAGCGTGAGATATACACAGATATCTTACGCAAAACTTGAAAAATCAAGATTACCTAAAGAGTTCGAATTGAACGAGGACGATCTCACGTACTTCGACAGATGGATCCTTAGCAGGTTGGCTGGTATGGTAGAAACAGTTAATAACGCTATGGAGAACTACGAGTTTCATTTAGCAACTAAAGCGATGAGGACTTTTATGTATAACGAGTTCTGTGACATTTACTTGGAGGCTACTAAACCAGGGATCGACAGTTCGGATTCCTCAGTGGCCTTCGCTCACGCGCATACATTATCGGCAGTTCTAAACACGTCCCTAAGGTGCCTCGCCCCTTTCATGATCTATTTGACAGAGGAACTAATTCCGAAAGTACCCACATTCTCAAACAACATCATACATAATTTTAATGACGCCGATAACAAGTATTACGACTTCCCGCAATACGAAGACTTTAGAAAGTGGAAGGATGCCAAGACTGAGAGCAAAGTCAACACATTTTTGAACACTATCTTTCTAATCAGAGAACTTAAGGGATTGTATAATATTTCGAATAAATTAAGGCCTGCGGTAGTTATTGATAGCGTTGATCAAACTTTAAATGATGATATAGAAATTAATGAACAGGTATTTTTGAATCTGTCGCGTTGCAGCCAGGTCAGATTAATAGAAGACCGAAAGAAAAATTACGTAAGGGCTGTTTTGGATAAGAACACTGAAGTAAAAGTGGAATTACTGGGTGAAGATCTTGAAGTAGCAGTATTTGCAGCGAGGACTAAACTAGAGAAGAAAATCAAAAAACTAGAAGACAGTTTATCGAAATTAGAAGCAAAGTTTGCGAGTGGACATTACTTGACGCGGGCGCCGCAGTGGGCTCAAATCAATGACAAAGAAAAGTTAAATTCGAAGAAGAAAGAACTCGAGGAATTGCAAAGACTGATGATGTAGCTATAAAATAAATTAGACTAAATAGATTTTAGGAAGAAAATGGCAGATGAAAAGTGCAGAAACTGTGAACTTTTCTGTAATCTGTAAAGAAATGTCCGATTAGTAGTTTTAAAGCTAAGTCGTATTTATTGCGGTTTTTTAATAGTTTTGTCACTGCTTCAAAATTAAGGATCGGATCTTTTCGTTATCAAGTGTCAATATTTATTTATTTGGAGTTCTAATCGAACGAATTTCGTTTTTATCTAACGATACGAAAACGATAGTATAAATAAGTTTACTCCTGTGTAATGAAAAATAGCAATAAAATTGTTACGTAACTGCTATTTTTAAATATTAAAATTGCATTTGTAGATTTAGAAATAGTTCATGTTTTAATAAATAAATAACGAGATCAGCAATGTTAAAAATCAAAAAGTTTATTGTTTAAAATAATCAATAAAATGCTTTAAATTTACAACAGACGATAGATTTCTTTAACTATTAATTGACTAACAATTAGTGGCCCCTTCGAACCAAAATAATACATTTTTTTTTATCTACAGTAAATCTTTATAAATATTTATTAAACATTTTGAAGTGAGCATCGACTATTTAAAATCCGTATCCATTTGTGGATTCAAGGATGTGTATACACGTGATTTAAAAGCCAAAAATTATTAAAGCACCTTATAGCTAGGTTGGGTAAAATTTTAATCACAGCTTATAATTAAAATACCGATGTTCACTTCAAATTCTAACAAAAAATAATTACTAATGATGCATAGACACAACTCAAATGTAACTTAAAAAACACAGTTGATACATTACAAACATACCTATTACATATATGTATTTTTGAGCAACACACAACACGAATACAATACAAATACAACAACATTGGTTATTAACTAGATCGAATTCTATGGACTGAAGTAATTCTTAAATTAAACTTATATTATAAACTATTCGAGGCAAATTTTAAATAAGGGGCATACTCCGAAGATTTTTTGACTGTTTTTGTGCGATGATAACAAAACACGGGTTAGCGTTAGTGAGAGAAAGAGGATACAGATATGGAAGGCGAATAGCACCATCTCTTTTTAGCAACCGAACAATGATAGCTATAACACTTTCATATTCGGTGGTCTTACTATAGTCGAAGGAAATATGTCTACATTTGCTAAAAGTAAACAAATCTAACTTCCCAAAAAACCACATCTCTATAAAGAAAGAAAGAAAGAAAATACATTTATTTAGCACAGACCAAAAGACACAATACACCAGACACATCAGATAAAAAAAAAAAAAAAATAATTAGCGCACAGTCCGATGTAAGTAATTGGCAGGAAAGTGTGCCTCACGGCTGCGCCAAAAAGGCCCAGTTCAGCAATAATGCCAGCACTCCACCCAAAGACCTTTTGAAAACATTTTTTTTTTTAATAACTTGTTCCCCGAATGTTTGGTGTATAGCGCCACAAAAGATGGAACTTGACACACCACGTGGTTTGACTTGCGCAGTACACGATTTTAGGTCTCTTTAGCGGTGTGAGGTCTCAATGCGGGGCGGGACCGGACGTCATAGGGGCGGCGGAAAGAGCGCGGGCGGCGGGGTCAAGTCTCATCTTTCGTGGCGCTAACATTACTTATAGTACACCCACATTTCGATGTCCTTTGTAATAGGGGGCGAGCTTATTGCCATCAACCATTCACAAATCCAGAATCCAGTAGAAAATCCAATAACAGTCCCCGAGCTGGGAATAGAACCCAGAACCTCATGGACCTTATTTAAAAAAATAAATGTGCTGAGTATGACCCTTACTCAAAAACAACAACCTATACAGGGTGTTACGGAAAGGGTATATCAATACAAACGGGTTGAAGAGTGTATCTGGTCTAGAATCTCTGTACAAAATTTCAGCTCAAAAGCAGTAACTTTGAAAATGCTTAATATTTTTTTATTTCGATTGTTTATTAAATTGAAATCATAACAAACGTGTCACCGCACTACGAGGGTCATTATCCATTATCTGTAGTGTCTGTGCGCCGAGTACACGCACATCACGCCGCCGCGCGCCAGTGCACCGCCGTGATGTCGAAATAAAAAAATATTAAGCATTTTCAAAGTTAATGCTTTTGAGCTGAAATTTTGTACAAAGATTCTAGAGCAGATACACTCTTCAACCCACGGATATCGAGGGATATGGCATGGAGGCGTGGCGCACGTCGCCTCTATAAAAGGCCATAACCATGGTACAATTATATAATACCATGGCCATAACTTGTAATCTGGGCGTATGTTAGATGCGCGAGTTGCGCGACGGCAGTAAGCGCCGTAGTCATATGTTTGTATCGAAACGTGTGGTGTCATTTCGTATTTTTACAAAATGCCGAATTGTTCCGTCCTTATTTGCAAAAATAGATCAGTCACAACAAACCTTAAGACAAGCGGCGTGTCCTACCACCGGTAAGTAAAAAATCACTGCACTAATTATATTATTTAAGAATTTTACAAATATTTCGTTGTGAAATATTATTGTGATGACATGAGAAAATTGCCTAGCAACGTCATTTGACATGTATCGTGTCAAATGATGCATTAGTGATGCGTAGCGCTGAGATATTGCTATCGATAAATTGTAATTTTACAAGAATTAATAATTATTTTTTTCAGTTTCCCGAAAGATCCAGAAATTAAAAATAAATGGATAGATGCAACAGGCAGGAAAAATAATTGGTTTCCCTCAAACCAATCTGTAATTTGTTCTGTACTTTTGTAAAGTACCAATAATCAACACTATTCTAAGTTTTAACCTTTTAACCGCCGGACTTTATATCAGTTGTCGTGCCCCCAGCGCCCGACAAAAAAAAAACGAACAATAAATACCGATGAAACGAGCTGTGATGATGTAATAACAATACAGATTAAACGAGCTGTGTTATTTGGTCGTATATATACGACTCTGGCGGAATGGACACGAAAATATTTGTCGGATTAATCCGACGTAAGCGGTTAAAAGGTTAAAAAAACCCTCCTTTTGGGCTTCGCAGCATTCGGGTAATAATTATTATGTAAAAAATTTAGATTAAAATTGCTTGTTCGTCTTATAGGCTAGATTGTAATTAATTATTAAGAACCTGTTTATTTTAATAAACGTTTTTTTATTAAATGTTCAATAGGTTATTTGAATTGTTGTTTTATGATCGATAGTTAAATAGTTTTAATTTTACGTAAGAGAGAAACTAAAGAAACTACTTATTTACTTAAATGTCATTTGCAAACAAATATATTATATTATTACGTGATTTGGTTTTATTGGTTTTTTATTAATATACCACGTTGAAAGCAGGAAAAATAAATAATACAAAATACACCCAAAAACACTCCTCTTTTTTGTAGTTGATATCTATCGATATTTTTATCGATCAAATATTTATATTAACCCATCTTCCCTAGTTGATGCTAGAGTTGCATGTGTGCATTCCGTGACTGTGTCTATACTTTCTAGTGCCCGCCCCTTTTGAGCATGTGTGCAATAAGATAGCACAAAAGTGTTACGCTTATTTTCTTGTGTGTGTGCCAAAAAAGCCGCCCAATTTGATGATGTGTGCCGTATCTATTTCTTTTGTTTTTGTGGGAGTTTCCGGAGTGGGAAAATGTGGCGACACTTGAACTTGAACAAATATGCAGTGAAGGCATATCTCTCGGATATCTATGCTTCAACCCGTTTGTATTGATATATCCTTTCCGTAACACCCTGTATGTATATAAACAAATGTCTTAAAAATTAACAAATCAATGCTGCCTAAATATAAAATTTGGATTTTATATCAATCTCGATTTTATCCCAAATATTTCATAAAAAGTCGACGACATCACTACTTGCGGAAAACCTTGGAACTATTATATAACATGTAGATTGTTTCTCTATCACTAGAGGGCGCTAAGCAGGGATACATTTATAGTAGCAAATTGGTAGTTTGTAATATTTCTATCTAGAGAACATTTACTACCGTAACATTGAAATATACACCTTAATTATTACACAATAAACTATATTAGACCGTTCGATGACCCGGGCTTATAGGATAAAACCGAGAGCGAGTTTTTTAATTATATTTTCCGAAAATTCATTTGTTTGGTAAGTGCATTCGTAGACTCTTTAATACACTAAGGCCGTGCTCTATAACCGTTACTCAGTTCATGCTTTGACCCCGTCTCTATCTTGCACTTGTAGTTTGACAGTGACTGGAATAACGCTTTGCCTAAGTAACATTTATAGATCTCGGCCTAAGATCAACTCCATATATTACAATTATTACTCTTATAACTACATCGACAACTGATCCTCTAGTAGCAGTAGTTCGGTTGTTAGTCGGGTTGGCCGAACTGCTGATACTTTCAGTTGCGATAGTTCGGTTCTAACAAAGCACCGAACTACTGAAACTTACAGTACCCGGCGATAAATATTGCACATCGACCTTTGGAAAGAAACAATCGGCTAATTTCGGCTTCGTAGTGCGTTATCTCTGTCGCACACTACCTATGTGACGTTTTGTCAGTTGTTGTTCAAGTGCGATAGAGTGCGGTCGCGTCCAGTTCAAAATATATATTTAGAGTTGTTAACACCCCCAAATTTAAATAATTTAAAATTGTACTATGGCATCTTTAGGAAAAATAGGGGAACCTTTTTATTTTACCCCAACCTAAAGCAATCATTTATAGAAAAATTGGTGTATTTTATACAAAGAATAAAAAGAATTATCAAAAGAAGCAAATCATAATTGTTTTAACAGCTCCTAATAGATACCGGACTGTTTGTATTTCGTGCGACAGAGATAACGCTCTACGAAGCCGAAATTAGCCGATTGTCTCTTTCCAAAGATCGATGTGCAATATTTATCGCCGGGTACTGTAAATATGTACCCTCCCTCCCTTTAGTTCGGCAAATAAACTAGGCATATAATGTAAACAAACTAATATCTTAGAACAGAGATACCTATGTAGAAGTTGCATTGCAAGGAAATCTGGAATCATTGGTTTCATTTTATGCCTAGTTTAGTTTATTTGCCGAACTAAAGGGAGGGAGGGTACATATTTAAGTTTCAGTAGTTCGGTGCTTTGTTAGAACCGAACTATCGCAACTGAAAGTTTCAGTAGTTCGGTCAACCGGACTAACAACCGAACTACTGCTACTAGAGGCAACTGATCAGTAAATACACACCTATGTAACAAACTCGAAACATATTATACATATTATGAGAGACACGAAATATTATTGAAGAAAGTGCGACCGGACATTATGCTGGCACTTCGCTTGGCGTATTTGGCCGTTACAAAATGACCCGTATATCAAAAGAAATAGAAGTCATTTTGCATTATCAAAATAATGTGAAGTGTCGCCATTATGAATGCGATTCTATGGACACTTGGGCCAATAACTCGATGCATAGGCAGCCTTTGATGTCTCGTACAAAGAATGAAACTATTTTACTAAGCTTCACCAAATACTATTAAAAAAAAACAGGTCAAGTGCGAGTCGGACTTGCGCACCGAGGGTTCCGTACAAATTTGTAGGTATGTAGATAGTTTATCAAGGGAACAATTTTTTTAAATTAAATAATATAACTACAAATTTACGGTTTTCGGATTTTTTCTTTTACTACATGACATTGCTTCTTGCCAAATTTCATGATTCTAGGTCAACGGGAAGTACCCTATAGGTTTTGATTTCGGAACTTAAACGCTCGTATCTTTTGATCCCGTTAACTTAGAACTATGATTTTTTAACTGTTTCAAGGTATTGCAGCCCTGAGTATTTGATATTCATTTCAACTTGATAACGCCACGCGTTCCTGGGAAAAAGGGTCTTGACCGACGGACAGACAGACTGACAACGAAGTGATCTTTTAAGGGGTTGCGTTTTTACTTTTGAGGTACGGAACTCTAAAACACTAATTGGGGTGTCTCGAGGTCTTGCGTTTATTCTTGACAGGCCTGATGGTCTAGTGGTTAGTGACCCTGACTGCTATGCCGGAGGTCGTGGGTTCGATTCCCACCCAGGACAAATGTTTGTGTGATGAGCACGATCATTTGTTCTGTGTCTGGGTGTAATTTATCTATAATATGTATGTATTTAGAAATATATAAGTATGTTTATCAGTTGTCTAGTACCCATAACACAAGCTCTGCTTAGTTTGGGACTAGATGGCGTTGTGTGATAGTTGTGGAATATTATATTATTATATTATTCTATCACACATTGTATACAAAGTCAAATTAAATTAGCTAGCAAAACCCCGCAAACTCGATGGGTATCGATATCATCATCATCTGCCTAGCCTTTTCCCAACTATGTTGGGGTCGGCTTCCAGTCTTACCGGATGGATATCGACGTCTAAACGTAATAATACAAAAAAAAATGGTTCAATGTTTAAAAAATCAGTATACAGGGTGTTACGGAAAGGGTATATCAATACAAACGGGTTGAAGAGTGTATTTGGTCCAGAATCACTGTACAAAATTTCAGCTCAAAAGCATTAACTTTGAAAATGCTAAATATTTTTTTATTTCGACATCACGGCGCTGCACTGGCACGCGGCGGCGTGATGTGCGTGTACTAGGCGCACAGATACACTACAGATAATGGATAATGACCCTCGTAGTGCGGTAACACGTTTTTTAATTTTTTTCCGACTTCAACAAAAAAGGAGGTTTATGTCATGTCTAGATATCGATACCCACCACGTCTGAGAAGTTTACATAAAAAGGAACTGATTTTTCAAGTAAGAAGCTACACAACCTGCGGTCATGTTTTTTTTTATCTTTATATATCGATACTTACCCATCATGTCTGCGAAGTTTCAGTAGCTAATTTAATTTGACCTTGTATGTAGTGGTAGCATATACAGGGTGTCCCGTAACTCGACGTCAAGCCGGAGTCGGGTAATAGGCCAAGTCATAATAGTTATCAGAAAAATATTTAAAAAAATCTAAGTTGTGTATTTTTAAAATTATTGGCATTTAAATGTCACTTTTTGCCCAAACAAATATTCAAAATTAATACTTTGCCAGACTTTGACTTACTGAAAAAAAATATACTATGCGAGTTTGGCGAGTAACATTAAAAGTTGGCGGATTTAATACCTACGCATTCAAAAAAATAAAAATGTATTTAATTTTTTTTATTCCAAAGTTTTTTTTATGTCTTTTTGATAACTATTATGACTTGACCTATTACCCGACTCCGGCTTGACGTCGAGTTACGGGTCACCCTGTATATGTCGCACCCAACTGGTTAGATTAGTCGTTTAGTTAACCGCCTGGCCTTTGGAAGTAGTGCTCGCCTCGATTCGCGCTCTCAGCTCGCACGCGGTTGATCACAGTTCTAACCTAACCTAACCCATTTGGTCGGGGTGCCCTGGCTTAGTTACTGCGACCAATTCGGCTCGCGCGTGATTGGTTACAATTCCACAACCTAAACTATAATAATTGAATAACATTCAGGCCGTTAGTTGAACGGCCGCCGTTTAGTTAAAAGGCTAGGTGGTTAACTAAACGGCTAATTAAACCAGTGGGCTGCGACATATACCTCGCCGTACTGTTGGTCGTCCGATAATGGAAAGGGCTGGACAGAATTAAATTGTGCAAATCTAATATACACCGAAACGTATACGATAAAACTCAATGGGGGCAGCTCTGCATTCATATAAAATCAGTCAATATCCCTGCTTTGTATACACCTAAGAACTAGACTTTGTTTCGAAGCCTAACAACAACTTCCACATAGTATTTGTGTTTACGCATAGTTTAAATCCTTAGTAAGAGTGCAACACTGCCGCTGCTTGATTCTGTGTTTTTCACATCAGTCAGTTGTTGTGCTCATCATCGAGTGATCGAACTAATGGAAAGTAAAATTGCAGTATCTATTAAAAGTGATTATAGCTAAACATAGGAACAGTAAAGTAGCGAGGAAACACAAACGAGGGTCAAAGCGAAAATTATATCGATGTGGTAGGTATGTCTTGTTTTATTTATATTTTCAAAGCAAACTGTTGCTGTTATTTGGTTTTATGGAGAACTAACACTACGTCCGCGCTAATTTCGGAGGGAAGAGTATCTTCCGAATTTCAACTCCGAATTTTGGACAGTAGTATCTGTCAAGCGCCACTAATGAGACACAATTGATTTTCTATTGTTTGTCCGCCGATCGGCGGACCGCGGTCCTTGACTGGTTAAAAAGAAAATGTCTACCAACAAAAGGAAGGTTTTTTTATTTTTTTTTATTTGAAATGGGCTTGCTCTTGACTCTAGCCTAGGTCAAAGGTGACAGAGACAAAGTCGACGATGGAGCGAGCTTACCCAGAAGAAGCCTGTTCACTCTCACTTTGAAGAGATTCGGGTTGTATGCGCTCGGAAAAACAGACGCAGGTAGAGAGTTCCACTCTTTTGCTGTGCGCATTATAAACGACATTTGCAAACGCTTAGTGCGAATTGGTGGAATAGCAACCAGGTAGGGATGGTAATATTATTTAAGAAATATACAACAATATATTCTAGCTATCGCTAAGCAACGACAAATACATAACTAAATTATCGATAAAAACACTACGCTTCACTATGTCCTGAGCTTAACGCTTACGAGTGAAAGGGTTAGAATAATATGCGCTGTCCTGCTCCCGCATTTTCTAACATCGAGTTTTTGGCCCAAGAAGTGGGACAAAAGATGACGTATTTACACAAACGCACAAAATTCACTCAAAGGCCTTTTTCTGAATGGTCACATCGATTTAACGAAAAAGGCAAGCCTTATGCCCCTATGCCTCATAAATTATATACTTAATATTCGAAATGAACTAATTACCTAATGATATGAAGTTGGGATCCGGAGCGTCTTTTAAATATATTTCTTGCAACTAAGTATACAACTCAAAATGTAAGTAAATTATAAATACATGGTAAATAAAGTACCCAATTGATGATCTACTAAAATTTTGATAGATGTACAGTCAGCTTCAAAAATATAGGGACGAATAGACTGTTCAGAATGATTACAACAACAGAACTAAGGGAATTGAACTTTATCTCAATTGAATAAGAGTCTTGTCAGACCAGGACGACGCGACAGTTTTCGTTCACTGTGTTCATTCAAACACCCCATGTCATTGAGAAAAAGTTTATTTTATTTATACTTCAAGCAGATAAACTATACAGAGGCGGACTTGATGCCTTAGGCATTTTGTACCAGTCAACGTTTAGGTGATTGCAGAGACAAACCATGGTTCCAATATTTTTGAAAGTGACAATACCAAATTCAATGGTAGTGGAGTGTGGACGAAATAACAACTTTTTTTTCAAACAAAATAATAACCATAAGTTAAACTTATGACTTTGACTTAGACTTTAACCTCTTTGGTTGTTTCCGTTTACTCTTTTTCGTGTCTGGTAACATTACTTTCTTCCTACCTGTGTGCAGGCAGATGTATTCTTCAGGTTCAGTTTTCTCTGAAATAGATGAAAGATTTTGGATATAGAATTATGCATGTTGGCAGTAGTAGGTGGCAGCTGCAGACGTTTGTCGTTTACTTTTTTGGTTTGTTGCTATGGAATCAGTCAAACATGTCCAGTCACCAAAAGAGATAAGTATGCAGGATCGTCGGATATAGTTGAAGTTTAGTAAGAAACCGATGGATGTTCTTAAATAAAATTTATTTTTATTAATAGAAAACCAACAGCTCATTTATCAAATTAAATTTCAGTCGACAACATCCATCGGTTTCTTACTAAACTTCAACTAGATCCGACGATCCTGCATACTTATCTCTTTTGTTGACTGTACATTGTCGCCATGCAGTGAAAACCTCGCAAAAAAAAAAAAACCTTGTTTTTCTCTTTATTTGAAACATTTGTTGTGTAGAAAACTTCTTCCCCTTTAGGAATTAGGGCGGGAGTTAGGGATTCCCCCCCCCCCTACTTCCTTATGGACCGACGTCGGGGCATAGGATATTGGGAAGAAGGGTGCGTTTGGAGAGACGTAAGTCCAGTAGTGGACTTCTATAGGCCCATGATGATGATATTGGCAGTGTTCGCGCCAACACTACGCGACCAGAATTTCCCCTGCGCAGCAGCGCTTCCCAACACTATAGCGCACCCCGCGCCTGCCTTCACACCCTGCAACGCGTCTGCGTCGAGCGAGCCGCGCTCTCGCTCTCTTGCTCCGCTACCGCCAACGACTACACACGCGCCCACCCATGCGCCCCGCGTCCGTAGTTGTTCAACTGACTGTTTTACTTCGAACGAACTACTTGTGTAAGTCGTGAAACCCACGCCCTTACAGACAGTAGGTATACTACCTTAGGGGAATTCTAGTTTGTGCGCCTATATCAGTCAAAGGCAGACTCCTATGTCCAGCAGTGGACTTTTACAGGCTGAAAATGATAGTGCTGTTATAATAAAACCAAGGCTGTTGTGTAACTATTTATTAAACATTTCTTTTGCATTATTTATTTTCCCTATTGCTGCTGCGATTCTGAAACAAAACAAAAAAGAAATAAACATTGTATTCTTTCAAGATTTACAAAGATTTATTATTATTATTTTGTGACAATTCGCAAAACACATATTCATTTTTATGAAACTAACAGATGCCAGGAATGCATTCTCTATGGACGGACATTAGTTGTTCAATTGGCAAAAAAAAAAGCTACCCACTTTGCCAAAACTTCGATTTTCTGCATTTTGTATTTTTGATCCAGTTCATTTCTCTCTTTCTTAACTATAACAAACTCTTCTTCTAGAGGTGCTGAAAATAAATCAACAGTTTTAAGATTAGAAAGGCATCCTAGTAACTGAATATTCATTTGTTTGACTACATTACTATTCAACAATAAGCTTTATTACAATCCAAATAAGGTTGTTTTTTTATGGCTAGGGTGAATACTCTAATGAAGTTGATTTGTGAAACTAAATACTTTTTATGGGTTGAATTTTATTGTTGAATTATTTTTGAATCCATAAAGATATTTGCAAGATTATAGACCAACCAAAAGCCATATTGTGGCAAGTGGCAATTTAACCTTTTAACCGCTTGTGTCGCATTTATGCGACACATGTTTCCGTGCCCCCACCGCCCGTGTCGTATTTTTGCGACAGAGAACATGCATGATTTTTTCGCTCTATTTTCGTCCTATTAACTGCGTGGTACAATTAAAACCATTATTAAATAGAGATAAAAACTTTTTGACTATTTTTTAATTGATACAACGATTTCACCTTCTTATTTATTGTAGGTATTATTTTATCTTGATTTTATCGATTTGTAGCCGCGCGCTAGGGGCACGGCGGCAACTGATATTTAGCCAAGCGCTTAAAAGGTTAAACAAAGAATGGTTTTTGAAACAAAATACAATTTGGTGGATCTATAAATTATCAACATATTGAAGAAGTATTGAATTATACTACTTACCCTTAGTATTCTTTAGTTTATGATCATTTGTTAAGATTTTGACACCACAGTTACCACAATATGGCCGTATAATTTCAAAGAAGATTACTTTACTGTTCCATGTTATTATTTAAAAAAGATACCCAGTAAATTACTTCCCGTTATAATTAAGAATAGTTAAAAATCATTAGGATTTTTATGTCACTATGATTATTGCTTTTTAATTTAGACAACAATATTTTTATTTGTTTGGAATTAAAATAAAATGGTAAGTATTCAATATTTTACAGTTTAAAGATTTAAATATTAGGGCTGATTTTTCAATAGTCAGATCATTTTTGTCTGAAGGATATTTATGACAGTTTGACATATTTTCTATACAAATACTGTCAAACCACAATATTTATTCCTCAGATAAAAATAAAAATTATCTGACTATTGAAAAATCAGCCCTTAATCAAATAATTTGGTGATAAAATTGCGCAATAAGTAAATATTAATAAAGTCCAATCATTCCCAGACGCCAGCAGAAAAAAACAAAACAAAAAAAATACTCACTAATTTTTTTTAAATGCGGAGTTTTCATCAGTTTATTCTGATCCTCATGCCATTTAACATGCTTCACTAAGCAGAACAGGTACTTGAACACCTGCGAACACTTTGCACAAGCGTACATCATCTCTCCTTTGCCCGGAGGTTTACTTTCCGACTTGGGAAATGTTTCACATTCAACTGAATTCTTGATAACACCGCCTGGTAATATTTCTAGGGTTGGCCAACTGTCCGATTGGTTTGGTTTGACTTCTGTCTTCAACTCACTGGCTTTCTGGTGGAAAAAATGTTACGGATTAGTATTGTAACAAAGTTGAAAAGGTTTTAGATATGTGATGATAATAATTTAAATTAATTAATCTTGTATGTAAATAATACTAGAACTCATAGTTGCATAAACAAACTGGGATTCAAACAAATTTTTGAAACTACTTATTGTCTTTTTAGATAAAATGATAAGTTTTACTGAAAAACCAATATGAATTAGCAAACCAGCTGCAAGAAATACTAACAATAATATTGAACATACTAAGGGAAGGTTCACATCTGACGGAAGATGCGTCGGGCGTAACATCGATTGCGTCTATTTATTCGCTCGACGCACTAACGCATCATCGGTTGAGTGTGAACGGTCAAGTGTTTTTCTATACATTTGTCTGTTCTGGCGTTACGCGACCGATAATACGCGACGCATGTTCCGTCAGATGTGAACCTTCCCTAAATAATGCAATAAAATCAAGGGCGCGAAATACAAGCTCACCATAGGTACATTTATCTCTATAGGTACCTCCGTAACCTCAGGAACAATCAGTTCTCCAGGATCGCTGTCTTCCTCTTCTTCTTCAATCATTTCCTCGGACTGTATGGACACCATACTGCCGATATTCGAGTCACTATCATCATCTATTTCGCACTCATTCTCATACTCCACTTTGTCATCAATACAATACTCGAAGATTTCTTCGCCTGCAGCAGGGATGTGTATGTCTACTCTCCTGTCTATCCTGTCTCTCGACGGCTGCACGTCCTCCATTCTAACGAGCGCCACATTTTCTAAATCCTCGTGTTCTAATGCTGAAGACATTGTTGATATTTACTTCTCAAAACATTTGAGTCTCACAACATTACATTTCTTTCACGAAGTCGCAAACTTATTGTTTGTGTAGTAGTTTCAGTTATATGGGTTTAATTAAATGCAGATTTTATAAGCACTACTTTTCTTAAATAGAAAGTTTTTCTTATATTTCCAAAACAAATCAGGAAATTGAAGAAATAGAACAAATGACATCGACTGAACTGTTTGTCTATGACGTTTTTGTTTTTCTCATTTTGACATTCTGTCAATAGGACACAGATTACGTAACTTCTATCTATGAAATGTCAAATGAGTTCAAAGTCCAAGAGCCACAGACTAGATCTCGAAATCATCACACTCTCTATTCCTTTCCTTACTAATATTCATTCACAGAGCACTAATATTATAAACGCGAAAGTTTGTGAGTGTGTTTTTATGTTTGTTATTTCTTCACGCGCAAACGGCGAGACCAATTTTGGTAAAATTTAGTATGAAGGTAGCTGACACCGGATAGGATACTTTTTATCCTGATATTACCACGGAATCGCAACTTATGCGGGTGCAACCGCGATGCGCGGAGCGCAGCTATGAAAACGAGTATCGGGTAAAGAAGACTCCTAGGTTCGATTCCCAAGTGACGCAGTGTTATTGGGTTTTTCATCGGGATTTTTTTCAGCCTTTGTATCAGTAGGCGATAGGTGATGAAATTGCATTGAATTAGCAATCTTGGTACAAAAAAGGCACGCATCTTTTCTACGTCTTTCCAGTACGGTAAAGAATCACGAATAGAAAAATGTAGTTGTCCTAACTCAAATCAGCTACAAAACGAGATAGGACTTTTAGTCATGCGAGCTACGAACTAGCATCATGTTGAGGAAGGTAGTTGACACAGTCAGGTGCCACTAAAACTTCGTGTTTACATGTTACATTTTTTATTATAAAAGAAACAATGTTCTATCTGACAAGTTACTCAACAAAAATTATAATAGGTAAGTAACAGAAACTTTTAGATAATTAATATCACATTATGGTATTGAATATCTGCCTCTACCATCAAAAAAGTACATACACAAGGACAGTACATATTATTCAGACTTAATTTACCGAATTAACAGTCTTCATCAAAATCTACAATTTTATTGTATTATTAATCAAAAATGAGATAAATTGTTTGAGCTGCCTGGCAAATAACAAGTACCTACCTACTCAGACCTAGCATCATCATTATAGTTCCGCTCATGTACAGGGAAATACATTTGCATTAACGTCTCATAGATTTCAACATCTACAGGCATGAATAGACAAAAGATGACCCGTTCCATATTTTGATTGTCTTCTAGAAACTTCCGTGTAGTACTGAGAGCAATGTGGGCTGCCAAACGGTTTGGAAAGCCGTAGATTCCAGTGGAAATGCAAGGGAACGCTATGGATGTCAGGTCGTGTGATTTATGGTACGCGAGGGAGTTTTCATAGCATTTTCGGAGTTTCTCTGCGTTACCGTCTTGAGGACCTACTGTGTGAATTACATCTGGAATAAAAAATTAAAACAAAATTATTTAAGAAATTAAAAAGGAAATAGTTATTTATAATGGTTTGTGTTATTGATAGATAGTGAAGTTAAGATTATTTAAAAGGAAATATTTATAACACTGACAAGTATATTACGATTATTGTTAACACTACCTGGAGCTATTTATGATCAAAGACATTGTTTCACTGTCTTGCATAATTTAATGCAAAGTTAATTATCGGACATGCTATATCTATTTCCTAGCTTCTGCCCGCGACTTCGTCCGTGTGAAATTTCTTGTTATTACATATAACATATCATATAGGTGTGACCTGTTGCCGTTACTTTGTTTTCATTTAGCGTAGGTAGTAGGTACTACACAAATTTAAATAATAAAAAAACATGTTGACGGTTATGTATAAAAATAATATAAACGTTATAGGTTATTACCACACAGCAAGTTATCTACAGCAAAGAATAAAGGTTAACAATTCTGTACTGATAACCGAGTCTAAATAATACCCACAACTAAATACCTAAATATTTAATAATATTATTTTGCTTACATCTAGCTGGTAGGTTATAGCCACAAGTGATCTTGGCTTCTCCTGTTGGACATCCTTTGAGTGTGTTGCATTCATCCTGTACAAAAAATGGAAATAAGTTATCTGGGAATGGATAAAAAATAATTTGACAGTTGACACAAACTTTTGACTGCTATGGGAGTTTTACTTTGCATTACAATTTTATACTAATAACAGACTATACTCTGCATTTAATGGATGGGTACCCAATACATGCAGACAATACTCTTGAAGAAAGGGTAATTATTCAATAAAGTTCTCGTTTGCTGTAGCTTGATGATGATGATGATGATGGGGCACCCTTTTCCGCACTTAGACTCCCATTTGGTCCGTTGTGCGTAGGGATTCTGGCTAACAGAGCCAGCCTAGCTCCGTCCAGAAGCACAGAAGCTTCCTGGGAGCTTCGCAGGCTTCACGGAGCGACCTCACTGTTCCGAGGATTTTTTCGCGTTGAGAAGCCACAGCCTCGCATTCCAGGATGGCGTGGGCGGTTGATTCCTCGGCGTCAAGGCAGCCCCTGCAAAGGGGGCTGACCGTGGCGCCTATGTTAAAAAGGTGTTTGTTAAGAGGGTTGTGACCCGTAATTGTACCTATTATTATTCTGAGGTTATTTCTGCTTAGGCTAAGAAGTTTTTTAGTTAATCGCGGGTGTATCATTGGTAAAGCCAATTTTGACTGTCTACAGTCCGTTACCCGTGACCATCTGTTGTTATGGAGTTCGGTCGATCTTTGGCGAATCCATGCACGAAATTGTGAGAAAGGCAGAGGAAGAAGTGGGTACGGGCCTAGCACCTTCATGTCAGAGCCTCTCTTCGCAAGTTCATCTGCAGCATCATTTTGCTGTAGCTTATAAGAAGTTTATTTTTCACTTAGAAAAAATTGGCATAAATAATATAAACATTAAAGGCAAGATACAATATCGACGACGACTTACTACTATCTAAAAAAATTGCAACTTTACAGGAGACGAAAAATATGTCTCATTTTTTTTATTTTAAAATATTATGTCCCGGTTTTATCTATTTTAATAATCTGATTATTGGAATAGAAATATGGTATAAAATATGTTTTTATTCTAAAACAACCATGAATAAATATCATTTTACGTCGATTGGCATTAAAAATCGTAAAAGGTAGTTAGAGGGTACTGGTAGTTCGTCGTTGATATGTATTTAGCAAGTAACAAAGACTCATTATGTTAGTATCAATATTTCTTAATAACTATTTATTTGGTTAGACACACTAGCAGCTAATAAGCTGATGTGTGTGTATCAAATAGCTTGGAGATATTTAATCTGTCCAGTTGATTTTTGACTATGTCAGAATTCCAAATGAGGCATATGGAATTAAAGGCAGCTAAGCGCCACACTTTCAAAAAATTAACTAAGTATGGAGAATAAACTCAGAAAGTATGAAAACCCCTGACTCTTAATTTAGAAGAATGTTTTTTTCGGTTCCTGAAAATTTGACATGGAGGCACTTAGCTACCTTTGGTTCTATATGCCGCAAATGCAGTATTTATTGTAATAATAGCATCACAAAACTGGTGAAACGTGAGTGTATAATAGGTACACATCTGCCTAACTCTTCAGGGAATATAGACATGAAATTATGTTATGTAATTGCATTTTTTAATGAAAGAAAGAAAATACATTTATTTAGAACAGACTAAAAGACACAATACACCAGATACATACACCAGATAAAAAAATAAAAAATAAAGGTCAAATAAAAAGTGTAAAGCCAGATGTAAAAAAAAAATAAGCAGGAAAGTGTGCCTCACGGCTGCGCTAATAAGGCCCAGTTCAGCAAAAATGCCAGACTAGTACCTGACGCTGGTTTCCAACTGGACCTGAATGTTGCAGCATTCAACAGTTGCAGATAAACTGCAGCTTTGGCCAAAGAAAGTGTTAAAACGAATTGCTATACCTGTAGAAGCGGTCCAGCTGCACGGTGTATGGCACCGTCAACACCCCCTCCAGCCCTCAACTTAGCATTAGCAGCATTCACTATGGCGCTCACCTGAAAACATTTAAGTTTTTATTGATCATTACTTTAGTAGAAACAGCCTGAAAAATCAATTTTTTTTTTGTTTATTAAATTGATCTTCATTCACAGCAGTGTAATTGGGTTTTTCCATAAAGTACCTAAGTAAAATAACTGGCGAGTGTCGAAATGTATATGAACATTATGAACTAATACAACTCTACCCCCCCTTTCGAATCTACAGGCGTGTTGTTATGCGTTTATGAAGTTGTCAAAGTTGCACATACCTCCAGTTGAGTAATATCGCCTTTAAAAATAGATACTTTCTGGGACAGAAGTTTGTTCTGTTCGCTGTCTAGTTTAATTTTTTTGAACTCCGTTAAATCGTCCTGGGTATGCTTTCTATCATTCTCGAGGCTTTTATTCCTTAAGACGTAGTTGTTCCAGGTGTCAAGCGTGTCTACAGTCACGACTGTCTTATTATCATACATGCCAGATTTCCTCCTTTCTTCTGGTGCCATTTTGAGTAACCTATGGCTCTCGGTTTTCCACTTCGGTTCACTCATTTTTATTAATGAACAGTAATGCGTGTTATATACTCCGGTATTTTGACAAATGAATAGAATTTTATCAAGAGCCTTGCGGAAAACCGGTGATAACATTTTAGTAGAGCTGCGCGATGCAATACAATAGTAAGCTGTCATTTTTTACTTCTTCTTTAGTCGATTAAAAAAAAAACTTTTTTATTCATCTTTCTTTATAGGGTTCTTTTTACATGGCACATTGGCATGAATAAATCCACAAATAAATCTAACTCAAAATCGATAACAAAACATTCAGATCTAATTAATCGGATGTTATTGACAGGTTTTCATTAGTTTATAGCATCACTATCAAGCAGGTGGTTATTTCCATTGTGTTTTCATGTAAAACAAAGAAACAGCCAGTATATTATTGTAGTCTTTGGAAACAAGTTATTACATGCTTTACTTTATCATGTTTTAAGTTCTGGTAACCCAGTAAAAAACAGTTGTCAAACGGGATATCTCCACGTAACGTGTGCGTGCGTTTCTATCGTTTTCTCATCATAATTATTTAAATAATATTATTTCCGCGGCGATGAATATATAGAAAAATTACCACATAACTGTACTACATTATTTAGGCGTTAGATAAATAAATCTGGCCAGGTATGTGGTATAATATCCAGTTACAACTCGTGTTACTTTTTGGGTTTGCTTTGACACCGGTCTTTGTTAGTGATAGCACATTTTTGGCACTAAAATAACTATTGCATTGCAGTATGAAGACTTGGGGGCTTCTTCTGGTCGCCGCTTTGGCGTTAAGCGGCAGTTATGCCGTGGATAAGAACAATTTTAAGACTTGTGATCAATCGGGTTTCTGCAAGAGATTGCGTGGTTTTAAACCCGAAAAATCACAATATACGCTAAATTTAGATACTGTAATGGTTCACGGGAATGTCCTGTCGGCTGAAGTTAACACTGTAGACACATCAACGCCCCAGAGAACCACTTTGGTAAGTATAAATATTATATTTTTTTATTTATGTTTGATACACCTACAAACGCATTTGGAGATTGGGCGTCAGCCAAGCTATTTTTATAATAAACTTCTTAGATGTAGTTAAATAGATGGGATGAAAATTATTTGCCTGTATCAAGAATTTCCTCCATAACAACATTTCAAAATAGATCAAATTCTTGTTTTTCAAGTTAAAAGAAGCATAAATAATATCATTTCTGGTTTTTATCTGATCAGAAATAGGTTTTATGTCTAAACCACCAAATAACTAAAAAAAGTCTTAACACTGAAGTAATAAACACCATTGTTAGTTGTGTAAGAAAAACACATTATTAGTTTTTATGTCTTAATGAAGAATAATTTATAGCTTTCAATATGAGTTGTGTTTTCACTATTGTTTTAATTAACAGAGTAACGGTTAACATAGCAGTAAAAAGAATTGGCAGCAAAAAGTATTAACCTTTTAAGCGCTTGGCTAAATATCGATTGCCGTGCCCCTAGCGACAAATGGATAAAATAAAGATAAAATAATACCTACAATAAATAAGGAGGAGAAATCGTTGTATCAATTAAAAAATGGTCAAAAAGTTTTTTTCTCTATTTAATAATGGGTTTAGTTGTACCACAGTTAATAGGACGAAAATAGAACGAAAAAATCATGCATATTCTCTGTCGCAGAAATACGACACAAGCAATTAATTTGAATAAGGGCAAGAGAATGAAGTGATGAACTAATGAAATAATCTGCATTCGTGATTTATCTTCCAAAAATGTAAACAAATATGAGTTTATGGGAAAAATAACTTTAAATCCTACACAATAAAGTTCAGTTTATGTTACAACTTCAAACATTTTTATAACTTTTTCAATAGTGCTAGTCACTCCGAAATCAACTTAATTATCATTAAAAAAGGGTTGATATTTGCTTAACTTTAAATAATATTAATTTGAAACATAAGTTTATTAACCTCTCTGCTCGACAAAATTTTGACATATGACACACCAGCTGACTCGACGGGGTGTTGCGAATTACGTCATGATAATCAGAAATTTACTTTAACTTTCAGCATTCGAATTTATTAAGAAAACTGTGTTACCGCGCATATTTTGTAAAATAAGTTTGTGGCAAATATCTTTAACTATATGCTGAGGTCGGTAAAACCGCGTCATTCTACTGTAAAAGTTGTATAAAATAGATATTACTACACCTATCCAAAAGGTAGACACCTCAAAATCACTGAAAATATGTACATAAACCATCTAATCTCTTGATGAAAATATGCAAAAGGGAAAAATAAAGATATTGTCATTCTCTCTGCATTCTTACTTTTACCATTTTTCATACATAAACTACATAAAAAACATGATCAAATCTTGATAAAAATTACTAAAAATTGTGTTGCGACGTGACACCTCTTAGTGCTGACCATCCACCCAATTTTCTTATTCCGATTCAAAAATGTCATAAAGCCTAATCGATAATCGGTATTTAAAAAAAAATAAAAAAATTGTAGGGACTGAATAAAAACTCTTTGGTATATTTTATCATGAATTAATAGTTTTTTGAAATATAATCATTTTAATAAGTACAAACACGTACAGTGTGGATAGGGGTGTAACTTTTTATAGTTCCCTACGTCCGAATGAAAAAACGGAACCCTTATAGGATCACTCGTGTGTCTGTCTGTAGGTTTGTTACTATCGATTTGTTTCGAATCTACTGGACCGATTAAGTTGAAATTTGGTACACATATAAATTTCTGTGACTCAAATACGGACGTGTAACATGAATAAATTAATTATGAATATGGGGTCACTTTTTGGGGTCACATTAGATAAAAAAAAATACCATTATTATAGTTTCCAACTCAAATGGGTCCTGCCTGCTCCCAAATTTTATTTAATTTAAAATGGGCTTGTTTTTAGCTTTTCAGTTAGTTTTAGTACAAGGATGCAGTCGGGTTTTTTAATTTTTCTAATTACTTTTTTTTTATTTCCAGCTTTTTAGTTTACAAATGTGAATGATGTGTTTCGCAGACGATTTAGTTCTTGATATGTGTTTTTTACGATTTGTCACTTTGAATTACTTTTAACCATATAAGTTGTATATATTTTTGTAATCACCTTTTAAAACCCTTTAATTTGATACCCCACTCGATAGGTATTGAGAAAAAAAAAATTATTGAAGGCATAATATGGCGCCAAAAATCCGCCATTTTGTTTTTTTTTATTTTGATATGCCCAGTGTCACTCTCACAGTAAATACGAATCTAACGACACCTCTCAAGCTAAAATCAAGCGTGCCAAACAATTATACATACTTACATACTCTCGAAAAACATAACCCTCCTTCTGGCGCAGTCGGGTAAATAGTAGATCATTATACAAGGGTCGAAAGTAATCTATTCCCATACGAGGTATTTAGACTATAGTCCGAGTAGGAATTGATGACTTTCACCCGTGTTAAACACTCTACTTTTCATTTCAGGAAAGTAAAAAATAGTGGTCTTTCTAAAATATTTATTGATAATAATAACATGAATAATAGGTACCTATTTAAAATTAATCGAAATATTAGAACAATTTGTGTGCTATTTTAAATATGGAACACACTGCGTCACTGCCGCAGGCCGTCCCGCTTGATAGGTATTTTTTCACACTGGCTGTTTATACACTCACAAGACCGCAACATTTTTCTTAATTATGTAAAAATTTCGTAGCTGACTACTTAACCAATTTAGTTCTATTTTTTAATTCATTCCCGACCTAGAGAGGAAAGCAATTACTATGATACTTTCCCGCCTTAAGGTTAAGCAACGTCTTCCACCCGCTATTCGGATCAAACAAATACTACTTTCCGAGTATGAGAAATGAAAAAGCTTTGCTTACTGTAAGTACCGCGTGATATATTAAATGAAAGGGTTTGTCGTGAGGGTCACAAACATATTTTTTAATAACTAAAAAAAGTTATTTATTATTCTATTAAATAGAAACAATATATCTGAAACCACAGCCTAAAATAAAAAAAGAACTACAAAATATAGTTCTGTGCTTATTCTAGATTCCAAGAGATCCTATCAGACGTCTGGTCTTCAAATAATATGGCAAATCTATCATTCTATACTGCGTACATACGGTACTTACATTTGGTCACAGTCAAAATATGTTCGGGACGTTATATTCAATTTAAAGTTTTTAAATGTTATGCTTAAAACACTTGTTATAAGAAGTCGGTTAAAAATAAGATTTTTGGCATTTTCAATCTCAATAGTAAGAAATGCTCAAGATGTTATTTCCCATAAGAAAACAGTAGGACTTTTCTTTTCTGGCTGGCACTTTAATTTTTGAGTAGGTACCTTATGAATGATGGGTTTATGAAAAACAAACTTATTTTTGCAGTCGATCAAATTAATGATGATGTACATTGTGCATGCGTGAATATTCAACCCTAACGGAACCTTTCACTGTGCGTAGTCCGACATAAACATGGAAAGTTTTTTTTAAATTTCGTTGGGAAACTACCACAAAAACAAACAATTACTATTACTCAAGTAAACTGATAGAAACAAAAACTACCAAGCTCATAAAACTAACAACACATATTTATCATCATTCCCAAACTTCTGCTCAGCCTACCTAAAAAATGTATACTGGGCATTCTGTAGCAAACTATTAGAAAAGTATCAAAAATAAATACTTAATTGTAAAATAAATAAAAATAATTTTATACGGCGAGCGCATTCGAAGATAAATTCAAATATAGAAACAATTCGGCGCGAAATTCAATAAATGACTATGGTCTAAGGTCCTGAGTGTTATTGACTCAGTTCAATTGAATGTCCAAAAAACTATTAAAATTACATTAGTAAATAAATGAATAAATCATAAATCATTATTATAAACAATGCTTATTGTATTTAATGCTTAAAATAATTTTATTTCAATTTCTGAGTATCGATTTACGATATTCGACATATTAATTACCCGAGTCAATCGAAATTTAAAAAAAAATCGTTTTGCATAATCGCTTTCGCACATCATTACGATAAAAAAAACAATCATGGACGGCGATTTTGAACACAAATTGAGTAGTGGTAATGAATAATACGTGTTATTCGACCTGTGTTTCAATATTACATTAAGATTTGGGCATTTTCGTGTTGTTAATAACATTTACAATAATATTTGTCACATTTTAAATCTTATCTACTTGTGTGTGAGTGATATTTGTGAAAAGTAAAAATGTAAACACGCACTTATTGGCGCGAAACTTCGACATTAGATAACAAAAAACTTCATTACCACTACTTATTTTAACTTGAACAATGGATGAATTCGTCAAATAATTATATATGTATTATTCACTGCCCCTGTGGTGGAGTTTGGATGTTCGAAATCCCCAATTTTTATGTTTTTTAGCCTCGACCACCACTGTCAACAAAATGGCGATTATCGCATTTACAGACTTGAATTTTATAAAGGTAAAGTAATAAGCTTGCGCGCTAAATATGAAATATTTAATGGCGTTAACATATGAGTTTTTTATCCAACTCTCTTAATTAACGCACATTCATAAGATTTGATGGGTAGCTTAATAAATATTTACATAATCAATGTAGGGTGTCGTATGTCGTAATTCTTGGGTCCTAAAGGGGTCATTACCGAGCCGGCGGAGGTTCTTGTGTTCGGGTCCTAAAGGGGGCGCTACCGAACTATACGGTTAATAGACTTTACATTATATAAACTCACTTCTTCCCATGGCCCCCATGGGGGCAGGCAGAAATAAACGAAAAATCATCATTATCTATAATATAAAATAAAAATAAAAACTACTGTCTGTGCCTAGCCAAAACATATCAAAATGTTTGAAACAGCTGGTTTTTTTTTTATTTGCCAGAACTTTAAACTCGTGCAATATTTCCATGGGAGTAGGCATACCTTCAGAATGCCACCAATTTGTCCTTGTCCATACATCTGAGGGGCAATTCTCGTAATTTTAAGAACATTCACAGTCTGATCTGAGTCTCAATCTGAAAAAAAAAAACTCTAATTTCCCTACTTTTTGACATTTTTTTGTCGCCGAGATGAGACTGTGACTGGATTTTGAATGTTTTAAATTACGAGAATAGGGTATTTTCCTGGGTAAAAAAATAATAATTAGATTTAGTCCGTCAGTTAGATTATCGAAAAATAATGGACCCTTATTTTTTCTTTTGTCAATCAAACAAAAAATGACAAAGATAAAGCGCGTCAAAATTTGGGAGTGGGGGGTCGTGACGTCACGCCGTGCTAAAAAGTGTCGCACGGCGTGACGTTACGCGGAACCTTAACGGGCGATATCTTCATCATTTTTTATATAATTGACAAAAGAAAAAATAAGGGTCCAATATTTTTTGATAATCTAACTGACGGACTAATTAGATTTTTTTAGGAAACTAGCCTATTGGCCTTCATATGTCTGTGTTGTCTTTGACATTTTTCTTTCTGTTATACAGTGGCACTATGCTATGAGGCTCTCGGCTCTAGTTGATGGCACCTTCAGGGTCGAGATTGATGAAGCCGATCCACTGTACCCTAGGTACAGGACACAGTTGGCTCTCAAGGGAGAACCTAAGGCTGATGGGTAAGGAAATACTACTTATTTAATACAGAACTAGCTGACCCGGCGATCTTTGTACCGCCTCAGAATCAAAAAAGCATATCCATCCAAATTGTATGAAAAAATCACATTTTTTTTCTATGTGAATCCGCGTAACTAGCATAAATATACAACGGCCCGACATGAATCATCGGGCAGTTGCTCGTCAGACACCCGTCTGGTCGGAGGATCCTCCCTTTTCTATAGAGTATGAGTGAACTTTACACCCAATTCCGCATACTTCTATACTCCTTTTGCTTTGCTAACGTTCATACATATAGTCATACACGCACACTTGTTGTGGGTACATGCACCTGATCTTGCTAAAGTCAACTTAACCGGTCAAGCGGCGCGGTTCGCCAATCGGCGACGAAACAATAGAAATTCAATTGTGTCTCATTAGCGGTGCTTGACAGATTAATTTACTTACATAAAATAATAGTAGAGATTATGTTTTGTTGAAGTGAAAAGAAAGATAAGTATTTGAGTATTATGCATCAGTAATAAACTAATTACTGATATTTTCTATACCATTATTTGGCAACTGTAAAGGGTACTGAATAATTCGGTAAAAAAAATGTTCTACAAATATACAAGCTAGCTACTTTGCACTAATCAAGCATATAATGTAGCAAATTGAAATAAAACAAATTTCCGTTGATTTTGATAAGCCTACTTGAAACCTCAATGCTTATCAAAACAAATAGTTCAATTATACCTCAAGCCTTAAATAATGAGATTGGATTACTCAAAAAATTCAAATAGTGAGATAGACCCCCTTTAATTTTTAACTTTATTTTATTTTTTTTATTTGGTATTTTAGCGGCAATAGAAATACACACTCTGTGAACTTTTCAACTGTCTACTTATTATGGGTCATGAGATACAGCCCGCAGACAGACAGACGGACGTACTGACGGACAGCGGAGGCTTAGTAATAGGGTCCCGTTGACACCATTTGGGTATAGAATGCTAAAAACTATTACAATAAAATATCTACACAAAAACACTAACGGCGGACGCACATCTAGCGAGACGCATCACAGAGCGGTCTGCCAAACAAATATCAACACTTTCGTTCTGGAAATTAAGTTAAAAACAATCAATCTTAACCGCGCACTTCTGCCCGCTTTGACGTCCTCTCGAACTAATTAGTTTCAACTTTGTTTCAAATTACGCAAGGTTTGTATTTGTTTGTCAGTGAAAACCGCGCTTCGCCAGTCCTGAGCCGGGCCTAACATAAAACCTTGTTTACAGCATCAAACTCGTGTCCAACGAGAATGGCAAGCTAACCCTCGCGAACAGCCAAGGACACAAGGTCGTCATCACAGCAGAACCTCTGAAGATTGAGTTTGTCAACTCGGCCGGTGATGTAGCAGTGGTGCTGAACGACAATGGACAGATGGCTGTCGAGCCCCTAAGGGTTAAGAAGGAAAGGATTGATGATGACGAACAGAACCTTGTGGAAGTCGTGAGTGTGCTTTTGTGTTTGTCTAGCTTAGAACACGGTTATAGAGGGGTACAGATCTCCCAAGAAAAGTATGCGCTTCGGCAATAATCGGCTATGTTCGGAAGTGCGAACGCGCGATGTTGAGATCCAATATAGAGCTGTTACCACCATGAATCATGAAATTAATTGCCTATTTTGTATTACAATGCTTAGACAATTATAGATCACCATCTCCAAGAAACTTTTAAGCGACAGTAGACGAGTTTTGGCGGAGTAACGTAAGTAGCCCAACAGAGAGAAAACTTCATACAAACCTACAATGATTGGTGCACTACTACAAAGAGCATCATTATAAAATTTAGAAGCTTCGCCTTTGTATGGGGTTATTTTGCGATGTTGGTGCTAATTCGGAAACACGAATATTAACGAAGCGCATACCTTTTCTGGTTTAACTGTATTAATATTTTGTTTGGTGGTGGGCCAGTAGATAAAGAAGAGAGGATTTCCCTCTGCCTCATCCAATTGGAATACTGTAAGCGGAAGGATCCGATTCTATGGCTGAAAATAGGGACACAATAACGTTTTGATCATGACTGTTATCAGATAAAAATGGGCTAGATTAGAAAACAGGCCTCCCAAAGTCGCAGCTACGTGGATATTAGCAAAATCACCACAGCTGCTTTTTTTTCAATTATATTTATAAGCACTTGTGAATTGCGTCAAACACAAAACGTTATATTCTACGTATGTTTTATTCTATACAGGTTTTCACCTGTATATAGATTAAAACATACATAGCACTTAATGTTAAATGTCATTTCCGTGTCTGTTTGCACAGGTTGGGTTTCATAGCACGATGTGTAGCGAATAGCTTGATACAATAATCACATCACACTATAATATGTATCACACTAATATTATAAAGGCGAAAGTTTGTGAGTGTGTGTGTGTGTTTATATGTTTGTTACTTCTTCACGCTCAAACGGCTGGACCAATTTTGATAAAATTTTGTATGGAGGTAGCTGACACCTTGGATTAACATATAGGCTACCTACTTTTTATCCCGATATTCCCACGGGATCGACATTTACGCGGGTGAAACCGCGGGGCGCAGCTAGTATCATATAATTATGATAAATGAGTAATGCAAATTGATACGGATATCTATTAGGAAAACGTTCATTGTGGTTAAAAGTTATGAAATCTTCACGGCTGCGCCGCCATAGCGTCCCGGTGAGATACGGCTTTTAATCGAAATAAATGCTTGTAGTTTGAGTTTGAAGTTACTCATTGATTGCTCATAGGTAGGTAACTCGGTCAAAACACTGGCTTATTGTGTCAATCATGTCAATTTATCTGTTGATTTGATTGATAAGGTACAGATATAAATCAGCTTTGTTGTCTGATCTGAAGTCGTTTATCCATTTCATAAAATCACTCCTATATCCCTGGAAGGGGTATGCAGGAATGTAAAGGCTAGCGTAGATTGGGATCGGCTGCGACCCTACGCAACGCGTTGTGTAATTCTTCCATCATCACATTTTCTATGAACCAACGCACACTATAGGCGGTCCGCACCGCACTTATTTGTATCAATATGCGTTGCCCTGCGATCCGTTGTGGCTGTAATGTGCGCACGGCTTAGGCGGATCTCACTCACACTGCCTACTCGCTCCTACCATCTCTCTCTACATACAAATTCAATGAATACGCGTTTCCGCGCATTTGACTCCATTTCCCGCGCCACATTGCGTAGCGCGTTGTTGTGCGAGATTCGCCTTAATAGTGTAACATGAAATAGGGAGTAACGAGCATATTGCCATCAACCAGACACTTTTTTAATTAACAGACTTCAAAAAAGGAGGTTCTGTATTCGACCCGTATGTATGAATGTATGTATGTTTGTATGTCCGCGATTTTCTCAAAAACTAATGAACCAATTTTGATAATTCACTAATGTGATCTACATACTTTCAAGAAGGTTTTAGTATATAATACATTAGGTAATTTTTCTTATGTACGAAGTTATGTATATAAATGTACTGCATCTCCGTCATATCTATGCGAATTTTGATGATTCTTCTATTCGGTGTCTTCAATTCTTCAATGCACCAGTATTAATTGAATTTGTGTAGGGTAGGTACAACTAACTAAAAAGTGAAAAATAAAAAGTTTTTTACAAAAAAAAAACAACCTACTTCAAAAAAAAAAACACTAGAAAGTGATAAATAACTTTAATTTCGGAAGTCGGTGTCAAAAAACGAAAATGCGCTACCAACGACACCGACTTCCGAAATTAAAGTTATTTAAGTACTTATCACTTTGTAGTGTTTTTTTTTAAGTCGGTTGTTTTTTTTTTTTTGTAAAAAACTTTGTTGACTATTGAATTGAGGCATTCCAGTTTAATAAAGTGATAATTCGCCAGCTGCTTATCATGGCTTGAACGAGAACATAAACATTTCAGTTGTATTAATTGGTATAAAAAAAGTAATTCCGCATACCATCGGTAAAATATTCATTATGCAGGTCACAGAGAACATGACAACTTGAACAGGTGTAATAGAATTTACATAATTTAGTCTGATTTAAATCTCATGTGAACATCCCACTGTTAAACGATTAAAAACAAAATAATGTAGTATATGAAACTGCCACTGGAGCAGCAGTGGCCCAGTGGTAACGGCCCGGACTGACGAGTTGTAGGCCCTAGGTTCAAATCCAGGCAGACGTTTTATTTTGTGTAAATAATTTCATCAGCACAGTGTTCTCAAAACAGTGAAGGAAAACATCGTGTGGACACCGGCATGTCCTAGAACCAAAAGTTTTAAAACATGTGGTCGACCAACCCGCACTGGGCCCGCGTGGTAGATTACACTCCACTCCCTCTCGAAGAGAGGAGGCCTGTGTCCTAGCAGTGGGACCATTATAGGCAGATTATGTTACTAATAAATCAGCTGGATATGACTCAATCAGAATTATGGACATAAAAATGATAGGAGATAAAATTGTGAATGCAATAGTAAAGTTAATTAATGCGAGTATTCAACAAGGTAAATATCCGTCAGAATTAAAAACAGGTATAGTTAGGCCCATTCATAAAAAAACCGGCCAAGTGCGAGTCGGACTCGCCCATGAAGGGTTCCGTAGCAGCAAGTAACATAATATAAAAGTTCTCGTAGTTCGTTGTAACTTTGTGAAAGGTAAATTGCGGTTTTCGATTTATGACGTATTAAAAAAAAAACTACTTACTAGATCTCGTTCAAACCAATTTTCGGTGGAAGTTTACATGGTAATGTACATTATATATATTTTTTTAATTTTATCATTCTCTTATTTTAGAAGTTAGAGGGGGGGGACACACATTTTACCACTTTGGAAGTGTCTCTCGCGCAAACTATTCAGTTCAGAAAAAAATGATATTAGAAACCTCAATATCATTTTTGAAGACCTATCCATAGATACCCCACACGTACAGGTTTGATGAAAAAAATTTTTTGGAGTTTCAGTTGTAAGTATGGGGAACCCCAAAATTTATTGTTTTTTTTTCTATTTTTGTGTGAAAATCTTACTGCGGTTCACAGAATACATCTACTTACCAAGTTTCAACAGTATAGTTCTTATAGTTTCGGAAAAAAGTGGCTGTGACATACGGACGGACGGACAGACAGACAGACAGACAGACATGACGAATCCATAAGGGTTCCGTTTTTTGCCATTTGGCTACGGAACCCTAAAATGGTAAATTCAATGACTTGGCAAATTACAGACCCATAACGATATTGCCAGCCATAAATAAAATAGTTGAAAAATTTATATGCGACCAAATACACACTTTTTATCGGGACAATGACATAATTTCCAAATCACAATATGGCTTCCAAAGTAAGAAATCTACAGCTCAGCTACTTTCCAATTCTACTGATGAAGTTAACAACTACCTTGATGACAAGCAGCATGTGATACTCATATTTATTGATTTCAGCAAGGCCTTTGACACACTCGGGCACAATACACTGTTAAAAACTCTCGAAAACTCGGGTATAAGAGGGAAATTACTCGACTGGTGCAAAGAATACCTTCGTAGCAGAAGTTATCGCGTAAAAGTTGGTCCTAGCCTTAGCAGACCTGTAAACGTGACGAAAGGGACAGCCCAAGGTTCAGTGTCTGGTCCTCTCCACTATCTGGCATACATTAATGACCTAGAAAATATTATAACACACTGTTCCCTTTATCAATGCGCTGATGACACCTGTATACTATCTGCTAACTCAAACCTTGACTTGGCCGCAGAATGTTTGCAAAAAGATTTTACTTCCATGGCTAAGTGGGCCCATGATATGGGACTTGATCTGAATCCACAAAAAACTAAAGTTATACACGTACATTCGAGTCACATAAGTACCTCCCATCCCTTTCAAATCATAGCTCATAGTCACGATTGTCTGTATAAAAACGTACCAGACTGCCTCTGCTCGCCTTTAGAGCAAGTCCCATATCATACCTATTTGGGATTAATAATTGATAACCGATTCAACTGGAGTTACCAGGTGGAATCGGTTTGCGGCAGGTTGCGGGCGATACTCACCAAATTTTCCATTATAAAGCGCAATATACCGTACGGAACCCTCCTTCAAATGTACACAGCTCTTCCTGAATCGATAATATCCTATGGACTCACCAGTTATGGACGCACATTTAAAACTTACCTAGATAAAATACATAATTTGCAAACACGTTTGTTGAAACTTGTAGTACCAAACTATGTAACATCTCTTGCGGGGCGGCTTAGCTCGGCCGCTTATGCTGTTAGGAAGATAAGACAGTTAACAGATGTAGAAACTGCGCGTTTAGTCTATTTTAGTTACTTTCACAGAATTATGTCGTACGGCATTTTACTATGGGGTCGAGCTGCTGACATTGAGTCCATCTTTATTTTGCAAAAGAGAGCTGTCAGAGCCATTTATAATCTACGTCGCCGCGAATCTCTCAGGGAACTATTTAAAAGGATTAATATTATGACGGTACCTTGCCAATTCATTTATGAAAACATTATGTATGTAAGAAAAAATCTACATCTTTTTAATAAAATAAGCGATAGACATAACTTTAACACAAGAAATAAAGATAAAATACATCAACCATTTTTCAGATTAGCCAAAGTACATACATCTTTTATGGGGTACTGTGTCAAATGTTACAATAAAATACCTAGTGATATATTGCAATTAAATGAAAGAAAATTTAAAACTCACATTAAACGTACACTTTGTAAACAAGCATACTATAAATTAGAAGATTATATCCAAGATAAGAACGCTTGGAAACATGCTGGTCCTGCTCCATAGGACAATCTAGAGTCTAGACAAAAATCAAACTGGTTGCTACTTTAATTGTATTTTTTTTATTAGTTTTTACATTCATTACTCACACCCTGACATACTTGTATTTTTTTTTTTTTTTTTTTAATAAAAATCGTTTTGCTTGTACCATGTTTGTAAATATGTGAGCACCATGTATCTATCAGATAATTAATTTATATGTCATGGTTTCGTTTTTAATTCTTTTACCTATTGTGGTGTAGTAATTTTATTTTAGGTGCATCGTCCTCACATGTTATTATATAATTAATGTACCCATGCAAAATATTGTACCTAAAACATTTTAAAAGAGTAACGGTGGAGTTTCTTGCCCATTCTTCTCCATACGAAAACTACCTTTTGGAATGGGCGACTAGAATCAATTCTATATTTTAAGATAATTTTTGACGTTCAAAAGTGCCTTTTATGTGCCTATTTGAAATAAATGCTTTGACTTTGACTTTGATGTAAAAAATAAATACCAGGACAATTATACAGGGTTATTTAAACACTGCAAAGTATTACCTGTTATAGCGCGTGCTGAGTATATGTTCCTCATAGAACATTTTGATAACAGTGTTATTCAAATTCCAGTTAAATATGACGTGAATACACGACAAGCCAAATCAAAATCATTTCAAGTGCCACGCAAAAATAACTTTTATGGCAGGCGTACCGCTTCCTTCACAATACCCAATTTACTAAACCAAATACCTGTAGACATTAGAGACTGAATGAATAGTAAAAACATAAAGCGAAAGCTGAAAGAACATTACATCAATTCGATTATAACATAACTGTTAATAGCGCGTTGATCAAATCTCAGGCCATGGCATGCTAAGACAGACCCCAGAGGTCTAAGTGTGTGCCTTGTTTAAGTTTTTAGTATAAGGAACTTGTAACTTTTTAAATAAATAAATAAATAATGAAACTGCCACGTGATCCCAAAATACAATACATATACCCCCTTACTAATAAACGTATTATATCAGATGAATAGTTACCAGTGATCGGAATAGGTAGAGCTATTTGGGTTCATTGACCGCAAACATTGATGTGAATATGGATATTCCACGGGATTCCGACTGATACTACGGGATTTTTGTCATATAAATTCGCTTCACTAACATCAACAGATGTCGAACGCTCGTTTTCCATATAAATAAAAACTTTTTAACAAAAAAATTAAACCTCCGAAAAAACTGAAAAGCAAAAAATAAAAACCTTTTTTATTTTACCTTAATAAATAAGTTCTTAAACTAATGCAAGTATACCTAACTAATTTTGAGTCGGCGCCAAACAAGCAACTTAATATCGTTGCGAGTGGTCGTTCGGAGAGCGCATTTTTTGTTTGGAATGTTAATATTTAGCGCTGGGGATTTCACGTTGCATTATTAATTTGATTTGGCTATTTCTATAAATTTAAGGTAATTTAGTGATCTTTGTTCATTGATTGTTTGGCGCCGACTCAAAATTTTTTAGGTATACTTGCATTAGTTTAAGAACTTATTTATTAAGGTAAAATAAAAAAGGTTTTTATTTTTTGCTTTTCAGTTTTTTCGGAGGTTTAATTTTTTTGTTAAAAAGTTTTTATTTTATAATTTTTTGAGGCTATAATTTACTTATTACTGCATGCTTAATTTTTGATTACTTTTAAAATGGCTACCTACCTTACTTTAGATATTAACTATTATATAATCCTACTTTAATTATTATTTTTTGTATAGTAAAATACTTACAAAAACAGGCTTATATACCAACATAGATAGGCCTTTAATTTTAATTGTAACACACAGCTCAGCATTAAAATCTGTGAATGAACAACAAATCACCCCTATTTTCCCACCCTTAGGGTAGGAATTTTTTTTCCAAATTTACATGGGACCAACTTCGAGGTATGTTCTATCCATTAAAAAAAGAATTACCAAAATCGGACTAATCTGTAAAAAGTTATGCGAGGTCATACATTACAATCAGTGAGTGAACTATCAATCATCCCCTGTTTTCCTACCCTTAGGGTTGGATATTTTTTTCCAAATTTATATGGGACCACCTTCGGGGTATATCCTTTCTAATCAAAAAAGAATTATCAAAATCGGACTGCTCTGTAAAAAGTTATGCGTGATCATACATAAAAAAAAAAAAAAAAAAAACAAAAAAAAATATACGCGTCGAATTGATAACCTCCTCCGTTTTTTCGTCGGTTAAAAAGAAATAGATTAAAATTAGATAATTTAGAAAAAATAATGGTGATTTATTTTAACTCTGATCGTGATCATACTCAGTCTTCAAGTGAAGCTGAAGACGAGCCAGACCAATGATATTTTTTGTTTAAATAAGTGAATTATTGTTGAAGTGTATTGATTATTTTAATTAAGATTTTATTGTAAATACAATTTGTTCTATTTGTTGATAATGTTTTGATTTTACTGAGCCCTGACGTGTTTTTTAAGGAATTTTTCACTTTTTGTATGGAAAATATGAAAAATTATTACCTACATGTTGAGTTTTAGGAGTTTATGGGTTTCATAAAGGGGGTCGAATTTTTCATTATTTTTGCGATAGGACACACCATTTTCGAGATATAAGCAAAAGAAAAAAAAAAGATACAGACAGTACTGTTTTTGCACCTGAAGTCGAGGTGTTGGTGTGAATTTCTATTCATGACAACTAATTTTATTCCACACCTTTTTAATCGCGATTAAAAATAGTCAGATTTAGTTCGATTTAGTTAGACAATCAAAATTTTAGGTGAAAAACGTGAAATTCAGAATAGCAAAATTGCCATCTTTAATAGATTAATAACTCAGTGCCATCTTAGTGCTGTCAAACTAAAATATAGTTAAGTTGCGTCACTGTAGTCAATTTTAGAATGGGAAATCGTCGCTTGACAGGAATAAATTAAATTTTAGTGATTTTTAGTCTACACTCAGGGGCACATTTAACCGTCCACTCATCTCGAACTGCTTAACGTTTGTTTATGTTAACTTACGCTTTGCGTACTAGGCGTTACTTCTTAAGTGGGTATATCTGAAATAAATAAATCAATCATACCCGCGTTTTGTTTACTTTTGTGGTTTTTATTCAACAATAATCAGTTTAATCGTAATTTGACAGTCTCGCCCCATGTTTTATGTGACGGATACATTTGATTTAAAACGTTGTGATACCATTTCTTCGAATAAAACCTAGGTATTGGCCTGCCGTGATTTCATTTACACCAAAAAGATGCCACTGGACGCAGCTGGGGCAGCTAGGGCTGTAGCACTTGCAGACGCTGGGTTTAGCCAGCGTCGGATTGGACGGATGCTTGGATATCCACGATCCACAATTCAAGATGCTATCCGGCGTTACAGAGAGACTGGTTCCTACACAAGAAGGCCAGGGCAAGGTCGTAGAAGGTGTACATCAGAGAGAGATGATCGTTACATCGTCTCGAACGTTCTTCGGAATCGGTTTACAACTGCTCCTGAGGCTCGTAACCGCTTGTTTGAGGTACGAAATGTAAGTGTGAGCCTAAGAACAATAAGAAGAAGGTTAGCTGAGAGGGATCTGAGAGCATTTCGACCAGTTCGAGTCCCAGCGCTGACCGCAACTCACAGAAGAGCGAGACTTGCATTTGCTCGAGAACATTTAAATTGGACTTCGGAACAATGGAAGGCAGTTCTCTTCTCGGATGAATCAAGAATAGCTTTACGAGGTCCTGATGGACGTCAGCGCGTGTATAGACGCCGTGGTGAAAGGTTTGCTGAATGTGCTGTGGTTGAAACAGTAGGCTACGAGGGAGGCTCTATAATGGTGTGGGGTGGCATTTGTTATGACGCCCGTACAGAATTGGTCATCTTCGATAGAGGCAGCGTTAATGCTCACAGGTACGTGACAGAAGTTTTAGAACCACACGTGATGCCTTTTGCCCCATTCATTGGCGATAATTTTGTTTTAATGCACGATAATGCTCGTGCACACACCGCGAGAATTGTCAGCGATTACTTGGACGCCGTCGATATTCAGCGATTACCATGGCCAGCTCGCAGCCCTGACCTGAACCCAATAGAGCATGTATGGGACAACCTAAAAAGACGAATTCGGGGTCGTACACCAGCTCCTACCACCATCAGTGAGCTAAAAACTGCAGCTGTTGAGGAGTGGCAGAACATTCCCCAAAGCGACATCCAAGACATAATTGACGGGCTTTCTAATCGATTGCAGGAGGTCATTAGGGCCAGAGGAGGAAATACACATTATTAATCCGGTAATTTAGAGCACACTTTTTTTTTAAATTGACATTTTGCTAATTTTTATTTTTTTTCGAAAGAAGAAGACAAAGCATTGTGTAACTATACAAACGCTATGCAACGTTTATTAGAAAGGGGGATACAGTATATCGTAGTAATCGTCACCGTATGTACATGGCCTTATTCAAAGTGCATTCTTCAAAAAAGTCTTAGAAAATTTCTCGAGGTTTTTGTTCGAAGAATTTTCATAGATGGATTACGCATTATCATGGGATTGACCGCTTCACGCACACGCGTAGATCAACGATGTCGTTGATCTCCACTTATCTGAATACGTGACTGATACATGTTTCTTGCTTATCTATTGCATTTCTAATATTAAACGCGTATTGCTGATTTCCGCCGCGTCACAATCATCTGCCTAGCCTTTTCCCAACTATGTTGGGGTCGGCTTCCAGTCTAACCGGATACAGCTGAACACCAGTATTTTACATGGAGCGACTGCCTATCAGACCCCCACAACCCAGTTACTGGGTAATAAGATACCCCTTGGTAAGACTGGTTGTCAGATTTTCGGGCTTCTGATGACCCGTAACGACTGTCAAAGATCCACGAATGACAGCCGGGACCAACGGCTTAACGTGCTTTCCGAGCCACGGAGGGATCTTGGTATGTAAAGATAGTCACCCATCCACGGACCAACCGCGGCAACCGTAGCTTAACCTGATCGATCGACCTCTGCGGCTGATATTACTTAGCCACAAGCCCCTCCGCCTTTCCGCGTCACAATCTAGGATGCAAATGAAAAAATTTTGCAAATCTTGAACTTGTTTTTAACCTAGTTACACATTCCTCTTCACCAGCGGCGTAGTTCGTTAATTACCCCTCTTTACATACAGGGTGTCACGGAAAGGGTATATCAATACAAACGGGTTGAAGAGTGTATCTGGTCTCCCGGGGACCGCACCACGGGCCGCAGCGCGTCGATCGTCGACGTGGCCGCGTTGAACTCGGCCCAGTCCTGTTGGGGAAAGGTTTATGTGTTGGCTCATACAGGGTGTTACAGAAAGGGTATATCAATACAAACGGGTTGAAGAGTGTATCTGGTCTAGAATCTCTGTACAAAATTTCAGCTCAAAAGCAGTAACTTTGAAAATGCTTAATATTTTTTTATTTCGATAGTTTATTAAATTAAAATCAAAACAAACGTATCACCGCACTACGAGGGTCATTATCCATTATCTGTAGGTTGTCTGTGCGCCTAGTACAGGCGCATCACGCCGCCGCGCGCCAGTGCAGCGCCGTGATGTCGAAATAAAAAAATATTAAGCATTTTCAAAGTTAATGCTTTTGAGCTGAAATTTTGTACAGAGATTCTAGACCAGATACACTCTTCAACCTGTTTGTATTGATATACCCTTTCTGTAACACCCTGTATTAAACACTAGCTGCGCCCCGCGGTTTTACCCGCATAAGTTTCGATCCCGTGGGAATATCGGGATAAAAACTATCCTATGTCCTTTCCCGGGACTCAAACTATCTCTATACCAAATTTATCGGTTCAGTGGTTTAGGCGTGAAAAGGTAACATACAGACAGACAGACAGAGCTACTTTCGAATTTATAATATTAGTATGGATGTTAGGTAATCTTAGTTTTGACCGCCTTACCTACTTACGCAAGTTGGCCATGTCATTGCTCTTGACTTATCAGCAATACGTGACTGATAACAGACTGATTTGTTTGTACTATCTGTGTTTATGCTCTTCTCATCCTGACGTGATCTCCGGTATATGCGACGTTAGATTCAGAGACTGCTTTGATCCCCAGCAAAATAAAGAACCTTGTTTGCGTATAGACTGAAAAAACTTTGTCTAAAGCGTTGAAAGAAAACATCGTGAGAAAACCGACATGTTCTAAAACCAAAAATTCTAAGACATGTGACATCTACCCACTTCCTCTCACAGAGAGGAGGCCTGTGTCCCAGCAGTGGGAACATTATAAGCTGATTATGATTACGATGATGATGTAAGGTATATAATTCTGGTCAAGTCATATTTGATCACTATAGTTTCTAGACTTAGGCAAACTTGTGAAGATAAAATAAACTTTACACTCATAACATAACAGTTGCCAAAAATCACAAAAATCATAGACACAGTGATTCAGACTTAAAAAATATATAATGTTTGCTATTGAAATATCTGGACTTTAGGCCTATGATTCATCAACGTACCTATATTATTAGAACGAACTAAGAAATAGACAGGAAACTAAATAGACGAATTGGCACTAAACCATTTGGCGGTACTATATTATGTGACAATCTAGAGCTATTACTACAAGCATAAGTGAACTTTGGATTGCCATCGTGGTAAAAGGATTAGCCAATCAGCGTGGATAACTCGCTGATTGCCCAGGGTGCGCCAGACGTATAGTGGTTCTGTAGATACGTCGCTTGGGGAGGCTCATCTCAAGAAAGACTGAAGCTGTGGCGAGACAGTGCTTCCTTACCCAATCCGTTCGTTCCACCCACTGAAGACCTCCCACTTGGACATGAGTTACCTTGGGTAAACTGGAAGTCTTTAAACAGACTCCGGACCCAGGTTGGCCGAAGCAAGGAAAACCCGTTCAGGTGGAGATTCATAGACGACTCCGCCTTGGAGTGTAAATGTGGTGCTGTTCCACAAACGATGGGACACTTAGTATCGTGTCCTGCGTGTCCTGTCAGCTGCACGTTACAGGAACTGATGGACGCTGGTGATGGCGCCAAACAGGCATAGCCGTCACTTTGTGTACAGACGCCAGCACATCAAGCTACCCGAAACTGTCAAATTTTCCCAATCAACTTTGAACCTTATACTTTAGCGATAAAGTTGAAAATCAATTAAAGAAATTAGACAGATTGTAGTAGCTTGATGTGCTGGCGTCTGTACATTGATTGCTCTGATAGGCATGATACCCTGTACGCAAAATACGCGCATTGACATGGAGTTGCGGACACCAGTCCGTATTACCTAGCCCATGATGCCGAATACCGAGCAGGCAAAATGACAACCACTGTTTTTACTCGACCGCGTCAGAAGAACGTTCATGATTTTTTACAAAGATATTCTTCTTGGTTTGACTCTTTTGTACAGCAAAAAGGTCCGTTCAGATAGAACCAGACCGGGATTCAATGTACAAAGACACCAATTATTATTTTTACCCTACCGCCCCCGAAGGAGGGTAATGTTTTTGTCGCATTTGCTTTCGATTTCCGATGAAGGAAATAGTCCTCTCCCAAGTTGCTCCACACAACTCCCGGTTATCCGGTTTCCGCATATAGTCTAATGCTGCGGTTTCCTAAAAGAGCGTTTCCGTCATATTTATAAAGGACGTCATGTAAATCGGTCTTTTTTACCAGTTTTTACCCGAATACGGCGAAGCAAAAAGGAGGATTATGATTTTGACCGGTATATGTATGTATGTTCATCTGTTCCCTCATAACTTAAAAAGTCCTTATAATAATTTGACAAATGAGGTATCGTTAGAAGCGTCTTGACCGTCCGCTGGTTATAGGTTATGTGACGTCACACTAAATTCAATATGGCGCCCTCTAGAGAACATAAAGTAATGAAATTAAAAATAAATATTAGGTCCTTACATATGAAATTGGCGTTTTGTATGGAAGGAACAAATAGTCGAATATTTTTTAATATAATATATTTAATTAATCAAAGTATGAACCATTGTTTTCAATGCACTTTTGCCATCTTATAGGTAGTTCATTGATCCCTTTACTAAAAAAACCAGTCGGACGGGAATCAATAAAATCTTTGAAGGCGATTTGGACTGCCCCATCGGAGTTGAATTTTTTCCCTTGCAAAAAGTTATCCAAATTGCGAAAAAAATGGTAATCTGTTGGAGCAAGGTCCGGGGAGTACGGAGGATGTCTAAGACATTCCAATTCAAGCTCTTCTAATTTGGTAGCCGTCTGTTGCGCAGTGTGTGGTCTGGCGTTGTCGTGAAGCAGCAGTGGCGTGGAGCGATTGACCAGCCTTGGTTGTTTAGCCGCTAGCTTTTCCATCATGGTTTGTAATTGCTGACAATAGACATCAGCTGTAATAGTCTGGCCAGATTTGAGAAAACTGTAATGAACAATACCGGCACTAGTCCACCAAACGCTTACAAGTAACTTTTTTGGGGTTAATTTTCGCTTGGGGCAGGATTTGGCTGGCTGGCCAGGATCCAACCATTGCGCTGAGCGCTTCCGATTATCGTAAAGAATCCATTTTTCATCACAGGTAATGATTCGGTTTAAAATACCTTCATTGTTGTGCCGGTTCAGTAATGTAACGCAGCAGTCGACGCGCGTTTGCCGGTTTGCTTCAGTCAATTCGTGAGGTACCCACCTTTCAAGCTTTTTAATCTTCCCAATTTGCTTCAAGTGAATTAAAACAGTTTTATCACTAACATCGAAGCCTGCAGCTAACTCGGACGTGGTTTGCGATGGGTCCGCTTCCACAATAGCCTTCAATTCTCCATTATCAACTTGGGTCTCAGGCCGTCCACGGGGCTTGTTCTGCAGGTCGAAATTTCCAGAACGAAAACGTTGGAACCAAAAACGAACTGTGTTTTCTTTTGCAACATGACCGCCATACACATCATTCACCCTTCGAGTCGTTTCCGCAGCACTAGTGCCACGGCGGAACTCGTACTCGTAAATAATGCGATATTTTAAATTTTCCATTTTGTAAAATGAGTGACGCAAACAGAAAAAACAGAAGAAAAAAAACAAATGAATGACGGTCATCGAAGCACAAATACATGAGTAAATAGCTGTACAAATTTGAATTTGGAATTCCTTACCAAAGAGGAGAAATTCGTGATTAAAGTGGCCAGTACGAAAAACGCCAATTTCATATGTAAGGACCTAATATTTTGGGATGGTGCCTTGTGGGATATGAAATGAAAGGGCTTAATTAGCACATTTCAAAAATATAAGTATTAAGTACTGAAATAAGCCTCAAAACAATTAAATAAAACAAAAAGTTTAAAAACTAAAACCCGACTACTGAAAAGGATGAAACAAGAAAGTACCTTTCCGTGGTCGCATGCTACCATAGCTTATTCAGTACAGTGGCATGCGACCACGGGAAGGTACTTTCTTGTTTCATCCTTATCAGTAGTCGGGTTTTAGTTTCTTTGACATTCATTATTTGAAGTCAAAACCGCTCTGTATTGCACGACTCATAATGCGAAGCATGAGAGTGCTTTACGATCGAAAAAAAATTGTTTTCCTCCTTTCTGCAACTGTTTCTATTGTTATACTCCTGCTAGTACACAGAACCTACTTATTTTATATACCACTGTATTGATAATTTAATGGAGATTAATTCTGTGCTTTCAAAAATGTATTTAATGCAGTAAAAACGAAAAAATCAGCAAAATATAAAAAAAAAGCGGCCAAGTGCGAGTCGGACTCGCCCATGAAGGGTTCCGTAGCAGCAAGTAACATAATATAAAAGTTCTTGTAGTTCGTTGTAACTTTGTGAAAGGTGAATTGCGGTTTTCGATTTATGACGTATTAAAAAAAAACTACTTACTAGATCTCGTTCAAACCAATTTTCGGTGGAAGTTTACATGGTAATGTACATTATATATATTTTTTTAATTTTATCATTCTCTTATTTTAGAAGTTAGAGGGGGGGGGGGACACACATTTTACCACTTTGGAAGTGTCTCTCGCGCAAACTGTTCAGTTCAGAAAAAAATGATATTAGAAACCTCAATATCATTTTTGAAGACCTATTCATAGTTACCCTACACGTACAGGTTTGATGAAAAAAAATTTTTGGAGTTTCAGTTGTAAGTATGGGGAACCCCAAAATTTATTGTTTTTTTTTCTATTTTTGTGTGAAAATCTTACTGCGGTTCACAGAATACATCTAATTACCAAGTTTCAACAGTATAGTTCTTATAGTTTCGGAAAAAAGTGGCTGTGACATACGGACGGACGGACAGACAGACATGACGAATCCATAAGGGTTCCGTTTTTTGCCATTTGGCTACGGAACCCTAAAAACCCGTCAATCAAGTGTCATCAACATTGTAGCTTGCGAAAAAAATCAATTATTTGAGTAAATTTTTTTTAATAGATTCGTTTCACCCATAGTTGGAGCCCTATTGAAAATGGCTCTTTTGTTCAAAGTAGTTTTTTTTTATACGGTCAAATGAGCATTATGAGTCGTGCACTTTTTGATTTTCCAAATTTTTGGACATTACGGCCGCATGTGGCGGTGACACTCTTCATTGTAGCTAGGTATACCGACTTTGTATTGCAGTATAGTTAAAAATAGCCTCTATCAATTAGCAGGTCACTAGCGCTTCCTTAATGACAAAAGAACTATGAACATAATAATAGACTGGTCAATTACGTTTTAATGAACGCGTCATTACGTCATTTACTTAATCATCCTTTGTTTACCTACTTATGTGGCTACTAATCTGTTTACAAACATATATACAAACATACATACATAAACTCACGCTTCCTTCCCAAGGGGTAGGCAGAACGCAACCTGATACGATCCTTACATTCTCCTTTTGCCTCGTTTACGTTATACATTAGAAGGCCAATTCTCGTAATTTAAAACGTTCAAAATCTAGTCGCAGTGTCATCTCGGCTACAAACAAATGTCAAAAACTTTTCAAAATGTAGGTAAATTAGAGGTATTTTTGACAGATTGAGACTGAGATCAGACTGTGAACATTCTTAAAATTACGAGAATTGCCCCTCTGGTCATACACGTACGCCGGTTACGAGTACTACGCATCTGACCTTTCTTAAGAACATCACAAATAAGGTCATGGTCACTATGTCCGCCCGGCGTTTCCACTCACAACTGCCTTGTAAATGCTTTATGTTAGTCATCTTTCATTCATCCTCTCGACATGACCAAACCATCTAAGCATACTCTTTTGCTTCCTTGCCCAAACCGTTCGTTCCACCCGCTGAAGACCTCCCACCTGGATATGAGTTACCTTGGGTAATCTGGAAGTCTTTACAGACTCCGGACCCAGGTTGGCCGAACCAAGGAAAACCTGTTCAGGTGGAGATTCATAGACGACTCCGCCTTGGAGTGTAAATGTGGTGCTGTTCCACAAACGATGGGACACTTAATATCGTGTCCTGTGTGTCCTGTCAGCTGCACGTTACAGGAACTGATGGACGCTGGTGATGGCGCCATCAAGTAGCCGAATTCTGGGCCGAGTCCATTTAGATTGCTAATTGCTATCGACACGCTAAGAAGAAGAAGCATGCTCTTTCCAATCTTTGTCACTAAGTCTTCTTAATCTGTTTACAAACATTGTAAAACGACAATTACTTTAGTTTACAAGGGAACTTGGTTTTACCTTTTTGGTTTTGCTCTGTAAGGAGTTTGTCTATTTATAACTTTAAAACCTGTTTTGTCTTTAGTTGTTGTTTGTGGTTATTGGTCGATTTGAATGCTCTAGTTAATCGGTTGAAGGACACTGAACGAGACACACGCAGTATAAGTTTTATTGTTATTACTTCTGGGGGCGTTTAGTGTCCCGTAAAATTAGTGTGGATGTGGAGTGATGGATGAGAGGGAGTGGTCCCAGCGCGGGACTCACTCACTCACTGATCTGTCATTGAGTTGATTGAGTGAGTGAGTCCAGGTACATTGCGCATTTGAACTGCAAATTGCAGTTTCATTGCTGTTGACATAATTGCATCGAAACTGCTAATTGACTGCATTAGAACTCCATCTTTTTAGACACTCAGGATGTCCAATGTCAACCAGTGGATACGGTTGATAATGATGATGTTTTAGCTCTATAGGCTTTGTTCAGTCTTCTTTATTCACTTTTTAGTTACAATCGGAACTGTTCGCATGTTGACTCGCCTCAGAAGTTTTAAATTAATAGCGTACGTGAGGTCAGGCAACTTATATCGTGTTTATGATTATGTTCAAGTAATGAGGTGTTAGGTCGTATTTGTTTATTTTATAGGTATTTTAATACAGATTAGTGGGTAATGGTTTGATCTATTTAATTCGACAGTCTGTCTAAGGGCTGATTGTTTCAAGTAGGTATTTGAATTAAGTAAACTACATATTTACTTGCACTTTTAATTTTAATTGCACTTTTAAATTAACTTTTAAATTCGACAAAGAGTTGATCAGTCAGAAAGATAAAGCTAGTTGCCTATTCCAAAGTTTAGTAGGTTCGTATGGAGAAGAACGGGCAAAAAACTCCATGGACACTTAATATAGGTAGTCCAAAGAATTCGATTTTCTGCTCACAATTACAAAAAAAACAGTGACTGTTGTCTATAATTTCTGGTTTTTCCGTGGTACAGATCCATATCTCTTTTTTCTACCTTATCATAAAGTCAATAAATAAATAACGGAGACAGTCGCTCAATCCATACCATATTTACAGAGTTAAATGCTACTAAATAACTAAACACTGATAGAGTCCGAAAAAACTTTTCCTATTTAATTTCCGATCTTATGAAATGGCTACCGACGGTTATGATTTTAAAACATCCGTTTGAGGTATATTAGGTAAACCTGCCACCAGAATGATATTATTTTACATTTGTGTAAACAAAAATATAATACTTTTTGTCAATAACAGCAAATGAAAATCATCTTAAAGAGCAACACAAGATCATGTTACAAATAAACATCCAGGTGTTTTTAATGTAGGTATATTATTGGAGCGGTTCTGCCCTATATCTGATCGGAATCCGAGAAATGCTGGTCCGAAGTGACCATAGTCCTATTTATGTGAGAGGTTGCGCACTAGCTCCGAACTCTATCCGTCCGAATTTAGAACATTCCCAATTCGGATCTTTAATTCGGATTCGGATCGGATGTAGTGCAGAACCGCTCTTAGGCACTTATTTTTTACAAATTAAAGTTAACTGCTTATAAAAGGTAGCTTGCCAAATGAATTTTGATTGAATATTATTGTTTTAAGCTCGACCCAGCTTAAACTCTAAACACCACGGAAGTGGTGAAGGGCGGCGTTTTGGGGGGCTGCCTTATGAAATTTTGCCGTTCTAAAAGTGCTGATTCTTAGACTAATATGAATAAATTATTTTGACTCCGTTACTCCGATTGGCGCGTCACCTCACCAATTTTTAAGGACGTCCAAATGGTCACAAAGTCAAACTCAAAAGTCAAAGTATTTATTTCAATAAACCATTTAGAATCGTCAACGAGTCGGTCAGTTTGTAAGTTGAAGCTAGTTGCCCGTTCCAGAACAATTCCCGCGTTTGACGCATAAAAATAAACCGGTTTTCTTTCCTGTCCTTTATTTAACTTTGTTTTATGTCATTCACAGCAGGAGGAGGAAGGCACTTGGGGCGAGAACTTCAAGTCACACCATGACAGCAAGCCACGAGGAAATGAAGCCGTCTCTCTTGACTTCAGCTTCCCCGAAGCCGACAATGTTTATGGTAAGTTTTAGAAGACCAATTCTCGTAATTAAAAACGTTCAAAATCCAGTCGCAATCTCATCTGCTCCATAGGACAATCTAGAGTCTAGACAAAATCAAACTGGTTGCTAATTTAATTGTAAATTTTTTTTAATTCTTTTTTTCATTCATTACTCACACCCTGACTTATTACTTGTATTTTTTTTTTTTTAATTAAAATCGTTTTGCTTGTACCATGTTTGTAAATATGTGAGCACCATGTATCTATCAGATAATTAATTTATATGTCATGGTTTCGTTTTTAATTTTTTTACCTATTGTGGTATAGTAATTTTATTTTAGGTGCATCGTCCTCACATGTTATTATATAATTAATGTACCCATGCAAAATATTGTACCTAAAACATTTTAAAAGAGTAACGGTGGAGTTTCTTGCCCATTCTTCTCCATACGAAAACTACCTTTTGGAATGGGCGACTAGAATCAATTCTATTTTAAGATAATTTTTGACGTTCAAAAGTGCCTTTTATGTGCCTATTTGAAATAAATGCTTTGACTTTGACATCTCAGCGACAAACACTGTCAAAAATGTAGGGAAATTACAGGTATTTTTGACAGATTGAGACTGAGATCGCACTGTGAATTGCCCCTCAGGTAACTGCACCCCAATTTCTTAACACTTTCAATCAATATCCGAAGGACCCTTATCCATTGCTTCACATGTTTGAAAAATACGCCAGCTCGAGTGTTCTTTCCTGACTCGTTGTTGTGTTATGCAATTACCCCGCTAGTCGCCGCTGGCTATTGCTATCTGCAGTATCAGAGGTATCGCAGATACGTTTCCATCTCAGAGGCGACGCTGAAATGAATCACGAGCCTGTAAGTCCTGGAACCTGCACACCGGAACACAGCAATTTGCTTGGTGGCAAAAGGGGGCTAGCCTATTGCTATTTACCGGGCACATATCCACGCAGACTGCTTCTGATTTATAACTAACTTAAAAGCTTCTCTCCGCGACTTCGTCTGCGTGAAATCTTTTTTGTTCCCCCGACTCGCCCCGTCGCTTCGCATCGCCTGCCCGCGTTTCTACTTAGTTTTCGCTTAGCGTTCTTTCTGACTCTTTCTCTTTTTGATCGGCTCCTAAGGGTCCTAGCGTGATGTTAAAAAGCCTTCCTCAAGAATTGTGCTATCAAATATAGGGGGAACCGACCTAAACACTAATATCACACTAATATTATAAAGGCGAAAGTTTGTGACTGTGTGTGTGTGTGTGTTTATATGTTTGTTACTTCTTCACGCCTAAACCACTGAACCGATTTAGATGAAATTTGGTATAGAGATAGTTTGGGTCCCGGAAAAGGACATAGGATAGTTTTTATCCCGATATTCCTACAGGATCAACTTTTACGCGGGTGAAACCGCGGGGCGCTGCTAGTTTAACATAATTAGGAAAAACGAAAATTTTATCAGCCTAGGGTCATTTAGGAACAGTCACATGTTGTATAAAGAAGAATTTTTGAAATCCGACTTTTAGTTCTAGAGATTAGCGCGTTCAAACAAACAAACTCTTCAGCTTTATTATTAGGACCTAATTATAATTTAGTATAGATGAAAAATCTAAAAATTCCTGACCGACCCGAGTATTAAACATAGGAACAAAAAATATATTTAAAAAAAAAAATACTTTTATTTTTTTTATTTATTTCTCCAGGTATACCGGAACATACGGACAAATTCTCTCTCCGGACAACAACATCGGGCGAACCATACCGCCTGTATAACCTTGATGTGTTCGAGTATGACCTTGACAGTCGCATGGCCATCTACGGAGCTGTTCCCGTCATGTACTCTCATGGGTAAGTAATTATATCTGTACGAGGATCTTTTGGCGCGTGGCCGAAATCGGAACTAAAGTCGCCATCTTGTATTTTCAATACATATCACAAGACAATTGCACAAATATTTACCAACAGCGCCCCCCTGTCAATGTCATTCGAGCGCCATAAAATCCCTGTAGCAGTGTGAATAAATACTTATGTTCTTCACTGAAAATTTCAAAGATTTATTACCTCCCGAGCTGTAATATGACTACTCGGGATATAATATTTGGGCTAGAGTAAACGCTCGCAAAGATAAGATACTTATACCACCAGTGGTGATACTTGAACATTAAGGTTTTCAAAGTTAAAGTGTTACTACTTCTTGCGACTGATCGTAACGAGAGAAAAGGATTAGCACATGATATTTCGTTATCATTTTAAGCATTAAGGTGAATGGGTAGTTGTAGCCCGCGAAATTCAATTTTTCTTACGTTTTTTGCAATTTGCAGATCAGTGTCAGGTTGTATCTTGATCCAAATATGATTCGCGACTATAATAGACATGTATTTACAGAATTACAGTCATTAGAATCATTAATATATCTCTTTAAGTTAGATTTCTACCACTAACACTTTTCCATACGAGATTTCCTCTTAACGGTAGAAATCTAACTTAGAAAGATGTATTAATGATTCTAATTATTATAATTCTAATTATTATAATTCTGTAAATACATACCGGTTAAAGTCGCGAATCATATTTTGATCAAGATACAACCTGACACTGACCTGAAAATTGCAAAAAACGTAATAAAAATTGAATTTCGCGGGCTACAACTACCCATTCACCTGAAAATGAAAAAATCTGTACCTACCTTTCTCATTTATTAATCAACTAGCTGCGCCCCACGGTTTCACCCGCATAAGTGTCGATCCCGTGGGAATATCGGGATAAAAAGTATCCTATGTGTTAATCGTGGTTATAAAATATCTGTGTGCCAAATTTCCTTCAAATCCGTTCAGCCGTTTGTACGTGAAGAAGTAACAAACATACAAACACACTCACAAACTTTCGCCTTTATAATATAGCAGCGCCCTGCGGTTTCACCCGCATAAGTGTCGATCCCGTGGGAATATCGGAATAAAAAGTATCCTTTGTGTCATTCTGATGTATAAGCTATATTACTGTAAAGTTTCATCAAAATCCGTTCAGTAGTTTTTGCGTGAAAGAGTAACAAACATCCATCCATCCTCACAAACTTTCGCCTTTATAATATTAGTATGAAGTATGATTAGTGTGATTTTCTTTTGTTTCGCAGTCCAAAACGCAGTGCCGGTATATTCTGGCACAACTCAGCCGAAACCTGGGTGGACGTCGTCAACTACGCTGACAGTACCGTTGTCTCATCCCTGGTGAACCTAGTCACCGGTGGTCAGAAGCGCCGTGTGGATTCTAGGTATGTTACTTCATAATAAGGTTGTAGTTAAAAGAGGCCTGTTTAGTGTATTGCGATGGTTGTAAAAAGTTTATTCGGTCATCGTGTTTGCGAAAAAATATCACGCTGTATAAGGCTGTCGAACCCAATTTAAAGTATAACTTTTAAACCATTCTCTCTTTATGATAACATTTGACATAAATATAGGCGAAATAAAGATAGCTATATTGCGTTAAATTGCTAAATGAATGCATTTTGTATATTTTTAACCGACTTCAAAAAAAGGAGGAGGTTATCTATTCTGTAGATTTTTTTTTTAATGTTTGTTACCTCAGAACTCCGTTATTTATAAGCCGATCTGCAAAATTCTTTTTTTATTTAAAAGGATATGCTTTTTGCTTTGAAGTTTCTGGTGTACAATAGAATATGTTTAAATAAATAACGTACATTGTTTTGTAATAAAATTATCCTAAAATTACCAATCTTATGTTATCCAGAATGCAGTATAATTTAATCCATCCGCTATTGGGTCAATACTTTTCGATAGCCAGCCAATCGAATTGATAACAACCGCCATGTTTAAATATGACGAAATTTTTGTTCCAGATTCATGAGCGAGTCTGGAATCATTGACGTATTCGTGTTCCTGGGTGACAAGCCAGCTGACGTGTTCCGTCAGTACACAGCACTGACAGGAACCGCCCCACTGCCTCCCGTACGTATAAAATACTATACTTACCTTTACGCCCAACATTTTTGACAGTTGCGGTCATTAAATGTAGGAGGGAGATTGACAGTACATGAGTATTTGTGATGATGAGAATGAGACAAAACCTTGCCGTCTTTGTGCATCTAGCCATGACACGCTTCGCTTTGCTGCTAGACAATGCGACGGAAAAAACATGGCCGTCACGGGACGCCCGGCAGATGTAAAACATTGAAAAGAGCGGTGGCGAGAGGGGGCATGATTGCATAAGAGAGCGTCATGCCGTTTGCCGTCATGGCATACAAGTCTCTTTTACACATAAAAATCTCGTCACCTGTATGTTGGGCCTTATCATAGTTGACACAGCTAGCCATAAAAATAAAATTTAGCTCCCTTCAAAATGGTTGAGCTGGATGGTGCTAATACATGCGCCATGTTCGTGAACGGGCGCCGTCAGTAGGGACTGGTCATCTCTTTGCTGCCATGGCTTATTTTAATTTAGTATTTGAATTGCTTTTTTTTTCTCGTCTTTTCACTATGGAAGCTTTTAACGTTCTGCATCGTTCTCACATGTATAATTTTTAACATGAATGATGTAACCAAGACTTTGTCACCTTGTTATATTGTTTTAAAAGAGTGTCCATGGAGTTTCTTGCCCGTTCTTCTCCATATGTACAGACGCCAGCACATCAACCTACCCGAAACTGTTACATTTTCCCAATCAACTTTGAACCTTATGCTTTAGTGATAAGGTTGAAAATCTATTAAAGAAATTTGACAGATTGTAGTAGGTTGATGTGCTGGCGTCTGTACCTACGCTTTGGAATGGGCAACTAGCTTCATCTTTCTGACTGACCGACCCCTTGACGATTCAAAAGTGCCTGTAATTGGTTTAATTCAAATAAATGCTTTGAGTTTGAGTTAAAATACTAAATTATGTACATTTTTCGCCCCAGAAATTCTCGCTCGCCTACCACCAGTGCCGCTGGAACTACGTGGACGAAGACGACGTGCGCGGTGTGGACGACAACTTTGACGTGCACGACATACCCGCCGACGTCATCTGGCTGGACATCGAGTACACTGACAGGAAGAAGTGAGTACTATTATAATAATACCCGACTAATATTGTCCCACTCACACTCTGCCGTGGGCCACTAAAATGCCGTTATCCGACATCAGGTCGATTTTTAACTTTTAATGCTGTTGTTAATGAGAAAAAAATATCTATAGATCTGTGTTTCCGAATTTTCAATACCTTGAATAGTTTTGGAAATCATAATTTTAAGAATGCCGTAAGTACATATTGTTACGAGCATGGCGATCGTGACAATAAAAACTGCCGATTTAATAACCAAAAATAGACACTTAAATTAAAAACACCAATTACAACTTTAAACACACACAATTATACAACACAATTGCACTACAGATCACTCTAGTCGCACTTAAAGATCGCTTCGAATGTTTTCGCATGTATCGCTTTTCCAATACTGATCCCGGGTCGCGGCTATACCGGCCTTATATAGGCCTCGGATAGTTCCTGAATCTTCTACTGTAGAAACATCTAGAATGTTCTAGTACATACCGGTCCCGGCTTACCAGATGCCGACAGTTCTAGAAAGTTCTAGCATCGAAATTTCTAGAAAGGTCGCGAATATATAGTTCTGCTACTCCATACTACATGGCGCTAGTGGTAGCTAATGTCGCCATCAATTGTGGCGCGCAACAATATGTTTCTCGTGTGAAATAAGCAAAAATGTCATTAGATGTCAAATAACGGCATTTTAGTTATACCACGGCAGCACTGCAGGGCTAAGGCCTCTTCTCATACAGAGAAGGCACGAGCATTGATCATCACGCTTGCTCAAGACGGGTAGGCGAATTCCGTCTTATGTCCTTACTAGCTGACCCGGCGAACTTCGTACCGCCTCAGAATTAAATAATGTGACAAAGTTCAATAGACACGTGGCGCCATCTAATATTCATAATAACGTTATTTTTGTTTTCCTCGGGAACAGCACTTTTTTCGGTATGGAAGGTACCCTACGTCCGTTTCTGTACACCGGACAACGTATATTATGGAAAATTTCAGGATGATCCGTTCAGTGGTTTAGGCGTGAAAAGGTAACAAACAAACAGACAAACTTACTTTCGCATTAATTATAATATTAGTTTTTTTTTAGTTAGGATACATAGTATAAAAGTGCTTGGGGGAGGCCTATGTCCAGCAGTGGACGTCTTTCGGCTGAAATGATGATGATGATGATGATAGTATAAAACAAAGTCGCCAAAATGTCTGTATTGCCAGGACAAGGTTTGTATGAAATAAAATTTCGGAAATTCGAAAAAAAATGCACCCGTGCGAAGTTGGAGCGGGCCGCTAGTTAACTATAAGTCCAGGTTTCCTCACAATGTTTTCCTTCACCGATGTTAGTAGTGTCCAAGATAATCTCAGAAAGCACATATGAATTGAAAAATAAAGGATAAATTAATTATCCATTCCAAAACGTACTTTCCTATGGAAACAAATGTTCAGAAGTAACTGCGTGGTCTGTCTGCAAACCATCTTGACTAAAAACAAGCGATAATTGGACCCCGAATCACAGTTTTTTTTTTGGAGATCACCTGGGGGCCTACCTCAGTCCATCAAGGAAAATAGCGGACCGTCCAAACGCAGTTCGAAACTTCGGAACGAACCCTACAACCGATTCGTTAACTTTTTTGGACGGACAAAAACATATCGGGTGTAGGAACAACTTTCAAATCCTGTTGTCATTTATTCTTTGGTTGGCCCCCTAACTAATTTTTATATCCGTAAATGATATAAAGGAGTAATAATAATATATGATGGTCCGTGGATGGGTGACCATCTATACATACCAAGACCCCTCCGTGCCTCGGAAAGCACGTTAAGCCGTTGGTCCCGGCTGTCATTCGTGGATCTTTGACAGTCGTTACGGGTCGTCAGAAGCCCGAAAATCTGACAACCAGTCTTACCAAGTGGTATCGTATTACCCAGTAACTGGGTTGTGGAGGTCAGATAGACAGTCGCTCCATGTAAAATACTGGTATTCAGCTGCATCCGGTTAGACTGGAAGCCGACCCCAACATAGTTGGGAAAAGGCTAGGCAGATGATGATTATGAAATGATATAACGGAGTAGGAATCGCCCGTAACTAAAATCTACGGATTTCGTGTTTAGGAAATAGACCCCCTGATTTAACTTTATCCTTTATTGTTTCCGCAGGTACTTCACATGGGACCCGCTCAAATTCCCGACCCCATCTGACATGGTTGCCAACCTAACAGCCAAGGGTCGCAAACTGGTGACAATCATCGACCCTCATATCAAGAGGGAGGCTGGATACTTCTTACATGAAGACGCTACTGAACTGGGTTACTATGTTAAAGATAAGGATGGCAAGGATTATGAAGGTAGGTTTGGAAAGAAGTGGTTTTTTGTTATTGCACGATGCGACTTATAATGAGCATTACGAGTCGTGCACTTTTGGATTTTCCAAAATTTTTATTCTTAAAAAGTGGCAAGCGCAATTGCACGAGGGCCTAATTTTTTTTTACTAGGACATGCCGGTTTCCTCACCATGTTTTCTTTCACCGTTTTGAGAACAGTGGTGATGAAAAAATTTACACAAAGTAAAGTGCCTGTCTGGGTGCGAACCTACAACTCGTAGGTCGCGGCTTGGCCACCACTGGGCCACCACTGCTTCTACAACAACAAACAAAATACTAACATAAAATCAAAAGTCATTTATTGAAACTAGGCTGAGAATCAGCACTTTTCGAATGTCAAAATTACAAAAGACAGTCCCACAAAACGCACCCCCCCCCCTTCATCTTCTCATAATATTCCATTCCTCTACCCAGGTTGGTGCTGGCCCGGCTCCTCGTCATACCTGGACTTCTTCAACCCCGCTGTGAGCAAGTACTACGCTGAGAGGTACCAGTTCAACAACTTCCCTGGCACCAGCAAAGATGTGCATGTGTGGAATGACATGAACGAGCCTAGCGTGAGTATTAGTTGAAACGGAAACATATTTGACCGGATATTAGGATATCCGATCATCCAGTGGCGCGCATTGCATATAGCCATATAAGCAGTGCCTACCTCGATATATCAACATAAGCCTGTCAATTTAATTTTAGTGTGTGTGCCCCATTAAGAAACTCACTAAATTATCGTACTTACCTAACAAAAAACAAAATCTTCATACAAACACGCGCGGCAGTAGGCAGTCGCCGGACGGCCTACTCGGCTCCCGTACTATTCGTACATTGTCATTGGTCTTTACTCGTTCAAGTTAATACGACATGATTAAAAATACGTACGTCTCACGCGTAATACCATGACGTTCGACCTTTGCAATTTATCACCCTTAAGTAGGCATGCCTACTCAAATAATCACACTTGACCTCAGTTTTTTTTCTGATTAGTGACCGCGTTTGCTTAGACTAGACCCGGCCTAGTGCCTATCTATTCTGAAAACGAATGCACGCCACTGCGATCATCTAATACGTCGGATAATGAATATCTGGCTATCTGATTGGTAGAATGTTGAATATCCTGTCATCTAATGGGTCGGATATAGAATATCCGGCTATCTAATAGATAGGATATTTGACTGTATCAACCCCATCGTAAGCAAGTACTACGCAAAGAGGTACCAGTTCAACAACTTCCCGAGTACATAATACAGGGTTATTGGAAAAACACCAACAACCTCAAGAGGTCACTGTAATCATCATTATGAACAACTTTTACTATGGGACCAAACCTGAAATCGCGAAAAAAAATAAGTTGTTCCCTACATTTTGACGAGTTAGGGTCTTCCCACATTTATCGACGCGGAATCGGCTAACACCGGTCAAAAAAGCCTTTATGTCTACGTAATAAGGGCGTTACTAATACCATTCGCATCGGCTCGGCTCGGACGACGCGTCGCGACGCCGGCCGACGGCGAAACGAGCCGTTTGTCGATTAGCTCATAGTGATAGATAGTATTGTGGCGATACGCACTCGGCTTAAGCCGATTCCGCGTCGATAAATGTGGGGAGACCCTTAAAGGAACATAAATGTAGTACAACAGCTAATTTATTTTTCGCGATTTCAGGCTTGGTCCTATAGTAAAAGTTGTTCATAATGATAAACAGAGTGGCCTCTTTAGAGGTTGCTGCTGTTTTTCCAATAACCCTGTATACACTGTCCAGCTCTTACACATAAAATCAATCAACCCACGATTTTAATTTAAATATTTTGTTTGCCGCAGGTATTCAACGGTCCTGAGATCACCATGCCTAAGGACTGTCGCCACTACAAGCCGCCTCAGGATGGCAATGATGGACTCGCCGCTTTCTGGGAACACAGGTAATATTCCTTACCTCTACAATTCTTTGTATCTTGTAAGTAAAGTCGACGAAAATAGAACTTATATTTAACATGAACGCAAATGTGCCACAAAAAGAATACTATAAAATTGGAAGCAAATATGACCGACAGATTCTGGCCGCTTGATCCTGTTTTTGTTGGTGCTATGTCAGAGACAAGGATTAGAGTCGAATGAGCAATATTATATGCGCTTACGCAGGCGATAGACATAAGACAGCCACTTGTGGTACAACATAGCCGCGCTATCGAGCAAAAAAATGGTCACCAACAAAAGCTACCTTCTGCATTTAGCCTAAAACTTATTTTAAAACTAGCTAAATAAAACAATCTTTTTTTCACAGACATGTCCACAACGAGTATGGTCTATGGAACATCCGCGCGACCCACGAGGGAATGTTGCTGCGATCTGACAGCAAATACAGGCCCTTCATTCTGACACGATCTGCCTTCGCGGGTACCCAGAGGTAAGAATTTTTGAAACAATAAGTTGTGTCCCATAAGAGACAGAAAATTTATTCATATCCAAACACAAGCGCCCAAAACTTTCTCAAAGTAATACGTCAATAATTACTTTTCTAAAAACGATTGCGAGCAAAAAGTTCGTTTGTAACACCGCTGCACCGGTAATAAACAGCAGTTGTTCAGAACAACAACTGCAGTTAATTCTATTATCCGAAAGCAACAACCAACCTAATAAATTGACATGAGATCCAGATCATGGGATCAGTTGGAGTCGAGTCGTTATAAACCGCTTTCCATCGCTTCAAATGGTCGAAAACTTGGCCTATCTGGCAACGCAATGTATGCTGTTGAATTGTAAAAATTAAAGTTATTTAAATTAAGAACGCAGCATTTTGGGTGTTAAAAGACAGAACAGAATTCGGAACACAACGCTGCGTTCCAAAACGGATATACTGGATGTAGGAAAGAAGACTGCCAGGCTCAAATGGGATTGGGCGGGTCACATCAGTTGTATGCACGATGACCGCTGGGCAAAAATCTCCACACAATGGGTGCCTAACGATGGACGGCGCCGCCGAGGCCGGCCCAGAAAGAGATGGCGAGATGACCTGGACGCGTACCACGAGGGCTGGTTCGAGGTGGCGCGGGAAAAGAGTTCCTGAAAGGATTTAGGGGAGGCCTTTGCCCAGCAGTGGGACAGAGTGTGTTACACAAATAAGGTGCTAATCACACTCGTTAGCAAATTAGTTTAGATAATGATGAGAACATAATCAGCTTGGTACTCAATTTACACCTTTTTCCTTCAGATTCGCAGCAGTATGGACAGGCGACAACGCCGCCGAATGGGGCTTCCTCGCGGTCTCAGTACCGATGTGCCTCTCCCTCGCCGCGGCTGGTATCAGTTTCTGCGGCTCCGATGTCGGCGGCTTCTTCAAGTACCCTGAGGCTGAGCTCATGACGAGGTGGTATCAGGTATGTTTGATCTACTTAATAAAATCTCTAACAGACAACGCAGAGCCTAAACCGCTGGGTCATGAAGCATGAAATTTTGCACAAGAGTTCGTTATATGATTTTTTTTAATCCATCGTCTAAAGGGGTCGAATAGGAGATGAAAGTTTGTATGGATGATTGTTATTATTGTCGATAGGAGGTTCTATCGGGCACAGAGCTTCTGTCTAAGGTCCGACCGCGCCAAATTTGCCAAAGATGTAAACAACAATGGCCGTGCGAAATTGAATAAAATCGATAAACAAGAGTTTTTAACCGACTTCCAAAAAAGGAGGAGGTTCTCAATTCGAATGTTTGTATGTTTTTTTTTTGTGTTTGTTCGCGCATAACTCCATCGCTTGCCAACCGATTTGAAAAATTATTTTTTTGTTGGAAAGGGTATTATAGTTCCCAAATGGTCCCATGACAATTTTATCGAAATCAGACAAGCGGTTTTTGAAAAATCAACAAAAATCTAAAAATTTATCTACATTGTCCACATTAACGATTTTTTTGTTTACTTTTTTGTGGGGTAGGTACAACTAAAAAGTGAAAAATAAAAACTTTTTTACAAAAAAAAAAACAACCGACTTCAAAAAAAACACTACAAAGTGATAAATAACTTTAATTTCGGAAGTCGGTGTCAAAAAACGAAAATGCGGAACCAACGACACCGACTTCCGAAATTAAAGTTATTTATCACTTTGTAGTGTTTTTTTTGAAGTCGGTTGTTTATTTTTTGTAAAAAAGTTTTTTTATTTTAAGTAATGTTAGTTTGCGTCTAAATCTCCGAGCTAAATAGCTAACCGATTATGCCAAAGACAATTAAATCTTATTTCAAGGCAATAAGACTCAATTTTAAATGCATAAAATAATGCTGGGGTCAACACGATTTTTTAATAATAATGGTTAGCTTTAAAAAAATGTTTTGCTCCTTGTATTATGCTTTTAACTCAATACTCTAATTAGGGTGTATGAGGTCTTGCGTTAACTATGTTACATATTGTATAAGATTACTATGCGGCTGATGATCTTTATAGGGCACTCTGAAGTCCGTCAGTACTGTATCGTGAAGCCATGCGTTACTGTCTAGGAAATAGACATTATCATCCATATTAATATACTTTCTATGTTGTCTCCAGGCAGGCGCCTTTCAGCCATTCTTCCGCGCGCACTCCCACATCGAGACCAAGCGCCGCGAGCCCTGGCTATACGAACCTTCCACCACCGCGCTTATCAGGGACGCTAACAGGCGACGATATGCGCTTATTGACTTCTGGTAACTCTCTTAGAAATAACTAGAATAAACATAACCCTCCTTCTGAAGCAGTTGGATAGAAAATCTATTAATTTCAGTGAAAAAAAATAACGGTTATTTCGTAGAACCTTAGTCATAAAAATGTAAACATTTTTAGATGGTATTTTTCGCTGTTTCAGAGTTGGTCTCGTACTAACAGTTGTTTATACCCTTTGGTAACGTTTTCTCTCGAAAAGTTGCCAATGGATTAAACTATTGATTTTAAGTACCGTCAAACGAGGTGAATAGGGATGCAGGGGTGAATCGGGACAAAACTTTAAAAGGGATTTTAACATTAAAATAATATAGTCTGTGGCCATAAAGAACCCTAATGTGTTTACTGTAATTTAATTAACGATTACGTGCCCTTATTGACAACAAACTATATTATTTCAACGTTAAAATCCATTTTAAAGTTTCGTCCCGATTCACCCCTGCATCCCTATTCACCCCGTTTGTAGGTACTTGTTGTTTTGTAAACGCAAATTATGTAAAATTTTCATAAAATCAAGACATAAGTAATTATCAAACAAAATGTTTTCAATTTTCTATTATTTTAAAACCTAAAAAAACATATATTTGACGCTAAACAATATTTCAATACTGTAAAAACTATAATTATTCTACAGGTAACTCACAAAACAAATGTATTCTCCAGGTACACACTATTCTACGAGCACTCCATCGACGGTCTGCCTGTGATGAGGCCGCTGTTCCAGGAGTTCCCCACTGAAGAAGATACCTTCACCATTGATGATGAATACTTGCTCGGTATGTGAACATTATCATTTAAACTGGAATTGTTCTACGGTATCTACGGTATTATTACAAAAAAATCTATTTTTAACATTTTTGTCTGACTGTCTATTTGTTCCGGCTAATCTCCGAAATGGCTAGACCGATTTTGATGAAATTTCGTATGGGGATACTTTGAACCATGGGGGGAAGGACGTACTTTTTACCGACATACCACGCGGCCGAAGCCGGTAATTTGTTGACTTTGGATGGAATACCGTCCACATACAGTGTTATCGTATTTTCTACAACTTTGGTTACTTATGTACACTTTTAACCAACAAAAATAAGGAGGAGACTCAAATCGAAGCGTATTTTTTTATTCTCGAATGCCATAACATCGGTTACGATGAGGGACAGTTTTTTGCTGGCGCAATATCTTTAAATCTTTTCTTGTCTTCAGGTAACGCGCTCCTAGTGCGGCCGGTAGTGGAGCCGGGCGTGACGTCCGTGAAGGTGTACCTGCCCGGCGTCGCGCGCCGCACGCTGTGGTACGACGTCGACACGTACCACCTCCACCACGCCAACGGGTACCTCACGTTTGACGTCACTCTGGCTAAGGTATGTGTTTTAGATAAGTAACTATGGAGGTTCTTGCCCATTCTTCTCCATACGAAACTACCTTTTGGAAGGAGCAACTAGTGTTCGAGTTTTAATCGAACACTAAGCGAAAATGCATAATTGCATCGAACGCAAGTATGCACATTCGCTCGGCTACTAAAATGTGGGCCAGTTCGCGTTCAGATCTCATTAGAGACACCACGTACTCAAAACCATTACCACTACCATTGTCTTGTAACTAAGTGTTATAGTGATTTAATATACTGCTATTTCCCTTACAATTCGAGACTTTGACTTTTACCGTATAAACCATATCCTATCAATACGAGAAAGGAGTGTTAGGCCACCATAGCGTCTAGCACTACTTTTTACAACTAGAATCAATTCAATTTTCTTGTATTTTTCATGTTTGAAAGTGCCTTTTATGTACCACCTATTTGATAAATGACTTTGACTTCATAATTATTATTCTTCTGTGCTATTTAGATAAGTTGTTCCCAGTATCTGTCCACGTTAATAACGTTGTCAGTGGCGTTCATTAGATCCTCAAAAGTGCAGGTGTACGGGGCACGGTAGGTTGTGCTGCGGCATCCCGCGGCGTTCTGTGGCATGCCGTGGCATCCTGTTGAAAGCCCGCACCGACCGGACTGCGCCCCATCAACCGAAATAACCGCTGCACAACTTTCAACCTTATTTCAACTAGCTTAGCAATCTTCCTCGACACAAAGTGACCCATATGTCTCGCGGGATGCAATGGCGCATGATCATGCCTCAGCATGCCGCGGCGCGTCGCGTCATGCCACAGCATCCCGCGGCACGTCGCGGCATCATGGTGTCGAAATAAAGTAACATGGATTCTTAACTCATTGAAATAAGATTCAAAATAACTTGATTAGTAATAAAATCCTTTGCCATAACACGCCGCGCGCCGTGCCGTGCCGTCAGTGAGCGCCGGCCCTTACTAATGATTGTTTTATTTGTTACAGATCCCCGTGTTCCAACGCGGCGGTACTATCGTTCCTCGTAAGGAGCGCGTGCGACGTTCCTCAGCTCTCATGGCTGATGATCCTTACACGCTTGTAGTGGCCCTGGATGTTAATGTAAGTTCACTTTTGACCTAGAATCATGAAATTTGGCAAGAAGCAATGTCATGTAGCACAAGTAAAGGAAAAAAATCCGAAAACCGTATGTTTCTAGTTACATACCTACAAATTTGTACGGAACCCTCGATGCGCGAGTCCGACTCACTTTTGACCGTTTTTTTTTTATAAATCTCTGTAAATGAAAGAAAATTAAAAAATATATAGTTTACTCGTTGGTCTAGTACTGTCATGCGCGACTGTTGCCCTTGTGTTCATAACTTTAATTTCCTATGAAACAAATTATTATTGGATTATAGCAAATCATTTTGGTAGACGCACTAAATTCTGTCTAAAAAAAAATTACCTTCTTTCGCGGTTGTTATCAGAGTAATCGCTAAGGAAACACCGACCTCGTCCATTTTTTTTTTGACGTTTTTTTAAAACATATTTATAGAAATAAAATATCTTTTCCAACCTATTTTCATGTGATCTCATCGATTATTTTGTGTTTCACAGGCCACGGCTCAAGGCTCGCTGTACATCGACGACGGCGAAACCTACGAGTACTTGAACAACAAACACATTTACGCCAAACTCACGTTCGAACCCACCGTCATGACTTATTCGTGAGTATTGTGATAGTATCCTTACTTACAAATGTCCAAGCGGGTTTGTTTTATTTTTAAAACAATAAATTAAATTGCCGTGTTGGTTTACTCCAAAATCGAGCTGATTGCTTACTATTCTCCATTTTGTCTTAAATGTTCTCTTTTGCCCTGTAGTCTCATCACAAAAGTCTTATCCTGTTTTGCATCCATTAAAAATCCTTTCGTATTATTTATTTTGTCACGTGTACATATCAAATTCACGCTATATTAGAAACAAACTAAAGTTTATTTTCAATAGAACCAGTTTTTTAATAATTTGTCCGTCTGAAAAAATTGTCTAGTTTGCTTCAAGCCTAGAAACTACAACTGTGCAAACAATCATTTTTTTTTAAACTCTTTTAAAACACGTCAACAAAACATTAAAATATCCCATTCTTGTTTACATTATTATTTTCTAACCAATTCCATTTTACCCCAGTTTCATCGACGAAGACGCCCACTACCCGACCCGGTCATGGGTAGAACGCATAGTCATCGCGGGTATCAAGTCCGCCCCTAAGACCGCCAAACTATCGCAGGGCGGTAAGCAGACCGCTCTACAGATGACGCTGCACAAAGGTAACGATGTGTTGGTAGTCCGGAAACCCGCTGCGAGCATGGCGCAGCCTTGGAAGATCACATTTAGTTATTAGGTTTAGTCTAAGGTGGTGTAATGGACGAATTATCAAATGTTACTTGATTTTGAGTCGGTGTTAAGTCTCTGTAACCTTTACCCATAAAACCTTGTCTAATCAGACCACTCTCAGGGTACGGAATCGCAACGCCGGCAGCGTCTAAAATCAGTCATTAACTTCACGGCGCCGAAAGTGCGTTGATCGCGCACCTTATGTCACGGGCAGTCAGCTAAAGCCATCAGTTTCTATGCCTATACTCCATAGGTTTAGGTTAAATAAAGGTAAACAAAAAAACCACGTGACTCAGTAAACCTACTAAATGTAATACCAGTCTATTCAGTTGTCATGCTACGTCACAGTTGTACTCTTCAATTCGGCAACACTATTAATGAATTATAACGTTGCTAAATTGAAGAGTAAAACTGTGACGTATAGTTTTTTGTGTCGAACAGTGCGAGTAAACGGTAATGCCCACTTACGCTCTTAGTATGTATGGAAAGCGTTTACAATTTCGCCTGTATCAGCGGCCGCCGAGGCGTGTCCTTGCTCGGTGAGACAATTAATAAATTATCTATTGAAGGACACTGAACGAGATACAATAGAAGTTTTATTGCTATTACCTTTGGGGGCGTCTAGGGGCCGTCTCCACGAGCGGGAGAATCGCGGCGATATTATCGTCGTGCCACGCGTATTTATACACTCTCTTAGAACGTGTCTCCACACGGCGATATCGTCGCGGCGAAAATTTGATGGCACGGCGAGACTATCGCCGCGATTCTCTTGCTCGTGGAGACGGGCCCCTTAGTGTCCCGCAAAGTGTTAAGGTGTATTGTAGAGGCTTAAGACCGTCTTAAAGTTAAGTGGCGTTTAAGTGTTCGGTAGTATTTATAGGTAGTTAAATAGTGAGTTCTCACTGTAACTACTTGTATTATGTCGTATGGTTATAGTTTAGCTGCGTTCGACCACTGGATTTACAGTCCGGCTATTGAGAGAAAGCGTTCCTGACACCTGTCAATACGGCAAAAACACGTGTTCGTTTGCATGAAACTGACAGATGTCGAAAATGCATCCTCTCGTCGGCCGCACTGTAGTTATCATATCGTCACTGATGTAAACATGCCACTGACATAATAGACGACCATAAACAAGATAATTTAGGAGTATATTATGTCATTTTGTTTTATGATTATGTAATGGACATGCCAACTAAATGAAGCTCTCTAACCACGAGATAAAGCTTGTAGAAAAGTCCAGTGGGTTTATGTAACACAGTTAAATTTTAACCAAAGAAATTGTTTTCGTTTTGACACTGTTTTGAAGATTGGTATTGTCTGTGATTGATTTTTTGTACGAAATGATCGTAATATCGTTAAATTATAATATTTATAAAACGTCTATGGGACAGCTATATTAGCTGCCGCAATTACATGTAAAATACTTTCATGACAAAACAGTCTAAACTACTGAGGATAGAAATATGGAATTTCGAAAAAAAAAAAATCCTTAGAGGGTATTAAAGTGCAATAAAAAACAAATATCAATACCCCTAAGCGTTTTAATTTAATTACGAATGAAGTCGCGGGAAAAAGTTAGTGAAACATAAAATGATCATTGTAAAATAAGATGTCGTATGTTGTAAGACTGCAGTCATGCGTTGCAAACTGTTCGCTCCAATGAACTCTTGCGCACAAAATATACACATATTTAATTACAAATATTTTCTACACCTCTTATGCTTACAATCTTCTACTTGCTTTGTTGATCAGGTTAGTAAACAGTGTCAAACCGAATGCAACTCTATTACAAATCAGTAAGGACAAGATTTCAGTGTATTGTAACTCAGTGATCAGTCATTTTTTGTTTTGGTACACAAACGATATGTTGCATTACCTGCCTGTTTCTAACGACCATAAAATTTATATAAAAATTTAAGAACACCATGTATGAAATTATCTCCCAGATAATGTTAACTGAAACTTATCTGGAAGTCATGAAATAGGTAATGGAATGAAAATCTTGTCAGCAAAGAGCAGTGATGGCCCAGTAGTAACGGCCCCGACTTACGAGTTGTAGGTCGTAGGTTCGAACCCAGACAGGCGCTGTACTTCGTGTAAATTGTTTCATCGCCACTGCTCTCTGAACGGCGAAGGAAAATATTGTGAGAAAGCAAGAATTTCCTAGAACCAAAAAATCCAAGACGTATGACATCTGCCAATGGATGGTGGATTACGGCGTACTCCCTCTCAAAAAGAGATGAGGCCTGTGTACCATCAGTGGGAACATTCTAGGCTGATTATGTTGTAAGCAAAATATGTTGTTTGTGTAACAATACCTCCTCTAGTTGTAATATTTAGTACACCTAACGTATTTTCGTCGCTCTGTAAGATTTAAAGTACCCTACGGTGTTTTTTTTAATTATTGATATTAATACAATTACTATTGTATTAATAACATTCACAATACTTTCAAGTATTTGCAGTAATTTGTTATTAAAAAAATTGGGTTTTTTTATTTCTTGAACAAAAAATGTCGTTGTTTTTAGTAATACCAGTATCTATTATATTCCATTTAGTAGAAGTTAGAAATCAAATTGTAACATTATCTTGTTGAATTTGGTTATGGTATGATACCTACCATCAATAATATTATAAGTAAAAAAGTGGTAGATTAGATACTCGCTCCACGAGTGGCACGTCAAAACTTGGCTAATTAGCCTAGCTTTATTTATTTATATATACTTTATTGTACCTACACCACAAAAATACATAACAAATATCGCTTTCTGCGATCTCGTTTCGTCGTCTTATCATGTTTTTGAATATCGAATGTTGGGTAGGTAACCTACATCTTTTCACTTATAATATCGTTGCCTACCATATTTAATAAGTGGCCGTAAATATGGCACATCGGCATATGACATTTTAAGAAAAGTTCAACTTTTTAGAGCGTCGTCTCTCTCACTCATACCTGTGTGACTGTCTCTTTCTAAAGCTCGAAGTGTCATATTAACGCTTGGATACTTTACTTGTGTGTCAACTTGTAACGGGTAAGAGGTAACGAAGAATTTTATCGTATGTATGTATGTGATAATAAAAATAAATTTTAATAAATAAGTACTGGTTTTTATTTATATTAAGGTCCTTATGAAATTGCCGATTTTTGATGTGGGTACATTAGAGGAAGGCCAAGGATATAATGGATGGATCTTGTGAAAGATATGGCTAGAAAGTGTGTGAATACTGTGATGATGGCTAATAAAGATGTAGGAAAAAGGAGACAGCGTCCCGGCATATAAATTGGGATAAGAAAATATAAAATTCATACTAATGACTAATCCCATGCTTATTTTATATGCGAAAGTAACTGTGAAAGATACTGGTGCCGATTCTCTTGTTCACAAACTAAACTAAATTTAAGTTCAGTGCATCTTTTTCTTTCTATTTCATTAAGAAAAGGACAGGAGATAAATATTAGTTTAGTCCTGTCAAATTAAGATATTCCATAGACAATTTAGACGTGATTAAAAAATTGGCTATTAAAAATACGTCAATTTACGTCAGTCACTGACTAATTTGACAGGTCTAAACTAATATTTATCTTCTGTCCTTTTCTTAATGAAATAGAAAGAAAAAGATGCACTGAACTTAAATTTAGTTTAGTTTGTGAACAAGGGAATCGGCGCCACTGTCTATCACGCCTTGACGGCTAAACGGATTTGGATGAAATTCAGCACACTGATAGGGTATAACCTGGGTTAGGACAAGGCATACTTTTTATCCCGGTAATACGTTTACGTTAATTTCCGAAAACAACAATCTCATTCAATTAATGTTGCTGCCACTGACAAGTCTGTCAAAATCATTGTGATCTTTATTCTCGTCACAATAAGGTTGCTGTTGTCAGAGGTAAATATAAAATAGCTTTGAACGGACGGTAGGTACGGAAAACGAAAATATCTAAATATTGTGTGGGTATAAAAGAAACCACAAAATACTGCTGTTCAACAAACAATATAATTTTCATCTCTTATACATTTACACTACTTTGAGAACTAACATGATATCAGGCACCGAAATACACAACAACTTAATAATACGCTTTCACACACTACAGCGAAAACGAACCGAAACAAAAGCGAGCTAGCAAGATTTTGATGATTATGGCTTCGTGACTATTGTGGTGCACTTTGACCAGCATAGTGCTGTTTGAGCAGTTTTCATTGATAACATCTATCTTCTAAGACCAAGATATTAAAGTTCAAGAGTTTGTTTGAACGCTCTAGTGTCTGGAACTACAAGTCGGTTTTCAAAAATATTTTTTGCATTTGATAGCCCAACTTTTTTTTCAAGAAGTTTATTAGGCTTTGAAGACTAACCTCACGCTTCGATAATTGGGAGCCGAGCAAAAGTCAGAAAGCGAAAACGGAAGTAATAAAGGAGCGGGCGGGCGATGCGATGCGACGCGGTGGTTGAAGGCCGAGGGCGGCCGTCCGATGAGAACCGAGCATTACCGAGGAGAGCGAACTGTGCATGCCAATGTCAACAATATACTATCCGCTTATTATATTAGTATAGATATTGTGGTGTATTACGACTTCCACGCAAACGAAGTCGCGGACAAGAGCTAGTTGATAATAAAATTGCCTAAATCACAACTTAATTAATCAAAGAGTATTAAATAACATGTGAAAGGTGAAGTGATACACGCCACATGACACTGTCTATTACAAGCCATTTTAAACTCTTATTGTAGTTTTGCGACTAGATTGAATATCAATTATTGTATCAATAAAAACTGCGGGGGCGTTTTTCCGCTCTGTCTGCGCTTCGAATTAGCTTCGGTTCGCTTTCGCTGTAATGTGCGAATTTATTTAGAGCGACGAAGCAGTTATTTACGATTGATACAATAATTTGTAAAAAGAAAAAAACAGGTAAGTGACGTCAAAACACAACAGAGGGGCAATTCTCGTAATTTTAAGAACGTTCAGTCTGATCTCAGTCTCAATCTGTCAAAAATACCTCTTTCCCTACATTTGTGACATTGATTGTCTTTAATGATTGTTTTTAATTACGGAAATTGGCCTTCAGTTTAAAAATCAACGATACTATTGAATTGCGCAGTTTGGAGAATTTTTCTAAAGTTTAAATTGGCAGTGGGGTATTTTCAAAATGTAGGAAACACAAAATATTTGTGAGCTAATGGACAATTTAGAGATCTATATTATTGCACTAAGATATTGAATAAGAATTGCAATAATATCGCTGAATTAGCTTTAACAGATTTATGGCCGACTCCTATAATTTAAGACCTTTATTGGTTAAAATTAAGACACTTGTATCTTTACCAATAATGAAGCTTTACATAGTGAACCCTCCCATATGGATGCAGCTATCACAGGGGAAATTAGCTTACGAATCTATGTATATGCCCAGTTTGGCGATAAAAATGCTACCGTTGGTAAGCAAAACGATTCATTTTGTTTATAGGAACCGAGCATAGAAAAAGTAGGTACTTTTTCTTAGGTAGTAGGGATCTTTTCAAATAGGTATTTGAAAAGATCCCAAATGCTTTTTTTTTACCTTAGACTAAAAATTTCAGTGTTTTCATATTATTGCAAATCATTCTCAATATCACATAACGATATTTCATGATTTTATTCAGTAATAACATTGACAAAATAATAATAACAGCAAAATATTTGACAGCTTGCCAACTTTTAGAATGCAATTTCTTCATAAAAAATGTATGCAAGTTGCGTCCAAATAATCAATATCAGTAGCGATATGTATGATTACATTATACTGGCAGTTATAATTTGTACTGGCTACCATCAGTACCGATCTGTCAATAGGTTATTAGGTTCGGCCGTCAGAAAGTTGACCCCTTGACGTAAAAGATCTGAGATAGACCCTCAATAGAACTTGAACGCCTCGCAAGTACAAAATTAAGCAAAAACAAAAGTATTAGTAGGTGAAAACAGAAAACTCAATCTTTGTAAATAAGAAGTTCAAATAATACAATCAACTCAACAACGCTTTAAAATAAAATTATTATTAATAAAAACACCGCTCGACATGATATAATTAATAACTTATTGAAATAATCAGTGCAGAATAATCAGAATTTTGAGAATAGTTTTTTAAGTAATTACTTGCAATCAATGCCCAACAAAAATATTTTGTGACAAACTCAATATATTATAATTTCTATAATGATCAACATAATCATTATAATCAGCTTAAAATAAAGAAAAATAAGGCAACCTTTCAACGCGGCGGGATTTTATCGCGCACTGCATTTTCAACCCTCGGTGTTGAGCGGAGCATTGGGAATCCAACAAAGCAGTGGCGAAGGGTGAATATATATGACAGAGCTAATTTTCGAAGGGAAGCCGGTGGGAATCGAGTTGTATGGTACTTTCGCCACTGCAACAAAGCGCATCCCAGCGCGTCAAAAAAACACACTGTTGGAGTTTGAACTCTCGGCGCTTAACAGTGCGTTGAAAACCCAGTGCGCGAAAAAAAATGGCCGCGGGAAAAACGCGCTCGTGCGTACCTTGCGGTTATGTTTAACTTAGCGTTTTTTCATCAGTGTAATATAATTATTGTATAATCATCACCAACAAATCAACTTGGATATTGCTATAATCGGCTCAACTGTTAAGCCGATCGTCCACCGCCAGCTAAACTAAGTTAGTTTAGTTTGGCTCGCATAGTTGAGACAGTTTTTAATACACGTGCGTCCACCGCAAACTATGCCAGCTAAGCTAACTAAAATAGCCCAACTAAGTCAAAACAACTTAGTTGTGTAGGCCGATCCGAAGCTACGCGAACTAAGCTGAGCCCCTCTCACCCCTTACGTTACCCCTCTGGCGCCTTTCGCTAGTGTTGTTTTGTAGTGTGTGATCGTGCGCAGGCAGTGACACAAGAATTTGCTTTAAAATTTTCATGGTCTACTTCGTTAAACAGTGTTAAATTCTCCACTTGTTTTCCAGTGTTGAATGTGCTTGCTTATTCAGTATCTCTGTTTGCGTTTTTTCTTTGTGTAATAAGCAATAATCGATCTTCTTTTCCTATGACGAATGTAATCCTCCTCTGAATTCTCGTCATAGCTCTTCTCTTGTTTTTCCATCACGTCCGAATAACTCGGCATTCCAGCACAAACTAATCATCACTAACGTAGTTTTAGCTTATTTTTCGGTGGACCGACAACTTTATTCCCAGTTTAGCTTTGCTTGGTTCACTGAGCTTAGTTCCTAATTAGTTTAGCTGGCGGTGGACGACCGGCTTTAATATTCAACATAAGTACTTAACATCGGTAAAATCAGCTCAACAAAGTGGACAGTGGATTTATTTCATTGACATTGTTCGCACGTACCGTAAAAATGTCGGAGCAAGATAAAGAAAGATCGCTGGCTCATTTTTTCCATCATAATGTTCAGTACTTAATTCCTTTTAAGCAAGAAAATTATCTTCCTAAATATGTGCAAACAATGTCGAAGCAAGAAAAACCAGCTTTTCAGGTCCTTCAAAAAATTTTTCATAACTTTCGTTAACGCATACAAAGTTTAGCTAAAGCAAGCGATAGCATGCGAAAGGGAATCAAAACACTAGCGAATAGCAAAATCTCTGTGCACGAAATCTGAGAGGCAATTCCCGTATTTTTATAATGTACGTTCGCATTCTAATCTCGGTCTCAATCTGTGAAAAATACAATTCATTTACATACATTTTTGAAATTGATTGTCGCTGAGATAAGATTGCGACTTGAATTTGAACTTTTTTAAGTCCGACAATAAGTGCCTTTTCGCACGTCCCGGCAACCGACTATCCGGTAACACTTGCCAGGCAAATGTTGAAAACGTTCGTACGTTTGAAAGCTAACATATAGACGCCAACACATCAACCTACTACAATCTGTCAAATTTCTTTAACCGATTTTCAACTTTATCACTAAAGCATAAGGTTCAAAATTGATTGGGAAAATGTGACAGTTTCGGGTAGGTTGATGTGCTGGCGTCTGTACATGGCTATACACTTCGCCGCCGGGTACCCGGCACCGGCTACCCGGTTGCCGGGACGTGTGAAAAGGCACTTAGTCTTCTGGTTGCTTCGTAAAACAAAGTTTAAAGTTTATTCGCAATTGTTTCGACTCACTTCGCTGATGTTTTGCTTTAGCACCAGCTCAACACGTCAACATTTTTAACAACCAAGAACTTTTATATGAAGTAATTTATTTGCAATCGTAAGCAACCGTATCGTATATTTATTAAAATAGAGTAAACTATTAATAAAGTAGACTAGCTTTAACTCAGTAGATTCGGGCACCGTATAAATACCCCGCCAACACATAAATGCTTAACAAAAACTTACTATACAAAAGCTAATAAGTTTAATAATAATTATTACTTAATTAATTATGTTTTTGCTGTAGTGATATAGCTGCTAAGTTTCAGAGCAGTCCAGACGATTTTGTGACTTTGAATAATATACCCTATTTTAAGTGCCATAAAGTGGAAATTAGCCCACATATCTTACTTATAAATCATATTGCTTTAAAATTGTAAGGCAATGTTGTTTTCAAGTTTTACATTACCTAATCATCTGGGCATGTCAAAAATGCATAAATCATATCCACAACTCCAGACATTCCAATCCAGACATAAAAAAATTACAATGATGCTGCAATCAAAAACTAAGTCTAGAAGCATTAGCTGTTGCTTTTCATTTCGGACTAAAGAACCAATATATTTGTGTACAGTCAACAAAAGAAATAAGTATGCAGGATCGTCGGATATAGTTGAAGTTTAGTAAGAAACCAATGGATGTTCTCGAATAAGATTTAATTTTATTAATAGAAAACAAACAGCTCATTTATCAAATTAAATTTCAGTCGACAACATCCATCGGTTTCTTACTAAACTTCAACTATATCCGACGCTCCTGCATACTTATCTCTTTTGTTGACTGTACATGACATGCCCTCAAAATGGGTAAAACAAAAGCTTTTTTAATGCAGCAATATCACTACAACAGACCACAAAATAGGCAAGATTAAACGTTACTTAAAAAATATCCTACTGGGTGTATCTTCATTAGGGAACTCAATGAAAGGGTGAGTCAGTTTGTGTTCCAGCATCTCACTTTCACTCGGGAACTTGTCCCCACAAATGTCACAGGCCACTTCACTGCACTCCGACCGCGACACACTTCGCGACTTCTCTTTTTTCTTCTTCTCTTTAACCTGCCACTCTTTCTTTTTCAAAGTCTCTTTTATTTTATCCTGTTTAGAAGAAGATTGCGCTTCTTGAACCAACGGCTTTCCCGTAAGCAAAAACTCTTTCATATTAACATGTTTGGGCGATAACTTGTGTTGTTTTAGTCGATTTTCTGAACTGCACTGGTATTCGCAGATAAAGCAAACGTATTTCATATCGCCTGTATGGATTTCTGCGTGCGCTTTCCGCTTTTCGGGCGTAGCGAAGCGAAAATCGCAGAATTTACAAGGGTATTTTCGATCTGCTGAATGGTACCGCATATGGGAGAGTAAGGCGTTCATATCCTTGCAAATTTTTCGACATTCTAAGCACATGACTCCTTGTTCAACTGGTTCAGTCTCCTCTACGCTTTCGGTACTATGGTGTATGCGTCTATGGGAGGTGAGCCCTTTTTGACTGATAAAAACTCTACGACAATCCGTGCACTGAAATTGCATCTCAGCTTTCAAATCTGGGCTATGTTTTTCAATTTGATGCATGGCTAGTTTATCTGCTTCATGAAACTGTAGGCCACATTCCTCACATTTCCAAGCTTTCACTAACTTTGAGAAGGCTTCTAGGACATCTAAGACGGATTGGCCTTCGACTTCTGGGTGAAAAGTCTTTGTGTGGTTTCCAAAGTCGATGATTTTCGAGAACGTTCGCTTGCATCTTGGACAGCTATACGGTTCTTTGTGATCATCCATGACATGACACTTTAGGTCTGAAATCTCCACATAACTTTTGGGACACATGAAGCATTTGAGCTTCTGCTTCCCCTTGACAACTTCTGAAATGACTTTGTACTCCATTAATTGGACTTTTTGATGGACTTGTAGATGTTTGAAGAGTTCTTTTCGCGTGTGGTAGTCTGTGGGACAGAATTTACAGGGAAATCTCTTCCTGTGTAATCTTTTGCGATGGAGGGCTAATTCTTCTTTGTCCTTGAACTGTTTATTGCAAGACACACAAGGGTAAGTATCTGTGTCGCAGAATAGATTGTGGGATCTCAAACAGGTCTCCATTCGACTTCGTCTTTGGAACAACTGCCCACAAGTACACTCATAGCCTTCCTTCTTAACTTTTTCTTCTTTTTTAACGGCTTGACTCTCGAGTTCTGCTTTCAACTTTTTGTTTTTATTCTCTTTCTTAGTTATCTGGCTTCTAATGTGACCTTGAGCGCGTTTTTCAATAGCATCATGAACAGCTAAATGCCTTTTCATATAATTCTTCTGTCTGTAAGTTTTGGGGCATTTTGGGCATGTATGGAGAGTTTCTCGTACATCTTTCTGTTTTCCTTTGGCTTTGAGTAAGCCGTAAGCTTCTTGTTCGAGGGATAAAACATTTCCAGTGATAGAATTTAGTTGGAAAGACTCTTGATAATCCATATAGTGATCGCTATTATCAAAAGTAGTTGGTAGAATTTCTTCTGGGTTGGCAATTTTTGAGAACGCCATATTTGTTTGGGTCATTGGAATTGGAAGTATTTCCATGACTAAAGTTTTAGTTGTTTTAGATTCGATAAGACCGTCGTGTGGGTTGGTGATAGTGGATGTAGTGTTTATGACTTTGTTTGATATTAGGTGTGTTTCTGTAACTGTGACTTCGGATTCTTCTTTGATGTTCATTTTGTCGTATTCTTCTTTATGATGATGCTGGAAAATTAAACAGGATTATAAATACAGTATAGATTATAGAGATGACATCGCCAAACGCTTGACCTGACACGTAGTAGAAGTAAAGAAGTCAAAAGTTACGTTGTCTAGACAAAGAAAACAAAGAGACGGAAGAATAAGTCAGGGGAAGAGATAGTCTTCCAGACCGAATTTTGTAAATGGCGGCCAATTCTCAGAGGATACTGACCATATACGCGGGAGATATTACAGTGCACAGGTGTGTGCGCAGACACAGGTGCACTCACTCTTCTCTTACTGTCATAGTCCGATGGGCCGGCAATCCGACACGACCAGAGAGAGATCAGGCGATCAGACGAAGGGTGTCAGAAGTAACAAGTAATGGACACGAAGTTTAAAAAAAAAATAGACTGGCTACGGGTCGTTTAATAAACACCTTTTTGTCATAGGAGTAACCGACAGTCGACTGTGCATGGCCTGCGTGGAGGATGACGAGACAGCGGCACATGTGTTTCTAAACTGTCTGGTGGAAGCCAGCACCACGTACAGGGCAAAGTATGTACTTCGGTAACCCAGGTACCCTACGTGAGACGGTCAGTAACTTCAAGGCGTTGTTGGCCTTCTTTGAGGAGCTGGGGTGCATTGAATAATCGATTTTCCCACCCGTACGCAAAATACGCGCACTGACGTGGAGTTGCGGACACCAGCCCGTATTACCTACCATACTTTGAGAATGGCTAGGAACAGGGGCGCGCATTGGTTTTCAAAATAGGTAGGCACTAGGTCGGGTCTAGTCTAGACAAACGCGGTCACTAATCAGAAAAAAAATTGAGGTCAAAAGTGTGGTTATTTGAGTCGGCATGCCTACTTAAGGGTGATAAATTGCGAAGGTCGAACGTCATGGTATTACGCGTGAGACGTACGTATTTTTAATTTTGTCGTATTAACTTGAACGAGTAAAGAACAATGACAATGTGCGAATAGTACGGGAGTCGAGTAGGCCATAGAAATGTAAAAAACAGGAGAAGTGGCAAGGGGGCGTGTCTGTGTCCACGCGTCATGAGCAACATGCGCTTGTACTAGGCGAATGGCCGTCTCCGCGAACTAGTGCGCTTTTGACTGTGATCGTGATAAAATATAAAAATGCCGAGTTGTTCAGTGGTTTCCTGTAAAAAACGAAGTCAAAATAAAAACCTCGTATCTCGTGGAATCACTTACCATATATAAGTAAAAGTATTTTACTGTATTTGTCTTTAAAATCATGAAAAACAACAAAGCGTAAAATATTTCTTGCTTTTACTACGTTATTTTTGTTTTCAAATATCGCAGCGACTATACTATTTTTGCAGCAAATACATTGCTTCTTAACCACTAGCCACTCAGTATGTCGTAAGTGAAAAGCAAGCAATGTAAAAATTACAAAACGATACTTTATTTTCGCCGAGCGTCGCATAGTACAGCCGCTGTGTCTTGCGGCGAGATAGTGATGTGGTTATGAATGTCCACTAACGTAGACTATCGACAACAACGTTGAATGCTCAACGAATATATTGCTATTATAGTTAATTTTTCAATTTGTCAACCGTTTTAACCCGGTTTATAGAAGACCTAAAAATATGACGTTTAAATGGTTGGAAGGCCCTTGAGAAAATGTTAAATTATGTTAATTTTTTTTTATTAACTGTAATTACTTGTTTAAACACATTTTATTGATTTATAATATAATAATATGTTCTGAACATATCGTTTTTTATTTATTTTATTTTCATGACCCTTTATTTTTCTTAGTACAATAATGAATTAAAGAATCGATAACTTTCCGATTTAGTCAATCACTAGCGTATATGTAAAATAAATGGCTTTTGCACAGCACAACGATAGCGATAGATGTTTTTGTGTGAGTGAGTTGTACGGTGCATGGTAAAATGCACGCTGTGTTTGATGATTTAAGGTTTATAATTGATTGTGTAGTAGTTCTGATTTATGAATTGCAAGAGTGTGCGCGACTTTGTATCTATTGCTTTTACTAAACTACATCTGTAGTAGTGGCGCGGCGGTGGGGCAAACCTAGCGACATCGGGTTCTGATACATTTTCAACTACGGGCCATATCTCCTTCTTTCATATATCTATGGAGTAGGCCGTCCGGCGACTGCCTACTGTCGCGCGTGTTTGTATGAAGATTTTGTTTTTTGTTATGTCTGATAATTTAGTGAGTTTCTTAATTTTGGGGCACACACACTGAAATGTAATTGACAGGCTTATGTTGATATATCGAGGTAGGCACTGCTTATATGCCTATATGCAATGCACGCCACTGGCTAGGAATGGTTTTTTTTTTATTTAAGCAATTTAGCACAGAAAAATATAATAAGCAACTATCTTACCTCATCATCATCATCCTCGCACTTAATATTCATATCATCCTGCAAACACGCTTCCACGTGATTCAAAGCGGCCGCCTCATTGCTATCCATACTGCCAACATCATCATCAAAATTGGGATAATCATAAGTCACCAGAGATTCATCTCCCAACACCCTTTCCTCTTTAACTTCCGCCTTTTCAACGCAAACCATTTCAGATTTAGGCACCTTTGCATAATGGACCAAATCTTCTGTAGATTCATGATCAAAATCATCCATTTTCGACATACAGTCTTCATTTTGAGAGTCAGAGTCTCTTTCTATACTTATGGATATTTCCTGTTTCACTTCTAATTGTACATTTCCAAAAGGGTCATCATTATGTTCTTGTGTGCCTATATCATCTATGCTTTCTGATTTGATATCAAGAGGCATGTCTTCTGTGGTTTCATGGTCCTGGTGGTTGATGTCATCTTCTTCTTTTATTATTGTGTCTGTTTGTAGGTCTGCTATCTCTGATGGTGTGGGGTAGCTTGTTGATTCCATTTTTGGTTGCTGAAACAAAAGTTAACATGATACAAGCAAATGCTTTATTATTTGATTTCAATCCAACTGATCTCCCTTTTATGTTTAAGTTTTTGTTTCTACGTTTTTCTATTGTTTTTTTTTTTTTACCAAGGTTTTCATTTTTATTTATGTAAGTACCATTATTTTGCATAATGTTAATAATCACTGAATATTTCTTTATTTAAATATAGTATAATTTAAATAATATAATAAGGGCCAACATGGCCAGAGATTGCACAAGACAGGGAGGTTTGGAAGAAAAAAGGGGAGGCCTTTGCCCAGCAGTGGGACACAAAATAGGCTAACAAAAAAAAAAATATTATCACAATGTGTAACTGGTCCTCAAGATACAGGCAAATTTCTAGTTTGGGGATCACCATACAATCTGCTATTATACCGGTTAATTGGTTACAAGCGTGACTGCAGGGCATAGGATTCTTGGTACGAGATTTAAAGGTTTTCTATAAGGAATTTCTCGGTAGCAGCCACAAGTGTTCATTTGTTCCATGTAAAACAGGGCACAAATCAACACTTGTGACTTAGTATGGATCAAATCGAATAGGGGCGTAGGCAAGGTCATTTCTAAACTTTTTGACCCTGAGAATAAACATAACTGGTGAAATGTGGGTATACTATAAATACAGCTCTACCTACCTCTTTATGGAATATACGTGTAATATTAATTTACTAGCTGCGCCCTGCGGTTTCTTACCCGCATAAGTCTCGATCCCGTGGGAATATCAGGATAAAAAGTAGCCTATATGTTAATCCAGTGTGCCAGCTACCACCATACAAAATTTTATCAAAATTGGTCCGGCCGTTTGAGTGTGAAGAAGTAACAAACATATAAACACACACACACTCACAAACTTTTGGCCTTTATAATATTATTGTGATATTGGCATTATTTGAATATTTGTTTATCCTGAAGCTAACTCACCAACAGATAACAATATTATAATATTTTTATAGAAAAGGTTTAATAAATATAGTGTAACAGTAAAGCTAAGTTATATTATCTTATGCAGACCTCTATAGTTATTCGGAACATCTAGTGCATACCTTAAATTTTTGATCACAAAATGTTTGTAATTCTTTGTAGTTTGTCTCAGCTCTGACTCGTAATAAGCTCATAGATTCTAGCCCATATTTCTGTGCAGTGTTCATACATAAATCATTTTTCACAGGTGTTTTTAAATGTTTTCTTCTATTTAAACGAGATCTTAACAACCTCCTTTCTCTGTCCTCAATGGATTCACTGGCTAATTTTTGTAATCGTTTAAGTTTTGCCTTTTCTAGTCGTCTTTTTCTTTGTGTTGATGTTTCTTTGGGCATTTTATTAGTTACAAGAGCACATTAAACAGAAAATGGTTATGTTAGGTTGATAGTCTTTTCAATCCGTTTGTAATTGTAAGCAACACCTTGAATGACTTTATCTTTTGCCACATTTATTTCTAAGCCTTTTTCTTTATCAACTTCATACATTTTCAGGCCATATTATAGTAGTATTTATTTTATGAATGAAATTTTGTCAGGGCCAAGCTTGTTTGCATTTTTTTAAATCTACAATAATAAAAGTAAAAGTTTGCAAATATTGAGTATCAAACAAGCAATGGTTCCAGTGCATTAATACAGTAGCTATTAATTTTAGTAATATGATGTTTCAAATAAATGTTCGATGAAAAGACATTTTAAATATATCAACAGAATTCTTTGTACTGGATTGATTAACTTTACTTAAAAATAAACATTGTATTCATATAATTGTTATAAGGTGTTATACCAAGCATGACCACTAAGATGTAAACACTAAAAGAATCAAATATGACCTTCAAGGTCGTACTCGTACTTACTTATTCGAAATAGATATCATACAATCAGTGTCCCTTTACACACAGGTACTATCCATTAAAAACATCGACCAATTATATTCAGAAGATAATGCCTTTCAAAGCGAATTCTTATAATTTCCTTGGCTGAAGGCACGACCGGAACATTGCTTCATTATCTTCAGTCACCGATTATTGAACGTAATTTTAATACAGGAATCACTAATTAGCATCCACTAAGACCGCTGATTATACTGAAAATAACTTAGATACGCAAGTCGCACAAGCTGCTTGTAGGTTTTTTAACTTATACAAAAGTATTAGTTGGTTTTATGCTTCATTTGTAACACTGATAACTACTTTATATAAATCAAATTTCAAATTATAGTGCAAATTAATCAAATCTAAACATTCCATCCACTTTGCACTATATTTTTGACAGATAGATATTGCACTTATGTATGTGTGTGCTATGCACTAATGTTTCCCATTTTTATCTGTATTTTTTTATATTGTTAAATCGACTACTAGAATGGAACATTGAAGTTATTCGACTACTTTTAGCCTCTTACCCATCAGGGTGCTTACATAAAGAAACAGGTTTCCGGTGCAGGCGAGTCTATGCAGATGCGGGTCGATACCGATCGATGCAGGTATAATATTCTCGTGTTATCAATGCGCTCATTCATAAAGAAAGGTAAAACATGTAACCGTTTCCTTCCGAAGATCAACCTGCAGAGACTTCCGGCTGCGGCAGTCGGGAGTTCTTTATGTAAGCACCCTTAGACGGTACACGTGAGAGTTTAGAAGTGAAATCAAGCGACAAAAATTATTTGTTAATTTTTAGTTTTTTAAGCTTAATAAAATAGCGGATAAAGTTGCTAAAGTGACTTGTTTTTACTGTTATTAAAAATGTAATAATCGACTAAAGAATTAATTTAGTGGTAAATTTTTAACTTCAAACATGGCGTCAGAAAAGCAAAATTGAACGGATCTTTTCGTAAATCAGCATTCGTGTTCATTTCACAGAACGCATCTATAAATTGATTTGGTGGTAAATTCTGAATTTCGTACCTATCGTGTAACTTTTTTGGAAAAATGTGTGCTATAAACTGTTTTCTTGCTAGGAGTTGCTGTAATGATCATCTGAGGACATGGCAAATACCCTGGATCTGAAGTTGGTGTTGAAACATCTCTCAAATGGAACGCTTGGCGAAAATTTGTGTATAAATTGTCTGAAGCCACTTCGGGAACAATACGAGAATATTTTTACGAAAGTTTGTAAATATGACAAGGAGTATTGCATAGCAGACGTCCTCCGAATCATGTGCGATGTTGAGGTAGGTCGTTCCTGTTTATATCAGCTTTAAAAAGTACAATTTTTTATTATTTTGGTCATCACAGCTTAATACCATATTCAATTGATAATGTCCTGCCATACTTAACCTTTTGGCTTTCTTGGCCCTTACAGAAGATCCCTAAATGTTGATGATCTTATGAAGCTCAATATTTTGGTATTTCATCTGAATCTTACATAAACTTGTACATGTTTATTTCCAGCTGTCAGAAACTGATAACTACAATGTTTGCGTCAATTGCTTTATGATGGCTTCCATGGCTTATAAGTTCTTCTTACTATCTAAACGGAGCCATGAAATCCTCAACTTCTATACCAATGAACTGCTCGGTAACTTGGACCAAATAGAATTACCAGAAGAAACAATGAATAATACATTATGTATTTCGCTTCCTGAAATTTTGACAGAAACACCAATTTACGATTTCAATTTACATGCAATTGGCAAAGAAATAAAGAGTGAGGCAGTAGAACATGTGAAAATTAAAACGGAAGTCATAGAAAAAGAAGATGACAATGTAGTGGTCATTATTCAAGAGAATGGTGAGCCAGCGTTTTACCGCTCACAACCGGATGGTTCTCTTACCCTGCTTGAAGATACTGAAGCAAAGAAATATACAAAAAGATTTAATGCGTCAATGGGAGTACAGCCTAAAGGGGATCCACCTAAACGGGGGAGGAAGAGAGGACCAATGTCACAGAAACTGTGTACACGGTGTCCGGTCAAATACAGGTTCATTGCAAAATTGAAGGAGCATATGAGATTGGAGCATAACGTTGTTCTATATGTTTGTGAGGTTTGTATCATCTAGTTTAATTTGTATTTGTATTCATACTTAAAAATAAGGTTATTTATTATTTATTTGGTTAGACATACATACTAGTAGCTAATTAGCTGATGCATATGTATCAAATAGCTTGGAGATATTTAATCTGTCCAGTCCATTATTGAAGCAGTTCAGTGTGGCAGTGTATGTATTTAGCAGGAAATATGATAACTTTTAGGATAACAACATACTGATGATATACACAGTAATTATGCTATAAATATAATATCTTTACCTTTGGGTCGTAGGTAATTTCCATAACATTACCTATTTTATAGAAATGTAAATAATGTCTGAAATTTTTATAATTAGGTAGGTAACAGTTTCACTATTATATGTTGTTTATGTACCTATACCACAATATAGTATGATATAACGGACTGGTGTCCACAACTCCATGTCCTGGTATGTATTTTGCCTACAGTATTTTTATCTTACGAAGCAATACACACTTTACTAGTGTTTATCCAGGGTACAAAAACGCTGTATAGAGACTGTACTGTCAACATTGTTATACAAACCAAGTGTGTCAGTGGATGTTACCGTTTATTCACTCATGGAAACTGACCGCCACTGTTAATTCTAACAATGCCCTGTGACAGCTAGCTTGCGCTCAGTTGCGGACACGAATATTAGAGTGCGTTTCAACAAATAGTTCCTACGTTATAATGTTGGCTCCCCTGTCCTCCGCTAGGGGTATATGTGTTTTGTGCCCATGTCTGTCAAGATAGTAGATATGGGAAGACGATTCTGCGGTTTTTTTAAGATTTATAAGGTGTCCGTGTTAGAATCATGCCTTAAACATTAGGGAGTGGTGAAGAATAAGAAGTGGTATACATTGTTGCCAACATAACAGCATAGGAACTATTTGTTGAAACGCACTCTATTCGTAAAGCGCGACTAGTCGCAGCAATTTCGTTCTCTGTGGACCCTACAGACTTACCACATTAAACTAGGCCTTTCCTACCTGACTTCTCTGCTATTACAGGTGTGTAAAGCATTAACAGAGGACGAACAGGAGTACCACAGCCACCTGAGGACACACACTAACATACACCAGTGTGCCATCTGCAACATGGTGTTCAAGAAGAGGGTGACAATCATCAAACATCTCAAGTGGCATGAGCGGATGAAAAGCATTACCCATGTAAGCTTTATAATCAGCTGATTGCTAAACAACATTGTGATTTTCTCAATTTATTCCTATACAAGTCTATGGGATCTTCCGCCAGCAAAAATAATGAACTTCCATACAAACTTTCTACCTCTATTTAGCCCTTTAACCTTTTAACCGCCCGACTTCATATCGGTAGTCATGCCCCCAGCGCCCGAAAAAAAAAACTAAAAAAAAATACCTGATAGAATACAGCGTAATTAAATAAAAAGCAAATTAAACGAACTGTGGCATTTGGTCGTAAATATACGACCTTGGCGAAATGGACACGAAAATATTTGTCGGATTAATTCGGCGTAAGCCTAGAAAATAGAAAAATAAATTCAGCACGAATTTCAGAAAAGGTTTGACTTTGGCTCCATTACTCAAATCCTTGAGATATTCTCCTCTGGTTTCGGGGTACTTATATGATATGTATGATACTCTCTAACGGTCAAAAATATACTTACCAGATACAATAACTACTTATTGGCATCGCACGTACAAGTCACGCAACGAGTTATGAGCGTTGACATTGAAAAAAAACAAGCGAAACGAACCCTTATTACTGAGGCATAAGGGTTTGTGGCGTCTGTTTTCTTCAAGGTCAGCGCTCATAACTCGTTGCGCGACGTATATATGATTAACACACGCAATCCCCTATCCTATAATTATCCCCTTGCATTTTTAGTAGGTGTAGAGCCTTCTGGAGAATTAATACTACTGCTACACATATTTCAGTGTAAATGACTGGCTCATGGGAACACGAATGCTTACTTGGACATGTCCAAATGGCGATGACCACTTGTAACATCAAGCGGCTTATTCTCCACCCAATAACATTTAAAAACACTCTGTTAATAATGAAACGCTATGTTTTTCCCAGACAGATAACGCCCACATCTGCGAGAAATGCGGCAAGATCTTGGAAGACGAGGATTCCCTTCGCCAACACTACGACAGCACGCATTACAAGAAGTTCACATGTTACTACTGTGGCAGGATGTATAAGGGAGAGATGAGCTTCGAAATGCATATCAAGAAACATGAGGATAATATGGAGACAGGGAAATATAGGTAAGAACAGGTAAAGCAGAAAAGGTATGCGTTTCGGTGGTCTTCGTTACCGAATTAGCACGAACTTCGCGCCATGGAGTAAGCTCCCATGGGAGGCAAGGCAATGCTTCTGTAGCGGTATCAACAACGCCACATGCGAACAACGCGTCATACTGACGTCACGCAAATTCTGCATCTCGCAAGCAGAGTTTACCGCGCAACTAGCATAGATACAACAGCCCGACATGAATCATCGGGCAGTTGCCCGCCAGACACAACACCCGTCCGGTCGGAAAATCCTCCCTTTTATATAGAGTATGAGTGAACTTTACACCCTGTTCCTCATACCTCTATACTTCTAAGTTTTGTGTTACCGCGCTTTGAAGTAATGCACCTACCATTGCGCATTTGTATGAAGTTTTCTCTGTTGGGTTACATAGTCTGGTGTTGTGACCGTCATTGGTCACATAAAAGTATTGAAGATTTACGGAATTACATAGAGTGGTTAATCTATAATTTTGTGAACATGGTAATACACAATAGACAAGTACTTCCACGATAGTAACAGCTCTATCTCAAATTTCAGACAAAACATCTACAAAAATAATAAAGTAGCTCCAATTGAGAAGCCTAAACGAGTAGTAACCAAACGATGTATGTGTTCTACATGCGGCCGCCATTTTGTGGACGAGCGCGCCTTGCTGTGGCATCAGCGACTGCATAACAACGAAAGGCCTTATACTTGTAATGTGAGTACCTATATCACACTAACCACGTCACACTAATATTATAAAGGCGAAAGTTTGTGAGTGTGTTTATATGTTTGTTACTTCTTCATGCTCAAACGGCTGGACCAATTTTGATAAAATTTTGTATGGAGGTAGCTGACACCCTGGATTAACATATAGGCTACTTTTTATCCCGATATTCCCACGGGGTCGAAACTTATGCGGGTGAAACCGCGGGGCGCAGCTAGTTTCTACTATAAAATTTTTAAATTCACTGGCAGAGAACGCGCGGCCTAAACCGCTGAGTCTTGAAGCATGAAACTTTGCAATAAAGTTCCTTTCATAACGAAACAGCACCAAGGAAAAGCCTATTTCATGAAAATATGACGATTTGCAGCAATTATAATTTCGAGAATCGTCTATCAGGAGAAACAGCTTCAAAGTTAATTATTATATATTGTTATTTTTTCCTAAAAATTAGGGCCCATTCGCAATATTTCTTTTATTTAAAATAATTAATTTCTTTTATTTAATTGATAATTTAGTCATTAATTTATCATAATTGCCGCGTAATGAATTATGCTCAACATACAGAGTAAAACAGCGACGCAATTAGTGAAAACGTAAGAAATTTTGATTTCACGGGTTACATTGTAGGCCTCTGTAAATAAGCCTTTTAAACACATATCCTTCAGGACTGCGGGCGCAGCTTTGTATCGCTGAACCGTCGCAACCAGCACGCGCTGTGCGCACACACCGCGCCCACGCGCCGGTGTCCGCTGTGTCCTGCACTCTTCCACCTACGGTCTATGGTCAACACGCATGTCAAGAAGGTAGGTGATCAGTTACTTTTAAAGTGAAACTTCTTTACGCACGCTTGACTTGGGGAGTAAGCTGGCGAACACGTGATGTAAGCGTTACGAAAAGTGTGATCGGGCGAGGCGAACGGGAGTTGAGTGGGGGATATAAGCAAGAGATAGCAGTGCGCGCGCACATTTTCTTTCTCTCTTCCTCTCATAGCCAAATACGTTTGAAGTTTTACTTCAGTCGTGTGGTCATAAGCACACTCGGTTTCTTTTTTTAACTTATGTTTGTAAGGCCGAATGTAGGCTTCTTTTATGTCGGAAGCCAATTTATATCCAACGGGCGACTTTAGTTGGTGAATCAGTCACAGTCAAAAAACGGACTTCTTATCATTGTTGTTTATGAAGGGACCACACAACACTAACTGAACTGAGGATATCAGTGCAAGCTATGTAAAAAGGGCCAAGAGCAGTGGTGGCCAAGTGGTAACGGCCGCGACTTACGAGATGTAGGTCATAGGTACGAACCCAGACAGGCGCTTTACTTTGTGTAAATTATTTCATCACCACTGCTCTCAAAACGGTGAAGGAAAATATCGTAAGGAAATCGGCATGTCCTAAAACCAAAAATTCGAAGACATGTGACATCTGCCAACCCGCATTGGGCCCGCGTAGTGGATTACGGCCCACTCCCTCTCACCGAGAGGAGGCCTGTGTCCCAGCAGTGGGAACATTATAGGCTGATTATGTTATGTATGTTAAAAGGGCGTATGATCTCCATGTGTTACGCAAACCATCATAAAATGAACAGATTATAATCAGCAATGCTATACTCAACACTGTCTACAGAGCGTTTGTACTGTGGCAAAATCATCAAATGATTTTTCAAACCGCCTGTCTTTGCTAAAATGATCACCCTATCTTTTAGAACTATCAATCAATCAATAATTTCATAATATAATAATGATCGATATAATTACTCGTCAATCCAGGTCCACCTAAAGGCGCATAAGCGTCGCAACCGCATCAGCAAGCATCAGAACGTGTACTGGCGCACGGAGCCGGTGCCCATACAAGAGCTTAGCGTGGAAATACAGAACGATATACTTGAGTTGCAGGCTGCTAACAAGGAGCAGGATTGGGTAAGACACGACACACGTTACTGACAACTATTAGGCGCGAAACACACGGCCGGTCAATTAGACCGCGAACGATGGTGCAAAGGGAATCCTATACTACCAACGCACATAGAGGGCAAAAAGACCGCGCCGCCGGTGCTTGTCGGGTGAGGTCTCTCGCGGTCATTCGCGGACAAAATGACCGCCGTCTGCAGAGCACCTTATGGTACTGTAGAGGCTGGCTGTAAAGCAAGGCTGGTTGAAAAGCCACACCTCTTTACAGGACTGGCTGGTTAAAGGGGTTTGAAGGTTTTGGCCCTAAAATCAGCCGCCATTTTGATTTTTTTTCAGAATCGCGATGCACAACAAAAGTTATATATTTAGATAGAGGACACTTATACAAACAAAAAATGTTACATAACATAATATCCTAAAGCGTCAGGTTTCGGAGTTATTCACCGAAATATAAGTCGAAAACAATAAGGATTTTTTTGTTTTTTTCCCTCCAGGTAAGCATATTGAACTATTGAGGTAATAGAAACGTTATGAAACCTTTATGGAGAAGAAACAAATGAAGAATATACATTTTTTTAATAAATAATTAAACACGGCAATTTATAGTTCGTTTTTTAATCCCAGAGACTAATCTGACAAGTGTAATGTCAAACTTCTAGACTAAAAAAAAAACGAAAACTCAAAAGACTTAAATGTCAGATTAGTCTCTGGGATTAAAAAACGAACTATAAATAGCCGTTTTTAATTATTTATTTAAAAAATGTCTATTCTTCATTTGTTTCTTCTCCATAAAGGTTTCATAACGTTTCTGTTACCCCAATAGTTCAATAAAAACAAAAAAATCCTTGTTGTTTTCGACTTATATTTCGGTGAATAACTCCGAAACCTGACGCTTTAGGATATTATGTTACATAACATTTTTTGTTTGTATAAGCGTCCTCTATCTAAATATATAACTTTTGTTGTGCACCGCGATTCTGAAAAAAAATCAAAATGGCGGCCGACCTTAGGGCCACCCTCCATACAAAAATCTTCTAACCCCTTTGAAGTATGTTCCATTCGAACGTCCAAGCATGTGTCATATAGAGTCGTAGGTTTGACGTCCAATAGATAAGTCGATATAATTATAAAATATGATAAAAGACTCCTAATATATTATATCATATTATTATTAAACTCTAAAGGGAGTTTAATTTAGTAGAATAGCTCCCATTCTCTATAGTACTCTTGCAAGTCTCTTACTAATTTTGTCCTACCTTAAGATTATTGGGAGAGAAATTATTAATTCATCTTGCTTGAAAGCATTCAAGTCAGGCTTACAATAATAATAGGAAACAAAAAAAAATTGGGTAGGTTGTCAGTGTATTTAGCCACATGACATGAAACATTGTTTGTCTTATGTCATGCTTTGTCTCTACAATGATAATATTTATAACGCGCGTACAATGCCTCTGGTATTGCAGAATGCAGATATCCATAGACCATTTTCCATCAGATGGATCCTGCTGCACCCAATAATAAATATCTGGCTACACTAATGACACGCTCAGTTTCGTCTCCATAGGAAGTATTATTTATTTTTGTTTGTTATCTCTTCTTAATGTATAACCGTTGTAATTACAGACATACGTGGACACAAAACCTGTTGAAATCGAAGGTATTTGACGCAAACGTAACAGACAGCTCGAACAACAACGAGCCGCAGAGAAGAAGCTACGACGTCAAGCTTGGATGTAAACGCTACGCTTCATTTATTTAACTTATATACAATACAGGGGGTTATCATACACTGATATCATATACCAAGCCAATATTTAAGACTAAAAGTTATGTAAAATCTTAAGGGACTTTGAACCATATGCGATGCAAATATTATAGACATAACAGTAATTAGACCCGTTGTAGACAAACGTTTTTTTTTTTGCCGTGAAAAACTGGCTTATTCGCCGTGTGTAGGCACGGTCACTAGTGTTGTATGGATCGGATCACTAATGAAGTTTGTTAACGACACGGCGGAGTCGCCGTGTACCATACAACCGGTGGTTTGCCTTGTTATATTTGAGCTCACACGATTATTCTTCGGTGCGTCTAGCGCGCCGTACCCTAAAGAAACTGTACCGCGTGTACAACGCAACGGGCCAGCTACTAAAATGTGGTCAGAGATGGGTCACTTTAAAAAAAAGGAGCATAATTAGGCTGTTTGGAACTTAGACGTCGGGCCAACAATTTATATCTGTCTCGCTCGCACTCTACGCTTTCGGAGCGCGCTAGCGATGTGGGTAAAGCAGTTGTCCCACCGCCGCGCGCCGGCGAGGAAGCGACTAACTATCGGCTATTTTCTCGCTCAAGAAACCTACAATAGATATACATTCCGTGTAAACAAAAGAGATGCATAAATTATTAGTATTTCTACCTAGGGTGCGAATCGCGAGTAATCGCCCGTGTCACTCGGACACTCGCTGATAGCCCAGCGACAAAGCTATCGGAACTACACACTCGCTGCTCGCCAACTCGTTGCTTAGTTGCTAGTTATACTCGCTACTCGTTTATCGCCGGCGGTGGGACAACTGCCTAATAGTAGCAATTGTTTTGTTACTGACGTTTATGACCCGAGGACTCGATTCAAAATGGCCCAACTATAACGGCCTGGATTAGTGCTATGTTAACGGTAATGAGCTTATCCCCTCGTCAGATTAAACATAACTGGCAAAATGTGACAGGATATGGAGAACCCCCATGTGCGGTGCGAACATTTTTGATAAGTGATGAATTTGACAGACAATAAAGTGATTCTCCGTTCCATCTATTGGAGACTAGAAACTGACAATATTTTATTTTACTATAATATACTATAGTGATGAAGTGTAATTCTGCAATTTTATTACTTACTGATTAAGGTTTAGTAGTTTCCTGTGTGTTTTCAATATATTTGTATCCTACAATTTATTGTATTATGTACAGTTTGTAAATATTGTGTTTTTACCTGACTGACCCAGGTTTTTTTTTATACCATCACGCCTGCCCTGCAATCCCTGAAGGTTTAGGCAGATGTGTACCTGTATTGTTTTTTTGCAGTGTGGCTTGATATCATGTTCTAACTAAACTAAAATACAAGTAATAAAACTATTCAAAATGGTTGTGAAAATGAGATTTTGTATAGTATTTTGTGTTCGCATTTGTAAAAAATTAATAAATTATAATAAAAAACTTTTGTTTACTTCGTGCACCTTGAATATTGACAGATATCATTTTATTAGAATACTAGCGACCCGACCCTGTTTCATACGGCTTTTACTACTTGACGTAACATGGTGATTTATTTATTACTAACTGCGCCCCGCGGTTACATAGCTCGGTGCTTTGTTAGAACCGAACTAACGCAACAAAAAGTTTCAGTAGTTCGGTGCTTTGTTAGAACCGAACTAACGCAACTGAAAGTTTCAGTAGTTCGGTCAACCGGACTAACAACTGCTACTAAGAGGGGTTCTTCTATACCCGCGAGGGTAACAATGTCGTCCGCCCATCACGACGTCGTACGGCCGACGCTTCGTCTCCGTCCGTGAACGCCACTCGGTTACTGCCTTACATGTCACCACTGCGCCTTGCCAGGGTGTCCTGCCCAGTCCATTCGAGTTCCGTAACCCGTTTTCCGATATCGAAAACCTTCGTACGTCTGCGGAACTCGACTATAAGCCTTATGCAAAGCCTGGAATGCTCCATGGTTCTTTGTGCGACTCTTACCCAGTACACAGCCTCCTGTGTGAGTTCCCTCGTCTCAGCACCGTACGCCTTGGTGGGCAGCATAGCTATTCACAACCATACGACAGGCTATCGTATCGAAAACCTGACATTTCGATAACCTGATTTGACTTCCCCTCAACAGCAAATAGCTGTTGGAAGAATAGCGGGCGTCTATTTGATTTAAACTGACAAAATTTTCGGGTTTTGGACTTGTGAACAGCGTTGAGAAGACTCCTACGATAACAATGATTAATGTTCGATACGATACGGAAGCATATCGAGTGTTTGTGAATAAGGGGGCTGGTCAGCCATCTCCAAAATTTCATTTTTGACTTCGGACGAAAAAAGCGACTTTAATTTATATGATCTAAAGAAGCTTTTGTTTGGAATAATATGTGGCTTTAAAATTGACTGAAGTCAATTTGGGAATTACCTAAAGGATTTTAAAGGAAAACAACATTTATCCCTTTTGTATATACATTTATTGTTTTTTTTTTCAATTTTAAATTATTGTTTATCAGATATATACTTTCAATATAATAATCAATTGCCTATCGAATATATACAACTTACAATAAACCTGAAGGTCCTTATGAACAACTACAATTGAGTCTTATTAACTAGGTGGAATCATTTCGTTTTAATAACTAGTTGAACGTCGCAACGTGAAAAATGCAATTTTCACACACAAACGAATCAAATCGGTTAATTGGGCAAAATAATTGTCGAAAGGAAAACTGCAAATGATACCGTTTTTACTCTGAATTTGAAGCAGAAGAAAGTGTACTGCTCGTATTTGTATCAATACTTTTTTAATAATGAGTAAAACAAAATTACAACTCGACAACTTTTAGCCGTTGGTCCCGGCTGCCATTCGTGGATCTTTGACAGTCGTTACGGGTTGTCAGAAATTCAGAAGCCCGAAAGTGTGACAAACCAGTCTTACCAAGGGGTATTACCCAGGAACTGGGTTGTGGAGGCAGTTAGGCAGTAAAATAGCTCCATGTAAAATACTGGTACTCAGCTGCATCTGGTTAGACTGGAAGCCGACCCCAATATAGTTGGGAAAAGGCTAGGCAGATGATGATGAACTCAACTACTTTTAATGTGGTCAGTCTTTTAGTCACAGTTTTTAGTGATCTATAGTTTGGGGCTCGAGTAGCTTCGCATACATAGAACTCAAAATAGATTAGCATTATAATGCGGTCGACGAGAGAATGCATTTTTGACACCTGTCAGTTTCATACAAATGAATACGTGTTTTGCGAATTTGGTCCATAGCTACTAGAATTGTCGTAAGACAGGTGTCAGAGACGCATTCTGTCGACGGTCAGACTGTAACAATAAACTCTTCAATTACTCATTCAAATTAATCTGTCAAGCTCCGCTAATGAGACACAACTGATTTTCTATTGTTTCGTCGCCAATGGGCGACGCGCGCCGCTTGACCGGTTAAAATACCTTGTGAAACTTCATAGAACTTGTAGATTTGTCTATATATCATATATAACAAAACTATGTTTATAATAATAATGCTTATAAAATATCTTGACATCTGAGTGACATTATGCCAACTAGACTATTTATCTCAAAATCATCCTTTAAAACATGGAATAGGCCAGTGAGTTCAGTCAGTTAATAAGAATGAAATAAGAAGTTTTAAGTTTGTCTAAAATCTGACGACAATAATGATGAAAAACTAAGTAAACTATTGAATTATAACTACTCAAAATATCTTCATTATTGTGTTATTCACCACTTGGAACTGTATTTAAATCTCACATCAACATATATGTAATAGGTCAACTACTCAAGGGTTGGATGGATGAGATTAGAGGCAGGAGAATGACGACTCTAGCTATAACGACATTTGACATGATTCTCCGAATCTTATATTTCAGAGGTTAGTCTTGTACTGTCATCAAAGTTGTCGAGTTATAACAAAAAGCTTTTGCAAAAATCAATTATAATAGAAAAAAAAAAACAAAATGAATAGTATTTGATCAAGTAATTTCTTCCACTTTGTACTATCACTGACCGTTTGCAAGAAACAATAATTTAAAAAGGGGTTAACGTTTAAGTACTTGCCTTCTTGTATACTTGTCAAATTAGTTATTGTTGTTATTATGGAGTTATTTATATAACGGTAGAGAACTGGTGGGCTTTTTAGGAACTTATGTAGGTATTCGGTTATAATGCATTCACTTAGTAAATCCCATGAGAATGAGTGCTAATTTAATTTTGCACGATAGGACACAAGTTACTAAGGGCATAGTCAAAGCAACAATCGTCTAAAAATAAAATCATTCCTTTATATTTAATTGGAAATTCTCTTTGACCTATGATGTGTCATATCATGCTAAATTATTATAAAAGCGGGGTAATATTGCATATTAGACAAAGTGCACGATTTGCAAAGTAGCAAATGATGGATGGTGATTTAAATGCAGAATTATATAAACGTTCTGCAGGGGAGAGTATTCGGCCACACTAACACATTGCAATTTTTTAACTATTAAAAATGTACTCTCCTTTTTAAAGTAGGAGATAAATCTAGAATAAAATGGCGTCAAAAGCACCAGAAACACGTTACCATAGAAATATCCCGGTACTTATTAGAAACACCGAATTTTTGTTCTTAAAAACATTAGGCACAGAACCGTAACTTATGTCAATGCGATATTAACATGACTGGCGTGCTTTAGTAATAAGTAAAATATACGCTTAAACAAGTATCTACCTAACACCAAGGAGTAGTAAGTAAATGGAGTACTAAGTGTGAATGAATGTCGCCATGACAGTCTCACGTTGTGCCACGGCGAATGACGCGCCGAACGATCGTCCGATCCCGTTTCGTCCCTCCAACGCGTTTCGGATCTATAGAGAAACAAACGTTTTAGCACTCCTTTTGCTTACTATTCTGTGGTGGAGTAAAAAGCTTCGCCAGTCATGTTTTGGGCAGTGAATGCGTCGTCAGTGTATATTTAATCACATTTCCTTGCAAACGGCCTGACACTCCTACCCTAACTTTGACAGAGGCAGACTTACATGACGCCGTCCCGCGCGTTCGCCATCTGCAAATAAACAACACCCGAAAATCTCGTACAATACACGGACATTCAACGTCATATCTCTTTTATCTCTAAAACATTTTTTTTTTACTTTTTCCTTTAATTTATGAACGTATTTCTAATGATATCTGATAACTTACGCAGCCACGATGCGGTGTCCCCGTATCACATCTATGGAGCATACAAAGTTATGTGAGAATCGTAGGTATTTATAGTTTAATAATAGGTACATGATATATGGAATTTGCTATATTATATTATAAATAGACTTAGTATGTGTAATCGTGATTCAAAGATAAATATTTACATGATTAATTAAATTCGTTATTAATATGAATAATAATTCCTAAGACAAATTATGAGGCTTTGATAAATAGACACAAAAGTATTTATACCGTATTGTGATTGCGTTTATTTACAGACTCAAATGCTACATGCACAAACACACAGACCAGTGCAATTATCAAGTATCTGTATGTACTACAAATATCTACCGTGCAGGAATCGAACCCACAATCCATTGTGCAGAGACCGATAACTCAGCCACCGCGACAAACAAGGCCCTAAAATCACGAGCCCAAGTTTTTGGCGTGTATTAATATGCTAATTGAATATTACAGATTAAATACAAACAATGAACACTAGTTTCTTAAAATAAATGCTCTACTATCTACTCTACTAGATTATAAGGGCAATTTAAAGTTAACGTCAGTGAGAACTTACGTCAATCTAATCACGTTAGCTCGACCAAATGCCGCCCGAAACAGCTGAGTCCCCATTATTGTTCTTATCATTATTTGTGTCATAAATCTATATTTTTTTCCCTAAAAACTTGTAAATCCCATTTACTGGCATATCTGGAGAATCTATACCTAAACAGATATGTAAAGTATCTCATTAGTTTTTTGTTCTAAAAGTCGCCATCGTTTATATTTGATACGAAGCTAATATGGAGTTGATTAACAAATAGAGTGGTAACTGACGAACAAACATGCATGCTGAACAGACTGTCAGGCTCAACATGACAGTAAAAAAATGCGAGATTTCGCCGTAAGTATCTAACATAAATCATAGTTTGAACAAATTAAGTAGCTTAGCACTCCATTTGCTAACTACTCTGTAATCTAATTAATCTACAACTATATTAATTGTAATAATCCACCCACATTTCGAGCCTATTGGCATCAATTGGGCGCAAACCCAAGCCAATGTGGGTGTACTATACACCACTGCCTAATCCTTAGGGACATACAGGCGTGGTGTTATTGTTAAAAAATCTATCAAACCACTCACCATAACAAAACCATCAGTCCTTACAGCGACAGGGCAACACCAAACACAAATCGCACCATAAACATTGCAACTTGTTCAAATCTTATCATCATATCACGAGTTCTTACACACTATAATCACATAAGAGTCAGTTCTGCACTTATTATTTAGTCCACTGTTTATATTACACTCGTTTGGTTCTGCGGTGCTTGACGTGACTGGTTCCGTATATGAACCGAGTACGCCATTCTTCGTAATGCTACGTACAGGCTATGGTGTTTGATGTTGATGGTGGATGTTCCGGTTTGTCTGTGGCAGGTTTCGGCTCTGCGGCTGCGTGTGGTAAGATACCATGCTGTAGGTTGACTTCGTACATGTTGGATGAGTTTGAGTCTTCGTTGTATGATAGGACGCTGACTTCGTCCGTCTGTGGATGAATGGTTTCATTGAATGTACAGGTTTCCTGCGGAAAGGATTTATTGTCAGTCAATCTAGTTTGACAAACATTTTTAACACTAACCTAATTGTATTTTCTTTGGGAAACAGAAGCTGAGCACTGTCTCCAGGAATGTGCAATAGGCTAGTTTCCTAAAAAATTCTAATTAGTCCGTCAGTTAGATTATCGAAAAATAATGGACCCATATTTTTTCTGTTGTCAATCAAACAAAAAATGACAAAGATAAATCGCGTCAAAATTTGGGAGTGGGGGGTCGTGACGTCACGCCGTGCGACACTTTTTAGCACGGGTCCATTTGTTTCGATAATCTAACTGACGGACTAATTAGAATTATTATTTTTTTTACCCAGGAAACTACCCTATTGTTTCTCAACTTTGTTTCCAATGAATACGAGAAATAAGTTGCAACGGGCTTACTTGATCTTTGCTAATTTCTAAAGAAGACAGTGAAAAGTGAGAGAAGGAAGCACCTTTGCCCTGCAGTGGGACAGTATAGGGTGTAAAAATAATTATTTATGATATCGCATTTCCATGAATGTTTGTGGAGCTACGAAGCTATTTTACTATGGTTGCAAGTATACTGTACGTATGACTACAACTGGTTAACGCAATAATTATCATTTGTAACTAGATAATTATAGTATACATGTTACAGCCCGATTCAAGCTTAATGGCAACTGTGAAGTGCGCTACTCGCTGCGCAGTACCTCACCCCTCCTCCCCGCTGACACGTGAATTTGTTACTGCGCAGCGACTCGCCTCATGTTCAGAGCCGCCATAAAGTTTGAAGCGGCCTCTACAGACTTGTAATTAGCAATTTTCCCGACCTATACATGATATTTAACTTTTTTTAGAAGTTTTCTTTAAAATAAAATAAATAAATACATACACTGCTCTCCGACAGACGCTTGGTCTTCTTAGTAGGCGCGGGCATTACGGTGGTCAGGTCCAGCGGCTTGCGTTTGTTGCCCGAAGTGGTGCGTTCGCGTTTGAGCAGGGAACCGGATAAGTACTGGTGGAGTTGCTTGCGACGGACGTGGCGCGCCTGGAATGTTAGGATAGACGGTGAAATTGACGGGAGTTATTATGTAAAAGAGTTTTAATAACGCTGGTAATAATAATATAGGTGTTTATAACTTTAAACGGTCCCAAATCAATTCTTTAAAAACTAGGGAAGAAGGCCCTGAAAATAGAAAGAAAAATAGTTTATTCTGTACAAATATAACACACAAACTAAGTTACGCTAAATAGCTAAAAACCCAATAGGTATGATTTTGTCGATAGTACGCCAGAGCTAACGATGGCAACAGATACGAGTCGCCGGCATTTTGTCGGTATCCGATTCTTACCAACTAAAATCAATCGATGTCAGATAAATACCTGTCACAGACAAAAAAACCGTAGTAAAAGTAATATATTCTCCCACACTTACCTCTATAGTCATTCCTTCCCTCAACATATGCGCATTGTCCGCCTGATAGTTGACGGAGTCCGTGAACGTCAATATGTCATACGTCAGATCTACATTCAAGTTGGTCTTCTCGAACACAAGCCCAATGAACCACATGGAACAGAAGTTCGCTACGACTTCACCCTGAAAGTATTAAAAAGAACATTTTAATATAAAGTTAGGTATTATGGTGGCGGTGATACATTCTCTGAGGCAGTGTCCGTTTTTCTGCCGTGGATAGTAGTCGATTCCCACCATCGCTTGGGGTTGTTGCTTGAAAATAAAAGGCACATAGGATAGGTAAAGTTTATGACATTAGACACATTTTTAGTGTTTGTAATTTTAAGCGCCTGTTACAGTGTTCTCTAATTGGCACTTATATCTACTAGATAAGTCATCCGGGACTTATCTAGAGGTACAAACACAGGTACACAGGCCATACGGCATTTAATAATTTATTATGTTCACTACTCACTTTCTCATTCTTTTTAACTTCAGGCGCAGGATCTGTTGGCACTGGTGCTCCTAAAACAGACAAACACTCATAAACATTTTGTCATTCATCATCATCTGCCTAGCCGTTTCGCAACTATGTTGGGGTCGGCTTCCAGTCTAACCAGACGCAGCTGAATACCAGTATTTTACATGGAGCGACTGCCTATCTGACCTCCACAACCCACTCACTGGATAATACGATACCCCTTGATAAGACTGGTTGTCAGACCAAAGCAGGGTTGAAGCATTTTGTAATTACATTATGAAATAGTCATTCAATAGGATAATATCTCAAACTCAAAGCATTTATTTCAATTAAACCATTTACAGGCACTTTTGAATTGTCAAGAAGTCAGTCAGTCAGAAAAAATGAAGCTAGTTGCCCATTCCAAAGCGTAGGTACCTATGGAGAAGAACGGGCAAGAAACTCCATGGACACTCTTTTAAATCAAAATAATATGGTTACAAAGTCTTGGTTACATCATTCATGTTAAAAATTATACATGTGAGAACGATGCAGAACGTTAAAAGCGTCCATAATGAAAAGATGAGAAAAAAAACAACAATTCAAATAATAAATTAAAATAAGCCATGGCAGCAAAGAGATGACCAGTCCCTACTGACGGCTGATATGAACTTTAGAGAGTTGTATTGCTGATTCTAATGATTATAATTCTGTAAAGCCATATTTGTTACTGTCGCGAATCATATTTCAATCAATAAACAACCAGACACTGACCTGCAAATTGCAAAAAACGTAAGATAATGATTTGATTGAATTTCGCGGCCTACGTTAGCGCATCCCCCATAAGAATAATAATAATTTAGTAGATACAACAAGTTGACAAATAGCAGAGTAAGATTCCGTTATTTTGCCAGGTACCTGGTGTGCAAATCTTAATTGAATGTTTTGTCAATTTATGAAAGTGTTTGTGTGTTAGTGTCAAGGAAGTTAAGTTAAATTTGTCTCTTACATCAAGTCTACGGGTTTGTATGAAAGTGCTGTCTTTGTCACGTCGCTACATGCGCGTATTTTCATACAAACCCTTACGGCCTGGCCACGAACTCGCATCTATCAGCGGCGAGCGGTAAAAATAAATATACCAAAATGTATGAACCATGCCACAACGCACCGCTCGCAGCGTCAGCGCTCGACAAAAGAAACCGCGCCGCTTGCCACACATAACACATAATCAGCCTATAATGTTCCCACTGCTGGGACACAGGCCTCCTCTCGGTGAGAGGGAGTGGGCCGTAATCCACCACGCGGGCCCAGTGCGGGTTGGCAGACGTCACATGTCTTCGAATTTTTGGTTCTAGGACATGCCGGTTTCCTCACGATGTTTTCCTTCACCGTTTTGAGAGCAGTGGTGATGAAATAATTTACACAAAGTAAAGCGCCTGTCTGGATTTGAACCTACGACCTACGCCGCTTGCCGCTAAGCCAAAACTCGTGGCCGGGCGGGTGACTTGATGTGAGAGACAAATTAGTTGTTGAGACAAAAGTTGCTTGTTGGGCGGGCGCCCTCCCTAAGAGTCAGCCGATATTGCATACATACAAGTTAAAGAAATAAAGAAAGAACAGTTCAGTTACCTGGTGGCAAAGCAAGCGGCTGTCCGTTGTTAGTGTTGAGCGGCACCGAGCTGTAGCACTCCGGGTTCACGTGCGCTATTGTTATGTGGGAGTTGCGCTCCAGGGTGGCTGTAACAAATATAGTATTATGTTAAATACTATATACAATTTCTACAACCGCATTGCACTGTAATAAGCTTTAAAAGGAGTAACGAAAAAAGTCTTAAAACTATACAAATAAATAAAACTGGAGTATCTGTTTGTAAAATTAAAATAACCGCTTTTTACTAAATGCATACGGTACATATACCAAAATAACATTTTTTACAATTTTTGTGTCTGTCTGCTTGTTCCGGCTTATCTCTGAAACGGCTGGACCAATTTCGACGGGACTTTCACTTGCAGATAGCCTATGTAATAGGGAGTAACTTAGGCTTACTTTTATTTTAGAAAAAAAAAAAATATGGTCCCACGAAAAAATTCCACGCGGACGAAGTCGCGGGTAACTGCTAGTAATTAATAATAATAGAATAATCGGCCTATCCTGGAATGCTGGGACACAAGTCTTCTCTAGAGGTAGTGGGCTGTAATCTAACACGCGGGCCCGGTTCCGGTTCTTAGATGTCACAGTCTTCGACTTTTTGGTTTTAGGACATGCCGCCGGCTTCCTCACGAATTCACGATGTTTCCCCATGATAAAATTATCTACACAAAGTAAAGCGCCTGGCTGGGTTCGAACCCATGACCTACAACTCTTAAGCCGGAGCCGTTATCACTGGACCATATAAAACAACCTATTAATGTTGTATGTGAAATCGTTTCGGCAGTCGCCTTTGATTTAAAATACACGCAAATGTAGCTTTTCTGTGATTCATTCTATTCCACTTTTCTTTCAAGAGTATATAAATTATTTATTTAGTTTATTCGACACACTTTCTCCAATTCTCTAAAAAAACGTATGCAGGAACTACTACGAGTGTAATGAAAACTATTCCACACACTCTCGGTACATAAAACGTGGGAGTAAATAGCGTGACCCAATATTACTTATATACCTGTCCTATATACCAGCCGTTTACGAGTCATTGACCGAATTTTCGCACCTCATTAACCAATGTAATGTGTTGTATGTTAATATTTTATTTTATCTACGCATTTTGTTTCACGCATCTAGTTTATTTATAAGTCTCAATTAGGTTTACTCATGTTTTTTTATTTTAGCTGTTGTCATGCCTTTACGTTACGCAGTCGGTTCGTAGATCATTGACAGTCTTTACGTAGTCTAAAGTCCGACAATCAGCCCTAACAAAGGATATCGTGACACTCAGTAACTGGTTTGTAGAGGTTAGGTAGGCAGTCGCTCCATGTAAAATGTTGGTATTCAGCTGCATGCGATTAGCCTGAAAGCCGACCCCAACATAGTTGGGAGAAGGCTAGGCATAAACTCTCTGAGATGTCCCATCTTGCTCTCGATGAGTTGTACTCTTCAATTTAGTAACTTTTTTAATGAATTATAATATAACGTTGCTAAATTGAAGAGTACAACTGTGACGTAGCATGACAACTGAATAGACTGGTATAAACTAGTATTACGTTTAGTTGGTTAACTAGATCTCGTGGTTTTTTTTATTTACCTTTATTTAACTACCCAAACCTATGAAGTATAGTGTAAATAAAGAGTTTGTTTAATTTTCATATGTTAGTTTGTAAGGTATGCCATTGTAGCCAAAAATAAATGTTGTTTCTATTAGTGTTATCAAACTCACTGATAAGATGTCGTATCTTGCTCTCGATGAGGCCGCACCACTGAAGCTGATCGTCGGTAGTTGCTGAGGACGCCAGCAGCACTATGAAGTGCTTGTAGCGGGAGAAGAAGTTGGGCGCCTCGAATAGACGCTCCCAGCCGCATTTGCCGAGCATTATCTCGTCTGTTATTGCTAGACCTGTAGACAAAATAAATATTATGTAAAACAAGCATTGTGAATCTTGAACACTAGGCTCCGGGGTTTCAGGCTAGTTTCGGACTCAACTAAAGCCCATTTTCAAGAGCTGAATGGCACCAATCGTTACGCGATTTGTCCTAGAGTTAGTTCCCCAAGCATTATGCTCATATGCATGTGTATTATTATACCTTTTTACATATTTCTTGTATATAAACCGAGAATTAAGAAGTTTTTATGATAAATAAATGCTAAGGAACATTGTTTGTTTCCATATTGAAAAGTTGCCGGTCTATGCAGAATAGCTGTGTAGTAAAACATGGTTGTTGTGAATATTGTTTCCACCAACTTTTGAAGTTGTTCCCAACAATATTGAACTATTCTGCTCAAAAATTACAAATACGAGTAAATGGCTTATGACGTCAGTATTGCAACGGACTTGCTTTCGGTCTCGCTTTTCAGTGACTATTTTTGTATTTTTACTATTTTGAACACGCGTAAAAACTAACCTAGTCTAAACTCCTCGCAGATGACGGTCCTGGTGGAGGCGCAGACGTTGAACGTGGAGTTCTGTTGCGGGTACGCCGGCGTGATGATCGGCATCAGGTGGAATCGATCCGATATGTTTACCTGGGGATAGAATATAAAATATAGAGCTACTGATAAATGAAATTTAAAATTTATTTGCAAAAACGTAAGAAATTTTGTATTTTGTTCATTGAAGTAGTCACCTTATAATACAGTAGCGTTTGAAAAGTTGGTCTTAATCTTAATACAGCACGAGTAAATTTGCTTCTTGAAAAGCATTGTGGACATAATCAGTCTATAACGTTTCCACTATTGAAAATCAGGCGTTCTCTCTGTGAGGGAAAGTGGGCCGTAATCTGCCAAGCGGGCACAGTGCAGTTTGATGGACGTCACTTGTTTTGATTGTTTTATTCTAGAACATTGTCAATTCTCTCACTGTTTTCAGATATTAGCAAGAAGGATTGTACTAATAGTTACTCACCAGAATGGTTTAATATGAAGTGATTAAACACAATGAATTAATTTGACTCAGTCATGACCATAGTATTTGGTACGCCGGAAAAGTAAAATAAATAGCGTAACAAACAATATGATGTATGTAAATGTATTATCTATCACTGCATAGAAAAAAATGGTCAATAAAAAAAAAATCCTTCAATATACTCACTCTAGGATCCCAAACAGGGAACCCAAGGTTGACAGAATCAGGTTGCTTCAGCAGAACAGGCTGTGGCCATTTCCACTGGCTGAATACCAGGAAGAACTTGTGCACCAGCGTGGCTGGCAGAGCGTTGGGGTACAGTTGGCATGTGCGGGCTACTAGCATAGCCCAGGAGACTCCACCAAGGTAGCCTAGTGTGTTGGAGTATATGCCGTGACCTGTGGGAGATGGAGAGAGAATCCTATGAGGGTAGGAAAGGTGCTTATGAAACGCAATAGAGTAAACATCATCTGCAATTTTTTTTTTTTTGGCTGCATCTCTTTTATTAACACTTTGCGGGACACTTAACGCTCTTCGATGTAATAACAATAAAACTTCTATTGTCTCGTTCAGTGTCCTTCAATGTGTTAACCTTGTTAAAAGAAATAATGCTTTTAGCCAAGCTCTGAGGTGAAAGGAGTAATTAAGTGCCATTTTCTTCGTTGACCAAACGTAAAACCCGCGCTGCTCCAGTATGGAATATAAAGCCACGTTTTCACTAGGGGACATGTCGCGGAGACAAGTCGTCCGACATTCACGTACTTTGTTTCTGCAACTTTGTCCCTCGACATATGACTTGTTCACACTAGCCAGTAGTGAACAGTATGTCGCCCGAGGAGGTAGTGTTGTTCAGTGCAGCTTACAAGCCTCAAAACACAAAGCGACACGCGTCGTCACTACTCAAAGGCTGTCGGACGACTGTCGAGGGACACGAAGATCGCGCGTGTCGACGCTCGCAGAGCGTCGACTAGCGACAAGTCCTGCAACTCGTAAATGTCGCAAGCGACGTCGGGCGACATGTCGCGGGACACGTAGATTTCGTGTCGGGCGACAAGGTCGCGAGACAAATGTCCCCTAGTGAAAACGTGGCTTAAGGCCTCATGCAGGCCTCAACTGTGAGCTGTTTTCCACCATTACAAAGAAATCAACAAGCATTCGTTTGGTATCTGCTTGATATTAAACACAATTTTATGTCTAAAGGTTACTACTGGCATCAGAATCTTGTGTTCGAGAGTCAGTGGTCCTGGTTCGGTAATTAGCCTGGAAAGTATAGTTAGCGCCACGAAAGATGAGACTTGACCCCCCCTCTCTCGCGCTCTTTCCGCCGCCCCTATGACGCCCGGTTCCGTCTCGCGCTCAGACCTCATACCGCTAAAGAGATCTAAAATCGTGTACTGCGCATGTCAAACCACGTAGTGTCAAGTCTCATCTTTCGTGCTTTAAAACAACTAAGACAGTAAGTGATGTATAGTTACGTTTGGCCCACAGCTTGATGGCTCGCAGCGTCAGTCGGAAGTTGTTGATATTAGGCACAAGACGCAGGATCTCATCAGTCACGCGGCAACCGTTGAGGGAACGCACGCATTTCTGGTCTAAGTTCTTTAGTAGCATGTCGTCGCGCAAGTCAAACGAATCTGTGGACAACAATAAAATTGAGTAAATTTTTTGATCATACCGTAGTGGTATAGTCAACCTCGTTATTTTTTTACCACCCTAACACCGTTTATCCACCCGCACCGTCAACGAGATTATCCGAGCGTGACGACGCGGTGACGACGTGCGGTGGACACGCGGTTATAATGTATGTATCGCTACTTCGGTGTCATCATCTCGTTCTCGTTGACGTACCGTTGACCTGGCGGTGGTCAAACAGCCTAAGGTTGAATGTCACTTGCACGTAACAAAACGTCAAGGTCTATTCTCGCTTTGAGACCTGTACCTGAGACATTTCAATACGTTCAACCTTATTGAAGCTTCAATTTACTGGGTGTTGTCAAATGGTAAAGAAATTACGAGATCAAATATACATTGAATAATAGTATTAAAAAAAAAACAAAGGCTAAAAAGAAGGAAGGATTGAAGGGAGCCCTTGCCCAGGAGTGGGACAAAGCAGGAAAGTAAAAAAAGTCTTAAAAGGAGGTTTATACTTAAATGGCAGTTAGAGATGTATGGAAGATGAAGAGCGGCTGCGCCAACCTCGAATATGTTGGGATAAGGACGGTAGGCTGATACTGTAGTGATAAATCAATTGGTATTTTGTAATTTCCTACAATCATGTTGTGGCCTGTGGGGGTCCGAAAGTATATATCTGTCACCGGAAAATAACAAGAACCGGAAATTTATAAATTTTCTAGGAAATTTATAAACTTCCGTAGGATTCTAAACGAGAGATAAATTGTATTATTTTACGCCCACATTTTCGTAAATTGATAAACTTACCGAACTCACGCGTAAAATAATAAGTAAGCAATAACCAAACGCCATGTGCGCTCTGATTGGTTGAATACGTCACGTGTTCCTTCTCCTTCCTCTCCACCGCCATTGTTCGCCATGGAACATAAACAAACCATTTGTTCGTGTGTTTTTGTAAAGTTTTTAATGTTGTAACTGTGTTGGAACTGTGAAAATAGTTATATTTTGCTAAGGTTACTAAACTAGACCCATAATAATTGTACCTAAGTCTATGGACACAACCATTGCCACTGTCAACATCGACCAATCAGAGAGCAGTGTGTTATTTTCCGGAATTTAAAAAAGCGTAAAATTAAATGCTCTTCTGTGATTGGTCGAACCGTTTAGAATCTTACGAATGGATACCCGTTAGAGTATAAATTTACCACGAGACGTCGCAAATTTATCTATTTGCGAAAATGTGAGCGTAAAATAATACAATTTATCTCTCGTTTAGAATCCTACGGAAGTTTATAAATTTCCTAGGAAATTTATAAATTTCCGGTTCTTGTTATTTTCCGGTGACATATCCATCTATTGAGCAGTTTCTAGTTTAAAACCTAGCAACACCTATATGAGATATTTACTAAATCTATAAACTGCACTACCTATAAACTGCACTCGCGAAGTTGCTTCGACAAAAGTCGAAATTGACCGAAGTCCGAAGTATGTGACATACACTACTACGGGACGCTTCGAGTCCTTTGACTCGGAAGTCACCCGAGGCGAGCCGAGGTTGGAAGAAGCGAACCGAGGTGCCCTTATACTCTCGTATTCGCTTAACTTCGATCAAGTTCTCGAGTACTGTAGTGCAGGCTTATTGTAGTACGTTACAAAAGAAACGTTTCCCTTTGAAGTAATAGTTACCCAATAATTAATTTATTGGCAACAATGGCTTCAGCGGTAGCGTAGTGTTTCCGGTTCGCTTTTGTTATTAAATTTCAACAAATATGTCTTTAAATCGTCGTTTATACCGTACTAGCTGCGCCTCGCGGTTTCACCCGCATAAGTTTCGATCCCGTGGGAATATCGGGACTCAAACTATCTCCATACTAAATTTAATCTAAATCGGTTCAGTGGTTTAGGCGTGAAAAGGTAACATACAGACAGACAGAGTTACTTTCGAAATTATAATATTATTTAGTATGGATACGCAACTGTAATTTCTTTTTGATAGTACTTAGTCGCAAATTGAAATGCGTTTGTTTTCTTTTTTTTATTTATTATATTGATCTACGTACAGTAATCGGCCTGTAATATGGCATAAAGGCAAAGCTTTAGAAAAAAAAAAATGGCAAAGGTTTTGTAGAACGTCGTCTCTGTCATTCATACCTGTGCGACAGTCTCTTTCTAAAACTCGATTCGTCTTATCACAAAACGAAATCTAACTTTAGTTCTAGCCTAAACGTTTGAGCCAGTATTTGTACCTATTTTGAATTTTATTTCGATATAGGCAAAGTTCTTAATACTAAAATGTCAATTTCGCACCGAACTAAGCTGTCATTTTTGTATAAAGCACTGCATTTCTATGTATAATAGTTAAGTTCTTAATTCAATTACTGGTTTGGTGGTTTTTGTAATAAGGGGGATTGTGTCATATCAACACCCGGGAACTGTACGAAGCGTTACAGTTACAACACAGCAAGGTCTCTCAATATTAAATCTATACAGTTGCTCAACGCGAGCGTTTTCGCAGGGCAATCATGAGAGGGGAAGTGGACAGAGCGCGTGTATGTGTTATCCGGGACCATATTTTAGGCGACTAATATTTCGAATGTGAGTACAATAGTTAAACAACAGAGATCGGTTCGCCAAACCAAGATGGCGGCGAGGTGAAGTTTTGAGTTATTTTTCATGAGAATTTAAGCCCCATAAGCTTTAAGAATTTGTTTTCAGGGGTTTCCAATGTAAAGTATCCTTGCTACGTAGCACAACCGCTTCAAAAAACGGAATCGTTTTTTTTTACCACTAATTAATATGGCATACTTTTTTTTTTAAACGGACTGTTATAATTGCGACCACCGCAATTTAAGTTACTTCAGATTTACTCAATGAGACATTGACATTGACTATTTTATTTCTTATCATGCAACGCGTGATTAATTTCAATTTTAACTTTGTATTCTTGAATATCAATAATGAGAAATCGTGAAATGCAGCAAATGGACATGGATGGACTGTTTAAAACATCGAAACAAGCAGTCATGTAAAAAAAAAAGAAAGAGGATGTTCATTTGGCAGCTTCATCGATTAAGTATAGACTTGGGCACTAAAAGAGTCTGCTTCTAAGGTACTTTAAATAGTGTTTCAATGGCTTCTTTGGGTTCTAGTTTCCTCTGTGCACAAGTTTGATTTGATTTGTTCTGGATGAGAGATGCACGGAACCAGGAAGTTTGGCAGAAAAAAGGGGAGGCCTATACCCAGCAGTGGATGGATCCGGGCTGAAATGATGATGATGATTGTTTGTAGCAAGTGGGCTAATCTGCATTCACGACGTATTTGCCAAAAATGTAAACAAATATGAGTTTATGGAAAAATAACTTTAAATCCTACACAATAAAGTTCTGTTTACACTACAACTTCAATTTTTTTTACAACTTTTTCAATAGTGCTAGTCACTCTGAAATCAACTTAATCACCATTACAATAAAGTTGATATTTATTTAACTTGAAATAACATCAATTTGAAACTAATTTGAATAGACTTTAGTCGACTTGTTTTTGAGTTTTAGGTTTTTGAAATGACACTATAACACCAACTTCTCTTTATTGTTAGATACTACACCACGATACGGTAGGTCCGAATTTATGACGGATTTCCTAGTAAGTGTTTTCAAACAGTGAGCGACGGACAATGAATGACGTTCAATTTACGACTAACGATTTGCTATGGACGTCATACAACTATAATGGAGAGTATCTACTGTACTTATGTATCAAAACATAATGAATATTCTGTATGCGAGAAGCACAGGACCGGTCAATGTAGCGACGCTTGGGGGAGGCCTATGTTAGCAATGGACGTCTTTCGGCTGAAATGATGGTGATATCTTAAAACAACTTTTATGATTGACGATAGGCACTTGATTAATTGCACATACACACACAGAGGCATTCAACCCTGCTACTACCTAGTATTGTAAAGATTACCTTAAAATGTAAACATAATGTCTGGCGTTAGGTAATTATTCTCATAGGTTTATGCAGGAAGGGCCTGAATGTTCGAATGTTGTGAATATGTCTTGTTTGGGGAGCATGCCAATCCTATTATTCAAGGATGGGCGTAGCTCATGTAAAGGTTGTTCACTATAAATAGTCAACCTTATTTAGTGCAGGCTGGCTATAATCACAGAATACTTAAAGTACTACGTACAGAAAGGACACTCCCTTCCCCGCACTAACATCAGTTACCGCACCTCACCCCGCACTTCGGCATATTCGTCTCCGGTTCTTTAACAAGAGCGCTCGCAAACACAAGAACCTCACGCACACATTCATACGTATACAAACGACATTTTTTAATGTAGTAGTAGTAGGTAATTATTTTGCGAGCGTTGTATGGAGTGTCCGGGGTGTGCTATAATTTAGCGCGGGATCCATTCGAACACTCAAGTTTAGAACGGGGTGTCAAATATTTTATTAGGTTTTTTTGTTTAGAAAAAGGAGTGCTAGTTTAGTCGGGAATATGTAAAGACGTTCTGTCAATATAAATTTAAAGAAATCCTATTGTTGTTTATTTTCTTTGAAGGGCTTATCCAGCCCTTCACACAGTGGCGGAGCAAACAACACAAACTAAAGTCGTCAAGCCTAAGCTGAAACCAACTTTGCTAAAGGGCATAGACTTCGCAAAGTGTATTTGGTTGACACAATTGGTTCAACTTATGATTAAAGACCCACAGTTCTATCAGTATTGACTGATGTTTCATGGAGTTAAGAGTTTAATGAGAACGGAGTAGATTTTTGAATTCTTCCTCTGCAGTATGGGCATAAGAGACCCTGGCCTCTTAGCCTTTTCCCTCCCTCTGGCTCAACTCAATACCGTCCGATGGGGTAAAAGAGTTTGAAGTTAACATCATACTTTTTACCCTCTTCTAGGCTGATTTGAACTGTCAGGTCAATTTATTTGCAAGTAGAAAGCCACATCGCCTCTTTTAGGCCAGTTTTGGCGCGACGAGGTTTAAGCATGACGACGTTAGTTTGTGTTGGTACACATTGGCACATGTAAATGTTAACTTACCTGACACTTGTCCTAGTGTCGGATTCGCGGTTCGTTCGTCCCGACTTAAGCCTTCTCTCGCAAGAGTTGGACCTTACAATGTAAACATAATGTCTGGCGTTAGGTAATTATTCTCATAGGTATAGGTAGGAAGGACCTGAATGTTCGAATTTTGTGAATAAAAGTCTTGTTTGGAAGCGGGAGCATGCCAATCCTTTTATTTAAGAATGGGCGTAGGTCATGTAAAGGTTGTTCACTATAGTCAACCTTATGTAGTGCACGCTGGCTATAATTTAGCGCGGGATCCATTCGAACATTCAAGCAAATTTCGAACGGGGTGTCAAATATTTTTATTAGGTTTTTTTTTTGTTTAGAAAAAGGAATGCTAGTTTAGTCGGGAATATAAAAACCAGTTGTCTTATCACATGAGTTTTTTAAGCGACGAATGCCTATTGTTGGTGGTTTAAGTTTGAATCCGGTATGTAAGTATGTTCCAATAGGCATGAAATCATTAAGATTTGAGAGGTCAAAAACATTGCGTCAAATTGATAAACTTTTACTTAGGGAATCCCTCAGTAAATTGTCCGATAAAGAAAAAAAAACATCAGCTGGACTGGTATTTATAGTTTTATTATTTTAATAATAGGAATGATGAACCCAGTAGCAGCCCGGTCTGCATTTGTGCCCGGTTGATGCAATAGGCTCGCCCTCTATTTCATGAAACTTAAACATAACTGGTGAAATATGGATGTACTATTAAGTAGGTACACCTCTGTCTAACCCTCCGGGGATTAAAGGCGTGATGTTATATTTAGGATTTCAAATTATAATTCAATAACTGAATAACTACAAACAGCACCCTAATTGCGTGACACACTATGAATCTGAATCATTTTGAAGGATATTGCTAATCCATTGCTTCATATGTTCGAAAAATGTGTCTGTTCCACAACGTAAATCACGCAATTAAAGTTGTTGAACTGTCAAAATGAAACCCATTGCTACTGATAGTGTATTACGCAATTACCCCGCAGAACTAGATAACAGTCCGAAATTAGATTAAATGAAGCCTGAAATTAGCAAAAAAAAACTTCAGTTGTTTCAAGTACTTAACTACTTTAAAAAAAAAAACGAGTGTGCTTATGACCACACGACTGAAGTGAAACTTCAAACGTATTTGGCTATAAGAGGAAGAGGGAAAGAAAATGTGCGCGCGCACTGCTTTCTCTTGCTTATATCCCCAACTCAACTCCCGTTCGCCTCGCCCGATCACACGTTTCGTAACGCGTTCGCCAGTCTACTCCCCAAGTCAAGCGCGCGTAAAGAAGTTTCACTTCAAAAAACTTACGTACACACGGCTACACATCAAGCTATACATTTGCAGTTTTAGTTGACCTCGGATTGTGTAGGTTTTTCGTTCAATCAGAAGACAGCTTATACTGGTAATGTATAGCTTGATTGGTAGCCGTGTGTACAAGCAAGCAGGTTATACCTCCTAAGTTTATTTTAGTATGTTCCTTGAGGAAAACAATTCATTTAATACACATTATACCTCATAATACCATTAGGTAAATGTTTTGCTCTTTCAACCAACATTGTTTTTTACCACTGTTTTTCTTTTTTTCTAAAAATATATTTTGCTTATTAACACAATCAATTTGCTTAGCCTTTTATCAACTATTTTGGGGTCGGCTTGCAGTCTAACCGGATGCAGCTGACCACCAATGTTTTACATGGATTTTACATGTTTTACCGGGTAACAAGATATCCCTTGTTGTCAGACTTTCGGGCTTCTGACTAGCCGTAACGACTCTCATAGATCTACGAATGACAGCCAAAACCAGCGGTTACCGGTTTTCCGCGACACGGAGGGTACGTGCTTCGGAAATCACGTTATGGAATGGATGGTCACCCATTCACGGATCGACCTCGGCAACCTTGAAAATCGACATGAGCAGCTGTTATTATTTAGCCACGAGCACCTCTTTTTGCTTCTTAACATAGAGAATAAAATAATAAAGTGCTATTTTCTAGAACGCAGATTTCTCCAATAGGGTTATCGACACATCAGTCAGTCCTTCCGTGCAAAGATGCGTCTGGGTTCAATTTTCCGTTAGAGCCGGGATTGCTCGCATTTACAGGGTGTTAAAAGACCCATAACATAGCAGTTAACTACGCAATCTGTATGTTAATCTAAGCTATATTAAGCAAAAATTATTGCTGGGAAACTACTTTTTTTTCTAGTGTGAATAATCGCTGTGTGAATCGCTGACGAACATTGTGCTTATAGGTGCAGGAGTTGCGAGGGTGTTGCATCGATTTTGCACGACATTTTACACCACAGACAATATACCTACTGGACATACTGGTACAGATTTGGTTGTCAATCGCTCATATTAACGTTTCGTTTTCCCTTTTTATCTGATTTGAGGTTGAAACAATTTTGTATAAACGGCCTAAGCATCAGCCAGCAAATTCATTAAGAGCTATTACGCACTGTCGACTGGTCACCGGCGACTCGGTCGACGGCGACTGTGGCTTACTATAGTTTAAATAGGTGTTTACGCACTTGGTCGCCGGAAGATGCCTGTGTTTTGGTCGACGAGGGACCGAGTCGCCGGCGACCAGTCGACAGTGCGTAATAGCTCTTAATGTTGTATTAGATGAATTGGCTGAATATCATTCGGGCAGCTAGTTGAACGGCGCCGTTTAGTTAAAAGGCTAGGCAGTTAACTGAACGGCTAATTTAACCAGTTGGCTGCTAATCTATACTAATATTATAAAGAGGTAAAGTTTGTGAGGTTGTATGGGGTAATCTCTGGAACTACCTGTCGGATTTGAAAAATTCTTTTTACATTTGATAGCCCAATTCTTGAGGAATGCTATAGGCTATTTAACATTACGCTATGTCTCTTAGGAGCCGAGCGAAAAAGTGATAGCGCGGGCAGGTGATGCGATGCGACGGGGTGTGTCGGGGGAACAAGAAATTTCACGCTGACGAAGTCGCGGGCAGAAGCTAGTTATAGTATAAGGAACTCCTTACCTGGTATTTCTTTGAGAGCCAGTCTGGCAAACAGCAAGTCAATCTCAATGCCGTCGAAGTTCATCTTGATGACTGGCACGAATGCGTCTTCCACTGCTCTCAAATCTTTTACCTGCACAACAAAAAACAGATCAAGGTTAGTTTTTACCCGACTGCGCCAGAAGGAGGGTTATGTTTGGTAGGTCGATTCCCAACACCTTAATTACGTAACACACTATCAATCACGATCTGAATCATTTTGAAGGATATTGCTAGTCCATTGCTGCATACGTTTAAAAAGTAGCTGGGTGACAGCAATGAATGTTGTTGGACTGTCAAAATCAAAATGAAAGGCATTGCCAGTGTGTTAAGCAATTACCCCGCTGGTAAGGGAACTGCTACGACACTATGTGAGAGTGCAAGGGCAAATTATTATTTATTGTTATACTAGCTGCGCCCCGAGGTTTCACCGGCGTAAATGTCGATCCCGTGGGAATATCGCGATAAAAAGTATCCTATGTCCTTTCCTGGGATTCAAACTATCTCTAAACCAAATTTCAACTAAATCGGTTCAGCGATTTACGCGTGATTGAGTAACAAACATCCAAACATCTTCACAAACTTTCACATTTATAATATTATAAGCAGGATTTAGGTTTTCCATGAGGAAATTTTCAGAAACAGCACGAAGTCTAGATTTATGCCAGCGGGGTAATTGCGTAACACTGTATCAATCGGAATCGGTTTCACTTTGACAGTTCAACAACACTCATTGCGTTATTTACGTGTTGAGCAGACAAATTTTAACTTATGAAGCAAAATGGATTAGCAATTGGCTTCAAAATGATTCAGATTCCGATTGGTAGTGTGTTACGCAATTAGGGTGCTGGTTAATTGATAGGCTTGTCCTCTATTACATGAGACTTATTACTGGAAATGTGGGTGTTAGTACCTACTACACACTCCTGTCTGTCCCTTCAGGGAATACAGTTATGTTATACCATAATGTCAAGGCTGAACGAATTTTAATGAAATTTTCCGTAATATTTATAAATGACATAACGGGGTGGTCGACTCTATTTGCATAATAACCCTTCAAAGTTTTATTACATGTCGTGTGTATACATACATCACTTACATAATTATTATAGAAGTAGAATCGAATGTGTCCTAGATTTCAAAACATAATACTTTCCATTCCACTAAAGAAAATTATGACATAATTTTGTAAATAAAAGCGTCGAAGTAATTTACATAAAAATTTTGAATCAAGTTTTTTTTTTACTCGTTTTGAAATTCAAAGAACTGCCGGGCAATTGCGTAATACACTAACAGTAGGAATAGCTTTCATTTTGACAGTTCAACAACATTCATTGCGTTATTTACGTTGCAGAGTAGACAAATTTTTCGAACATATGAAGCAATGGATTAGCAATATCCTCCAAAATTATTCAGATTGTGATTGAAAGTGTGTTTGGCAATTAGGGTACCAGTAACAACTTTTACTATGGGACCAAATCTGAAATCGCGAAAAAAATGTCAACGGTTCCCTACATTTTGACGAGTTATGTATACGATACGAACATAAATGTACGAAAACAGCTGATTTTTTTTCGCGATTTCAGGTTTGGTCCCATAGTTAAAGTTGTTCATAATGATGAGTACAATGACCTCTTAAGGGGTTGTTGGTGTTTTCCCAATAACCCTGTATATACAAACACTTTTACACGTCAATAAAATTTTAAAAACTAGATGAGTTAGATTTTTCCTACACGTTTACCCTGAAAAGAAACAAACTCCAAACAGAGGTCACAGTCTATGGAGTTTGGAAGTCCGGGCATTATCTTGGTCAGATGGAGGAGTATCGAGGAGGATCTCTGTCTTTAGCTATACTGACCTGTGGCTGCAACTTCAGCAGATCATAGAAAGAAGCAAAGTAGTCAATCCGGTCGATGTGACGCGGCGCCACGCATAACGCGTCTATGTCGGCACCTCTGTGATGTACCTGCAAGGAAGACCATACAATGTTATAACAATGTGATATCAGTGGCGAAGGTGCCATACAACTCGATTCCCACCGGCTTCCCTTCGAAAATTCAGAACATAACCACACTATAGTCAATTCATAATTGAATTTTTTTTGGCATTTTTGTTTTGCTCCGGCTTACCTCTGTCATAAATTCACCCTTCGCCACTGTGTGATATAGTTTTTTTATCTCACGAAGCGACGCGCGCTTTACTTGTGGTTACCAAGTGTACAAACACGCTGTGACTGTGTGTTTACTGAAAGCGCAGGAGCTCTCGGTACGACAATGGTGAAGTCGGAATTGTGTCTTCACGCACACATTCACAACGTGTTTGTACACTTGGTTAAGAGAAGTAAAGAGCGCGTCGTGATACAAAAATACAGTCAACCCTGTTACCATCTTGCTGACTGACTAATGGATTTAACACTGCATGACCTAATTTCATGTAGTTTGTGCCGAGACGAGAGAGGAAGAATATATAAGGGGACAAAATAGTTGTAGGGTAGTGTACTTCTTTAACTGTAACTGTGAGGATTTTCTGATGACATTGAAAATACGCAAAATTGGGATCCCCAAATTTATATCGATTTAAGAGTTCTCTTCCATCTGTTGCAGAAGCCGTATGCTAGAATGACCACCATACACTTGTCGGTTTCGATGTGTTGAAGAGCGACTCTTTTATGAATTTATGTTCACAAGCATATCGATTTGGTTAATAATATGGCTCAATAAATATTAAACCTTTTTTTATCCTGTCCCTACACGTGTCATTTAAGCATATTTATGCGATGCAGTAAGTCTTTTTATAGCCAACACAATATGCGCATATATTTTAGAGGGCCCCTTCAATTATTTCATAGTGGGCAGTCTGAAGTTTATTTGTATTAATTGTATGACAATCGTAGCAATTTTTTATTTCTTCAATTGAATTCAACAAGTTATTCACAGATTATCTTTGTACAGACGCCAGCTACCCGAAACTGTCAAATTTTCCCAATCCACTTTGAACCTTATACTTTAGCGATAAAATTGAAAATCTATTAAAGAAAGAAAGATTGTAGTAGCTTGATGTGTGCATGCGTATATGTGTGTGTGTGTACATACAGGGTGGCAGACATCATCGCACTACCCGTTAGCATAGATTCAGTACATGATTCTGAAACCCTGAAATTATTTTGTAGGTTATTAAAAAACAAAATAGCTGTTTTATACAATTTGACCGCGCACTTGTCTTTGGCAAAGGCGATATTAAAAATAAATTAATGGAGCATCACATCTATACTAAATACCAAATACTAAATTTCACCTCTTTATAAAGAGGTAAAATTTAGGAAGAAGGCTATAGGCTATTTAACGTCACGCTATGACCCTTAGGAGCCGAGCAAAAACGCTATGGGAAAACGAAGTGAACGAAGCATAGAGCAGGAAAAGCACGGGCAGGTGATGCAATACGACGAGATGGGTCGAGGGAATAACAAATTTCACGCGAACGAAGTCGCGGGCAGAAGCTAGTGTAATTATAAATGTATTATAACAGGTCAAACCATCGGTTTTAACACGAACAAATCTTCGGCCGTATTCAGTGCTCTCCTGACGGTCGGGACTGACGGTCAGTGCGTACGCACGCTGCCTCCGTATACGGACGCGGTCAGTGGTGCTCTGAATGCACGCATGGTTTTTATGGCGATAGCTACGGCAGACCAACGTCAGTCCTGACCGTCAGGAGAGCACTGAATACGGCCTTCTTCGTGTCGCTGACACGACAGTACTTCAGACCTTGTTGCCCCAAAAACTTCGCAACTTTCCGAACAAATGAAAGGTTTTTACGATTGTACGCGAATGAAGTCGCGGAGCAACTAGTACTCCTATAGAAAACTTGGTTCAAATAAAAGAAAATCATCTTATAAAAGGTTGACATCGATAAAATTTTATTGTGTTGAAATTGGCATCATTTTAGAATCGTAAACTTGTGAAGCAGTAAACAATGTTTATGTGAAGAAAAACGACTTAATGTTATTGTATTTTCTCATAATAAAACTGTTTTAATGATACAATTATTATGTAATAATTGGAGTCTTGTAATAGGTAACAAACTGTCCATTGCATTTACTATACCAACAACATAAAGTCATCCTAATTGTGTTAATCTGTTATTGAAAATCGGGAGGGGAGAATAAAGAGGGGCTTGTGCCTAAGTAATATCAGCCGCACGGGTCGATCGATCAGGTTAAGCAACGCTTGCCGCGGTTGGTCCGTGGATGGGTGACCATCTCTACATATCAAGACCCCTCCATGCCTCGTAAAGCACGTTAAGCCGTTGGTCCCGGCTGTCATTCATGGATCTTTAACAGTCGTTACGGGTCGTCAGAAGCCCGAAGATCTGACAGCCAGTCTTACCAAGGGCCCCAAGGGGTATCGTATTACCCAGTAACTGGGTTGTGGAGGTCAGATAGGCAGTCGCTCCATGTAAAATATTGGTATTCAGCTTCATTCGGTTAGACTAGAAGCCGACCCCAACATTGTTGGGAAAAGGCTAGGCAGATGATGATGTTAGCAAAAATCAGTGTTGTGTATCGTACCGATTGCAATTGCAACAATGGGACTATAATCATCAGTAAATGAAACCAAACAGGAACACTGCAGCAGCATAAAAAAAAATAAGTTTTACTTAAATTTTATTAGTCTAGGTTAGCTCCTTTTTGACATGACTAAACATCTTTTTATATTCTATCGAGTCAGGACAGGGCAAGCTTTGTACAAAGACCGCGTATTTTTTTTTTTATTAAGACCTGTTATTAACCCGTTGAATGTCGTAATTACAGACACAATTAAAAAGCCATTGTGTCTCGCGTTGATCTACGTTCCGGCATACGAAGGGTTAAGCAACGCTACACTTAGGGAATACAACCTCGTTCTCGAAATCTCAAACCATATTGGTCGAGATCTCGAACGAAATTTCGCGAATGAGCGCGGGCGACTATGTTCTCGAGAAGCCATTTTCATTTCAATACATGTATATGAAAATTAATGGATTTATAATTTTATAGTATGCGTGATGATGATGACTGTGTGGTGTTTTGTTCCGTTATGTCTATATTGACACTCGACTTGAGATTGCATTCTCTAGTCACACTTACCCCCAATCGATAAGATCCAAATGTGTAAATATTCCCTCCAACGGTCTCAGCAACACTAGGCGGCATGTTCTTCCGCATAGACTCTTCCCTGATCCACTGCCTCACGAGCCGATGCAGAGCACCCAAGACCTCCATACGGTGATGCATTTCCTGCTCCGTCTCAAACACCCCGTATGGAGCTAGGGACTCTTTTAGTTCTGTGGTTTTCTCTATGTCAATGGGCTTTGGACCTGTGCAGAAGAGTGATAATGTTATTTTTGCATAGAATAGAGCTTATAACACTATGGCAAAGTATGTTGCTGTTAACATTTTTTGTATTACCATTATTATAACATTAGTTACTGTTAGCTTGCATCATCCCACTGCCGGGCAAAGGATGATTTCCAGATCTAAACGCTAGTAATCTTCAAAAAAGATGATTTGAGAATAGCATTTTACCACATTTTTAACCTTCAAGTGTCTAAAATAGTAACTGGTTATTTGTTATTTATGAAAACTGCAAGAGCAAAGATCAAAGGTATGTGTTATTGATTTCAGTATTTCTTACAATACAGTATTATGTACTGGTTGAACGAGAGACATAATCAAGGACATGACATTTTTTGTTCAGATGTAACAATCATAAAAATAAGAAAAAGTCAGGTATAAGTTGCGAAGAAAATATTATTTAAACAGTGATGTTACTTTAATTAATAATATTTTCATATAATTGCACTGGCATGGGCAAATGAACAGACCTGAAGTAAAATTTTTTAAACATACATATTCAGAATGAGACCCATAGTCTGAATACCATCCTTAATATGACCCTTGTGTAACCAGTCAGCCCAGAATTCTATTACACTAAATTACACTAATAGAGATGAAAAAATATAGTGATAATTGTTGTGATTAAGAACTTTATACACACCTGCCATAGATATAGCAGAAGTCATGCCCAAAGTCTTCAAGTTCTGCTGATTCTGGTGCTCATTACCCTTAGAGGCAGCTATGGGTGGTATTGGAGCATTGCTATGTGAGTACTGCGACGCCGGCCACATCTTGGACATACTATGTTAGCTTCTCTGCTATGAAATATGACCACTGACAATAACTACTAGCTAAGAGAACAGGTGGGGTTCATGTATATAAAATGCTCTCCTTTTGGACAACTGCTGGGTTTCTTATGAAGTGGGTGCGAATCTGGAACAAGAATTTTTCCTTAAGCGGTTGAAGGACACTGAATGAGACACAATAGAAATTATATTACATCTGGGGAAATTTAGTGTCCAGCAAAGTTTTGGCCTGATTAGTATTTTGGTCTTGTTGTGAAAGCGTTTGCTTGCTAATGCTTTATTGATTGTTGTTGGGGAGTCTGTTCCACCACTTCTTCCCAGCTTGAACACTAGGAATTAGAGAAGAACGGGCATTTTGGAGGACTATCTTACATAGTATTGACATTGAAAAAGTGCTGATTCTCAGCCGAATTTAAATAAATCGACACCTCCATGCAATAACATCGTAACTCACTTTTTTCCAAAAATTGAGTTACAACGGCATTGTTATGTAAAAAAAATTAATGCATTTTTTCTGTACTATCATTGTAATTCTATTCCCTTTCGTTTCTAAAATAAACCAACGTCAAAGTATTGTAACTAATCCAAAAAATATTTTTTGTCAACAAAACAATTTTTCTTTTACAACTTAACCATACCTATTTATAGTCCGCCTAAACTATATTAAATAGAGCCAGCTTCAAAAATTGTACGGGGTGTTTTGAGTTTGCTATAATTTTTCAAACTTTAAAATCGCTCTCCTGTAAAATCACAAAAAGTGAGTTACAATGTTATTGCATGGAGGTGCCGAAATGATTTTTTGTTGCAACAAAGTATGAATTGTCTGCAATTTATTCAGTGTCAGTACTTTGATTTTTTAAACGGTGCCCCTGCTGGTGTAAAACATTTACAAGCCTTACATTCATTGTACACTTTAGTATAGATTTTAGGTGTAACCTTGAAAGACTGATAATAAGTGTGTCAAACACTAATTCCTACTATCATTCAAGGTCTATTTTATGCCAGACGGCAAAATAAATGTGTAAGTAGTAGTTAGGTATTCTTTTGGATTTATATTTACAAAACATAGAAATATGTAAAATCCCCAGAATTTAAACATCTTGTTTTGTACTTTATAATTGATTAGATAAACATGAATAAAGAACATAACAACGGAAAATGCTCAAAGAACAAGAAGGTTATTGACTTTTAATTATTAAAACAAATATTCTAATCATAGATATGTACTGTTAAGGCAAACTTATTAAAAAATTAACGTTGAATATTGTGAAGTGTATTATTTTACTAAAACATCAATAGAAGAAATGATAAGTCTCAATGACTGAAATGTTTCATTGAATTTATCAGAAGTTAACATTTTGCTTGTAAATAAACAGTGACGTAAAATCATACGAAAATTTACTACGAAAATGTGAGCGACGTTAAAAGTAGATTCGATTCGAAGAAGCGGTCGTGATGCGTAAGCAAAAATCGAACTTTTAGAAAGCACTATACTATTTGTGGACTCAAATCGGGGTTCGTTCACCTACTTTTTTCACAGTCTTTATTTAGCGACAACGCAAGCACTTAACATATTCCAGCACGTTTAATACTTGATAAGAATGCACAACCGCTAATAAATAAGAAAAAACATCGAGAACGTTACTTGCTAACAGATCCGTGGTAATTTTCTTTTGTTGTCTGTATGAACTAAGGTCACAACTTATGTAAATATGACCCTCACTGGTATCTGAACCTTGAATCTCAATGTGAATTCGCAAAGAAAACATTACGATACATAATCTCAACAGTTAACATGAAAAACATTAAGAAAACTGAATACGCATAAGAAAAGCTCACGTTGCCCTGAGGCTGAGCAGATTGTTATTACGTTACCGAGCACTTTGTGCTCTATCATTGATGGAACAGTTCACACTCACCAATTTATTATATCATCCGGCCTAAGCTGCAATATTTTACACATGCAGTTATTTGAAATCATAATAAAAGAAAGAAACAAACATTAATTTCCAAACAAGCACCCAACAGTCGCCAACAACAAGGCAGCCATTTTTATAAAGATGGCGCTAATATTTCTTGCCAGCACCAAATAAAAAACAGTTTTACTGGTATTTCCATTACTAAAAACTAAATGGGAAATATACACCACAAAAGGGGTCTTGCGAAAATCAAACAAAAATCCACAAAAAAATCATTATCTTTCCAAATATTTGTACTAATTTGACTTGAAACATTAATGGAAAAGATATAATCATGAGTCTGGTGATTATCTTGATGCAAAAATGTATGCTATTCACAAATAATTTGCAATAACGAAACGTCTACGGATGCGTTCAAAGTTTCAAATACTCGCTACTTTTGCGCATGCTCCATTGGCAGTTTTTTCAGTGACGTATCACAAAACTCCGTTGAACTCGTTCACATATCACTATCTCTTTTCATGTGCTACCAAAAGAAAGGGATTGATAGAGAGCCGGTTGATGTTTTCGTGTCAGCCTTGTGCCCATTTACGAGGAGTAGGTAAAATCCGCCATCTTGAGAGTGAATTCAAGAATGTGAGGACTTTTAGCGGAGTTAAGTGAATTTCTTTAGTAATTTTATTATTAAATGGATTTATATATGTCCACCACGCGATTTCGTACCCTTTATACGAGCCGGTGCCATTAACGGAAACACTTTGCGCGTCGTTATAAAGCTTAAACGCCGAATTCCTTGATAGTGTTTATGTGACAGGAGAAGACACCGTAAGCTTTCTAATAGTTTTTTGCGTGTCTATTTCCGTTTTCCATCTCGACGATCGTTAACATATACGTGAAAGTGAAATAGGTATCGTGTATCGTTACACAGTTTTCGTTATAGGGCTTCGCTATGTTTTTTTCTGGTCGAAAATGCGGTTAGATGGGCGTTGTTGGTCGGCGATCGGTGGAGTTAAGTCGGGGCCTGTGTCGGCGTCCTGGTGAGGGCCTGGGCCGGTCGGGCGGGCTGAGCGCGCGGCCGCCGCAGAGGATGCGAAGCGCGAGGGTGGTCTAGCAAGGTGTTAAAGTGTTTGAACTAGTGCAATTGTGAAAATGTCGACGACTATGAGGCCTACTCTTCAGACTGTCCCGGAGTCGTTGCCGGCTGATCACGTGACGAGCCCAGCGCCGGCCCCCGCGGCGACCACGGCCACCGCAGCGCCCTCGGCGCCCAGGCATCCCAGACCCATGTTCAAGGTAAGTGCCCCCATCTGTTTTGATTCCCCAGTCATACTGCTCAACTACTGCTGATAAACAAATCTGATAACAAACACATCAAGTGCCTTACATAACTGTTTAATCTGTCTGAAAACTCATTTGTGTATTTATTGTTTGTATGGCATAAACTAATAACTGGACCTTTTGTTTTTTTAATTACATACACAAAAGTATAGCTACATTCTTATCAGAGGTTCAATATTTGAAGGAGATAAGGTTGGATTAATTTATGGTAGTACACAGGTAATCTGTAGATTGCGTTTGAGTATAACAAACATGAATATTAGTAATTGTGTAAACTTGCAATGGTAGCCTACATAGGCTAGAAAGTGTGGTCAGTGTAGCATGGCATCTAAACTATAATATATTACATGAAAAAACATATCTAAAAATTCTGTTCATAGTTAATTGTTCTGTTAGCATGTAATTATTGAAAACTGAATAATATGAAGTTTACAATCAATATTCCAATGAAATAACTAGAAAGGTAAATGTTGTGATCATTACACAATTAGACATCTTACAACAGCATCTAGTTTTTATTTAAAATTAAGAAACCACTAAGAAATTTGCATGTTCTAATATTATAGTTAAATGGCTTCAATTATCCTTGGAATTACTGTAATCCAAAGAGCTTATCCTAGCTTAGTACTATCACAATTTGAATGTGATCCTTTCGCTCACATTTAAACATTGTTTCCATTCAATATTTACAACATTACATAATAACCAGAATAAATGAAACTGGTATAATAACAACCAACAAGTTGAAGTCATTAAAATGTATAAAAAAGTGGGTAGTACTTGCGCAAACCAACAACAATGTGCAGGATTACTCATTCATGTTACTTATCTCTTTGCATTGTGATGTTTTATAAAAACCAGGGCTTTTGTTTGATTTTAAACTGCTCTAGACAATACAGTGACTCACTGTAAAGGGGTTAATTATGTGCCAAAGTATGGTAAAGTAAGGTCCTATACTACTAGGGTTCTACTTTAGGGGACAAGACCTCATTGATGTAACATTTATTGAAGTTTTGGAAATAAAATACTATTACTACAAACCTGCAGCTTCTAAAAGCCTAATCAGTATTTACAACTGTTATGATTCTCAATTAAACACGGCCTATTACAGTCCACTGCTGGACAAAGTCTTGTTGCGACTGGTTGTCCCAAATACCAAAAGGCAGCCAATCAAATGCAAGTTGTCACAAGATTTGGGTTGAAGAAGAATTTGTAAACAAAAGTGGAGGATTGAACAACTTGTTTGCAAGACCACTGTTGGCATGTTACATTACTCAGACTACAGATAAAAAAAAATATGGGGAATTACTCAAATAAATTTTTTATACAAAGTCTATGTTATGGTTGAAAATTTATAGGTACTTAATATTGTATTCTGTAAATAATATTCAATTGTACACGCATTTATTTTCAGTTACATAATTGAATACATCCTGGCTTTCAAAGACAACTATTAAAAACAATCTTATCATTGTTATTGTGAGTATAATTAGAAAAACAGTTACACAATAATAGTATTTACTGGAGATCACATTCTGATTCAATGTAAGATAAGAAAATATGTTTACTCAAACTTCTGAAGATTGAATTGAAAAAAACAGTCTGATTCATTCTAATAAAATGTTAATTAATCACACATTTGTCTGCCATTGCTGTGCAGGAAGAAGCTAGATTCTGTCATTTTAACATGACTTGGACTAGGGATCAAAGAATTAAAAAAAAGCCATCAACAAAAACTGTTGTTTTCTCTCTTAAGAAATAAATAGACACTAATTTTTTAATATTAATTAATTATTTTTATTTAAGTATAATTAAACTTCATAAATATATTCAAATACGGAAACAACCTATCAATAATAAACACAACATGCCACCTTTTTAATACTTAATATAAAGAAAACTGAATCACACAAGATTGATGCAAACATTTTATAAATCAAACTTTAATAAATTGTTAGGTATAAAAACCACATGTTTAGGTCACACATTGTCACCATTACAAAAAAATAATATTAAATTTGTGTGCATTACTGTAAACTGCCTAGCGAGTAGCAATGGAAGCGATGAGTCATATTTAATTAACATACTGTACTGTTAATTTTGGATACAAATTACCTACTTTAAAACTATGTGCTTACTGCTTTTATATAGCTGAATGAGAAACTAAATATAGTGGTAAACTCTCAAAAAAGTTTAAATTCAGTAGTAAGACCAAAATGTAGTCTGTAGCCTTCCAATGCGTATAAAGAAAAGATAATAAAGACATACATTTTCATAACATCAATGAAGTTAAAAAAACACCTGTTAACAGCACCTTGCTTGTTATTACAATAAAAGAAGAATCAGTTTATTTGTGTATCTTCAAATTATATCTTTATAGCAGAGTGAATGTAGCAATGGTTTTCAAAGTCCTTGCATTCTCTCTTTGTTTATTTATATATACTAGTTACGTTATTAATTCATGATGACTACAGATTAAGTATAATTTGCATAATTCAAACCTGTTGAAGGCAAATATAGAATGATATTGTACCTAATTGAACAAAAGAAACATAATTTTGAATGTGATTAGTGTAAGTTATCCCAGTTACTTTGTAAATTAGAATAACATCAATATTGGTTTGACATCAATCTTTCATAATTATCACATACCATTGTCAATATCTATCTATTTAATATATCATCAACTAAATTAGATACTACATTTTTAGCCTACCTTTAAGCACTTGATGTGTCAAAATATTGACATAATAATGTTGTCCAAACAAAAATTAAATTCCTGCATCTCCAGTGACGTCAAAAGTCACGTGCGGAAAAAAATATTATTTCAGCAGTAAAATAAGCGACCAATGACTGGGGAATCATAACTTATGCTCCATGTAAAGCTTCGAGCCTGTTTCGTCATACAAAGTGATATAAATTGTATTGTTTTGTGTTGCCATGTTGTTGAAAAATGTCTTTTAAAGCTTTAATGTTGTCTGCGGTATTATTTATAACCGACCAGGTGTTGTTACTTCATAACAGGATAATTCGTCAGCGTGCTACTGAACTATTTTGACGTAGTCTGCATTATCTTGACCTTATAATACAATTTGATTTGTATGTCGCTTTGAGATATTACAGATGATTATAGATTTAACTAAAAAAGTTATTCTAGGAAAATATATAAGTAATTGTGATTAGAACGTTACTCTGTTTTACCTCATAAAAAGGCGTGTTCGAAGTTTGAAACGTACCATAACCTCCGACATAGAATTCGATGGAAAAGTCGTAAACAATCACTTTATGGAAACCGAATATTTAAGCAGGTTTTAATGTATTTTGTCACTTCAAATATATCTTGTTATTGAAGAGTGTATTATTGGAGTTGTTTACGCGTCGTCGGGTGCCGTCTCATGCATAAGCATCAGGCCTAGGGTGTAAGGGATGACTGGCCTTCTATCTGCCCCAGTTTTGACGCTATACTACCTATATCGTTAATATGATGTAAGCTCCGCGTAAAATTACGCATCATTGAATAATTTTACGGTTCGGTAAAGCAGTTATTCACTGTTGACAAGGTTTTTCGCTTTAAAAGCGTGCGTGATTTAATTGAATATGTTGCGGTTAAAAGTTCGAGTTTTTATCGAATTTTTGACTTTGGCAACACTGCGATTTATGTTTTATTACGTCAATCATAGTTCAAGTATACTTTTTTTTCTAATCATACATTATGCCGATCGGATTAATATCACCTGCATGATTGTAACACGCGATAAAGTATATAAACAACAATGTTTTTATTTCTGTACTTATGCCAGTTGTAATCAATGTACTTACATTTACCTACTATGTAATGCTTGTTGTACGTTTCACACAATAAATTGTTGTTGCATTTCGTATGTTATGATTTTATGAAGTCATATCTTGTACGTTATTTAGCTTTATTATGATCGATATTTGTGAATAAGTCACTAAATGGATAAATCCCTGCTTATGAAAAGTATTAAAATCACAGTAATAGATTAACCAGTTTTTCCGATATTGGTACCAATATCCATATAATTGTGCAATAATCTAAAGTATCAAAACAAGATTTTTATGAATCATCTCTCAGAATTTCAACTCATGAATAAAAAGAAACAAACACGTCTTAAGCAATAATAAAGAAACATTCTCCTCATTGTTTAATCAATTTATGTAGGTAACAAAGTTTTGCACCATGTAATGCAACATGTTGCAACACTGATTACATTGCATGTTGCAACCCCAGTTACAGCATCCGGGCGTCAATATGACTCATAAAAGAAAGAGAGTATCACAGGAATGAGTGACAGAGACGGCGCTCTACAAAACCGAACTGTTTCTCTCTAAGGTATCTATACTATTAAAATCTCAAACTAGCGAACTGCATTTCCCTAATCCACCATTATGTCACATGAGATGCAAGTTCTAAATATAACCAAACGGGGATCGACATAGGCGCAGTCATAACGAAAATATTTATATAATTCGGTGTAATCATTCCGTTTTACTTGTAAGACTAGTTACAGATAAAAATAGATGATGAAAATTCATAGTACAGCTTTTAACAGCTGTTTGGTATTTTAGTTGTAGGTTTTCAGTGTTTTGTTTTCATTTCTTGATCATTGAAACGATTGACATAGTTCTACTCAGACTTCTGCCAAGATTGATTTCGAGCCACTTGAAAGCTTCATCTACAAATTGCAAGATTAGATACACGTTCAAGAGAGATTAACATTTATCTCCAAGCAGAATATAGCATAATATGCAGATGTGATATTATGCTAGCTCCTAATCATCTTGGGGTTGCCTTCCAGTCTAACCGGATGCACCTGAATACCAGTATTTTACACGGTGTGACGTCCTATCTGACCTCCACAACCCATTACTGGGTAAGGCGTTGTCAGACTTTCGGGCTTCTGATGACTCGTAACGACTGTCAAAGATCTAAGAATGATAGCCGGGACCAACAGCTTAACGTGATTTCCGAGACACGGTGGAGTTTCGGCATTTAAAGGATAGCCACCCATCCACGGACCGGCAAGCGTTGCTTAACCTTGAAGATAGACCCGTGGGGCTGTTATGGTTTAGCCTCGAGAGCCTAGAATAGCATAATCTATACTGGTGCTGGGACGAAGGTCTCTTCTCTGTTAAAGGGAATGGAACGCCAGAGTATAAACGTATCGCCGTACCCCTGACGCCAGGCCACTTTAACAAAACAACACACACACACACACTTAAACAACAAATTTCTCGATATTGGTGGTTTATTTATATTAGTTTCATGCAATACAATATAGACGTAAGCTTAAACTTTTAAATTATATAAATAAAAACACACAAAAGTAATTATTAAATTGTTTATTTCATAATATGGTGCGACCCGTGCGACGTGTATTTTGTCATATATTTGTGACGTTGGCGTTCAGGGTAAGATTTCGTTTGTCACATATATGTGACAATGGCGTTCAAAAGGCTAAGAATCGTGTTTCCGAACTAATGGCAAAATACAACAAACAAGAAAATATTTTATTCAAACAGTACATCATTTAGCTATGCTAAACGAGTCTTGATTCTAAAGCGAGATAACTAAATCAGATTCCTTTCTTATTAAAAATATTCACAAAGAAAGTGTCAGGCAAGACGATGCATTTAAAAGTAAAATGTAAGTTGGAGAAAAATCTGCGTCCTTCGTGAAGACGTCGCGTCGTAAGAAATTCCTTTTAAATACGGTTGCAACGAAGTTTTAAAACGAATAAAATGCGATACAATTGCTTTGTAATCTGATAACAGCTATAAAAGGGAACTAGATTTTGTAGAACTCTATTCAGACTTTAATTAAAAAGAAGTAGGTACTTTATTAAAAGATATGTTTTTTGGCAAACAGGTTTCGAAATTGCTGAATAGCGGACGGGGAGAAAATGTTGTTTGAACTCTCCAAAGTTAATGAAAGGATCCATTTTAATAGGCTTTAGAAATGTTTTTAATAAGCCTTTCGGTTTGTTTAAAATAACGGAATAATTTTACCATAATACAGGGATATCCCGTCATAAAAGAAACTTTCCATAGTTATAAGCGCGAAAATTATTGCAAGATCAGAGCTTTGCATCAAACGAGCCATGTTTATATTAAAATTTTCAACCTGCACTGTACGTGCTATCCCAGTGCTGGGGAAAGGTCTACCTTTGCCTACCTATGTTGCCTTTTCTGGTCAATATCTCATAAACGCTTCTAAGTCATTCATTACGCCAGCATGCCCTTGGCGGATATACCTACAAAATAAGTTTTGTTTTTGTATCGCCATTCGTCAGTCTATTACAATGCGTCAATCCAATTTAATTCCACTTGAATGAGTTGATAAGTACCACCATGAGGAATTTCCATGACGGAGACATGATGGAGTGCAAACAACGGACTCGTGTCTGTTCAAACATCCTGAATTGCAAATGTATTTCGACAACAGACGAGCTTTCATGCTAGGATAAAACTATTGAGGTTCTTGGCTAAAAATAAGGATAAATTTTACCATGCAGACATAAACTCACACCTTCCCATGGGTTAGGCAGAATCTTTAGAAAGCCACCTACCACGATCCTTACATAATTATCATCATACATCCTTTTGCCTCGTTTACATTCATACATCTGATCATATACGCACGCCGGTTGCGACTACTATGCTCCTGACCTTTCTGAAGAACATATTTTTATGTAAATGCAAAAATATTTGCTTGCTAATGAACTTTTCGATGAATTTACCCAGGTTTAGTTTTAGATCATTATTAGCGTTCCTGAGCGATAAAACAACACGCTATGTTTTTAAGTAAGCAATAATTCACGCGACATTTAGGTGACATCTTATACTTTAACCTAGGTACTGTTCTATTCTAGTCCCCCGTCTAAAACCAGTCACTGAGCATTAAAATCGATATCTCTAACATTCGTAAGTTTCTTCCAATCGGAATTGATACATATCTATTTCTAATACTATTGAGTTACTGCAGGCAGATACCTACATGCTCGTTATTTTTAATAGGATCGCGTAAGCCTTAAATCGACATCATATTTCCAACATTTTTATTGCAATTTGGGTCTAGTTGAAAGTGCGACTGCCCGCTTCGATCGACCCGGGTCGAGCAAAGTGTTAGTCAGTTTTGACGTGGAAATTGTCAGTAGCAGTCTAAAGTTGGCCATGAGCTGCTCCCCCTATTACTTCTTCTTTCCTCTGACTATTGTCCCAATTTATTTGGGGTCAGCCCTCCTACTACTTCTGCACCACACCGTACGGTTGTGGGTTGTCTCTTTTGTTGTGTTGCTCGCTACCATGTAATTTTTTAGTGTTCGTACACAAATTATTGGTGGTCGTTCACGGCCCCTTTATCTATCTTCTATTTCATGACTCTTTTAGTCATATGGTCACCATCTCGCCTCATCACATGTCCGTTACAGCGCAAGTGGTTTTCACTCAGTTTTTTGTGTATCTTAGCGACTTTAAAAGTACCACGAATTCCAAACGCTGGGAATATAGGGGGACTTATAACATGGGACTTAATTGCATAACTAGCAAAAAGTGGGTGTAATGTTCTTACTCAGCAACTAGTTCCTACCTGATACGTGATACAGTCGTGATCTTAAATGTATCTTTGAAAAAGTTAGAAGAGGATATATGAAAAATTCGTCCCACGTACACTTGAAACTAGTCTAAATGATAATCCGCCGAGTGGATTCCTCACACGATCCTGATTTACATGCTACCTTGTCAGTCCAAACCGTGACTTCGTCTAGACGTCCTGATGGATTTTACATTTCTAATACAAGACCTAGACTTTCCTTGTTCATAGGCAAAGGAGTTACAGTCTGTTTTCATGCTATTGTGCGGTTAGGGAAGGTGGGCCTTATTGATTGGCTGCGGCTTTTAAAATACCCAAGGACTAGCTTTAAACTGCTGAGTTTAAGGTGACATTTTGTTTGGTAACTTACTCGTAGAAGAGCTAAAGGGGTATGTGATGCGCAGGAATTTGGAGCAGTTGACGAGAAAAAGTGTTAAGCGCGAATATAAGAACAGAATAAATGGATTGTGTGAAAGATAAGATGGCTCCTAAGGAAGTAACCTCTGAGATGATGGCTGTTAGAGAGTCCGTTTTAGATTTCCATCAGATACATGCTCTTGACCACCAATTATCATTAACACGGACACCAAGAAAAAACATAATAATCCTTTTTGAAAGGACAAAACACCCATATCACTTCGTGTCTTAAACTGCATAAGGTTTACGTTATTACCCATTATAACTAAGGCTAAACAATAATGTAGTACATAAGGGAACTGCAACGAAGGCAAACAAGCCGTGCATAGCTCACAAGTAGCTATGATTAAAAAACTAAGGTCACGCAACGCCAATATTAAATAATGTGGAAACTAGCGTTTAGGATCGGATTACGTTTGCATAGTAAAAAATGTTGAGTAATATATTGCAGTTTTGCTTTTGTGGCTTCAAGTTCAATCATATTGTAATAACAGTGAAGGTTAGTTGAAGAATCGTTGTGGATTGGATATGAGAGTAGGCAGCATAATCAGCCTATAATGTTCCCACTGCTGGACACAGACCTCCTCTCGGTGAGAGGGAGTAAGCCGTATCCACCACGCGGCTCCAGCGCGGGTTGGTTGATGAGTAGGCAGCACAAGGACCTCCTTATAGTTAATATTGAGCAATCAGAAATGCAAGGAGCCTTACGCAAAGGGAGGATGTTAGCACCTTCGCACTACGAAAGGAAGTGGTTTTGTCGGAATCGAAGGTGCGATCTCAATAGGAAGTTTCGACCTCTTGTAAGTCGGTATGAAGGGGCATCAAACTACAAAGCCATGTTTAGACATCTACAACTTTTCGATGAAGTGAAGAATGAAATTCTTCTAACTTAAGTGACAGCTACACTACTGCTACTACTGACAGCTCGCCAGCAGCACAGCTGTGCTGCTGGCGAGTTTGTTGCGCTACTTCTTTGTGGCGAAGGGGGGGCTGTCTTATTTAATTTTGACGTTCAAAAAGTACTGATTCTCAGCCTAATTTGAATTAAACCCTTTTGATTTTGAAGTGAAAGAATTATACTTCGCCCATTTAAGCCAGGACCTGCGAATAATGTAACTGTTTGTGGATCCTCCATTTTCCTCATAAGAAGCCCACATTATTTCCCCAACGATCTTCGATCATTCGCATCCCTAGATATAACAAGCTAATTATGAAGCTTAAATATTACATATGATCACACCCATGTTCGCTTATTATTCAAATTATATTTAATAACAGGTATTGCCAGATTTGTATTTTGGATATCGATAATTCGCAAATACAGTGAAATGATTGGATCTCCACGGGAGTGGTTAATTCCCCAACGTACGGTAAACGTTAGCTGAATCCGTTTTATTGGCTATGTCGAAATGGGCTGTGCGAGAAACTACGACTTAAACATTGTTTGTAATATGGCAAATGTGTTTATTCCAATAATTCTAACCTAAATAATGTAAATATAAACGTGGACTTTGATCTTTTGAGGTGGGCAGAAGTGCACTGTATTTTGTCTAGTTGTCACTGTGGACCGTAATAGCTTACATGTGTGGTCCTTAATTCCAGTTTAGGTGGAAAATTCCAATCTGATGCAGTTTCAATAGTTTAACAGAAACTATTGAAACTGCTTCCGATTGGAATCTTCGGCCCAAAATGACTAAGAGGATTAAAATTCCCAATTTCTGTATCAAACAGTCTAAGAGTACATTAAATTTATACCAGAAATGTGAGCCCAAGGTGACCAAGATGACAAGTATACTGCCATGCGGGATACCGCATGGCAGTAAGTACACTTTTCGACAGAAGTAATCAGACTTAAAATTTTATGGTCTTCACTAGCCGTGTAATGTGTAATATAGAGAGCAAAATAAACAAATAAGGCTAACCTAATTAAAACTGCAATGATTCATAAATTCTCTTCATCATATCATTTCCTTGGCTTGATGCCAGCGTCCGTTTTGTGGGGAACTTAGTGGGGCTGATGTTGGCAAGCGTCTCCCAGATCCTTCCTCTATGATATGTTGAGTTCCAATTTGTGATTTCAGAATAAATTTTCCTGTTATTTGTAATCGATTATGCAATGTGACACTCAGTACCTAGCTCGATTTTATTACTGATGTTTATTTGTGCCTCAAACTCGGAGATACCACTATTTTCTCCGAGTTTGGGGCGCGAAGGTCAGATATTGATGACTCCGCGTTATGTAGTGGTAATTTATTTACAGTATTTTATTTCTTCAGGCTCGACTATCAGTTGACCTCAAGATCCTAGGGAAAACACTGAGGGATTTACATAATTTTAATGATTAAGGAACTTGGAGTATAAATACCACCATACGATAATTTGAAATGCTCGCAGCAAGGAATCTAAGACAAACTTCTCGAGTGTGTCGCTTCTAATTCCGCTAAACTTGTTACTAGTACGGGACTTTGAAAATTGTAATGATGTCTTCTTTAGAACTTGCACGATATACATTTTGTTTTAAAATGTTTCTACTTTCACGCTTCCCTTGGGACGGTCGAGAAGCTTTTAGTGTTATATGTTTTGAAACAAAAAGGTGCTGCTTAGTGCTGAAATGAAAATACTCAGGAACTAACAATATTATAACAATTAATGTCAGAGCCAGGAGTGTAGTACACAAACACATAGCTGACATACATGAATGCCCTATGTATGAAAATAAACAAAGCAAGAGAAGTATGAAAAGCTTCCTGCACGTGGCAGAGTGGCAGTCTATCCCCTTCGGAAAAGCCATGAGTTTATGTGTAAGTAACAGGGGCCAACATTATACAAATAATATTTTCAGCAAACATACATATATACCTCCGTAGTATCTACCTGAGCGAAATTTGCAAATTTCGTCCAAATTGTGTTAAAACTGTTAGCAGAAATTCAGAAAGGTCAGCTTAAAAACATTTTCGTTAAAACGGTGAGCAGTATACTATGTAAAACCTCTTTGTAATCAAACGATCCGACGCAAAACCCCGATATAATCAAATATAAGGGCATCTATTCCGAAGCCATTTTATCGATTCTTCGTTAACGTAACGCACAACATTCTCGGTTGTTCAACCTGACGGAAATAATCTTAATTTAGAGACAGTTATTTTTAGCCACAACCTTTCTTTTTTTCGTATTCCGATGCGTATCCTCTTACGCTGTCGCTTTTAGTCGTATTTCATTGAATACGATGTTTTTGGTTCACGAAAATAAGCTAAGTTTTATTGACTATAATATAGTGGCTTCATAGGTCCATGTTTTGGGCGCCAACTAATTTTAGTGAAAGAAACTAGTCGGTAAAATGGATGCGATGACTCGTTACTTAAATCTACTATAATCTTATTATCACATAGGGTTAAAATTGTTTGTGTGCAAAATCTCTGTGAGTACTATTAAATATTAAAGGACCCATTACAAGAACACTTTTACCGATAGAAAGCCATACTATTGCCGACTGCCATGTTTCTTAAAGGTGAACGAAGTCGCAAGCAGAAGCTAGTGAGTCGTTTTTGGGAAGCATCATCAGCCTGTAGTTTCTTGTAGGTAAGCTAAATTCTAAATCTAACAATATAAGTGGAAGAAGAAACTATACTAACACGGATGTGTTGTTGCATCTTTGAGTAGTTTTTTTTTTCAAATGCAAGTGTAGTTGGTTTTATGCTGTACTATTTCTAGTGCTGATGTCATCTAATGAATTCTTAATTATTTCTGTCGTGCTCGTGAGCGAGAGCTCTTTGAGAAATAGCAAAACCAATACTTATCTAGTGGCTGTATACAGAGATTTGTTCTATCTTTTGAACACTCACATTTCATGGCTCTTTCGGAAAAGTGTCTTCATTTTAATGTTTCGACAGATATTTTTGATGCACAATACAAACAATTGAAAAGCTTTCTTTGTAATTTTCCTCCAGATTATAAAATGTCTTATAATCTGGAGGAAAATTACAAAGAAAGCTTTTCACCATAAGAAAACTTTAATAGTAGTGATTCATCGAGTTATAACTAGCAGGTCCCAGCGGTTTCACCCGTATAAGTGTCTCGTGGCAATATCGGGATAAAAACTATTCTATGTCCTGTGACTCTATCTCTATACCAAATTTCATCTAAATCGTTTCAGCGGTTTAAGCGTGAAGAGGTAACAGACAGACACACTTTCGCATTTATAATATTATTAGTATGGATTGAACCTAAGCACTCCCGCGGCACCTACAACGTGGTGGTATAATGCTGAGCAATAAAAATTTAACACTCGTTAGTCGTACTCATAACGGTAATGATGGCACAAAAAGTTTTTTGCAAGACGTTTATCCAGTGATTGCGATGCTACAAAATGCCGGTGAGAATAATGTGAGATTATGTGATCTACTGGTTGGAAGTTTTGTTCGAATTGCTACAGATGTTTGCACCAAGTGTCACACTCGTCTAAGAAAATTGGAATAATGGAATGAGTCTTTAATGAAGACCCATTGCCAGGGGTCGGAAAAGTATTACTGATTCAGAAATAATTCGCAATTTTGATATTCACGGACTATCATAAATCTTGTCTGTCAACAATCGTAGCAGCTATCAGGTGACATATAGCTGATGTAACGCAAATCAATTTTGCACCTTCAGTAGACAAATTCGAAAACTGCTGCGAAAGCCCGACTTCATCGACAGAACAAATAAATGCAAGCACAAAATCAGCGAAACGTGACTCTTGGTTCATATTATATTCCCGTGATACCATCGAGCAAAAACTACTGGCGATGTGTCCAGTACTTATCCAGTCGCCATATAAGGGCGTGCCGAGAGAGTTGTGAAGTATCTGCCTTATTAGCCACTAGCCACGTCAACATACGAGTTTTTACTCACTTAAATGTGCATAAGACTTTCTACAGCATTAAAATTGTAGCACCCGTCTGTAACTAGAATAAAGACAGCATATCGCTAAAATATTTTAATTCTGACACACAAAAACTGAAGTTTTCACAAAAAATTGTTATACTGTCTAGTCTTTGCTTCGTCATGAATTTTAAACAATCTAATTGAATCTACGAGCTTAGATTGAATTTGGTATTTAGGAGAGAAGACTAAATATTTCTGCAGACGCCGTTTTTAGGATACTTAACCCTTTGAACGCCAAGCGTAGCTCATAGGAAGTATGCTCTCTACGCCGAGCCATTTATTTACTATTAAATACCTACAAAATGCTTGTGATGGGGTATTCACAAATATCGATACACCTTTATCACTGCTACTACAATCGATTTTCCATATATGAGGAGAAGACGACAAAATTTAAAAAACATAATCCTTTTACCTATTTTCTATAATATTAGATTATAAAGTAGCACATCTATTTGTCGCCTAAACTCGTCGTTGGCGTTCTAGCGGCCGATTACGTTTGTCGCTTGTAAGCGTCGTTGGCGTTCAAAGGGTTAACAAATATGAAAGAAAATCTTATTTCAATTTTAATACTGGCGATAGACTGCAATATGAATTGAAGTGTACAATCCCGTAAAGATATTAGAAGAAGAATTTTATCGATATTGCCGGTATTTCAGCATCATAGATCAAAGTGACACGTCTATTATCGTCTAGCACCTGCGACCAACTAACAGGGGTATTTCAGGTATTTCCTACGTAATAAAATTATGCAAATTTTAATACTACCCCCACCGAAGACAAATTGACAAAGGCTTATTGAGGTGAAGGCTTATAAATCCGGCATCGTTTTGCATACTCAGGCATTTGGAAAATTGTTGTAAATATTCTCTTAGATTCTCATGAATAAAGTATTTAGTAATTTGTTTGAATGGTATATGGAACAGTTGGGCTGTAACGAAGTGATTAAATAATTACTGTTCGGGATTTTGGACTAAGCTTAGCTGTAATTTACTTAGCTTCAACCTAGCTTAACGGATTTCTCCAAATTGCACTAATTGTAATGTGTTTAAGCAGACTCCAGGTAGCCGGTAATTCGTAGAGTTTGATCAAGCAACCAGAATTTGCGATTCACTGCTGCTGAATGTAAATAAGTCCCTCCTAAGTTACGCCAAAGCGGGCAAACACCCGATTATTTGCTGTTCGTATCCCTTGCTTCTTCTTTGAGTTGTGCTCTCCAGCTTCCAGCTTCAAAACATCGCAACTATGGCTGAGATCTTTAAACGTTTCTTAATTTGGGTGTGCTTGGAGTTATACTTATTCCCGTCTCTATCTTGCACTTGTAGTATGACAGTTGTGCGACAGTGACGGGAATAACGCCAAGCCTAAGTACGTTCTAAGTAATGTTTATAAATCTGAGCCTGGGTATTGGATGAACCTTTTCGCCAGTATATTTCTCTCTTGTTCTAATATTCAATTCATGCTTGACATAAACGCACATGATTACAAATTCCTCACATAATTTTTGAGTAATTGGTCCGCCCTACTGCCTTTAATAACTTCTTATTAAACTCTCAACTATGGTCACGAAACTGTAGTTAGCGTAGTCCCGTCTATAGTAACATTGACAGCGCCTTTATGTCGTAGAGGTAAGGTTGACTTTCGTATTTAAAGTGCTACAACTGACGTGTTGACCGTACAAGTTGTAAGGACATTGTATTGTTCAATCGCTATAATTAACACTTGTAAACTTGCCGACGGTCACCGACTGTCGGCATTCCAATAGCCACTATAGTTAAGCATAGGGCATATGTTTATTATTCAATTACTAACAACTTTCAATACAATTGATTAAAAAAGAAACAATTACAAATCGAAGTTACATCTCTCAGATTTTCTGCACTAAGCAGAGTACAGAACATTTTGCTTCAATGGATATTCAATTTTGAATTCTATTGATTCAATATTATAACGACTTTCATTTCGGAACTATGACGTCTTTCACAATGTAGTTAAGCGTAGTGCACACAAAGTTCAATTCAATTAATTTCGATTTTCGATTTTATCGTCTACATTTCACTTTTTATAGAAGTGTGCTCTTTTAGCGTGCTATTTGAATGTTATATAAAAAGTAATTGATGTACTTTCGCTTGTAATTTATTACGCAGAATATTAAATGTTATTAAACTTGGTAATTGACATCCTCGGGGTTAATAACACAGCGTGGCGGAGACATTACGTCATGCAGTATTGTCACCATAACAGAAAATCATGGTTCATAAAACATACTTCATTTCAACACGTAATTAGGTCTTTAATAAATGGATTCACTTTAAGTCTAGTATATTTCTTATGCTACTAGGAAAAACATTGAGTTTGTAAGTAGATCATCTTGCAAACTTCAGCGATAAAAGTTGAAACTTGGCACTTAAACGACCTGTAGCTTCAGTGCAAACTTTAGTGTCTTGAAACGCGAACGATGGGAATATTAAACATGCTTTACGTGATCGTTACACCTGAGGTCCCGTAAGAGGTTGGCAGAGGCCTAAGAAGGTCCTGTCACTGTCTTTACCATAGATGGCTAGGCCAGTGGACCACTTCATTATTAATTAGTCGGGCTTCTCCTACCGAGTTGTCATGTAAATATTTAATTATAATTGCTAGAAGCTAGGTTTGTTTATTAATTTAGCCCATAACTTTTGCTCCTAACAAGACCATTAGTTTTCTACGATTTTAATAACGTGTAAGCGAACTCTAGGTACTTTGATCGAAAACCGGATGCCCTCAGGGACTAGTTTATATCTTGCAATGAGATATTACCACCAAGTATCGGGATAAACTGCGTTATAATTCCATTAGCGTCGACCATTAGTGGTGGTAAGTAAATGTATCGCCATTCTGCAGGACAATGTCACTTGATATAAGTGATGGCAGAGATATATGTACTTTTTAAGGGGGATGCGCTAAGGTAGGCCGCAAAATTAAATTTACTTACGTTTTTTTGCAATTTGCAGGGCAGTATCAGGTTGTACCTATGTTGATCTGTATGATTCGCGGCCTTCACAAATATTTATTTATAAAATTATAATCATAAATATCATCAATACAACTCTCTTGTTCATATTACCTATTGAATGACTATTTTATGATATCATGACATTTGAGGCCAATTCTAACTCAAGGAGTTATATTGCTGATTCTAATGTTTATAATTCTGTAAAGCCATATTTTTTACGAATCATATTTTAATCAACCTGACACTGATCAGCAAATTGCAAAAGTAGGTACGTAAATTTGAAATTTGCTGGCTACCTTATCGCATCCCCCTTGAGGATAGAGCATGTAGGCCACCTCCGAAGGGAGCATGAAAATGAAAATTGCCTTCTCAAATGGCGGTGGGTACTTAATTGGGCAGTCAGCTCCGCTTGCATCCTGCTGACTGGCTTATGCTTTACCTAGGCTTTAGCTATTCTCATAAAGTTAAGTTTCTCTGTGCTGTAAGTGAAGAAAAATGGGTGAGAAGCAAAACCAGTATATAACTAGGAGGTTAGTTATAGTACACTAGCATCGGCCCGCGGTTTCACCCACAATAGTGACCCTCCCGTGGGAATATCGGAATAAAAACTATCCTATGTCATTTCCCGGGACTCAAACTATCTATATAATACCAAATTTGATCAAAATCGGTTCAGCGGTTTAAGCGTGAAGAGGTAACAGACAGACAGACACACTTGCGCATTAATAATAGTATGCATGGGTGTCGACATAGCTCCAATGGATAGAAGCAAATATGTATATTGCTATAATTACCTCATTTAGGCGGGAACCTGTCGGTTACATAGTAGGTTGTTATCAAGGCACAGGACAAGGACAATGCTTTTGTTCAGAAGTATGATAGTTCAATTGCAATTTATATTATTCACAAGTGCGGTGTGGATAGTGACGTCATTAAGTGACATTTGCCGAGGCCACTCCTTTTCATAAATATACAATAAGTACTGAAAACCCTGAACCGATCAGTTTTGTATGTATATTTTTAATAACATCCGATTAGTTGTAATATTTTTCCTTAATTCCTTTTGCATAATACTTTTATTATCAATGCTCCCTGCCACATCCTTGGCATGAATCAATAATTATTATTACGTTTTTATTTATCATTGGAGGAAAAAGGAAATTTAATTAATTTTTCGCTCATGTGTACTAGGCGCTACAGTTGTTGTGAGTACGTACGTAGTTAGCATTACAATTAGGTGCTATAGGATCATTGTTACCAGAATTAGATCTGTCGTATGGACAAATGAATGTCGCGTTTTACAAAAAAAAAAAAAAAAAACATACCTAGGAATTTGTGCTACAAAAAGTGTCCTTGCGAAAGCGTGACGTCAACGAAAACACGAGCGTCAAAATGATGAATAAAATCATAAGGAGACAAAATGTAGTTTTTTTTTTTTCACAGAAGTGGTTTATATAAACAGTTATGTCTAATTTTCACATGCCAGTTATGTGGCATTCTAATTTAGTATTAAACTAGCTGCGCCCCGCGGTTTCACCCGCATAAGTCTCGATCCCGTGGGAATATCGGGATAAAAAGTATCCTATGTCCTTTCCCGGGACTCAAGCTATCTCTATACCAAATTTCAGCTAAATCGGTTCAGCGGTTTGAGCGTGAAGAAGTAACAAACATATAAACACAGACACACACTCACAAACTTTCGCATTTATAATATTAGTGTGATTCAAGTCTAGTCAATTTATAAAGCCTTTCACTGACTTGCATAAAACTACTAAACTGATTCAAGATCATCACATTCCGGTAATTTTAAGAACCCAAAGTTGCTGACCAGTTATTTCACCACTGCTTGATCTATTCTCGTAAAACCAAACACGAGAGAAGCATGATATACTAATTATAAAATCATAGTTTTAACCTACATCATCTAACATCAACATAATCATTAAAACAAACATATTCTACTTAACACACACAAATAATCTCGACGCTACGACGTCACTAATTAATCATGGCGGAACGAATAACTCCAATTATACTGCCACCATAAATATGCCAATTAATGTTTTGAACTGGGTATGTATTTATTTATGAAATTGTGGAATATGTTGGATAGTAGGGATAACTAAATTCCACCTTTTTATCCCGTCTGCCTTCAAAGCAAGAGTGAATTGTAGGCATATTCTGGGCACATTCTTTCCATCATAGACCTCATCCATTGCTTTCCATCAGGCGTGATCGAGATCAAGAGCGGGGCCTGTCAGGATTCATGTACAAAACCCGATAATTATTCTATGTAAAATATGTGATGTGCATGAGAGCAAATAAACTGTCATTCGTACATCTTTGACAGTCGTTACGGGTAGTCAGGAGCCCAAAAGTCTGATAACCAGTCTTACCAAGGGGTATCAAGGTACCCAGTAACTGCACCGCTCTATGTAAAGTACTGGTATTCAGCTGCATCTGGTTAGAATGGAAGCCGAACCCCACACTTGGTTAGGAACAGGTTAGGCAGGTTCTGTAAAAAAAAAAAAAGATTTTTGTCATTAATTGTCGCCTAGACGAGATTGCGACTAGATATTGAACGTTTTTAATTAATGGAATTGCCGTCAGGACACGTGCTACAAATTCCACAATCTGAAAATACGTCATCTCCTTCGCCTTTTCCACTATCTTGTGGGTGGGCGTGACACATGTCATGTTTCCATACATGCGACTCTGTTGTGAGAACTACGTATTTGACCTTTTTCCTTGAGTTCATCACCAATAAGGTCGGTTCTGTATCTTACGCGACCCTTTCCGATATTTTTATTTGACGTCATGCTAACAGCACAATATTGGATTATATCTGCTCTGTATTTCTTAATTAAAGCTAGTCTCAGACCTTTCAAATACAAAATCAAAGCGTTTATTTCAATTAAACCATTTACGGGACCTTTGGAATTGTCAAAGAGTCGGTCAGTCAGAAATTTTATGCTAGTTGCCCATTCCAAAGACGTAGTAGTCTTTATCGGTCTCTACTTCTAGAATCTATATTGTACTGTGGAGGTAAGGTCAAAAAAGTATCGTCAAGTACCTATCTATAGGACTTTCGTTGGCCTTCCTAAATTCTAAAGTTGACCTAGCCCGGGGCTTCGGGAATAAATCTATCTAGACTAATAATGAACCAGAAGACTTTGTTTGTTTTTTTATTTGTTAGTTTGAACGTGCTAATCTCTGAAACTAGCGGTCGGATTTGAACAGTTCCTTTTGCATTTGATAACCCAATCGTAGAAGGCTATAGCCTATTTAACATCACGCTAGGTCCCTTAGGAGCCCAGCAAAAAGAAGCGAAAACGAAGTAATAGCGCGGGTAGACGAAGACGATGCAATGCGACGGGGTGGGTCGTGGGAACAAGAAGTTTCACGTAGACGAAGACGCGGGTAGAAGCTACTCGGATAAGCCTACAAAATGTTAATGACTTAGGTATAAGTAAGTACAGTCAGTTATAGCAATTAGCTGACCCCACCTTTGCTTAAATGGTTGAGATTTTTTTTTAATACGAGTCGATAGTATTTTGTAATCTTTTATATTTTATTTTCTTTACTCAAATAAATAAAATATAAAAGGATTATAAAATTCTATCGATTCATATTCTAAAAAATCACAAACCATTTATGCAAAGGTGGTCCGCTAATTGCTATAACTGACTGTACCTAGAGGATAGGTTGCCATATTCATAAATAACTTACCTAAGTAAACATAGGAGCCGTATTTACTCACAAAACATACTCCAGACGATTGTATTACCTATTCTATCAACATAATATAAATCGATTGGTCAATTGGCATTGTGCGGCCGACACGGGCCCCAAAACTGCTTTATTAGTTGGTATACCATTCAATTGAATGAATTCCTCACGTAATTGCACGCTTCTGATACCGAAAGAGGTATGCTGGGTTGCAATTAGCGGTATAGGATACCTTGAAAGCTGATTTGAGATAAATGTAAAACGTTTTCCGTCGCTATAAATGCGTTGAAAAGCTTTTGACAATGCTTGGATCGGAAGTAAGTCTGTCCAAAATATATATAATTCTTACGTAATATTTCCCTTTCTGATATTCACTATTGGGTGTTGAATACTCAAATCTCTTTGTAGTATTTTAATTTCATGATCTACTCAGAACAGGAACGAGCACTCGTCACCTCGCTGGCTCTCTGCATGGCGATTTCCGACCAGCAAGTCTGGGTTTCCCCACGATGTTTTCCTTCATAAATTATGACATCTTTTAATAGACATTAAAACCATTTAACATGCGTTAAAATAAATGAGTGAGTGGCGGAATTATCTTTTTACTCATATCCCTTATTAGTTATTATTATATTAATCGTCTGAAAACTAATTAATTTATCAATTGTAGCGAAAACTTGGCACATGCGCCTGCGCAACGCCCGGTGTCATAATGTCTGCACACGAGACATAGATAAATATAGATCATTTGTATTTATGTACTATTTATCTTACAAGCTAGTCAGAAACTATTAGAAAAACATAGAAACAGCTGTTTACTGCCTCGTGCCAGGTGGGTGCGAAAAGGGAATAGTTATTATAGGAAAATATTTATTGACCTGCTTTGATATTTATTTGTAACCATTTACTCCCGTTTTCTGAGAACCAGATGGGTAATTCTCGCACTTAAAAATTTCAAGGCGCAAAGACATCTCAGCGACAGTCCGTGCCATAAATGTACGTAAAAGAGGGTTTTTTGACAGATTGAGACTAAGATTGGTATGCGAACGTTCGCTATTGCCTCTCTGGTCTCTGATCCTATGTTGTAGTCTTGTGGTCCGTCATTGCCATTCAGCCGAAGGACACCCACTGCTGGATATGGGCCTCCCCAAGCTTTGAAGCTTCAACGACCGGTCTGCCTCTCGCATCTCGCGGATTCCCGAGATTCATTTATTTATATCTACTGTGGTAGATGGACCAAAATCACGGCAAGCAAAGCAAACCATCAAACAAATACCTATACTTAAATGTTGACTCAATATTTGACATGAAATTAATTTGAATAAGCTTTCAGACACCAAGTGTTGACAGATAGCTTGATTGAATATTAATTAGTATAAAATTAGGTGGGATATCGGTGTCAGGCCTTTAATGAGGTTGACGAGCTTAGGATAGATGATAGTTGGTTTATTTATTTGACAATGTGCAATAGCGACATGTCAAAACAAGAAGATATATCTATGTTTAATCTAAGTTAAATATTAATGATTTTTACACATAAACCTTCCAGAAGAAGTAAGAATATCAAAGTGGTCACACAGATAGACACGAAATGCGACTTTGTTTTATACTCTTTTCCTGCGCCACCTCGAACCAGCCTTACGTGACCAGGTCATCTCGCCACCGCTTTCTGGGCCGATCTCGGCGGCGCCATCTACATATCTTCAGGCACCAATTGTGTAGAGACTTTTGCCCAGCGTTCACTCTGCATGCGGCTGATGTGACACGCCCAATCCTATTTGAGCCTAGCAGTCATTATATTATTATTATACTATATACAGAAAAACATTATTTTAAGAACAAAAACATGTTTTAACTTCGCATAATGAAAAACCAGGACAATTTTTCTACATCTCTGAGCAGAACACAAACCGCTATTGCGTACTGTACCTATATTTTAGTAAATATATATACCTTCATTACCTCGTTTAATAAAGCTGGGGTAAGCGAAGGCAAAACACCGTGAAATTCAATTTGGTAGCAGGTTTAATATCATTACCTTACTGTGCAAGTATACAGTATGGTATCACTATGCGGTGATTTACTGAGAGTATGAATATGACAAGCTATAAGTCTACTACGCACATATCAGGGTCAGGGTCAGCGTTTCATCAGTTACAGGGAAAATGTTACTTCATGCAATATTATACACTCGTGAGAAGAAATGCGTTGTAGAAGACTGTTTTATATTCGGTGTTTTTTCACCATCATAGCGTGGTCAAAATATTAGCCAGATGGATCGATGAGAACGATGCTGTCTACCCTACGTCGGAGGAACTTAGGTATCTGATCTCATTGACGTTTCAAGAGACTACGTCAGGGCGATGGCTCTAAAGGATGGCTGCGCCAAGAGCGTCACTATAAGTGTATTGTTTGCAAAAAGTTGACGTTATGGCAACATTTTCACACGAGCTTTTATCGTAGCGCGAATATTGTTGTCGCCTTGACATTTTGTAAGTACTCCTTCCAGATATAACGTTGCATACTTAATTTTTTCGCCATTGTTTTAAATGGTACTCGAAATGATTATCGTGACTTTTGCGGTAAAGATACAAATACTACATCCATATGTTCACATTTGAGCTGACAGTTTATGGCCTCCGTCTACTCACTTTATAGCCTCTCTCATTCATACTCTAAATGGACAAGCTTTTGATATTCATAATTCAGAGACTTCTTTGAAAGCTTAAGTAGGACAGTCTCATATACGGACTCTTTTTAAGTTGTGAAGCGTCTTGCCCTTTTTATAGCTTCTCGATATAAACGTTTTTAAGATGGGTTTTAGTCGTAATAGCTCTGAAAGAGTTAATTTTGCTACCCCACCAATCATTTTATTGGGAAGTGTTTATTACATTTCCTGGGAATTGTCTAGTAGTCATTATGTGACTTGATTTCTAATTTTCTCTTAAATTCTTCGATGCATCAAACATGTATTCAGAAAGAACTAGTTGCAGTATTCATTTCATTTCGTTATCTTCTTCTCTCTTTTCCAATATGCATAACCAATGAAAACAACACTTAACTCCGCAGACAAATTAATGCAAACTCGTCATCGCTACCTAATTCTCATATTTCCAATCTTCATGCAACGATTTACAGAAGCGCAAACAACCATTCCTAAGACTATTTCGACATAGGTAAGGCCATACACGACACCGGTACTGCGAGTAGCGTCCAGCAAATCGCGTATTCGAATCATTAAGAATATTGAATCGATTTAACAAAACCGGCGCGGTGACTCATCGGCTCGGTCAAGTTCGCGTCCCAGAGATGCGCGATGAGATCGTGGGCGTAGGCCTTTATGACGTATTGTTTGGACGCTAAAAGTATTACGTTAAAAGGTAATTTAAGGCGATTATAGCCTCGAATGTCCTTGAGCGTTTGGGCGGAGCATAGGCAAACCCAGTGCCTCACCCCGCGCGCCCGCTTACCTCCCCAATGTCAAAGAGTGTCGTACTCGTACGTAGTGCATGCAGATGCGGCGTGGGACGCATTTTGTCTTAGGCAGTTTTATGACGCTACCTACTGAGTGTAGATGGATCGAGAATACGTACAATATTTATGTTGTGAGTATGAATGCTATTGTACAGTAAAAATACTGCTTTGTTAGAGACAAATAAAAAATAATAATAATATCAATAAAAAACGTTTATTCAGTATACAGTTCGTTTTTTCACGTATACAGATTATAAAAAATACAATTACAAAAAAAAAAACTTACTTATGACTAGTACCGCTTTTAAAAGTGGTAGTTTTTAGGGTTCCGTACCCAAAGGGTAAAAACGGGACCTTATTACTAAGACTCCTCTGTCCGTCTGTCTGTCTGTCACCGGGCTGTATCTCACGAACCGTGATTGCCAGAAGAATACCATTATTATAGTTTCAAACTCAAATGGGTCCCGCCTGCTTCCAACTTTTATTTAATTTAAAATGGGCTTGTTTTTAGCTTTTCAGTTAGTTTTACTATAAGGTTGCAGTCGGGTTTTTTAATTTTTTTATTTCCTGCTTTTTAGTTTACAAATGTGAAAGATTTCGCAGACGATTTAGTTCTTGGTAGGTGTTTTTTACGATTTGTCACTTTGAATTAGTTTTTACCATATTATAAGTTGTATATATTTTTGTAATCACCTTTTAAAACTTTTTATTTTGATACCCCACTCGAAGGGTTATGAGAATAAAAAAATTTTTGAAGAAATAATATTGCGCCAAAAATCCGCCATTTTGTATTTTTTATTTTGATATACCCAGTGTCACTCTCACAGTACATACGAATCTAACGACACCTCTTAAGCTAAAATCCATCGAGCCGTTCAGGCCGCAGAGCGTGCCAAACAATTATACATACATACATAATATGTGTTTAAGTATGTATAATTGTTTTTCGAGAGTATACAGGGTGAATTTTTCAAGTGGGCGTGGATGGCCAAATTCTAAACTATGAGGAATAGAGAAAAGTACTCAAAGGAGTTGCGGGCTCGATTTTGATGAAAACTAAAACTGCATCTTTGGATTTTTGAAAAATCAATATGTCTAGCCAGGAATCGAACCTGTTGATTTTGAAAAAAAAAACACACGCTGTATTATTACACTATTCGATAGTGTCCATAATAAGGATCAAATTCTGGGAAGTAATGACATACGGCAAACTAAAGGAAAGAGCTCATTTATAACAAAATAGTTTTTTTTATTTTTCTTAGGTTACCTACCTGATGATGATGATGATCATCTGCCTAGCCTTTTCCCAACTATGTTGGAGTCGGCTTCCAGTCTAACCGGATGCAGCTGAATACCAGTATTTTAGATGGAATGACTGCCTGTCTGATCTCCACAACCCAGTTACTGGGTAATACGATACACCTTGGTAAGACTGGTTGTCAGACTTTCGATCTTTTGACTACCCGTAACGACTGTCAAAGATCCTGGAATGACAGCCGGGACCAACGGCTTAACGTGCTTTCCGAGGCACGGAGAAATCTCGGTATGTAAAGATGGTCACCCATCCACAGACCAACCGCGGCAAGCGTAGCTTAACCTGATGGATTGACCTGACCTGTGCGGCTGAAATTATTTAGCCGGGCTCGGGTTATGTTACCTATACCTACCGATTAAACCTTAACTGATTAATTGTTCATAACGATGACCATTGTTTTCAATACATAGCTGGATTCGACCGACGTTTCAAGGATTGTGTACTGCATTCAGCATTAAAATATTATTGATTCCAGTAGAATATTTTCTAAAGATCGTAATAGAAATTTGAATTGAGAACATAATGTTGTGAAGGTGACTGCGCTGCGGGTGTGTTAATAAAAATATTGAGCATCATTTCGAACAAGGTACGTAATGTAGGTATGAATACTTTAAAATAAGAAGCAGTTTATTAAATTTCAACATTTTCCGTAAGTTTGCTGTATGTTATTACTTCCGAGAATTTGATCCTTATTATGGACACTATCGAATAGTGTAATAATACAGCGTGTGTTTTTTTTTCAAAATCAACAGGTTCGATTCCTGGCCAGAAATATTGATTTTTTAAAAATCCAATGATGCAGTTTTAGTTTTCATCAAAATCGAGCCTGCGACTCCTTTGAGTACTTTTCGCTATTCCTCATAGTTTAGAATTTGGCCATCCACGCCCACTTGGAAAATTCACCCTGTATATTGTATACTCTCGAAAAACATAACCCTTCTTCTGGCTATCACGGTTCGTGAGATACAGCCGGGTGACGGACAGACAGACGGAGAGAGGAGTCTTAGTAATAAGGTCCCGTTCTTACCCTTTGGGTACGGAACCCTAAAAACTACCACTGTTAAGAGCGGTATTAGTCATAAGTTAGTTTTAATTTTTTTTTTGTAATTGTATCTTTTTATAAACTGTATACGTGAATAAGCGATCTGTATACTGAGTAAACGTGTTTTATTGATATTATATTAGTATTCAATAGACAATAATATAGCGTCCACTCGCAAACAAACTATCACTACTACTAATACTATCAACGTCCAAGCGTAAACGAACAGTCCGAGTGTACTATCTGCGCTATTTAGTCTTTGCCACAAAAATGCAGATCGGAGCGAGTCGACATGCGACACAACCTCCCCGTGCGAACGATACAGCGAGACTGACCGGGCGGCTGTTGCCCGCGCCCGTATAGGTAAAACCATGGTGTTATTGATTTTTTCCCACTTAAATAATAATTATTAAAAAAAACAAACTTAATTTTTATAAACCATTAAATTTGCTATAATTTGGTGAAAGAATCATCGAAATCGCTTCAGGCGTTTAAAAGTAGAAAGAAAATTCTTGCGTAAAATAAGAGGATGGATATGATTTTTTATTATTAAAACTAACAGTAATATTATATAAATCAAACTTAAATTATATTTGTAAACATATGTCACATATCATATATTTTTTTTAATATATTTGGGCTATCCATTTGGGAGAAGTAGGCCTTCAAAGAGAGGTCTACTTTGAAGTTTGGCGTAACCATTCGCCTTAATGAGCTTCATTGATGATTTTTTTTTTTAGATCTTGTTCGTCAAGCGTTTTACGGAAATTGGTTTCAGATCAGTTATTATGATAGATACAGAATTATGCCATGATTTCCAGTCTTCTACGTAAATATAAAGCAACTGATCAATCTATCTATCTATAATAAATAAAACATAGTCGGGTTAGTTATACCATTTTTAACTCTAAAACAGCTGGACCGATTTTTATAATCTTTGATTTTTTGTATTTGTTTCCGCCCCGAATAGCAGAATAACTTAAAAATTTCACGAAAAAAGAAAATTAAGATAATTCATTTTATCATAATCTCATCATCTTATCGTCGGGTCAGCTGGTTATTAATAAGTTACCAATTCTACCTGCCAAAGCAACCACAACTTCTGTTTTTGAATCCCATTTGACTTTGTAAAATCTGCTCTTAAAATTGACTAAACTTTGATCATTAATCAAAGAAGGAATTGTTATTTCTCTATCAATATTTTCGTATAAGGCACTTATGGTGTTTTGCTTCCACCATAATAAAAGTGCAAAAATACTGCCAACACAAACTGCGTTGTGTAAAAGCTGAACACAAATTAGCGATCTTCCCCATTCAATAAGTCCAAACTCGGGACATCTTCTTGGCAAGACCAATGCGGATCGATACACCATAGACTAAGGAGCTACTGGCATTACGTGGGTGTCTGGGCGTATTTCCAGAGACACGGCATTTATACTGGCCAGACAGTTGAGGATTATTGCAACAGAATTTTTTATTTTACTTTCTACATTGATTTTATTTATTTCATTTTTATTCATGAACCATGCAGAAATAATCAAAGGGGTAGTCATATCATCGCGTCATCCTAATATATTTATTTATAGCCTGTGATGTCCCACTGTAAAATATATTTTTTAAAGCTTTTCTTCAATTAGCTGAAAAAGACCATACCTAATATGTTGTGTATGTGTCCTTTTGTTTTTGTATTTATTTACACAGTAAGTTATTAATTTAATATAGTGTAAATAATTGTGTTAAATATTGTAAAAGTTAAATAAACTAACCAATTTTTATTTTGCCAATATACATGTGAGTTCAAAAAAAAAACTGAAATAAAATCAAGCTTTAACGATATTCTCGTTTTAATTGCACGTCAACGTGCTAACAAATATTTCGATCTCCATTTTTCAATTTCATAAAATGATGTATTTCACTATTACGCTTCAGTTGTACATTTTTCCTCGCAACTTTATGATTTTTTAACGAAACGCTGCTGGGCTGCGTAACAAAATGCACTCTACCTTTGATATTTTGTTAAAAGCAAACCGTATTTGATTTATAAGGTTAAAGCACGAAGAGTAAAAAATATTTGTGATGTTAAAAATATGCTTTTTTTTAATAGGAAATTTACTTGCGTGTTTCCTGTAGGTTCTTGGCCCAAGTAGTGCTGAGAAAAGTCAACATTTATCAAAGTCTAAGACAATTGTAAAATGTAGACTCAAAGACGATTTAAGAGCGGTTCCTAATGCTTATTGACTGGAAGAAATGACGTAATCGAATCTTGGCCAACCATTGGATATCTTGTGGTTGCCATAAAAGTTATTGTTCCGCGAAACTCATAAAACTCAACAGAGGGCGACGGATTACTATCATGGCTTGTAAGTGATGAGCCAATACAGTGTCACTCGCATCTGTTTCATATAACATAACGCAAATAACATTTCTTCAGGCCTGTATACCCAGAAGGATTAGGCAGAGGTTTCCACATCCACATTTCGCCCGTATGTTTAAGTTCCATGTAACAGGAGGCGAGCCTATTGCCATCAACTGGGCAAAAATCCAAGCCCCGAGCTGCTACTGAGAAATTCCGGAAGCCCAGAACTCCTTGCTCAGCAGTAGCGTTTGCGACCACTAGACCAACGAAGCAGATATATCTTTATCACCAAAATGATACTATGCAGATTTCGTAGAAAATTAAATTCAAATCGCATCTTGATTTTCGTCGGCATATTTGAACCCTCTAACGAGCAACCTATGGGGTGTTCCCCTACGACACAAAGCGACACCCTTCAAGTACCCATACAGCACCCCATTAACAAGAGGGAGTGATAGACAATAGCAAGGAATATAAATTACGAATGGCACATGTCCTCTCAACACATAACTCTGTCGCTCATCATACAAACAGGAAACAACGGAAGGTGACTGTTATAAATACATACTTCAATATGTACGTAAAGGTATAAATGTATGTATAGTCATATTATTGTATGTTATTGTTTTGTCTTCACAATGCCGGCCAGACTATACATACGGTACATACTTCAAATATATGCATGAGGTTATATCGAAGTCTTTGCGAGTAATGGAAGGTTTTCATAAAACCTTGGATGGTGTAAATAGGTCAGAATAAGGGGTTGTGGAAAGGACAGACTAGGCCTTACGACCCTGTAATGGAGCCAAGACATGGTTCGTATGAATAGCTTGTAATTATACAACATGGGGATAGTTTGGCACATGGTATAAGTAAAGCCTGCTGTTACAAGGAGGGCGTGGTCTTGACATATTTTATCAGTGCAATTTTGGTGCAATCTGTCTACTTTGTGATGAATTTTAAAAGAGTGGAGTTTCTTACCCGTTCTTCATAAATATGTACGTTTTGGATTGGGCAACTAACTTCTACTTTCGAACTAATTGTCCGACTCCTTGACAATCCAAAAGTGCCTGTAAATGGTTTAAGTGTAATAAATGCTTTGAGTTTAAAGAACGCACAGTTGAAACCGTGACGATGCTTTCCAAAACATAGATTACTAAAACATGACACTGAAACACCTTTCCAATGACGAAAAGAGGTCACTAACCCGTCAGAACTCGTAAAAATTACATACATTATCATCCGAAAAAAGCCGCGGGCGCTTATTAGTATGGAACACACCATGCGACCGCAAAACGCAATAGGCGCACCGTATTACATAAAACATTGGTGTCGTTGCGACGCATTCGTAATGGTAACGCTGTTATAATTACTGTTGTGGACTAGTTAGAAACTCATTACTGCAGAAACACACGGTACAGAATTATGACAATCGGTGGAGGTACTATTGGTGTGTCTAAAAAATTTATTGCCGTAGAAATATTAGCCAGTCAAGAAGGTGGTTGCGGGACTCTCAGGTTAAGGCCGGACGTACCTTTAAATGTAAAATCAAAAGCTGCTAACAAAAAAAAAAAAAGTGGTGGTCAAAGTCGGCTGGTATAAAATCAAAGTCATTTATTCAAACTAGGCTTGAGAATCAGCACTTTTTGAACGTCAAAATTACATAAGACAGTCCCCCTAGCTCGCCCTTCACCAATTCCTAGTGCTTTAGCTGGGAAGAAGTCGCGCAACAAACTTCCCAGTAATCCAGGCTTTTAATGCTCATAGTTAATCCATCAACTTTTACATGAAACTTTAAACTAATATTGATTTGCACATCATTCTGGAAATATGTAAGCTAACAATTGATTCGAAAGTAGAAGAGAATTACAGAATTGGGGATCACGGATTTTTAGTGTGCATAAACTTGGGTTGCAAATAATCACCACGTAAAGCCAATAAAGCGGACACAACAGGTGTAATTACTCTTAAATAATAAAGAAGAACAATTATAAAGTAAGTAATTGCCTCAACATCTTTATAGCCGTCTCAAAAGTTTCACGATTGATTAGAGGTATCGGGATCAAGAAAACTTTTTGCGGAGTTTCGGAAAAACACAGCCATGTTAAGTCCCCAAAGAAAAATATATCAAATAAGTATGAAAAGAATAACAATCAGTTTTAGATTATATTTCCGAGTTAGGTGCCCCCAGGGTATATGACAGGACACATTTCTAAAAGCATTAACGACGGGTCCACTGGGGAACGCTGGTATTTTTAAGGCACTTTGAAGTCTTAATTTTAATATACTCGTAGTAGAGTTGTTTGGGTATAACACATCTCGCCGGGATGTCATGAACACAGGGTAAATTTAATATGGCTGATTTCTGCTTATTCCCTTTGCAAAATACATTAAGGCACCTTTTACGACATTCATGACTAGCTTTTGCTTTCACAGTTATAAAAAGTGTGAAACGTTATTTCAATCTAAAGAGGGCGTTTCAAAACGTAATTTTATAGGGAAATAAATGACGTCTATAAAACTTTCTTTGCCTACCAAAGCTGTCAGTTAACTTGCAAATGCGATAGAAAGAAAGTTCTCGTCAACTGCCTGTATAATTGAGTAACTTTTCAAAGGACGGAGTCTGATTCATAGCAGTAGTTGGTACTTGAAGAGTCCTCTTAGGACGAACTAGTTGGAAGTAATTGAACTTTGTGTAACAAGGTTTAGTAATCTCTTGTATTTGATGGAGTTTATTGAAGTGAAATTAATTGTTAAGGTATTAGAGGAGACCAAATAAGCCTATCGCGGTCTTCTGTTGGCAAAATCTTCTCGTCTTTCTCCTTATGTACCTTCATATTTGATTCTCTGCCTTCCGCTGTTATCCTATCATTTACTTAACCTTTTTAATCTATGTTAGGTTGTGCAGTGGCTTAATTAATTGAAAAAGTTTCACATGGACATTTTACTGTGACAGTTAATGTATGTATCCTCTTTAAAGATGCATGACATCCACAACTTTACTGCTAGTCATTCCAAGGAAACTGTCTTGAATTTTTAACCCTTCAATACAAAACTCTCAAATATTACCACAAGCTCTAGCTAGAAATTCATAGTCCTCATATCTCAAAGCCTTCAGAGCATCCATCTTAATGATAGTCTTTATAAATTGTTATTGTGTTGAACATTTAATGCCTGCAATCAGGTTGTAAGTTCACACGTTTATAACCATTTGTCTTGCATTACTCGGCGTTTGTTTTAACCAGTTTTAAGCTGGTGTAATATGCCAATATTAATAACGCGGCTGTAAATAAATCTCGTGTCTCGTTGTACCTGCTTGGTTCATAATAACACACAAACCTCATAAGAACTGGAAATAATTGAAGTTAATAATTTAGTTGATTTGTTGCACATTGTTTTTTTGATAGGACATCATTTTAGCTTGTTGACCTACGCTGTTGCTATACACTTAATTAAAAAGGTTTTTCTAAAAATAACAGTATAGCGCTCTTGTTGTTAGAATTTTTTAAGTTCCAGTGCTGGGCAAAGGCCTCCAGTTTCTCCTCCCAAAACGATATATTTTGCGATTGTAGTATCATTAGGATTGTGTCTTGTCTTAGTGCAGTTGGCAAGCTAATATTTTCCTTTAATCACTTACTAATCGTCAATGAAAGAAATGCACTCCCAACGGTCACTTTACATTGTTGTAAACCCACTTGATAGTACATCCGTACACCCAAACCATATTTACGTCCATATCGAATCGTAGTTTGTCGTGTTTGTACCGCGACGAACGATAAAAATCTCTTAACGATTGCGCTGGGCGTGTGTGGCAAGTTGCCAATCTGTATGCTGGTGTCTTGCAAATACAGAGGCAGCCAAAGTCATGATCTTCCGGACGGCGGTAAGCCTGTTGCCAGAATTGATCGATTCTTGACGGCCATTATGCATATATTTATAGCACTGTTTGCCAACTACTAGTGTTTGTTTCGGCCTTTTAATTGCTTGTCAAATTGTTTTCAATTGTAGTTTTTTTATTGACAGGTTTAAATAGGGAAAGTTAATCAAGACTTTAATTAGAGGTGCTTGTTTTATTTCTTCTTGATTCAATTTGAAAGCTATGTATGACATTTGAAAGCTTTCTCTCTTCCCGATTGTAAATTCCACGTTTCTCCTCTACTTCGCTCTGTCCTTGACAGCCGTGTCGTAAGCATGACATATAGCACCATTTAATTTACAATTCACATTGTTATTCAAATATCTTCACACCTTATCCTGCCAACAATACCTTAGTTAAACGTGCGTAATTGTTATTAATTCAACATTAGGTCCTAAACTAACAGAACTGCTTCAGTTCTGCTGTTTGCCTGTAGTTTGCCACTGTTCAGAACTCCTGCGGTTTCTTCTAGTCTAGTTTGCTAACTGTAGCAAGTTTGTGCAAGCTTCATCTGACATAAATTTGCTTAAATACTCTGTGGAACTATCAAACTTCTACCATAATTATTGTTGTGATCGGATCGTCAGTAAATTAGGAAACGCCTGTGTTAATCGAGCTAGTTATAATATTTTAAACTGTTTCTTTGGGATGCACGTAAAGTTAGGGTAGTATAAAGATGTATGAGGAATTTTCTATTTCAATTCGCCGCTGACGGCACATGCAAGCGTATCTCATAAAAAGTCTAAAATGAGTTTAATATACCAAAATGTTCGTCTTCATAAGACGACGATTGTGACGGGACTGATTGATTGAAACATTAAAGCTTTGAAAGGGATCTTTATTATGTAGATAAGGTTAAGCAAAGCAAAGCCTCTGTTTATAATTCATCTTTTGATAGTAATACATCGGAAGACACTAAATACATCATCTTAGAAGATATGATTATCATACTACGTCCTTTGATTCTATATGTTGTAACTTGTAAGTTACGTACCTGCTTGGTACGTCACGCCCGTAGAATGCTTGACATTGGTCAACTATTTATAGGTGATTCGTAATTATTATGTCAATGGTGACTCATCTTTGGCTACATTAGTAACACCGTATTTAATTCAATAATTACCTTTTGGAAATTAGTTTTTGAAAATAGAGATTATTTCTGTGGTGTTTACAGCAGTTATTAAAAAAATGTGCATTTCTTTAGCAAGGTTTGAACGGACTCAATTAGTCGAGATGGCAATCAGTCACCATCACCATATAGGTAGGGCAAGCATCTCGGCTTCATCCCTCGTGTTCGATTAAAGTATGTATTAGAAGTTTGATATGAAATAATATTTCAAGCTCCAATAGCTCGTTAGTTGAAATGTGCCATCGCCGCCAATACCGGTAAACGTTCAAATATAGCAGCGCGTATGTAAACGCGCAGCGATTCCTGCCCACATGACAATAGTAAGGTTAGTCACCTGCGCGCGCACACGTCCTTAGCTTCCGCGGTGACGTCACCGCGACGGAGCGGGAACGCCGCGGGCGCATCTTTTGAACGTTCCGTGTGACTGATGTTTTATTGTCAATCACTTGATGTTCTTTTTTTAAAAGAGTTCTGATTGATTTTGTGGCAGTGTTGTCATCGTATGATGTAGGTAACTACTAACTGAAGGACCGCTAAGAATTTTTTCAATTATATTTTTATAAATCTAATTTATTTATAACTTTTATTTCATCGAATTATGGTTTAAGTACTTGGTTTAGTGAATATAACTAACCAATAGCTATGAACGGTTTTTACTTTAAAATTATTGTAGGTACTATTCCTAACATCGTGAGGAAACCTGTCCTAGAATCAAAAAATCGACGACATGTGACATCTACCTACCCGCACTGGGCCCACGTGGTAGATTACAGCCCACTCCCTCTCACAGAGAGTAGGCCTGTGTCACAGCAGTTGGAACATTATAGGCTGATAATGCTTATTATTATCCTAATCAAAGTATATAAGTGCTAATAAAAGGTGTCTGATAGATCGATCGATATAATTTTACTACCGCTGTTTCATCACGCAAAGCGGAAATAACTGATTAGTTGTAATGTTATTACTTTTTCACTTCTCATGCTCTAAAAGTCCGTCTTTATGTTGTGCTTAGGCTACATAAAATCGCTTTTTATGTTCTAGTGCATAAAGTAAATTTTTTTTCTAAGACTACAGTAATCAGGCCCAACAGCCACACGCATAATAAAACTTCGCAGTTAAAGTCGTGATTTATTTCATTTTCTTTAATTTATACCACTTCCGTGTTTTCTATCGTTAATTTAATAAAATCAGGTAAAATAGTTGTCATTTATTATTTAAAAAGGCAAAGAAACGTTTTCATTTTTTGGCAGTATGAAGTACCCAAGTCGAATGACAAATGTTGAAAATTAAAAAAAAAACTTTTAATAAGTTTCGTGGCGGTATTATCTGTGGTGGCGGGAATTAGCTACGGATGCAACATTTTTGATTAATTATGTACTGTATACTTTATGCCTGTTTCATTTTCTCGCAATCGAAGTGAAAAGCAGAGTGTATAACTCAGGCATAAACGAGCCATTTTACCCCTCGACTTAACTATCCACCCTCGCCTGCGGCTCGGGTGGATATAAACGTCTCGGGGTAAAATAGCTTCTTTTATGCCTTAGTTGTACAATCTACTATTATTTGATTTGGATCTGAAATATCCAATTACGACAAAATTGCGCTGTGCTTAGTAAGTGCAAAATGAATTTCAGGCAAATAAATCGACACCATGCTGGTTGGTTTAATACGATATGTCATTAAGTTTATCTTATGTACCACCAATGTGATTAAATAAATAATTGTGTTGTTGTTGTGGGAGGGGACGCCCTAGAAGGACAATAGTAACCTAATTGGTGATTTTCTTCAGAAAGATCAGGTGCGAAGTAGGTACTGCCAACCAGCGTTCGTGTATCAACGTAAACGAAGCAAAAGGAGTATACATATAATTATGATCGTAGCAGGTGAAGTTCTGTAGTTTCTGCCTATCCCCATGGGAAAAAGGCGTGAGTTTATGTATGGATGTAAAGTAAAGTTTATTGACAATATAAAAGAACAAACCTTACACACAAATTCCAACAATCGTGTGATTTGGGAATACTACCTAGTACAAAAAAACATGTGTATATGACGTTCGTGTTTAGATATTTTTCCCGTGTAAAAGCCGATTTATTTTCGTGGGATCCCACTTTTGAATCCCAGTTTAATATTTTTGGCGAGCATCTCATACCTTATTTTTATTTGCGACTGGTATGTTATTAGCCTTTACCTTTTTCCAATAGGTCACCATAAACCTTTTTATATTTAGAGTTCATCGTAGACAAGATTGCAGACCTTTTTGGTTACCCAGAATTGATATTGTAACCCTATCTACAATCAATACTGAATATCGTCTGCTTGATTAGAAATTTCGTCAGCCATTTAAACTTATGGCCCTTCGACATGTATAAGTCGATCGCCAATCACCTTAATAAGATTACCTAAATTCCAAACCCTCGTATTATATTCCCGACTAACTGAAAACTCAGCAGAATTGTAACAATACGATCCCTATTTACTGTATCGTTTTGTGTAATAGAATACGCGCGTATCATGTCTCCTATCCATCCGAGGGGTTAATTGGAGCTATATGCCGAGCCTCCATTTAGAAAGGATCAAGAATGATAAAGGTATACATATGAATTCCTGAATTCCTGTACAGAAACATTTAGCAAAGATGGAATTCATTGAATGGTATTTGGGAGTAGGAAGCTTCGCTTGCCGCGGTCGGTTCGTAGATGGGTGACCATCCATTACATATCGATGATCCCACTCTGCCTCGGAAAACATTGAGCTGTTGGTCCCGGCTGTCATTCGTAGATCTTTGACAGTCGTTACGGATAGTCAGAAGCCCAAAAATTTGACAAGCAGTCTTACCAAGGGCTATCGTATTACCCACTAACTGGGTTTTGGAGGTCAGATAGACAGCCGCTCCTTGTAAAATACTGGTATTCAACTGCATCCGGATAGACTTGAAGCCGACTCCAACATAGTTGGGAAAAGGCTAGGCAGATGATGATGGTATTTGAGACTGGGACTACGTTGTTTCGACGTCTGTGAATCACACAGGCAAATTTTGAGAACACATTTTAAATTCCTCTCTTGTTTCGGCACTATGAGAATAGATAGATTACTTTGATTTGCCTGTATACCTTGGTGAAAATATAAGCCAATCAGCAAGGTGGTGGCGGGACTGATTTCCAAAGATGAATGAGAAAATGTGTTGTTCCAAATTTTCATTTATAACTGGAAAATCGCTCATAATAATCATATTTAGTTACCTGGATAAAGGTTTTACCTTTATGAAACAGACTAGACACAAAGGTACCTATATGGTTTTGTTTTAAGCGTAAGAAGGGGACCCGTTTGGTCTAAATTTGGACGTAAACTTTACGCTACAGCGCCCTTGAGAGGCTTACTGATGTACTGGCAGAATTTCAAAGGTATGGCCTCGTTTCCATATGAATTACAGTCAACCTAAAACACGTTTCTTTTGTCACAAAATTAGCCCAAAGGCACTCGCGAAAAACGGTGCAAAAAGACCTCTTTTAACATATATGACATAACGTTATACGTCCTAGGAATCATGTTCCACTGACGAGCTAACTATAGTAGATGGTAGTACTATGACGAACAATAGCGTATACGATTAAGGTGAATGATCCTAGTTGCTCCATTGTCGTAGTGTCGCCTGTTAATGGCATAGAGGTGTTATCATTGCTGCGATCGGCTTACGTTAAGCCCAGGCCACACCGCGGGATAAGCTAACTTAGCTTAGGGTAGCTCATGAAGCTTCCTTCGTTGACGCCACAGACTACAGAGCTAAGCTAAACGAGCTAATAGCACGATAGGTAGAAAGTGTAGGAACTATGTGGGCTAACTAACCCAAAGATTTGGCTGACCTAAGTGAACTCTGTGTCTCTGCCTCGATTCAACCCCGAGCGTGATAAGCTACGTAACTTCACTAAATCCTTAGATTTTCTGGATCTCCTCTAGATCTTCGTGCATAGCTGATTGCACGATAAGTATTGCCGCGGAATGGAATGGAAGCAACTTTTTAAGTGAAACTTCTTTATGTAGGATTGACTTGGGGAGTAAGCTGGCGAACGCGTTACGAAAAGTGTGATCAGGCGAGGCGAACGGGAGTTGAGTGGGGGATATAAGCAAGAGAAAGCAGTGCGCGCCCACATTTTCTTTCTCTCATCCTCTCATAGCCAAATACGTTTGAAGTTTCACTTCAGTCGTGTGGTCATAAGCACACTCGGTTTTTTTTTTGTAACGAAATTGTGTAAAGCATAATGAACTATATATCAATAAAATTGTGTATACACTAGATACGAGCCAAAAAACAGGTCGCGTGTCTTCTGGAGAATTCTCCCTCATTCTCAGGAATTCCCGCAGCTAGCAGCTCGTATCTAATTAGTACGTTACACCATTGGCATGAAGTTCATTTGGCTTTGTAACATTTATCGCGCCAGTATAAATTGAGCCTCAGCTTGCTGTGTGACCTCCGCTTTATACTCCTTGCACGCGTCCGCGAAATTTTATCGTTCAAACTGCTACTTTATTAGTGTGGCAAGTATGTGCGTGGTGTTGTCAATTGGCAAGCTAGAATATTAATTGTTCTAATTTAGATAGAAAAGGAATTTTTGTAGGTGTGTCTGCCAATTCCGTGAGGGTGTGGCCTAAGATCACATCAATAAATCGTCACATCGCGAATGTGACGTTGGTTTTATTGACGAGGAAATATGGCGCTTTTGAAACGTGAAAAAAATCGTTTCCTGAAAAATTTTCTTTTTAACGATTTCAATCAATGAATGACATTTGTGATAGGTATTCAATGAGTGGGGCGGTTATTACTACAAATGTGACGTAAAACGGTTTACATTAAGCCGATTAGGTTTCCGCAACCGATACAAAATCCAAGCTCTTAACACACTTTCAATAAACTTTTTCTTACCGTACTTAAAGGGCAGCAAAAAGAAATTCAATTTGGAATTCTAATGGAATGTTTTATTTGGTCCATTTTTGGGTTCAATTCAAACTCCGTATCGAGAAAAGTGCTTTTGGGTATTTTTATTAGAAAATTGACAGTAACAGAAAGGAGTCTTGATTTTGGCCTGATGATTGGCAAAAGGTTCGCACTCAATAGCCTACTTGAGGGTTAGAACTTAACTAATAAAATGTTAGTCCATTTTTGGAAATTAGCTTTTGACGCCTATTCCTTGAAACATATTCCCTGAATCGTCTCCGGACACAATGGCAAGGTGTAACTCCAACCTGGTAAAGTGGGGCTACCTCGACGGAACGGCAGTAGGGTGTGGTTTGTGGAGCTATGTCGCAAACCATGCTCCACCTCCTATCCTGCCTTCTGTGTCCCAAAATATGCAGTCAAAGTGACCATCAAAGTCTAATATAAGGTCGTGCCAGCGACACGAAGAAGATTACCTCTGAAGGTTGGTTTGGTAACACTTACCCACCATTTTGGGAAATTCAATTGTGTCGCTTTTCCCTGAAACACATTGTTTTCACAACAATGAAACCAATCTTTTAGAAGCCCCGTTTTTCCCTACACCCATACATTTACATACACATCAAAACCGTTCTCTAAGCATGCATTCCACCTATCAAGGGCCTTGTTGCGGTTACCTGCTTGCAACTAGTCGTATCAGTTACATGCATGTACTAGATAGTACGGTACACTTACTGTAATTACCTTTTAGTCAAGTAGCATGATTCTGCTTAGACAGTTGCTGGAGTTGAAGCTGAAACCGGATAGATGTAGGGTGCGATTGTGGAAGCATACGTGTTGCTTGTAACGATAGTGTTGGAAAAATATTTGGTTCCTCGTCTTAAGCTTTCGTTTCCTAGGAAAGCGGTTCCGTCATATATTGTAACAGCCGTCATGAAAATCTGTCATTTTCACCAGTATTTAACATTAAGGTGTCTAAAACTGCACGTACAGGAATTGATGGACGCTAGTGATGGCGCCAAACACGTAACCGAATTCTGGGCAGAGTCCATTCTTGAGACTAACTTCCTTAGGCCCTAGTCTCTAGAATCTAGTGAAGTCCACCTCAGCAGTCGTAAATAAAGTTACGAGGTTACTATAGCTGTAACACGACACGTAGTTTTGGTCTATAATAGATACCTATATCTCCCAGATGTATACCCCTAGGAAAGGTAAACCCTAAAGTGCAACCAAACGTGTGACGTCTGGGGTGCGAGCGGTTAAATAACGAAACTATAAAACTGCATCACTTTTCAGACAGCTTTCTCTCAATAAAACTCCTTAAAATTATAGAAACTAAAAGTAAACATGATGTCTTGATAAATTCTGCACTATCCGGTACAGAATATTGTTGGGAAAGTACGGAATAAATATTACCATATATCATTAAGTGGTCGGCTTAAAGCTTTCCCATATTATCAAGTGTAAAAGGATAAGCGGATTATGTCTCATAGGTTATTTAACTAACCGGCACTGCGGCGCCATCTAGTGGACAATAGCTGAACTTTTGTTTCTCTATTTTTCTGTCTAACGTTGTCTTTTTCTCTGAAAGCTTGTCATTTTATTGGCTGTCAATTTCTATACCATCACCATCTAATTTTTGTTTTGGTAATAATTAAGCTATTATGGACTATTTCAGCATAGAACGAGAATGTTTTTACCCGACTACGGTGAAGCAAAAAGGAGGGTTATTTGAAAGTCAGGATTATTATCTATATAAATTATCTTTCATACGTAAAGTAATAAATTCACTTCCAGTTTTCAACTGCGATGAGGTTCTCAGTAGCTTAGCTTACTTTGAAACATATATTAACAAACTTGAGCGATACACTATTATAATATCCCTTCAAACTAAAACACGTCAGCGTTCCCAAGTCCTAGGTCTTAAAACCGGTCTGCCATATTGCCAATAAACCCATTCATTTCGCGTGGGATGAAACTAGTTCCAATTTACTAATGCAACTGTACCGCACTAAGAACTTTTGAATTTTTCAGCTACTAACACGACCCCTAACGGTTTGCAGCGCAAGCTAGCATTAAAGCTACGTAGTTCCGCTATTGCATAATAGATGGCGCTAGGAGTCGCGTTCGCGCTCAAAACGGTTCGCGTTATTGATTCACCCGTATCTGGCCGCGTTCAAATAAAATATTGATTGTTTTGCGATACTAGTGTTTACTGAAAACCTTTATCTTGTAAGTTTATCAGGTATGCTCTGTGTAGTGTTTTCATTTTGTTATTTAGAATGTAACAGGTTTTGTAATTTTTACCCGACTGCGCGACGCAAAGGAGTGGTAATATGTTTATCAGCCTATGTATGTATGTATGTATGTTTGTATGTTCCTTTGAAGCACTATACAGACCAAACGCCTGGGCCGATTTTTATGATTCACACGTCAATCGATTCCTTTTAGTCCGGCGAGTGTCACTAAAGACATGACGTTAATGAAAATTCAATATGGCGACTACTGGACGCCATATTGTGAAAATTAAAAAAATGAAAGTCAACAAACTATGTCAAGTGGGGTATCGTTGAATAGGTCTTTCAAAAATATTAGTGGTTTGGAAAGACCGTTTTTTGATTAAGTAAACTGTTCGTGACTTATCAAGCTCTAAAGTACCAATTTTCGTTAGAATCAAGTGTCCCCCCCGGGCGCGTCTCATATCGTAGGTATAGAGTTATTTGGTATATTTTCATTTCAATAACGTTCACAAGATATAATAAACGTGAGATATACCAAACCAACTGTTGATATAATTTCATTACATATAACATTTATATACCTACTCTAAAACTTACTTCGTATAACGTTATTGGATATAACGTTTATTTAATCGAAAATCATCACGTTTAAAATATATATTGATACCGTCATTATGGTTAACACCCCGATTCAGAGCGATCCGACTCGGACAGCTTAGGTTAGAAAGCCTTCGTGGCTTCGTGGCTTCCGAATTATTTCCGTTACCGCACCCGAACTCAACGAACGCAATAGACGACGAAGGATGCAAGAGCGGGCGAAGGGCACCCCGAGGTTCGGTTTGGTTAGGTTACTTTAAACCCTTTACACAAAAATAGAGGCCCCGCGAAGCGGGGCTCCGTCGACATAGGATGCAAGGGTGAGCGAAGGGCACCCCGAGGTTCGGTTTGGTTAGGTTACTTTAAACCCTTTACACAGAAATAGGGGCCCCGCGAAGCGGGGCTCCGTCGACATAGGATGACATAGGATGAAAAAAAAAGTTTTTATCATATTAGACTAAATAGGTTTTTTGTCTATTGAGTGGTATATCAAATGATTTTATATTAATTGTCTTTTATTCTTATAGAAATTAGTTACATTAAAATTATATCAATCGTTTATTATATTAACTGATCATTATCTATACTAATATTATAAAGAGGTAAAATTTGTTTGTAAGTTTGTATGTAGGGGTTAATTTCTGGAACTACTAGTCGGATTTGAAAAATTCTTCTTGCATTTGATAGCTCAATTCTTGAGGAAGGCTATAGGCTATTTAACGTCACACTATGGCCCTTAGGAGCCGAGCAAAATCGCTATGGGGAAACGAAGTGATAGAGCAGGAGACGCGGGCAAGTGATGCAATACGACGAGATGGGTCGAGGGAATAAGAAATTTCACGCGAACGAAGTCGCGGGCAGAAGCTAGTATCAAATAAAATTATAGGTTCAGTTGTTATATCTTGTAAATATTAGAGGTTTTGTAATCATATCATATATTACTTACCCGTCCCCTCCTCTACCAACTAAACGGTTGTAGTTAGAAATTTAAATGTTACGGCAGTAGTACCTATATATTACGAAGTTTAAAGGAAAACTATCACACTTAAGTGGGATTTACAACTCATAACTAAAAAGAATAAAATAAAAAAATTAAATTTAAAAAATCAAAAAACCCGACTGTGGTAAAAAACATAAGTTAAAAAAACTGAAAAGCTAAAAACAAGCCCATTTTAAATTAAATAAAAGTTGGAAGCAGGCGGGACCCATACCATTTTTATATTTCAAAACCCAAATGGGTCCCGCCTGCTTCCAACTTTTATTTAATTTAAAATGGGCTTGTTTTTAGCTTTTCAGTTTTTTTAACTTATGTTTTTTACCACAGTCGGGTTTTTTGATTTTTTAAATTTAATTTTTTTTTTGTTGTTATGATTGCGTTGGCGTAACGGGAGCCTCGTTGTCAAGGTTTACGTAAGTTGCTTTGCTTTAATAATGCTTACAATAACAATAATTGGGCGAAACTCTTCATGAACCGTTGCCTACAAATTGGAAAATGTTCTTGTTATTTCTAACGGAGAAATGGTAACAATTGGCAATCAATTTATCAACAATGCCTATAGAAAAATATTGTTATACTTAGTTGAAAATAGAGAAATCGCTGACAGTAGTATTCAATACATTTTGTAGGTAATCCAAAGTTCAGACTACGTTTAAAGATTTTAATTTGAAAACTTCTTGTTGCTAACGCGTTCAAAGATACGTGTTTTTACCAAGGAACATTAGCAATTTTTCATTTATTGACACTTTTAACAGTATAAAAATCTTCCAGAAGCTGTCATTGCATAGGACATGCAGCTAAACACTAGTTACAAAACGCAACGGCACTCGTTGAGGTCTACGGCGGCCATCTTGTCCGGTTCCCGCCAATTGGATGATTGCGCGGGAGTGGCGCGCTGCGTCCGTGTCAAGGTGACAGTATCGACGACCATTGTTTTGTAATAAACGATAAAAATTACGTCATTATGTTGTGGCTGTTAATTTTGGTTCATAGATAATTAAATTAAATAGCGTAGATTTTTTTTTTCAATATTGTACAGGTGCTTGGTAAATTCGAACAGCCTGATTGCACATAATATCTCCAGCAAATTAAATTGGTGGGCAATAAACGAGACTGTTTCTTTCTCCTCTAATGAAGAATTTACTCAGTCATCATCAACTTCGATTTTTCTTACTAATGAAGCATTCGATTTCAACACTAGTTTTAAGCCATAAATCTCCTCTTTCAGCACTAAATCGTAGACGTTTATAAAATCTGAAAACGTGTGGAGAATTCTTGAAAATTTAATACGTAATTTAGTCACGCCATACTAGCGCTTTTCTCTTTTCACGTTCGCCGAATTCTTTTTCAAATTGTGTCGTAAATTGCGAATATTTTGCTTAATTGTAGGGTAGTTTGCAATTTTGTGACAAATCTGGGAAAGGTAGTCACTAAAAATGAGGTATAAGTCGAGTAGTCTTTATTCCACATTAACCAAACCAGAAAAAAATAAATACGAAGGGGATTAAATGAAAAGGGTGACATATTTCATAAAATATACACATTACAGGCTTTTTTGTTTCTCAATTCAAGTTCCATGTAACATTTCCAAAGGTAAACTACAATTTTCAAAGTCTAAACAGACTCCTAATATAATAATTATGTTTGTGGGCCTAAATACATATTTCTCTTGCCTAAACTCATACAACCAGTGCTAATATTTTTGTTATGATTTCAAGCTTACGGCACCCTGTGATTTATCCATTATGAACAAATTATAATGTTTGTGGTCTTCATTTTGATATTATACTTACGTTGCTTTTGATTAAAGGGTTGAGGGATTTGACTGCCTACTTTCTTTTTCCTTGTGGTTACGAAAACATAACTGCAAGTGAAGCGTGTTTTTTTTTTTCTTCCAAATCTAGCTATTTATTTAAAATTAGGCTAAGAATCAGCTCTTTTTGAACGTCAAAATTACATAAGGCAGTCCCCAAAAACGCCCGCCCATCAGGCTGTACTGTACCCCTCTTCATCTCACCAACACCTCTGTTTACCCCTTAGCTATAAAATATTATATACCCCTTTTAAAAGTTAAGGCTTTAATGTGGTATGCCACGTTCTTGTTAAGTTACAGAAAATATGGCATGTTCAATCATTTGGATCGCTTGTTTTCGTGTTGTGAAGAGCAGTAGCGTACCTAATTGGATTAGAAGACACGCTACCCTGGTTTTACAAAGGGTTTATTATAGAAAAAAACAATGTAAGTAATTTACTTTGTTTACACAAATAAGGTCTGAACTCCTATGAGACTTTACTTGTTTTAAAATTAAAAAGAGATAATCTTTGATATCCCCGATAGCGCATGGACAATATCTAATTTTGCCTCCCGAAAATTCAAACGCAAAATATCGTTATCAAACGACCAACCCTACTGATATCATAAAATCTCGTTTCCAATTTAAAAGTTGAATCGGAACACGGAAATCGAACGACAGTCCCTTCCCTTATCGATTTTCGAGTTAAAAACTCCAGTAACATCGATTATAGCAACCGAATATAGCGGCTAATCGAATTAAACGTTGGATTATCAGAAACTTATTAAAGTTTTTTATTGGATTACGGACGTGACGGGTCAGGTTACGACGTCTTTGACGTCACTGAACTTGGTGTATGTGTAGCTACCAAATCATCGATACGGGTTATCAGTTGATCGAAAAACAGGAAAATTTAGTATCCGGTTCTATTTGATTAACAATAACAAGCCATAATACGACCGATACATAACCTGGTTGTTATATATCGTTTCAGGAAATAGTGGCTTAGCTAGGATATTTATATGCCCATAAAATGTTACAACTGAATGGGGCAACATTGGGATTGAAAACGATGCAAGTATCACTAAACAATTTTATGGTCCAAGAAATTGAAGGAACATGGAGGAAGCGATAGCACCAAGACATACGAGCTTCGTGTATTTTGAAAGAAAAAATAAACACAATTATGTTTTGGTTTTTGAGAACACCAGAGTCTGACCACCATCTCTCCTGATGGTAAGCGAAATGCATTCAATGATAGTAGTGTACGCGTGCCTATTGCCTAGAAGTAACCTTTTCACTTATGATCTGAAAACCTCTAGGTTAAGTATTGATAATAATGACAACATTGATAAAATACTAAATTGAAACACCGCAACAGGATTTATCCATCACATTACTTCCGAACATAGTCAACATAATATCAGGAATGATAATAAATCGTTTGACGAAAGCGTCGCTACTAACGGATGGTCATCAAGTTGTACTATTGATAGTATCAATACTACATCCATCAATGTCAGTTTTACTCTTTGTGAAAGCCGAAGGTGTATATCCAGTTAAGAATCGATTTGTGGAAATGCAATTGTTGCTAGTGTCCATTTTGCTATCAGGAGCACATAAGCTACGAGAGAGCATAGTCAATTTCTTGATCCATAATATTAGTTGAAATGTTGGAGCAGCTTCGCAGTGACATCGATATGACTTTACATCAGTAACTCTCTTGGTCATCCCATATTTCTTCGACTTTATTAGCTGATGCAGAATGAGGTGAACTTTGAAAGTAGACATCTACATACTTCAATTACAACTAATACAGTAAAAACGAATAACTAGAATGGTTTTGCTATCCTAGTAGCAAACGAATAAAATGTATTCTGTATACCCCGATGGATTAGGCAAAGGTGCACCCAAACGGTCGTTGGGTGCACCTATAGTACTCCCACATTTCGCCAGTTCGATTATAATAATTATATCGTCGCTAATCTAAGTGACGTAACTGTTTCGAAGCATATTTTACAGGGCAAGCTATCTGCAGTTGAGGGTTACCTATGATTGAGGGTAGCTTGCTCTATATAAATTCTACTGATACAAAATTGAGCACGTGTGTAGTTCTGATTAAGATCTTTATATTGGCAGGTATTACTACTATTGTTATCGTGTTAATATTGTTTTAATAATAAATATTTTAACAGATACGTCACTTCGTGAGATCTTTGTTTTTATTTTGTTCGGAATACATGATCAGCAAATTCGACTTGGAAAATGTATCAAATTACTATAGTTAGGTCGGCTTAGTCCAAAATACGTCAGTTAGATTAGCGACGATATGATGGTTTTATTTCATTTCGAAATAATCATCATAATATATGTCAAGGAATTATTATAGCAACGAGATTAATATGTTATTAATAATGCACTCGATCAAGTCTATGAATGAAATAGTATTAACGAAGTTGATTAAAATTTGGATGTTAATTAAACGAGTCCGTTTTGAATTGACAGATTATAATTAAGTTCCAGATTTAAAGCCGCCTTTTTATTTGCTATTTGAGGACATGTGAGTAGCATTGAAAGTTTTATGTAACGAGAATTGAAGTCTGTGAAGCTTTAGAAGAAGATTGGTATTGGGAAGTATTTTGTATAACTATTTAATAAAACGTGTTATACGAATATGCCAAGCAAATAAAGTAATATCTTATATGTATTAGGCTTTACATAGCTTCACAGCAAATATCAAACTCAAAGCATTTGATATAGAAATCTTCAGAAAAACCAACAATAATATTCTTAGTGTACGCTTCGAGCATAATCCTACGGACGGAACCCTTTTGTGAAGCAACGATGTAAGACTAATTGACTGATACATTCATCACTCCAAGTGTCCCGAATACGGGCTCTGTTGATGTCCCATCACAAACGAATTAATGGACTCTGCAGATTTCTTTTTAACTGACAGTTAGCCAGATACGGGCGAAACGGGACATGGAAGCATTTTGAGACGAAGTTTTTCTGAAAAGGCTATTTAAGATTACGCCAAACTTTATGTCGTAACTGATTTTATGAAGCTAATCGCTTGTTCGGTCATTTAAGGGAAGTTTTTACGTCCCTTTGGCATAACAATCAAGTTTTGTAATTATTGGTTTCGAGAGAAGTGACTTTTATAATATCTTCGTAACTTATAATTGTATTATAATTCGATCAATTGACGTCTAGACAAGAAAACATTTTGGGTATTATTATAAAATACGATGATGTAATAACCTACCTAATAAAAACCTCCACAGGGATACTGTTGAAACCCAACATATACAGGGAAATTTCCATACAAATGAAGTAGTAAATATGGTTATCTATTGTAAACTCAGGACGCATGAGTCGACGACTGTCAACTACAGATAGACGCAGATAGTGGCCAAGATAGGATAACGTTACCTGACATCGAATAGCAAGAAAGGAAAAAGATGGTCAGGAATCACACAAGATACCTATGATTTAGTTTAAAAAAGCACAAAAATATCATAGATGACCTTAAGTGACCAAATCGAATCAGTATTACAAATGCAAAAAGAAATTGATACTGTATAAGAACATGCTTAAGAGAATTTAAAAAACGCCGACTCATTCAAAGTTTGTAGACGAAGTTAGCGACGAATTTTCTTTTGAGATGGACGGGGCTTAAAAAATTAAGATGTTACATTATTGAAACGTTGTCAGACCTTTCAGAAATGGTGCAAATCTTTTATAAATGTTCCTTTGATTCTTTAGTCAGGGATTTGTGGAGAATTTACGTGTTCACTCCGATCCGATTTAAGTTTCACAGATCACTGATTTAGAAGCGAGATTTTTTATTTGTGTTACAATCGTTTCGGTTGTAGCGGCAACAGAAGATTTGATTTCGAAATCCAGATTCGTTTTATCTATAAAATCTGGAAAACAAAGAGGGATGTATTGATTGCAGACTTTGTCAAATCAAACTGTTGTCTCAATTTATCACCATTTTCATCTTAATGGAATGGTTTTCCGTTATGTAATAAAGGATCAGACGCACTTGATACATGTTCCATGTCGTGTTACGTATCTACCGTCGCCCTAACGTCACTCTCAACTAACATATCAAGGTTAGGAGGGTCCTATTCTAAGAATAGACACTCCTACGTATGTCGGTAAAGTGCGAAGTATAGTTAGTTCACGATCAAATTAAATTGTTCAGATAAAATCTTTATAAATGTGATTAATTTTTAATGTGATGACAATTGGAGTGGAGATGAAATTGAAAGACTTTCATTGGATAAAATCTTTTATCTCTGAAGTTTCTCGCGAATCGTAATTGGTATCGGCAAATAACTTTATTGAAGAAATTACTCCACCTGTCTTTGCGACATTGTCACTAAAATAAGTTTTTTTTGCGACAGACAGTAGTTAACCATGACTTACTCTCCAAATTATCCAACCTTACTCCGAATAAATGTGACCAAACCGCGAATTTTGCTGTTACGTCATCACCGTCTCCCATCTTGGATTGTGGACGTTAAACTAGCTGCTGTCAAGGCCAGTAGCACCGGACAGGCTCAATTATCCACTGAAGAGGACTCACGAGGCAGCTTCGTGATGAGCGCGCCATGTTCAGGATATACGCATCTGCTCGATGGGCATACGTATACCTACACATAAAGTTTAAAGAAGATTCAGAAAATATTAGTGTTAGAAAATTGCCAAGATATGATAAGGATCAACATCATTTAGTACTAGTAGTACATAAGTCTAGCGGTGTATATTTCCCGAAAACCGTTCCCGGAATGCTGAAAACCATTTAGAAACCTCAGAGTAATGAGCGGTATTAACTCTGAAACAGGCTTGCGCAAAATGGTAGGCAACCGCTATAGCGCTTGCTATTACTTTGATGGCAGCAGCAAATAATTGCAATACTACGAGTAATTCTGTAGTGTATGACTATAAAATCGTATTCCCCGTACCTATATAAATAAAATTAGAGCTATACGTGAATCCACTAACAAATATTTAGGAGTGTGGCTTGACGATATAACGTCACGATTTCCTATATTGAATGTTGTGCTCATAACGTCGTATTACTTTTCATATGAGTATTTGTTATTCACGCACTGATAGGTGAGCTGTAAGATAAAAGGATTCTTTATAAGTATAGTCTTTATCGTTATTTTCTGTGTTAGCATGATATTTTAGTTTCTTGAGCGTGACACTTGTTCTTCGAAAACGCTTGGGGAGTGAGATGAAATGGAGACATTTTATCAAACTTCGTCGGTATAATTATCTACTAGCATTCTTGTTGGCTCTTTTGATGAATATTTACATTTTAGGATTAGGATCTTGAAGATTAGATTCTGTATCTTCATAAGTTGCAATTTATCAGATTACCCATCTTATTATTTAGAATCACGTGGATTGTGACATACACGGGTCGTTGGTTAAGTTCTTACTTACCTATGTATATGGTTCTGCTATCTAGTCTTGCTTAAACGCCTTTACCAGTTCTTTAGTGACTATGTTTCGGACAATTTTGCATACAGCTACATAATGACATGTATCTTCATCTACCTAATAGATCATCTTAAATATTTCCTCATTTTTTGTGAAGTTTTTTGTTTTCAAATTGTGTGATCATCTTGGGATTTCTACGAAACCAATGAATCAATAAAGGACATGGCTAAATTGAAGTATGGACGACTGATCCCGAAATGAAAACGCATGTATAGACATGGCACCTAGCAATATATAAAGCTGAATAGCTGAATATTAGTATTTCGTATTAAAAAAGTTTAAGGAACTCTTTATAACTGCACAATCCTGAAAATAAAATCGTGTAACTCCTACGACAAAGGTACACAAACCTTCAAATAAATGACATTGCTATGAACTTTCGTCTAGGCGTTACAATGTGTCTACGACGATTTTTATTGATAATTGTATGTCGGACTAGCGATTTCGCACGAAGGTACTGTAGTAAATATCTACAAAATGGTAATTGCATCAAAAAAACTTAATACAACGGACTTTCGATGTATACTCCCCGCAAAAATCGCTTTCTTGTACTAAGTCTTCTGTCGTAAAATCTTAACTGCTTTTCCAAAAGAGATGAAATAAAGAGTCTACACAGAAACCATAAATAATATTATGGTTGAAATGATAAACGTATTTGAAAAAGATCTTAAAGATTAAGTAACCTAAATATTTGTAGATTTCTGTATTGAAGTAAACAATTCTGTCTTAACTAGATAATGAACGCACTGAGTAACCAAGGATATAAAAGATATTGAAATAAAACAACAACAATGCGATTTGCTTATTTATTTTATTCAGTGAGCCTTATTAGGACATTATCTAAAAATGAAGCCGGAGATGATAATGTGATCTGATGTCTCGCCCACCCAAGATACCAGATCACCGTCATGACATGACAACAACAGCCCAGAGTTCTGTTACCCACAATACAGCTGCAATAATATGACAGTATGTCATCTAAAGTATTGTTAGTGGCTTCGCTTTCATACAAAATATATACATAGTATATTTTTTGGCCGATATGTCTTGATTTTATTCGGCCTCTTAAAAGTTGAGGTCTTGATCCGCCTAAATGACTAAGTCTTTCAAGATCTGGGCATACTTCAATATTATAAACACCATTTGCTCTAATATGCTCTCCGTAGTATGACCGGGCTTGTTTGACTTGATACGGTCCTAATGCAATCATTATTAATTGGTTATGCTCCAATATTGGAAAATTCTCTAATTGGGGCAAGTTGCCATCCACTCTTAAAAACATTGATCTTTGCCTATTCAAATTATTTTCTCGCACAAAGGTACCTAGATGGTTAGGTTGATCCATAAAACGTGCCACTCTTTGAATTATTTCACCTGAGTTTGGACTATCCTCGATTAATACATGGTATTTATTAATTAAGGCTGCAGCTATTTTAAAATCTTCCATGAGGTGAGGTGTAGCTACATTAAAAAATCGTTGTCGAAATAATTTAAAGTCGCGTTTGAAGCGTCCGTTGACCACTTCTACTACCCACCTGCATAGTGTTACTTTCCTGCTTTTATTAGCTTGTTCATTTGTTAATTGCGTTTGACCAGGATCCAATGACTCAGGTTTATGGATTTGATAGCCTAATGCTTGTAATAGTGGTATAGCATCTCTGAACCCCCTATCTAAAATAAAAACGTCATTAGGCTGAAAAAGCTGTCGATACGGACTATCTTCTCCATCAAACAATTGATTCATAATCTCGGCATCAGTTTGAGTAGCAGCATATGGTCCTACAACATCAATAATATGCCCATCACATGAAACAATCATAAATGGTTTAACTAAATTGTCATATTTATGCAGGCTGTACGTTTTTTTCTGGAACAGATAATTAGAACTTTTTTGCAAATATACATATGTGCCATCAAATATGGCAATGGCAGGTCTATTGTCATTACCAAAGAGAGCATTTGGTATACTCAAATTCCTATTTGCAATATCCACATGATTTAAATGGTTTGGGCCTATATAATTAGGCACTAAATAATGCATTAAACACTCTCTAATTTTTTTTAGTATTGCTGTTAAAGTGGGACGTGATACTGCAAAAAGTGTAGCAAGTCGTCTGTCAGATTCACCCGTCCTTAATTTTGCTAAATAAATAGCCAAAGCATTCTTAGGCCTTTTGAAAGAGAGGGCAGGCAAGATATTGAATAAATTAAAAAAATTGACGATTGTCAATCCTGTCCAATAGTGACATATAACATTTTGCATTTCAGAAACCCTTTCAAAATTAAATGTTGGTGGTTCAGATTTTGCTAAAGATATTATATCTTCAATTTGGTTTGCAGTGAAAGTCGAGTATATATTATTATTTTGAAGCAACAAGTGCCAAACATTCAAGTTCAAATGCACATCACATACCCTAGTATTGCGAGGAATATAAAAATTATATTTTCCTATAAGCATTTTTTTTATAAATGCTGGAATGACGTGTAATTGTTGTCCAAAAATACAACCATTAAACACACAGTGTCTAGAGGTGTTTGCAGCCCGTTTATAATTTGGCAGGTTTAATTCTGGTTCTGGAACAAGTCTCGGTGCTGGTTCAGGTTCCATTACTGGTCCAGGTTCAGCTAGTGGTTCAAGTTCAGGTCCAGCCATTGGTTCAGGTTCAGATTCAGCTTGTGGCACATTTTCAGGTTGAGGCAGAGTTATCCGATTTTGATCCTGATTTGTCTGCCTTTGATGCCTCATCCAACAGGGATGACACACAAAGTTGGTAACCTAAAAAAAAAATAATTTAAGGTATTTTTATGGTGTCATAGTTATATGAAGAGAGTAAGGATGACTATTAACTGTTCGTAGGCAAGATGGGCATGTAAAAACATTTATAAAGCACAATGCTTAAACATCGCTCTATTTACCTGATGGAAAGCTGGATGTGATATTGGTAAATTCTGCATAATTGAATCGTTTCTTTCCACTGTATGATTTTGTACAGTTCTCACAGAACGACCACAAGTAATGCACACCATTGTATGGCCAAATAAACGAGCATCATTAGCTTCAGCAGAATTCAGCCTTTCATAACAAGGATGACAAATGTTGGCATCTCTTGGAACCTAAAAAAAAAAACAAAACTGTATTACCTTAGTACCCATAATCTATGTATATATAAAAAGGTAAACTGACTGATTGACAATTCCAAGACAAGTCTTTCTGATCCATTGCGCCAAGTTCATTATGTATTTTGGAAACCATGGTAAACAACTTGAAAATCACATTTATTTATTGTTTCTTATATTTATTAGTTATAGAAATATTTTAGCTGCAGATAACTTACCTCGATTGTTAACCATCGTGCTAGGGTCATGAGTAAACGAGCAGGCAAAGAAGAAGTGAAATGTCGTCGCAGTCTCTGCGTAGCTACACCGCAATTTATGCACCGCATGATGAACAAATTGCAATTCAAGTCCGTGTCGAGTAGTGAGAGGTCAATAGGTAGGCAAGCCAACAATAAATCCAATATACAAGCGAGGGTCAATGAAAATCCGAAACAAAAAACACAACGAGCAAATAAACGGCAGAGAATAAACGACGTCTGTTTGACGTTGACGTAAGACGTTTGTTTTTTTCATAGAGTAGAGATGGGATTGGACTTCAAGTGTAACAAAATCGATATAATAATCGAAAGGATTAAAAGAGTAAAAATATATTATTGTTATTGTCGACCTCGACAGACACTAAATATATATTAAGATTGTGTGCCCAAAGTGTTAGTATAATGCTTATCCAGTTACAATTGTCTAGTTTCAGAAATTAAATTGTTTTGATAACTGTTATTAAAAATCGATATAAATTCAATTTCGATTTAACATTCTGGAAATGCAATATGTCCTCTCCCTAATTCGAAGTACACCTTGATGTGTCATTGATCTTGTCATGTCTAACGAACCAAAACAAAGCTTAGAAACAATAAAAAAACTTTTTTATGTTTATTAGTTCACGAAAGTTATAAGAAATTACCAAACACTAAATAATTTATGAATGATTTTTTAAATATTCCCAGTTAATGTGAGATTTCTATACATGCTGGGGGCAGCCATTTAGCCATCTCCTTTTGGGATGATGTAGCAATTTGTTCAAAGCGTTTTCCTTTTTTATCTAATACCTTTTGTACACATAAAGCAACATCTGTTCTTAGAATTATAACAACAGATGCCATGTTATTGAATATTGTTGCCTCAGATTTTATGATAGCCAAATCAAAACACAACTACCGCCATTTTCAAATCAAATCGCCTCCTGTGTGAACAAACGGCTGCTCAATTAGTAAACCCTCGTTCCTAGCCACCGGTGCCGGTTCGATGCCCTGATCAAATTGAATCCCGCCATTTTTATTGGTCAATGCCTTTGGGAACATGGGGCGTAAATCTCCTCGAGCTACCAAGATTGCTTTGTAAGGTAAATGTTGGGAAAGTTAGATTAAGGGTTACCTGGAAATGGTGGAAAGAGATCGGGTTCAATTAAGAAAAGGCGAGGTAAAAACGTTTTTACAAAGAGTTTACCTGATTAGTTTTCTTTATAAATCGCTTTCGGAAAAGCTGTATTGTCTGTTTTTGGTTTTGGGTCAAGGTATGATTTCTTAACAACAAATACTCAATATACTTAACGTCTTTGATCTTTAACTTACTCATAACATTGAATTTCATGTTGTTCAACATTGAAGGCATAACAAACGATTATGTTCATTCATAAATTGTTTCTCACTTACGCAATATTCTTCACCAACCGTGATAATTTTAGTACGAGTTGAACACTCAATAGAAAAAACATTTCGGAAGCGTTCTACAAATACACGAAGCAATCGATTTGAATCGGTTCGGTCAGTCTGGCGAACATTTCGATTAATTCTTCCGCTGTTTGTTCGTACACGGAAAAAATCGGTCAAGATTTTAATATGGATCGATTTGGTGTTCTATCGAGCGATTATCGAGGTGTAATCTAGTGTCGGAAAAAATTGTGGAACCCACGCAATGAAGATGGATGCTTGTCTTTTGATGTAATAGATTCTGTTCTTATAATCGATGTTTCTTAAGAAATGAGATACTGTAATGAAATAACAAGAGAGTTAAGGAAAAACAAGAGGATTTATAAATAGAAAAACTGGATCGTAAATTGGATAATGTATATGCAAAGTTTTTTTTTTAATCAAAACAATTTTTGGTGAAAATTAGTTAAGCATGTTTATGCTAAACTAATTTTCACCAAAAATTGTTTTAAGCAGCAGTCTATAATGTTCCCACTGCTGGGCCACAGGCCTCCTCTCAGTGAGAGGAAGTGGGCTGTAATCTACCACGCGGGTCCAGTGCGGGTTAGTACTTAGTAGACTTTTTCGAATTTTTGGTTCTAGGATGTGCATGTTTCCTCACGATGTTTTGAGAGCGGTGGTGATGAAATAATTTACTCAAAGTAATGCGCCTGTCTGAGTGCGAACCCACGACCTATAACTCGTAAGTCGGGACCGTTTCGACTGGGCCACCACTGCTCTTACAAAATTAGTTTAAGGTATGAAAATTAGACTTCACCTGAACACTAATGTTTCCGCCGAACTGAAACCAGTTCAAACTACCAACACGAGCTGTTCTATTTAACCAAAACTTCGCATGTCAGTGCTGTATATGGCACATTATTACAATGCACACTACGGAATTAGGTCGCGGCACAGGTGCTAATGTGTATTGGTCTCTACATGCATCAAAGTGGACTAACTGTGGTTTCATTACAAATGGCTGCCATTTAACGTCATTAGGCGGTATCGGTACCACACATTACTTAACTTTAACCTCACTGTGGCTTGGACACATTTGTATTCCCTCCCTCCCGCTGAGAGGCATGTGTTCCGGCTTATGTGTATTATGTGTACATTTGTGTTTGTATCGGAAGTTTGCAGCTGAGACTTTAGACAGTTTCGTTAATTGCCAGAATTGTAACTGGTATAGTCGTATCGTAGACATTGCTGATATACATAGGCTTAAATTATATACCAGTTATTGTCTGCGGTTTCATTCGCATCCTATGGGAAATTATTTCATGATAAAAGTATTGCTGATCTGTTGGTTTGAGCGTCAACGCACTAACGTTCATGTATAGTACTCGTAAGCTTCTTTCAAAGACAACTGGGCTCCTCCAAATTATACCATAACCTGATTCCTCTGTCCTACGAGCCTGTCCCACTCGGGATACTAAACCCTTTTCATTCACGAACCGCGTAAACGTAATTGCTACTTTAATACCACAAATATATTCCTTCCCCTTCACATACAAAATACCGCTTTATAGTATCCAGATACCCTTGGGATATTAAATATTTACGTGAACAAAAGTTACAGAACCACTGCCCGAGGTTATTGTGAAAGAACAAAAGAGGATAAGTTTCTTTACAACAGTTTTCAGATACAAAAACTTGGACTTCAATATTGTCACTTGCAGTCTTGCAATAGTTAGTCCATTGTGGTTTAAGAACAGATTTTTTATGGTGGTTAGTATATTTAAAAAAAAAAAAGAAATTCAGAGGTTACCGTCCAACACTCGATCTTCTAAAACGGCACAATATCACACTATTAGATTACACGTAGAAGTAGGACGGCACGCCGTAATTATCGGGAGCGCAAAAGAGACAAGACGATATCGATACCTTAATTGGCAAACCAGCCAACTCCATATGAGCAAATTTTTCAGGAGACACTTAAAACTGTATAATATTTTTTGAAGACTCAAATCAATAAATATTTTTGACGAATTTGGAGTTGGCTGATTTGCCAATTAAGGTATCGATATGTAAGTTGGCTAATTAGCCAAGTTTTAACATGCCATTTGCTGAGCACGAATAACCTATGTACCTCTTTTTACTTATAATATCGTTGGTTGTAGGTTACAATCTTATTGAAAAATCGCAAATGTATTGTATAAATTAGAGGGCATGTTTTTCTATGATTATTCCAGCTGCATTTTAACATTACTGTTTGGTATAGGCCTCATTAACCTACACTAACTCAATTTCTGGCTCGTTCTGGATACTTTATCAAATTATCACCCTACGGTTTCAGTAGTTCGACTTTCAGGGTTTATTGTGAAAGTAACAAATAATGATTCACGTAATGCCACTTTCGGTTCGTGGTACAATTTGATTTAGGTGTGTTACGCGTTAGGGGGGAAAGGGAATAATTGAGTGAGACTTACAAATGCAATTAAGTTACCTTATTTTGGTCGTTGTTCCGTACGAAGTACATTTACGTTAGCGCCGTATTAATACACGCCCTAAGTGAAGCGTGGGTGTGCCGTGTGCTGTATTTTAAAATATTACTCTAAAGTTGTGCTCATAAAATGTGACGACGAAAAGCTGAAGTATGCTCAGAAATAGCTGACAGACACCTTCGGAAAATATTTAGCATTCATAAATTGACGAATTTTCCGAAAGATTTCCAGGACAACAGAAAGAGTAGGGTAGAAGTGTTCTTTAGTGGACACCACGAACCGGCAAACGTAAGGTAGGACGCCCTCAAGCTAGGTGGAGCGACGATCTTCGCAAGTTGGCTTGTAGCAGCTGGATGAGAGTTGTCGAGAACAGAGTTGAATGGCGTGCAATAGGAGATGGCTTTGTTCAGCAGTGGACTGCCGTTAGCTAATGATGATGAGATAGGATAGGGTGTTGTGATGAAACTTGATAATATCATGTATGGAGCAGATGACTGTAATAAAGGGTCATTGAATGCCTCAGCTCAAACAACAAAATTCTATTAAATAACTTAAATGCCCATGCAAAAGCCATCCCACACAGGCTGCCAACAATTTCCGTTACAAACACTGAATTAATTCAAATCGCCCATTCATTATTCAGTGTCATTACTCTTACTATCGCACCTGCTCACACGGTCGACATAAGTACCTAGTAAATACATATCTACCTACCTATCTATGTCCACATGATGGTCACTGAACGATATGTGTCCATAAGTTGTTTGTTGACACATGTTTTACTGCATTACATTATGGTCTTATCTTCTAAAGATATGTCACTGGGCTAGTAATATTTTTAAACATCTTGTTATCCATCTTTAGTTAGACGAAATATATATTTTGGTATGGGAAAATTGGGCGGGCCATCCGGAAAATGTGTAGGTCCTCCAGATGTCTAATCGATTTATGTCTTTAATCTAGTTCATTTTGTAAAGGTACTATTTGTAAGTGGCTATTTTTCTTTGTTTGTATACTTTAAAACACCTATGAATTTGCAAGACAAGCCTTAAATAAATTTTTTAAATAAAAAAAAAAAACCTTCGCAAAACGACACGTCCTGCGGATTAAAATGAGTGTTTTGTCTGTACGCGCCGTTTACGGCTACATTAATCAGCCCTGCCTACACCTGCAGGTTACAGGCGTGTTTACATGTTTGTTTACAAATGCTTTACTGCATTACGTTGATATCAGGCAATGCAGCATCAAAACATTAGGGCGTGGCTTCACAGATACATCGCGTGAATTAGCCGTAAACCGGCCCGCTCGGCAGTCGCGATTCGGTCTCCCGTCGCGTCGAACGTCTGTACCCACGTCACGAACAAAAAATTCACGTGGTCGTGAGGAAGTCTTGTGCCAAATAAGGAACGAAACGAATTATCAAGGAAGAAAATTGTGCAGTTTTCTGTGTCTTTTTTGTGCAGTGAAAATATCTCGGTCAATCTTTTGAGAAGATTGTTCCCGAGGGTAGCTTGTGTTGAGTGTCGCACGGATCACCTGTATTTTTCGTTTGTATGTTTTTTTTCTTGTTTTTAATATTCTGCTACCGTCACGTCTTTGGCAAGGTCGGGCCGGTGTCATGTAATTATATTTTTATTTACATATCAAATTAAGCTGTATATTTTCACGTACAAGTACTATTTTTAAACTAATGTTTTCGTATCGACAATTGATTCATGAATTCACAAATAAAATGGCGTCATGCTGCATTTGCATAATTAACTAAATATGAAATATTCATTAAGTTGTTTTGCTGTGAAGGTAAAGTTTGTTTTTTAAGAGTAGATATATTATTAACTGTCATATCAGTTCTTGCACACACAATTATGTGACTACCAGTTACATTAACAGTATGAAAGTTATTGATGCCAACGTTAACGGGATAAATAAATTGTAAAATGCCATTTATTTTAACAATACCTTCTATTTCATTTCAACGGTCGTAATCCAACGGTTTCACAGCAATTTCGCGAAATTAACAGAGTCAGTGCCGAGTTCTAATTGTAAAATGTTAATATACAAATTATTTATCGTCGGCGAGTTAAGTCGTCGAGATTTCTCCCAAGTTCTAAATTTCGAACGTGCTTCGAATCGGTACAAGTTTCCGAAGTCTTACATTTTTCATTTCATTTCCCCTATTCAAACTGCTCTCGGAAGTCTCGGCTGTAAATTCGAAGTATTTGTATTCTTCGGTATGCTCGGATTATTCGTTTGTTTATTGTGACTGGGTTTTAATATTAAACCTTATCAAACCAAGATATCGTATTCTCGAGTCGTTTTATCGAGAATACGATATCGTAAGAAATTGACATAAAAATGATGGATGAATACGATTATCATCCATTGAATAAGTACACAGAAATTCGTCATTATAACCGACATTGTCAAATATTAATAGAATTTCAGACATGTTTTCCTTCGTTATATTCAAACTAGCTGCGCCCCGCGGTTTCACCCGCATAAGTTTCGATCCCGTGGGAATATCGGGATAAAAAGTATCCTATGTCCTTTCCCGGGACTCAAGCTATCTCTATACCAAATTTTATCTAAATCGGTTTAGCGGTTTGACCGTGAAGAAGTAACAAACATATAAACACACACACACACTCACAAACTTTCGCCTTTATAATATTAGTGTGAAGAAACACCCATTAAATCCGACCCTAAGACGACCCACTGATCACTGTTGTCAAATTATCATGTTAAAACTGAGGCTAAATTCTGAAAATATTTTTTTACAGAAAAACCTTTAGGATGTAAATCTAATCCAGTCGGAACCCACTCTTATGCTTAGGCAACTCAAGGACAGACGTTTTCCGACGGACACGTAGCCCGTAGGAGTATATTCATATACAAGAAAGAAAAGGGTTGTGAATTCAGACCCTGGTCACGTCAAGTCATGTAAGCTTCGCATGTAAGCCGAATATTCGCCTTTGTATGAAATATTTACATGTATATTTCTAGCGATTTATGGTCATACTGTATGTTTTAGATGTTTTAAGTGGAGCGGAACGCGGGTTGAGTTTATTTAGTAGTAGGTATTTGTACTTGGATATGAGGATTATGATATCAATCAAGTATTATGGCGATGTTGAGGTATTCGTATCAATTAGAAGCATACCCTGGTAATTTAAACATTCTTACTAAGTAATACAACTACATAATATATTTTGTATTTCGTCGACATCATTATCATCTGCCTATATTTACCAGAAGGCCAATATTCCCGTAATTAAAAGGGTTCAAAATCTAGTCGCAATCCCATCTCAGCGACAGTCAGTATCAAAAACTTGTCAAGAATGTAGGGAAATTAGTAATTAGTAGGTATATTTGCCATATTGAGACTGAGATCAGACTGTGAACGTTCTTAAAATAACGAGAATTGCCCCTCAGTTCACTACTGGGGGCACGGCCGTAGCTAGGGGGGGGCATTGTGGGGCAATGCCCTACCTTGAAATCACAATGCCCTACCTTAAAAATACCAAAAACTAAGATAAATTATTATAATTAAATTGTTTGTTCATAGTATGAGATAAAAAAAATTGTAGCGATAGGTATACGATAGGATAGCACTGTAGTGTGCAAATCTACGTTTTCAACTTTAACTGCAATCAATAGGCCTCAAAGGCTGTCAATGGGTCACGAGAGAATGGCTGGTATGGTATTTCTGGCCTTTGAAAAAAAAAAGAACAAAATCAGTTGATCTGAACGAAGTTCGTCTTCGCATTTTTAATAACATGGCGAATCGTAGAATTCAGCTGTTTTAATTTTTTTTTATTATTATGTTAATTATTATAATAAGTTTGCAGAAACAATATGATCTAAATGGTAATTTTCTGTCGTATCTATTTACTCGTATCACCCCACCCAACAATTATTTATTACCTCACTCTTACTCAGACGTGGATTTCTACATCCAAATCTGGAAGTTCAACCATCTTTTTCGCTTGTTCTTCATCATTGAGGATTTAATAGTTCTTAGATCCATGCTCATGCTCTGTCACAGAAATTATTCGTCTACGAATAGCTATTGAATTTACATCACTGTCCTAGAGGTCAATGATATATCCATGGTGATTGGTTTAGGAGCCCGTGCCTCGAGGGCAGATGAATTATGATAAATTTTTTACTTTCGCCCTACCTGTAACCAATGCTGCCCTACCTCAAATTCGACTCTAGCTACAGCCCTGACTGGGGGGCTTACGCTCTAAGTCCGTCAACGATGAATTGGGCCCATCCGAAAGTAGTTAGATACTTCCAATTAAACCCTACTCTCGATTAATTGACTTTTTCGGACGGGCAAAAACACGTCGAGAGTAAGGACAGCTGTGAAATCGTGTTGTCATTCATTCCTATTTCGGGCCCCAAAATCTTATGTCCATAAGTGATAAGGGATAGGAAACGGCCATAATTTCGGCCGGAACTACTGATTTCGTTCTTAGGGAGTAGACCTCTTGGACATACCTTCGATTCGTACGCCATTTAAGTTAATTCTGAGCTACGCCTATCCAGAATATTTAAAGCAATTGAGTACTTAATTTATCGTGTTCTCCAAACTAATAGTTAAACCAATTTCAAACATCACTCAACCTGATCCCAGCAAAGTTTTACCCAAAATCAAATACTGACAGTCAAACCAAATTACTAAGATAAATCTAATCTCTACCAAATCCAACTTCTAATTAATCTCCAAAACCAAACTTAAATTATTTTAGATCATCAAACAACTAAAACTTTCTAGTATGATTAGTAGTTAACACCAAAGCGTTTCAGACCGCCATTGTTCATACTAACGGCTTTCAAGTTTAAATGAAGAACCTATGATGCGCGGGCGCAGAATATAAATATGTATGGATGACCGAACAGTCTTCCGATTATGGTGGCTATGGGTACATGACATTGACGTGACTAAGTAACTATAGAGAATGGCGCTTTGATTGTAAGTACGTATGATAATTGTGATTTAAATAAGTTTTGAATGTGTTGAAGGATATTCCTCACGACAGCAGATGGTATGAATTAACTGTAAGGGGCCATCTCCACGAGCGAGAGAATCGCAACGGATCCGCGCTTCTATCGTCGGGTCATCTCCACGAACGAGCGATTATTCCGCCAGCGTATCGTCGCGACTGGTAACGGAATCGCCGCGTGCCCGCGACGACTCGTAACGGAATCGCCGCGTGCCCGCGACGAGGCGTTGTGCAATAGTTTTGTTGAAAGAGTTCAGTTAGGTGCCAGACGAGAGCGAAATAAGTAGTGTCTCAGTCAATAAATTAATTATTTATTATGGATGTAGTGTTCTGGGGTGCTTGTGCAAGTACGCTAGTGAATATGCAGTTATTGTTATTAAGACAGGAAAAAAAGCGCCGTTGGTGGACACATCCTATGTTACTACGTCGAGAAAGTCATGGACATTTCTATGTGAATTATGAAGAATATCGAAATCATGCAGATTGGTTTGAAGATGAATATTTAATGTCAATTCCTGTTTTCGATGAACTGTTAAGTTTACTTTCAAGAAACTTTGACAGCGCGCCCGCCGCGCGCTCGCTGCGAGAGCGCCACGTTCTGCGGCGAGCGCGCGGCGTGCGCGCCACCAGTAGCGACGATACCGCGGCGATACGACGACGTTACGGGCGCACATTGCCACTCGTCGCATCGCCGCGATAACATCGCCGTGTGGAGACGCGTTCATAGAGAGTGTATAGAAATACGTGGCACGACGATATTATCGCCGCGATTCTCTCGCTCGTGGAGACAGCCCCTAAGACGAGCAAGATCGTGTTTGGGCCGTTTTCAGTTAATCCTCTATATTTTTGTGACAGTCGTTTTTTCGTCAAATTTTTTATGTAATTGTAGAGCATGGAAGATTAAAAAACTGACTAATAAATAAATAAAAATATAATCAACAAAGAACCAACAAATTCACGTTCTTCTTATTCTTACTTCTGCCCATTTTGGACATAATTATTATTATTATTCTGTAGATTAACAAGAGCCGAAAACGTTTTTCAGCCAACTTATGACAAACTTTAGTCTTTGTCTATGATTTTAATTTCCCCCTTCAACACTACTAAACCAACTCTAAACAACAATTCACAAACTACAATCACTAACGTATCCGATACGGTGCCGTGTCGTACATACAAGGAATTCACTTCTAAGTGCAACGCACACTATACCTACGCTTTCAGAATTAATATTAGGTTCTATGTACTCGCACTCTTGAATATGTGAGTAACGTGGTTACAGGAAGGCGGGGAGATTAAAAGATATTATAGAGGTAGGTGGATATATGACTGGTCGTTTTGGATAGATTGAAAGTGGAAGCAGGAAATATTAACCTTTTAACCGCTTACGCTGGATTAATCCGACAAATATTTTCGTGTCCATTTCGCCAGAGTCGTATATTTACGACCAAATACCACAGCTCGTTTAACCTGTTTTTTTTTTTTTTTTAATTTAATTACGGTATTCTGTGAGTTGTCATTATTCATCTGCTGTTATCCCAATTTATTTGGGGTCGGCGTGGGCGTAACGTGTCTTTTTTTTTCATACTTTTCTATTAGACGTCATATCGGTGTCTCGGTAGTCATCCCCTTTCTAACCATATCATATTTCACACAGTCCTGCCATCTTTTCTTTGATCTTCTTTCATGGAATGGGAAGAATTAGATGAGGGAGTCGGTAGTAAAGACAAACTTAAACAAAACAAGGCCCAAGGTTGCCTCGAAGAGATCGCAGAAAACGATAAGGCCGCCCATTGTATATTTTGTAGTGTTTGATGTATTTTTTTTTCATGTTATGTATTTTTGTGGTGTACAATAAAGTATATATAAATAAAATAACTTCTTAGTTTATAACATAGGTTAGATTCAGCATCAAAGCCATGATCTGCATCAGAGCATCGTCTGCATGATACAATATTAATAGACGCACGCAAAAGGTATTTGCACAGATATTTTCACAAGGCATCTTCGGTGTCAATTATTGCCAAGTTAATATGCTAACTTTATCCATTCAGGACTTGGTATAAAATATAATATTGAGTGGCTGAATATTCCAAGCCGAAACTCAAGGGACCGATACATCTTTTTACAAGCTTTTATTTAACTTGTTCGAAGTTCAGGTAACTCGTCCCTCGCTTTCTCCTTTAAAATCTTTAAAGTTATAAGGCGGAATAAATTAACTAATTAACACCGGTACAAAAATAACACGAATTCAAAAAGAACCTTCTTTTTTAATAAATAAGTAAAAGAACTCCTAATTAATCCCATGCGAATTGGTTCTCTGATCAAAGTTTTTGAATATACGCGTTTCGAGGGTATTTTAAATAAACGTTGTTTATTCATGAGGGTAGGCAAATTACGAATCTGGGTGTCTCTTTAGCATACGCTAACTACGCTTGCAAACATGTATCAAAGGAATAAGGAATATTCATTAAGTTTTTTCTTAATTTTATGAGGTGACAATAAACTTACTTGGGCTTACTTAATTACTTGGGCTTTACAGATTTTCTTTCTGAGATTTGGTCCTAAATAATCTTAAAGGCTAAAATTAAGGATGGAAAAAGAGACTTGCCCGAAATCGACGAGGCTAGTTTTTCAAAGCTAGGATAGCAAGCTAGAACCTCGGTATAATGCTGTGCTGGCTTGCCACATGGCACATACTAGTGTTGTTTACATGATGCCAGATAATTTTAAGCCAGTACAGTACTACATGTTGTTGCGGTCAGAAAAACAAAACACGTAGTCACTACATACGAGCCAATTGGAATCCAAATAGACAAGCCAGGGTTATAAAATCAGTTGTGGGGGTGCTAATAACTCAAAAATAAACCCCATCCTTTTAAACTATCCTAGCTGGAGACGCTAGCTTACTATCCTGACCAACTCTGCAGTCTCGCTACCAACTGTTCTGTCTGACTAATCTTTGACTAGCTGTTGCCGACACAAAAGAAAAAGTATTGGCAAATTCTTTTCCGACATTTCATAAACTCTTAACATCTGACGAAAAACTTAGATAAATTTGCTCAATTTACTCCGTCTTCTCAATCATAGTATAATTGTTAAACACAAGTACTTGAACGATAAGTTTATAAGAAAACAACTTTATAATTGTTGTAATTATTGCATTGTGTTGGGTCTTTGGCCCCATCAATTGGCTTTTTGTTGATTCGGACAACGTTTTGTAAGTATGTATACGCTATTGTTGATATGAAATAAATTGTTGGTAAAATGGGCTTGAATCCTGTATCTTTGGACTTCTGAATTTCTGATGCTATGTGTTTGTGTTTTTACGGTAGTATTTTTTTTCATTTTATAAATTTTTAAATGTACATGAACACTCGTAGGCTGCAGCCTGCTATGTGTTTGTGTTTTTACGGTAGTATTTTTTTTCATTTTATAAATTTTTAAATGTACATGAGCACTCGTGGGCTGCAGCCTAAAAATCAGCGTGAGATGGTAGTACGTAGTGTTAAATGATAAATGATTTTATTTCTGTATGTAGGTTTGCACAAACACTTCTAAATATGTTCGAAAAATTTTGTCTGCTGAACAACGTAAATAACGCAATGAATGTTGTCGAACTGTCAAAATGAAAACCATTCCTACTGTTACATGTTACTGTGTTACGCAATTGACAACATTTCAAACCTGACACGACCTTAAAACAAAAATACTATTTCTTTATTTTCGTATCCTGAGTTCAAATATATTTTTATTTTATTTTTTTATTTCTAAATTTCTGAAAAAAAAAAAAAAAAAATCAAAAAACATGTGATGACGTCACATAAACGGCGGAATGAGGTAGTTACCTTTGCGCATTCCGATGTCTTTGATTGAAAACATTATATCAAACAAGACATGTCAATGTCACCTAAGAAGTGTAACTAGAAAACAACTAAAAAACTGAATTGAATTGAACAACATTTTTTCCTATCAACTCTACACGCTGCTTACTGTTAATATTATCAATTTTTTATTGATATTTCGCCAATAAAATGGATCCCAATGAAAAATATACGCCAATGACGGAACCAAAACAACGACTGAGACAAGTGACATCTAACAGATTTTTTGACGGGTCACAATAAAGCAAAGGTAATACGCCATTCTACCGTCATCTGGCACTTACGTCTTTTTAGAATACACCGAATTTCAAAGTTAAAATTATGAATGAAAAGTACATCATTTCGAAAAACGAAAAAATATGGGTGCCCTAGATTTGAATTTACTTTTATATAACGTAATAATACATGCAGGTTAAAAATATGAAATGTTGTCAATTACCCCTCTATTAGGAGTTTTGTTGGTAACTATGCAAATAAACGCATTTTCTTTCACACAATATTTTCTGTGTGAATTATGATATGATTAGACACCTCCATTCTAATCATATCATAATTCACTATCGAGATGACTACTAATAGAGAAGTATGGAAGAAAAAGACATGTTGCAGAGATCCCAAATAAATTGGGATAAGGGCAGAAGAATGATAAGAATGATGATTAGTTTTTCTAACTCAATATGACATCTTCAAAGGAAACCGTAAAACAAAAATTCTGGCGTCTGTACACCAGTCTACAAGAAACTCAGACGTAGTTTTTGTTTCAAAACTATGTACTTAGTCTTATTAACTTTGAAACTGGACGCGAGGGTTTCAAAATCTTGCCGTGACTTCGAAAGTATTATACGATTCAAAGTTTAGAGCTACGCTAAAGCTTGGCTTAACCCCAAAAGACTCGTAGACGGAGATCTTTGAGTTTTATTAATTATGTTGGATTACGTCTGGCTAAATGGCTGTTGCGTTGATCAATTTATCTGTGAGGTATAGACCCCCTCTGTGCCTCAGAGAGCATGTTAACCCGTTGCCCGGCTGTCAGGCAGACACGGGACAGCTTGGGCGGGATTAGGTAATCGGTGTTGACAAGTGGGCAAATTCGGATGGCTTTTCGTTTCTGTTTAATACTGATAAGCTGCACCTGTTTCAACCACAATGACTTCATATTTTAGTAAGCTAAGCTTATAAGTCTTCGAGTCTCATGTGAATGGGGTTTCTTCAAGCGTGCACCATCCGCAACGGCATCATCGCTTACTATCAGGTATCCGGTGAGACAGTGATCAAACGTGGTCCTTAAACTCGGAGAACTAGGTAATTCATATATTATTTAGCCTCTGTCCTTCCCCAGGGTTCAAAATATCCCTATACCAAATTTTATCAAAATCGTTCCAGCCGTTTCTGTGATTAACCGGAACAAACAGCCAAGAAAATTTAAATAGATATACTATATATGTATAAGTAAAGTCCGTATATTCTTTCCTATGCATTTATTAAAAAGATGTTATTTTGGCATTAGAAATATCTAATCTTACAAATAAATAAAATTGAAGTGTCCTTCAATTTTATTTATTTGTAAGATTAGATTAAGATTCATTTAACAATAAAATCCACGTAATCGCATATAAATAAAAAACAGTAACAATACATACCAATCAATATTCATGCATATTTAAACGGTTTTTATTTAATTGTTATTACAGTTCAGTCCCACACGAGTGTATTATTATTGTTATCGACTTCAGATGAGTTATGAGTATGACGTAGATGTAGCGCTAGCATACGACTGTCACACGGCGACATATATTATCAAGTTATATTTTCCAGTATATACAAGCTTTCCTCTTATTGTACGGCAAACCGAACCAATGCGAGGTTAGCTTATACAAGAAATTTTAACTTGACTTGCAGCGCCCCGCGGTTTCACCCGCATAAGTTTCGATCCCGTGGGAATATCGGGATAAAAACTATCCTATGTCCTTTCCTGGAACTCAAACTATCTCTATACCAAACATCTAAATCGGTTCAGCGGTGTAAGCGTGATGAGGTAACAGACAGACTCATTTATATATTTATAATATTAGTATGGATGTGGAGCCGTGTGTATTGTGTACCTACATTCCTACGTCAAAATATACAGATGAATAATAATTAAGTTAATGACAGTAATTATCTGTCAATCACACTGTCTTCAATTACGTAGCCTTGATTGAGAAGAGTAAGTTATATTTGTATGCATTTTATCGTCAACCTCCTAAATGCAGGATTTTTATAATTCGTCATTCTTTGCCCTCATACCAATTTATTCAGGGTCGGCGCAATATGTCATTTTCTTCCATACTTACAGAAGTACTAATACAGATTAGTCGTCATCTCTGTAGTCACCACCTTAAGTCTGCGTTTCCACCAGAGATGTGCGAGGATATGTAGCGAGGGATGTGTGTGAAACAAACCAATAACATCGCTAAATTCTCATAGCTTGAACTAAGTTAGCGTTGTTATTGGTTAGTTTTACACACATTCCTCGCTGCGCATCCTCGCTACTCTCTGGTAGAAACGCAGCCTTAGGATTTTTATAATTGCTACTGTTTTCTATCCCTTGACTTTCCTTTTCACAGATCTTATTCCAACATCATTTATGAAAGAGCAATGGATTTGCTTTTCCATAATTCAAACGTTACCTACCTTTGTAAGTTAAGTTCTCCGGCTTGATATTTCTTTCCCTACTTTGCATTTCACTGCCCCAGTTGCAAGAGCATACATCAACGTCCAACGTAATCCTATTTGGAAAACGTTTTAACAGTGAAATGTGGGAAAACCTTTGTGTGAAACCATCTCGAAATTACAAATGAGGAAAGGTAGACAAATATTCTACGTTTTCTTCTCTAAAACTGCAACCATCGTTACTTTTTAGTATCTACTATTTAGTTTGTATACCATTTTTAGTTCGCAAAGACGAGGCGTAATAAAAGAATTTCTATAGATACCAATAAACATTTTTATGGATCCTCCTCGATAGATGGGAAGAAGTACTCTAGTCTCGAAATACTCGTCTATTCCTTCAGTCTGCTGTTTATGACGTCATAAATAAGTACAGTGCCGGACCATAAATATGGCATAGTGAATTTTTTGTAAAACATCAGCTTTGTGGCGGTAGGTGCCGCTCATACCTATGAAACAGTTTCAAATTCGATGTGTCATCCACGATATTTTTTTACGTAAAACCATTAGTAAGTCATTGCAATTTAACTCTTACCTCATGGTATTAAAGTATAAATAAGAATGATGCCGTGAGTTTTATACAACCCTCGGCAATCAATCATTACAATTTATTCTTTATAACAATGATATAAGAGTTAACAACTCTACTAATGGTTTTACTTAAAAAAAAAACATGAAATGCTCCATTACGGCCGGGTGCTGAACTGACTGTGACAAAGATACACTTAAGATCCTTAACAAAAGACAAAGACGTTGGTAATGAGTATCCGGGATAAATAGAAGGAGAAAATGAGCCGTTTTTTATACAGGCGTATATTATACACTCTATCAATAATCACAGGGTAAGGATGCTAAATTAAAGGATTAGCTCACGGATTTCTGTGGTCCTTTGTGGCCCAATTAGGGATATTCACAACGCTCTGCTTTGTTTTAGAGCTTCAGCAATTGTAAATAGGGGGAGATTCGGCCCCATTGTGGTATGGATCAATATTTTACGATGAATGAAATACTGTGTTAAAATTAACTTGTATTATAATCAACATTCTTTTGCCTTTATCCCAATTTATGTGGGGTCCGCGCGCCGTGTATTTTTCTACTAGTCATCTCGGTAGTCACCCCCTTTCTAACCATATCATCTTTCACACAGTCCATCCATCGTTTCTTTGATCTTCCACTCTTAAAGCTTTCACTCATTCATACACAAAACTTTCCTAACGACAATTTCATAGCTTGTTTTATAATAATGTCCAGAGAATCAACGTTAGAAGATATTAATAGATAGAGTAGCACTTTTAATAGCCTTAGGCACAATACGCTCGAGATCTAATCACTTAATCACAATGTCGTGTCTGCTAAGCTATCATAATCCATGGCCAAGCCACGTGAACAGTGAAGCCATTCAATTAATAAATACCTACTATGTAAGTATGTACTTGTCTATAATGTACTTATTTATAAACATTCGCATAAACGGGGAAGTTTCCAACTTTAATGTTGGTTTATGTGTGTTTTTAGGGTTCCGTAGCCAAATGGCAAAAAACGGAACCCTTATGGATTCGTCATGTCTGTCTGTCTGTCTGTCTGTCTGTCTGTCTGTCTGTCTGTCTGTCCGTCCGTCCGTCCGTATGTCACAGCCACTTTTTTCCGAAACTATAAGAACTATACTGTTGAAACTTGGTAAGTAGATGTATTCTGTGAACCGCAGTAAGATTTTCACACAAAAATAGAAAAAAAACAATAAATTTTGGGGTTCCCCATACTTATAACTGAAACTACAAAAATTTTTTTTCATCAAACCTGTACGTGTGGGGTATCTATGGATAGGTCTTCAAAAATGATATTGAGGTTTCTAATATCATTTTTTTCTGAACTGAATAGTTTACGCGAGAGACACTTCCAAAGTGGTAAAATGTGTGTCCCCCCCCTCTAACTTCTAAAATAAGAGAATGATAAAATTAAAAAAATATATATAATGTACATTACCATGTAAACTTCCACCAAAAATTGGTTTGAACGAGATCTAGTAAGTAGTTTTTTTTTAATACGTCATAAATCGAAAACCGCAATTTACCTTTCACAAAGTTACAACGAACTACAAGAACTTTTATATTATGTTACTTGCTGCTACGGAACTCTTCATGGGCGAGTCCGACTCGCACTTGGCCGGTTTTTTACTATGTAAGTGTAGGTACAATCCAATTAGCGTTTCGTTCTTGTTAGGTAATTAATATAATTATTTTGATGTTGATTGAAGATTTTTGTAATAGACATGGAGAGGGACGATTCATTAGCCAATTACCTGTCAAGGTAAACGTAACTATTCAATTTCCGTGTTAACTTGGACCTTGTCAATACAAATTTTCTTCACTTGCAAACACCTGCTGATGCTTCTCAAGGCTTCAAACATCAGTTTTATTGGAAAACAATAAACACCCGTGTATTTTTTATTTCATAAAACCACTGAATAGAACTAAGCGTAAAAGGACCACTTCTAAGTCAACCGAAAAACGAAGACCACAATCATTTTTGCGACTACAGGCGTATTAACAATACCGTCCACGAATTATAAGTCTGGCGTTCTCTGGGCAGTCAGCACCGCTATTAGTGCTACCACCATGACCTCTCCACCTATTGTCTTGCCGCCACGAGCGAAGAATAAGAAGAGTACCTAAACAAGTAGACGGATCATTTGCTGCGTAGCCAACATCAGGAACTAACGCCGCCATCTTGATTTTTCAAAATAAGAACCCAAATGTTTACTAGAGTGCGTGTGGCCGAAATCGAAAATAATCGTTTGCCGCTATCTTGACGTTTGTGTCAGGTGTCAAGAGAGTGTATTTTGTTCCGTGTTTTCCAAAGTAAATAATCGCCATCATTAAGTATGCCGAAAGTGATTAAAAGTGCTGGCAGGGATAGACTTGAAGTTCAAACGTCGCGCGCAGACTTATCTTGCGCGCACTCTACTAACGCCTCACTGTCAATGTCATTCAAAAGCTAAGTACTCATTGTAACACTTTAGGTTAGGTATGCTACAGACCTTTTGCATCCTACATGTCACATGTCATCCCTACGGAAGCGATCTTCCCTTTTGAGAGTGTCGATAACTTTTTATGTGCTGTCGGAATGCGATACGCCAAATGTATCGTGTGATATCAGCACACAAATGTCATGTTTTGACACTTTCTTATCTAAGGGTCTTGGGCGGCGGACTTAAGAATATTATTTCGTAGTGTATGCTTTCTTAAGGGTAGAATATTTTAAGTTTGCTTAACTCTCATAGTCAGATTTAGAAGGTAGCCTAAGTGCCCGTAGTTGTGTGGATGACATAAGTAAAAAAAGTGATGTTGACTTAAGTAATTTAAGAGGTATGCTTAGTTTATAATGTGCCGTCTGTACCAAAGGACCAAAACTACTATAAACTATAACAATAAATCTATACAGAAAGTAGATAGGATTATAAAAAGGTACTCTATTATCAGCCGGTACCCAAAAATGCAAAATTTTTACGCGACCTTAAACTTGTTCTCTGTTGGTCCTTCTAAATTTCTGTACCCCCTAGGGTGAATAACGCGAAATCGCTCTACTGTCGTGAATCCATGTAATGGGATTGTAAAAAAGTTTAGTTTAGGGCCGAAAGGCACGCTGCCTTTTATAATTTTAATGCCCGGGACACTTGCGCCTTTCGACTTTGCTCTACGAATCAAAGGCTTTAGTTAGGAAACGTTTGTTGGGTTAATGGGTTTTTGTAATGTTGTAATTATAATTTTGGACTAGTATATATTTGAATTTTAATCCAGCATGATAGTCCAATTCCGGAATAATGTTTCTTTTTTGTGTGACCATTTACGGCTGGGTCTTTATGTACACACCTTTTCGTCTGAATGTCTTGTGATCTTTCATTTAACATTGTTTAAAATAATATTTAGCAAGCACTGGAAACATATCATCTAATTAAGTTAATTACGTGTTGTGTTTGTGACATACCTTGTGTTGTTTTTTCATGTGTTTTTCTTTGAACTCATCACATTTTATGGAAACCTCCTTTATTACTTTATGAATGTCATGTTTTTCAGAGAAGCTTGAGGTCGCTTCTCAGAAATTTAAATCACGTTCGTAATATGCTGAAATTGTTTAAATATCTTCCTCGATATTACCCTTATTTACATAAGGGAAGCGTTCGTTATCTTGTACTTTAAGAATATTAAAAGAGCTTTTAAAGACCTTACCCCCTTATTCATAATGCTATTTTATCTCTATTTTAGCTAAAATAGGTTTATAGAACGTTTGTCTTTATCTGTCACGTTGTCATTTCTGTGTGTAAGAAAGAGACAAACCCCATTTTAACTAAAATAGGTTTGATAAGTTTTATGAATAAGGGGGTTAGTTTTTATCACGTATTTAGCCAATCATTACCGTGTATTATTCACATTTCTAATAAGTTGCTATAGTGATTAATGATTTAAGACAGTATTGACAACCCTATTAGCTATTTTAAAAGCTGTCCATCATTATAATTACCTCACATTTTGATTCATAGTCTTAAAGACTACCTACCGACATATTTGATCAGTTCTTATAATTTCGCCTACGGTAAAACATATTGGTTTAAAACTTCTAGTACACTTCGGTGACTCCTCAAAAGGCTGCCCCAAGGCACACATAATATACCTACTGCAGCATTAGTAGTTACTGCATGATGATTATTTTCGCCATTCGTCCTTCTTCAACATTATAATCAACCTCTTTTTGTACTGGCCCTATCAAAAACCTTTATTTTCATAATAATTTTGAAATAATTTCTTTTACGTGACATGAGATTTTTTCCTGGTGACATACTTCACTTGTCTACATACTCTCTGATACGACGTCCGGAATTTTTTGAGAACCAACACCCAAATTTAATATTGAAATCAACAAATCTTAATTGGATCGTGCATGTCTATTATTTGATTCGGGGTTTCCCCACTTCTTCGACGGAAGACTACGTATATTCCTATTGACTGGATTGAATCCTTTTGACTGATAGAAGTCCGAATTTTCTGCGAGCCGATTTATTCGGCTCCATCCACCCACCTACATACTAACTTTTACCTGCGGCTCCGCGCTGCGCTGCGGACATCCTCTTCATATCTCAGAGGTCAGCAAGTGAGGTATTGGAACAACTGGCAGAGCTTCTACGTCACCGCGAAGATTTGGACAAGATATGGGAGATTTTTAAGTTTTTTTTTATTTCCCGTAGTAGATTTAGCCTTTTTTTATTTTTAAAATCTGTTAATTTTAAATATTTAAATACCGCGTTATTTCAATCTTTGAATACATTTAGTCGTACCTATTCTCAACAAAAGTTACGTCTTCGTTTTACGGATCTGGTTGCAACCGACTCATAACTCGTTACGTAGCATTTAAAACCTAAATTTAAAATATAATGCAATAGTTTCCTATTATTTAAATGTGACAAGTTTTCATATTTAGTTTTTCCTTTTTTGTATTTTTATATTTTTTCCTATTTGTGTTTTCGATTTTTTTTATACAAAAATTAAACGTGTTTGTCAGTGAAGTGTTCTTATGTTTCATTTTGCTACAAAATGGCGCCCGAAGTAAAAGTAAGCACTTTTATTGATTCTAATTACTAAATTATCTTTTTTTTTGCTGTCGTGAGGGTGATTGCTCTTTCTGAGCAAATTTAATCTTTCATTTCTGTATTCATGTTTACAGGTACCAGAATAGAGGAATTTTTTTTCGTTCCGTCAAACAAGATTGTTTTGTTGCCATAGTTACCAGGGATTATGCTGTGATTGACAACTTCTGCTGACCCTTCTATTGCTGATTGATTGCTTTATTGTAATGTGCTGTGTTGTGATGCAATATAAAATAATAATAACTTTGTAGAACCTTAAAACATATAAAACGCTTTTATTTCTTCCCTTTAAATACATATTTTTTTCCTGGGTTTTATTCCACTCCTTAGTTAGAAGTAGTTAGCATCCTGTAGTGTGTGATTGGTGTGTGAATGTTGTAGACTTCGTGACTAAGGTAAGCTTTTTTTTGCACGGCTGATTGCTAGATTCTATTTGTCTTTTTTGATTCTAGCCCAGCTGTACGTTGTCTTTTTTGGTACAGTTGGTCCCCTAGTTTCTATTTGTTTTTGCTTTGAATTCTTAGCCCAGCTGTTCCTGTGAAGTCACGTTGTTGTAACATTCCTATATCAACCATATTACCCGATGCCTAACACTTTCCTATAACGTGGAACGTGACCCGTATATTTGCTGGTTTTTTCTTTACTATAGCAGTTTAAGGTTAGATTATTTTGGTTGCCTAACTGCTTTGGTTTGCAGCCTTGCTTATCGTTTAGTGTTAGTTTGTTAGGGTCTGATTGCTTTTTATTCTCAACAATTTTTTCTTTTTGCTGATTTTTTGCCGTTCAGTTCCCTATCAGACTAATCACTAAATTTCTAACTCTTTCTAAATACATTCATATTAGCATATTTGCCTATTTAATTTTGGTTTTGTCTCTTTTGCATCCTAACATAGCAGATGAAGGTTATTCCTATCTCTATACATTAAAAACTTTTTAAAACATTTACTTTCTAAAATCGGTCTTTGGGCATGTTTTCATTTTGCAAAATGCTTTCTAACTCTAAAACCCGTGGACCGATTTACTTAATTCAAACGTGAATATTAGTTTTAAACGTTATCCTTTCATATAACACTAAAATCACGTAAATATTTCTATAAACAAAAAACCTCGTTTTCAAGTTACGTAATTATCCCATCATTTTTTATTAATACATTTTCTCAAAATGTCTACTTTGATTATTCCTATCAGATTCTAATACGAAAGACCATCCTTATTTTGAATCTGATCTCTTTTTTTAACCGACTTCGAAGAAGGAGGTTCTGATTTTTTTTAATTTTCGATTTCCTTTATCTATTCTCAGTGACAACGATAGGGAAGCCCTTATGCGTTCCTACCCGTGCGTATGGTCAGACTCTAAGCGTCAATTTAGCTGAAAGTCGGGCTCAAACACGCGTAGAATCATTCTTCCCTAGTCGAGTTTTATGCGAAAGTTGCTGATAATCTTTCTATGGCTTTCCTCCGTAATTCACGAGCTTATAATATGCATCGTTCAGCCGTCACGCTGAATGTTGGTGATACTGTGTGGAGAAGAAATTTTTCCAGATCTTCAGGTGATAATTATTTTTCGGGAAAGCTAGCTCCTCGTTTTATTAAATGCCGTGTGACTAGGGTTATTTCTAGGACCACTTATGAACTTCATGATATTGATTCTGTCCACTCTGGAAGATATCATATCAAAGATATTCTTAAATAATTTCTTGGCAATTTCTAAACTCGTAATCTCGTTAACTTATTCCCATTCGGAATGTTATGTTTACGTTTAGTTTGACCCCTTTAAATTAAATTCCCTTTATATTTACTTAAATAAATGAGCTCATTCATAATTACTAGTTTCAAAAAACGTTAACAGCGACATCTAGTTGTTCCTGAGCGAAACAATTTGTTAGCTACCTTTTCTTATGTGTCAATGCTTTATAGTTCAGGCTACGCCCGTAGATGTCATTACATGCACATGTCATGTTGTGACGTCTGACATAATAGCTCTAGTGTTGGGAAACGGTCGATTAACACTTATCGATAGTTGTACTTTAGTGTCGGGACACTGTCGACGTATTTTTATCGATAACATTACAATAATATATTGTTTAAAATATTATTTTTATTTCCTTTCTGTTAATCGTTATAATTATCGATGACTCTTTTCTTTTTATAAGAAACATGCGTAAGTTTCTTATTATTTTTTAAAGTTCTGTCTTTGACTAAAAGCCTTTGTTTGGCTTAAGTCCTTTGGTTGTTTTATGTCGTTTCTTTCATTATTTTAAGTCTTCTCTTTCGTCGTCTTTGTTCATTATTTAACTTTTGCTCTTTAATTATATTTCTTTGAGGTTCCTCCTTTTTTACTTAGGTCTTAAGTCTTAGATAATAAGTTAGTTTAGTTTCTAGTTTTCTTGTTATTTCCTAGATTTTAGTCGACGCGTCTGGAGTTCGCACTGATAACGTTTAGATTGAAGTCCGGATTTCGTATTTATTCAGTATCTGCTGCACTTCGATGTCGTTCATTTAGGTTTAATTTAGATTACTTATCATTTGGACTTATTGTTTAGGCTAAGTTAGGTTAATTTTTATTGGGTTCTTACTCATCGATTATATTTAGAATTTTTCTCTTCTCTCACTTACCTATATTTTTTTTTTTTTTTTTTTTTTTTTCTTTTGGAAAGGAGGTACTGCAGCATTAGTAGTTACTGCATGATGATTATTTTCGCCATTCGTCCTTCTTCAACATTATAATCAACCTCTTTTTGTACTGGCCCTATCAAAAACCTTTATTTTCATAATAATTTTGAAATAATTTCTTTTACGTGACATGAGATTTTTTCCTGGTGACATACTTCACTTGTCTACATACTCTCTGATACGACGTCCGGAATTTTTTGAGAACCAACACCCAAATTTAATATTGAAATCAACAAATCTTAATTGGATCGTGCATGTCTATTATTTGATTCGGGGTTTCCCCACTTCTTCGACGGAAGACTACGTATATTCCTATTGACTGGATTGAATCCTTTTGACTGATAGAAGTCCGAATTTTCTGCGAGCCGATTTATTCGGCTCCATCCACCCACCTACATACTAACTTTTACCTGCGGCTCCGCGCTGCGCTGCGGACATCCTCTTCATATCTCAGAGGTCAGCAAGTGAGGTATTGGAACAACTGGCAGAGCTTCTACGTCACCGCGAAGATTTGGACAAGATATGGGAGATTTTTAAGTTTTTTTTTATTTCCCGTAGTAGATTTAGCCTTTTTTTATTTTTAAAATCTGTTAATTTTAAATATTTAAATACCGCGTTATTTCAATCTTTGAATACATTTAGTCGTACCTATTCTCAACAAAAGTTACGTCTTCGTTTTACGGATCTGGTTGCAACCGACTCATAACTCGTTACGTAGCATTTAAAACCTAAATTTAAAATATAATGCAATAGTTTCCTATTATTTAAATGTGACAAGTTTTCATATTTAGTTTTTCCTTTTTTGTATTTTTATATTTTTTCCTATTTGTGTTTTCGATTTTTTTTATACAAAAATTAAACGTGTTTGTCAGTGAAGTGTTCTTATGTTTCATTTTGCTACACTACGTGGGAAAACTCATTCAAAGTTAAAGTTAGTTTTTATGCAAGATAAAAAATAAGTGCTATGAGAATTTTGCTTAGGGCGCGTTAAGGCTTTTCATCTTAAGTATCCTAAGTGTCTAGGAAGTTTACGATAAAAGTAATCTCGTTGATGCTGTAAGTATGGAATTAAACTGTATGGAGCTTACGAATACTTACACAAGGGAGACTAGACACCCTCCATCCTTCTCATTCATATTTTTAACATACATACATAACATCACTCCTGTAAGCAGAGGTGTACCTGTAATAGGTATAAAACCTCTTTTTATAAACTTCATGGCATAATGAAATAATATGTCACAAAACTTCTAAAAGCGGAAAACGTCATAATCATAACTCGGAACATCACCCCTGAACTCTCCGAAGGGGCGGGTTGAGTGTTAAGTGTAAACCCACATTTTGCCAGTTATGTTTGTAAAGTCTCTTGGGCGAGTCTGTTGCCATAAACTGGGCATAAATCCCGCCTCTAGGCTGCTACTAAGTGTAACTCATAATGGAAAACTTCAATAAAACTGTCCAACTTGAGGATCTGCCTAGGACCCACAGCAATAGTGTTTGCGACAACCAGACTAACAACGATTTATTTTGATATAAGTTTGATTTATTCTTTAAGCCATGTTCTTCAAATCAGTCATATCATTGAATCACGTCATCAACGGGCTAGCAGTCTGATTCGACTAGAGCGAAATAGTTTTTGTCGTCCATCCAAAGTTTTTATTCACACACGTGACTATTGACGTAAAACAAACATTGTGTTCTTTTATTTTTGTTACCTTAGAGGTCGTTATTAAAAGTGATGATAATATCAAGCTTGAATTCTTACCTATCGGAATTAATATATTCGTTGATTTGAATTAATTTTAATATCTAAGGTAGCGTTTCTATTTGTTGAAATTGATTAGATGTTTTGTGATGCAAATTATGAAATATCTGGCCATTAACATTTGATTAAAAAAATCGAATATCAATTTGGACCATTTTGCCTATTTGACCTGTTTCAATATGTCGCCGTCATGGAACTGTCGAGTAGATTTATTTATTTAACAACAATAAAGAATGTCACGAAATTGTTAAGGTCATCAGATAACTTAAAGCTCAAAATGCCAACGCATTCCACAACTTTCCTTGATAAATCCTTTACTGTCCAGGCCGCTCGTTTGTGGAATGCGTTGCCAGTTGAAATAAAACGCGCGCAGTCGTTACACGTGTTCAAAAGACTTGTAAAGGAACACTACTTGTCGTTGTGATTTTGTCCTAACTGCTATCATCTACTGTCTTATTTTATTTTCGGTGCTTATAATTATTTAGTATGTATATATTTAAGTATCTATAATTTTGGATATGTATTTATCTGTGTATCTATTTTATTGTATTGTATACATAATATTTGCACCAACGACAGCCCCATTTTATGTCCAGGGAAATCACTGTCCATTCCAAGGTTGCCTGGAAGAGATCGCAGAAAGCGATAAGGCCGCCCATTGTATATTTTGTAGTGTTTAATGTGTTTATTTCATGTTATGTATTTTTGTGGTGTACAATAAAGTATATAAAGGGAATAGATCATCTTTATCAGAAGAGGTCATGTTGCGTGGGTTTGCGGGCGAGGAGTTGAAGGTATTATGAAAGTCTTTATGAACAATCACAGGATGTCTAATCCAATTATTTAATTAACGATAATGCATGAATGACATTCCACCATGTACGTGGGGCGCGAGCGCAATCAAATACACACAATTGGATATCATAGCACAATTCCTCCAATCAATATCGTCATTTACGATCAACCCATGTGAATGTATCCCTCACTTTTCTCTTGTTCTTATAATGGCGGGCCGCCTCCCCAGTCCATGGTGTTACGTCAAATTGACAGTTGACATATCTTCTAAAAAAACAATATTAACCAAAGAGGTTGGCATCACCGAACCAATTCTCTAGACGCGCCGACACGGCCACCCTGACTATCGCACGCCCTCGTGCGCTTAGTGATATTGCGCCTCTGAATTACCAGAGGAAATAACATTCCATTGGTCAGCTCGTCCATTCCTGACATGCACACGTATAGACTAACATTTAATGATCTCTCACTAAGAAGTAGCACAACCTCAACCACATCAATAAAACATAACGTGTGCTGGACCCGCTTGGCCCTCTCGTCAAATCACCAAATCGCCATGCGGCGTAGGCTGGCGTACTATACACCTTGACCTAGCCACCAAATTGCTACGTGGTGTGGACCGAGCGTACTAGGCCCCTTCGACCAACCACCAACTTACCATGCGGTGTGGACCGGGCGTACTAGGCCCCTTCGACCAACCACCAAATCACCATGTTGTATGGACCGGGCGTACTAGGCCCCTTCGACCAACAACCAACTCACCATGTTGTATGGACCGGGCGTACGAGGCCCCTTCGACCAACAACCAACTCACAATGCGGCGTAGACCGGGCGTACTGGGCCCTTACGACTAACCACCAACTCACTATGCGGCGTAGACCGGGCGTACTGGGCCCTTACGACTAGCCACCAACTCACTATGCGGCGTAGACCGGGCGTACTGGGCCCTTACGACTACGCTTAGCAAATTCTACTGTGTTTGCGTGTTTATGAAGTATCTCAACAACGTACTTTCATTTTAATGTACATCCGCTTTATGAATGAACGAATGCGATTCAGAGTGCGAAGCTGTAAGAGTTCCTGAACTGGCGGTCAGAGTGCCCTCACTGGACACCGAGAGAGTATCACTATCGCTATCAATAGGTGATATTTCTTCAAGTTGTTCCAAATCACGCGCCGTCTCGGCCTCCTCATCATTAATCATATTTGATGCTAATTTTACTAATCCTTCAAACCCTCTGGGTACTAGACGCATGTATTTGTTTATGCGGTTCGCACCAGTCATGGGTTTCAGTTCGGAGCAAACATTTTAAAGCAGATGAGTTCGGACCCCTTAATTTACGCGATAGTTTGGTTTGGTTGCGTTCTCAACCTTTGATAAGAACAAACCATGCACATAAGGCCGTAGTTGTGCCCTACCGCGGTTAATCTTTGAGTATCGGCTGCTGCAGCCTGTTTGATTCCGCGGGATGCGACGTTTCGATACATTCTAAATTTGCGCGAGTGAGAGTATTCATACTGATATTGGATGAAATTTTAGAAATACCCAACGACTCGGCTTGAATACCGAACACGAGTTCAGTGGGTGTGTATCCCGGTATCCTAAATCGAGTACTATTAAGAGCAAGTTGAACATCATGAAGTTCGTCGCGCCAAACTTTATTAGAATCGTTTTCTACTACGGTTTATAAGTGCACGCATTACGCGATCGACCTGTCCATTAGCCTTGTAGCAACCAGGTGCAATTCAATGGTATGTTTGAGGCAGAATTTTTTTTAAAGTCAGCACTTTATCATTTACGATTTCTTTTTCAGCAGGTAATAACCGATAGGGACGCCTCTGAACAGTTTTACATGGGTGTATAAGGTACTCACCTGTGGTCACGCGACGTATAGGCACATCATCTATGAAGAACTTTCTATATTTCTGTAATACTGCCACTATCAAAAAGAAACAAAATGACCTCACCAGTTGATGTTGACAGGGTACCTCTTATTATTTTATGTTTGCAAATCTGCACTTATCTGCGTGCTGCATGTTGTTCAGTTCCAGACTTCTTTCCTGGGCAGGTTGTACTAATGTGTCCAGGCTTCTCAAAACATTTAACAGAGTTTTCCTTCACCGTTGGTCTTGACTTTTGACTATCTGTATTGCGTCGCTTGCGGCATTTTTCTAGCTTGTGTTCTCTACTTCCACGATAGAAGCAAGTTCCTCCAAACCGTGTTTCATCTGTCAAGCTCTGCTAATGAGACACAATTGATTTTCTATTGTTTCGTCACCAATGGGCAACGCGCGCCGCTTGACTGGTTAAGTTGATGCTTTTTGTTGAAGTAATCACAAGTTTTAGTTTCTGAAGAATCAAAATCCTCACTGCGTCTCTTTAATGACACTTTGCTTAAAATCCTGAAGAGTTGTGTTCTTCAATATCTGGTTCAGAGTCATCAGGGTCAAACTTTATTAGTTTTATTGAGACATGACTTGCTGGAGTAGCTTGAATTGCAGTCTGCAGGCGTGATAAAAGAGTATCCATGTTCCCAAGGAGACTTTCATCATGATTTCCCTTGGAAATTTCATTGATCACAGGTTGTTCTAATGGAATCTCACAAATCTCCTCAATATTTTGCCCTCTGAATCCCACTTCTGATAAAGGGAATAGATCATCTTTATCAGAAGAGGCTATGTTGCGTGGGTTTGCGGGCGAGGAGTTGAAGGTATTATGAAAGTCTTTATGAACAATCACAGGATGTCTAATCCAATTATTTAATTAACGATAATGCATGAATGACATTCCACCATGTACGTGGGGCGCGAGCGCAATCAAATACACACAATTGGATATCATAGCACAATTCCTCCAATCAATATCGTCATTTACGATCAACCCATGTGAATGTATCCCTCACTTTTCTCTTGTTCTTATAATGGCGGGCCGCCTCCCCAGTCCATGGTGTTACGTCAAATTGACAGTTGACATATCTTCTAAAAAAACAATATTAACCAAAGAGGTTGGCATCACCGAACCAATTCTCTAGACGCGCCGACATATATATAAATAAATAATAAATAAATAAATATCTCTAACATGACACCTGTCATATTCCATTCAAATTTTGCCTTACATTTGGTACCTATGGTAATGTATGTGTCCCATCATACCATGTAATAAATAAGCAGCACGTTTATTCGATAATGTAGATTTATACGTTTTCATTCTAAAGTACACTAAAAAGGTGTAAACTATCTAGTGCAAAATATAGTAAGTGCTTTCAAGTTCTCTCGTTCGAAACTTAATTGTTGGCAGCATATTTAGTGCTGAAAGCTTTCGTTTTAATCCTAAAAGCCTGTTGAAAGCCCGAGCTAGTGTCAAGTTGAGGCCGCTTGATCCATTTACCGAGTTTTCTGCGCATATACTAAGGCATACAATGTGGGTCGCATATTTGTGGCCTGTGTTCTATCTAGGCTCTTCAGATCTGCTATGGCAAGCATTTCTTTATGAATTTATTTTATTATTCCTTTACCTAAATTTATTTCCGACCAAGCTTCTGGTTGTGGGACCTGAAAAGATCCTCTGTCTGTACACATACATAATATCCACTACTTTGCTTTTATGTAATATTTTGTGTATAGTCAATAATTATTATTTCATCATCATTTCAGTCGAAATGACAGGCTTTCCCCAAGCACTGCCATTTTGTTCTGTGCTTCCCGCATCCATAATTATTATTTACGAATCTAATATTATTCCTTTTAACATGTCCCTAGCAACAAACAGTGTATTGTTATTTATTTTCCTGATAAACTTGTGGCTTCCGTATTTATTGACGTGAAATCGAATATTTTTCCTACTACGAACCGAATATTTTGCCTGCTACGAACCAAATAACAGTGTATATTATACTTGCTTGCTGAATTCCCAACTTTGATAAAACTAAAGATGTGAAATGAAGGACCTTAGAGCAGATTTCAAGGACGTAAACATCATTTATTTCCGTTATGTCAGACGACAACTTTAAATGAATATAAATCGTCAAACTGGACCAGCACTCTGTACACTTTACGAAAGATTCATTCTTTAAAAATCTGGTAACGGCCCCTATAATTTAGGATTTTAACAATGTAAACACAGATGAGATAGTAGCAATACTCTCTTAACAAGTGACGCACGATGTCAATGTGATTCATGACTTGACGCCCACGAGTGTCAAAAGTGACGGTAGACCACTTAGAGAGAGGGACAGAAATATGTTCACGATTGAAGCATGAATGAAAAGTAAAATCAGCGTGGTTATCACCTAATGATACACCTAGGTGTAGAACGCGTTTGTGCCTAAAAATAAAATGTTTTTAATATTTATTCCTGGCATATATATCTCTTTATCTAAGGTGTCATTAGTAATGGTCTATTCATTACTCCTACCAAATCAATAACAAAACAAAAACATATATTAGGTGTTGTTATTCTGCTACAAAGATTCACCGATGATTCCCTAAAGCGTTCTCAAATATAAATACGTCTGTTTTTTATCAAACGCTTGTTACGTTTCCACGGAATGATTCACGTACCCGAAGACCACTTTTGGAACCGTACAAAAAGAATTAATGAACCGAATAATCCTTATAATAGCCCCTCACCTGTGGGGCTCTCAAAAACTTTGCCAGTAAAAAGACAAGCATTCGCAATATATCATGCAAGTTTGAAAAAAGCCCGTAACAATAACTGGCATTGGAAAATAATTCGTTTCGAGGCTCGCAAATTAGTTTGGAACAAAACTCCAACGTTGAACTGAAAAATTTTAAGCGAGATATTAATTTTTGTAGGACTTAGGTATAAGCCTGCGATGTTGGAATCGTATTAAATGTTTTGTCTGTAAACGCTTCACTGGCATAATTGAATATTAAATAGTCGCTATGTCTATCTATCTGTTAGACACATTCTTGAAAGCTGAAAGCGTACCACAGATATTAACTGTCACTTATAACTTAGTTCGGAGAAGGCTTTTGTGTATTGATTCCACTTTGTGGGTGAATATTATGACAGGGTTTGAGTAGGAGCTGAAATAGAAAGCTAAATGGCATGTCTAGCGAAACCTCATAAGAGTGGCCAAAGATATAAGAGAGAATGAATTGAATATTATGAAAATTGGATGAAAATTATCAAAATTGATAACTGTAAAGGCACTGACGTGGACAAAGGCGCAGACAATTTCTAGCCTTTTCACATTCACCTTTAAATATGTAGGTCCGCAACATTTATATTATTATCTGTCACACAACATTTTAAATGTCAGATTCATTTAAGGCGAATGGGTAGTTGTAGCCCGCGAAATTCAATTTTTCTTACGTTTTTTGCAATTTTCAGGTCAGTGTCAGGTTGTATCTTGATGAAAATTTGATTCGCGACTATAACAGGTACGTATTCACAGAATTATAATCATCAGAATCATTAATACATCTGTTTAAGTTAGATTTCTACCACCAACACTTTTCCATACGAGATTTGTTCTTAACGGTAGAAATCTAACTTAGAAAGATGTATTAATGATTCTAATTATTATAATTCTGTAAATACGTACCTGTTATTGTCGCGAATCATATTTTGATCAAGATACAACCTGACACTGACCTGAAAATTGCAAAAAACGTAAGAAAAATTGAATTTCGCGGGCTACAACTACCCATTCACCTTAAAAGCTTTTCGACGTAACTTGGGAGAAAAGGTATGTTCTGTGATAACTGTTGACAGGCGACTTTGAAATTTTGGCTGCGTTATGTAATTTTATTTGAGTCGTTTGTTGTACTAAATGTGAGATGAAAGTGAGTGAGCTTAAAATACTTCTCATGTTTTAAGTTACTCTGTAGTGGTTGTGTCAACTAAGTTTAAATGACTTTACAATGTTTATATTCAATTAATAATTAATTAATATTCACAGTCAGTATATCAACTCAACTCCTGAAATTAACCGTCTAGAGTCTAGATTTCTAGTTAACCTAGATGTAGGGATCGTAAGATTTAGGATATACTGAATATGAATATTAATTAATTTCTAGACTATTCTGGGTAAATATTTGCTCAATATAAATACCATAGGGCTGAGATTGTGTTCCTATATTACATTGAGTTCGATTTTTACGTTGTGATTCAAAGTTACATACAGTTTTTGTATAAAAATAAACGTATTGCGGCGCTGAAGATAATATTTTTCATATCTTGTTTGGATGGAGAATGGTGGAAGTTTTCAAACCAATAATAAAGTTATATGCTCGAATAATAGAAAAGTTCATACGGCTTAAGTATATGGAAATTGAATTTGCACAATTCCATTTAATTTTAGGAAAATATTTTTTTCACGTTACTGAAATTCAACACAGAAACGTTGATAGTAAAATAACAATCCATAGGCTGTACACGTACAATGCCAAAGCTTTTATATGACTGTAAAAGGGAATATCACAAACAATTCAAGAAACCAAGACCAAAGAGAAAACTGGGCTATCAAAATCAAACTAACCTAAAATAGAACATTCCCAACACGCTTGAAACAATTACGAATCAAAATTATTTTCATATGTAGCTCAGTTAAATGTCAGGAGTATAAATACCGGTTTGGTGGCTCGCTCGCTTCTGTTGATGCTAAAACGAACAAAGGTCGTCATATCTCGAGAGCGAAACTGAATACTGTAGATGCTTTGGGCGAAGCCATCCTTTTGTATACACTGAATTTTTGGAATAGTTTAGAATTTGATGTCAACTCTGAAAGCGTTTAGAATTTTGTGTTACATAACAATTTATTTACCTTAGCAGAGTCAAAATACACCAGACCTAATGATTATACGCAAAACGAAATGATATGGAACCTACGACACAATATACTCAACGGAGCTAATGAAATGAGTTAAATAGAAACCATTACTATTATTCTACGTGGTATCAATCAGATTGGTAATTAAATCACAGCACAATTCCATTCCACATAGAATTGACAGAGCTTATTTATGTACGAGTATATTAATAAAGGCCACTAATTCCAACTGACATGTGAACAATTTAGCTGTCCCCAGCGAGGCGTGGAAATGGCAACAGATTCATTAATTTCCATTCTAACATAATCAACATTAGATGATTTTGTGAGGAATTTCGACGCATATTGTCCGAAATCCAATTTCGAAGGATCATTAACATCAGCTGGCGAAATGTTAACTGGCCATCGTCCTTTCATGAACTGTCATCACTGTTATCAAAGTTGGCAAGGTATAATGTATGAAATATATTCTTTGATAATAAACCTTTTCGCACGATTTTTAAGATATCATCATCATTGTCTACAGCACATCTTGCCCACCTGCTGAACTGATATTAAGTCTCCTTTCTTTCCAGCTTCCCTTTTCTACCCCGTCCCTTATTAGACCAAGTAAATCGAAGGAAGGACCTGCGATTTTCTTTATGTCGCCAGCCCATCTTTTCTTCAGTCATACTATCCCCATATTTCAGTAGCCCTATAATATCCTTATAAATTAGGGTTGCTCTGGTGAATTTGAACTCGTTACGTCAGCAATCTCGAGTTTCTCGTGAGGAGTAGCAAGGCCGTTCGTCCGCCGCCCTTGTGGAAACCGGTTCTGCGTCATGCTCATGATATTATTGCCTGGTTCTGCTAAGTGTGTCGGTTTGTGGACTATTTTCGGATGTATCGAGTATTGTGCAAATAGGATGCTGTGTTTGAGGTGGAATGTTGATAATATTAGCTTTGTTATCATAACATTCCGGACTAATTTCCCGTTCAATCTTGCAGAGATTGATTGATGGTGTAACGGGTTGTGGCGTAATTTCATAAATGGTAATGCCTTTGCCCAGCAGTGGGACACAATATAGGATAAAGAAAAAAAATGCCGGTCTAACATAGCTAGCTATAAATGGACGGTTGTTTTCAGCGATTTGGAAATTCCGACTTGTTGTATAAATGTAAATCAGATTTCATTGATAAAGAGCTTCTACATGGAATTTATTAAAGTTTTAATGTAATATTTCGTCTTGGAAAGGAGTCATCCTTGTATCCGTGTGGCTTTTACTGTTCATTCAGCTTTGCCATTTAAGACATAATCATCGGAGACCGGAGTTTATGGCCCTACGTTTAAATATATTACAAAAAATAAGACTTATATTCCTGCTCTATAAACTACTAAATGTTTTGATGACATATCAAAATATACAGAAGTAACTAATTCTGTTGCGAGTGTTACTTTTTCATTCACGTTTTTCCTGCTGGCATTAGTTTCCTTGTCAAGAAATGATTTATGCTGTTTACGAAGTCCAGCTTTAACCTAAATATGATCTACAAATTAGAGATGAATGTAAGAGGATTAGGTGGTACTAATGGAAGAGATCAACGACTTTGGACTGTCTATGATTATATACGTAGTCGGAAATTGATTATTGAATATATTGAAGGTATCTGCAAAATATAAACGTGTTCGTCCTTAAAATATGTTGTTTAAAGAATCGAGTGCATGTGTGTACAGAGATAATTTTGCCGGATAAGACTTCGTAAGTGTTCTCTGAGGCAACATGACTTGGGTGCGCGTAAATAATACGGTCGCAAGCATTTATTACTACACTGTGTACTTATTGCGTGTATGAGACCATTTTATTTAATAGCCCGCGGTGCAATGCGAAAAGGTAGTCAGATCCAAGATTTACATCGATTTCAAAAGATAACAAGCAAGAGCAAAATTTAAAAATAAATTACACGACAAATAAGGAACAACACAATAAGCAAATTCTGCCAAATCAGACAAAAAAAGGAAATTAAAAACACGGTTGACGACATGAACAGTTACAAAAGGTCTACCGTTGTCAAAACAGGTTGTGGGTAGAAACATGCACATAACAAAAAAGACAACTAATGTACAATGTAATTATCAAGCAATTAGTACGCTTTTTGGCAACGTCCACCCTGAATTATTCACAAAGTTGCGGTGTTTTGTATGTAGGAAAAGTAAGGGAGCGCGGTGGTGTAAAATTTAACATGTCATGCTCATGATCCTAATGCGATGGGAAGGCGTAAAATTAGTGTTATTAACTGGATAGTTGATGCTAAGTTTGGCGTAAACACTGAAGTGACAGCTTGTCAGATCTTGGCGTATTATAATCTAGTAATATAAAACGAAATCGTTGTTAAATTTCTGGAAGTTTAATTGATAGAACATTTTCCTTGTGAAAGTCTTGAATGATTAAGTTAAGATTAGCATAATGCCGGCTATAGACGATAATTATGGTTGCCAGAATATAGGGTAGGATAAATCAATGCAACCTTATACGGTATGCACTTTGAAACCAATGAATCAGTACCGAGTTTAAAGATTGATGAATCACGTTCTAGCAATATTCCTCATGTCAAAGGTGGGGACCCTAGTCCCTCTATTCGTAACGTTTACCCTCTTCAGCCTATTGTAGATTTTTCAACACCGACCTTTATCTCGTATCGACTATAGACCTCTTAGAATATTTTCGATTTATCAAGCACCATCTATTTTTGATCCCGCCTTTTGATGCTTCGAACTAATTTATTTTTATAATGGATAGACTTTTAAGCGTCTTTTTGATGCTTTGATTAGTTTTTTGTTTTAGATGGACTACTTAATCTAACGTAAACAAGAAATAGAAACAAATGTGTTTTTAGCTGTTTGGGTGACATTGGTCTACTTTGACGATTAGTGATTAATTGAACATGATCGAATTGTCAGTGGATATGATTTTCGCAAGTATTTTTTGGAAATATTAAGCAAAATAAATTGGTTGATGCTTGAACTTAAACAACGTAAATGTCCATTGTTATTTATTTTATCTTAACAACAAAAAGAAACATTCTTGCTCGTCTGGAATAAACCGTGACTTAAATATATATAAGTATTTTATTCTTTTGTCGATTTTACAATAAAAAGGCCATTCTAAACATTGAAAGTAAAGGAAACATTGTGTAGTATTTTCTTAAAACGAAGAAATCTATTGATCTTCGTAGCAATAGTCTTTATTTTAGTAAGTACAGGCACGTATATGAAAATGTTCGAGTCGACCTAAAAAGCGTACGTTTCTCGGTAATGTGTTGGTGGGAGTATCAATTATAGTAATTAATACCAGAGTACCAACATGGGTTGCCTAAATACCTGTACTGAGGCTGCCATTGAATGGACGGGTTTGTCATTAGGTTAAATAAAAAAATATTAAGCATTTTCAAAGTTACTGCTTTTGAGCTGAAATTTCGTACAGAGATTCTAGACCAGATACACTCTTCAACCCGTTTGTATTGATATACCCTTTCTGTAACACCCTGTATACGTGCTATGTACACTGACGGAATGAAAAGCATTTTCAAATACATAGCGAGCACGTTACCTTTTCAAACTGTCATTTTCATTTAGAATATAGGCTGTACATACTCGAAAAATATGCATCAGTCTGACAACCAGTCGAACCAAGGGGTATCGTATTACCCAGTAACTGGGTTGTGGAGGTCAGATAGGCAGTCGCTCCATGTAAAATAATGGTATTCAGCTGCATCCAGTTAGACTGGACCCCAACATATTAGGGAAAAGGCTAGGCATAGTGCAATCAAAGTTAAATTAAGGTGTTTAGCCATTTCATTCCCTGACTCTACTAGCCACAATTTACGAGTGCTTTCAAACTTTTATTACACAAGAAGTCCCTTCGGGTTTTCGTTCAATCAAATGTCTGGTAAAGTTTTGTATTACAAATATCGGTTATGTGCCCCAATTTGGGACCTCATTAGTTTGTGATATATTAGCAAAAGTGTTTCAATGTGATATTGCCTTTATAGAAGCTTATTATTATTATGGTTTCGTGTATGATTGATCTTCGTCATCATCATCATCATTCTCTTGCCCTTACCTCAATTTATTTGGGATCGACGAAACATGTCTTTCTCTTTCACACTTATCTTTTTGTTGTCTACTTCGGTAGTCAGGGTCTTTTCTAGCCACATATTGTCTTTAAAACAGTCTATCCATCGCTTTGTTTCAATTACACAATCAAATGTTGATACTTTAGCCTCCGTTTTTATCTGCGTCAAAGCCACACTTGGCTTAAACCTTTTAAACGCAAATCGTCCTACATGTGCATTGAAGTATTTAAATATGTACATAAATCCTTTTGCCTGTTAATCATTTTACGTAGCAATCTGCCCACATGCATGCCTAACGAAATATTATCATTGCTCGTACACGCTTTGATGTGCATTTTTAGGATTCTAAAATAAGAGAACGATGCGTATGATGCTTTTTTTATGGTTATGAGTTTTATTATAATGTTTTGTTTATTTAAAGATGAAAGGTCAAGGAGAATGTTTGTGTTTTGTTGCGATTTTGAAATACAAAACTTGTTTGACTTTTATATGAAATTAAATTGTGATGATTTTTCATTTAGATTTAGATGACCTTAGACAATAACAACTTTAAAATAAATCAAAACATACACGAGAAAGATAAAGAACTAAATTGATAAACTTGCATAGGTTAGTTAAAAATTTATAACCTAGAATACTAGCAGCACATAACGCCTCATTTGTCCAATCGATTAACAACTCATTTGTAAATATCAGTCCAGTGGCTTAACACTAGGAGGGTGCATAATGATGTTGGGAGATAATGAGATAACTAACCACCATTTAAGAGATTTTATGTCAAACAGAGAACTGAGAAACAGACTAATGAGTTGTGTTGCTTATATAAAACCTACAAGATAATTTTCTTTTCTTTAAATAAAGTTTGTTGTAATAATGTTACAAAAAAATATTGGAAACCTATAAAACTATCTTGAAAGCTTTACTGTACCTATGTACACCTACATAAATTCACGCGTTCTTCCCTCGGGGGTAGGCAGTAAGAACAAAATGCCACCTGTTAGGATCCTTAAATTCTTCTTTTTCTTCGCTTTCATTCATACATGTGGTATCACGCACACAGGTAACAAGCAGTATGACCTTTCTGAAGGACATCACCAATAAGGTCACTATTTATTTATGTCCTTCGAAGGCGTCCCCTCCTGGCGTTTGCACTTACATCTGCCTTATACCTATGTAGTTGGCAGAAAATAGAGCCCCTTAAAAAGATACTGACGCTGCACTATGCTAATCTTTACACCCCTTTGCGCATAACCCTTTGCAAAAACTTGCCTTCTTCTACATGTATATTCATGTCCCACGAATTCACACTGTCACCCTACATCGTTAGCGAAACTAAAGCGTGCTTCAAGTACCGCGACTATTTGCATAGTCTATCATCCATCTTCCCTTTCTAACGCACGAGTAATGAGCGGGACAGACGAAAATCCAGCGTTATCTGAAAGACGCACGCCTATGTAGGGTGTAGGCGGGTTTAAACCTAGATATAGTTAAAAGGCATAGACACAGTCAGCTCTTTGATGTACTGAAGTCCTGATATGGAATGGTACAGTCAGTTACTGCAATTAGCTGACCCACCGTTGCATAAATGATTGAGATTTTTTAGAATACGAATCGATAGAATTTTTCAATTCTTTTCTATTTTATTTATTTGAGCAAAGTAAATAAGATAACAAAAGGATTATAAAATTCTATCGATTCGTATTCCTAAAAATCTCAATCATTTATGCAATGGTGGGTCAGCTAATTGCAGTAACTGACTGTACTAATGATGAGGGACAATTTGAAGTATTGAGACGGAATAATGATCGACATTTTGCGTGGATGTGAGCAAAGAAGCAAAGGATTTGGGACAGGACTTACGCAACCCAGTTAGTAAGAGATTAGTAGAGTTGTTAATTTGTAGGCTTCGATCTTATAAGTCGGTTATAATAGGTATTTAGTTAGGAGAACTTTAATGACCGTTAATGATTTTCGGAGGATCGACGACCTTGTGAAGGTCACTGGAATCTGCTGGGTGCGGGCAGCGCAGGACTGGTCGTTAGGGTAATCATGCGCCTTTTGCTGAAATGATGTGAGTAATTTCATCATTAATAGGTAATTGTCTATTTTTCTCTGTCAGTAAATGTTGAATAGAACGATAACCAAGCTACTAGCTCAATAACCCTCTGGTAAAAAAACCACACCTTCCAAATGAATATGGCCCATTTTTCTACGGGTGTACAGACATTTTCCTGATTACAAATGGCGTCGCATCTTAAGCAGAAATACATTCCGCACCACAAGTCGCATTATAAATATCTGACCGCTTTGTCGTAGGATCTTTAGCATTTTCCTACATTTTTTCCTGGCAGTGTTTGCAAGTGATGGCAAAAAAAGCCTTTGCAAAGTGCCGTTGATGAAATTAATTTGTGGTTCCTTTTTGAATTGTGTTTTTGTAGGAAATTTTGTATAGTTTTCTGATAATCGCTTTAAGCATGTCTTTTAACACGATATTGATAGCGACTAAATAACACTAATAACTTGAAGCTGATAACATAAATTATTATCTTTGTTAATTATGTTTATGTTATTATTATAATAATTGAGATCACAAGAACAAAAGACACTAAAAGCACCAGACAAACGGTTTCCGTATTCTTGGTCCTTCGGGCCGGATTCTGTCTGGCGTCGGTACCTCAGCTGTAAACAGACTATATTTATGAGCCCCCACACCCCAGAGTGTACCGACACCTTATTTACAGTTCTGAATTCACCCCCTGTAATATTCGAAAGCTTACTCGGAATCGGATACATATTTTATTCTGTTTTTTTTTTAACTGTTTCTTCTAAGCTTTGAGTGTTTGGATTGCAATAAATAAATTGTTTACGATTGCGAACATTAGATTAAAGTGGGGTTGTAGGTTAAGTAGGATTATTTTAAAAACTCCAATATATTTATCATTTAAATTTCATCCCTCCCTAAAAACTGGCTGATAAGAAGAAAAAAGATTATGATACCAATTAATACCAATAATTACGTCATATCCCTATGTATTTTACTGTGTAGGTACATAAATAATAAATATTGTAACGGCCCTTCTAATCAATGAAATCCGAAAAATTTAACTACACACATTAAAGTAGACAAATGAAAAGCAAAATTTATGTTGTAGTGACGAATCACAAGTCGTTACAGACCTAGCATATTGTCATCTCGAGCTATAAATTGACGAACTACAAACCTCTAGCGCAGGTGCGCATTGAATTTTCGACTCTCGGTATTAAGCCGAGCGTTCAGAATCCAACAGAGCGTATTGCAGCGCGTCAAAAAAAAGCTGTTGGATTTTCAACTCTCAGCGCTAAGCTGTACGTTAAAAATCCAGTGCGCGAAAAACCATCGCCCGTGCGTACCTGGGTTTATAGCAATGTCATTTTGTCAGTGTTTTCTCTAGCCCATTTTAATCTTCAGATATTAATGGATAGAATCGTAGCGGACGGAATCTTTTAGAGATATCGAAATTGGCAACACTCTTGTTATTACTTTAATCCATTTGATCTAGCTGAGTGAATGGGTTATAAATCAAATACAGAAAGGCTGAAAATGGATGTGTATTTTTGCATCAACAGCAATGTACATGGTGATACCTACTACATGCATACACTGATTAATCATTAATGCTAATGTATTTGCTGCTCAACCACGAATTAAGGTTTGATTTCGTTCCAAACCGCGCTTTTATAATTGCTAACGTGACGATATCGATATTATCGTGGACTCCATATCCACGTCACAGCATCACGATAACGCAGGGAAGTAAAATGTATGGAAATTTAAGAAGACGCTTTTAAATTTCCGTCCACGTTAATGTTATAACGTGCACGTATTTCCATAAATTTTATAGAGTGAACGTGGACGTTTATTTTCGTTAGATCCCACTTTTGAATCCCATTTTTTAGGTATTAACGATGGATCCCGTTTGCTATTTCCGTTGAATCCCATGTTATAACAACATGTGTAAGAAGAAAAGTGATTTACCTTTATCATAAAACAACGTTTGGAATAAAAACGTTTTACATATTGACTTATCATTACGCAATTCCCTAAAAATGGTAATCTCATTCTTTCATCGACATGCACTAATAGAAAAAAAGAGATTATTTTTAGTGGGCTATCCGGAACCGAACTAGTTAGATTAGGTTAATTATTAAAGAAAAAAATGTTAGGTTAGGTTAGGTTAAAACTGTGACCCCTACGCACGAGCCGAGCGAGCGAAGCGAGCGGTGCCGCGGGAGCGGCCGGCGAGTGCCAGAAACGACTAGATTATATAAAAATGAGTTGTTTGTGAAATAAATAGTATACGAAACGTTGGTTGTAAACTAAAAATTTGTCAATGGAGTTTTGGTGAAATATTAGTGAACCCCTCATTTTATTATAAACAATTTTGTTGTTGAAAGTACCTGCATTCAGATTTTTTTAAGCATTCGGGATCCAACGGAAATACTTTTCGGGATTCAACGACAATAAAACGTAATTATCTTGCATTTTTTAAATTCGGGATCCAGCGGAAATACATAATAATGTTTTGCGGGATCCAACGCCAAAAATATTAAAATGGGATTCAAAAACGGGATCCAACGGAAATAAATCAACGTGGACGTCACTAGGTATAGTTAATTAACAAACAATAAACCCAATCCAGTAAAAGAAACGATCAATATTTTTATTAATAGACAAGCGATTCGGAATGATTACTACGAAATTGATACCTGCTCTCACTGTTTATTTGTTCTGAAATGTTTACATACAGTCGTTCGTAATTTCCCGGGAGATACAGCAGTATTTATTATTTAATTATTCTCACTGAATACCGTACACGTGTAATGAACTATGCTATCCAACAACAATATTTGACAACTTGTTGTCGTGTGAAAATGCTCGAGTACACTAAAAATGTACAAACGTTTCAGAGAACAATCGTAATTTATATTGTTGATATGAAAGTGAGTTTGTTTGTTACACTTTCGTGTTTCGGCTGTGCTTCAGACTTGTTTGTAATCTTATGATAGCAATCTAGACATCGCTGAAAGGTAAGCTGTCATTGTATACCTCATTTGAGGCCAATTTCCTCATAATGGATGACAATAAACTGTCAGTTAGGGGTCGTGGCTAAACAATAACAGACGCACTGGTCTGTTATTGTTTAGCAAACAAACTTGTTTATAGATCTTTGACAGTCGATGCGGGGTAGTCAGAACCCGAAATGTCAGACAGCCTATTTTACCGAAGGGGTATCGTGAATTCGTGATACCCTGTAACTGGATTGTGGAGGTGAGCTAGGCAATCACTCCATGTAAATAAAATACTCGTATTCAGTTGCATCCAGTTAGACTGGAAGTTGAGCCCAACATAGTTGCGAAAAGACGAAGCGAGGCAGATTGATTGATACGGACTGAAGTCACTAGTATCTACATCCATTTACATTTAGCCTGTTCATTAATATTTATCACTAATAGATCTAAATTCACAAGTCACAACGTCTTCCGACGATGATGATGTCATTCGATTAGCCTATCAACGGTAGTACTCTATTAACGAAGTATAATTACGCACGCGCCATGTTGATCTATTCTTTCCTTGACAGTACGCAAACGTAATTTATAAGAGTCAAGTTCTATTGTAAGACAAAGCAGGCTATTTATAAGGTATAGTCAAAGCGACGAGCGTGTTTGTTGAAATTGAATTTTGGCTCGAAAAGGAAGGATCCTTGGCAATAGCAAAATTGTCCTCAGAAAGTCTTGGCTGAGTGCACTGAACTAAGTAAAATGTCCATGACAGTTTGTTGTTTCATTTTATGCTAGAGCTTCCAGTTTTTGCTGTAAATTGATGTAATGAATCACGAATATCAGGAAGGACGTTAGAAAGACGAAAGGTTATAAAAAATGCAACAGATTGCAAGGAAAGTTCCGAGACGCATCAACCATTCAAAAACACATCAAAATGTTTCTAGATAATCAAAATGTAATGAAGAATATAGCGGTCACGAGAAGCGTTCCGACCGGACGCATAAATATGAATTTAGCAAGTTGACCAACGCATCCTGTTGTGGTCCCCACGGGGTAATTCGCGCAGTGTTACTGCCGAAAAATATTGTTTTATCCCGTGACTTGGCATCACAGACCTCAATAATTAAAAAAAAAACAAGTGAGCGAAATGAAGGGGTTATACAGACCGTTATATTGTCATCAGCGATAACGGTAGGGTTCTTATATTTTCTTTTATTATAAAGGAAATGGTAAATGAAGATATGAAGGCTACCATCTGTTAAGTGGTCGTGATTAATCTTTGTTTGTGATAGACACATTCCATTCTACAATCTTATAAAATGTATGGTCATTAATCTTCCCAAACAATTGCCAGGTCTTGCGACGTCATTTTCTTTTTGTATTTTACCACCGCTGAATAGCGTTTTATTTGGCCTTTCCAATGTTCCGCATATACATTACAGTATTTCCCATCCAAAATTCCTTACCCTGGATCGTACTTTGCAGATTCAAACACGCCTACAACATATTTTTCGGGTTTCATTCCGTTCACTTCAATGTTGTTCTCCTGTTTACATTCGTTTAAACATTCATGGATTATTATCTAATATAAAATCTTCAGTTCCAATTACTTGTTCATTTTATTGTCTACTAGCTGCGCCCCGCAGTCTCACCCGCATAAGTCTCGATCCCGTGGGAATGTCGGGATAAAAAGTATCCTATGTCCTTCCCCGGGACTCAAACTATCTCTATACCAAATTTCATCTAAATCGGTTCAGTAGTTTAGGCGTGAAGAAAAGACAGACAGACACACAGAGTTACTTTCGCATTTATAATATTAGTTTGGATGAGAAAGTTTTCATCGAGTATTAAGTTTATTGACTTCACGATTTCGTAATTCTCAAAACTGCGAAAGGACAATTTGGGACTTCAATTAAAATTCTTTGTTACTCTCTCGTGCGCAATATGCTTGATTTTATGGCTCACTTAACATGATTTGTCACTTTTCATAACGTTTTATTGGCATTTTATGTCTCTCAGGAATTCTACAGACGCAAACTTCTTTTCCCCGGTTTTAAATCATCTACTGGTTCCAACTCTAAAGACACTAACATCATATCTTGCATCAACCAATGGCTTAATTCAAACTTTGATTCGACCTTCAACCTCAACTCAAGTCAAGATAATAGTCGATAATATCATATGGACTTAATAATATGCATTATATTGCTCGGCATATCTTCATCATGACAATGGTACAGCCGAAGCCGCAATGGTCGGGCAACAATAGCCAATGTTACAGATATTAAGATAGATAAGGTGACGATATTCATATGACTTGTAGAACAAGATAGTTACTTTGTTGAACTACGTAAAAGATATGGTCTTTGTAAAGTTATTGAATATTTCAAAGACTATTGAGAGGTGGGATTGAGTACTCATGTAATTGAAGGTGATTGACTTGATTTGTGCAATGAAATAGTTAGAATTATATACCAAGCATTCAAAGAAGATATTCCTTTTACTTATCGAGTTAAAAATAATGAGTAACATGATATCAGTTCTAGAGACCGACCAAATTAAGCACACACATAAAATCACTCAAAACTTCAGAATTTACTTCAATATAAACATCTATTGCAACATGTAATCCTCACATACTAGTGCTCATTCACACTAATCCGTCAAAGACGATTCGTGTTTTTTGACGAATCATCTTTTTTCATGAATCGTTATTTTGATTTGTATGGGCGGCTATTCATTTTAATTGCCCGTGTTCACACTATTACGGAATCGTGAAAAATGACGGATACGTCTTAAATGACGTTTCGTCTTCTTTCAAAAACCTTCAGTTTTAAATCACGAATCGTTATGACGGATCGGTCGGGACGACTATGCCTTGCACTGCACCCACACACTACTATCGTTCTTTGACTTGTAAAGACATGTCGCGCTGCAATATGTCAAAGAAGGAAAAACAAAAATTATTTGACAAAGACATAGATTGAGAAATTTTGATTACTTTAGTAAAAGACCGACCAGTTTTATGGAACAAATTTCGTCCAAGACTGAAGTCAATCACGAATTCAGTGTAAACATCTAATTCGGATATTTTGATGAATCGTGGAAAAACTCGATTCCGTATGCAATGTGAACGTTCATCCGTCATTACGTATAATCTTTTTTGACGAATCGTCGTTGACGGACCCAGTGTGAATGAGCCCTAACACAATTAGTAGATTTGCGTCTAATCGTATAAAATCGACTAAACGAATTTCCAACGGGGAATGTTGAGACCCCCTAATCGCGTTCAGGATCGTTCGTTTCAAGTTAATTCAATGAAATTTGCTAGTTACCGGCGGCGGCGTCGGCAATTTCCTGCAAGACTAGTAAATAACTAAAGGGTTAGAAATGTACGAGTATGCGTATTTTACCACTTAAGGAAATGTTAGGTTAAGGAAAGGAGAATTTATGTTGCTAACTCTTAAAACTTAGTTTAAGACTGGCATGTTTATTGTGTTAATACGTTAAGGCTCTTAAGGGATTTGAATAGTTAACGATAATAGTATGTAAGTAATCAATAGTTAGAAGGTAGATCAATAGGAAGGTATCAGCATCTAGAAATTGAATTATTTGCAAGAAAGTATTTTCCAAGAAGCCACACTGTGATTATTTATTATATCTGTATTGCCAATACGATTGCTAGACGCTGTAAGCACAGTTCATACAAAGAAATCACATTGATGAATTTCAACCTATGAAGTCTTACAAAAAAACCATACCAGTGGTTTTAAATTCAACCCTAGGTCTACCCTATTATCGGGATAATTGCCACGCATGAGCAGGTATAGTAATTGAATACCGTACTCTGTAATCACAAGCCTCTGTTAACGATCATCTTTATAGTTATATCGCAGACGACCTTAGGCAAAAGTCACGTTAGCATAGTATGTTGCTAGTGTAATACATTTGTGGTTAAACACTTGACTAATCTTACTGTGACGCCAGATGCAGGTAGTTTCGAAAACCATGATGTGGACATATTTGTCACAACTTGATACAGCACTGGGAACGGCGCCAGTACAAAACCAGGTTAGCGAGTAGGGGAAGACAAATTATTGGTGGATTCTGTAAAAAATTATACGGCTAGATGAAAAACTGAGATGATGGCTAATGGTGTTGTAAAGAATAAACGAAGACATGCTATGAGTCCAAATAAATTGAGATGAGGGCAATGGTCGTTGGGGCATAACGATGATGTCAATGAATATATTGATTCATTGGAATGGGTAGACTTGACAGATCGTTCGATATAAAGTTTATACATGGCACTGTATCGTCGAAAGCTGATCTAAGAATGTTTACTTCGCATTGTTGTTGAATACCAGTCTGCTAAAACAAACAAGGGAGTTTCGTATCCCAGGTATCTCCTTACTCTCCGTAGAATGTTTACTCATAAAATACTAATCTCCATGCAATTTAAACTCAAAGACAAAGGCTTTCGCCGCATATGTGTAGTGTGCTGTCTCAAAAGCGTCCTTTATCTTACTGGCACGGCATTCTAGTGACAATACCAGCGCCGCGCGTGGGTACTCTCGCGTTAAAACTTTAGATTAGCTCAGCTTTAAATTTCATTTTGCATACAAAATTACATTCTCTTCTATAAAACTCATTACCTTTTTATAGTTATTTGAATAAATAAATTTCTTGTTTACTGAACTAATAAAATTTGGGTTTTAGTACGGTTTTACTATGTAAACTGAATTACGAATCTAATGATTTGCATATTTAATTTACATTTTAGTACTTATTAGGTACTCGTTAAATTCAATAAAGAAATATTGTTAAGTGTTTATTGAAATACTACGTACTTTTATTAATTAATTAACCTTGTATATTCAGAAACTATTGCTTATACAAATCTGCACGCTTAATAATGCAAGCTTCATCGCAATTAGCATTATAAACTGCAAACCACGTACACACAGTTAGTTCTGCATAAACATATTAGCAAAAACGTACAATTTTGCGGACGTTAACTTGCCCAATACAACCAAAGCTTGAACGCAAACGTTTATAGTATTGACATTTCATCCCACGCCGTGCACAACCGTGCCATTGGTAGAGGTAGGGTTATCAGACGACAGTTTTCCGACATGTCAGGAATTTCCGCCGACAGGAATTTGGGCTGAATTTCAGAGCCAGGAAATTAAATTTGAGCTACGACGATTGAAATATTAGCCGCGTTGTATTGTGTTTGTATAACTAAAATATCATCATGATAATCTACAACCCTTCTTGCCTTTGTTAATATTCAAATAGTAAATATTAAAGTTATACATCATTCTTCCTCACATAACCTCAATAATGAGGGATTTTCATCCCGTATTTGTTTGTACATCGTGACCCTAGTAGCTTCGGGGTAACATGGAAGAAATCTCCCATTTATATGAATTGACTAGCTGCGCCCCGCAGTTTCACCCGCGTAAATGTCGATCCCGTGGGAATATCGGGATAAAAACTATCCTATGTCCTTTCCCGGGACTCAAACTATCTCTATACCAAATTTCATCGAAATCGGTCCAGCCGTTTTCATGTTATGTCGTGACAACGGAAAACGGGTTTCATTTTTATATATATAGATTACCGTAACAGGGGTTTGTTTTATTACCTTTGCGAATGGCTGCTGGTTTCTATTAAACATGTTCGGAATTTTTTGCCCTTGTATGGGATCTGTTTGTGTGGATTGTTTTGTTATCGTAAACAATAGGGTATTTGGGACTAGAAATATATGTTATCTGAAGATCATTTGTCTTCTCTTCAGTTGTATATGAATCCTATTCAAGTTTTCTTGTTTCTAATTTTCAGATCCATACAGATTTCCATATTTTCTTCAACTTATTTGTTTCTTAAACAAATAATAATACATTAAATTGTTACTTTCGATAATTATTCGTATCTATGTTTTATCACGACTTAAGATTAACAAACTATTTTTAATTAGTTTCTTAATCTAAATTCTAACTGTATTTCTAGTCTCAGTTTATCCAAATTGATGTCTTATTTACATTCTGATGTTTCAAGTAACTTTTGAATCGTATTACAGTACAGTATAAAATTTGACTGCTGGTATATTGAAGCTTTAACTATTCACTCAAAACAATTATGGTCAGTTGATTCTAAGCCTAACGCTACACTAAATAGAGACAGTCCAATTTCCAAGTTATAAATAAGGAAAATCCATTCTAAATTGAATCAAACGTCATATTAGTCACAGCACACCCGAAGGTGACGAGCGCGAAATTAAAAATAGAGCAAAATGTCCCGAGATTACCCAATGACCTTGCTTATAATTCTGGTGCAAAAACATCAACGTATTTACTAACACCCACATCCTACGCTAGTTGAGGAAAGGATTATATTTAGATTTTATTAGTTTGCCCTAAGAACGAATGTCCTGAGAATGGTAGACTCCAATGGTCGGTTTGGATTGGCTTAATTGGATTCTGCGACCATTCACCAAGATGACTAAGACATTTACGCAATTTGCGGCAAAGAGTCATTGTTAAAGGCAATTATGGGCCTTAACTACACAATCAGAAGTTCCCAAGTTTTTAACTTCAATTTGAATTTGAAGCCAAAGGAAAAGACAATTTTCCAGAAAATTCTCGTTATAAAAACGGTACCATAGCATAATTAGTCTATAATGTTCCCACTTCTGCGATCAGACCCAGTGCGGGTTGGTTGACGACACAACATATTTTCGAATTTTTGTGTCTAGGATATGCTGGTTCCTTCACCAATTTTAGAGCAGTGATGATAAATAGCACAAATTACATAAAGTACTAAAGATCCATTATTACCAAATCGATGGTAAGTAAGCCCACTCCTAATAATGCAAAGGAAGTGAGTGAAGTGACAAGCGGTCACGTCATCAAGGAAACGGCCGTAGATTGGCCTCGTCGTAGAGGACGCCAGTCAAGCGTGCACACTGAAAAAGTGTCACCATAAAGTGCAAATTTTATGTGCGCTGTTAGAAGACTTTCAGTTTCTTTTTGAGTTTTTGTTTATTGTATATGGTTGTAATGGATTTCTAAGTATCTCGGACTTAAACGCTTTTTATCTCTGCAAAATACCGACTATGCTTCTACTACTGCGCTCCATTATGCTGGTAAGTTTTTCTAACAATGACAAAGAATGTAAGCAAAATAATAACAATATTTATAATGCTGTCTGAAAAGTCAAGGAGCATTATAATCGAACAAAAAATTTTGGAAGTAAGAAATTGACAAAATTATCAAGGAAGTGTTAAACAGTTCCGGTGTTTAAGTACACGTACAGTCACCAAATTTTCAGCTCCATTGGAGAAAATGGCGTACCAAATAGCTGTCGATATCGAGTGATTCGGGTCTTGTTCACGATTCCCATCGCCTGTTTGAAGGGCAGACTCAATTTGTGTTCACTTCGGACAATGGTACCACAAACTAATTTAATGGTTAGGAATATTCCACGAATGTTTCAGACAAGAGAGAAGGAATTCATTGAAGGGGCAAAGGTCTTGAATAATTCCCGAATCAATTTGCGTACAATGTGGTTTCATCTGTTTTCAACTCTCCCTTCTGGAAGTTTTTAAAAGGAATACCGGGGACTTTTGATGCCTGTTCTATTTCTAGCGTATTTAATTGATAAGCTTAGATACTATTTGCTTATATATTCTTAACTACCTAAATGTTCTGATATTAATAACAATTCGCTCGTGCATATCAATTAAACACAAGAACAACTGTACCCTAAACACAAAACCACTGACGGTACAAACGAACGATAGTTTGTCTGTCACCGCAAAACAGACGCTGCACCAAATAAACTTGGAAATACGAAATGGAGTAATTGGTTCTGCAGCTCGCTCGTATTTTTACACGAGCGACGATTGTTAGAGCTAAAGACCAGTGAAAAAGTGGTTCTGTTTCAATTTGTTAGGTATACCGTTTGTCGAGCAAACGAGATGAATATAAACGTAGATGGTATTAAAAATTATTTTGACGAAAAACCTTTGATATATGAACAGCAAAAATATAAGATATTCTGAATCTTGTCGTTCCAAGCTATAAAACGTCTGCGAAATGAAAAACAAGAACGGTGAAAATTGTGTGTTGATTATTATATTAAAATAAATCTACCAGAAGTATCGTACGGAATATACATGCATGATCAAAATTCTGTGAAATATACGTAAGATTTGAGCATTGCATTGGGACCGTTTATACGTATCATGTGATGTGCAAATAGTAAAATCGTTTTGAATATTCGTAGAAATTTATTCAAGCGAAAATGTGTGGACATACATAATTATATACGAACTGAATAAGTTCATATTAAGTTTTGGGTTATTGTCATCGAAAGAACTTATCAAACATTTTGAGGAGGTATAAGATGAGAATGGCAAACCTTATAATGTGTTTTAAAGGACTTGAATGATTAATTGAGGAATGATTTTGATGTACGAAACAATTTATAAGGGATCTTAGTTTACGAATGATTTATTGACAAGTCTTTAGACCCTCAAATAATTTACAAAACATTTCGAACATAATCTAGGCTTTCCCTAAGAGACATTGAGCTAATTTGTCATTGTTTTCAACGAGCTCTGACACAGATTTGAATTTCAAATTGGGGTCCTCCCTTTGATTTAATAGCTCTTAAGGAACGAGTAATATTAGTCCTATCTACGATTGTGGTCTTGTCTTTAGTAAGTTTATCACAATTTCCGGCAGTATGATTGAAGTCTGTAAATAGCCAATTTACTTTTTCTGCTTCGTCTTTAGTTTTAGCTTTAATAAAAGTTTGTTCTTGTTTAACTTGTCCAACTCTAGGACATTTCCAACAAATCTACATATTTATTTGACTTCCGTTTTATTTAAAACCCACCACTTTACCGAGGTTGCAGAGCCCAGAACGCGGCAAGTACCAAAAGTATCTGATGACAATACGCCCTGATCGGACGTGCGGCCGTTAACGCTCTGTTTGGCATCCATGTCGCGCCGAACGTGGATATCGAAGCTATACGACTGTTCAGCAGATTTGTGTGGCAAAAACTATAACACGTTTTGAGAATTGCTGATGTCAAGTTTATGGTGTGACTGAAATCATTTAGACTGTACTTGCTAACAAAGATAAAGCGTAGAACTCTGATAGGTAGTCGCATAGAAATCTGAACAAGATGGTGTAAAAAAAGATGCAAAAAGCAGAAAGTCAGCCAGGTTTGCTTGTAACATACACTAGATCAGTCAAAACTAAAGCATCACATACAAAATAAATCATATAAAAGACGAATTCTCAAAAAATTTAAGCGCTGTTGAAACGACGTTTTAGAAATATTCGAACTACAGTCATGCGGTTGGAACTATTATTAGATTCTTTAAACTTTACAAAGATATAAAACAACTGTTCCTTTTAATTTATAGTTTATTCTTTCTTTTACAGGCATAAAAATCAGCAAAAAAAGAAAATATATTTTCTCCAAACCCAGATAATTAGGAAACTGAACAAACTTTACAGAGTGGTTCGCAAAAATTTTGAAGTTTTTCATAACAGTTACATCTTTTTAATTAAAAATCCCTACTGGGATGAAAACGATTTCCTTATTAAGTTTTTCTACCACGTAGTGTAACTTAATAAAGTAACTGGAATCGTGTTTTTACAAGCCTTTTTTGTGTATAGTCTGACCTAGTAATGAGAAAAACAAGTATGTCGGCTACATCATCTGTGTTGTGCATTGCGAAGGAGACTGGTTTAACGTGGCCGACGACGGTCATGTATTGTTGCCATTTCTGGCTCAAAGCGGTTATGTTCCCAGAATCTGATTACATGTTTATTTAAACAGCACGGTTGCAATCTTGCTATGAATTCACTAACAACTGTGTTAACAATTTGTAAAGCAATCTTTTTGCAAGCTTTATATTAGCTTGCTACGTGCCTATGTGTTTTTTATTTTCCCAAAGTATTTGCTTGACGTCTATCCTTTTTGTATATGTCAAACTTGATCCTACTTCATCATCATCACTTAGTCTACCACAAAATTATGTTTATTTATCTTTTTTGTTAAACCCATGTTAATTGATACCAACAATAGACGTTTATTCTTAACATACTACGCATATTGTATGTAACAAATGAAAGGTTACATTCAAATGGACAAGCAAGCTTTGTGAACTCGTACGGATGCATTCATTCGAAACGACACTATGTCACTGCGCAAAAACGTGTGTATTTTATTGACAGCCAGTGACATTACGTTGGGAGAACTAATGGAATTGAATTTGAGGGTTTATTCACGTTGATTTTCGGATTCGAATTGAATTTAAATTTATGGTCGGATATGTGGGTTTAACTCTCAACTAGTTTTTTTACTTTCTACTACTAGCAATAAGTCTATTACTTGACATTTCATACTCATTTAGGTATTAAGTTTCATGATTAATTATTAAGTCTAGACATTCTGTTGCAGAAATGCATATTTATCTGACTCATGTTACAGTCCCGGCTGTCAGTTTTATCAGTCCGCCTTCCGAATTGCTTTGACACAATAAACAGTCTTATATTCCAAGAAATGCTTCTAAGAGTCCCATATTGGGTTACATGTTATTATCACCCTGTTAAGTATCCCGTATTGGTCATGGATGGCCACGTGGATCATCATAATCAAGTACTTCCTTGGGAGGAAGTGAATTAGCATGTCTTAGATACGAAACTAGAGGATGTAGGGCCTTTGCGTCATTCGGTATTTCGTCTTCCTAATCCATCTACAAGAATATCCCATCTCATCATTTAAGTAGGAACCACCGATAAAGAATCTATGTCGAATTTAAAAGTCGCATGTCAGTGAAAAATCTCCCTGAGGGGACACCTCGCCCTTGCTAAAGGTCAGGTATTCACAACCGACGCGCCTGCACGGTAGATGTATGAATGTAGACCAAGCAAAGGCCAAGTACCACGTGGCGTGGTTTTTTCTGTAGTATCTGTCTACGCTTATGAAAAGAGACGTCAGTTTTTATCTGTATGACGTTTTAGGTCTTAAACCATTTACAGTCAACGGTCAACTGTGTTACGGTCATATGATCACTCGCATTATTCAATTAGACTCGCAAATTGTCCAAAATCGCAACTGACGGATTGCCATTGTAGTGGATAAACGGTTTAGTGGCTATTATTGTGATCACGGATGTTTTTATTCATGTTCTTGTCGTATGTGAGAGGACTATTGATTGATATTGTTTTGAAAGAAAAACAGATGTTTGAGACAAATGTTTCATTGTAGCTACAAAGGAATATGTTTTTCAGAATATATGAACGTGAATTTGTACACATCAGATACGATATTAAGCGCACAAATCATCCAAAATTACATGTGAGACATGTAGGTACTTATTAACAATGAAAAACTGTTATAATACGTAGCTATAGGACCCATCAAACAAACGAGATATCTCGGAAAACGTGCTGATAAGTTCGAATGACAAATATGCAACTATTATTACTATAGGTACATATTCAATTACAGTTTATAATCCGTAACGCAACATATTCGACAACAATGAATGAACGTCTCGTACCGACGTAGTACCAGTAGTACTGTAGTAGTACATCGATACCGCGCCCATTGGCGTTCTGCCAGCACACGTTTGACGGTTTATGCTTCCCTGGTACTTTATATTTTATTGCTGTACCACTTTCTACAACAAGGACTTGTATATTTTAATATTAGTACCTAATGTGGCTTCGTACGTGGTAAGAAGTCACAATTGCTTAGGGTCTTAGAAAAAATCTAATGAACTTTAAATCCCCTGAAGCTTTTCTGTCACAGTTAATCTTAATAATCTCTGTGTCTTACTTGCTATGAGTCTTACATGGTGGTCGGGTCAGCTTCTTCGTTTTCTCACTCCAGAACGTCTAGTTTATCACACTTATAACCTGCCATGCCTGTAGAACATTCACTTGATATTCCTTCTTCTATGTAACGTTGAATCAAGAAAACCACCTGATTCATTTTTTGCTTTTGTCTGAATCTAAGTTTAACTTGACGTTGATGAGATTCTTTGTGTTTTATAGTAAATACAATACGTGCTATATCTACAAATAAACCTATTGTTGTCCTCATCTATTCATGAGGTAAATCTATCTCTATTGTTCCTATTATACATGGCTTCAGTAAAAATACGATGGATATCTTGGAATTTTATAAGCTTGATATCAATACCTTCTGTCCTCCCAAAGTTCAATGACTCTTTTTATAATATTTTGTCCCTTGTAAAGTTGTAAGCATCTTCTTCAATATATGCACACAGCTTAAGTTTTCATTAAACTCTAAAAGGCGAGAGTTCATTGACGATGTCCATTGTCCGGCAATAATCCCTCGATTTAGCCACTTCAATAACATCATGGACTCGCATTTTAACTGCAATACCTCAACAATTGAATATAAACTTTATTCTTGAAACCACAAGGTTGAGAATGATGTATAAAGTTATATCATAAAAGCAAGGTGATAGGAAGTCTGTGTGTAATATTATGGCTCAAGTAATATACGTAATGTAATTATGTTTGCAGTACTGGCTATATGCCAACCTCTGTGTGATTATGTTGCCTTGGTAGTTGTAGACACGTGGCTGCGGTATATTTGTGGTCAGTGTCTGTTTATGGAAAAAATTATTGATCGTTAATATTTTTTTGTCAATAGGTTTCAATGTTGGAAGTTCATTATCATGATGGGTTCATAGGTTCGATTTTGGTCGTTGTTGTTTTTCGTAAATTAACAGGACCCTTAGTAAAAAGATTAGCTAGTTTGCTAGATTGGTAGCAGGGCTGACTACCAAGCATGCACCAGACGAGCTTAAGTAGGTTTGAACAATTAAGTTACAATTCAATGGTCACTCTGTTTACTTGCTAAATTATATTATTGATTTGCCTATAACCTGCCCACAAACTCTGCGACACAATAAACTTTGTAATCAATCCATTGCGTAGGCTCTTTAATTGATCTGACTACTGATATGTCGCCCACAGCCAATTTGGAATTCTCCAAGACCTCGAAAAGGAAAAAACTATGTACGATGGAATTTTCTTCCGTTCCAGTATTATACTGGTCGTTACAATTATCTTAGCACATGTGTAATAACGCTAAGTACATTATTTTGTTCTGATTCATAAGGTTCTCTTCCACAAAGAGATTAACTAGTCATGATGCAGCCGTTATTTCTACCAGTAGTTAGAACCAACAGTTGTTTTTCCGAAACAAAGGCTTTTGAGTCGTTTCTTGGAATAACTGCTCATTTTATGAACGTTGAGCTGTATTAATCAAACCCGTTGAAAGGCTTGTCACGACAATACTTCAGACTGATTTTGTAGCAGTCAATTGAATTGTAGTAAAGACTAAGTCAGATATACAAGTAATGAAAAGTTTTTTGACCAAAACAATCACAGCTTATCTGTTTTTGTTCTTTCAGCTCAGTCGCTCCTTAGCAACCACTCAAAATAATTACAAGGAAATCCTGTTTCTACGCAGCATTTGGTTCACATTTGTTTCAAGTTAGGTCCATGACAAACCAATGTGGCGGAAAAGAGCCGGCCTTCACAAAAACAAAAAGTTGTCTAAATATGGCCAAGCATTCACCGTGACACTGCTTTGAACACTTCATTCGATTGGAAACGTGGCTGAGGAGGGTTTTGTACACAATCCGGTGTTTGAATTTGAGGGTAGTTGGATTTTTTCCCAAAGAAGATAACGATATCGTCTTGTGTGTTGAGTCTTTATTCTGTCGGTTGTGTGATAAAGACGACTTTCGTATTATTGACGGCCAAATAGGCAGAAAATAATCCTGTATTTAATCAAGAAAAAAGCTTTTATTTCAATTCACAGTTACACACTAAAAACCTCTCTCAAAAAGGCCCTTTTAAATATATTTACAATTTACCGAGCGAGGAAAATCGCTGTTATTTCAAGGAGAAACGTGATTTTGCATTGACGAAATGTGAATGGAATCTGCCTATCGAACGATTATAGCAAGGTCTTCGATTTGCTAGCTTTATAATAACCATTGTTTAAAGAGAATTTCTTTAAAACAATATTTTTGGAATGGTCTACCGGCTAGGTGCTTTATCCAAAGCTGTCGTAGTATATTCGGCTTAGTTAGCTCCTGTTCCTGCCAAGAAAATAAGTCGTTGTTTTCTCATCCATGAAAATACTGTAGACATAGGTTTCTTAAATATAGTAAAGATGCAGTGCATTGAATTTCACAGCTTTGTGAACCCCAAAGGGGTGTTAGGTGTAAAAGGATTTCACGAGGGTCAATAGACTGTATAAGGATCCCTAGGACCAATATGTAATATCCAATGACCAATATGTAATATCGAATGACCAATATGTATATCAATATGTGTGATCGTTCTCAACGCGTAGCAAAGGACAAAATAACTTTGCTTGCGGCTAACGACGTTCCCAGACTTAGACTGTAATTCATATTCTGCTGTTCAGTCATATACAGCCAAGCCATAACTCCCGTCCGTTTTAATCTCGCAAGCGCCCTAGAAAAAGTCTGAACTTTAAACTTAAATCTAGGACAGACCAGCGGGAAATTTATGCGCTCTTAACTACCATTTTGGCAACGCTCCGGACTCTTGTATACGAGACTTTGTGTTCTGTATTTTATCTACCTAGTACCTGATAGTAAAATAGGTTTGTTTAAATCTCGTTTGGAAGGTTTCCTTGGTAACATAGCCAGCGAATTGTTTCGGAAGGCTAAGCGAAAGCGGTGGAAGCATTCGGATCAGCTTTTTCTCAATTTCCCGTTTAGCGGAAACTGTTGTCAAGATTTTACATTTCTTGTTTATTGATGCGACAATTTGTGACGAGCAATAATGGTATTGCTCCTTCAAATAATTTGATTATAGACAGTTCTAATTGATGCTAAAGATTAATAAAACTTCTTCTCCTGCATCTAATCAAAATTCAAGTTTTTCTTAAGGATATCTCAAGTAGGACTATCAATGATCAAGTAATGATGACCTTAATTAAAGCCGCCTACGTAGCTTGAGGCCTGACGTTGAAGTATTGACTGTACGGGGTATGTTTAACTAATGTTAATACAATACAATATTGATTCTAAGCATTTTCCGCAAATGTTATCTCTGAATGACAAAACCTTGTGCGGCGAGAAAATCATTGACATTTTTAACGACGAAAACATTCTGAAAATGTTTAAGGACTTATCTTTAGGAAAAAATATTTTGACCAGGGAAACATTAGTTTTGTATGCCATCTTTGGAAACGTGGAAGCTCTTACAGCGCCTGTTCCATAATCGGGCAATTTTACAATTGCAATGCTCTCTTACATTATTCCGTAATACAATACTTATACAGGGTGTTACAGAAAGGGTATATCAACACAAACGGGTTGAAGAGTGTATCTGGTCTAGAATCTCTGTACAAAATTTCAGCTCAAAAGCAGTAACTTTAAAAATGCTTAATATTTTTTTTATTTCGACAGTTTATTAAATTGAAATCATAACAAACGTGTCACCGCACTACGAGGGTCAATTATCCATTATCTGTAGTGTGTCTGTGTGCCTAGTACACGCACATCACGCCGCCGCGCGCCAGTGCAGCGCCGTGATGTCGAAATAAAAAAATATTAAGCATTTTCAAAGTTAATGCTTTTGAGCTGAAATTTTGTACAGAGATTCTAGATCAGATACACTCTTCAACCCGTTTGTATTGATATACCCTTTCCGTAACACCCTGTAGAATAATATAGAATAAACTAGAAGTATCTACATCGGTCACCGACAAATCTTCCAACACGCGCGTGAATACTGAATGACGTGTGGATTCTTGTTCACCTACCGTCGACATTGCTGTGTATGTATTAGATCTTGGAACTACGATTTGAAGAGAAAAAGCAATGGATGTGGTATAGAAAAATGGTTATTTTGTCACACAGGTCGTTGGACTTTGATGCCTAGAGGAAAGAGTAAAGGGCATGTATTATTTCGATATACATTGTGGTTTTTGTACAGGGTTCTTGAACTGTGATGTTTTATTTAAGATGTCTAAAGGATATTTTTCCTGTCGCAATTATTTAGACAAACAAAAGAGATGCCAAAATTGCTTAGTTAAGTACTTTATGTGGCATAGAAAGCCTCAATTTGGCTCAAAGATTCCATTATTCCTTGATAAGTGGCAAATGAAATTACAAGGTGCAAACTTACTAACCCGCTTGCTATAAATGTGGAACAATTTTGTTGTTGTAGTTGAATTGTGCTCGTAGTCGGGCACCGAAAGGATACGTGTCGAATAATAATTTGGTCCTTGTTCTTAATGGACTGAATAAAGTCTGTGTTGAGGAGATTTGTTTGTTATGAAGTTAGCTGTTAATACGTTTTCTACTAATTTGTATTATTATCTTTGTAGTCTTCATTGTATCTCAGATAGTTTGCTGTAGCTAGTTCTGTTGCGTATTACCCTTAGAACTACCACGGAATTGTCTTTGGTACTGCGTGACGGTGCACTGCTGAGTATTATGCCAACAAGCCACCTCCATACATTCATGCATCTCAACAAACTCGACGCCTTGCAACAGTAATCAGATGCAAATACCTTAAACGTGTGTACCGCAGATGCGCGTGCGATCCTCGTGAATGACAAGCTTATATCGAATGATGGAGCTCTCTCCCTTTCTTACATTATAAGCTAGAATGAGAAAAAGATACGCTTTAGTTGCACTATCTAATTTATCGGCTGCAATGTGTACAGTGACTTTAAATAGTAACGTGTCCTTTATTATTTCTGTAATTAACGAATGGACAAGATTTGTCATGGCTTTAGACTTCATTTGCTTTAATGAGAAAATAAGAAGATAATTAAAAGAAACGATGAATGGGCTGTGTGAATGATGATATGATTAGAAAGGGGGTGACTTCCGAGATGACGATTAATAGAGAAGTATAGAAGAAAAAGACACGTTGCATTGACCCCAAATAAATTTGGATAAGGGCAGGATAATGATGATAAATTAAGTTTAAACCTTTCATCATATTATATTAAATTTGTGGAGCACATAGTCAGATACCTAATATAATGAAAATTCAAGTAGAACAAGCCTTACCTAGCCCGAAGGCGATTAATAACTGCTTGTGAATAAGCGTGCAATTTTTTTTAGATAATTTACATTCTATACGGGAGTTCGTTTACTTAAGAGTGAAGCCTTAAGTAAATGCTTAGTTAGAAATGCCATTTTATTTACCTTCAGATTAAAGTATCCTTTTTAGGGATATTACTATCAGCTACAGCATAATTTACTTTCACATTAATGTTTATTTCGTACAGTTCTACGATATAGTGCTTCTGAAAATTCTTGTTGGAAGTTTCAATAAAGTGCAGTTTCTACTTTAATAACAAAGTTGGATGCGAAAAGAAGCATCGTTTTCCGAATATTTCTGTTTCATTACTTTCTGAAATTGAGTTTTATTTTGGTCCTTTGGGTCGGGGCGAAATTACTAGTGATTATTTCTCCTTTTTTCTCATTAAAGCAGAAGAAAGAGCCTACGGTCCTTTCCTTTTTATCCTTGTGATTTTTTCCGTTTTTTACTCGTTGAGGGCCGGCCTAAGGCGTGTAAACAACAATTGCGGAACTATTATCTCAACAAAAAAGTAAATAAAACTCGGTAATTATCCTAGCTGTTGTCGCTGGTATTGTGATGAATATGATGATACATCCTTATAGTTACAACTACCATTTTCCATCCTTCCCATTATTCTTTTCATTTTCGCTCCCTCTATTTATTTTTAGCCGCGTCTGTCTACACGTGAACTCTGCCCGTGATATCTTTTTTAATCTCCTCGCATTCATTTTGAATTACAGAGGGGTCGGGGAAGGTATAAGGGCTGTTTTTGAAGTACTCTCGCTGCCCGTTGTTTGTGTTTCGTTATCTAAATTGTGAGGCATTCTGCCTAGATTAGGCATCGTTCGCAAAGTTGGTCCTTCTGTACGACTTTGGTCTTTTACTCTCTCTACCTTGTTAATTACATTAGATTTTAAATTTTATTTTCAACCCCTTTTTTCGTTGAAAAGCGCTTTTGTAAGCTGTTCCTCGGAGCTCTGTCCCTTTATTTTACAGACACTGTTTTACAGAGGAAATTTGATGCTTATCTTTTGATTCAAATTATTCACAGGGAAATTTCACATTTTGTTAGTAAACCGTATCTATTATACATAACGTACACTGAATTTCAGTTCAGGATATTAACTCTGTACGTTATTGATGTTTGATCACAATACCTTGCCCGTCGACCATTGTGTCCAATTTTAGTACCACCACGCTTCAATGGAGACGTGTTTCAACAAACACCTTTCTTGAAAAACATCTGAGACCACTTGGGTCCGGAAAGTGCCATCACAACAGACCACAGCCGACATTATCAGTTTACCAGTCTGTATCTGTCTTCGGGGACCTTGGAATGTGTCGAGCGAAGCACAATGGAGTGAAATGTAACGCCCATGTTGTGCCTCGTTTGCTTTGATACATTCTCTTGAATAGGCGTCTTGTGTATTTAGGAAGCTTAGGCCTAGTTGAAACTTATGGGGCGGTGCGATTTTATGCTTGACGTAGATTTAGGCCGTGTTTGTAGTAAATAGGCTTATTTTACTCCCTTGTTTCGATATATTCTATGTACGAGGGAGCACATGCCACAAGGGAAATAGGTATATCTATAATTATCAAGAGAGAAAATAAAATGACATTCAGTTGAGCATATTTTGGGTTTTCTATTTTTCTTAAAATTCCTTATAAGTATTTATTATTTTTCCGATCTTTGTATACCATGTTGAAGTCGGATAAAAACGTTGGCCGTAATAAGATTTTAATTGCGGAGTAACACGAAGTGTCTTTTGAAAACTGCCTTTGAAGAAACATCGTGTTACCACGTAAATAAAGACATCACAAGAAATAGTAAATCCTTTGATTTGTTTACTTTACGCTAACTCTTTTAGCTGCGAAGTTTCCTGGGGAAAGTTTACATTAATGCAGCTAGTACTGGCGGAGATTGAAAACAGATGTTTTTAAGAAATTATAGATAGGAATATGTGGTTGGTGTTGAAATAGAATATAAATGTTATGTAGGTTTAAACAGTTAATTTGATGATAGATATTGCATTAGAATTAATAGAATCACCTAGTTGAGAAGCGCTTACTAAACACAATCGAGTTTGTTTTCTCAATTGCTACTAAAAAGTTATGTATAAAAATAATCGTTTCACGCCAATCACATCTAAATGGACCATTTTACACGGATTATATCAGACTTTCATAACTACCGCATAACACTTACACAATTAGTTTTTTTTATGAAACAACACCAATATTCATTGCGAATCTTATGAAATAAAAATTGAGTTTACAGTGAAGTGTGAACGCGGCATGCGAATGGCGTAGCGAGGCATTTGATAGATGAACAAAAGGCATCAATTGTGGAGTCGGAAACTGAGCGGGATTCTGACGTTGCCTGACGATGTTTTGTTCGTGATGACAAGGGAGTGTGGCTCGTGCGAGGAAATGTAGTTGGGATTGATTTGAAGCTAGAGAAACTATCTACGTACAAGGTGTAGACGGCAATAAATTAAACTGCGTATATCTTATGCCATTCCTAGTCTGCATATGAAAATTTAATTAAACATATCCAATAGTTTTGTCACTATAGCTAGTCAAAGATTGGCAAAACCCATAGTCGGCGCAACATTGCTATTTAGTTTGTTTGAAAAAAAAAAATCACCTTTTTATTTCGATGCTAGGATTTATTTAACAATGCCAAAATACTCTTATGCGTTTGGATTGCCAGTGTTTTCATTTGTTGTCTCCTATTTGTAAACCTATTAAATTGAAGAGGCAAATGTTGGTCCTTCCATCCGAAGGGACACATTGGACGCACGAAACTAAACCCTCGTTTACATTGCATTCGCGCTCTAAGTGTAGATAAGCTCTTATTAACTCCTCATTTGTCAGTCCACTTGATCATGGTAAACCCATTTCCCGTTCTCTCTGATAAGCTGCTGATAAAAATGTTCATTAATACAGAAGCAAATATTCAGTACACATTTGCGGTATGTAAAATATTTTCGCCCTATCGGAACTTTTTTAATAAAAACAATACAGAGTAACTGTTAATGGAAATAAAAGTTCATATCGGGTTCTCGCAATGAGTTTTTATATAGGCTCCGTTATTAAATTCCTGACACATCACAATACAAACATTTTAACGTGGCTGCTAACGTGGAGTAGGGGGTGACAATAATGGTTTTCGGTAACGACGATGTTCCTCTGAGAATATTTATTTATTTAATCACAAGGCAACTACAACAATAAATAACAATATGAGAATACAATACAATATGAGAGAGCAAGTTACCATTTATTGAGCTAAATTCTCTTTATACCATAAAAAAAACTTTTCCTCTACACCACAACACAACGTGTTTTGATCCAAAACACGAGCGCACCAAAACAAAAATACTCGTACCAAAAACATGTTTACGGAACCATTTCTGTCCAAACACACGGCTGAAACAAAAAACAGCATCCGCTTGCATTGCATGCGTGATAATTTTAGTTAATGAGTGGTGCATTAGTTGGAATAATAAACTGTAGTTTAAGATAGAAAGGTGGGCACACAATGGAAGTGTTGAAAATGTAGCACAAGCTGAGGAGAAAACGATTTTTGGTCCTTCGGTACCTACTACCTACTGTAAAGGTTGTCTGCAAAAGTCGACCTTATGTTGGGCAGACCCAGTGGCGTGCATTGCATATAGGCATATAAGCAGTGCCTACCTCGATATATCAACATAAGCCTGTCAATTACATTTTATTGTGTGTACAATAAAAAAAATTCACTAAATTATTATAGTTAACAAAAAACAAATCTTCATACAAACACGCGCGGCAGTAGGCAGTCGCCGGACGGCCTACTCGGCTCCCGCACTATTCGCACATTGTCATTGGTCTTTACTCGTTCAAGTTAATACGACAATATTAAAAATACGTACGTCTCACGCGTAATACCATGACGTTTGACCTTCGCAATTTATCACCCTTAAGTAGGGATGCCTACTCAAATAACCACACTTTTGACCTCACTTTTTATTCTGATTAGTGACCGCGTTTGTCTAGACTAGACCCGGCCTAGTGCCTACCTATTCTGAAAACCAATGCACGCCACTGGGCAGACCCTAGAAAAGATGGGGAGTTTGTTGCGCCACTTCTTCCCAGCTAGAGCACTGGGAAGTAGTGAAGGCCGAGGCCGTTTTGGGGGCTATCTTATTATTTAATAAGATTGAGATTTATTTTATCTTATGTAATTTTACAAAACACCACGCCTGTAATTCCTGATGGGTTAAGCAGAGGTGTACTCCCAATTTCATGTAATAAGGGATCGAGCCTATTGCCATCAACCTGGTACAAATGCAGGCTCCGGGCTGCTAAAGAAAAATTCCTGATGGGAAAAACACAATAACACTTTTCCCGACCTGGGAATCGAACGTAGGACCTCATGCCCAGCAGTAGCGCTTGCGACCACTAGACTAACGAGGCAGTAATTAATGTAATAATTATGTCGTTCAAAAAGTGCTAACTTTCAGCCTGATTTTAATAAATGGCCTTTGAGTTTGATTTACATTTTTGGAACATTTGTTCTTCATTATTCTGTAATGTGAAGAGGTATTTTCTCATAATCTTCTTGGTAAATTGTAATTCTGTCTTATACTTTCAATCTTAGTATAAATTTTACAATTTCCTCGTTAATTCTCAAAGAAAGTTATTATCTAACACGAATAGAACCAGTATAGCAGGTAAACATAAAATAAAAGTCAGTAGTCATTCTACTAGATAACAAATCATTAAATTTGGAAATGACATTGACGAATGGCCTGAGTCAGAAAAACCGGTAGTTTTGCTTTGTGTTTCAGTTGAAGCCTGTAGTTCAGTTCGCATAAACAAGGATTTGTTTTCAAATCTACATATTTAATACATCAACGTTTTTTGTATTAGTAACAGCTTGAATTCTAGACAAGCCCTACTTACTGATATTGAGACTATCACCGTCTTCGCATCGCCTGTCATATAATATGTCTTCTATTGACTTGCTTTATGCTACACACGGTATCTTCGCAAGTTCTTTTTATTAACATCAAACATAAATGAATTTTGTCATTATGAACATCAGTAGAAGCTTTTACGTTCTTTATATGTGATTCCTTTGCAACTGTTTCAAAATATCTGGAGCAATACTGCAATACGCACCTTTCTCATATCCCGCAGTACATTCACAGTAGTAACGTTACAAAATCTAGTCGTAATAGCGTTCACCACGTGTATTGCGCTTGCGCACAGCACAGCCTGATGATTAACATTACTCACTTACCGTGTTGCAATTGTAAACATAGTTGAAATAAGGTCTTAGAGGAATTTGTTTTTAATTTCTTCATTTATGGTTTTGGTAGATCTGTGATGTTGCGAAGCAGGTGGAGAACCATCGTCACTTTGCCTTTTTGTGGTTTTTATAGGGACATGTGGATCCATGAATATAGCTGTAGTTTTAGTGGGAGTGAAAGCAAACTTGTTAATCATATGGATTTTAATGCTTTTGTGTAATTCGGGTTTTTCACTTCCCATTGTGCTGTTATAATTAATATTGAGTGATTCACAATAAATATACGAAATTGTATTATTCACCATCCATATAATGCCAGTTATATACAGTTTGATACTTAATCATTCTGTTACTAATTTCGGAGCTGGCATTGTAAAGATACTAGCGACCCGCCCCTGCTTCGCATCGTTATCAAGACGTAAGTTTAATATTAATGTATTATGCACATTAATCTTTCGAAATAAATTCTATAAATGATAGTGAAAATCGTTGCTAGCTTTTTTCTCTCTCTACCTACATGTTTTTTCCTGACGTTGCGCTATGCCTTTATATTAAACCTGTCCACGGCCACTTGCACTTCAGCTTTCCGCAAATTAAACCATATTAATTAGCTCAAGTATTTCTACCAAGAAAATCTAAAAATAGATTTCCAAGTACCGTAGGAAGTAAGAAATTCCACTTCATCGTAACCTTACTTCATAGTTCTACACACTTGGGTAGGGTCTAAGTATCAATCAACAAAGGTGCGTCATGGACTTTCACTCGCTCTCACAATATTTACTGGTGTTAACTTGAACTAGTGACTCATAAGACTCACAATAACACAAAATAGATACGCACAGAAGCTCCATAGGGTGCTTGCATAAGGAAGCGGGTTTTTGGGCCCGATTCCCGGTACAGGTCACTGCAGGCTGATTTTCGGAAAGAACCAGTTACTTGTTTTACCTGTTTCTTTATATCTGAGCGCATAAGTGAACACGGGACTATTTCACCCGCACCGATCAGTACCGACTTCTCTTCCCGCTTCTTTATGCAATGACCCATACAACGAGCGAAAACAGGTATGCGCACACACACTCAATCTATGTGCTTCTTTCCTCAAAATACCATTTCAGGCACGAAGCTACATTGTCTTCTCATGATCCGACCAAGATTACTGTATGGACTTTAAATAAAAGAGACTTGGCCCTTAGTTTGGTTCGCCATTTCTTCTCAGGAATATTCAGATACGAAATGTCGACTCCATATAGCTTACTTTTTTATTATAAAAAAAATACCTTTAATCTGTCAAGCACCGCTAATGAGACACAATCGATTTTCTATTGTTTGTTCGCCGATGGTGGTCCTTGACCGGTTAAAAGTGATTCCGATATCATATTTACAGAATAAACAATTTCATTTCATGACGTGTACGTACTGTCTTCTCAAACAAATGCCGGTTGCGAGTGCGCTTGCACCTGCAGTATGTAAAGCGTGTCTATGTGTGCGTTCGTTTACGCTCGTTGTATGGAGCTCACTTTCTGTATCTATCTATTATGTGTAGCTGTTTAGTAACTAGTCCTGTTTTATGTCTAGCAATAAAGACACAATTACCTGCTACTAGTTGTACTTGTAATAGGTTAATTTTTGTTACTGTCGGTGGTAATGCTAAGTAATAAGCAGTTTGAACCAGGAAAATGAATAAGTGCTCGGATATAAATTGTTTTATAGGCGTTTTGTTAATTATGACAGGCATACTCGTATTATAGAAAGGTAATTTGTTTGTGTCAATCAGTATGGTTACGTTGATTGCGCGCAAAAAGAGTTCTGATTTAAATTAACATAAATTATTATTTATTACAGACAGATGGGATCTTTTGATGTTTATTATAGGTAGCAAATTAAAACTGTTTAACATTTCCTGAATGATAGAACAATACGTTAAATATTGATGCGTTAATTTGTGGCTTTCGTGTCTAAAAATAAGTTTTCAATTAATGAATAATTTAAATGAAAACTCGATAAAGGATTTTGGTTATAACGCTCATTCAATTTAATACATGAATGAGTGAATAAATATTTCTCTTTGTACGCTCGCCCTAAAAATGTAGTTTTTGTGAATACTCGGTTTAGTTGGACCCATATAATAATAATACCAGCCTATTATTGTCCCACTGCAGGGAAAATGCCTCTTATACAGAGAAGGCACGATCATTGATTACAACGCTTGCTTAAGACGGGTCGGCGATTAGGTACAGACTTAGAGCCAGCAGCGCGCACTAGCGACTTTTTGTTGACCGATAGTTTGATATCAGTATGGAGCTATATTGAAGTGTACGCATTTGGCGATTAAAAATCGACCGATCAAACGCATGCACTTTAATATAGCTCCATACTAATTCCCTGAATGATCAAACTATCGGTAAAAAAAAGTCGCTAGTGCGAGCCGGGCGAGCTGGCTCTTTTATAGGGATTATAAGTCCAGGTTTCATTTCATCTATAAGGATGTTTTCCTTCACCGATGTCAAATTCTGTTGAAAACAGTTATTTATTATTTCATGCTATTACTTGGTCATAATTTAAAACCGCGAACTGCTACTGAGTATTTCCTCAACGAAAATCTCAACACTATCCGACCTCAGAATCGAATCAAGATCAAACATTCGCAGCTGCGCTTGCGTTCAATGAAGCATATCGTACAAACGTACTAAATTACTAACATTAAAGCTTACCTTCACAATCTCTACGTGTTGAATTCTATAACAAATAGCTGTTTATGTTCATACTGAGGAGGTCACCAAGATTACCGAAAAACTCAACAGTCACTGCTGAACAGCTGAACGGATAGATTCCCAGGTCGGGTGAAGTGGTTTTTGAGTTTATTCATTTGTAATTTCTCAGAAGGAATCCAGGGACTGGATTTGTGCTCGGCTGTTGCCAATACATCTACATATTTCTTAGAACTTAAACATAACTGGCGACATGTGGGTGTATAATACACCCTTGCGCTACTACCTACCCCTTAGAAGAATACAGGTGATTTGTAGTAAAAATAAAACTTTCTTTCCTTCTCAATCACGATTTATTAAACTTGTTTTGAAATTTTTGTTGACTGATATTTTAAAACCAACAACTATTTAAGTACTAGACGTAGCGTTGTTGGAAGGCCTCCCACAAGGTGAACCGACGACCTTGTGAAGGCCGCAGGAACCCGTTGGATGCGAGAAGCACAGAACCGGTCGAAGTGGAGGTGCTTAAGGGAGGCCTATGTCCAGCTGTGGACGTCTTTTGGCTGAAATGATGATGATGAACTATTTACTACTGAGGTCATTGGCACAGATTACTGAACAGTTACCGTTTCATTGGTCCTTGCCATTGCCAGCGCGACTGTTGATCTTGAGAGTCCTGGGATTGATTTCGAAGTCTGGTAAAGTGTTAATTGGTTTTTCCATCAGGAATTTCTCAGTTGCACCAAGTAGTCTGGCTTTGTGTGCCTTAATAATGGAAATAGACATAGAACAGGCACACATAAGATTTAAAAACTTAACTGGCTACATAATGAAAGATGAGTGCCTAACACCTACTCGTCTTTCCATACAGACGGGATCTTAAGTTTTGTGTGTTCTGAAGTAGATAAATTATGGTCTACCTTTACAATCGCAACGTATTGAGTTTATTACTAAGTACAATAAATAACTATTCAAGCTCTGAGGTCACTGTAGTACAGTGCAATTACTCAACAGTTATCAGTTTATAACTATTGACTACAGTTTCGCAAGCTGCTGATTGAGATCAGATTCAGGGCTAGCTTTGTTAAAAACACTATTTGCTTGAGATTGCACAATCTTGTTTCAGTCTTATTGTATTGTTCTTTGCTTCTATGATTCCATTTGGTGTAATATCTGTTTTGCTAAAGAATTTTCCTAGGAACAGAAAGCTTTTGTTCAAGAATTTTCTTTCAGTATTAAAATGTGTAAGGTCTGCGTTTAATCCGGTACTAATATGAAATAACGAAGGTACGTGTTACTGCGGTTTATTAAACAGCATTGCACATTTGGTCCTTATTTACGCGTTAAATGTGTCTTTACTTCCCAACAGCACAGCTTTTCACAACCATCCGAAAAGGCTATCGTATCGAAAATGACACATTTCGATAACCTGATTTGCCTTGCCCCCGTCAGTAAACAGTCGTCGGAAGAATAGTGGTCGTCTGTTCGATTTAAACTCAGAAAATTTTCGGGTTTTGGACTTGTGAATAGCGTTAAGAGGACTCCTAGGATGACATTGATTGATGTTCGATACGATACGGAACGGTGACTTGGGAGTAGCTATGCTGGTCCTTCGAGACACGAGGCTAAGAATCTAAATGAAAGCTAAAAAGTTGCAATGACATAAAAACACTGCTGTCGATATCTAATCTCGTAAGTTAATTACAAACTCAAAACACTAACTACCATAAAATTAAACCAAAGTAATTGTAAAGCTACTTTGCAGTTAAGTTACGTTTCAAAGCAAGCTCTTATCTCACAAAGGAAATTCCATAGCTTAAGTACCTATAACGAGGTATTCGTTTAGCTGCCAAAGGAGCAGAGGACCCAAAACCTTTGGCAGTCCAACAACCAATTACTTTGTTTAAAATTTATAAATGGCTATTTCGCAAAATGAAAATGTCTGTGATGTTAAAATCCTCTTTGAAAAACTTAGTTGTTTTAGCGGTGAAGCGAACCCTGAAATAGTTTTCGGTTTAGTGTAGGAAAATTAAATTGTATATCAAAACAACGCAAAATACATATACATAACACAAAGTAGATATTATTTCGGTTTTCCAGGATTCGTTCCTATAATAGTAGTAAGATTGCCATAATAAATAGATTGTTTTTGGCAAAAATACAATTCCAAAATGGGGCATTTCATAACTGTCAACTATCATAGGTAACGCCGCTTTTTAGCGGCGATCGTTCCTATTTTAAACAAAAGCAATGTCAATTCTACCCACGTCTCCGTTTCCGGTCTCATATGCGTGTTCCAGATATTCAGGCCAGTCCAACTTGGAGCGAAATGAGCGAAATAGTTTTGAATTCAATAAAACTGGCAACACTGTCCGGTGTAGTTTTAGTATAATTAAGGCAACACTTTGGAAGTTTGTTGCCCTAAATATTTTGAGTGTATTAGGCTGGAACTTTTGTTTTGAATATTACCGGTGTTACAATATAACAACAGAATATAAATAAAGTGTTTATTTTGTAACTTATGTAAAAATCGCCAGTTATTTCTGTTGAAACCTTATTCAAACTTTTATATTTAGAAAACGCTCCTGAATAATTCAGATTTATGCACAGAAATACAACAAACCACGAACACAAGAGGGCGTTGTATCCCGCTGTATTTCGTCAAGCGCACACATTATCCAATTCACGTTACATTATCCGCCAATTACAGCAATTGCTGCTGACTTCATCGAAACATTGACCTTTTCGCGGATTATTATGGACCTCGGCGACTGAACGCATCATTCGTTATCACTATCATACGGCCTCTGCCGCGCGCCCCGTGCGTGCTTGCTCAGTTGGTCGGCGACTCGCGCGCGGTGAATACGTATCTGCGTCGTCCCACCCAATTAATAAATACACTCCATCGCAAACAGTTCACGCGAAAATTCTTCACAACCGGTCCGACCTGTTAAAGTTATTTTCCTTCGATCACGTGCGACATTCATAACGAACACTTGCAAATGTAAGAAACGAACTCTTCGAAGTTAACAATTCCGTGTAAAGTGCGTGTTATACGATGCTTTGTCGGAAAGCGTAAACTGTATAGTACAAAAGGATTGCAGTGTCATAGGATAAGTTGATAAACCATGGTAGTGTAAGTGGAAGTGTAAGGGAGAGCCGCCGGGAACGGTAGTTTCGGAATGTACGAAGTATCGTGCGTCGCCGGGAACAAAGTTGATGCTGCGTACGCAGTCAAGAGCCTGTCGAACGTGATACCACCAGGCATGGGGCACACGGTGTCCGTGCAGCGCCACCATGCGCACTCACAATCATACAAACACAAGCAACCAGAACTACCACCTCCTGTCAGCAAGCCTGACGCTCTCAAATCTCATGTTATGAGACTCCTCAAACGATCTAAAAGCCACACACCAGCTACCAGGGCGGCAGAAAACCAAAACGATCCACGAAACTTTGATCGTAGAACGGTATTCGCGAGGCCCGTGGTCGATGAACAGCGCCGCAGGAGGAATTCCGCTGAGCGACGTCGCAGTGGTGACAAGAGAGTGATGGTAACTATCGTGGACGGTCTCCCGGTTGTCGTAACCGGACAGAGCCAGGTGCCACAACCGCCTCAGCATCCGCCGCCGGTGACCCCGCACCATCGGCATTCACATAAGGTGAGTTTTAGAATCGATGTTTTATTGAAAACGGCTGTATTTATATTGATTTCCTGGTGTTTTCTTAATTCGTTTTACGAAAATGATTATGATCTTTGAGATCTGTGCAATGATATGCGCAGTTGCGTTTTAATTATTAATATATTCGATCTATAAAGCCTTACCTATACTGTAAACACAGGAAATTGTATCTTATTTAAATCGACAAACTACGTACATTTTAACCGTTTATCTGAAACAACAATTTTAACTCTAATACTCTCCTAAATATGCGTTAATGGCGAAGATAGTGTGAAACAACTATTGAATTACAAGACATTTGCATATTTGTTCAACATATGAAGCTTACGTCATACGTGCGTTATCTTAATTACCTCTACGCTCTACGAGAGAACAGATCTAGTTACAGAAAAACAAAGCTACGTCTGTAATGCAACTAAAACGAATAAATTCAGTCCCAGGAATTTTAATGTTTGTAACATCCATGTAAATATTGCGGCGCAACTTGTTACAGGGAAAAAGGTAAATAAAATTCATAATATGATAGCTAGTTCAATCTGTGGTTCAATATTACTCATGACTATGGAAAATAATAACAGTGTGGTGTCGAGCACGTGGTGATTTTTCCATTGTGTGGCTGTGTGCAGGCCATGGCGCTCACTGTACCTTTAATATTAAAATAATGTATTTATTTTTTTATTTAACTTTCGAAAAAAAAAATATAGTTAAAAAGTATGTTGCCGGCCTTATTGTAAGACTGGTAGTACACTATCGTGTAGTCATTTAGACACGCATCGGTAGCCTTTAACAAAAAATTGCCATTTTAATAGCCACGCTTTTTCAGTAGTGTCCGTTTTAGAATTCGATATAGTTATTAATTGAAAAATACCGCTGTTACATTTATCGAGAAAACAGTTATGTTAATAAAAAGAGAAGTGTGCTTGAGGTCGCGTTTCCCGCTAGGGATCAACGAGAGACATCATTTACTATTTTCTTGTGATGTTTCGTCCGTTTTCTTCTTATTGTGGACAAAAAGTGCTTTTCTCTATTTTGACAGACCTTAAAGATAAGGCAGCAAATAAATCAACAAATCGTTATTCAACCATCGCGTGCCCATCGAACTATTACGTAGCAATAACACTTACATTTAAAACTTAAGTGCGATAATCTATTCACTTCTCTATCCGACTGTACGTCAATCGTGTGCGTCGGTCGTTAGCACACTTCGAAAAAGGCGATCGGGAGTTTTTTAGTTCGACACACATACCTAGATACTGACTGCATGCTAGATGCATTACGAAATGTAACTAATGCATTTAAAAGTGATAGTTTGTGACTAATCTATTTAGGGCCTGCGCACACCACGTTTTTTAAACGCGCCGTTGACGCGCGTTTGTATCGATACAGACGCGATACGCACGCGAGTCTGTAGACTTTTTAACCGACTTCTAAAAAAGGAGGAGGTTCTCAATTCGAATGTTTGTATTTTTTTTTTTTTTTTTTTTTTTTTTTTATGTTTGTTCGCGCATAACTCCGTCGTTTGCCAACCGATTTGAAAAATTCTTTTTTTGTTAGAAAGGGTATACTTCCCAAATGGTCCCATGAAAATTTTATCGAAATCGGACAAGCGGTTTTTGAAAAATCAACAAAAACCTAAAAATTTATCTACATTGTCTACATTAACGATCTTTTTGTTTACTTTTTTGTGGGGTAGGTACAACTAAAAAGTGAAAAATAAAAACTTTTTTACAAAAAAAACAACCGACTTCAAAAAAAACACTACAAAGTGATAAATAACTTTAATTTCGGAAGTCGGTGTCAAAAAACGAAAATGCGGAATCAACGACACCGACTTCCGAAATTAAAGTTATTTATCACTTTGTAGTGTTTTTTTTGAAGTCGGTTGTTTTTTTTGTAAAAAAGTTTTTTAATAGGATAAAAGCGCGCCGGCGACGCGCGTTTCGAAAACGCGCGTCGACGGCGCGTTTAAAAAACGTGGTGTGCACAGGCCCTAAGTAGACTTTAATATGTTTAATATCGTTGCCCAAGAGGGTCTCCGTTCTCCGTGCCTCGGAAAGCATGTTAAGCTGTTGGGCCCTGGCTCCCGGCTGTCATTCGTAGATCTTTGACAGTCGTTACGGGTAATCTGGAAGCCCAAAAGTCTGACAACCAGTATTACCCAGTAACTGTGTTGTGGAGGTCAGCTAGGCAGTCGCTCCATGTGAAATCCTGGTATTCACCTGCTTCCGGTTAGATTGGAAGCTGACCCGAATATAGTTGGGAAAAGGCTAGGCAGATTAATTGCCCTCGAACCACAATTAGTAGGGATATGTGAAAGAAAAAGTGATTAAATCTCCATTTCTGACTCGTATATGTAAATGAGGCTGTTTAATATGCAGTTATTAATGATCTTCGTTCCGTACTGCGGATGAGCGAAAGTAATTAAGTACCTACTGATTTAAACCGGTTGGTTTCCGATATAGTTTAATATGCTAATTAGAAACTGAAAGAGATCGGTTTTCGCTCATGGGACCTACTGCAAAGGTAATTTATTTATTATCGGAAATTCAAATCATTTGCATATCGAGAGGAACCGACAAAGAAACCGTGTCTTTTGACGAAATGAAGCCTTCCTTAATTAACTAAGTACATCGCTATCCAAGCAATTCCCTTGTCGAATACATCGATTGACTAATTATTAAACGAACTAACCTGTACTTGAAGTTCTATCGTTATTATACTTTGCGCTTCGTCCTCAAGATTAGTAGTAAAACACAGGTGTCTCCACTTCTACACGAAGTTGAAAGGAAAACTGTCTTTAACTTTTATTTTTCTTTTGGATCTGTCTCCGTTGTCGACTCTGCGTCATACGTCATTCACATTGTATTTTTACTTTTTGATGAATAAACTTATTATTATACTTATTACATTTTTGTGCTCAACCAGTTCTTATCAGTATGTTTTATGTCCAGTACAGTCGATTGATTCTATTGGGCCCTAATTCACTATGACCACTTAACGATTCCTTAATTCGAAACCACTTCAATTCCTTAGTTAATCACGTCATCTGCTATTAACGTATTCTCTATGACACTATATTCTCTATGACACTATGGCGTGGTATGAAATGTCAAAATACATGTTGTCCGTACGGTTGACATTTCGAATCCTTGACGTTAGACTCGATATTGACGTGGTTTGCACGTGTTAAGTTTTCGCGGTGAATAATACAGAATTGGGGCCCTGAATCGCACTGTATTTTACAACCCTTTGTAAGTACAACGTTTAAGTACCTCCAAGAACTTCATTCCCTGCTTGACACGCCATCATTACGATTCGGTTACACAATCAGCCGGTTCGTAAACAAATATCGCGGGTTCCTTGAACGCGGCCTAACGGCTATATTTACCCGCACGTGTGTTCCGCCCATTATTTTTAGCTGTATACGGAGTGCAGACGATTCGGAGATGTATCGGATTTATTATGCAGTTTGTTTTGAGTGGGAAATTGTGACAATACAGCTGTCACAATTTCCCTCTCAAAACAAACCTGTGAATTTTAACATATTCTTGGTTGCGAAGCAGTTTATTGGACCATTAAAAACAAAGATTTGAGCGGAAAAACGGACAGTTATTTACGATTTAATTATGAGAAGTGGCAGAAGAGTGTTGGTCTGAAATCTCGGCTCGTGAGGAGTTATTTGACTAGGTACTATTCTTCGTTTTTATCAAAGCCGAAAAAGCTTTCAACAAAACTCATAGAATATAAGGGTTCTGTCTGTGACATATATTCAGGTACTATCTCTAGTGTAGACCAAAAAGGAATAATAAAAGAGACGGCTAATCGATTTGACCCAAGAGTCAAGACCTCATCACAAAAACCAAGATACGAAAATTGGAAATTCAGTTTTCACTTTGCAAACGTTGACGCTTTCGAAACTGACTTTGTCTACAAGGTTTCTTATATGGTCAGCGTTTCAAAAGGGTACCTATGTATAGGTAAATGGGTCTTGCAAAAGGTTTTTCATGAGTGCAGGCAGACTGATTTAAAATGAGAGCTTTTTAGGGTCAAACCGCAGCATAGGAAATTACCTTTCAACGGATGAAAAGGGCTTTCAAATTGGGTAAATTGTAGGTTAGGGTGATGGTCAGATAATGGAGTTATCGTGTACCATTTTATTTGAAAGGGGAATAACGTTTCCGCTTTTTTGGTAAAATAAAATGACTGATGCCGAGATCTATAAGCGTTACTTAGCACGTACTTTGGCTAAGCTTTTATTCCTGTCACTGTCGCACAACTGTCAAATTACAAGTGCAAGATAGAGACGAGAACATGTTTAAGTTAAAGCACCGCGAACTAAGTAACGCTTTTAGATCTTGGCCCAGATGCGTTCATAAGACTAGAAAAGCAAAAAAACTGAAAAGTGTGGGAAGCATAGAACGGATTGAAAAAAATAATTAAATCCTTGGCCGCAAATAACAATACTTTTTATTAGACTAATAGTCCCAAGAAACATAGGATATGTAATTTAAAACACTTAGTTGCCATCATAGAGATTATTATTATAGTCTTTGGTTGCCACACTTGTGTCGTTGCGTTAGTTCTTCACTAATTGTGGGAAGTCGATGATTATAAGTACGCACATAGTATTCATAAGATAACTACTTGTCACAAAGAATCTTTTGATATAGCATAATAACAGGCAACAATAACCTTCGTTGACAAAAGAATTATTGCGAAATATAGGCGAAGGCAGTCCTTGGGAACTCTGATAAGGATTTTCTTATGTTGTTTCTTAAGAGTGTTAAGTTTTTCGTGGTTACATAATAACACGCCTTATTTCCTCGAAGGCTTGGGCGGGCATTGGTGTGCCTGTAGTATATCCATATTTCGCCAGTTATGTTTTAGTCCCATTTAATAGGGGGCGAGCCTATTGCCTTCAACCGGGCACAGATCCAAACTACAGGCTGCTAATGAGACATTCCTGATAGAGAAACATAATAAGGACTTTATCCGACCTGGGAGTCGAACCTCAATTGCTCAGCAGTAGCGCTTGCGACCACTACGCCAACGAGGCTCTACAGCTAAGTGTACCTAAAATTAATAATAATCAGTGTGAAACTAGTTTACATACATCGAAAATAATTAATATATCTGTTACCAAATTCTCAGCTGTCAACCTAAAACCACTTGACACTAAAACATCGCACGTTTGTATTACAGTTTAGCATATTTGCTAAACTTAGCCAACTTGAGCCTAATTAGTTTGTATCTACCACTGTTGTCTGGTTCCCACAGCCAATTTCAAATTATACAGTTATTTAACATAATTTCTAAGCAAGCTGCTAAATTATACGTCCCACTTTTATATGACGGAAAAGGATTATGTTAAATAATATGTTTGCCAGAGTTTTTCAGAGAATTTTCCAGAATATTTTTGGCTGTGGGAAAATTTGTTGTTGTTAAAGAAGAATACAACGTTTTTGAGACGACCACTACTTACATTGAAATTGTTGTTGATTTTTATTAATCCGTGAGAAAAAATAAAATTAGAACTTCTAGATTTACATGAAGTTATTTACAGAAATTAATATTTTATTATTTACGAGCGGCGTCATTAAGCATCCATATTTTCGAGCCCTTTTCCACATTTTGTGTTTTGTCATTTTGGTTCTTCATAAGTTTATTGCAAAAAATCGCCAACCCAGAATCGATTTTCAAAACTAGAAATATCGTTGAATTCATAAATGTTTTCAAGTTTCATAGAAGGCAAGATGTATATGTTTATGTATGTATGTGTTTAATATTAAAACTTTTCTCTTCCTGAATATTTCATTCGACACCAGTATTTCTTACGCCATCGGGAAGTATTTCGTATTCACACCACGAGATCTTGTTTCCATACAGAAACTGTAAAACAAATAACACTGGCGTCTAAAAGTAAATACTGAATACAAAAATAGACGGCATTTGTAAACGTAGAATTTTCAAGTTTATCATGCGTTTTGATAACGTAACGTGTTATCTTTGACACTGATGAATTTGAGATCAGTAGTGCTATTCTGCAAAAATCCTCAGATGTTTGAGGTGTAAATAGTGCCAATTCCTAGCGTCAGTTGGAATAACAGTTCACTTCAAGCTCATAATCAGCCTATAATGTTCCCACTGCTGGGACATAGGCCTCCTCTCGGTAAGAGGCAGTGGGTCCGTAATCCACCATGCGGACCCAGTGCGGTTTGGTAGGTACATGTCACACATTCACATACATTTTTTGTTTTAAAACCCAAAATTATCTCATCACCAACGCTCTGCTGTTTTTTTTTTCACTTCACCTTAATTTCCACGGTTAGATTTTTACAGAAAGACCGGCAGTATTTTTTTTACAGCTTTTCTGATGACGCGTCGCTAGATAACTGTTGTATATGACCCCTTGTATCATTTATTTGCGTTTGTTTTACTTGTATGTGACGTTTTATCATATTTAAATGATAATTACCAATAATTATTTATATTATATGATGTAAGTTTTTCGTATGATTTGGTAGCGTTTGGTATATTAAGGAAACGTTTGATGATTGCGAATGTTGGAATTAATTCATTTTATAGAATACTTGTAATCTTTTTTCTCTTAGTTGACTACGTATTAACTTACGTTGTCACCAAGTAAATATTCCGATGTATTTTGGCATAACTCAGAGATTCTGCGGGAAAAAAGGCATCGGGTTTCATAGAATAAAGATCTAGTAGGTAAACCAAAGCCTTTGTCTTTGTTCCATCGTAGATAGATATTAACGTAGTGTAAAATAGTTTAGACTTACTAGCGAAGATTTCAAAGTATATGAAACTACATATTGAATATTTTACAGAAAACCCGTGGGTCTAGTATATTTTCATAGGTGTGTGTGCTTAGAAAGAAAATTATATAATAACAACGTAACATTTTCACAGAACTTTTTCCTGAAAATAATAATAATGAAGATAAATGTAGAAAGTTTTCGTCTCTGAAAGTCTTGTCATTGTTATAATAAGTAAGGAGGCCACTAAAGGCTGACATACCTGTGGAGTTTTATTATAAACGTTGCTTGAAGTTAAGTCCTTAAAGCTACGTTTATAAATAAACCCCTTCGAGTTTATGTACATCATATTATGTTTTATAGAATACCGGCCTGTAATTGTCTACTGTAGCAGGTCAAAGATATCTCCTCATACGGAGAAGGGATCAGCATTGATCCAATCGTCATGCTTCATTAGAACAACACTGATCAGATCAACATTCTTGCTTACTGCTGTTGCACATTTCTGATCATTAAGAGTCCATGTTTTCACACTTCTTAGAAAAATATGTTTCATCAAATGAACCAATGCAAACACTAACTTAACGATTCAGTCTTCAAAAGCTCTTCAAGCTTCAAATAATCGATTTACATATCCATAATGTGTCTTAATGTTAGTTTATCACGACAATCATAAATTCAGTTACACTTTCACAAATACTCGACCAAAATGTTTGGGTAATCAGTTCCAAATTATCTCATGACGAACGTCTATCATTTGAATATGTTATGTCAATGTTTATTCATTGAATTGTGGTAGAATCGGGCAGTTATTTTGACTCGAATCAACTTAACCTCTAGACGTTTTTGATTTTGCTGGAGAGCCTAAAATTACGAAGGGTTTACCTCTGATCTCCAAAGTTATCCTTTAACTACCTTATTTTCAAAGAACTAATCTGGGTATCATTTATGAAATCAGTATGTGCTAAGTCAGGTGGAGACTTACTTAATTAGTCTTAATGAACTCCAGGCTTATCCCCTTAGTAGTAGATACAAGTGCGCTTCAGGCATAACCTTCCCCCAAGAAAAACTACATCTTCCGATTTCCTAACACCAACTTACCGATACAATTTACGTTCGTTAGGCACCCTCCTAACCTTTGTAATCTTCAATCTTAATCTAACTTCGATCCCAAACTTTGCGAAAGTTGGAAACCGCGAGAGCAATAAATTATCAAAATTTATTAATATGCTGGTGCTAGTTGGTATATGTGTTTTCCTAAACGAGGTGCTCCGAATTTATGCGTAAACTTCAACTAAACTTAACGTATGTATCTAAGTTAGGTCATCAGTCAATCGATTGAGGGTAACGTCCGTATGCAATTTAGCACTCTCTAACCTAAATGACGTGTCTTTAAATTTTTCTTCCATTATTCATAGCTATTGGCGTAGAGGCGTATATACTTCTCATGCTTTAAAATGGCTTTGTACACTCGGAGAAATGCTATCGTAAAATACAATACCTAAATGTAGGATCGAAAGTCGTGAAAATATTTCGTTATTTATGACTTAAAGTTCAAACGATTCTGTCAAATTTGTATACGGATATTGCGTGCAGGGATACCATTTACCATAACTATGCTTATAGATCTGCATGAACTGTCCTTTGTTCTTTTTTACAAAATGACGGCCTGTTCATGGTTCCTAAGCCTAGCCTAGTACTCAACCCAGACCGTCTGATACTGTCATAGCTCCATGCGACCTATTCAGTTATTAATTTACTGCACGCGATGACACCCACCTGATTTTAAAGTTGGCACGTTGTATGTATTCTAGATTAGTTCTAGTTCATCGTCCTTTTAATTAAGCCTCTTTGAGATCATCAGTGAAACCTTGCTTTGAACGGAAGCAATATACTATCACAAACTAGGTTATAATAATCTGTCACTAAATTAATCCAATTCATTCGCCTCACACGTAGCTGCGGGTGTCGATAAATAAGTAATAAATCAATCGGTCGGTCAGCTATCTTCATCCATATGTAAATACAGTGCATTAATTGGATCTGTAAAAATTTTGCTTTTTTTATAGAACCGCCTTTGTGCAGTAGAATCGTCTACATAAGCCCATGTTGTCCCTCTCTTGGGCAGAGGTCTCCCTTTATCTCTCTCTTTTCAGTCTTTACTTACTGGGTGATCATCGCACAACCAATTTTCGTGAGACACATTGATAATGTTCCTTAACAATTTGAAGTTCCAAGTTCAAAAACCAAATTACCTATACTTCCATCCTACGCCAGACTTTTTTATCCACATCGTTGACAAACGACACGATAGACGTTGTCTGTCTGTCATAGTTGCACGACAGCACTTCGTAATGAGCACAATGCACGCAAACGCCCATCAGAATAGTTCCGAAGATACGGTATTATGAGGACACGATTTATTATGGGAATTTGAACGTTCATAGCTGACTCGTTTGAGGAGGTTGAAATCGAAATCATTAGCGTTCTTCTAGGGCGTGAAAGAATTTTATCATCATCATTTTCCTGACCTTATCCCAATTTATTAGGGGTCGGCTCAACATGTCTTTTTCTTCCATACTTCTCTATTAGTCTTCATCACGATATTCACTCTCGAAAGGGGCGATAGAATTTATAAAAAGAAAAAAAAAAAGGACATATTCTGGAATAGCGAAAAAAGAACGTGCTGTCTCTTACAAAATGACGAAATAAAAAGGAATGAGCTTCACCCCTATCAAAGGCACTGACGGAGATAATCTTTACTGCAGTGGGATACTACGGGAAATTACGGTTTAATTAGCGTGATATGTACAGGCAATTTCTAATTGGTCTATCGTTCGGTCGGATTAAATCTGAGATTGCAGTAAATGCGTCTAATGATACGGGATTTAAAGCCTATTATTAATTGCCCTTGTAGCAACGTCCTTGTTTCACACCCCAGCTGCAGGGGTGATTTTTTAGAATGGTGGGTGATGAGTTTGTAGGTCAGTTCAGACTGATTGATCACTTGATTAATCGCCTCACAGGTTGTAAAATGGCTTTTTAGAGGCAGGCTTATTGCAGCCAGAAATACGTCTTACGTCCGGTTTCTTGAACGAAACTCAACACAAAAATTGCCAAGTGCCCCTAAACTGCTGTGATTGATTAAATAAATTATCAAAAGCCAAACGGTTCACTTGACTTGCGTTTAATTTTGACGCGTCAATGATTTTCGTTCCACAAATTGAGTGTTAGAATTTTAAGTGATCTGTTCTGAAGTCTCGCCGAAAGTCACATTCTTTCTCAAAACCAAGTGTAATGAAGGCGTTTCGTCAAACTGCACGAAAATTACATAAAACGCTTGACTGGCCATATTTTCACCAGGTTGTTCGCAATCTCAGACGATTTTTGTTCTTATTGCACATAGATCACAATTGATTAGAAAGTGACGGATGACGAAAAAACATTCAGAAAACGTTTCGTGGTTCAAGAGAGTCGCCGAAGCGACTAACGACCGTCGAGGCTGAAAAAAGTTGAAAAAAATGGCGCATCGAATATTCACGGCATGTCTAACTCATTATTCTTTGTTCAATATTCTGAAATACTTAGTATGTTTTTATTGAATATCTCAATAGAGATCGAATAATATAAAAATGTTGGGATAAGTAAAATTGAAATCAAACTTGTTTTATGTACGAACACATAGCGCCACCTTGTGGCGAATAGCTGAACTATACACTTGTACGTAAAAAAACAAACGTTGAATAAATTCTTAGCATTTTAAAAATCTTTTTCATGCCATAAAAAATGTTTTTGGTAAATTCATAGTTTTTAATTTTTTTGGTTGGAGAGTATTTTTTAGGCAACTGCATTTGGAAGAGGTGGCGCTGTTCATTGTCGCTACTTCATACTAGATGGCGCTGCCAGTAGCTCCATCGCAAACTTCCAACCGTGGCTCCGCTATTCTAGCTGAACGTCTCTCGCGGTATTGATTTATATTGTTAACGTAGGACTCACTGTCGTCGATTTATAATAATTACCGTTGATTGGTTGATCTATGAATTAGAAATTAGTTACTTATACTTAACGAAAATGGAGGATTATGAGGCAACGCATAACAGCTATAATATTCCCAGTCTATCGGCTTTTAGCCGTACCTATTCTTAATATGTCAAACTTGATTGCTAGTACCGTTTTGTCACTGATCGACATATTGGTGTCGATTCTGTAGAGCGCCGGCTGAACTAAATTAGAATATTGTTGTATTTTCATAACAAGAACGAGAGTATAATAAACTGTAGTAAACAGTATATTTGGCATGGTCTTGCTTAAACCATTACTGTTATTGAGAGAAGTGGTCTTAATAGTAGTTAAGACTGAAATCAAATGGATCCTTCTAATTCATCTATTGCAACTGAAAGATTTGGTTTTTGATGTGAAAACTTCTTTAGGAGCACTTTGCGTTCTTTCTGAACAGTACCTAAACGACTGAACCGACACGCTCGGGTCGGTGTTTTCATAAGTTCTCATTTGGTGTCTTACAACTATAGGCGGGGTATTCCTATGCCCGCTAGTGATTCACATGGTATTCCATCCAAACCTATTATTACTGTAATATCGTATGACGTAACACAACTTGATTGGCCATCGACCTCGGTACAGTCACTACAAATCAACTACCAACAACAGACTTATTTAATAACCTTTTTGTGTACATTACAACTTTGGAAACTTAAATTATCCCAATGTCAGATTTTTTTCTCAAAGGTGGAGGTGACAGCGTAGAAAATTACGGCCTGTTAATGTTCTCAAGTATGTTCTGTACATCCGACAAATTAAATAAAGGGTTTTTAAAAAGTATTTTTATTGACATGGCCTTGATGCTGGATAGGGTTTAAAAGTAGGAAGGTAAAGATTGGATTGGCTTAAAAGAATTATGTTCTCTTTCTTTTTCCATAGGGTGATAATTTTTTTTTATTAAATTAATTTAACTTTTTTCTTGTCCATCCAGTTAGGAATAATTTCTGAACAGGTCAAACAGGTTTCCGAGTTGTCAATTTGCACGCACCTGTCTTTTATGTTTCTGGCAAGAATGGGAATCTGGCTTAATTAGAGTACATACATTCATATTCAATGCAATCCTTTTGTCTATTTCCTCGGATATATTCTGGATTACATTGGAAATCTAATGATCATTGTTAGTAACTAGTAACCCAAATTGCTTGTATAGACAAATATGGATAATAAGTACATTTGTAGGCGAGCCTGTATATCTAGTTTTTGTACTGGTCTTATTTAGACAGCCCACGTACCTATGAGGTCATTGACCTTTATTATGTAGTCTAAATCTTTAAACATCTATCTCTTATTGATATTAGTATTACAATAAAGTTGATATTTGATTGAACATTTTAAGCCAAGGAAGCGTCTGTATGTCTGAACCAAACGTGGCACTTAAAATATAATTAATCAAAAAATAACGTAATACATTACGAAGCATGTGACCTTTACTTCAACATGAAATTATTTAGAAGGTAGAGGTATTTCCGGCCTTTCGCCGCGTTCAATTTAAGCGAAAGAAACCTCTTCACTGAAACGGTACTCGATTTGGTAAATTCATAAGGTTATGATGAAACTGAATGTCGAACATGTCGATCTGTTTTTATCTAACTTGCAACTTGGTAAAACTGAAGACAAAATTAATAAAATCGTTAGTAATGATAATTTACCGATGTAACCAAACCTAACAGATTGGTATAATATAACAACATTACTGACAATAAAAAATCATTTAAAACAAAAAAAAATTGAGTAATATATGAAAAGCGTAACAATTTCCTCTTTACTTCACTAATAAATGAGCGAAACTAACGTATAGTGGCTAGGACCATACATTATGAGGTCAACTGCTCTATATAGCAGTACCAATTAATTAAGATTCCTTGTTAGATAACTTGAACGCCTTTACGCCTTATTTTATTATGATTGGCATATTTTTTTGTAGATCTAGTTTTGCTAATATTTATTTAATCAAACTAATTATATTTGATTAGTCCAACTCCAATCGAAGCAGGATCTGGTGAAAAAGTTTTTAGTGGTAACTGAATAAAGAAAAGCTTAGAAACAAGAATAAAAGCAATACTTCATTATACGTTCCTCCAAAATCATACATTCATTTTGATGACCGTGAATGAAAGGATGCATTGTCAATTTTTTCAATGTGTAATGTAAATATTGTTCTCGCATCGTGGATTCTAGTCAGATATCAAATATCAGAATCTTAAACTACCATCTTTCTTGCAGCCATTTTCGAACAGTCCGGTAAAGACGGTGATTTAAGTTGTTTATTATTAAAAAGTGAAACTTCACAATATCGCGTTACCACTATTGTTAACTGTAGTACTACATGCAATGGTACAAACATGCGAGTGCGGTCGCCGCGCGGAAATGAACCGTTTTTCAATTATAGCCGGTGTTCACTTGACGTTCATCGATCGCTTGCGTGTCTTCCGCAGCAAGTTCAGTAGATGCTTTGGTCCTAGGATTGTTGCTGTCTTGTTAAGTTTTAGCAATTATATTTTATCACCCTTTAATTGACCCACAAAGACCTCACAAGAATCCATCATGTCACTGTTTGTCTATGTAGTTCTTCCTAACTTTCTATCAACCCATAATCTGACCTGACAGGAGTTGCTGCCATTCCTCTCTTTTCTGTAACCAGCATTAACCGCTTTTTTTTTTTGTAAGTGAAATTAGACGCTTGTTACCTTTCTCAAACATAGTTGTTTGATTCCGATGTTCGACAAAACGGTAACAATAAACTCTGCTAGTTTGTTGAACGCCGCTGCCAGTGACTCATAGCTACTAGAGCGTGCAGCCATTAGCTTGGTTGTGGAAACCCGAGCTCTGCCGCTATTGCGAGAAAGATACGGTCTTGTACACAAATCGGTTGATGCGAACTTCGCTGGACTAAGTATCTAAACAGTTTTTATATAAGTTCATTAAGTTGTGTTAGTACACAAAACTACTGTCCGAAAGATGTTCACTGCTGGATATATGCCTCCCTCAAGCAAACGCCACGTCGACCAGCGGGGCAATTGCGTAACATATTATTAATCGGAATCGGTTTCATTTTGACAGTTCAATAACATTTACTCTCCTACGCAGATTTAGTCGCTATTCGTCAAAAGTATAAACTTAGAAATAGGCCCTGATACCTGTGGAGATAGGTGTACCTAAGTGTGACATATCTGACTCTTCATGAGTATATAAAGAAGCGTAACCAATAACGTCTAGCAAGTTTCTGCATAGACAGCTCTTTTTGTCTAAGGGGAGGGCTATACTAACAGTCAGCACAGATTTCTCCAACACCACTGGAGCATACCGCTAACAATTATACGCTCTACAGGAGGTGAGTCACTGCCTCTACAAACTGCGACGAACTCAATGGTTACTGCAAACTTGTTACAAGACAGTTAACTGGTGAAGCGTTGTTGTAAAAAAGGGTTATGAATTATGACCATGGACTCGTCGGTCTGGCAAACATGGTGGTTATTGTGTTGGTTGGTTTGGTATATGGGTTGGAGGTTTTAGACATGATTGATGATAATGATCTGTTCCGCTTTCAATCATCAATAGAAAAGGTAATTTAAAATATTCCAGTTTGGACTTGGTTATTGCCATAAAGCCTTTTACATAGGACTTGTAACATAACTAATAGAAATGGCGAAATGTAAGTGTTCTTTACACCTCTACCTACACCTTCATCAGCGTCAAGTCGTGAATTGTGATGCTATTTATTCAAAAGATCTATCTACTGGTCAACGTTGTAAGATTATCCTAATCCAATTTGTTCATGCTATAGACCACGGGATCACTTACGGCTCTAAAACCATTCTAATTTGACGTATATAGTTGGCGCTTAAAATGCAAATGAACACATGCGCTAGCGCTTCGGTGAATCATCCGTTTTGCAGTGCGCATGACCGAACTAGTTTCGTTTGACTTTTCGAACTGAATTTTGGCATTGAAAATGCGAGGTTGTTCAAATTATCTAGTTAGAAGTATAGTGCTGATCATAGAGCTCTTGATAGAGCGCTTAAAATCTCGCCGTATCTTTTCCCCGACATGTGCCTCCACTTGAAATCGTCACTGTAATAGTCGTAGGACTAAAATTACAACGCGGACTAAACAAATTAGTTACCCTTTCGACATAATCCTGTAATCGGCTGTTGCAACACAAGGGAGATTAATCCTGCTTATTTGTTGGCGGCAGAATAACATCATGAACTTCCCTTCTAAAGCAAAGTGAATGTGTACTATTGAAATTCTAGTCCAGCCAAGCTTCGCAATAGCAAAACGTAGAAACTAATACAAGCTTGCAATGACTTTGCAACTATGTTTGGCAAAAGTTCTGAAGTATTTTCATCTAACCTGCAGGTCGAGTTAAACCTGTTGAAACTGCTATTAATCGTACTCCTCAACTATTTACGAGTACCTGAAAACTGCAGTTTTACAATCTAATATTAATCTGTAGCAGAGAGAAAGAACGTTGGATGAAAGCTCGTTGTAGAAATTCTTTGCAGTAAACACTCGTTGGAATGAAGCTTGAAAATGAAACAAAATTGTTCGGCTTTACGCCTTCATTTCGTATTGATTCAAAGGTAATTGCAAAAGACGTTTCCATGAAAAGAAGAAAAAAAAAAAGAGTAACAATTGAACGAAATTGTACCTAACTAATTATACTTTTCAATTAAAAGGTTGTTTGGCGAACCCGTTTGTTAGTTAAAAGCATACAGCTAACCTTCGTTATTGTCAACTAGCTTTTGCCCGCTGCTTAGTTCGCGTGGATGTCGGAAGATATCCCACAGGAACATCCTACCGGAATTGAAAGGACCGTATGTTTGAAACCTGTTTGCCAAATATCATCAAAATCCATCCGTTCAGCTGTTTTTGCGCCAATCCGGAACACATCTAGACAATCGGACAAACATTTTCAGAACTATATTTTCGGCAACTGTCTCATTCGTAGCAATTACTTTTTTTTTTCGATAAAATTCAATGTACAGTTTTGATTTCGTTACTATTTTGTTATAATTATGTGTAGATATAGATTTTCCGAAACCTGATTATTGAATATAACCGTCAAACAATATTTACCCGCGAAATATGTTATATTTGCGATCGTAACTACATAAACTGCGTGAAACACACGTCTTGGGGAAACGTGATCCGCTTTAATGTCAAATGACTCATAAATGTGTTTACTCTTGACACGAGGCCGGTTATATGCCTGTCTATATGTTTTGTATCTTCGAATATATGTTCATTCATTTGTTCAATCTCTTGTTTAAGACGTTCTATAGTAACTTTATTGTGGGTTATGCGCTATTCCTCATCTTTATCGTCCGGGTTTTCAGTGTTAATTTCGAGCTTTCCCATAGCTTAGTTTACCAGTACAATTAATGCTAGTAGAAGGATAACGCCAGTCACAACGTTTAGCAGTTTTATGGGAAAACAAATTGTATTATTGCTATCGAGATAGAGATAGATGATTACTTTTACGTTATTAATCATCACGGCTAGAAATATCTTCTGAGTATTATAGGCTGCAATCACTGATCTAAACTTACACTAGATAGTAAAAAAACTATGTCTGTTAGGTTTGAAACCGCTGTGCTCTCAGCCCTTAAACACTAAAATAAATAAGTTCAACTTAAATACATGAGTGTTAAAAAGAACCTAAAAAACAACGGCAACTATTCCCAAAAAGCCGGTTTCGAAGCCTCGCCAGACACCATCTGCCGATACAATAAAAATAAAAATCTGCGGAGAATTTTGAGAGTGCCTCTGTAACTAAGCCTTAAAATATTGTGAAAAAAGTTATGGCTTGTTTGAAAATGAGCGATTGCCACAAATATTTAACCACTGACATGAAAGTGAGCGGTCGCGAAGTATAACATCTGAAACTAAACAAACAGTGCCGAATGCACAATTTCAAACGTCTTATCTTTTGTATCACGTGCGGACTTTTCTTTCTGCACCCCCTTTGCCCCACCGAAGGCTGATAACCAAGCGAAGCGGCGCCTGCGCAGCACTGCCACCTCAGTCTCCTCTCGGCATCCGCACGGAGCGGACGTATCGCACGAAACTGTTTTATAAAATTATAAAAATCTCAGTGATGTGACATATTAACGTGGATTGTGTTTGTGATAGTGATTTATTATTTCAAACTGATAACATTTTCAGTTTGGCTAATGTGATATAAGGTGGAGTTTTTATCTGTGCCCGGATCGAGCCTATACCGTTGCGTCGCGCTTCGGTGATTCGGTTAATAACTCGTGGATCTACAGTGCCTGTGTTATAGTGGCTTTGCTAAGATTTAACGCCGTGAAAAGGTCACTTACCTTGATCGGACATTGAAAAAAGTTCTCATATTCTAGGTCTAGTCGTCATTCTCATTATTGGTATCTTTGCTTTAGACTTGGTTTCCAAACAGGTTGTCATGCGTCTAGTTCGTTTTTCTGTCGGGGTTTTTCAAGTTTTCTTTTTCACTTTTCACTAAAACTAGTTTTGGTTAAGTCTGTCGTAGTGAGTCACTACTCTCAAGTGAATGTTTCTACGAGAATCTTAACTTACTACAGCAATTCTTTCTACCACTTAATATTTTTTAAGCACGATTGACACAGATATAAAGCCTTTTGTTTCGACTAAAGCTTAGATGTGAAAGGATAGAAGATGCGAGACACTGTCCCAGTTTCGATCAAAAAATTAATAAACTTTCATTTGTGTGATAAAGACGATAGGTTCTTTCTCTCATTATTTTTACGCTTCATAGACGGTTGGTTGGCTGGAGCGGGTTTTTGTTTCGTCGGAGTGAAACGGCGGCAATTGGACCTTGATATCCGGAGTTGCAACAGAACACAATTGGTTTGTACGGCTTTGGTGTACGGCGCAAGTTGGGGACTTGTGGGTTGTATACGATATTAACGTGTTTGAAAACTATTTCCTTCATATTTAGGTTTTTGGCCACGTATTTGACGAGTTTAAACCATTTTAACCTTACAATAAACCTCCTAGATGAACCAATACATCTATAACCTACAATTTGAAGATGCTTTTGAGCAATTTCGAGCTTTGCAAGCCTTTTGGGCCTATACGAAGATTAACAGTAACTCAAGAATCTGGTTCACTTAACTCTACATTGACTGTGACATCGAAATTTTAAGTCATGGACATTGTTTGAAAGTCGTTTACATTCTATTCCGAACATACGTTTAACGCTTTAGTCAGATTCAATAACGACCTCTTAAACCTGTACATTTCTATTGACATATTTTGAGCCCAACCATTGTTCGAAATCCACATGCACTGTGAAACATTGTATACAGTAATTAACATGAAACTTAGTATCCAAGAGGAAGACATACATAATTCAAGCCTCCGTGACATTCTAATCTGTTCACATGCAAACGCAAACTAATTATCAACAAACCAATCAGGAAAGAGCCTTTAACTAGAGCACTATTTGTTCAAAAACTTGGTATTTTGAAATGTCTCAGACTGCAGACGTAAACTCGGCAGTCACGCTTGCTACATTTGTGAAATTACAGCGACCCAGATTTTAGGCTAACCACTTACTAATGACACTAAAAGTGAATGATTCTGGAAGTCCTAATGATTCGGGTCGATGTCCGGTTTTTGTGTTTTTCAAGGCTAATCGTCATGGTTGGGTTCTTTATGGGGTAAACGGCTGTTGAAGTGAATAGTTGTTTGCAACTATGTGCTACAATGAAGGGGACTTTAATGTGGGCCTAGTGGATTGTTGTTTACAAACATTTTTGTTATAATGGAATATAAATAGTAATGCGCTCTGTATTGTCATCTCCTGCCTCTGAATCATCTTTAGCACAATCATAAGGCATCCCAAGCCTATTGTCGAAATTACCAGTGTCAAGTATCACGACAAGACCGTTTCCTTTAGAGTGGGTGAGAGGATGGTTAAAAATATAGTCTCATCATCCATCATCATCACAAAAATCAATTTGCCTAGCCTTTTCCTAACTATATTGGGGTCAGCTTACAGTCAACCGGATGCAGCTGAATACCAGTATTTTACATGGATCGACTGCCTATATCTCCATCATCACATATTATCTGATATTCCAGTTTACTTTCAACATTAACTCTATCTTCATTATCAAAATTACTAAGTCCCGCTCTCGCTTTAACACTTAAACGTTGACTTTTATGTTGTCAAGGTCTAAAACAGATTTTTCTAAAAACAGTCCAGTTAACTCAAGCATTATCTTATGCTCTTTACATTGTTTCAAGCACAATATTCATTTGTTTTAGCACGATAGTTGCAATACTTTACGGTGATTCAGTCATTTAGTTTCTTTTATCACGTAGCTGCAGTTTCAAAAGATATTGTAAGTCATAGTCTTGTATGTTAATTTACAATGTTTTACATTCGTTTGTTGTATTATTAGTTATTTATGTAGTGTTGTTATTTATTGCATCTTGAGGTTTATTAATAAATGTCTTAATAAGGTGCGGCTCGTTTGCAGTGTAATTAATGCATTGATTAGCAGGTTTAAAATTAGAAGTACTTAAGTACTTTAATCAAATGACGTTAAGTGCTTTGATTATGAGTAATATTATTATACACTCGCGAGCAACCAAATCGACTCAAGCCTTGTCGGCGCACACATACATTGATACAACTAAAATTATGAATGGAAATTATAAAAATGATATGTCATTCGAAAGCTTAAGATGTCAGCTTTAATTTGATACCATTATTATTGAAATCCATCCATAATTTTTGAAATAAATGATGTCTGAACGCAAGAGTAGGAAAAACGAGAATTTAGGAAAAAGGGTATGGGTCTCGTATTTTACAAATCAAACAAAAATTGTTAAAAATAAAATTAATTAATTTAAATCAATACTTCGTATTGCCACCTCTAGCCCTAATTACAGCCTACAGTCTGTTTTTCATTGACCTTATCAATTTTTTGACATTTTCTTGAGGAATGCCGTCCCATTCCTCTAATAATGCTGTCTTTAGCTCGTCTACGCTTGAAGGGACTAGATTCCTGGCCCGAACTCTTCTTTTAAGCTCGTCCCATAAGTGCTTGATGGGATTCATGTCAGGACTGAGCGCAGGCCAGTCCATCGTGCGTCATTCGACCTCTTCCAGAAACTGTCGAGTGACTCGTGCCGTGTGGCAGCGGGCATTGTCGTGCATTAACACGAAGTCTTCACCGACAAACCCTGCGTAGGGCACAACATGATTGAGTAGAATGTCGATGATGTACCGATCAGCTGTTAGCCCGCCTCCTCGGCCGCCCCCAGGCACAAAAACAAGTGCGGTTTTCCCTCTAAAGAAATACCAGCCCACATCATGCAGGAACCGCCGCCATATGCCATTGTTTCAGCGAAACAACATTGGGCAAATCGTTCCCCCGGACGCCTGTAGACTCGGCCTCTCCTGTCACTGCCATGCAGACACATTCTGCACTCATTAGTAAACAGGACCGATCGCCATTGCGCAACGCTCCAATTGAGATGCTCTCGAGCAAATTGAAGGCGCGCTTGTCGGTGGCCTGCAGTCAATTTAGGGCCCGTGGCAGGTCTTTTTGGCATCAAGCTGGCTTCCTTCAAGCGTCTTCTCACTGTCCACTCGCTGACAGCCACTTGTCGTACACGTCTCAGTTCTTGCTGCACATCAACGCCTGTAAGGTGTCGATTGCGCAGCGAGGTTGAGACAATGAAGCGGTCGTCTCTCTCTGAAGTGCACCGGTGGCAGCTCGTTCTTGGTCTCCGATTGAAGGCACCAGTCTCTTGGAACTGTCTGTATACTCAGGATACAGAAGACTGGCTCAAGTGGAGCTGGGCAGCGACTGCTCACTGACTTAACCCTTGTTGCAACAAGGTAACAACTTGAGCGGCTTCTTCTGGTGTGGTATCCATGGGTTAGCGAAAGCAAGGAATGCAATTTACGGAGATGTGTACCGGTCAACTTATAACAAGCGACTGATAAGGTAAACCGGATGTGGAGGGGTTTTATAGCGAGAGCAGGTAGCGCAAGTCGTGGATTCCTAATGAGGTAATTTACGCTGACGGCCAATTAAAATGCGTCAATAAATCAGCGCTTTGTTTTTTTTTTTAAGGTATTGATGTTAATTGAAAGCATAATTCTTCAGCTTTCGAATGACATATCACTTTTATATATTACCATATATTACCATTATATATTACCATTTATCGTTTTAGGAAAATCAATGTATATGTGCGCCGTCAAGGCTTGAGTCGATTTGGTTGCTCGCGAGTGTATATTACATATAATAGGGTTTATTATAAGCCGAGGATTTGCACTTAAGAATATGCTAAACTATAAAATGCACCCAGCTGCAGACTTATATACAAAGATCATGTTATGAAACTCGTAAAGCAACGTGGGTCCTAATTCACTATGACCACTCAATGATTCCTTACTTCGAAACCACGTCGATTCCCTAGCTAATCCCGCCAATCTCGCGTTCATTTCGCGCGGTTTCGTTCATTTTGTCATAGAGAATACGGCCCCTGTCACAATAATATGCCCTTATAACTAATAGTATGCCCCTGTTCTGATTTTGTCCACGTGGAAATTCCATAACCTGATTCATTACCCAAATTATCGTTTCTACCAGATATATTGAGCTCATTTATAGTCTAGCGATTTATCAGGCAAACCATTTCGCACCAACTATCATTGGGTATGAAAACACCGGCTGTTATCACACAGTTAAGGAACACGTTATCAGATTAGTACTGATAGCCGGAGATAATGACTTGGAAATGTGTTGCGGTGATGTCATTGTGATTTTGGCGTGGATAGTTTTTTTTAAACGTATGGAGAGGGACTGGATGGACATAATTTCTATCTCTCAGTAAATTTGTTAAAGTTTTCTGCAGGTTTTGAGTTAATGCCTGCTAAAATGGTAATGGTTACTAGATAGTTTGTGTCTTCGCATTTGGGCCAGACATTTCCATGTGAATTAGGAAACTATCTAATACAAGTCGTAAAATTTCGTATAGTCTGTCCCTATTATTTGATTAGTATAAAGAAAACGATTAACAACATATTTTGAGTTAATGAAGGGATTGTAGGTAGTGAATGGCTGAATTTGCTGTCGTAAAATCGAATGATGATGAGACATTTACAAGACGGGACTTTAGTTGAAAACAAACGTACGTTTTCTAAAACGGAAGAAAATATAGGTCATGAAATTGTCACAGCAGTATATTATAGGAACTATAACCTAACTGATACTAAAGGCACTGTAAGCAAGATCAGGAATAATCAACATGCCATATCTGTTCTAGCATCAAGTCTGTCACGTGTCCAATATAATTCTAGTTAGCTTCGATTACCGCCATTGTTTCGGAGCTAGATAACGCAAACGTGACTCGACAGCGTTTGACGTACAGTATCTATATTAATAGATAATAACTATTCATGTACAAGATTATTGTAGGCCGACGGAGGCTTAGAGTGATTATATAAGAGTTCGTAGAAATCTTAGAATGGCTAAGTGTAATCGTTGATAAATTAAACTTATTTGTTCAGAATTGTCTTGTAATAGTGTTGTAATCTTTTGGCCCTGCCATTTATATATGTAAAACAAAAGGATAAGCATGATTGTTTTTAAAACTAGGAAAACTTCTTCCATATACATACATATACACTTTAGTTGACTTTAAGTCTACTGTGAATTTATCCTTTCAAAAACATTAAATAGCCTAGCGACTATAAGCAAAAAGCAAAATTAAACAGGAATATTTTTATAGGGACTCCCGAATCCGCCCAATGCATTTTAAGTTTCAAAAATAATTATATAAAAAAAATAACCTATGACCTATTCTTAGACCTACCAAATATACTCAAAAAATTTCATAAAAAATCGGTCAAGCTGTTTCGGAGGAGTTCGATAACAAACACCGTGACACAAGATTCTTATATATTAGATTATTATAATAATTTCGTGACGAATAAGTACGAGTACCATTACTATCTACTTATAGTTCACAGCATTTTGAAATGGTGCAATGCAGTTGTGTCATTGACTGTTTTTTGCTCGACGGCCGTGTATCGATCGGTAATCTTACCTTCATATTGCATATTATTGTCTGTGCAGTATTGTTCATTACAGTTTAAAAACGGAACCCTTATGGATTCGTCATGTCTGTCTGTCCGTCCGTCCGTATGTCACAGCCACTTTTTTCCGAAACTATAAGAACTATACTGTTGAAACTTGGTAAGTAGATGTATTCTGTGAACCGCAGTAAGATTTTCACACAAAAATAGAAAAAAAACAATAAATTTTGGGGTTCCCCATACTTACAACTGAAACTCCAAAAATTTTTTTTCATCAAACCTGTACGTGTGGGGTATCTATGGATAGGTCTTCAAAAATGATATTGAGGTTTCTAATATCATTTTTTTCTGAACTGAATAGTTTGCGCGAGAGACACTTTCAAAGTGGTAAAATGTGTGTGTCCCCCCCTCTAACTTCTAAAATAAGAGAATGATAAAATTAAAAAAATATATATAATGTACATTACCATGTAAACTTCCACCGAAAATTGGTTTGAACGAGATCTAGTAAGTAGTTTTTTTTTAATACGTCATAAATCGAAAACCGCAATTTCCTTTCACAAAGTTACAACGAACTACAAGAACTTTTATATTATGTTACTTGCTGCTACGGAACCCTTCATGGGCGAGTCCGACTCGCACTTGGCCGGTTTTTTATTTGTTTCATGTTGTCAATATTTCCAAGTAAGTTTCTGTTTCTAATCAATTTTGGTTTGAACGTCTGATCTTACCAAATGTTTGACCAAAACTTTTTCGTTAACTTATCTTGCTTATGCTAAACGAGGCTTCATTGAGTATTATTTGAATAGGTATGTTTGCATATTAGTTGGGAAAATCCTGTACTTAAATTTGTCTTCCAAACTTTAGATATTCGGCTTCAAAAACAATCACGTTCACCAACTCGTGAACACAAATATTTTAATAATATAAATAAAATACTGTATATTGACAATCTCACGACCTCAGCCGCAGGTCGCGGCGACCTTAGCACCGATAACTATGCTATTTGACCAGCAGACCAGCAAACAACTTGGGACTTAATCAGTTTTCAACTGTTTTTAGCTCCAAATCTGTCATAGGATTTATATATGCACATAATTATTTCAGAAGATTATTTCTCTCTTTACCGGAAACTTGAAACTTTTTGCCATAGTGATATTGGCATATGACTCAAGGTTTTAAATCTCATTAAAGTTTTGCTTAATGTACAAATAAATGCCTAGTTATACGGGCTTAGCAACTAAGTTTATAATTTTGGACTAAACGTTCTTGGTAATGTTAATTTTGGTAATAATGGTAACGTTATTTGAATTCAAGTAATTTAAGCCAACAAACTGATTCTATCTTACTTTAACAAAGTTGGGAAAAGGTTAGGCAGATGACGATTTATAAAGATATCATTGTTGTCAAACCCAATAAACAAATTAAGGCGCTTACATGAGCTAAACGCAAAAAAACGGCAGTTTTCGAAACAATAAAAGTATATGATCGCCTACAGTAAACAAAATCAGAAAAATATATGATATTCTTCAGGATATATGCTAGATAGATAGTGTTTTGAAAACACAATACAACTAATTTGGTACGATAGAAAAAAATCATGAACATACCTCTAAAAAACTTTCTTTTTACAATAAAAACCATACTAATATACATACAATCATTCTGATTTTTTGTCAGATTATTCTACAAGTAACATACTAAAATGATAGTGTTTTATTTTTTTATTTAAAACAATAGTATTTTTGTAAATCGAATATTCATAGTTCCGAACATAAAAAGTGCGCATGTGTGCGTGAACGCCCGTGTAGCGACAGTGCCGGCCGAGGCCTGATGCTATACGGACGTGTCGCTCTTTTCGCCGCACTATTTCCGTCAAAATTGTTATGTTTTTGTTAAGTTTTATTTGTAAATTCATTGTTTATTATTATTTGCATTATCTTCTTTCCGTAAATATTTTTATTTCGTATAATATAAAATACTTTTAAGTTTGTTATGTATGGGTGCAAGGCGCGCGCCATCTATTGTACGGCGAGTCCCAACTCCCGGGCGTTTCACTTGTGTCTACCGGCAGTGGTCCGCGTAACCTAACAAAGTTAAAATAGGGTAATAATTTGTAAATAAATGGGAAATATAGTGAAACATTCCGTTAGGAGGACTACAAAACGTTCATATAAAACAAAATCCGAGCATAATATGAACGAAAGTAAAAAGTATGAGCATTTTATTTTTAACTGAATATTTTTATTTTTGCAATAAAACTATGAATTTTGGAAACATCTAAGAAAGTGCAGTCGGTATTTTCGACTTCACGTACAACTGTCACAGTGACGTATGTGGACGACGTGTAGATTTGTATTCGAGAGTCCCCGGGTTCGATTCCCAAGGTTACGAAATCGTACTTCCTTTTTAAATTTTATTTAAATGTATTTTGAATTTTTAGATAGATAGTGTTTTGAAAACATAATACAACTAATTTGGTACGATAGAAAAAAATCATGAAGATACCTCTAAAAACTCTTTTTACAATAGAAACCATACTAATATACATACAATCATTCTGATTTTTTGTCAGATCATTCTACAAGCAACATACTAAAATAATAGTGTTTTATTTTTTTAGTTCAAACAATAGTTTTATTGTAAATAGCATAATATTCATAGTTCCGAACATAATAAGTGCGCATGTGTAATTGTGTACGTAAACGGTAAACCCCCGTGCGTGTAGCAATAATGCCGGCCGAGGCCTGATACTATACGGACGCGTCGCTCTTTTCGCCGCATTATTTATTTGTACCTACATACATTCATTGTTTATTATTACTATTTGCATATCTTCTTTCTGTAAATATTTTTATTTCATGTAAATATAAAATACTTTTAAGTTAAAATAGCGTAATAATTTGCTATCAATTATATCATTTGTAAATATGGGAAATAAAGTGAAACATTCCCTTAGGAGGACTACAAAACGTTCATATAAAACAAACGCCGAACATATGAACGAAATTAAAAAGTAAGAGCATTTTATTATTACTGAATATTTTTTTTCGCTATGAATTTTAGCAGCGCATAAGCTCAGTTTTTTCGACGAGATACGCAATCGTTACATTGGCTTATGTAGACGACGCGCAGGTTCGTGTTCAAGGGTCCCCGGGTTCGATTCCCAGTGATACGAAATCGATTTAATTTCATTTAAATGTATTTTGAATTTTTAAATATATTTTTATAAATAACTAAAAAAACGTCTACAATGTAATTATCTTTCACAGGAGAAAGAAAGTCGAAAATATCAACACGGAAGTTACTTCTAATGCGTAAGTACCTACACGTTTTCTATGCCATTGTAACAATAAAAAAAACCTAAATTTATTAACAGACTGTTACTTACTACTAACGTAACTAGTAACGACTTATTGATAATATGCATAAAGAAATCACAGATTCATCCGAAAATTGCGATGAAAATTATCACAAGCAAGAGTTTAATTTTTATTGATTGTGTTTATAATAAATAGAAATCATAATAATTATATGTAGGAATGTTAGGTACGAGTACCTAATCCTTGAGGCCGTTTACACATCATGCCGAAGCTGCAGCGGCATCGCCGCCGCCGCGGCGCCGCTGCATCAGTCACCCTTGGATTTGTATGAACACACGGCGCCGCCGCGCCGCCGGCGGTGCGGCGCGGCGACGAGTTTTGATAAGATCTATCAAAACTCGCCGCCGCACAGTGGTCTGAAAATCGAGCTCCATACTCATAGAAACTTAAAGTACGGAAATAAAAAAACAAAAATTGTAATGGGTCTAGTATACCTCCCTTTACGTAATATTAACGTATGGATGGTATCAGTCGCTCCACGCGTGAGAAAAAAAAGTTTTTTGTTTTTTTTTTGTATGGGAGAAAACACTAACCCCCTTATTCATAATCCTATTTTATCTCTATTTTAGCTAAAATAGGTTTATAGAACGTTTGTCTTTATCTGTCACGTTGTCATTTCTGTGTGTAAGAAAGAGACAAACCCCATTTTAACTAAAATAGGTTTGATAAGTTTTATGAATAAGGGGGTTAATGTACATTTTTTTGAAACTGAATGGAACTGATAGGCTGGAGCTCACACGAGCTATTGTACCATACACGGCCATCAAGATGACATACAATTCATGGACCGTTGGGCGCCGCTTTGCACGTAGCAAATTTTTGAAATTTTGTGTTTTCGATATGTGATTTTTCAAATCTTTGACGTGAATAAATGAACTTGCTGATCGATTTACTTATACTATCGTTACTTTTAGCCTGCTTATGACCTTTATGATGACAACAATTAAAAATTATGTTGATTATAAGTACCTATACGTTTTTTTTTAATTTCATTCCAAGAACTACTTAACTCATTTAATCACCGTTGTAGTGTATCTATTAAATAGATATGTAAACACTGTCTCATTCACACAAGCGGGGTAGCTGCTGTCAGTTATGTTATGTCATCTGTCAGTTACGAGGAATGGCGGGAAACAGACAAAGTGAAGCAGGCTATATACGATGGCGCTTGGTGTGGTAGTGAGCCAGTGAAGTGATATGTTTAACATAAGTACGGAATCAACAGGATTCTACAACCGTGATTATGGTTGAGTTATAATTAGATACTGCTTCAATCTGAGCCTCAATCAGAGCCTGTTCTTCCACGATGTTCAACTTGTTTTCGTTTGAAAACTTAAAATAAATTGGTCAGCAGAACATTGTGGAAGATGGCGTTGGATTCTCCCATACCTTTTCTTCGCCACAAACTAAGCGCAGAGGCACAAAAGAACACATAAACATACTGGAATCGTCTTCGTCTGCCATAGTTTGCTTATACAAACTTTGCCCTGAAGCACCATCAAAGCCATACTTGCATATAATTGTTAACTCTTTGCCATCCAGCGAAGGTTCCACACGTAGGAATTTTCCAAGCTTTGCACAGTTTTATCCAAAATTTAGCTTTACTTTTACCTCTTCTTCCGTGATGTACAATGGTAACTTTTGGAGGGCAGCAGTCCTTCTTCGCCTCAAGGATGGCAGTATAAGAAGGACACAGTGGTACTCCTTCTTCTTTTGCACAAGATCTTAATGTTATATACTGCCACTTCGAAAGCTTCAATGAGGTCAAAATAAATAAAGCTTTATCAGCGGAATATATAGGCACAGTTTCCTTGGGCTTTAACAATTTATTTATCCTTGTAGCCTCTTTGCTCCGAGACTAGTTTAACGATATCTGCTATATTCTTGTCATGTGCTTTCAAACCGGTTGCATGAGCAAGGCTTTCAGTGCTATACGTTAGGAGGTCTTCCGCTCTCCTTCTCTTCTGTAGTGGGCTTAGCTCTTTAAATGGTTTTCTCGGCCTCACAACTGATGTTGATGTTCCAACACTGCACGTCTCCGGTGTGTAGGATGTTGATGCACCCTCATTTAAAACAAAGTCAGAACTGGAACGGGTTTGCTGCTCTACTGACACTAAATAAGGGGTCATCTTTCCTTTCATGATCTCAGGCCATTTTATGTTCTCTTGCAGCCATGTCTCATACTTTGTTATGTATGTACGTCTCGTGAGATTACACGAGATCCATTTGTTCCTCAACGAACAAACATAAGTCTGACAGAATTGTTTCAATACCCTCTTTTCATTTTCTGACAAATCAATAGTATTCTCAAAAACTTCAAATAAAACATTGGGCTGTGAAAAACAATTGTTGTTTGTCACAAACATGACAATGTCCAAATTGGTATCACAACCTTCCATCACAGCACAATTAAAAAAATAACGTAATAAGTTAGCGCGCACAAGTACTGAGAGCTACTGATAAAAGTAAGCTCAAACGTCCTGTTTTTATACAACTACCCTCATTATCGTTCGCTATTCTTTAATTAGGTTTTACAGAATAATATTACAGACAATAGAATTTTATTGTGACTAGGGCCCATTTGGCCCTGCTAGAGCTGGTTGATGCTCATGTCATTAGTATATAATTATAACTCAACCATAATCACGGTGATTAAATGAGTTAGTTCTTGGAATGAAATAAAAAAAAAACGTATATAATCAATATAATTTTTAATTGTTGTCATCACAAAGGTCATAAGCAGGCTACAACTAACGATAGTATAAGTAAATCGATCGGCAAGTTAATTTAACCTCGTCAAAGATTTGAAAAATCACGTATCGAAAATTCAAAATTTCAAAAATTTGCTACGTGCAAAGCGGCGCCGAACGGTGCATGAATTGTATGTCATCTTGATGGCCGTGTATCGTACAATAGCTCGTGCGAGCTCCAGCCTATCAGTTCCATCCAGTTTCAAAAAAATGTGTTTTCTCCCATACAAAAAAAAATAAAAAACTTTTTTTTCTCACGCGTGGAGCGACTGATACCATCCATACGTTAATATTACGTAAAGGGAGGTATACTAGACCCATTACAATTTTTGTTTTTTAATTTCCGAACTTTAAGTTTCTATGAGTATGGAGCTCGATTTTCAGACCACTGTGCGCCGCCCGCGGTGCCATACTATTATATTCTGTGGCGATGCCGCTGTATTGGTTTCTCTTGGATTTGTATGAGCCCTTGCGGCGCGCCGCCGCGGCGCCGTGTGTTCATACAAATCCAAGGGTGACTGATGCAGCGACGGCGGTGCCGCTGCAGCTGCGGCATAATGTGTAAACGGCCTCAAAGATTAGGTACCTAACATTCATATATAACTATGATTCCTTTTTATTATAAACAAAATCAATTTTAAATCTAATTTCTTGCTTTTGATCATTTTCATCGCAATTTTCAGATGAATCTGTTACCTATTTCATTATGCCCATTATCAATAAGTCGCGGTCGGTTAATAAAAACATTAGGTCAGAATTTTTTTTATTTTTGTAATAGCTTAGATAACGTGTAGGTACTTGCGCATTAGAAATACCTAACTTCCGTGTTGATATTTTCGACTTTCTTTCTCCTGCAGACTTTTTTTAGTTATTTATAAAAATATTTAATAGATATATTTAAAAATTCAAAATGACATTTAAATAGAAAATTCGATTTCGTAACCTTGGGAATCGAACCCGGGGACTCTCGAATACAAATCTACACGTCGTCCACATACGTCACTGTGACAGTTGTACGTGAAGTCGAAAATACCGACTGCACTTTCTTAGATGTTTCCAAAATTCATTGTTTTAGAAAAAAACACTGCAAAGTGATAATTTTTATTTCGGAAGTCGGTGTCGCTGGTTCCGCATTTTCGTTTTTTGACACCGACTTCCGAAATTATAGTTATTTATCACGCTGTAGTGCTTTTTTTGAAGTCGGTTGTTTTTTTTTCTTTCTAATTGTACCTACCCCACAAAAATTCAATTAACACTAGTGGTGCGTTGAAGAATCATCAAAATTCGCATAGAAATGCCGGAGATGCAGTACATTTATGCATATTAACTTCGGACATACTACATAAGAATAATTACCTAATGTATTATATACTAAAACCTTCCTGGAAGTATGTAGATCACATTAGTGAAAGAATGATCAAAATTGGTTCATCAGTTTTTTAGAAAATCTACAAATATATATACAAACATACACACATACATACATTACATACATACATACGGGTCGAATACACAACCTCCTTTTTTGAAGTCGGTTAAAAATGTTTTTAATTTCATTGAATCAGTTTTATTTCAAAATCACCCACATCCTTAAGTTTTTCAAGTCACACTCAAAACGAATAAAATTTATTATGTTGTCACACATAACTACATAATTTGTTTCTTATTTGCACATCGTTTCCGCGCCATCTATTAGAATACTAGGGCGTAATCTCACAAAACCGTTACTTCTAAATCTCATGTATGCTTTATGTCATAATTGTGATGGGCGTCGTCGTTAGATGGCGTTTGCGTCGATTCTGCATATGTGTGCATGCGTTTTTCAAGGACACTTAGGTCTAGTAAGCCTCTTAACAAGTATATCCATCTATCTACTAATAACAAACATACCTTCAAACTAGAGATTCCACCCACAACCAAACATATTATTCCCGAAATGAATGTCGTAACATCGAACGAATATCCTCTTTCGTATGTAATTTGGGTCAAAGCTTAACTTATGGGAAAACTTAAGAGGGACCGACCTTTTATCTCTGGCACGTGTTTGTTATCGTTCAAATGTTTTTGAACTGAACTGTCTGTGTGTTGGTGGTCTGAACGTGCTGTGTGATTGGTACAGCTGATGTATGAGTGATGGTATGGATGACTGAGAGGGTGTTGATGGAGTTTGAATCGGTTATGAGTGTGAAAGGGAACGATGATGAATTGTTATGGATTTTGTTTGAGTACTTTTAGATATTATTAATGTGATGCTGACAGATCTGTTAGAAGACAAAAATATTTTTCACATAACCAAAACCCAAACCACATAGGACAATTAAATAATAGGCAGAAGAAGAGTGTATTCACTTTTCAGTCTTAGTAACTTGCATTATGAAATCTACAATATATCATTAATTACGAAACGGACAATACAATTACGCAATAACAACATAATTCAAAAAACACGGAAACCGACATATTCCTTAATTAATATTAGACAATTTACACTAGCAAAAACTGAGCAATAAGCCGGCTCACATTAGTATGCCTCTCGCGTCCGTGCAATATTAATTAAACAGACATAGAGGCACGCAGACATACAGACATACATACGTACCGGTCGCTCTTGTGCCAGTTTGTCTTCGTACATATTATCATATGACTATTGTTGTATATGCTAACTCGAATAGTTATGTAGATTTTCGGTGTCTTTGAATGAGACTGGGTTAGTTCTGATAAGTTTATAATAAAGATTACCTAATACTGCTGGGACACATGCCTCCTCTCTGTAAGAGGGAGGGGGCCATATCCAACACGCGGGCCCAGTGTGTGTTAGCGGATGTCACATGCCTTTGAATTTTTGGTTCTAGGACATGCCGATGCCGGTTTCCTCACGATGTTTTCCTTCACCGTTTTGAGAGCAGTGGTGATGAAATAATTTACAGCCAGTCAATCATGAAGGTGGCAGCCGAGAGCTCGAAATATTGTAGTCACACATAATAAACGGAAATATTATTAACTAGCTGCGCCCCGCGGTTTCACCCGCGTAACTTTCGATCCCGTGGGAATATCGGGATAAAAACTATCCTATGTCCTTTCCCGGGACTCAAACTATCTCTATACCAAATTTCATCGAAATCGGTTCAGTAGTTTAGGCGTGAAGAAAAGACAGACAGACAGACAGAGTTACTTTCGCATTTATAATATTAAGTTTGGATATCATATTCTTTTAGCTTTATTTATATTAACAAAGTGATAAATTTCGTCCTTGGCTCGCACTGATATGCATAATTCCGTGACGCAGTCAAAGATATTAATCATCACATTAGTCTGTTATACTGCACTGAGCATAAGCCGAACCTAAGCGTGCATGAGCGTCCTAAGCAAATGAGCATGTATGCTTGTCGAGAGCATGCATGAAGAAGCAGATGGTGTGTACTTCATGCATGTAGTAGTGTTTGTTACTGCCTTAAGCCATTACAATAGAAATAGAAAAAGAAAGAGTTAGGATATACGGACTATATGTAACTCTTTTGTATGTTTGTGTTTCTTAAACGACCTTGTCCATTTAGATTGTTTTATACTTTATATGCCGGAACATATCACGGGCTGTTTGTTTTTATTGACTGACATATTTGGTCTTTTTTATTAAAGGAAAGTTAATTAACGTTGTATTTTGAAGCTTCATTGCCTTTTGAAGTTTTATTTTTGTAATGGTTGATGCACGAAAGTAGTCCAAGAGTTCCATTTCAAGATTTGTATATCATGCTCAAATGTTTAATTACACTAGCAAATTAATGTCTATTATTTCCTTGTTATAAAAAGTAACTGTTTAAATTAAGCAGGTACCAGCAGACAGTAACCAAGTAAATCACACATTGACAAATAATAAAAAACCACAAAACTTACAGACAAGTTTCTTTGAGTTTTATTTGAATCATCAGTCTTTTGAAGTATAAAATTATAATCTTTGTATTGTGGATGCACGAAAGTAGTCTAAGAGTTCAATTTCAGCTCAAATATTTAATTAGACTAGCAAATTAACATCTTTTTATAACTCGGCTTAGAACATCTTGAACACGAATTAAAATACGAGTTTAAAAACTAACTGGTAAAATCAAATAGAAAGGCACCAGCCAGACATATTTATTTCAACCAAAACACATATTGTCAAATCATAAAAAATCACAAAACCAACAGACAATTTTCGCACTACGTTACAAAGTCTTAGCACATAACAGTAATGCATCTGACGGTCTCATTTACGAAATGAGCACTATATAGGTAGGTAAGAATCTCATCAGGTAATGCATCAAATTAATGCCGGTCGGCCAAGGCAACTAACATTGTAAGCCGTGACGGCGCATTTACTTGTAATTGCGTAAATCTCACAGATTTTTCAGATATAAGACGTTCTTTGTTAACGTTTTATATAGATGAAGTATAGGAAAATACTGTTATAGGTTGAGATTGCAAGTACTTTTCATACGACCGTTTTTATTTAGCAGAAACTTCAAGTACTTACATTATAATTGTTTTTTACGCTCTTTGCTTGCAAGAAAACTCTGTCTCACCATTATTGCCCTGACTTATGTTTAGGCCTTCCATTTGCACTCCATAAAAGCCAAAGCTATAAAGTTAAGGGTCCAATTACTGAAGAATATTATTTTTTATCAAAAAAGACTTCCTTTCAAAGAATAGGCTCGGAGCCAGACTGGCCAGACGTAATTCAGTTTTCTCAAGTGTTTTAATTTGACAGCAGTTCAGTTTGACTGCATCTATTATTTTCCTTTTCTTTGTTCCGTCCTTGTTAAGTTGTTATGAATAATAATGAACTTTTTAAGTACGATGTATTTCTGCGAATTTACATAACAGGCTTCCTGTAGTAAGCAAACGTTAAATAAGTGAATAAAACGTTTAGTCTCTCTGTGTTTCATAAGAAGCAAGTTTTAAAACTTATTATTAGTTATTATATGTACGTCTTATAACCTTAGACTTTCTAAACAGGTTTTTACTTTTTAACCAGTTTTTACGAGTAACTGTTTTAAATTAGAGAAATTAAGTTTATTGGATCACTTTTTTATACATTAATGTCGTGAGTTTTATTATATACTACAGCGTTGTTCAACATCACGTTGTATGTTTTACACGTTTTGTATTGTTTTTTTATAATATTTATTGTTATAGACACTCGAGTATCAGATGTTACCGTACATGTGCGGTCTAGGTCTCCACAGACAGATAGGCGTTCATTGTAGCCTTGATTCGTGTTACAATTGATCGTCCACACAACACAATGCTTAGGTATCAAGTGTATTGTTTATTGTTTGCCTGCTACTTGCTTAAGCAGGATTAAATGAACAATGATCGGAAAAAATATGTTGTTTTTTTTACTCTCCAGACTTTAGTATACATATTATAATGTATCTCTTTTTCTGATCCTATTGTCATAATGCTTATTAGCGGATGCTTTTTAAGGCAGTGAACAATAGACTTTTTTCTCTGTAAGGACATGATTTATTGCTACAAGCAAAGGTTAAATGTCAAAAATGTAATCTGAGTATGACATTATCGTATATCTAAATTGTTTTGTCTTTATTATGGATGACGTGCCGAAATTTATAGTTTTTGGCGTTTTAATATGTTTATAATGGGATCATATTTCATGAAAATTAATTAGTTCGACACTGGCTCTTGGATTAGAAACATTATAGTTTAAACAATGTTGGGTAATAAATTAATAAGTATTAGGAATTTAAATGTTATTATAATAACTGTCAAATATAATAGATTGTAGAGCTATTTTAATTAGGTTCTCGCCCACGGGGCACATTTGCGACCCAAATTTGGAGGCACTCATAACATTTTAAGTACCTCCCCATTTTTTTTTAAATATTTTTATTCCTCTATGATATCGAGTGACATTTAATTATATTATGCCTATAGGAAATGCGGAAACATTATTCAAGTCACAGGCATATTGTATGTGATACATATATAAACTCACACCTTATTCCCATGAGAATAAGGTGTGAGTTTATATACCTATGTACAGGCAGAAACTACAGAACGCCACCTGCTACGATCCTTACATACTCCTTTTGCTACCTTTACATTCATATATCTGTGATATAAGCAATATTAATTACATACGGAGCTAAATTAAGTACTAGTTACTTAATATACTCAATAGCAATCAATAATTAATCATTGTTATCATAATTTTAATATATAAGGTGACGTCACATTTTGCACTCATTTCCATATTTCAGAGTAAAACGTAGCTATAATTTTATGTATAATTGTATGTATCTTTAATATAATACATTATTAGTCGTGCCTCTAATGTATACAATGACTGATAATAGCTATAGATAGTTTATAAGATAAACAGGCCCAGTGCTTATTGGTCTCTTATCTCGAATGATAACTGCGCGGCTGATAGTGTGATAACAGGCAAATTGATTTCTCTATAATTATGTGAGCTTATTAAGCTATACCTACATATTTATTATAATATAAGGTGTTAATTATCATCGTGAGGAAACCGGCATGTCCTAGAGCCAAAAATAGGTGAGAAGCTAGCAGTCTTTCACTAATGTAACCTACAATGTTTAAAACAAATACTTTCACTGTTTACTTTGTATTAGACAAAATAAAAATACCTACTAATTTGTCTGTGCAGTACGGCAGTAAGGATTAGACTTACACAGACCAGACAAAAGCAGAGCAACCTCCAAACAATGTGATGCTGAAATTATGTTCTATGATTGGTAGCAGTGGTACTCTACTCGTAGTGTCTTTACCAGCTTTACCCTTTACAAGTAGAACGTTCCAGCTCGTTGCCAGGATTGAACTTAGGTACACTACGCTGGCGCAGGATATTATTGCAGCATTCCCAATAAATCAAAGTAGACACAAACTTTCTAACTTTGCCACGGGTCGTAAGGTTAAAAACATTGCTAACAATGGCGAAAACAGCTATTTATTTGAAACTTACTAAGGGTAAAAATGTTATCTACAATGGAGAAAATAGCTATTTATTTTAAATATTAGCTCCCTTACTAATAAAAGTTGTGCAGCGTCTGTATAGTTACACAACGCTTTGTCTTCTTCTTTCGAAAGTCAAATTACTGACGACTGAAAGAGAAATCGGTGTGTAACTATTCATCTGATATGATACGTTTATTAGTAAGGGGGTAGAAGTATGTGTCATATGTATGTATGCGTATGAAATAACACGAACACTCCTTACTCTTGTTTCCAAGTTTAGCCTGAGTCAAAGCCACTATCAGTGTCGACTGTTGACTCAAGAAATAGTGTCGCGAATTATCTACGAGGAAATTCTGCAATTGTTATCTGATAAAACGCACGTAGTTACATACACGGAATATGATATAAATAGTTTAGAAATTGTCGGTGTGGAAGGTGTTTCTATTTTCCGCTTTAAGACGTTGTGATTGACATATTCGAAAGCCTTAGACAAACCGATGAAATTAATAGCATTTGTGTCGTGTCCTTCTTTAACTTTATAAATGTGTTATTTTTAACCGACTTCTAAAAAAGGAGGAGGTTCTCAATTCGAATGTTTGTGTTTTTTTTTTTTTTTTTATGTTTGTTCGCGCATAACTCCGTCGCTTGCCAACCGATTTGAAAAATTCTTTTTTTGTTGGAAAGGGTATAGTTCCCAAATGGTCCCATGAAAATTTTATCGAAATTGGACAAGCCGTTTTTGAAAAATCAACAAAAATCTAAAAATTTATCTGCATTGTCTACATTAACGATTATTTTGTTTACTTCTTTGTGGGGTAGGTAACTTTAATTTCGGAAGTCGGTGTCAAAAAACGAAAATGCGGAACCAACGACACCGACTTCCGAAATTAAAGTTATTTATCACTTTGTAGTGTTTTTTTTTGAAGTCGGTTGTTTTTTTTTTGTAAAAAAGTTTTTTCCATAATGCTTATGGTTTAGAACAATGCTTACCTATACAATTAGCAAACAGAAGAATTTTCTATGAAAAACTCAAAAGTTCAGTCTGCCAACATTTTAGTATAAACCTCAAGATGAAATCGACATTAGGTAAATCGATTTCAACTTGTAGGATACGTTTCTTCTTTTTTTATTATTTCGTTTCATAAGAAGATTACGCTTCTGCAATTCCTAATTCAATATTGTTTACAAAACACCAAAGGCCATACCCATCTCGTGACACGTCAATCTACATTTTCTATTCAATCGGCACCCGGATGGTTGGCAAGCTCAGCTATACCAGCATTCTTCACTGAGGCCATGACTTTGACTGAGAGCAAAGAGCGTGCATTGTCCTTTCCGTGTGTTGCTATTTGATCTTCCGTTTAGATTGCCCTGTTTGCGAAAGTGTTACCATTGTTTGCACAGGTCAGTAGCAGAACAGTTACTTATAGATTTAAAAAGAGAGATATTTTGCGAAAAGGGGCATGTATAACGATATGATCAGATAAAACGCTGACTACTTACTTTCCTAGTTGATCTATATGCTGGCCTATTCTGTTCTTAAAATAGGTTGTGTGTAGTTATTAGCATTCTTCACTAAGGACATGACGTTGAGAGACTCCGTTCAGATAATTATGCCTTTTGCGAAAGTGTTGCCATTGTTTGCACAGGTCAGTAATAGAACAGTTAGGTTGCGTTTCTACCAGAAATGAGCGAGGATGCGTAGCGAGGGATGTGTGTGAAACTAACGAATAACATCGCTTCATTTTCATAGCTTGAGCTAAGCTAGTGTTGGTATTGGTTAGTTTTACGCACATCCCTCGCTCATTTCTGGTGGAAACGCAGCCTGTTTGCTTTCGAAATTGAGGGATTTGCGAAAAATAAATCGGATGGTGACGTAAGTATATTGAGTTGTAGATATTCATGGGAGGATAGATACTCTACGTTACTGTTTAATTAAACTGGAAATGTAAAACGTTCGAAAATATATTTCCAATTGAAACAACATCATTAACAGGTCTATTTATTCAAGTGGAAATGAATTAATACTGAAAACATTGTGGCACTGTTTTCACATTAAATAACAGCTAGCTAGAATTATTACGTCTTCTTCATTTAAAACGTTACTGCTGTGATCTTAAGATTTTTTTTAGTTTAGTTTTATATTACAAGTTTTATGCTGACCCTACTGACCTACTGTCTAACCATCGTCTTGCAGAAACAATGACTCATGAACAAAAGTGGTACGCGAAGATTATTAGTGTTTTTTATTGTTATACTATTTTATGTTGGAAAGCGTCTGCGTGATTTATGGTATGTTGTAGTATCTGTTAGGTAGTTACAAGATTGGGTAGATGGCACAGTTTTATGTGATTTTGAATGTAAGATAACCAACGATCTGCATAAGGCAATAGGCTAGGTTAGGTTACCTACTTGGGTTTCTTAGCAAAAGCTGACGAAAAGTGGTTATATTCTCAACTCTGTGGTGAACAAAACCTCTGGGCAATACCGACCGGAATCATATGGTGAAGTTAATATCCAAGGCATAATGTTAGGTACAAAAATTAACAATCGGACATAAGTTTTTAATATAATTTAGCATTAAACGAATGTAAAGAAAAATGACACGTATTCTGAACATTTATTTTTTGGACATAATAAGCAGCCAAGTTACCCTTTACCTCTCCACCACTTCCAATCTTCCTCATACCAACCACGTGCCATCAAAATACCTGAGCAAACCCTCTTGCGGCTCGTCAACCGCAGCATCCACTACGTCTGCTAACGGTACTCGTAACGGTATGCTCTCGCGGCCGGCCCGGATTAATTGTGGCCGAAATAAGATGGATACTGTGACTCTGTCAGGAGATTTACGAGTACAATCATTTTTGTTCTTAGCACGCTACATCTTAAAAGATCATGATAGTTTTAACTGCTGTAGAAAATATGAAAAGTATTGCTGGAGAGGTATGATAGATCGCTCCATGTAAAATACTGGTATTCAGCTGCATCCCGTTAGACTAAAAACCGATCTCATAGTTGGGGATGATTTTCAGAAAAAAGTATTCTGCTTTTATTTCACAAATACTGAAGTGAGTCTTGTAAGAGTCCCGGGTCGACGGTGCGTTGTGTTCCACACACGCCTCAAAGAGATGTCAGCACTAATTGACGGGATCCGCTAGGGCCGATGCCTGCCAGGGTCGCGGGTCATTCGAAAAAGTTACCGTGGCTCCTGGCACAGGCAACTGAAGGAACACGGCTGGGTTTCAGCCAGTAAAAGTTTAACACGCCCTCCCGCTCCGTCCAGAGCGGGAGAAGTTATTGGATAATTTCCCACCCCAAAAAAAAGCTTGTAAGAGTGAAGCTAGTCAAAGCTTATCAATAATTTGAAATCGACGGTTACCATCACTAGTAAGGCTAACGTTTTTATTCCGATGCCACTTATAATAACATATACTATAATATTGTACGTTCAGAAACGTGGAATGACAAGCAGACAGACAATAATTACCACAGTCTAGTTGACGGATAAGGCAATTAAACTAGATATGATATACTACCTGTTGGATATAGAATTGTAAAGCTAGCCTGTAATGGAATACATTAAGATAGGTCGGAATTGCTGCATTAGTTATTGTGAAGGTCGCAGATCTGCAGGCTAGGCATACAGAGTGGAGTAACTGTAAGAATTATTCTACGTCTCTTTTGAAGAACTAGAAACTATATAGCCCTAAGTCCTGCATTGACCAATAGATGTATCTACCTTGAGTATCTCTTGTTCTGTCTGAGTTTGAATCGCGGTTAGGTCAAGCGAGTGTGGTGCTAACAACTGGCTGACTAGAATTTCGGCCTGTCTGGAAGCAGCTAGTTACTTATATATATCGTAGACTATGATGCTCTATGGTCTTCTTCATTAATATGTCTTCATCACGCGCCTTGCCTAGTCATCTTTTAGTCTTGACAGATGTGGCTAAATCTGATCCGCCGTATCCTGTTTCATATAAAAATAATAGTAGTCTGTGATTGAACACTCGACATCGACTGATGCCTATTATATAGACTTCATTATAATAATTTTATAACACTAAAAATGTAACAGGCAACTGATTTAGAAACTGTGCGTATTCAGTTGTAAAGTTTAATGATCATTCGTTCTCAATTATGGCTTAATTGCGGTACGGAACGATACAATTAAAACGTTTCATAGTTCATTTCACCGATAATTATTTAAAGTACTTTATTCCTTTGGTAGTAGGTAAGTTGGGAGTCGTTTACATACAAATTACCGTCCTTTCTTTGCAGCACATTATTACGTTCAAAAAGTAGTTTATAAAGCAGATACAGAACTCTGTTTTTATAGGTACTTAAGAAAGTATTTAGTTCCTCTAAAGATATGGTTTTCTAACTTTGATCACGGAACCCTAAACAAGTTTAAACCGTGTCGCGCCCACAGGTGATCTAAAAGCATTAATGAGAGGTTCCGTAGGTGTTGGCCAAGTGAATTCAGTGTTTTGCTTGAGCATTGAGCAACACACTGAGGTAGGAGTATGTTTGTTCTAAAGCTTGACGAATTGGTCCGGGGTGGGGCAGTATGGATGGAAGGTCATGTTTAGTGTTTTAACTACACTTTGATTTTTAATTTGTTGTAATAAAATACCAGCTGCGTAGTAATAAACACTGACAAAATAAAAAGGTCGATCTCAGCTGTCCATTTTGGTCTAGCAAATTAAAAATCATAGTTTAGTCCTAAACATTTGCTGAAGTAAACCTTCTTTGGGTATTAGCCATTAGTAGGGTGAATACGGTATTGTATATCGACAAATGTACCAACTTTTCTCAATTGTGGATGCGATGTTGTTTATTAGCTTTTAAACATCTTCCACAGACAATGAATTGTCCTAGTGGCGTTGCCATAATCAACACATTCAACACGCTTTACGGGTTTATAAGTGATTTTAGTTTTTTTTTGATGATAACCCCTAGTTTTTTTCAAAAAATAATCAAAGAACTACAAAAGTCTTCTAAACAACTATCAACTGGCTTCCTTAGATACTATCATAAGCTTCAAGGTACAGTTTAAGAACTATTTACATATTTTTACATAGATTCAACAAAACTTGTTTGGTGTAAATTGTAAATCTTTTTTGGACACACTGTGAACCAGTTACTAAGTTTATATTTATTGTAAGTGTCGTTTTGTTATTAAACTTTTATGTTAATCTAATGTTTATTATGTCCGTTCAGTTGAATTTGAATAAACTTTCACTCCAATCGTGTTATTTAATCAATAACGTTATAGAATCATAATATTTTATTGATGTTTGTGAATGTCGTCGTAAATATCTAATATTAATTTGCATTATATGACAAACTGATGAATGTTCAAATCTAAAGGCTGTTTCACATGAGTCTGTACAACATAACATTACGCCTGTATACCCCAAAGGGTTAGGCAGAGGTGGGTGCACCTATAGTACACATACCAACAATGGCTACTAGTATTTTCTCAACAATGAATATAAATGTAAATCCAGGATGCATAATCTTGGCAATTATCATTAAAACTCGATTAGGCAGCCTAGCATGCATTACCATGGCATGTGCTAGATTACACAAGCAGTTTACAAAAAAAAAAAAGAAAACAATGCAACACGTAAAGTATAGCTTAATACAGGATGTAAGAACCTGGATGAAGCAAAACTGTGGGAGGATAGATGTGACGATTTTAAATAGGAAAAAGGCGTGAGTTTTTGTATGGATGACGTATTCCTGTTATTTGTAATCTTTTTCACAGAATTTTGTGAGCAGTGGTGGCCCAGTGGTAATGGCCGCGACTTATGGCTTATAATAGGTCGTAAGTCCAACCCAAGCAGGCACTTTAAATTGTGTTAATTATTTAATCACTACTGTTCTCAAAACGGTGAAGGAAAACATTGAGAGGAAACCTAGAGCCAAAATTTCAAAGACATGTAACATCCACCAACCGGCACTGGGCTCGCGTGGTTGATTATGGTCCGCTCCCTCTTGTGAGAAAGAGGGGGCCCGTTTCCCAGCAGTGGGAACATTATCAAATCAAAATCTCAAATCGTTTATTGCAATCCATAATGTACAATTACAGGTGGTAAATAAAAATAATGGAAACAATAGGCTATAGCAATAGGCAATAGACAAATATAGCAATATATGGCAATAGGTTATAGGCTGAGTATACTGATTCTACCGTGATACTCATATCTCACGACGAAATCCTTTATCTCGATAACACAGCAATGCTTAACATTATCACCTAGTACGTTTAAATGTGCCTTTAGCTCAACATTAAATAAAACCGGTACACAGAAACACCAGGTCTAACCAAGCTTTCTAGCTGACGTCAGAATAGTCCCATTTACCTCTCGGTTTCCAGGAAATTGCTTTTTATAATTGCCTAGTTGAGTCTGAAGAGACTTTTTAATCCGGTCAAATCATTGATGGAGTTTCGAATTTGTGAGATTGTATTTACATTGTGACTATAGGTTTTAGAAGTAACTGCTACTGGGTTTTGGTTTATCGAGTTACCAATATTTCCTCTAGATCTATAATCGAGTACAATTCAAGACTTTATATACTTTAAGCTGAGCAAGAGGAGGAAGCAGCACCATAATTGCGCTACACACTATCAATCTGAATCATTTTGAAGGATATTGCTAATACATTGCTTCATATGCTCGAAAAATTTGTCCGCTCAACAATTTAAATAACGCAATGAATTGTTGAATTGTAAAAATGAAAGACGTTCTTACTGTTAGTATGTTACGCAATTACTCCGCTGGTGCCACTAAGAGATATGAAAAAGAAATATAGCCATAGAGATTTCTAAGATCAAGGTAAAGGATGTTTTCATTGCCTGCTGTTCATAATTACTGCAGTATAAATATCAGTGTTTTGTTATTTAACTCATGGGTAATCTAAAACAAATTAGCATCTCATCATAGATGTGTTTTTTCCATCACTTAACGAGGTTTCACTACTTATAGACTCATTATTAAGAATCGGATATGTATTAACATCTTCGCATGGACTACTTCCTACTAAATGTAAAAAAAGCGTCATTTAATTGACTATAAATACCCATTTTTGTCAATAATTATCCAAATTAACTCAAAAATACGTTGTTTTGTATACAAGTCCTCGGATTTTTTTACGATAAAATTCTTAATTCCTTTTATGGTCCCATGATTCACTTTATCTTTTAGCTGCGTGTGACCAAATTAGGTGACGGAATTTGACCATAATATGTGTCTTCTTAATATAGCTTTTTTTAAGTATGATATTATTTCCTATTATCCACAACTTAAATCGACAAGAGCCTCTAATGTTTATGTCTTAATCTATATCATTATTGTTCGGAGAAATTAGTCTTTCAAGTCTTCTTCAAATCTTGGAAGCTACATATATTCTCCTGTCGCTTGTCAGCTGGAATTATTACAACGAAGTTCCTGTGGTAGGAGTTTAGTTGGTAGATATCGTCACGGTCGTAAGGCAAAAGCGTTATGCAAAAAAAAAAAAATCAGCATCATAACTCATCAAAATGTAGGGAACAGCTGATTTTATTTCGCGATTTCAGGTTTGGTCCCATAGTAAAAGTTGTTCATAATGATGAGTACAATCTCCCATTCCGATTTGTCGCATGTTTTCAATTTCATCCTGTATAATATGACATGTATAATATGCGAGTGTATATGTCCGTGTGAGTATCGCGCAAGGAACTTTATTCCTGACGGGGGTCCCCCGACTACACACGTTTTGTTTTGGTGGAAGTGCACCTATGTTTTATATCTCCATGTTTTGAGAAAAAACAATGTCTGATAGAATACCAAAAACGGAACTGGCTAGCCAATATAACGTATCAATATATACAACCGTGTCTGTATATACCACCAGCCGACTATCCAGCTATCTTTTTTCCAAATGAGTTTCTGCCTTTCTGGTTAGCGTCAGCTAGGCTTTACTAGTTCACCGGGTCAGTCTACTTTAGATATGTACGTATCTAGGTAGGTATCTACTAGTACATAGTCTTCCTAAGTTCACTAGGAAACGAGTTATTATGGTACCAGGCAATAGCTGGTTTCACTACTAACATTTATGCTATTACTAATTCTTCAAGGTAAAATGTGTATTACTGTATTTCCTCAGTATTAGATCATTAAATTTTATTTAACTTTTAGCTGTTGCTCGTGGTTTTACTCGCATCCTAGGAAAACTACTTCATGTACCATGGATTAAAAGTATCCTATGTTTTAATACAGGTCAAAGTCTACTTGTGTGCCAAATTCGTACAGCCGTTAAAGCGTGATTGAGCAGCATACATGCAAATACACACATATAATTTTGACTTCGCGGGAGTTGTCACCTGTCGCTATGTCCTTAAATGAAATACATAAAGAAACGGTAGGTGACTTAATAGATTCAAACCAATTTAATAAAAGAACTAAATGTTTTGTTCCTAATATGGTTATCGTATATCTTAATACATATTCGCTGACATTAAGAAAAATATCAATGGTGCTATTTCTAAGAAAAAAACTGCTCACTATGCTTGCGGTTAAAAAATAATGATATTACATAGTCATGTCAGCCGATTTTGAACTCTATTCTGTTCTGTAAAAGTCACTATTAAGTGATTGTAAGTTACGTGCCCACGCTTTCGGTACACCTACGACATCTCGTTATACTTCAAAAGGTTGAAGATTTCGATATATTTTAAAATAAATATTAAGGAAAGGCATAAGGTTTTTAAAGATAGGAGAAAATGTTCCAATTAGCTCCAAATTTATTTGAAATTGAATACTTACCAAGAAGTGGACATTAAATATTGCGATTCCGTATACCAAGGACTATCGATCGTTTTTTTATTTCTATATTTACTTTGTTACGTACTACATTTCTCGAGAAAAACCTGACCGGGTGGCTTTAATCACGGCAATTAAAGTAATAACAGCTGTCTTGATAATGAAAGGAAATTATCGTAATAGTCGACAAAACTTACGTACTCGACATTGCAGTCTGCAAAGTGTTTCACTTGGAGTAAAAGTTGAACAAAATGTGCATTTCAAAAGCTGTAATATTTAGACATAGAGCTAATTAGGCAAAAAAGAAAATAACAGTAATATTTCTGGTTTTGCGTAACAGCGATACAGCATCACATGTTACGAAGATCAACACTTAAAAACAATTGTCTTTTGTACTGGTTAATGATTAAATCTCAAAAACAATGTCATCAAACTTTCACCGCTCGTCCCACATTACGTTACGTCACAATTCCATTCAAAATGTATCTTTTCTTCATACAGACCGTTTTCTCCACGGTTTTGAAACCTTTCTTTATGGAGACAGGCGGTCTCACGAATCATTACTTCACGTTTTTATGAGCATTAAAACGTCCATTTACACTCTGATAAGGTACCTTCCTTACAATAAAACCTTGTATAAAGACCTCACAAGAAGTATCGCAAATGCGTGTTTTATAAGAGTTTAGTTAGGAATTAATCTAGTAACATCTAACCCTGAACAAATTACGCGACTATTGTTGATATGAAAAGGTTATTGTTACCACATTTGACATGCCATACTGAATGAATTGAATGCTCTAGTCAGTTCGTTGCTCTTTTTGTGATATGACATTCAAATATAACAACGAAATGCTAAGTGTTACGTGACAGAATTTACACAAGCATCATAAAATTAATGCATTTTTTTGCCCTGATGACGTTAAATTGTTCATGGAAATCATGGAATACACAATGCAGTACGTGATACGAATTGCGAGAAGCGCGTGTTGTGTTAATCGTTGGCGTATTTTCAAAATTCGTATCATTTTATACCGGGACTCGTGTTTAGGGGAAATAATGCTCAGTCATGAAGGAAATTGAGTGCATAACAGAGTAACAAGGCTATCTGCACGGAACAGCCATGATGGGTACTTTTCGGGCTTTCTATTACATCTGTTATCGAATGAGTTGCGCTTTTCTTCGTTGCGTAAAGCAGCGGAAACATGCGTCGTCTGTATGGCAACAAACATTTCAAATGTAGAGATTTCGTTTTGACAAATGTTTGTAATGCTGCAAGTCATTTTGATTTGGGTTTTCACTATTACGTCGTGGGGCCAAAACACCATCTTCTTCTCAGTCTACTTGTGAGTTACTGAGATGTTAATCAATATAATTAAACTGAATTGATCTTGATGACAGATTAGGTACTCCAACAAACCTGCACGATTTTACTCATTTCTGTACAGTTTACTAAATTAATAGATATTTAAATAATCCACTTCTCCATCCTAAATTAATGCATGAAAGTGAAACCGTGTGTAGGAATAATGTTGCCCCCGGCACAATCCAATTATCCAACAGCCCGCAGTGGGGTCAAACGCATTGTCATCAATGTAGGCTAAATACGCTTAATTAGGGGATGTACGCCGTATATAATTTCCTGTCATTATCATAGTTTTGGAATTGTTTCGCTTACAATCGAGGTAAAACAGATTATACCGCCGCGCCGTCTACGTGTTACTGTTGAAAATTGCTGAATTCATATCATCATTAGGTAATTAGGTATACGTGATTTAGCATTACGTTCTACTGTTTTAAGTACACCTACTCTATTGGTTTGATTAACAAGTATAATCTTACTATATTCTGCACCTTTAACCTTTTCAAGCAATTTATCATGTTTACTGGAAACAGTAGAAACTGTATTTCCTATCCGAGAAACTATCTACAAACAGCCAGCGATCACTTCCTTGTAAAATATTACCTTATTTACCTTCAATATTACAATGGTTTAACCGTTCAATTCCTTATTCGTTGAAATCCTTGCAATAGCCATCGATAAACCTGCAAACTAGTTTTATCTAATCGACCAAATTCACATATAACTTGACGAGGCTTTGTAGTGGTAGAAAGAGATGGCGTTAGCAAAATTCAGGTTTAGAAAGAGAGGGAAAACTACTCTCGGTTCGACGTTCGTGAGTCATGCTCGGGCGCATACACCGACTGGTATTGTGGTCTATAATCACAGAATATAGCGGTTGCGTTTATTCTTATAATTATGGACGATTTGATTTTTTTTAGTTAAGCTCATACTGGGGATAAATCTAGTTAAGGAATAGTCATTTTAATTATTGATCTGGTTGGTAGCTTGTCTTCCAAAGCAAATCTAGTTTGAAATGATCATGCACACGAACTTACATATTTAAGTATTTATCTTCGTTTTATTATATCTTTATAGTCTCAGTATCAATCCTTGAAAACAAATCAGCTCCGATAATGTTCAGTACCGCAACAAGCAATCATTTTTCAAAGTCAGTCTCATACATTACGACTGTATTGACACCTAATGAATCAACTACACATTTCATATCTACCCAATACATCTCATAGCTTGTTCCACTGCTGTGACGAAAGCATCGACCGCTGTGACGGGGTCGTCAAGCGACTTGATGTATTGCCTTCAGCATCGTCGTCATTGGCCAACTGGCCAGGTGGAAAAACATCTGTCGATATCCCATCGCCAATACTTGTGCCAAACTCAGAAGTTGTACTTCATTTGTCAAAACATTGTGTAGTTTCCCCAACATTGTCTGTAACATGTGGCTTGTAATAAAATTGATCCCGGATTTCATTGACTCTTTAATGTATCTTTAGTTTTTTGTATGGTTACATCTGCTGGTTTTCTATGGATTAAGGAGTTGTTGTTCCAACATCTGCTACATCACATATGCCTTTTTACATGATGTGTTATGTTAAAATGGCTCTGAATTGAAACTTGCGCAAGTCCATAGGTTGTAAAAGCAGCACTGAATTCTAAAATCAATCGGAAAAATTCACTGTCGTAACCCATGTAACAGTTTAATATGAAATCCTTATGGGACGAACTCCATGTTCGTACAAATTGTTCAAGTTACATGAGTGAGTTTCAAAACTTCATCCAAATACGTATGAAACATGTTCTGCTGGCAGATCGTCTCGCAAATTTGCTTCGTGATGACTCACCGACGACGCTCGACTATTTAGTTTAAACGTTACAGACCGGTTTGTACTCGTTTTTGTTACAGCCGTGATGGTTTTTGCAACCTTTTTTTTCAAGCTTACTAACCGTATTAAGATCCTGTTGACAATGTTTTATATTGTAGAGATGCAATCATCCATTTAAGCCATCAAGATTGGCTTCCTCAAATGGATGAAGTGCAGTGTGCAGTATTTTTTTTGGACCAAATGTATTTCGGCTTGTTTTGGTGAACGTAAAAGATCTTCAAGTTCTTATTCCAAGTTCAGAAGTTTTTTACTGTAGAAGTTTCTACTACAAATGGACGTTTTGACTTTGTCACGACTCTTCATTGTTACAGTATCATTATGGGAACCGTTGAATGTAATTCAATCATTGCTAACTTTGGTTTCATGCACACGCAATACATTTTTTACGTCGTTTTGTTCAATTACGTTCGTGGGAGCTCGGATAAAACAATCTTAGCATGATTCATCGCTGATTGGTTCGGTTGACATGCCAATAGTTTTAGTTGTTTCAACTTCTATAACGAAAATTGCTTTGAAAATGTCTTTTTAAAAGTCTCTTTAGTATGACGATCAAGAACTGCATGCCATTAATAATGCATGCTCAAGGAAATAGCTCGGGAATTTATCGTTTGTGTGAATAAACTGGGGAAGCACTTTGTCTAGCTTCCTCTGTCGATTTTATTATCAGTTTATCATTGATAATAGTCTACTATCTATGAGAAAGCCTTTTTGGTTTATATGTACACATCGTTTGGAACCTGTACGTTATGTGTGTGACGTAAATATTACGAAGGCTATTACGTGCAGGCAAGAGTGATTTATAAGTTGTTTCTTAGAAAATACTTAATGAAAGCTGTAGCCTTCATTATTTTTCATAGTTCCGAAACCAGCTCTTTCATTCTCGTTTATTATTTACCATTTTACTTTGAGAAGAAAATTTAATAATAATAGGTGAAAAGCGTAGATGAATAGTTATTGTTTAAGTTGGTCTTGAGAAAAAGAAATTGAAACTTTTTTATAAAATGGCCGCCTTAAACGGCGTCTAATTTGCGTAGGTTGGATTTACAACGTTAATCTTAGTTTTAGAACTAAGTATGGTTAGGCTTGGTGGCTAATGCGTGTTTTACTAATAGTTTCGGTTTAGTGCTGTTGTTACGACTTAATCTGCTGGATTAATGCTGACGAATTACGACAGTTTTATTGATTATGTGGGTAATTCAATATGCCTTTTTATAAGATCACTTGATATTAGCATACAAATCTAATTTGAAGATTACTTGACCAAATATTGTTACAAAATTTTTATATAAACTGACCCAATTCTTAGAGCAGACAATGAAATGTAAAATTTTCCACTAGAATATTCATCCCGACTAGAATTGTCCACTAACAGATGTAGCACAAACATTTAAAAGCATATAAAAAACGCGAAATATAACCGCGTTCCAACTCGCAACAGAATAAAAAGCAACTTTACCAGCTCGCAACTGTCTACCAACTGCCATAACTTTGTCCCGATGTTTTTGCCTCGTCTCACAATGCATTCATTAGGATATGCCATTTGTGACCAGGCTTCGTTGCAAGTTACCCACTAGGCGTTTTGAAAGGCTCCCATGTTATAATTTAAGGACCTCGTTGGAATTTCACACTTGGTTTAATTTAAAGTGTGAGGTTTTATTCATGTTCATACTAAGCTCATAATTGATGGCGGAAATACAGAATGGTTTGGGTAAATAAAAGAGAGTACTTTGAAAGGTAGTGTACTTAAATGAAAATACACGTGTAGGCTCTAGGGTCTGAAAAATATTTACACAAGACTCTGTATATTGATGTTTTCACAGTAAACCAGTTGACAAATCAGACCTTGAAAGTAATAAAATGACTACGCTATTCTAAATCTAAATGACGATTATTTTCCTATTGAATTCAATTCTTGCTCCAACAAAATCGTTTTCGCCTACTCTCAAAGCACCTGACTATCTAATGCGAAAATCAAGACAGTCAAGCTGCAATTTTTCAACCCCACACATAAGAATAGAATCCTACAGTTCCATGCAAGCAGATACGAGCACAATGGCGGAAGCTTGCGGTCCATGTAAACAAAGATACCACCATCCCTGCATTAGCTAAAACCGCTCTTAATAACAATACCGTAGAAGCTAAACACACTGCAAACGTTAATTTTGCTTCAGCTCACAAAGAGTTGAATTACGTACAGTTATTTCAAGCTAGGCAACCTGAGATGGTCGGACTTGAAGTACTAAGGTGCTATGTATTGGTTGCAGAGCTTTATAACTTAAATTAATCATGCTGAAGAACAAATTTATGGGAGGCTGTTGGGTATTTCGAAGAATTATTATAACGTAAGATGTTTTAAGAATACTTAAGGTCTTAATAACCTCTATTTATGAGGGAAGTGCAATAAACGTGGCCACCTACTGGGCTCAAGCAGTAGGTATAAACAACATAGATGTACCGTTGAAATGAAAAGAAGAAGATGATGGAAGTCTATTAAGATTTTACTGGTATTTCAGATGTGTAGATTATATTTCACAAGTTCTGGCACAAATTACTTCATAAAGCTTATGAAATTTTGAGAGTTGAGGATATACTTAAGTAACTTCATACGTTATAACTTGTAGAAGTTATTAGATATACCTAGAACTCTTCAAGTTCCAATGTCTTTGTAAGCTGAGGAATTAATTAAGTATAACTTATTGAGCTAGTGTCTTGAAAATTTGGTTAATTCGTAGGTACTATGAATTTATTTATTTATTAATTCATTGTTTGAAGAACGCATACTAAACCAGAAAATCATAATTCTTTATCCGAGAATCCAGTTTTATGGGTTTTATGGCTGAAAAGGACATTAGGTACTTTAAATTTTAACCCATAATTGCTCAAGACGAAATACAGCTCGCAGCTGATGATACCATTATTAACTTTATTTACGAAGACGAAAATACTCTTCAAGGTCTCCAAACCCAAACCCAAAAACTTACATATTACATAACAGTGGTGGAGCGGCCAAGTTCAACACAGCCTTATAAATAGATTAAGATTAATACCCAACTATTTTTAGCAACGTTTGAACTATTTTCGGTTTCAGTTATAAATATACAACTAACAAACATATTGGCGGAATGGAATGTTTCGCTTTCACGTAATATTTTGCAGTTTGTACGTGGTATGGAGGATGAAATATTTTATTTTTAATATTTATCGGAAGCAGTTTCTGTTATTATTGTTCTTGCCCATTGGTTTAGTATTTCGCTGTTAGTCTTAAATAATAATTATATAACTACAAATACATATCATAATATCATTAACGATACTGGTATTGGCAATCCTTCTGCAAAACAATGTGAGCTCAATATCCTTTCTTGTAGCCTCCCAAGGAAGCAAGAAGCTAAGCAATGAATTTCACGACACAATGTCACCAAGTACGTTACCTATGTTATAGAAGACATCAAATGCAAAACTGTTGACGAGCATGTCAATAGGAATGTCGGTAAACACTGTCTTAGTCACGCTCGTTTCTCTTAAATCAACAGACATTTTAGCGAACACAAGGTTGCCGCTAGTAACTGCACTATGTTGAATCATTGCATTTAAAAATTGTATCATAATCATAACACAGTCATGTCTTAGAGCTTTTTTTGTTAGTATTTACACGTAAGCTTTAAATGACGGCTGACTAACAAGAATCTTACAAAATAGGACACATTTATATTCGCATCTAAAGCAATACGAAGTGTATAAAAAGATATGATTCACAAACTGATCTGTTGACTGTTGCATAAACGTGAAACTCCTCTATTTTATACGAAAACGCTGTTTTATTGTTAACAATGTGTTGGAAATCTTGCGTTGTTATGTTGCCTTTCGTAATCATCGTAAAATGTTGTGATTGTGGAATTAAAGTGCGATTAAGAACGATTCGAATGAGAGTTCTAACCTCAATCACTTCAAAACGAGGAACTACTGTTGCATAAATGTTTTGATCAAAACGATTACATAGTGAGCCTTTCTTGGAAAGCGGGACTTAGTGAGGTCAAATTCTGATCTGCTATATATGTTAAAACTGATTTCAGGCCGAAATGTATCGTTCAGTTCTAAGCGTGGACTAGTACAACAGTCTCCCATATCTATTTATCAGAATCTTATTATCATATATCATGAATTGTATTCCTTTTCCTCGTTCACTGAAACGTTTAACTTATCACAATTATTTAATAACGTGTAATATTTGACACAGATTTCTCTGTGTCTGTATTATTTCACACTGTGCGAGAACATTGAGTCATAGGTGTTTCGGTCGCCACATGTTGCACTGTCGTGACTCCGGACCGCGGCCTCGACTTTATTGAATAGTAGTCTTAATAAATAGCACGTTGCCTTTTCATAAACATTCTTAAGCGTTTGTTGACATATGTATTATTATGGTAGAATTTAAAAGAATATGAATAAGGCAATCAGATTGCATTTCCAAATACTGTGTTGGTTTACGAGGAAATGGGACGCGAAACCATAATACAGAACTTTTAATTTCGCACATAACGTAAAGCTATAACGTCTGATGCATACGATCCCGGTCTTCAATTAATTTGAAACTCTTTACTGAAAATTCTAATTAAACACAAGTAGATATTAATCAAACACATTTAAACATAACAACCTGAAATAAAGTGCTAAACGAGGAAGCCTTCAAGGCCCATAACTTGCAATCGTAACAAAATCCAATTACTACAACAAAGAATTCATCATCGAAGTTGAACATCCTTCTATTAGTACCGGTATTCGTTTTGTGTCGTCTTTTGCTTCATGTTATATGTTGACTCAAAGTGTCCAGGTGATGGTATTTGCCTCTCTTTCAGACGCCGCCGCAGCTTTGTGTCGCTACAAGGGTTTATGGTGAACGGTTCTCCGTGTTCCTTTAACTAACAATGTTTCATCTCTCTCTTTCCAGATGGACTTTGTTGCTGTCTCGCTCCCGCTGTACAACGGAATGTTTCTATCATAGAAGTGTTTTGCATTCCTCTTGCTTCTCAGAACGGTTTCTATGTTGTAAATGGAAATGGGATCAGTAATGTTATTTGTATTGGAGATAATTTCTGCTAACTATGAGTTATGGCGCGTTGTTAACTCGTTACAGTGAAGCAAACAGTAGGAATTCCTTGAATCTTGTTTGAGTTCTAATTTTCTACGGTAGCTTGATAGCTTGAATAATTTAGTAACTCTAGGAATACTTATAAAATATTGACCTTGACTAGTTGATTTTTGGTCGATATCTAGAAAACGCTTGACATAGTCCTTGAAAGAAAAGGAAGGTTGAATTTTTTAAAACTTGACCTCTACCAAAGCTCGTAGTTACAACAGGGGTGTACATGATGGTATAAAATCTAATGATGAACCTACCATAATATTCATACCAAGTTATGCGATTTGTTCTCATTACATGGTGATGATAAAAAATACGACATTCGTTTGTAATCAACAACGTGTGTAATCGAGTCATAATTACTATTCCATCGTACTGTCAATGCAACAAGAAATGTAGGTTTCGAAATCGATTTTGTGGATTTGCAATTTGATTATTTTATCTCATTAGTTCACGATTGCACAGTAGTAAGAAAATTTTCGGTTAGCAATACGTGCTTATATTACTCTTATTAGCCTTATGATAGCCACATTTTGGCTGTGATCTTTACTGCTTCGGAAATAAGGTCTGGTTTCGTCTAAATTGTGTCATTGTTAAATGGTAGCTATTATTTTTTTGGGCCATTCTTATCGAGTTACGGCTTGTAAAGATCTTACAGGGATTTCACTTTTTGTCTACGTTCATCTGATAAAATCTGATTTTCCTATTATTACATCATGTTACAGTTCCTTTTGTAATTGCCTTTGTTTCTTGGTTAAGTGTTTGAATAGATTCTGTTTCTGTATTAGTTAGACCTTCGTGAAACTTAAGTGAGCTTAACTTTTATTGGACGGTTTCTTTTCTTTTTTTTGAATATTGAATGGAATAGAAAATTCTAGTATAGAATTTAGGGCCTCAAATTTTCCATTCCATTAATTTTTCACACAATTACGTTGTTTAGCGAGTCTTGTTTTCTTTCAGCCAGTTCTATCCATAAAATTAAGTATTCTATCGATTGTATGTCTTCTACGTCAGTATACACAGCAATCGGTCGATCGATTGCGTCGGTTACTACATTTTATATGAGATTGTTTAATTGACGTCAGAGCTAAATTATCGATCGTTTTTCACTCATTCCATAACCTGTGTCTGTGTCTACATGTCAATACTGGTATTTAGGCTGAATTCGGATATCATGTCTCGATGTCACTAACTAAATTTCATACCGATGTTATCTAATCTGATATGTTCTAAGGGCATCTATATTTAGGTGGCAGTCATATTTTATTCTCTTCCTTCATTTCAGATATTTTTACACACCTACAAAATTATAAATAGTACTTAAAGTGATACAGTAACTGTGATAGACGTTAAATTTAGTATGCACTAAAACCTAGTGATAGACTCAGTGAAATGTTATCTTTCTAAAATGGAAAGGAAGTTAACACGCGAAGATTTCATGAGGAAAAGTTTTCGTGCACCGAGGGTTTCGCCCGCCCCAGAAGGTCAAGAACCGACTGTAAACGGTGCGCCACCACCATCGCCGGTGTCCTTAGCCATGTTGGAGAGAAATGCAACGCCACAACGAACCCAGTACGAGGTTACGTCCACGGGGATAGCTCCCAAACGACTCGAAATCAACAGAGCACACCCAATCCACCTTAAATCATTCCAAGCCCCCGAACCACCCGATGATACCGCACCCATGCCACCATCAGATGATGTTCTACGTAAACTCGAGCGGCAAATCGGGGAAATGGAAAGGGGGCTCGAAAGAGCACAGAATGGCACTGTAGCAGTCGACGAAAGAGTGAGATACGCCGAACACGAAAACCTTTTGCGAACTGGCGTATCCTCAGTCGGCGGAGGCGGGTATCTACCTGCTGATTCTGATACAGAACATGACGATAGAAGTTCTTTCAATAGAAATGAAAGTACACGAAGCAGTACTGGTGGTGCTACTCCAGTGCCGAGACCAGCTACCCGACTAGCCAGAACGAATTCTGATACTCAACAGTCAGTCGCAGCGACTGCGAGGTTGATGAGGAAGCTGGCTGACGGTGGCAATAAAGATGAAAAGACTAAGGTTATATCTCGAAAGGCGATTCAAGCTAGGATGGAGAGGGTGAAGAATTCTGTCACAGGGAAGAATGAGCACCGGGTCTTGGCTGAGCATAGGATGGACCCACCTTCCCCGAGGACGCCTACTTCCCCTATGACTACAAGGTCTTCTCAGGTAACGATGATTCTTTTGAGTATTGTGGATGTCCATTGTAAACCGTATACAGGGTGTGGCGTAAATAGTGGTCCACCGTTAAGGATTTGATGAACCAGATAATTAACTATACACAATTAATTTTTTTTACCATTTTTACCCAAGGGTTCCGAAAATATTTCGTTTTTGTCTTTTATTTACGAAATTTCTACCTTTTATTACAAATTTGGTTGCAGTTTCAACAAAAACCATTATTTTTTCATTTTGGTTTCTGTTAATTACTGCTGAATACTGGAGCTATCATGAGAAATTATGTTTTGTTATGTAAATTCAGATCTTTTGATGAAAAAGTTGGTTCTTCTCTAATTTTAACCCAAATTTTTAACACACCATCCAAGTTCAAGAGCGATTTATGTAAAAAAAACGTACTACACTGTCAGTGCCCATTCATTGAATAATATGCCTACTAAATACTAATTTCAAAATGGTATCACTATAATAGATCCTATTATTTAACAAAAAGATATTCAATTTTAATTGAAGAAAAGAGAATTTTCATTATACTACTTTTTTAAACTTTGTTGCGTTAATACTATTAAATACAATATAATACAATACAAAACGTATTAAATCTTAAAAAACGGAAAAAACTTTTACTTTTTAAATGTGATTTGCGTTGGAGCATGTCAGGTAAAAAAACCCCGACCCTTTTTTTTTACCAGAGACATGTTTGTTAACAAAAAAAACCCGCTAAAGCTCTCGCGATCGAGTAACGCACAATAGGAGTGATAAGGAAAGGATATAGTAGGTAAGTAGGGTATTGCTATCTCTTTCATTACTAACGTTGAAATCTACAGAAATCTCGAAATGATTTAGTACGATCTCGTCACTCGTGTCGTGCGTCGTATGCGTTTCGTTTTTATTCTGCCTGTGTTTACCTCCGCCGCTTTCTTTGCCCCTGCCTGACCCCGGACTCTGTTTAATTTGCCTACTGATTGGATTTGTTGTGTTGGTGATCTCTGCGATATTGGCTACGTGTACTGGTGACTTTGGCTTGCTCAACGATTTGGACAAACGTGCAGTGCGGTGACAGTTAGAAAATGTCTCAGTACACACCGCGCGAATATGCTGACATGCATTTTATTTATGGCGAATGCAGAGGTGTCGGTAGAGAAGCAGCTCGACTTTATCGGGAGAGATATCCCGATCGAAGACATCCAGACCACCGAGTTTTTGGGAGAGTGCATAACACATACACCGAGGGAAGGATACCTGGCACAGGCGTAGGCGGTGCAAGTGAAGGTCGACCGCGACGACACAACGATGAAGACGTAATGAATTTAGTTACAGAAGATCCTTCAACATCGGTCCGTGTCTTAAGTCGCAGAACTGGCATATCAACTAGATCTGTGCACCGAATACTCAAAACACATGAACTGTACCCATACCACTATCAAAGGGTACAGTCATTGCTACCAAGAGATTATCCCTTGAGAGTAACATTTTGTAGAGTAATGCTACGCAGAATAAGAGAAGACCCGCAGTTTTTTAATAAAATACTATGGAGCGATGAGTCATCCTGCAAAAAAGATGGATATTTGAATCTACACAATTTGCATAAATGGCAGCTAGAAAACCCGCATCTCATAAGGCAAGACAAATCACAGTATCAATTTAAAATAAACCTTTGGACCGGAATCATTAACGGACAAATAATCGGTCCACACGAGCTGCCAGAAACTTTAAATGCAGAAAGTTATTTAAGTTTTTTGCGGATTGACTTGCCCTTGCTTCTGGAAAGTGTCACTCCTGAAGTTCGAGAAGACATGTGGCTGCAGAACGATGGCTGTCCCGCTCACTATGCTGTTAGAGTACGAGAGCACCTTAACACAGCGTATCCAAATAGGTGGATAGGGCGCTTAGGTCCAATATTGTGGCCACCGCGCTCGCCAGACCTAAATCCCCTAGATTTCTTTTATTGGGGTTGCCTAAAAGAAAAAGTCTATAGAGAAGAAATTACAAGTATTGACCATTTGAGGACTAGAATCCAGACAGCAGCTAGAGAAATCAGCGAAAGCGGGTTTGCCCGACGACTTAAACGGTCGTTTATTCGACGTTGCAGAGCGTGTATAGTTGCGAATGGAGGCCATTTTGAACAGTTCGTTTAATTTTAATGTTTGTAATCATGTGAAAAAGATTAATAATAAATGATAAATAAAGTGACTTGTTTTATTAATGCTTTGTTCAAATACCTAAGTAACAAGTTAGGTCTAGATAACTGCAATAGTAGTGTTTAATGGGCACTGGCACTGTAGTGCATTTTTTTTGTGAATATCGTAAGTATTAACGCAACAAAGTTTAAAAAGTAGTTTAATGAAAATTTTATTTTCTTCAATTAAAATTTAATATCTTTTTGTTAAATAATAGGATCTGTTATAGTGATACCATTTTGAAATTGGTATTTAGTAGGCATATTATTCAATGAATGGGCACTGACAGTGTAGTACGTTTTTTTTTACAAAAATCGCTCTTGAACTTGGATGGTGTGTTAAAAATTAGGGTTAAAATTAGAGAAGAACCAACTTTTTCTTCAAAAGATCTGAATTTACATAACAAAACATAATTTCTCATGATAGCTCCAGTATTCAGCAGTAATTAACAGAAACCAAAATGAAAAAATAATGGTTTTTGTTGAAACTACAACCAAATTTGTAATAAAAGGTAGAAATTTCGTAAATAAAAGACAAAAAGGAAATATTTTCGGAACCCTTGGGTAAAAATGGTTAAAAATTTTAATTGTTATAGTTAATTATCTGGTTCATCGAATCCTTAACGGTGGACCACTATTTACGCCACACCCTGTATAATAAAGAAATGGTCGGAACCTGTTACAATAGATTAAAAAAAGTCACAATTGATGCACGGAAGTGAGCCTGCGCCAAGTTCCATTGATTTATTACTTGGTGTGTAAGTTATTATTAAAATTTATGATTTACTACTTAGTTTCTCTACAGAAAACGAAAACTTAAGTTCTAGTTTACTTTATTTTCAACTTGCGTTTTCTCACATCTGTCAATATTGTTATGCTTAAAATGTATTTTACTACAATTTACTTACTTTCGTCCCGCTTCTTGTATGTAACTTTACCGGGAAAAGAAGTGTCACCCTTTATAGTTTACTTTAAGCCTTTCGAGCTATCACCTGAACGCGTATAATATTTTTATGACACAAACAAATCACTGTCTCGGGTCTTGATACATTTTATGTGACGTTAAGTGTGTTCTGCTGCCCACGCGCATATTCCTAAATCGTATTAAGTGTTGGGTAACACGGGTTACCATGTTACATAAATTAATTTAATATCATTCACACTTACTTGCGTAATGTCTACAAAAGGTAGGAGGCTGTACTTAATCCTACTTGGTTATTTGTTGAGATGGTTTTTCAATATTACATGTGACTTCAAAACGGTTAGGTTAATCAAATGTTTAGGGAATGTGTATGTGAGATTATTTGAATTTAATAGATACTTTATGAGACATTGGTTCTTTAAATAAAAATGTGTTGGCGATGATAGCATTTATCGTGTTAAATAGAGTGTCATTTAAAAGTCTACTAAGTAATTTTAATATAAATTTCCTGTCGTTGTCAATAAAAACAGTTTTTATTATAACAAATTCTTGCGTAAAAACCTTCTGTCATTTTATGTAACGACAAACTGATCTTTCCTTATAAAAAAAAGTCTACTATACTACTTGGTACCTGTGTCCACGTTATCAAACACAAACAACCTTCCCTTTACCTGCTGCGAAAAAGTTAATTTGTAGCACATGGCGCGTGGCGTTGACGCAGGCCTCCTATGACGTCATCTGACACGATATCACGACCGACGGGTCGGTATAATGTTTGGAATATAAAAAATGTTGTGTTTGATGTTAGATATAATTTTATGTTTCGTAACTATTAGTAGTATTTACAAAGCTGTATAGCTGTCTTTTGTGTACATTCATTTTTCGTAAACTTATCAGGATCAATAATACAATTGCGTGAACATGTATTATTTATATTAAAATGATATTCTTCAACAACTGGCAACACTAAATAAGTTTCCTTTTTATATTTTGTTACCGATACATGTAACGCGAGAAAACTATCTTTGTTTTCACATTTTGTTCTTCGGAACCATGTACTAAATATTCCTTTTTATTCTCTTCGCAGGTAAGCACAAAGCAAACATAAAATGGCGAAGTTGTCTGCGTGCAGTGCAAAGTCTATTGTAAGGTAAAGTATGCACTTTGTTTCCTTCTGATTAATTCTCTCCATTAACGTTCAAGCGAGATTTAAACTTCAGGGAAAAGGAGAGAATTATTCAGCACAAAGCATTTTAAAATATAAATTAAATAGAGCACCCGTAAGGTGGGTAGTTTTAGGACAAGCTACGTATAGCTAAGTTACTGATAAAAATCTGGAGAAATAATCTGGAGACATTTGGAAGCCGGTCACCATCATATCATCATATTAAATTATTTATTATAAGGTTTTGCCATCATCTGGGTAGATTATTTTCAGATAACTACTATTCTGAAGTTGCTGTGGCTATATTACCTCCACAAAGTACTTAGGCAATTCTTATAGAAATTCTCTTAACATATGATCAGCTGACAGCTGTCAAACTTACAGGCTTCTGTCTGACTATCTGGAACAACTGTCTTAGTAATAATATTTATGCCAACATTATTCGATTCAGTTCGGTTCACTTAAAATTATCAAACGATATTAAAATTAATATCCCCATTACCAAACCACGAGGGTGTCCTTTTATGGATTTAGCACGTTATAATATTTTATGAGAACCATTCTATTTTACGAGCTTGCTAAGATTTATATCCAAACTACTAAGATTTTAAACATTAACATCTCAGCTATTCCAAGTTCCAAGGTCAGGCCAAAATATTTGGAAATTCAACGTGGTTCGAATGATGAGTGCGGAATGCAAATCGCATGTGGCATAACTCACGGTGTACGGAATTCCGGATCCACGGTTGTACTAACAAACTGTACTGTTTATATGATTATCATTTTATTGCTTTGATGAAGTATTTGTATGTGGCGAACGTGGGCATTAATATCAGTGTAAATGATTAATTATTTATTTATAAAAGAATTGCACAAATCATAATTGTTTACGGTAGTTATAAATGCACAGAGATAGAGACTGGGAAGTAAAAACCTAAACATTCCGAAAAATATTACAGTTACAGTAATCTTATGAAATACCTACCTACTCGCTAAGTCTACTTTAATAGCATTATGTATTGTAACGTTTATGTATTAACGTTCGCTTTTCCGTATTCGAAAGACGAAGAAATAGACGTTTACAGAAAAAATAGTTTTATCCTTTGCCGTTATCAATCTAATATCAAAGTACGCAAGAAATGTCACTATTATTACGGAATCTCACGTCTTGTCGATATATTTGTAACAAATACTTCATAAAGTCTAACGGAATGGCGTTCTACAGAAGCTATTTTATTACTAGGTTCCTACGTAGCTGGCGGATTGTTGGAGCATACAAAAATTACGTTCGGTCCCGTCACCCTCTTCCCGTATTCTGTTTGATAAATCGTTTTGCATAATATACTAACATTATTTATATTCCGGTCTCCGCTTCGAGGCAAATAAAGTCAAATTCCTTTGAGCTCTTCATTTTTTTAATATTATATGTTTAAAATGCGCTCGAACTTGGCGAGGGCACTACCACTTTGTGCAAATTGGTATTGATGTTTACCGGATAATTTTTTTTTCTTTTGATTGTCAATATGCTCCGGGCTTTTTAATATTTATTTACGATCTGAATGTTTTCTTTTCAAATTAATAACATTGAACTGAAAATACTCGTGTTTTATTAAACAATCGAGTGTATTTATAACCTCCTATGATTATAACAGTTGTATCGTTGCCATGGAAACCTATACCCACTCAATAAAACTAAAGTACAAAGCAAAAGAAAGAGTACAGTTGTCATAAATAGTGACAAACTCAAAATCGAAGTAGGTCGGTCGATACGGCACCGGTCAAACCGAGAACCTTGACATGCTAACTGACTAGTATGCATTAATTATGCCCACTTTGTGTTCCTAATCATGAATAATATTAATTAGCTGTGCCCTGCGTTTTTACAAGCCGCGCGGGATTTGAAAGAAATCGGATTATTTATCGCTTAGCGTTCTTTCTTACGTTTTTTTTTTCGTTTTGCTCGGCTCCTGAGGGTCGTAGCGTAATGTTAAATAGTCTATAACCCTCCTCAAACGTTGAACTATCAGATGCAAAAAGATTTTTTCAAATCTGACTGTTAGTTCCAGAGATTAGCACGTTCAAACAAACAAATAAACAAACTCTTCAGATTTATTATCAGTACAGATAGATTAAAAGATAAATGTACATATTGAAGGGTAATAAGTGTCAAAGGGCGATAGTGTAAATGTTTATTTCCGCGCGTAGAATGCAGTAGCTGATGACGTAGACTCAACTTACTAGTTAGTATTCTGCGTTGTTAGGAAAATTATGTGATAAGATTTACATAGGACTTTATTCAGAATGATAAATAGAAACATGATAGCATAAAACATTCGAGCTTCTTTCGTATCTGCACGAAGCACGAACTATACAGCTTGTATCAGAAATGTGTGATCAAATTTAATGGTGTGATACCAAACTACACAACTTTCTCTGTAGGACAGGCATCGTAATCGCGAAAAAATTAATTGTGGTTTAGTTTGATGGTCTCTACAACATCCTTAAATATGACCACACATTTCTGATACATGCTGTATAAGGCCGATTTTACACGGCACGGTTTCTTTACGGATCGGCGTATAAACCGCGCCGTAGATAAAACGTGTCTGTGAACAAGCTTCAAAGTTTTTCACGGCAAGAAAAACGTGTGTGTGCTGTGTGCAAAGGGCCTAAGAATAGCTCATGCCGGTCAAAATATTAGCCAGACAGTATGGTGGTATCGGCTATCGGGACTCTCTACGATGGGTGCTCCAAGCATAAATATAAGCATAATCAGCCTATAATGTTCCCATTACTGGGACACAGGCCTCCTCTCTGTGAGAGGGAGTGAACCGTAATCCACCACGCGGGCATGTCTTCGAATTTTTGGTTCTAGGACATGCCGGGTTTTCCTCACGATATTTTCCTTCACTGTTTTGAGAGCAGACCATAAATATAACTACCGAAAATAAAAAATAGGTTTATCTATCGCCACTGGTGGTGGTGGAAGCTATTTTAACGATCGAGCGAAAATCTATGAATCGAACTTCAAACCAGCTACAAAATAATAATAAAATCACAACGTCATAATAGTTTTAGGGCTGATTTTTCAATCGACAGATATTTTTTATTCGTAGAATGAAATTAACGTCTGACAGATTTTGTATGGAAGAACTGTCAAAAATTTAAAATTATTCCTCGAATAAAATGAAAGTCTGGCGTTGGAAAAATCAGCCCTTAGTAATATGGCCGAAGAGTTTTAAACACTGCCATTAAAGTTGACTTAGGGCCGATTTTTCAACCGTCATATAATTTAAATCTTGAGAGTAAAAATGTCGGTTTGGTTGCTTTTGCACTAAAAATATGTTAAACCGCCATTTTTATTCTTCAAATAAAAGTTATCTGTCTATTGAAAAATCAGACCTAAACCTGATGAACTTTCAATCGAGAAAGCCCTCATAGTCCGCCGACGAATTTCAGTGAAATATCCGGACCAGTTTCCCAGAAATGGTTTATTAATTTTCAACGTTGAATGAACGAAAGTTCAAAACAGAATTTATATATTAAAGCAGGGTTTGGTATTTGGACAATTTCGAGAAGAATTTTAAAGCTTTTGTGAGCTATTTTTGGAATCATCGCTCCAGCTTTCTACAAAACTAATATAATTTTATTTTCCACTCTAGGATATTCGCTACGGCTCTAAGGGCACGTCTTCTCAACCATTATGGCAATCCACAGGTACGCCTTAATATGCGATGGTCTCTGTAGTACCATGAAACTTGAGGCTTCAGAGGCTAGTGCAAATCTTGGGGTTCATTCGATTAATCGAATCTGGTCAAACCACGCTGGGGTCCCGATATTTCATTAATTCATTTCGGAGGAGGCATTATCGATGCATCCAACATACAGTGCGAGTGCGGTGCTTCTGAATATGTCCCATGTGCTAGAGTGTCCCAAAAGTCCGTTCACCTGCGCCCTTGAAGATCTGAAGCCACTGTAAACGTGGCCTCCTACTAGGCCCAAATAGTAAGCAACATAGATGTATCGTCGAAACAAAAAGAAGACGAAACATATTTCGATATTTTGAAACCTATTTCAGTTATAGTAACATTATGGTTTGTTATTTTTATCCTTGATACATATATTCAAAGGTGTCTTTAAACTCTTTAGCCCCTAAATCCTGTGAGATAAAGTGGGATAATTTAGCGTCGCGTCGCGGGGTTAATACTCTCGACATTAAAGCCATAAATATTTTTGTGGCTTACCAAGTTCTTTAGCTATATAAAAATGTAAATAAATGTTGCAATTACGTAATGAAAATGTGACAACTTAACATTTACAGTAATGAAGGAAAAAATTGGTTTATCTACTATACAATGATGCTACAGCCTCTGCGTTCTTAGCTTCAACTTTCTGACTGACTCTTTGACTGTAAATGGTTTAATTTAAATAAATGCTTTGATTTTGAGTTTTGGTAGTTTCAATCTTGAATCAAACGAAGATGATGGGATGTATCTCATGAATATGATTCAGAATAAGTCCATTTTTCCTTTGGGGACAGCCAAGCGTAGCGTAGCTGGAACTGAATGGGATGGTAATACTATGGTATTTCCACACAGAGACATTACAAAGAGAATATGAATTAATGAATGAAGAATGAATTGCACCGATCCCAGCGTGGTTAAACCAGACTCGATTAATTGAATGAACCCCAAGATTCGCATTAGCTCCTGTAGCCTCATATTCATGGTGCTACAGCGACCATTGCATATCAAGGAATAGACCGGGGGGGGCGTAAATACAAATTACAAAGAGAGAGCAAATTAGTGGTTTTAGTCGGTAGTAAGCATAATACAGGCAGTATTAAGCTTACTACCGACTTCTTCGACTTAACCTTCCTCGCGTGGATGGTACCTATCCATTATAATTTTCTTAGAAAAGCCTTTGCCAAATCTTTTTAACTTCTTTTGACATTTCTTGGCCAATCCTTTAGAAAGGTTGTCCGCAAACTCTAAAGCTGGCCAGTACTTACAACTTACTTTGTATTACGTAAAAGTAGGTTCTACGTCTACATAGCAATTTGTCAAAAGGGTTAGGTAAACCTCCGAACGTCTAATATCTAGTTATCTACCTTCGCCAGCCAACCTGTCAAGAACAACGGTTATTAATTTATATGCCTTTACTCAATTTTGTAATACATGTTATTATTGTCAAGATTGCGTACGTTATTTATGATGCTGTAATTTTGCTCTTAGTAAATAGTTTTGAGTCGGTTCATAACGTGGTGGAGGGTTGGAAGAGGTTATTGTGTTGTGACAAGCCCCGTGTGTGTGTGCAGCAGCCTTGGGGATGAGTTTCTAAATGACAATGATACGACTAACTTTTACATATCAACAGAAGCCTAAGTACCAACTTGCACATTTCTAGCTTCATAAATGACTTTTGTATGGAAGTAATTTTCTTTTAGGGGAAGATTTTTCAAAAAATCTTCCTTAGTGCACATCAACGTAACTCTTGTGCGGTTTAGGCTGTGCGTTGCCTGTCAGTAAATTAATTAATGAATTTAAGCTAAGAAAAGCTAGATCGAAAGAGCTGGAAGTCAAGGAGAGGTCTATGCCCAGCAGTGGGATGATGCAGGCTAACAGTATTTAAGATTTTTATTTAGTAGAAGTAAAGTTGTAGCTAAGAAGCCAAAACAGTTTTGGATGGAGTTTTTTTTCAATGGTTTTTATGAAGCAACTGAGTTTGTTACTGAAGGTCATGATATCGATACTCGTTTAGGTTTCTCCGAAACAAGTGACTAACGAATAACGATATTTTTGGATATTATTTCAATACAATCTACTTCCGGGTTTTATCAGGTAAAATGTTCAGTACAAATTCAAATTCTCACTATTTTTGTTAAAGCATGGGTCGACCTGGTTATCAAGCATTAAGAATCTGTCATTCCAATTTGAAGGGAAGAGATAATTCTCAATTTAATCGGGTGACATCAGATATGGTTTCCCTATTCCAAAGTTTCCTGTAACAACTAGGTCAGAAATCAAGTTGCAATGTAATATTGGTGTAATTCCAAATAATTTATCGACTTGGATGCTGCATCACACCCACATAGATGTGCGCGTGGGCGAGTTTACACGAGTTACATTCTCATTTGCATAAACGTCGTCTACGGCATTAATGATAGCGCAGATGGCGCCTACTTCTCCTAAATGAAGCACCTCTTGCATATAAAATACATGAACCCTATAACTAGAATTGCTTATCCCACTTTTGGAAACAGGCTGTGCTAGACCTATATAACACCTTGTCGGATGAGTGTCTTCTAGATTTTTTCCCATTTAAAAACTAGCAAGAACTTTTATTTTAATTTTTTTTCCTTACTCCTGAAGATTTTCTTGAAGTTCTTGCTCTATTGTGTGTGTCCAGGTCCACTTTGATCTCCCTAAGTTACTTAGCATATTTTGGAGTCACCTTTTACCCGATCAGAACAATTCGCATTCAAAATATTTGAATATTCAAACCGCTTAATTAGGCTGTCGCATAATATGGCAATAATTTAAAAAAATTCATATCTGGGTTCGCCATTCGTGACGTAAGCACCTGCATCACACACCCACATTTACGCGTGGGAGTGTCTAGTGTTCAGTCCACATGAAATACAACTGCATACAAGCTACTTTGACTTTGGTTAGGTATAGCTTAATGTGATGACGTAAGAGAGAAGGAGGCGCAAATGCGCCAAGTTCTTCAATAGGTATAGCGGTTAAATATTCTAAGATACGAAAAAAGACGTCATTGTGGTCTGAATTTCAAATTCAAAGTCTAATCTCAAACTTGAAACCAGTTTTATAATAAGCTATTACATTATATAGGTCTATATGGGGATTAAATAGGACAGGTCTTGCATATCTTTTTAGCCTACTTTTCTCTTTGGCTTCTGTTAAAAACTAGTCTTCTACGTAATAATCTCTTGATACTGTGTCGCCCTTTTCTTTTGTGGATGGGAAATCATCAAATGACTCCTCCCGCTCTGGGTGGAGCGAAAGGGAGTGTCAGACTCTTACTGACTGAAACCCACCTGTGTTTCTTCCTTAGCCCTTTATGTTCCAGGGCAGCGGTAACCCTTTCGGACAATCCCGCTGACCAGGACAATCCCGCTGACCAACTGTGTCGCCCTCTCATATCCATTATGTGACTGAACGATACATACATAACTCACGCCTTCTTCTCATGAGTGTAGGCAAAAACTACAAAACGCCACCTGTTACGATCCTTATAAACTCCTTTTGCTTCGTTTACGTTCATACATCTGGTCATATACGCACGCCGGTTGTGAATGCTACGCACCTGACCTGAACACATTGCGGATTTATTTCACAATCCACATCGATCCCCAGTTTCTATATATAAATTAAAGCAAAGTAAGTCAATTCGTTTAATGTTAAGGGATCTCCAGGATAATTCGTTCAGAATTTATAAAATTCCCCAGAGTTATATCCGGATCCTGTTTAAACAAACATTTAAGTTCTATAGAAAGTATTTTCACAATATCCAATTTCTCAGATACCATTAAAGAGTTGATAACTGATACGATAGTACCTTCAGGATAACGTCGCGATTGTCTATTGCCACTATTACCTATCTTTAGAGTACTGGATTAAACTTAAATGGATTACGGAGCCATACGGTTCGATGAAAAGAGAATAGTTAGTAACGTTGATATTATGTAATTGTTGTGGAGCTTAAAGGCTTTTAGTATATCATTATTGTGCATTAAAATGGTAAATGCTCTCAAAACGGTGGAGGAAGACATCGTGAGGAAACCGGCATGTCCTAGAACCAAAAATTCGAAGACGGTTGACATCTACCAACCCGCACTGGCCCCGCCTGGTGGAATACTGCCCACTCCCCCTCACCGAGAAGAGGCCTGTGTCCCAGCAGTGAAAACATTATAGGCTGATTATGGACTAAGCTGATAACGGAGCAGTTAGGTTCGATGAAAAGAGAATAAAATATAGTTAGTAACGTTCATATATATAATTGTGGTGGAGCTTAAAGGCTTTTAGTGTAGGTACTATTATTGTGGTTTATTGGTAAATGGGATTATTTATAGCTTTGTAAATGAAATGTTGCGTGTATTGTTGATGATAATGACGTTCAATTGTGTCTGATTAGTCCTAATCCGAACATAACGCAGGACTCCATTATTTTCATATAATTCAGTGAAGATTTTGCTGATAATGGACCCTATACGGACAGTCCCAAAAGACAGCCTATGAGGACATTTAAATAGTTACTGTTTGAGATCCATAATACAGGGTGGCAGGGATGTCCCTGCCACGGGTGTATTATGGATCTGCGTCGATGTCGACGCGTAGCCTGTTACCATGGATTCAGTACATCATTCTGAAACCCCCTACGTTGATATTTTTCGTCGGTTTATTAAAAACAAATTAGCTGTTCCATACACATCGACCGCGTAGGTATCGCACTTATTTATAAAACAGCTGTTTTTGATAAACTACGAAATATTTCTACACTAGGGGGTCTCGATTCATATGCTGAATTCAGGGTTATACAGGGTGTTACAGAAAGGGTATATCAATACAAACGGGTTAAAGAGTGTATCTGGTCTAGAATCTCTGTACAAAATATCAGCTCAAAAGCATTAATTTTGAAAATGCTTAATTTTTTTTTATTTCGACATCACGGCGCTGCAATGGCGCGCGGCGGCGTGATGTGCGTGTACTAGGCGCACAGACATACTACAGATAGTGGATAATGACCCTCTTAGTGCGGTGACACGTTTGTTATGATTTCAATTTAACTATCGAAATAAAAAAATATTAAGCATTTTCAAAGTTACTGCTTTTGAGCTGAAATTTTGTACAGAGATTCTAGACCAGATACACTCTTCAACCCGTTTGTATTGATATACCCTTTCTGTAACACCCTGTAGAATGCGCGTCTATGTCCCTGCCGCCTTGTATAACGCTTATTTATCCTTGATAGTTCCAAATTTGACCTAAAAATTGAGTATCTACTTTCAGATAAATAAAAACACAAAACAAGCAATAACACGCCTTATTGACTATCTCCATTGATAAATATATCCCTAACTTTGCCATATACACAGTGTTCTGTAAAAGTAGGACGTGGCTTGTTCCGATAAGGTTTGAAAAACGCTTGGCTCCCAGCCACAGAACTTGCCTCCATCGTAAACTTGAAGTCTTTTCCGTACGTGTTTTAGTATCATCGACTTCGGGAATCGTCGGGAATATTCGACTTTTGAGGTCGTTGTGTGGAAATTGTTAGATCGGAATTGGTATCTTTAGAATGGAAATTGGGTGCTTCTGGTTTTTATAACTTGCTTTTTACCTATTTTTTGGCCGCAAGCGCGAACACTGAGCTTGGTCTTGGGTTCAATCCTCGGCTCAAGTGTTTTTGGGGTTTCCATTTGGTAATTCTTAGTAGAAGCCCGAAGTCTAGACTTGTTGTGTGCTTTGGTAATGACTATAAACTCGCATCCATTACAACTTGTAACATAACTAAATATACACGGGTGGAAATCCACGCTCTGTTCGACGACATTTTCAATTAGAAGTAAATTATAATAAGGAAGGAGACATGGCCTCTGTTAAATTAGAAAGACGCAGTTTTTGGGACACCAAGAAACATTATTAAGGCTCATTATTTAATTAAGACCCCAAACGAGGGACCAGAGGACAATAGACAGACTCCTTGTGCATATTTATCATTGCTTCTTCTTTTGAAAAGTTTTCTTTTTACGACTTCTCGCGTTATTTATTATGCTCTGTTACTGATGTAGGTAGCTACTAATTACCTACGTTTGTTGAATGACCCCCTAAATTATAATAGCATTGGGTTTGCAAAGCTAGGTCTGTGCTAGGTCCACATTATTATCGTTACAAGTTCCAAAATATGTAACGCAACTTGTTCCAATTGTGACCCAGGCTTAACGCAGTTGTCAGGCTGTAAAACCCACACTTTAATTTACTATTTGCCACGTATGCTATATAGTCTGGTATGTTTTGCATTATGCACGTTTATCCTCACGTGTATATTTCGAAATTGTTACACAATTTGAACTAGAATTTTCCTCGCAAAGGTCATTTCGAGCTTCCCAAAATACAGGGTGAAATTGAACACTTGCGACAAATCGAAATGGGAGATTGTACTCGTCATTATGAACAACTTTTACTATGGGACCAAACCCGAAATCACGAAAAAAAAATCAGCTGTTCCCTACATTTATGTTCGCATAACTCGTCAAAATGTAGGGAACAGCTGATTTTTTTTTCGCGATTTCAGGTTTGGTCCCATAGTAAAAGTTGTTCATAATGATGAGTATAATCTCCCATTTCGATTTGTCGCATGTGTTCAATTTCACCCTGTATGCAGGTGAATATAGTCATAAGCTAGAACGTTTCCCACAAAAGTGGCAATTCAAAGATAGAGAACGCAAATCCTTCTCCTTCCCTTTCCTTCAGATTCTCTGGTATGTGTAGAATTATGAACGATATCCTCCTCGCATGCATGTATAACGAAATTGTCCCTCGCAAAGGCTATGTTCGAGCATCCCGATATATACATGTGAATAACCCAATCATAAACTAGAACAATTCCCACAAAAATGTCAATACAAAGATAGCAAGCAACAAATCCTTCCACATAACTACGACAGATACATAAACACATTGCGCTAACTAGCTAAACACATGTAAATCTCTCAGTAGCGCCTCATGACGTGAACGAAGCCCCGCGGGACCGAAGCCCGATCACTGCTGCATTACCAAGATTATTATTATATTCAGCGGGCTCTTGTGAAGGCAGAGACGCAACCCTTTGACTAGATCAGAATACATGAAGAGAAGAAAATAAGGAGGATAATTTTAACTCAATAACCGTGTAGAGGCACTTTTGTTCTTGGATAGGTAGGCTATTAAATGGCACGTTAACATTAGCAGTTGATGTCTTTGACAAAACTGCACCGCATTTGCTTAATAAACTTTCAGACATAATCCGAAGGATTTTGAAGGAAATTCTTAATTCCACTGTTTTATAGATCTGCTAAGTTAGTTCCCACTGCTCTGCCTTTAACATCTTAAATAGTTAATCCATTGTCTGTCATGCCATCTTTACATGGTACTCATTAATATCCATCACCTGACTGCAACGTGCACTGAATTCTGCGGCTGCTGTGATAAAATGAATTTATGTATGACCTACACTTTTACCAATATCAATATCAACGGCTCATGCATTCATATCCTTGATATGTTTGAGTCATTATAAATTCAGCGAAATGCAATCAGCCAATCAGTATTTTATTATTAAATACGTAAATATAAGTATGCGAATGTCAATGGGGCTGGGTAGGCTATTTCTGCTGCATGCATTCATGCCGGACAAATTGGTAGGCTCGAAATAGCACAGAACTGGTGCCCTGAGACAGTGAGGCGGGGTCGCGGAAGACCACGTAGGAGATGGCGAGATGAGATGAATAGGTTCCGTCAAAACTGGAAGGAGGACGGGCGAGTTCGTGAAAGATGGAAGGAGTGGAGGGAGGTTTGCCCAGGAGTGGGTCAGCCTAGGCTAATAAAGAAAAAAAGCTTTTATAAGAAAATAATGTCAAATAGCAATACCCATGGTATTATGTAATTGATTTTTAAAAAGTCCCATCGTTCTTTTTAACAAGCTTATTAACTTGTTTGTTTTGTGTGTATAATACCGCAATACGGATTTCCGGCAATTTCGTTCGGATTTGAATGATTCCGTTTTAACCTGACTGCAAAAGAGTTATGTCTTTTATTCAGAGGGATATAAATAACATCTTTGTTATAGGCATTACTGATACTACTTCGATCTGACGAAGAAACGTAATATTATAATTTATAACTGATTGCAGAAAGTTAATTTCTAATCAATGTTCCTAAGTTTGATACGGTTAACTTAAACAATAGACGATCGTGATATACATGAAAATATTAAACTCAAACTAGCAAATTCTGATACAAGGAACAACTGCTAAAATGTTAGAACTTAGGAAGTTGGACGTTGTCGAAGTCGGAGACAGTATTGAGTTCCACTTGAAGTTTTGAATGTAGCTTTTGAAACGTGTGTTGTGTAGAAGATATTGTCTTTGTATAAGCAAAAGTTAAAAAAATAAAGTCTTGAAGCTTATCAGAAAAACAAAGTACATATTTCCCTAAGACCACCATTTAATATCGTGTCGAACATAAAGACATTCTCATGGCCGAAATTAATAAAACCCAACTCTGACCCTCCCAAGCCCAAGACTAAAAAAACAAATAATTCAGAGACGCAAGCACCAACTGACGTAACGTCTAAGGTAAATGCAATAACTACCATCAAATGACATACCAAATAAAAATCATCAACACATAAACGATCTAAAACCTTTTGCTTCTAAAAATAAAGTACAATTTTCTCTATCGCCCACTGTTGTATAAGACGTTTCAATTTTTGGTTGGAAATGTAGGGCGGTGGATACTCCACCCCATCTAGTTGTACTTCCGTCAGTCGTATTTCGAATACCGTGAGGGACGCACGTTTGTGGCGTCGCGGATTATGGTGTTTTCATAGTATTTGTGTTAGTGACATGGCTAGGAAACGGGTAAGGAGTGGTTTGACGTAATTAAAATGGGCTAGGTTATTCGCTAGAGATTTTACGTATAAATTAGTTTTTCGTAATATTTTTTTTGTCAGCTGCGCCCCTCCTTTTGGTCGTTCGTTTTACCGTGTGGAGCATAATTTATTTTAATGTGTGCTGTGGGTCTTATTTTTTGTCTGTTTTTTGTTAACTGTGTTTTCATGAAGTATTTATATCGCAATTCTATTACGAAAATGAATGCATGCTTTTGGGTCGGGGTTTGTAGGAATATACTGCGTATATAGGGTTTTTGATCATAGTTATAAAATAATATAAAATCAACAAGAGTTTGGACTCAAAAATAAATTTATTAAAGGTCTACATTTAATTTAGACAATTCTTAAGGAAAACTTTTCTCGCGACCGTAGCTTCATTAATAAACACAATACTATCTAAGACTTCAAAGGCGTTCCAGAACAATATTAGCAATGCACAAGCTTCACATACCACAAAATTCAAATAACAATGTATTTGCGATCTGCCAATGTAAACGTTCATTCTAAATCCCATTAACATGGAATGGATAAATCGTTTGGGCACTCGTCATCGATTGGACTCACTATTAGATGTTATTTTTATGCTGCGTTCACATTTTTGTGATTTACTGGTCGCTGGACTTGGTACTCTGCTAAGTATAGAACTGATTCGCGTTTTTCTGCCTTTGTGATGGTATTTTCTGGTAATTAGGAGTTACTTTCAGTGGTAGATTGGTGATATACATGTGATATGCACTTTTTACTTCACTTTAAAGATTAATTTACATGCTCTCGGGTCTGTTTGACAACTGAATACTACTTATACTTACTTGCTACTATAACTTAATTATGCTCTATGTAATTCCAAGTCACGCCTAATTAATCTGCCAAGCAATTAGGTAGTCCTTGCTCAGCGCTGGTTGATTACAGGCTGATAAATTCAAGATGCACGTTTCATTATCTACCGTGCTTACTGGCGTCCTAGTTTGAAACTTAATTTGCTTACTCGCTCAGGTCCGCCATTGCAATTCAGTACTTACGTCTATTCTGTAAGTTAGGATTGCGACTCTATAATTAAGGAGATGCTTGTTATTTATTCTAAAGATGCGTGAGAATATGCATTTTCTGTTCGCCAATCATTTAAACAAATCAATCATTTCTTGTGTTATTCTCTCCCCTATTCACTGCATAAACTTGTACACAAACAAAGAACCATAGATATATAACATGTTTGTTATTGTTGTGGTAGTATTGAAATCAAGATGTAAGGAATCGCATTACAAAGCAATGATTAAAGGCAGGGCGCGGCGTGACGATGCGATGCGATTTCGGTAGAACAATTTCCATAAACTTCATAGAAATTGTTCTATCAGAGTCGCATCGCGCCTGTCTGTGGGAAGTTAGCCTAAACATATTAATAAGAGCGAGATTATTAAGGTTTCCGCTCAAAACGGAAACCGGCATGTCCTAGAACCAAAAAATCGAAGACATGTGACATCTACCAACCCGCACTGGGCCTGATGATGTTGTTAAGGTTTTTCAGGCGAAAAATAATAACAAATAATCATACTATGCTTACGCAATACCACAGTTAAGTAGATAATCTTCATTTATTACCCAACATTGCACATTAGCTTTATCAATATTGCATCAAAGTACCCTATTAAGGATACATTCTAATTAACTACGATGTTCTAGCTTTAATAACAGCTCTTAAACACCACATTAGCATTCATGGAGCCTTAAATAAATTCATTAAATGTTTACTTAAAACGTAGTAAGTGTGTTTTACACGTATTTTTCTCAAGGTTCCCTTTACTCGAATTTGAATAACACGATAACCTCTATATTTTATACTCTTTATAAATAACCCAAATGTTAAAGAAATATCTTTTAATTATTCAGTGAGAAACGTTTAATTCGTTTGTTAATAAAAATAACTTGCATTTAAAGACTTGCTCGAGTGACGCGACCCTTCTTTTAGACGTCTATTGTACTCGTTCCTAACAAAAGGTTTCAATAATAATACTTTGGTAGTACTTTGATTCGAAGGGTAGTTTTTGAAGTTGAATCTGAAATGTTTTGGTAACACAGAATATCGTAGACTGATTGAGAATCTGTTGAAACATTTAATTGATTTAAACATTTTCGTAACATTCATTAATATAATGTGGTCTGACCCAAAAGGACTGATAATTCAACACTACACTCGTCTAGTCACTATTACTAGCATGAAAATGAAAATAAAGGCGGCTTCGCTAAATTAGGTATGTTTAAACATAAGTTAAAATATTTATTTTTGACTCAAAATAGATTTTTAAACACTGATCAAAAACCATTATTTACATTTTAATATTTCCAGTACTTTTCTAAGCCTTGAGTTTATTTCATGTACAATAATATGTTTATAAACAATATATATCACAACTAATTATTAATGAACTAACTATTTACACTAGGTACTAAATTAAGTGTCTAACTGTACAAATAAAAACAAAAACAAAAGGAAACTTCTGCGTCGAAGTACTCGCCGGTATCGCAGTCGTTTTCAAATAACTATACATATATTATTTAAACAATAATTTACATTTCTAATTACAACAGATCCAACTAAATATTCTTTTATGGACCACAATATCTTTTATAAACCATTATTATTATAATAATGACGATCCGTCTTGCATCACTAATACGTCGTTCAAGAAGGGAAAGTCACTTAAAGTACTTAATACCCCTTGCGTGTTAACAATAGACCAATCAACCTCTGATGCAATTCAAAACCGAATATTTACTTACAAAAAATCATCGAACCTTTAACCTTTTCAATACATGCATAGGTAGACAAACAAACATTGATTGAAACTCGAGTGTTGTGACTTTGATTCCAATTTCTAGATATTCCAATAGGCTTGTCCCTGACCTTTGAGCTGTGGTGCTTCAATTTCATAACCAATCAACACAAATATTTGTCTGCAAACGTTTGTAGTACAGTATTGGAAGTTATTGCGTTTTTAGTATTTTCATCCAGAAAAATGTTCAAGTCGCCGATGAAAACTTCTCACATACCTACATTGACGCTAAAATATTGCTATCTTTTACTAACAGGCAATGTTGGAAGGGGAGGTACGAAATTAAGAGCGGTCAATCTAACTAGTCATCATCATTCTCCTGCCCTTATCCCAATTTACTTGGGATTGGTGCAACGTGTCTTTTTCTTACACACTTCTCAATTATTAGTCGTCATCCTTGGAGTCGCCCCCATTCTAGTCATTATCATCTTTCACACAGTCCATCCATCGTTTCTTTGGACTTCGCCTACTTGTATAGCTAATCTAACTCATGAGGATTTCATATAAATATAAGTCACTTTAACCCAATTTAACAACTCTTATTATCCCCCCATCTCTTTCTCATTTAATCTGCAAGAAAAAGATAACAATGAAATCATCAGGACCATTGGTTAGTTTATAGATGGTGGATATCAGATGGTCGACATTGACATTGAAGTAAACAAAGCATTCTCACTCCCGGTGTGCCAGTTTATAGACAAAGGCGATTCATATCGGTACCTGTTATTATGATAGTCGTTGGTTTTAGTCGATTATTGGAAGTTATTGCAGATTGTTTCTATCTGCAGAATTTTTCAAAATTATTAATAGACTAGCTTCTGGTCGCGACTTCGTCCGCGTGAAATTTCGGCCCCAATCGCGTCGCTGCGCATCACTCGCTCGCGCTATTCCTTCGTTTTCGCTAAGCGTTCTTTCCGACGTTGTTCCTTTTTTTTTTCTCGGCTCCTAAGGGTCGTAGCGTGATATTTAATGCCTTCTTCAAGAATTGGGCTATCAATTTTTTTGAAATCCGACTGGTTTTTCCAGAGATTAGCGCGTTCAAATAAAAAAAAAAAAACTTCAGCTTTAGTATATTATAAGATAACAAATAGTCAGTTGGGGTGGACGTGACTGCCCTATGTCAGACGAGTGATGGACAAAACTCATGATCCAATTGACTCCTCTATGGGTCTAAAAGACAAAAAACTGCGACTGATCAAGATAGAGATGGCGGGATGAGCTAGTCTCGTTCAATAAAGACTGGTCCGCAGTAGCACTATTAACTCTATCTATCGCAACCTACAGCTGAACAAATACCTAATCCTGAATTGATAATACCGAAATACGTCTTCGAACAATTTGGCACTATCACCACCCTATGAGTAAATACAAACCCATTCGAATGTCGTCTGTTAATGAATTTGTCCGATGTCCACGCTACCCCTATAGTTAATGACGCTACCCCTACGGTACGCAGTCAACCCCTAGCACGTTCGTCTTATACATGAACCCATATTACCCGGACAATTATTATCCTTAAATGCTATGTTGATGGGGTCTTTCGAGTCTTGTTTAGGCAAAATTACTATATCTTGGGGGTTAGTTCACATTTTTGACAAAAACGGGCAGATCGGTTAACATGAAAAAGCATACTATGAAACATCAGACATTTTGCACCGCTTCCCACCATGTAGTCGTCCCACTTACAAACGAATAACATGACAACAGACATTTTTAACATAAAAAAAAAAAAACGGATTTCCGTTACGAAATATATCCACACAAAATACCCCAAGTAATGGAATCTTCAAAAGAATTACAACAGTACACATAAAATAACAGTCTCGTTATTTGCGTGTATTTAAGCCTTTATTCCCCAGATTTACGAAACAGGGCACATTTACCGAGTTTCATTCGAATCGCTCCCAATCCTCTTTCAACGCGGATTACTATGATTTCTTCCATTCTTCCATTTCGCTGCTGGTCGGGATAGTCTTCCGTGTACAGAAAATTTCAGAATGCAATCTCGATTCGAGTTGCGAATGTAATCCTTGGATAAGGTTGGGTTTGGATTAAAGCGCGGATTGAAGAGCGGGTTGATATGAATTGGGGAGTTATCGTAGTACTGAAGGTACGTAACCTGAAAATTGGAAGTGGCATTGCAGTTTGAAGGCAAATGAAGTAAGCCAATGGTAGTAACAGGCAGGCCTAGGAAACGATGACGTAGGTAATGGAAGCGATTATGAGCGATTGTCAAAGAAGGCAACACAGAAATAGAAGGCTATAGAGGACACCTACACAACAGTAGGACAGTAAAAAGTTGGAAACTCAGCAACAACTAATGTGAAATCCTCTACAGTATTTCTTTAAAAAGCTCTAGCTGTGCAATTGGAGTGCTAGTTCAAATTATTATTATAACCTAATTGACTTATAATCATTAGAATCATTAATCCATCTTTCTAAGTTAGATTTGTACCATAAAAACTAATCTTTTATGGAAAAGTGCTTATCACACTAATCACACTATCACACTAATATTATAAAGGCGAAAGTTTGTGAGTGTGTGTGTGTGTGTTTATATGTTTGTTACTTCTTCACGCTCAAACGGCTGGACCAATTTTGTTAAAATTTTGTATGGAGGTAGCTGACACCCTGGATTAACATACAGGCTACTTTTTTTCCCGATATTCCCACGGAATAGACACTTATGCGGGTGAAACCGCGGGGCGCAGCTAGTAGTATATATTCTCGAACTAAGCCTTCACGTGTGCCGATTGAACACAATAATACCGAACGAGAACAGTTATTTCATCTGCGAGCAGTTTCTGAGCACCACTGGAAATACTTTTTCTAAGGAAAAGATTAAGTTTTCAAAGTACTATTTTCTCGTGGGTACCGGTAATCTTGCCTTTCTGTGAAAAATTGTAGGAGTTTATGAAATAAAAGAAAAGGCTATAGAAAGAAGTTTAAGAAATGAGAGGAAAATCTATACTACCTTTAAAGGATTAAAAGTAGTTTCTCCTACTTGAAATAAAATCTTTTGAGATATCAAAGAGATGCAAACAAATGGGAAGTTGCACGTTTTACTACTCTCGAGTACCTATGTACATAAGCAAGGAATTAAGAGAAGATAGAATAACAAGTTTTTAGAAATAAGTATGCATATTTTCCTTCCACGTGTTGCAAAATTATTCACGAGTAATACAAGTAGAAAAGAGCTGCAATATTAAAATTCACTTTATAATTCTTGTCGAAATGGGTAGGGAACAAAAAACGCACGAGGCAATTTTATATTACAGGCGAATTCGAGCAAACTTTTGTACCTCGTATAACACGGAAAAAACTGTCAAAATTTATTAGCTGGCTTAAGACTAAAGGCTGATTTAGACAGGGTAAGTAACTGACTCCAAACTCGAGACAAGTCAGTGCTGACCTGATATTTACCTAGTGTAAATCGAATTTGGAGTCAGTAGCTACTGACTCCAACCACCACTAGCCACTGGCCACTAGGCCTGTCTAAATCAGCCTTTAAGTAAGACGGTTTCGTAGAATTCGCCCTAAGTTTCATAAACCATTTACAGGGTGGTTTAAAAAAAAATCATTAATATCAGTTTGTATCAACCCACTGATAGGCAACGGTCATGATTCCAATTAGAATGAAGAACTTCGCAAAAAAAAAACTCAATACCTATTTCATAATCCCGGAAAACTTGTCAATTGGGGCCAAAATTGCAGCCACTTTATTCTATTCTCCTAATCCAAAAATGCATGCTCAAAGGATTATAACAATCACACATTTCCATTCGCGCTACACCGAAACAGAGCCCGCTTTATGCAGACTATCGATCGAGCTGACTCCGCAACTCCGCTACAACCGAACTCGCGTAAATACGTCACTAACATACATTGATACACGTATTAAGTTGAACTAGCCACCCTATTTGGTCAGGCATACAGTCCAGAATTCAGTGATAATGGGAATGAGGTGTTTGACTTTTGAAGGGATTTTTTTTGTTTTTGGTTTGATGGGAAATATGGGTTATGGTATTGTTAGGTTGGGTTAGTGATTGAATATGTTTGTAGAGTAAACTTTTGCAGCTGTATGTTTCGAAAAAGTAGGCGTAAAGGATCTAGGATCAGCAGACAGCACGTCTGCAAAGCGAGCAATATTTCTGTCCGTGCCTTTATTGTGACAAAATCTGGATTTTAAGGTGAATGCGCAGTGGTAGCCCGCGAAATTCAAATTTTTTTACGTTTTTTGCAATTTTCAGGTCAGTGTCAGGTTTTATCTTGATCAAAATTTGATTCGCGACTATAACAGGTACGTATTCACAGAATTATAATCATCAGAATCATTAAGACATCTTTCTAAGTTAGATTTCTACCATAAACACTTTTCCATACGAGATTTGTTCTTAACGGTAGAAATCTAACTTAAAGAGATATATTAATGATTCTAATGACTATAATTCTGTAAATGCATATCTATTATAGTCGCGAATCAAATTTTGATCAAGATACAACCTGACACTGACCTGCAAATTGCAAAAAACGTAAGAAAATTTGAATTTCGCGGTCTACCACTGCGCATTCACCTTAATGTCTCATTTTTACGAGAAAAGTAATCCTTTTTGGGATCATTCAATAAGTATTTAAAGACGATAATGTCCATAAAACAATATTTAAAAAATTCAGTCATTTCATAACTGATTAAATAAATAGTACATCTCTTTACTAAACTTTTAATAAAATTATTCGAAATATTAAATTTATAAATGTTAAGCCCTTTATATTATCATCCACAAATAGTTATTGGATCATAAAATTCGCACGAACTCAAAGTAAGTTTTCACGCAAATCTGAAACGGTCACCAATATACGATATTATAATGAAGTTCTAAACTTCTTATATATTTACGGTGCTGTAATTCAAAAAGTTTTGCACTTATTACATTATATTATTTTCATCATATTCAAGATAACCAGCTTTTCAGAATAAGCAAAATTCTGAAATGGTTTTTATTTTAACAAGTTTAATTTTCAATGTTTTAAATTGTATCGATAGCATTTTCAATCCTATTGATTCGAAACACCGAAAAGAACTCAGCGGTCAAAGCCTCTTCTACAGTCAGGCCGTATAAATCCTCCTTTATCAAACGTAACTGCTCCCCAGTTTTCCCATCCCGTTCACTTATACCCTTCTGTCTGGCGCTGTCCCATCGTATTTCCAGAATTCGCCTTCAAAGTCTTCCTATATTTTCTGTAACAGCTCGTTTATCGGCTTTTAGAAAAAGTCTATGTCAATTTCATTGCCATTAGCCAAAGCTAATGACAATGAAATTGACATTAAGCAACAAAGCAAAGCAAAACTAAGCAAAGCAGTTACTTTTTCAGTCACGAAGAAATATTCATCGTTCATTGGAATTTGTAAAGGTTGGCCTCAAATGATATCGTGATTAGTCAAAATAAAACCCCTACCGTGTGACACAATCGTTTTCTTCTTTAAATTCATTGTTATAGCCAAATGAATGAGAATTGCCTTCCATATTGTGGTAAAATTAATTTTAATAGCAATTCGTTCTGTTCTGTAGACCCTTTGTTTTGAATATCAAATGTATCTGAGTGATTGACTTTTTTATTGATTCAATCAACTTTTGTTTGGAGGCATTGGGGGTGAATAATAGATGAGGTATAAAGGCTAGGCTTAGTTTAGTATTCAATCGATTGATTTTATACCAGGGGCGCCGTATTACGAAGTATTAATGCCAGCATGATTCCAGTCCGAAAAAGGATGGTGCTATCGGTCATATATACAGGGTGTTACGGAAAGGGTATATCAATACAAACGGGTTGAAGAGTGTATCTGGTCTAGAACCTCTGTACAAAATTTCAGCTCAAAAGCAGTAACTTTGAAAATGCTTAATAGTTTTTTATTTCGATAGTTTATGAAATAGAAATCATAACAAACGTGTCACCGCACTACGAGGGTCATTATCCATTATCTGTAGTGTGTCTGTGCGCCTAGTACACGCACATCACGCCGCCGCGCGCCAGTGCAGCGTCGTGATGTCGAAATAAAAAAATATTAAGCATTTTTAAAGTTAATGCTGTTGAGCTACAATTTTGTACAGAGATTCTAGACCAGATACACTCTTCAACCCGTTTGTATTGATATACCCTTTCCGTAACACCCTGTATAGCTCCATCTCTTGGAATCATGATGGTATTGAACCGTCATTATACGGCACCTGAGCCAAGTCGGTAAGGGTGATGAAAAGCTATAATACGGATAGGCTGTATTATTTCCTTTGAATGCATGCCGTACCTACTAATAACGTAAACCACATACGATTCCTTTGAATCTAAAACGTAAATTGCATAAACGAGTTCCGAGATTATACGTATTTTAGCTTAGCGTTTATTAATTACTGATTTATTTGGTCCTTCGAGCCGGGTCGAACAATAAATCAATGATTAGATTAATTTGATATGAATTATGTTTCAAAACTGCCCAGTTATCGTTAGTTGCGCGCTGGTCAAGCCCATTTATTCATTACCTAGGAACAAAATTAATTGTATTGCACTACAAATTATGAACACGGATTATTCTACGGACCGTGGGAAAATGATATTTGTAATATTCGCAAGCGATGGGCTAATCGTTTGATTATTATTTACGATAATCTCTATAGCTACCGAGTAAAATGTGTCCCTTCTACCTGTTCGAAAACTAAGCCGAACGCAATTTTACGCAATCCACTGCTGGATAAAGGCTCACACGTTGCGTCACAGCATTTGGTCCTGTACTTTCCATATTTAAGTAAGATATATACATAGTGTAATTGAACTGAATAGTCCCTTTTTAACACACGTTTTTCTTGCCGCGAAAAACTGCGGTTTATTCGCCGTGTGTAGGCACGGTCGTCAATGTTGTATGGATCACTATGGAAGTTTGTTGAGGACACATTGTGCTCATCATTACAAGAAACTTAAAAAAAAAAACCTTTTTTATACAATTCTCCGTTATGAGGTTTCGTCAGCATCAATAACTTCGTCCTCTTCACTGGTTTCGGTACCATGGTAAAAACCTCGTCTGTTGAAAAAAATTGATACAAATAGGGTGCTCTCTGTCTGCTTAACCGACGATCGACGCATCATGATATTATCAGTTAATAGATTGCTGCCCCTTACCCGCCCATCAGGGGTTTATTCAGTAATCCTTATAGATTTTATCATAAATTGATATGTAGCCCGTCTGTCATGGTGATTCTTCACTAATCTAAAATAGTGTGTTGATTTCTTCTTTACCGTGAAATTCTTGATGTTTGAAGTCGAAAGTATTTATTTGGCATTTGGCTATGAATTATAAAGCATGTATCAGAAAGATGTCGTCCGATTTAAGGGTGTGGTACAGGCCATCAAACTGAACAACTCTCTCCATGGGACCAACATCGTAATCGCGAAAAAATAATCACCCATCACCATTTCTGAAAAATGCTGTATAGTCATTTAGCATGTTTATTGATTCAATCACGTTTATTTGAGTAATCGTTTCACATACAATCATTCTCGTTGATACGTATTGGACGTCCAATTGTTCTGTGTTTATATAGCTGTTAACACATTTTAGTATTAGGATTATTTTCGCACAGAATTTTGTCAAAGCGTTGGCTGCTCCGCGTAGCTGTTTATGGCAGGTCGAAAATTGAGTGCACAGCATTCGATTTTAGGCTATTTTAAACGAATAAAAGTCAGTATATGAAAGGCGATTGTTTTTCATTACTCTAGGATTTATTTCGATGCAATAGGATCCCTAAAAAGTTTTGATTGATTTGAACTTCTTTTTCAGTTTATCGTTTCCAAACAAAAATATTTGAACGAGATTGATTAGCTGTATAATAAGTTATCACTCCTTCAAAGTTTCTAGTTTTATAGAAAATGTGAGTGCAGCCTAGTAATTAGTGTTTATAAAAAAAATGAGTGAATTAAAGTGTTTGAGCATGGACTTTATCATGTGTTTGGTCACTTGAAGACATCACCAGGATGGGAGTCAAGGGCAGGCAGTTCCTGGTGAATAGTTTGTTTTATTATGTAGTGCTGTAGATTTAGTTTAGCCTCATTTATACGTCTTTAGCTGCAAGTAAAGTGCTGGTCTTTAGTGGCAATGATTTCGTTAGTTAAAACAGACACATTACTGTGTCGTGTTGTGTCGTGTCTCGGGATGCACCAATCAAAGGAATCAGTTCAGGACTACGTCAAATTACAAGGAGATTTGATTGGCTAACACTGCGTCAGAAGGCGTCACGACACGACACAGTACACTCGTTATAAGTGTGGTCTTCACGTTTCAAGCGAAGAAGTTTAGTAAATAAATATAGACTCGAATTCTGCTAAAGACAGTAGTTTGCAGTAGATAGTTGTTCTTAGTACTTGTAGAGCAGTTTTTTAGTGAAGTAGAATTCGTAGTTGTGTTGTTTTGTTTCTGTTTAATTAGTACTTAGCGTGTTTCTTTATTTTTCCACTTTTTTAAATCATTAAGGGGGAAGCGCCAGGGTAGCCCAAGAACTTAAAATTTTCTTAAGATTTTTGCACTTTGCAGGTCAGTATCATGTTGAATATTGATCAAAATCTGAATCGCGAGCGTAACAAATACATATATGACTTTACAGAATTATAATCATTTAAATCATCAATACAACCCTCAAGTTCATATAATCCTATTGAATGACTATTTCTTTAATAATCAATCAATCGGATTATATGAACTTAGAGTTGTATTAGTAATTTTAATTATTATAATTCTGTAAATACTTATATGTTACACTCGCGAATCATATTTTTTTCAACATACATCCTGATGACACTGACTTACAAAGTGCAAAAAACGTAAGAAAGGGGATTAAAAAACGAACTATAAATTGCCGTGTTTAATTATTTATTTAAAAAATGTCTATTCTTCATTTGTTTCTTCTCCATAAAGGTTTCATAACGTTTCTATTACCTCAATAGTTCAATATGCTTACCTGGAGGGAAAAAAAACAAAAAAATCCTTGTTGTTTTCGACTTACATTTCGGTGAATAACTCCGAAACCTGACGCTTTAGGATATTATGTTATATGCATTTTTTGTTTGTATAAATGTCCTCTATCTAAATATATCACTTTTGTTGTGCACCGCAAGTCTGAAAAAAAATCAAAATGGCGGCTGACCTTAGGGCCACCCTCCATACAAAAATCTTCAAACCCCTTTTAATTTCGCGAGCTACATATACCGTATCTCCCCTAGTGTCTTGTTAATATGCAAAGGTTATCACATTCCTAACGTAATAATGTCGTTTATAAACTGTCTTATGTTTAAAATACGTTGCGATGAACACTGAAATGTTTGCATTTCATTACCTTTAAAAGACTCGAAAATTCCTTTCACAAACTTCGCATGCAATTTCGTTACAATCCGCCGACCAAATACACTAGAAAATGAAAATTCCTCAAGCATTTTGTATCCCACCTTTGTCCAGGTTTTCAATATTCCCTACCGGCCACTGTCCGGTTGTGTAAATAAATGAATCGTGCTCGAGTACGAACCGGACAGTTTGTCCGGGGCACGGGTGTGTGGCTAGACAAACTTTATTAAACAGGGGGGCGACAAATCTTGGACTACTTGTGAGTGTGGTCCTAGTAGCAGCGAATAGAAAGAAATTTTATAAAATAATACATCATAATGTAACATCACGCCTGTTATACCCGAAGGGTAAGGCAAAGGTGTACATATAGGAACGCCCACATTTCTTGTAGGTTCCCATTAGTGAAAGAATTTTTGGAATCGGATCAATAGTTCCGAAGATTACCCCCACGACAAACTCACAACTTTAACCTCTTTATAGTATTAGTACCTATAGATTCACCCGATCTAACTCAACATCATGGCCAGATTATCAAGGTACACTAACAGTCTTAGCTGTTGATGACAAATTTCAATATCAAAGTGTAAATGGAAACGCTCATGCATCAGCGTATCGCCCCGCTACAACAGACACCCCACATCTAATCTTCCTCCTAAAGTGCAGGTGTGCAATCTGAACATATGTTCCACACTAGTTCAGTGGCGAACACACCCGGGAGATGTTAGCAGGTGGGTAGTTTTAACTAGTTGTAGACTGTCGTCTTGAGGAATTGAAGCGAAGTCTGTCCATGTTTTTAGGACACTTTAAGACCACTTCTGTGCTTTGTGTTGTGAGTGTAGCAATGAGTGTGGGGTGAAAATGGATGGAATGGATTTTCTACGCAGAGCGAGATGTCTTATATTTCTAGATTCTGTATTTTTTAGGGAGTCAAGCCCCCGGTTTCTAAAAGCTAGTAAAATCTCATATCGAACTAAGGCCATGATTGTTATTTCAATCACATCTTTGATGGTGTTAATCTCCGGCCGATGAGAGAATGCGTTCCTGAAGTTCCCTTTACAGTTATTTGATAATAAACTACATATGTCCATATCTTCACTTTACCTAATTGATCTAGGGCTATGTATTTCCAACTTTGATATCGTTAACTTTTCTGGCAGTAAGCAAACGACGTTACCTCTGGCAAGAGTATTTCAATGTGTGTGACTAGTTCAACCGTAAAACGAAACAAAAAGACCCATACATTTTATTCTCCACAAAGTAAGATAGATACTACACATATACATTACAACGTACAGGTATTTACTTACATAGGATTTAGATTCCAATGCGTAGGTACACTTGGCGATTTCATTAGAATTCCTTTTTACCCGAGAGGGTCGGGAATCTAAAAGGTAAGGAATTTTTACCTTTTACCCAACGTTGACGACTTACACGAAGCTAAGTGAGGGCTTGTTTATCTATTTACCTATGCTAGGTATTAGGTTATATGCTGTATAGAATACTCTTTAACTAGATGTTCCGTTAGTTGATACTAGCTGCGCCCCGCGGTTTCACCCGCATAAGTTTCGATCCCGTGGGAATATCGGGATAAAAATTATCCTATGTCCTTTCCCGGGACTCAAACTATCTCTATACCAAACATCTAAATCGATTCAGTGGTTTGGGCGTGAAAAGGTAACATACAGACAGACAGACAGAGTTACTTTCGAATTTATAATATTAGTATGAATAGTATGGATTGTTACTTCGTATTAGTTTATAGTGTTTTTATCTCACGAAGCGACGCGCGCTTTCTTGTGGTTATTACTCGTAAGTGTGTAAATACGCTGTGAACGTCTGTGTAAGTGCAAGAGCTCTCGGTCGGAAGTGTGTGTTCGGTTCGGGTGTGTGTTATGTGCTGACGCTACTCGTCTTCAAGCACAGATTCACAGCGTGTTTGTACCCTTACTTAGTTACCACAAGTAAAGCGCGCGTCGCTTCGTGAGATAAAAATACTACATATGTATGCGGTTCTGTAATCATGTTTGTGATGGTTATCATAAAAAAAATGGTGTTGTCGGTTTATTTTATACTGGACGTGGTTCTTTTGAGTTCTTTTTTCTCCCAGAGACTCGAGCCTTTTAAAATTCCGGAATAGACAGTACCAAAACTAATCATCATACCAAAAATCCTGATTATTGGCATTCTCCAACCGATTTTCACACATACTAATACAAAAAAGAAATGCTGCTCCATCACTTATACAGGATAAACAGGCTCCACGAAGTCATTAACCTGTCCATACCATCGAAAATCATTGCCTTCCTTCTGTAGTCGAGTAAAAACGTGAAGCGTTCGCCTGCCTCGCAAAGAATGCCTTTGTAACTTCCTTTTAAAGGATTACATTATCTCTATAAGGGAATATAAAGAAAGTTATCGACGTTTTTACGTGTACGCGTACTTTTTAGTTTGGGTATTTACCGTAAGTTATTTTTCGGGGTATTTTATCTTTTTAAAGCGGAGATTTATTGGGTAATATGCCGTAATTTCGGGTATTCCTAAGTCGTAAGATAAATAGAAAATGCTTTATTGTACACCAAAATTTAACAAAGCTCATTTACAGAATAACCATTAATATTGACTTGTGCAAAATGGTTGAAAAAACGTGTGAAAAACTTCTGATTTTTAGGTGATCTAATCTTATAATGGCTCATAAATCTATCCTCCTTTTCTTTAACTCATCATCTGCCTAGCCTTTTCCCAACTATGTGGGGGTCGGCTTCCAGTCTAACCGGATGCAGCTAAGTGCCAGTCTTTTTACTTACCTCTTTTTCTTTAACTATACCTACCATATATGAGTATATACATAGGTTGACCTAATAAAGGCGTTGCCCGAAGTTCCGAACTTGCTGTGGCTTGTAACCTCAGGTCAGAATCGATTCACATATATTTCTAGCTCCGTTTCTCTGCGCACCAAATCTTTGGATCAGGCCAAAACCGAAGCTCTCATAGGACCCCGTATTTTAGAACGTTGCTCAAGCATGTATGTGTATGTATATCTTGATTTAAGTTTAGTATGAAACTATCACTTTCATTCTGTATTTGAATTGAGATTTATACGTGAGCATTAACTTTTTTTTACTGCTTGCTGACCCCAACCTTGTCAGGAAAAGGCTAGACAGACGAAAATGATTCATACTTGAGTATTGTTCTCAAAACACTAGACCAAGTAAACATAACACACATAACCACATGAAAGAAGTGAAAAATGAAGACTGCAGACGAGTATACGCGATTCTGTGTCACCGACCGACTGGAGCCGAGTATACCCGACTCAGGCTTCATTTACGGAGACGCGGGGCGTCGCGCGTTGCGTTGAGCGGCGCGGCCCGCACTGAATTCAAATATATGGCGTTGTATGAGTGCGTTTAGGGAGAAGCGATTTTAGACGCGTTTGTTTGAATTAGGGCGTTTTTTGCGGCGGTGCCCGCGGATGGCACCGACGCGTCCCACGCGGCGGCGCACGCAGCGGCGCACGCAGCGGCAATTCTCGATGAAGCTATGTCCGAGGCGGAATCTTCTGTCAGTCTTATTTAGAAATCGCGCAACACAGACGAGTCACCGTCGCAATGGAGTATGATATGATCATGCTGCAAGTTGCGACACGTGCGCTCCCATCTCTCGCCAACATAAAACTAGTCGATTTGATCGAGGCGAGCGTGCGCCGCCGCGATGCCCGCCGCGGGCGCCGCGGCGGGCACCGCCACGCTTCCCGTCTCGCTTCTCTATGAACATGGTCGTATATTGCTATAAGTTTGTGTTTACGCGTGCGATGATGCGTGCCGCTTCACGCGCCGCCCCACCGTAAACAGAAAAAACGTCCGACGCGCCGCGAGACGCCACGCCACACGCGCCGCGCGACGCCCCGCGTCTCCGTAAATGAGGCCTCAGCGTCACCGACCCGCGCGTGACGGTTCAGTTTCATTACACTGTTTGGAAAGAGCGCAAAGTGCGACTAAAAAAGTTTTTATTTCTAAAATGTAATTCCCGTTTCCTATAAAACAGTAATCATGAAAACCCCAGCCGACCCTTAAATTGTTTACACCTCGATCTAAATTCACATTGCATTGGAGACTAATAATGTAAGCCTACCCTCCAAGGTACATTATTCAGCGTAATAGCTGAGGCTCAAGGGAGACGACGTCGAGACATTGCGTATTTTGTGCCCTGGTTATTAATATTGACTCGAGTATTCGCTGGTTTTATGTGTAGGTAATTGCTTTTTTGATGTGACAGGGAAACATAAAAAGTGAACTTGCATTGTTTTTCATCATCATCATAATCTTTTGTGCCGAAAGACGACCGCTGTGGCATAGTTCATAGCAAGACATTCGAAAGGAAACCTTCTAATCCACTGTGGATTAGGAGGCTTCCATTACGAGTAGTTAGTTATTTGGAAAACTATGAAACCTACAAACACATGTTTGTTTACCGTTTCTGGAAACATTTTATAAGCTGAAGATTCCTGTAATTTTCTTCTTCGAGAATTCCTTAGCCTATTATAGTAAGATATTCTTCGAAGAAACAGGAAAATATGCTAGCAAGCTACCTATCATATTTTCAATAAAATTCTCCTCATTTTTACCTAATAATCTTTTCTAAATAAATAATCCCTATTGCTAAAGGTTATATACCAACTGCCACTTAGCGCCTAATATGCCAAACTTCATTTTATAAAGATTTTCCTAAATTCTAAAGCACATGATCTTTTATCATGGTGTTCCAAAAACCTGCAAGGCATCAACGAGGCTCCCACTTGAGCCATATTCCAACTGGAACAGGTCAGTGCCTGAGGCTTCATTCCTTACAACGTGAAAGCATATCCCAGATTCTTTTAAAGGGATTTAGGTTAGGACTCGTTTCGAAGCTGGGAGACCTAAATGAGATGGTTCTTACGTCGCGTTTCTAAAGGAAACTCCAACAACGAGACATGTGGTGCAGTTAAGCGGCACTTTTACCGACACAATTATGAATAATGCAGCTTATCGATTCGATAAATTACATTATAATTGCCCGTGGAACGATTTTATTGCGGCCCGTACAACAATGCAGTATGGCATCTGTTTCTTCACATTTATCAGTCAATATTAAGTAACAGTTAACAAGCCTCATCTCAGCCTCAACTCAAGATCATACAGTGCCGCCATTATAAGCCCAGTATCTGAGGTATTCTAACCGGTAATTTTATCTATTCGAAAGCTTTAATTATTCGATTACTTTTAATCCGGCTAAAGACTTTCAGATATCTTGACTCATTACGTTTTCGAACAAACCGTTAATGAAGTACGTTTGTCGAATAGAGACTTATCAAATCAATAGCTATTGAAAGTATATCTGAGGACTTCAGAAATAAAGCATAAGTTTATCTTTGCTAAATATGCTCGTGTTATATTATGAGGGTCAGATCAATTTTTTGGTTCTTAATAAAGCCATCCCTGTAGATAACAAAAAGAGAATGAAATTGCTCGATTTACGTCATCAAGAAAATAGTTCGTTTACTCCGCATCCATATTTGATAAAAGCCAGAACTGTCACCGAAATCGACTGCTATAACAATTTGGTAATGGACGTTTCATGTTATCAAGATAGCTGTTTAACAAATAAACAATACAGTACCCTTTCCAATTTACTGATAGAGGTCCCACAATAGATGAAAACGACTCTTGTGTTGTTGTAGAAACGGTTCAAAATTTTCGTTCAAACATTTTTAACGAAACGGTCGAAATCTTTACTGAGAAAACCGTGAATGGGCCACATAATTTTGCGTCCAAAAAAGGGTGAAAAGTCCCCGTGAAAAGGAGGCTCTGTATGAAAGTTCGTATTCTAACGATTTTTACAAAACAATACTAGATCAATTTTAATGCCTCTGTGACTTCTTTTTACAAGGAACATTTTCATTCATAATTCTTTCAAAAAATCGCTTACAAAGTTCAGACGCACAAATTCTGTTTACTGCACGGTCCCCTTTTATTTTATCGTTCTAATATCCTTTAAAACGCAAACAGTTTTGGCAACAGTACTCGCTACTGAAATCGGTATCAGCAAACAAACAACGGTCCCGAAGCTCATTTAACGGGGACTGTGTAATTAAATCGAAACAATAGAATCGAGTTGTAATCGAAACGAGGCGTATCGATTGTTTCGTTTTACAGGAAAACTGTGAAATTCGCCTGTCTGTCACACTTTCTATAACGCGAAAAATTGAATTGTAAATGAATCTGTGAAGCGCGACCACGAGTCCATGACAAAGGAATAGAGCTTTTCCGACATTAAAGTTGCAAAGACTTTAATAGACTGTAGTTCTTCTCGCGTATCGGCACTAATATAATTATGAGAACTAGTTTCTGCCCGCGACCAGGGGGTAAATATCAAGCGGAGGGCCGCTTGATATTTTTGTTCCCCCGACCCACCCCATCGCATCGCATCGCTTGCTCGTGCTATTATTTCGTTTACGTTTAGCGTTCTTTATGACCTTTCTTCTTTTTGCTCGGCTCCTAAGGGCCCTAGCCTGATGTAAAATATCCTATAACCATCCTCAAGAATTGGGCTACCAAAGCGCCTTCAAACAAACAATAAAACAAAACATTATTCAGCTTTATTATTAGTATTAGAACATACTGATCCGTGGTATAGACGTATAGATGCCTCATGCCATGGAAACAATATTACCCAATTAGCAAGGTGTTCCGGGGCTGGCTGTCCTGGGTGCACTAGACGTACCTTCAAGTATCGCCTCGAAGCGTTTCCACGCACTCTTTTTTTTAATTGAGTGGTAAAGCTCGTAAGTTAATATTGCTTAACCTTTAAAAGCTTATAGTACCTACTCTCTAAAGGCTTTCCGAAGAGAGACCATAGCTAGAAAATCTCTTAGCTGTGGTCATCTCGTGGCTTCGTAATACACTGCAGATTGCTCTTTGAAAGCCACTTTACTTGCAATTAGTCCGAAGAAGAGGCGCTTAACCCAGTTGAAAAGATTTAAAATGAAATTGGTATTAAATAAACCTTCCATCTGCACATTAAAAGCGAAGTGCATTCAGTTGTATAACACTTCTCAGATTTACTTTTCTTTCTCTATTCGAAGTTGGTTAAAAATAATATGTATTTCAAATGTTACGCATTAGTGCAATGCAAGCTTTAGTGCTCGCGTCACTGCGTAACTAAAGGGTCATTGTTCTCTTGTAAATGTTTCAGAAAAGCGTGTAGTTTCACTATTAACCCGAATTTTTTAAACTAATATTGAGTTGAACTTTTGTTTTGGTTATTTGAATAATTTATCGTTTTAAACCAGGAGGTCAGATAACCAATATAAAACACTGGTAGACTGGAAGTCGACCCCAATATAGTTGTGAAAAGCCTAGGCAGATTGATCGAAAGTTTTTTGTAGAAATATGTTTTATATGTACCTATACAACTCAGGAAGAGAGTGTGTCACATCACAATATGAGAGACTAAAACAAGATTTTTAAGATAACATCTCAAAAATAATTCACTTATCTTAAGCCTAACAAAATCCCAAAATACTCCATTATGTAAGCGTCCCTTTTTTAACACTTTCAAACGATCACACGAATCCTGCATAATAGTTAGCACACCAACCGTTTTCAAAAGGAAATATACATATTTTGTACGCAATGGAGAAAAAACCGCGGTCGCGTCCCACTTCCAAGTTATTTCCCGGCGGACGTGGTATGGTACCGGATATCCCGGGATAAATCCGGGTGCCGCGGTGTGATGGGACCTTTATGATTGGCGTGGCCCGGTTTATCGCGAAAAGTCGTGATTAAACTAAAAGGGATAGGCGTTGTGAAGGGTTAAATGTTTTCGTGGGCGTGCTTTGGCAGTTGGTGTGACGTGGAGAATTATTTGATTTTATTTTAGTTCAGAGTTTAACCGGTCAAGCGGCGCGGTTCGCCGATCGGCGACGAAACAATAGAAAATCAACTGTGTCTCATTAGCGGAGCTTGACAGATTAAACTAATACCGTAAGTACAGACGCTAGCACATCAAGCTACCCGAAACTGTCAAATTTTTCCGATCAACCTTTAATCTAATGATAATAGCGATAAAGTTGAAAATCTATTAAAGAAATTTGACAGATTGTAATAGCTTGATGTGCTGGCATCTGTACTATTATGTATTCTGTGCTAATACATAACATAGCATCACGCCTGGTTTCGCCGAAGGGTTGGGCAGAGATGTAACCTATTATAGAACACCCACATTTGTAGCGAATGCGACCACTAGACCAACGAAGCAGTATAAACTAATACCTTACTGTATTATTTCATAATTTATGTATTCCTCCACATTGATTTCACCTGATGGTAACGCTGCCTACATTTCGAGTTAAAAGTTTTAGCCAATCTGCCTGCCTTTTCCTAACTATTTTGGGATCGGCTTCCAGTCTAACTGGATACAGCTGAATATCACTATTTTACATGGAGCGACTGCCTATCTGACCTCCACAACCCAGTTACTGGGTAACACGATACCACGATACATTTCAAGTGAACAATTTTAGCCAATATTGCCAAAAAAAATATAAGTATCCGGACAAATCCCTAGGTTCGGTATAAGCTTTATGTACTCGTTTCAATAAAGGCTTATTATTAGAAAATGTGTGTATTTTCCCTCTCACAGTGAGGCCTGTGTCCCAGCAGTGGGAACATTATAGGCTGATTATGTGTGTATTTACATATTACATCTTACTTATAATACTTTTTCTATCTTTACAGGTAAGCATCGGAAACAACCAGTAAATAAAGCAGTTATGGGTATTAAGTTGAGAGTATGGGTAAGTATAATGTATGATACTGGTACGCTCAAATTGAACAAATTTCTGGGAGAATACGAAAGTTTATTTGGATTTTTAAAACATTACGACACATATTTCCAAGGAGTGGCTTATCAAGAAATCTTATAAATGAAGTGTATATCTCGCTAGTTCAATCTGTAATAATATATTGCATTTCCATCTGGGGGGGCGCGCGAAAAACACGTTTCCTTGATGTTGAAAGAGCGCAACGAACATTAATAAAAGTAATGTACTTCAAAAAAAGGACCTTTCCCACCTATGAGTTATACCAAATAAGTAATTTATTATCAGTAAGAAAATTATATATTATACACATAGTATTAAAAAAATATAAAACCCTACCCTTAGACCCTAATGTACTAGCTAGAAGAAGGAAGCACAATATTGCTTCCACCTCTTTTGTAAAAACAGAATTTGCAAATACTCAATACGATAAACGTTCGTCCTTCTTATATAATAAAATAAATAGACAAATAGATATACACACTAAACCGTTTCAAGAATGCAAATCATTGCTGATTAAGTGGATAAACAAGTTAAGCTATGATGAAGTAGAGAATCTTCTCCTAAATACAAGGTAAAACCGATTCCGTATAAAATAACCACACACACACATACACACCCATATCTCAACACACACACACTCACAAACACGCACACACTCACACACCCCCACACTCGAATACATACACAAACACACATACGCACGCAAGCACATTTAAACATACACACACTCATATACCAACAGGCTAATAAATAAGTATAATTAAATTTTTGTTACCTTTGTTTCGTTTACATGTTACACTAATTACATGACATAATGAAAGAGCGGCGCCTCCTGGCACAGGCATTTATATGCTTAAAAGGAGACGCCACCAACTGTATGATGTAAAACGTGTAATAATGAAATAAAACATTTTTGATTTTGATTTGATTTTGATTTTGATACTTATCTCCAGATAAGTAACTCAATCATAGTCCAACGTTGGGTAAGTAATTTAAGCACTCGTGCAAATACCTATTCAAGTATTCAGATAGACGACATGTAAAAAATGCATTGTCTTCGAAACTGAATCAACATGAAAAATTTCAACTCCATAGGATAAGAGAAAATGGTTTTAATTCGGATTGCAAGACTTGTGAAATACTACTAACTAACAACGCAACTTAAATAAAAGCTTGTAAAAATCTGAAAAGCCTCCTTCCAGTCTCTTACTTGAAACCTACTTAAAATTCTTCAGACACTTACTATAAATACAGCCTATAGCTGACCCAGATTCAACATCGTAAACAAACAGCCAAAGCCGCGCATTATAATTATATCAGCGCTAATCCATACTAATATTATAAATGCGAAAGTAATTCTGTCTGTCTGGTAGTCTGGTCCGTCTGTCTGTTACCTTTTCACGGCTTAACGGATATCGATGACAGATATATCATGGCCTGCACCCTAATTGCGTAACACAGTTTCAATCACAGTCCGTGAGTTTTAAAGGATATTACTAATCCATTGCTTCATAGGTTTAATAAATTTGTCTGCTCAACAACGTAAATAATGCAATGAACGTGGCTGACCTGTCATAAAAGAAAATGTCCGTTTATGTATGTTACGCAATTACCCCTCTGGGTTAGGGCATAGGATTCTTTCTTAGCTTTTCATCTCGGTAGTACGTTGTCATGGGATAATTTCCAACCTCCACGCGGGCGAAGCCGCGTACAAAAGCTAGTACATAATCGGTATCTGGGTTATTATGCCCATCAGACCTTTTTTCACGGTTAGGCTGCATTGTGACGGAGGCTTTAAGCCTCACTTGTCCCATGCTTTTAATAGCATCGGCCTGTCGACCCTCAGCCAGCCAGTGTACCGTCGGGAGCCAACACATCGATACATATCGATATTGCAAACCGAATAACTCAATACTCTATAATCGGCCGCCATATTGTAGAACCGTTGGCGCGAAAACACTAATTCGTAAACACATTCGAGTGCGGTGATGTGTCTTGCATTCAGCCTATTTGATTATTTTATCTGTGGTTCAAGTGTAGCGTTGCTGAAATTAAATTATGTATTAAAATTAGATTTTCAAGGATTTCACATTACAATGAATTAATTTAACAAGTTATTACGTATAACATTTTAATGATCAGAAATTAATATATTTAATATTAATTTCTGATCATTAAGTTGGAAGCTCAATCAATTAACAAGTTCTAACGAAAATGTTTCTAATCTCCACGTCAACGTAAAATTAAAAAAAAAAGAAAAGAGCCCTTGAAGATAAAAGCGTTTTCATGGCTATAACCAAATTAATAGCATGAAAGTAATCAACAGGTTTCATCAGAGCCAGAAGAGCTCTCCAGGATTCATTAAAACTTGGATGAGTCCATTTTGTAACTTTTGGTAACATGTAGGTTGTTATTAGGTGCAAGTTAGGTAACAGCAGCGTCATTCCATTCAATTATTTCGACCAATCATTTACCTTAATATTTATAGTTGCATTGATTTCCCCACACATAACAAATCATTCAGCACTAATCGGGTTTGTTCACAATCATCTTCTGTCATCCAAGTATATTGTTATTAGATTCATCTGTTAATCCGACATTCATAATCTTGATTAATATACATTGTGGCAAATCGATTAACACTTGGAGAATTTTTCCTTTGTCGGACAGCAGACATTTGTCATTGTTGTATTATCTATCCTCATCAATAAGACAAGAATGTGCGCCGTTTTGTTCAGAGTTGTTAGCATTTTCGTATATGTCTGCTTGCTCAATATGGGGCGTGGCGTGTCTGTCATCATTTGGTGACACAATTCCAACTTACTCATGAAAATGAATCTCCGTTTGAAAATCTAATTTTGCTCTAATCCAGTATGGCAATCGTAGGCTTACTTCTAAGGCTTTAAAAAAAAAACCAGCCTTCGGATTTATTAACATCTCATGCATACCTCTTACCAGCTACCTGACGATGTTATCCACTTGTTTCAATGACTAATCTTCAGGAAAAGCTTATTAAACTTCTTTACTTCTGAACTCTGATCATCATCATAATCTTTCTGTCCTTGTCCCATGTTACTTGTGGTGGTTGCAACACGTTTTCTTCTTCCGTTCTAAGCCGTCCTCTGGCAACCGTCGCGCTATCATTTACTTCCTTCACTTTCATATAATTCCTCACACAATCAATCCACTCTATACATCAACATTTATATTCAACACTCTTTTAGTCGCATGCGTTCCTCCCTCCTCATTCCTCACTTCTGAACACTGATATATGCATCAAATACCTTCATTGGTCTCCTGTCTGCTTCTTCTTTAGCTTAGAACTATTGTCTACGGTCTTCTGTCTATGTTCAAAACCAATTTCCCAGCTATTAACAGCTACACCAATAGGGCATTCAAGTCATACGTCCATATTACTCTGACTGTTATCGATTACGATAGCGTGCTACTAAATATTTCACAGGCACGCCATGTCCTTGGGCTCTTTCATTGTTTTGTTGTCGTTTCTATAGTGTTTCTATTTCTGGATTTACTAATCTCCACATCGGCATCGGGTTTATTAATCGAGTTTGTAGAAATAGTTTATGAACGTAGTTTCCTGTTGTTTTCCCACCATTTTTCCAAGGACTGGTAGGCTTGTTTTGCATTAAGTTCAGGGTAGTGACGATATTTCGTCATTGGCCAACTGGCGTTCGTAACTGTTCCCACGTCATAGCGTATACGGTCACTCAAATAATTTCCATAATAAAATATCTAAACAATCGTCCCTTATCAAATTGTTTGGAATCAGTGATGTTTTCGATTACCTGTGACTCAGTGATATCATTTTATCACCTGAGCATCGTTATCATAAACATTCCACCAAGTATTATTACGTAGAAATAGGACCTTTTGATGTTATAATAGGTTTAGACCACAAACAACTAAAATCCCTTTGAAAACTAAGCTTTGTTACCGAAGCCTTGGTTTCAATAACTTGAGAATGTCTCTTCAATTTTCTTTTGCCTTGAGGTATTATTATGGCACATAAAATCAATATAATGAGCTACCGCAGCGATTGAGACTGACATTTTCAAGCATCTCTTTATTTATTAACGTCTTTCTGTAGTATTCTTTGCTTTCCTACTTTGATTTTTACTTACTGATTTTCGTAGCTAAGTAGGTAGTATCATGCTTAAATGAACTATTATTGTGCTTTCCAGAAAAGCTTGGTTCACCCTCTGATCAAGATTTGATTCTTTTAAAGATGACTTGGGATTAACCCAATCTAGTATTGTCTTCATGTCTTCTACTGTGATGTCCAATCCGTTTGCCAACCGTGGTGAATATGGTCCAGTAATAGCCCCTTGAACGCTGCCACTGTTTGGTTGAACTTAATTCAACCGTTGATCTTTATTGGCTGATACGATACGTACGTCATTGATATCCTACAACCGAACTGGACAAGAATGTTCCCATTGATTTTCTTTTTGACCTTGTCCCTCGCATTGAACAGTCTCATGATATCTGAACATAATCAAAACAGTTGCCTAACCAATCGATTCTCATAATCGATTCGAGTTCTCTGAATCGAATGATCCGATGGTGGTGCAGTGCAGTGAAACAATGGGGTTGGGACAATAGTGCTCGACTCAGGTCAACGACTCACTAGCATCATTCATTGAAGCGATGTGCTTAATATTTTGTATTGTTTTGAGGGTAGTTAGCTTATATTGTTTCGGTAGAGACGAAATTGGACGTTGCACGTTGGTTGTGTAATAGTAGTATTAGTTTTGATGCGATTTTGAGTACGTTAGCGACTGAGTTCGATAGTGTATTCGATACAGTTCGAAATCGATAGAGTAGTTAACGATGTGATATATCCTAGTAGCTAGAGGATGATTTCAGGCCTAAAATTGAATTTCTCTCTAATCTACCTATCAAAGTGATTCAATTAGGACACAAAAAAGATGGCCCGTAAATCTGTTGCGAACGGTTTTTCTTGATCGGCAAGTTTTTTTGTAAAACATGGAAATCTTTATTTATTACGGTTGCCTAATTACAAAGATAAATCAGATATTAATTTTAAATTGAACAAAAAACAGATTTTTCTTCTATACTGAACTGGCTTTGCCAAAATTAATTTCATCAATTAGTGTTTTGGCACCAAGTGTAAGTCTGATTTACTGATTAGGGATCGCTTCTTCAAAAGTGAATTCTGGAGGACTTACCAAGTTTGGAACAAAAAGTGCTGCATTCGATTTCGACTCCTTCTTCTTTTCGTTTCGACGGTAGGTACATCTTTGTTGCGTATACTTTTTGGGCCCTAATGTTATAAATAATTCAATTCCTAATGAGCAATTAATAAGCCGTTTAATTATCAACCCAAGAATGACCACTAAACTGTGAGATTTCGTCGGTAGTATATGTAGGTTTGAACAGCAGCATATGTCATTATCAAGTTGAGTACACTGCTATCACCAATCTTTTTGGAATATATTCTTCTGTAAGGAGGTTTCAGCACTAACCTCCTTCGATACTGCATTATCTAGTTATTCACTGATAGCCAGCACTCCTTGCGTAACACACCTTACTTTCACAATCTAAAGGATTGTGAAAGGAATTCTTAATCCATTGCTTCATATCATGTTTGAATAATTCGTCTGCCCGAAAACATAAATAAAGCAATGAATGTCGAATTGTCAAAACAAAAGGCTTGTTATTGTGTTACGCAATTACCCCGAGATCATCTTACTCGCTTATTATCACTAATTCTCTTTTAAATGACTTTCTCTTTTACATATTTGTTAAAAACTCCAAAACAGTTAACTTATCGTCACGGAATGTACTGTTATCGCCTTTACTGACGTCATTTACGTCAATTGAATTAGTTTTAGTTGTTGTATTTGGTCTTTTCTTTTCCTTTTTACGTCGAGTTCCAGAGCTCTTTGTTCTGAGGTCTACAAAGAACTGAATTCTTCATTGATTTGGCTTTGTGATTGTATGAAAGGATAGTTATTTCCAGTTCGTTTAATTACAAAATTCCTCAAGCGTTACATTGTATTGGTGTATTATATTTATAAACCACTTGTGTAAATGCAATTTCATCATACTTGTGTCTTGAAGTGGCAGGTCCCCATCAACGCGCAAACTGTAACCATGAATTCAACACATGATTCTAGACCCCTAGCAAATTAAAGCTTGCGTCGGCTACTTATTAAAAAAAAAAATCTGTTGTTTCATAGACGAGTGCAATACCCACGCGGTCAAAATGTATGGAACAGCTTATGTTTTGTTTTAGTAAGTGACGAAAATTTCAACGCAGGGTGGTTCAAAATACCATTGCGAAGATCGTCCAGAGGACACGGTGGAGAATACGGTGGAGGTCTGCCCCGCTTGGGCGGAGCACCGCCGTGCCCTCGTAGAGGCGATCGGCAACGGCGGCGACCTCGCGTCCGGCCCTGGTTCAAGCCATGGTCCGGGGCGAGAGGGAGTGGGAGGCAGTCACCTTCTTCTGCGAAGCAGTCATGCTAGCGAAGGAGGTGGCGGGACGGCTGAGGGAGAGAGCCTCACGTCCCAGCCGCCGCGGGAGACGCTTCGGGCGTCGGGAGCCGCGTCACGACTCCCGGCCACCGTAGACGCGGGCCTGCGGACGGAGAGTAATGGGTAGCTCACCGTTCGATCAGGACCAGGCCCGTGCCGGACGGCGCGTACGTGTCCCACGTGCGCCTCAGAGATGTCAGCAAAAAGGAAGGGGCCTGCCAGGGCCGAAGCCTGCCGGGGGTGCGGGATTGTCCGAAAGGGTTACCGCTGCCCCGGGACATAAAGGGCTAAGGATGGAACACGGATGGGTTTTAGTCAGTAAGAGTCTGACACTCCCGTCCGCTCCACCCAGAGCGGGAGGGGTCATTTGATGATTTCCCATCCATAAAAAAAAGGGTGGTTCAAAATCATGTACTGAATCCATGGTAACAGGTTGCACGTCAATGTCCCTGCCACCTGTATTCCTATTTTCCATTTTCATCTTAACTTCTTAGCTAGAAAGAATTATGACACGATATAATAAAAAAAAAAATAAAAAAAAGTTCAGGTGTTCGATACTAATTTTTTTTTTAAAGAACGTGATAGTCATGTGTTTTGGTTCTCCGAACCAATAATAACAACATTTTTATCAACGTCTTAATTACGTAACACTCATAATATATTATGAAGCTACTAACGTTATCTAAAAGTGACACCAAAGTTAATAAGCTCAACGTAATTAATCACAAAATCACTGCTCTTGTTTAATATTCAACGAGGTCAGTGCGGGTTATCCGCTTTTGTGCAGAATTCACCATTTTGCCAACAAAACAACAGTCTGTTTTGACTTCCATCCATCATTAATATTGATGCGGTTATTAATCGTTCTAATTGAAACGCAATTATTATGACAGATTTGCAGACTTGGAAATTTCGGTTTTGCTTATGAATTATGCCTAATTAATAATGATGAAATCATATATCACTTAGCTAATCTGGATTTTGTTGAACAAAATGTTAATATAGGAACGGAAAACGCTTTTACGAATATCTCTTCATTTATAACTTACATTAATGAAACGTGCACTAGAGAAATGACATAGTGAGCATACGTGAAAACACAATTAAAAAAAGACTCAACTGACTATTATATGGTCTCTGTTCCACCAAACAAAAAAGGACAAGAAGATCAATTCTAAAAAGTGATAAATACAACCACCCTCTGAAGTGAATAAAAAGTGATCAAACAAAACCAAAACCAAACTCAATCTACCAAGGTCTAGCTCCCAAGCTAGATCGTACCTTCAACCAAGCAGTAAATAAACTCAGTCAAGATAAATCCTCAAACGATGCGACACCGGGTGCTGCCGATACTGGCACCGGTGTTTTTGTCCAAGCTATGGAGGAGGAGACGTCGTGCCAAGGCCATCGAGAAGTTTCATGGGGTAAATATCAATATAGAACCCAGAAAATTCCATGCAAGTCCAGAAATATACCTTAGAACGCCAGAGGACCTACATGTAGATGCAAAACTATAAACGAAATCTAAATATAACCAGGAATCATTTAATAATAATCTACTAAGAATATCCTCTGATCCGACTACAGACATGCACATAAAACTTAGCAGAAGTAATATAATATTTCAATATTTTCAACCTCTGCTCTTTTGAGTCTAGACAAATGAAACCCTACTTCGTAAACTTTTCGAAATCATAGAAATGTGAAAAAAATCACAAAGTTCACAGAAGTCTACTCAAGTCTTTGAAAGCAAACACCTTTTCAGTAGATAATGCAGTCTTCTATTATTTTATGTTAAAATACTAGCCAGGCCTTAATAAAAATAAATTGCAGGCTATTAAAATAAGTGGAACGCCATTTTAACCCCAACGGAAGATGATAGCAATTTATTCCCAAAGTTTATTAGTATTCTCTCTTCAACCGACTGAAAGTGCTCTCCAGTGTGACAAATTATCTCCCTTACATAATACCGGATATCGATAGCAACAGCCTTGAACTCTGCCACTCTTGAACCAGACATTTGGCTCGAAAGACAATTTTTTTTCTTGCTCCAGACAATTATGGACAATATTTTCAATAAAATCTTTTTGTTTCAACTCTGTGAAATGTCGGAACTGTTTCCCGGAAACAGGGAATGTTGAAAGGCAGCCTTTTCACAGCAACTCATTCGTAAAAGGGAATTTTACGATTGCACAGAGTTTATCGTTCGTCACAGGTAGAATTAATCCGATTGTGGACTTTAAAGTTTGTTCAATGTATTTTGATCATGCCTAGATGAATGAACATGAACATGTTCATAATTCCGAATAAATCAGATTCGATGGTGGGATCAGGATACCATCAGACAGTTCTAATAGGTCGGTTCAGGTAATTTTTAGATCAGCATGAACGCTAATCCCAATCGAATTGAGACTACAAGACTATGAGGCCAGCAAAAAAAAATTCGAAGCTGGCTTTAAGAATTCCTGGAATCCATAACGGCCACTGTAGAAGCGAAACAAATTCTTAATTTTATTCGCATTAGTCAAAAATCTTCGCTTTTATTTTAATTGCTTGCCTGTGACCTATCCGGCACTTGGAAAGTGGCAATAAAAGATTTTCCTGCTGTTAAAACTAGCGTTAAGACATCATAGATTAACATCGCTTTCGCCACGACTAATTGTGAACCACGATATTTGAGGAATGTTAGAAAGATGCCTTTCAATTCAAGAACGAAACCTTTATTTCTAAAAGCTATTTGCTGAATCAAGACTTAGTTTTTGACACGGATTTTTGATTCAACGTTATTTTGACAAAGCAGGTACAGGTTTTTCTTACACCAGTCTTAATACCACTAAATGCTGGACTGGCTTAAGGTTTCTTAAATCACTCATTCCTTTTTCATTCTATTACTAGATACAGGGGCAGTCCCTATATCTATATTTGGGCCCGCATTCCTGAACGCTGCTCAAGCATGAATCTCAAATCAATTCTAACAGATTCGTATTAATCTAAACTGCAGTTTCGTTTTTAATCTTAATGAATACGGGCCTAGATTCTAGATAAAGTATTAATTTAGCGCAAAAAAAATACAACACAAAAACACAGTTAAATGGTAAAGACACAAAGTAAAACTTTGACAATACAAAGCAGCAAGATCCATCAACAAGCAAACATCTTACAGCTTAAAGGAGTTAAATCTTTTCAAAATCAACATACAAATTCAAGCTAAGCTGAACAAAAGACTCCAAGAAAAGCGACTTAAAAACTGCCTGAGTTTCCCCGTAACGAGGTGCCTTAGGCAAAGGCAAACACACACGGGAAGCCTAACAAAGTGATGCTTACGTAAAGAAAATAAAACTTGTAGTCGTGACCTACAGTCTTAGTCAGTAGAGGCACGTTGTGAAGACGTTATTATGAGAGAAAATGGTTTCATTCTCAGGCTTTTTTTTACTCTTGCTTTTTCTGGGTCTTGAAGATCGTTCTCCTGCCATCATCCCAATGTGTTCATTCATGTCTTCCAACCTTCATATCAATATCAACGCCCTTTCTAACCTGAACATTATTCACACACTGCAAATAGGGTTTATGTACATATATCTGTATGAAGTCCTGTCCTGCAGATGGTTCAAAATTATAATGAAGTAGATCTAATCTGCACCAAAAGTGATATGGTTGAGAAATTACAGACTGGACAGTTTAGCACGTTATTCCACGCGCCACTTACTCGCTTCATAAGCTATATTTCAGCATGTGTACTTCAGCATAATAAATATCTTGTGAAATGGCCAATGTAAATGCATTGTTAATGTTGCATGTTGATTTTGCCTCTGGGCTTTTCTGGCAGTTTCTGGTACCGCGGCCTCTGAATTTTTTTTAACCGACTTTAAAAAAGGAGGTTCTGTATTCGACCCGTATGTATGTATGTATGTATGTATGTACGCGATTATCTCAAAAACTACTGAACCGATTTTGATAATTCTTTCATGAGCGTGATCTACATACTTTCAGGAAGGTTTTAGTATATAATACATTAGGTAATTATTTTTATGTACGAAGTTATATGCATAAATGTACTGCATCTCCGGCATTTTTATGTGAATTTTGATGATTCTTCGAGTCGTGTCTTCAATGCACTAGTGTTAATTGAATTTGTGTGGGGTAGGTACAACTAAAAAGTGAAAAATAAAAACTTTTTTACAAAAAAAAACAATCGACTTTTAAAAAAAAAACACTACAAAGTAAAAAATAACTTTAATTTCGGAAGTCGGTGTCAAAAAACGAAAATGCTGAAGCAACGACACCGACTTCCGAAATTAAAGTTATTTTTTACTTTGTAGTGTTTTTTTTTTAAAGTCGGTTGTTTTTTTCGTGTACCCACTTCAGCGTTGTTCCTCGTTCAGTCTATTTAACGTACTACTAGAGGTTCATGACATAATCCAACTACCGTCAGATAGATGCCCAAATCTATCGGATAGTCCCCAGTGCCCTGTTCTTGTTCCAAGTTTAATCTTGTAAACCGTTGACCCAAATTTTCGACCAGTGAGTGCCTCTGCCATGTCGAATCTTGAAGTTAGATTCGTCCAGCTTCGTAGATTTGGTTGCCTATCTGTCTTAACTAAGTTACGATAGACATCTCACAGCCCAATTTGTAGTCGGGTGGATATTATTCCTGACATGAAATTCTAAAGTTAGTTCTTGATTTCTACATTACTAAATGCAGTAGTATTTTACATCCCTTATAGAAATTGTTTAGGGACGATGAGGCCTTTGGTAATTAACTGTTGTATATCCTATGGATTGATATGCCTATATTTACCTGTTAATCCCGGTCTCCCTAATAACAAATCCTGATACTTTATCTAGTTATTTACTTAGATGAGGGAAAGGTCACGTTGTACCACGTAAATAGACTTCATTCAACTAACTATCTTTTGTTACTCTCCTCACGTTCGCCCTATAGCCGTAGGGTAGTTATATTTCAGGGAAGGATAATTTAATACGGGAACATAAATTTAATGTAGATACTGACTGAGAGAGTCCGTAAGTATGTTTATATGTATTAGTAGTAAGGATTTACGTGGTTCTTGGAATGCTATGATTCAAATTACGAAAGGTTCATCAACATCATACACTTGCCCTACCTCTATTTATTTAGGGTCGGCGCAGCATTTGTCTTTTTCTTTGATATCTAGTAGATTTATATATCTTGTACATTTCGTCGCGGTATTAACATCTTTGGATATATTTTTTTCGAAATCAACTCCTGGTTTCTGAAAACCTGAACTTGTATCGGAACGGAAAGTCTGCTATCAAAACCTACGTAAGCTGTTGAACGCCCAATCAAATCATTGCACATGACATTTGCCAAAATTAATAACAAGCGAAAACGAGGGTGAGCAAGCCCTACAATAGTTCCTATCATTGATATCACCTGTTATTTTCCCCACCTAGCAGAGATAAAGGGCGTCAAATAAAGGAATTCCCTGCCACTGGCAGTACAAAGCCATGGTCGGGTAAGCACGGAGCGAGGGGTGAACGACCGCGATGTCGCGACTAGGGTTTAGTTAGTGCGATAGACGGTGGATGGCATTGCTACTGGGAAATAGGAGTAAATGATCGTACGGGGACTGTAGGATCGTTTAACGTGTTTAGTGGTTTAGGTTTTGACAGCTGATTGGACGCTACTGTCATCTTAGATTGTGTAGATTATTTATGTCACAATAGCATCTTTCAATGATTCAGAATCGTATAGCTATAGCCACAAAGGCTGTCATAACAATTATTGTATCTTTTTATAGCTTTCTGATATGCAGTAGGTAAGTGAAGCTGTAATCTGTTTCTTTTGATGATTGTCTGACATCTATTTAAAAAGGAGATAACACACACAACTCAGTTACAGCATCATAAGATTATATCACTCGCGTTCAAGTTTTGTCAAATGTGTCTAAAACAAGTAGTAGTTCCTTTGACTGCGCTCTTAAGTCAACGGTTGAGTCGATCCTGAATGTGTCGTTTAATGATGAGCAGTGGAAGCAGGCGGCTCTTCCTGTCCGGTACGGGGGACTTGGGGTGCGGTGCGTGCATGACGTAGGTTTGCCGGCTTTCCTGGCGTCGACACATGGGGTTGCTGACCTCGTCACTGTAATTCTGAATTCCAATGGTGACGGGGCAAACATACCATTTATGTTAGATGCCGGGTCAGCTTGGTCTGTCCTCAGCATGGGAGCAGCGAGCCCTGACGCACCACATGTTCAGCGCGCTTGGGACGACGTCACGTCGAAGGTGATTCAGGAACAGATGTTGGTGGGTTCCTCGGGGGCTGATTTAGCCAGACTCAGGGCTGTGTCGCAGCCGGAATCGGGGGCATGGTTGCACGCGCTTCCTTCGCCTCACCTGGGCACGTTGCTCGATGACGACTCTTTGCGTGTGGCGGTGGCCCTCCGCCTGGGCTGCAAGGTGTGTGAACCCCATAGATGCACCTGCGGTTCCATGGTGGAGGCCGACGGCCATCACGCTTTGAGTTGTCGTCGTTGCTCGGGGAGGTTTCCGCGTCACCATGCGCTCAATGATATTGTGCGGAGGGCTTTTGTGTCGACAGATGTCCCCTGTGTGCTGGAGCCTCCGGGTCTGTGCAGGGCTGACGGCAGGAGGCCGGACGGGCTGACCCTGGTGCCTTGGAGGAACGGCAAGTGCCTTATATGGGACGCAACTTGCGTCAGCACTGTTGCCGCCAGCCACCTTGGTCGCACCGTCCTCTCCCCGTCAGCAGCAGCGGAAGACGCTGCTGAGAGAAAGAGGGTGAAGTACGCGCCGTTAATGGACCGGTACCATTTTGTGCCCATTGCGGTTGAGACCATGGGTGCTTGGGGCACTGAGGCCAGGAAGCTCATGAGTGAGATAGGGCACAAGCTTCGGGAAAAAACGGGTGACTCCCGCTCCGGCTCGTTTTTGGTGCAAAGGTTAGCCATTGCCATTCAACGTGGCAATGCGGCAAGTGTTTTGGGCACCTTTGCGCCGGGAACAGTTAGGGGCGGGTTATTTGACTAATACAGACGTCTTTCTGAATTTATGACATTTGTGACTACATTTAATTGTAATTATTTGTTATACTGATTCTGTTTATATGTTAATTAATATTTATGGAATGCAAATAAATATATATTACATAGTAGTAGTTTAAAACCCAATGAAATCATTAGTCCTACAAATTTTGTCAACTTATTGTCGGATATAACGTCTCTGTCTTTTCACGACATTCTTGCTCTAGTTTGCGACAATTACGTCCTTCCGACACAGACTATAATTATACAGATCGGACTAACTCAGTGACGGCCGATCCTTAATTATGTGAAGTAATCTCGTCCTCATTGTATACTTTGTAGTTTGCACTCATGCACAACTCGGTAAACACATTATTTAAAGATGAAAAAGCCTTCATCATAAAGAAAAACAAATGTTATCTGTGGTCCAGTCGTTGGCGCGCTCTCCTGACGCCTGTCAATCATTGTACTTTTTTCGCTAATCATGTTTTCGTTTATAAAATTTAGAAAAGTTTTAAAAAGATGGAAAACTTAGAAGAAAACGAGACGAAGGAATGAAGAAGCTGACCAAACTTTTGCGAGAACTGGAAAATCGCTTGAAGAAGCGAAAGCGGAGCCGTAATCGAATTCCTGCTATATTTTGCGACAATTTATTATTTCCTTCCGACACAGACTATAATATTATACCTACTCGCTTACAAGCTCTGAATTATTAGCCTGACAACAGCGTTGCACAGCAGACTTGAAAGCTAAAATCTCTAATAATGGCGTACCTAATATTATTTACTGCAAACTTTAACTTTACTACCTCAACCGAGATCAAAATTACATTCTATAACGTAATACGACTCTGAAATAAATAACTTACACATAAAATATGAATAATAACATATACGTTGTGTTTGCCAATTTGTCGCAAATGTATGTAGAAACTTCTAGTCGTGCTTCCAAATGTTTTATTGAGTCTATTTTGAAATTATTTAACATAAGAATTCCTTAGTAGACACAATGAAAATAAAGCTTTTAGAACTAATTCTCAAGTTTTGAAAGTGTTTATTTGTATAGAACAAAGACTAAGTGTGGCTGCCTTGCTATCCCTCGGGGTGTAAGTTTTAAACTCCACTTAGTTCTTGAAGCATTTTCTAAACTGTATTTTCTCAAGTACCCTTTTCTCCAATTAGTCTATGGCCGTCTGAATTTACACTCTCATTTTATGTTATGTTTTAACCCCTCTTAACCTTTCTTCAATTTAATTATTCTTAAGATGCCTTTCGAAAACGGCTTTCTCAATCCACTGCTTGCCTGATAATAGAATTAGAACCTGGACCATGCTGTCAGTACTTTGGCTTTTTTTAGGCAGGGCATCTTGAGGGCAACCTATGAGGTTGGCGGCTGCTCAAGAGAACAAATCGGATTATGCAGTGCTTTGCGAAGGCGCTTGTGGCTTTATGGCCAAAACAAGTGCCGTACTGCGGTCTGCCTTTTATATCTTTGTCTTTGTATTAACATGTAATTTTCTGTTATTCCAGAGTGCGTCGGAGTCGTCGGCGGGCGCGGGTGGCGGGGGCACGTCGGGTGGCAGCGCCCGAGTCTCGTCGCGCTCGCGAGCGTCCGAGGAACCACACATTGGTCAGTATCACTTTACTTATAAACCTCTATCACACGGGTCCTCGTTGACCTACACGGCTGAGGGCCGTCCGGTCTCAGGGTTCGTGTAGGTCAGAGCATGTTCCGAAACACTAGGCTAGGAACACCTTACTCAAGGCCCGTATTACAGAACCTCACTCAAGACTCAAGCATTACTTAAAAACTAGTTTAGAGCCATTTCATTGGTTGAAACTCGTTTGAAGTAATGCTTGAGTCTTGAGTGGGGTTCTGTTGTAATACGGGCCCAGTCTCAACCAATCAAATGGCTTTTAACTAGTTTCAGTAATGCTCGAGTCTTGAGTGAGGTGCTGTAATACGGGCCTGAGTGCCCGCACAGCCCAAAGCTTGGACACGTGTGAATAGATTCGTACAAAAAATAGCAGTAATGAGCCTTGCTGCCACCAACCTAACTACTCCAGAATACTACTCCTCTTACTACGTCAGAAATGAAAGCTTTTATAAACGGCAGGACTTCTGCTAAATATTCATTTTATTAACCGACGAAAAAAAACGGAGGAGGTTCTCAATTCGACGCGTATATTTTTTTTTTTTTTTTTTTTTTTTTTTTTTTTATGTATGATCACGCATAACTTTTTACAGAGCAGTCCGATTTTGATAATTCTTTTTTTATTAGAAAGGGTATACCCTGAAGTTGGTCCCATATAAATTTGGAAAAAAAATTCCAACCCTAAGGGTTAGAAAACAGGGGATGATTGATTGTTCACTCACTGATTGTAATGTTTGACCACGCTTAACTTTTTACAGAGTAGTCCGATTTTGATAATTCTTCTTTTGTTGGATAGGACATACTTCGAAGTTGGTCCCATGTAAATTTGGAAAAAAAAATCCTACCCTAAGGGTGGGAAAATAGGGGTGATTTATTGTTCATTCACAGATTTTAATGCTGAGCTGTGTATTACAATTAAAATAATAAAAGGCCTATCTATGTTGGTATATAAAGCCTGTTTTTTTTTTAAGTATTACATTATATTATTTAGTATTATATTACACAAAAAATAATAGTTAAAGTTGGATTATAACAGTTAATGTCTAAAGTAAGGTAGGTATTTTAAAAGTAATCAAACATTAAGCATGTAGTAATTAGTAAATTATAGCCTCAAAAAATTATAAAATAAAAACTTTTTAACAAAAAATTAAACCTCCGAAAAAACTGAAAAGCAAAAAATAATAAACTTTTTTTATTTAACCTTAATAAATAAGTTCTTAAACTAATGCAAGTATACCTAAGTAATTTTGAGTCGGCGCCAAACAATCAATGAACAAATATTACTAAATTACCTAAAATTTAAAGAAATAAGCAACGTGAAATCTATAGCGATAAACATTAACATTTCAAACAAAAAATGCGCTCTCCGCACGACCACTCGCAACGATATTAATTTGCTTGTTTGGCGCCGACTCTAAATTACTTAGGTATACTTGCATTAGTTTAAGAACTTATTTATTAAGGTTAAATAAAAAAAGTTTATTATTTTTTGCTTTTCAGTTTTTTCGGAGGTTTAATTTTTTGTTAAAAAGTTTTTTTTCTTTTACCACACTTTCAGTATCTGTTCAAAAACGACAATAAGTCTCTCACAGACGTTCACAGATAGCTGACTATTCTAGCTCATTATTAGTCAAATCCGCTATTATCACCAGCATTGCCATCTTTGGTACAGAAAACTAGAAACTTTAAGGAAAAAGATTTTCCGCTTTCACAACGACATTTATCTTGTCAGTGGTTTCTCGACGCAAATCGTTTGTAAGACGCTTGTTGTTAGAGTTCTTCGTCATATTCTCTTTAGTTCCTGTTTTACTGTATATTTTTTATGTGGAGACAATAGTATTATGCCACTGAATATTATGGCGTTCTATTTCCTTTTATTTTGTGAGGTTGCTGTCATGCTGCATAGATCTTTGCCAGTCGTTACTTGTAGTCAGCAGCCTGGAAGTCTAACTACCAGTTTTACCAAGGGGTATCGTACCGAGCAACTGGATTGTGGAGGTTGAATAGCTAGTCGCTTCATGTAAAATACTGGTATTCAGCTGCATCCTGTTAGACTGGAAGCCAACTCCAACATATTTGGGAGAAGGCTAGGCAGATGATGATCTGTCATGCACTGTTTTTAAATAAATGATTGGAACCCGTTAAGGAAACCACACGGCTTTTTTACTACAAAAATATTACAAAACGTATACAAAACGTACTTGGAGAATTTAATGTAGGTATTATTAAATCTTGTTCAAGAAGGTACTCAAGCGAACTTGCTCGAGAAAACAAACAACTCTTAAAAATAGAAAAACTTAAGATACCTTTTTCCTTTAAAACTACTATGTTCAAGGAGATACTGAAACTTTTGTATAAAAGTACTTTATTACTAAAAAGAAAGAAAAATGGGATTTTTCAATGTGAAATTTTAAAGTTTTAATATCAATTTACTGTTAGAAGTAACTTGTTAGGAGGTCCGAGATAGTGTTGAAGATAAGATCGGTCTTTATAGTGATTGAAATCTGTCTTTCTTAATCTTCTATACTAATAATAAGCTGAAGAGTTTTTTTGTTTGTTTGTTTGAACGCACTATTCTCTGAAACTACGAGTCGGATTTGAAAATTTCGTTTTGCATTTGGTAGCCCTATTCTTGAGGAAGGCTATAGGCTATTTATCATCACGCTACGACCCATAGGAGCCGAGAAAAAGGAACCGAAAACGAAGTAATAGGGCAATGCGATGTGACGGGGTGGGCCGAGGAGCAAGAAATTTCACACGGACGAAGTCGCAGGCAGATGCTAGTTAATAATAAAAGAAGAGACACTCACATGTTTCCTGGTACCGAGTCCTATGTGATAGGAGGAGGAGGTCAAGAAACTATGACCCGGGGATTGAATCTACGAGGCCGCGTTCGGCACACAAACATAACTCAAGCGGAAGTATTGGGTCTCACTTCTGGGGTCTCAAATATTCTTAGCAACACTAGAACCGCATAATGTTCCTTATTAATTGTATGTTTTCTTTCTTTCCAGGAAAGTACAAGCTTCTAAAGACAATCGGCAAGGGCAACTTCGCTAAGGTGAAGCTAGCGAAGCATGTGCCCACCGGCAAGGAGGTCGCCATCAAGATCATAGACAAGACGCAACTCAACCCTGGCTCGCTGCAGAAGTTGTTCAGAGAGGTAAGGAGTAAATACTATCAGAAACTAAAGATACGTGGGGTTGCTGAAAGCCTGAGTTGGTTATGTTTTCTAGGGCCAAAAACACCTTTTAATGAATTACTTAAAATCAGTTCAATTCCATCGTTATCGAGTTGTCGAGTTGTAAACTCAGTATCGTTATGGTGGACCAGAAAGATATTGAGTTTCTTATAATTGACACTTAATTGAGAAATATTTTTATTTTGGGTAGTTGTATGTTCATATTGTCCCGTGTCCTTTACTCCTGCTATACATAAAGGATATCGCAGTATATTCATTATGATCATCAACCCATAGTCGTTTACTGCTGGCCATATATTTTCTTGTCAATAATTTTATTAACACTATAACATTGATGTTTCCAGGTCCGGATAATGAAGATGCTGGACCATCCGAACATCGTGAAGCTGTTCCAGGTCATAGAGACTGAAAAGACGCTGTACCTCGTTATGGAGTACGCGTCAGGCGGCGAGGTTTGTACACATGAAATAAAATGGCCTATTCGAACAGGACCGGTTCAATCGCTTCCGGGCATCTTGCAGAGATCATCATCAGACTCATCATCTGCCTAGCCTTTTCCCAACTATGTTGGGGTCGGCTTCCAGTCTAACCAGCAGCCGAATACCAGTATTTTTCATGGAGCGACTGCCTATCTGACCTCCACTCCACATCCAAGTTACTGGGTAATACGATACCCCTTGGTAAGACTGGTTATCAGGCTTTCGGGCTTCTGACTACCCGTAACGACTGTCAAAGATCCACGAATGGCAGCCGGGACCAACAGCTCAACGTGCTTTCCGAGGTACGGAGGGGTCTCGGTATGTAAAGATGGTCACCCATCCACAGACCAACCATTATTTAGCCACGGGCCCCTCAGATCATCATCAGACTATGCTCTGGAACACTGTGGGCCCAGATGGCTTGAAGAAGATAATGTGTGAACAAATTTATTCGTCTCTGAAGGCACAAGGAAGGGAAGGGGGCCTTGGCCATGATATGTGTCGATGGGCTTGGACCAGTAAACGGTTAAAACGTTGGAAAGAAATGAGCTACTATCATAGCTATTTTTGTCGCCCAGCAACAAGCTAAGGTGAACGTTAAAGGGTGTGTTCTGGTAAAATAGCAGGCTTATTAAGGAGACTATTCAACTGTGTTTCTAAGATCAGCCCTTAGGTGACATTATTATTAACATTAATACACCCAAAATTCACGTTACCTTTCAATGTCATTAATATAAAGGATCATAATACTAATGAATGTTGTCGAATGTTCCAGGTGTTTGATTACCTGGTCCTCCACGGCCGCATGAAGGAGAAGGAGGCGCGCGCCAAGTTCCGACAAATCGTATCCGCTGTACAGTATTGCCATCAGAAGAGGATCATACACAGGGATCTCAAGGTATGTTTATAATACTGTGATTTTAGGTAGGACATTTCGCAAGGGTAAGGTTTGTTCCACGGAGCGAATGATTAACCACTAATATATCGATCGATTCATCTTGGTCTGGGTGTACCACACCCAACCTCACGCTCGCAGGGTTAACGGTAAGTGGGGAAAGTAACAGTTTTAATAGGTTCAGTTTTTTTAGTAGGTCTGGATTGTTACAGAGACTTTTGCCCAGCTCTCGAATGCTCTGTAGCTCTTGTCTTGATGAGGTTTTGTTTTTTATCATTTGGAATGGCCAACCCATTTCTGTTGACTCTAGTTTAGGTCAGAGGTGACAGAGACAAAGTCGACGATGGAGTGAGCTTACTCAGAAGAAGCCTGTTCACTCTCACTTTGAAGAGATTCGGGTTGTATACGCTCACTCAATGTTTTCGAGTGTAGTATCAAACTTGTACTCTATGGTATCAGTTGTGTTTTGGCTAATACCTCGCCGGTGGGCTCTAGCCCTAATCAATCATGCAGTTGTTTATTCATTCACATTACCAGAAGCATTTTGACAGCCGACGTTTGCTCCTAAATTCAACTGTAAACTTTTCTCGCTGCATATGAAGTTGGAAGTTAAATAAGATACAGCTTGAGGACCTTTGTACACACGTTTTTCTTGCTGTGAAAAACTACGGTTTATTCGCCGTGTGTAGGCACGGTCGTCAGTGTTGTATGGATCACTATGGGAGTTTGTTGACGACACGACGGCGCTACAGTACGGCGCCGTCGCCGTATACCATAGAACCGTGTCAGTAACAAGGTCACACGATTTTTCTACGGTGCGGTTAGCACGCCGTATCAAAAAGAAACCGTACCCTGTATAAAGGGCCTGAAGAGGCTGAGTTGCGAGATGTTACAGTTTTGCTAGTCATATGTTTTATTGTTAGCAAACATAGGTGGATTTATGAAGAGTTACTGTCCAAACGTGATAGTGGGTCGTTCCAAAACTCATAATTGTATCATGTTTACATTCGTGTTCCAGGCGGAGAATCTCCTGTTGGACGGCGAGATGAATATTAAGATAGCGGACTTTGGGTTCTCCAACGAGTTCACTCCGGGCGCGAAGCTCGACACGTTCTGCGGCAGTCCGCCCTATGCCGCGCCTGAACTCTTCCAAGGTATGTGTTCTTATAAGTATCAACTTTTGCATGCGCGTTGGTGAATACGGATATCGTCAAATCCTTGTTCATCAATAAATCTGCTGACAATCACGTGTGATAGATGTGATTAGTTGACCAAAATAACAAATAATTAATTGGTATAAAAGTTGATGGATAATAAAAAATAGGAAAAGCCTTGGGCCGAAAAGGGATGTTCCTTATTTATTTTAAGGATCGATCCCCACTGAGAGAGCAGCGCCGTTCAGTGTCATATAATTTTAAACTTTATCTTCATTACTATAATACATACTATCGCTTGAGAAACTTGAGTCGTCGGGGTGCTCACGGCGCGGCGCCGCGGGCGGCCGCGCGACCTTTCAAGTTTCAAGCGATACTATGTATTATAGTAATGTAGATAAAGTTTAAAATTATATGACACTGAACGGCCGCTGCTCTTTCAGTGGGGATTAACCCTAAGACAAAGCTTATGTGTCTTATTTTAGTTAATGGTCTTTAGGAGCAGTTCGCAAATGGTTTGGTGGAGGTCATTTCAAACCCAAGGGCAAAGTTTGAGAGACGTTATGTCTGTAATTATCAAGAGCATCACGTTTAACGCTTGCTCCCCGTTTGGCAAGTCGCAAAAATTACTGGCTCAAAAGTTCTTGTTTCATTTGTTTTATGAAACTTCTAAAAATTTTTCTTATTTGTTCTACAGGCAAGAAGTACGACGGTCCCGAGGTGGACGTGTGGTCGCTGGGCGTGATCCTGTACACGCTGGTGTCGGGCTCGCTGCCCTTCGATGGCTCCACGCTGCGCGAGCTGAGGGAGAGAGTGCTGCGCGGCAAGTACAGGTGTGTTCATGTTCAAGTACTAGAAGTACGGCGTGATATAGGTACTCGTACCAATAACAGCCGCAAGTATGAATCTGCGAACCGTTGCTGTGGATGGGGGATCATCGGGCGTCAGATGACGGCCAATGCGAGAAAGCCCAATTCGTCATACTAAAGTTATCTACCGTTCATTCGCGATTTATTTACCAAAAATGTAAAAAAAATGAGGTAATGGAAAAACAACTTTAATTCCTACACAATAAAGTTCAGTTTACGCTACAACTTCAAACATTTTTATAACTTTGTCAATAGCACTATTGACAAAGTTATAAAAATGTTGTCACTCTGAAATCAACTTAATCATCATTGAAATAAAGTAGATATTTGTTTAACTTGAAGTAGGGTAGGGGTGTGCAGCACTGCACACTTTTACTTTATAATTATTCTGGGCTTGTAAGAGCCCGACATTTTGTCTTCGCCAGTTGCATTTCCCGTAAAAAAGTTTGAATGCCCATTAATTTCCAAACCAGTACGCAAAATAGCTTGTCCCAGTTTTTATTAGAATCATAATTATTGCCTATTGCACCCAGTATTTTGATTCTGACCTACTGACAGACAGCAACCTGAACTCAAAACAGTCGAAAATTCCCATCATGCCTTTGTTTAAAAACCAAAGACATTTTTACCAATACACCCCATATCTCTTCGTTCCCAGAATACCTTTCTACATGTCAACGGACTGCGAAAACCTCCTCAAGAAATTCTTGGTGCTCAACCCCGCAAAAAGAGCTTCTCTGGAGAGCATCATGCGAGACAAATGGATGAACACAGGCTACGAAGACGATGAGCTGAGGCCCTACGTCGAGCCCCAACAGGACTTCAAAGACCATAATCGGATAGGTGAGGATACCATAGGTATACTTCCGACCTCTTATTATGTGAGACTGTGCTCGGGAATTGTCGGGACACTTCGGGAATCTTCGTTCATGGTCATTTAGTTTTAAGTTCCCCGCTGCAGCTTCGAACTGGAAAATTTTAATTTGATAACTTGAGTTTATTCATTCAAATAAAAGTAAGGTTTTTGTTAATTGTAGTCTTGAAATGTTGTTAGCTGCAGTGTGGACGCATTATAAGTAAATATAATGTTTCTTAATTGGTCCAGTTCAGAAGATTTTGTTACAAGACAGATTATTAAATCATTTTTAAAGATATCCAAGTTAAATTAGAAGCCAAGATAGCCTTAAGCCTTAAATGAATATAAGGTGGTATTGAAAACCACAGGAAACTATAAGCTAAGTATTTACACCCATAATTCATAACCTAACTAAGCTAAGCACGCAAAAAGGCAAATGGCGTTGGCGTATTAGTAAAAGACATAGATTTCTATAACTTCATAATGAAAATACAAAGCTTGATAATGAAGTAAATTAACATTTGTTTTCACAAACCACTTTTTATGGATTGGACCATTATATTCACAAAATACTTCAACACTTTAGCTTCATTCACAATCACACCATATTTTACAGTAAAACTATAGTAAACTAACAACTACTAATGCTTTGACTTTTAATACTTCCTGTTAACAAAGCTTATTACTAACTTTACTAATGGTAAACTCTCACCAAAACACGACATGCCCATAGCATGCTATAAGCACAGGATACAGTATGTGAAATAATGAAAAGCGCTAACTTATAAAAACAAATGGAAATATCAACACGGAAACCCGTGAGCTGATTAAATGTAACTTCTTTGGATTTCTGTCTGACAGCTCAACGTGGGACTTTAAGGTAAATTCCCTGTTTGGGTAAAGTGACCTTAGGTTTGGGAATTTCTAAGTAGCGGCTTGGAGCCTAGATTTTTGTCTGGTTGATGGCAAAAGACTCGCCCTGTTATGTCAAATCTATATAAATATAAAACAAAGCGGGTTAGTTGGACCATTTATAACTCAAGAACGGCTCGACCGATTTTTATGATATTTAATTTGTTGGATTTGTCTCCGCCCCGAATAGCAGAATAACTGTAAAAACAGGAAAAATTCACGGAAATAAAAAATGGGGTATGAAGATTATTAATTTTCTCATACATTCATTCTTATTGATTCTGAGGCGGTACGAAGTTTGCCGGATCAGCTAGTGACTTAATATATGACTTGGCAAAGTGTCTGTATAAAAAGTTTCTAATCGATATTTTTTTTAGACACAAGCAATGTAATGTTTGATACTGCAAAAAAACTTGATTGAAAAAAGAAACCATGGTGTTACCAGTTATCGTGAGCGATCGTTACTTCACATACTGTATATAAAAAGCTAAAATGAGCTACTAATATTGATTTCTGCTGACCCGTATAAAAATTTGACATTTCTTATTATTCCATGCGTACTTTCGGCACAGCGCAAATTGGTACGTGTTCGGAAGGGGATGTGTGTTATGTGTTTTAAAGAGGGAAAGGTGGAAAATATTATGTCTTGTTGTATCACTTTTGAGAAACAGAATCTAAAAAGGTCAATTTCTTCGAAGGAACTGTGTAAAAGCTGTGCTAAGAATATAATAGGATAGATAGATTCATTACTATCTTCGTCATAGTTTAAATAAAAATGGCGGACATTTGGAACTGCATTAGCCAAAGCATTAATTAATGCAGTTTGAAAACCGCTTAGAAGCCAACGCTGAAAGCCTTATCGATAAATCTTCTTTTAATTGTTGACTAAGGGCTGATTTTTCAATAGTCAGATAACATATCTGAAGGATAAATTTGACAGTTTGATATATTGGTCTATAAAAAGGCTGTCAAACCGCAATATTCATTCCCCAGATAAAAAAAAATATCTGTCTATTGAAAAATCAGTTCGTAAATATCAACATCAACAAAACTTCAACAGAAAAAGCGTTTCATTAGAAGAAATATTTTCAACTATCCACTTCAAATTCAATGCGTTTGTGCATTCCTTAGTAACAATAATATTAACAGAATAAGTTTTACAACGAGACATAATTATTATTCTACTATTATTTTGCGTATTTATGTCTAGTATTTTTTATTTATTAATAATGCTTAAATACACGCAAAAGGAAAGCATGTGGTACTTCTTTATGCTAGCATTTTAATACCGTTTGTTTTTTAGGAAGATGTTTATGTTTCTGAGCTTACTGTCATGTGATATTATTTTAAGTTTCGATCAACAATAGTACTAGATTTCCGATGAGCGCATCAAAAATGGCAGGGAAATAAGACCACAAATAATGTTGTGGTCTTATTTTGCAACATAGTTTTTATTGCTTAGAAATTATGTTTTTTATCCACCCTCGCCTGCGGCTCCCGGCTCGGGTGGATAAAAACATCTCGGGGTATAATGGCTTCTTTTATGCACTAGTTGTACAATTTACTATTATTTTTCCATGAATATTTTTGTAAGTACTTATTTTAAAACTTTTCAATCAAAGTAGTAAATATATAGCAAACGATAGTAAACTTTATTTTTGAAAGTTAAGGTTTATAATCAAGTTAAGTATATGCAATCGCGGCCACATGAGCGATGTGTTTTTGTTCCTAATCCTGGAATCTAGTGCTATTGTTGATCGAAGAATTTAAGTAACATAAATGTTAGAGGAAATAATGTTGTTTTGTGTGTATTGTTGTTGAAAACGTTGTAGCCATTGTTGAAAAGAATATAATCTCAAAGGAATAGGTATCAGATAATCAAATGATTGTCAAAGTAAGTAACAACATTGTGTAAAAAAAAAAATAGTTTGGTGTTTTTAGATAGTAAAAACTAAGAAATTTGTCTATGTAACTAAATGTTTTAGAAGATTTGTTGTGCATGCTCGTGTTTTCAGCGTTTAGGAGGTGCCAGGGATGTATTTAAATAATAAGTGTCGCATGCAAGGTGTAATCTAGTCAAAATGTGTTTCCTATCTTCTAATTAATCCAAACATCTAAGAATTCTTTTAACGATATTATATTTTTTCTCTTATATCTGCCCCTTCTCAATGGTTCTGCTATTTTTTTTAAATATTGTCTATGATCCGTTTTTATTAAATCGCTCCTATATTATGCAATAAATTGTCAAATTTTGGCCCAATTTCTGTGAAAAAAAACGTAAGTTATACAGCCTGATTTAAACTTGATTGCGGTACTAAAGTGCACTTCTCGCTGCGCAGTACCTCACCCCTCCCTCCCGCTGATACATAAATTTGTTACTGCGCAGCGACACGCCTCGTGTACCGAGCCGCCATAAAGTTTGGATCGGGCTGTACATAATATAAATCTCCCTTCCTAAAACTGAAAAAATCCATACTGACACATTGTTTTCCAACCACAACAGAGGCACTCGTATGTGTTGGCTACAACCGACAAGAGATCGAGTACTCGCTAGCGGAGGCCAAGTACGACGACGTGTTCGCGACCTACCTGCTACTCGGTAGGAAAAGTACGGACGTGAGTACAAAGGTTATTATTACATACTTTTTAATGAGCTTACAATTGGCTGTATGTGCTCTGGATGTGTAGATTTTATATTTATGTGGTTTTTTTTATGTGTCACCTCATCCCCCCTTTTTTGAATGAATATGTCATTAACTTCCCCCTGTGTTCGTTGCATAAAGTTTTAATAAACAATGGGGTTGCCACCTATTTTTTATGGTGGCAACATAATTTGCGAAATGTGAGTGTGTATGTTTTTTGTGCCTGGTTTTTGTCTCTCAACCTCCCTTTTGAATTAATATTTTTCATCAAGTTCCCCTGTGTTTTTGTCTGTTGTATAATATTTAAATAAACAACCTATTTGATGGCAACATAATTTGCAAAATGTCGGTGTATATAATATACACCTCTGACTTCCCCTTCAGGGAATATTGGCATTGTGTTATGAATTTATGATACATTCATCTGTTTTTTGTGCCGGTTTTTTATCTCTACACCTCCCTTTTGGATGAATATTTGTTATCAAGATTCCCTATATTCTTGTTCGTTGCATAAAGTTTTAATATCAACATACAACTCTGCCTCTCCGAGAAATATTGATGTGATGATAATTATGAAATGTTTGTGTTTTTCTTTTGGCTTTGAATGTACATAGTTTTAGAGAGGTGTGAGCTAAAGTTATAAGCCATAACCTCGGAGTATTTATTTCTAATAGTGTTTCAAATATAAATGTTCTCAAAAGGTAATTCGATTTAATATTTGGTAAAATCTAACTGTGATATTGTGATGAGATTCATGCCCGGTTAATGGCAATGAGCTGGATATTTTTGAAGTCCCATGTGGACTTAAACATAACTGGCAAAACGCAGGTGTACCTCTGCCTTTGGGGAAGACAGTTATATTGTTTTTCAGACAAAAGCTAGATCTAGTTACAAAGCCATGAAAATGATTATTTTAATTAAATAAATACAATGGCAAACGGCATCGCGGCAGGCCTAGACGGAGGTGGTAGGATGATCTGGACTCCTTTAATAAAGATTGGTCCTTGGCAGCTCTAGACAGAGAGAGGTGGAAAGAGAGTAGGGAGGCTTTTGTCCAGCAATAATAATACAAAAAAACACTCCAGGAGTGCCGACAGAAGTGAAAACAAAACACAAACAGAATGCTTTGCCATCACTCACAGGCATATCGGATATAAATTAAAACCGAGTACATCCCGAGGACAGCCGAACACACCCGAAGCGGTGTCGGTTACGGTAACAGTGGCGCGAATTCAATGGTTTTTTCTCATCTCAAAAAAGGTCCAACTCGCCTAAAGAAGTTTTCACTTCAATAATAAATAGAAGAATTATTGTTTTAAGCATGGGATGGAAGGTGAATGTCTCCAAAACACTTATAAGTACTAATTTAAAAAGCAGTTTTTCTCTGTGTTTTTCAAATCGCAAGATTTTTAAGTTAAAGAGTACATACAGGCCTTTTGTAACACCATTAAAATGTGAACATGGTTACAACAAACGTTACGATATGACGGCTCGATTAGCACAGCGACATATGTGCTGCGGGTCGCGGGTTCGATTCCTGCACGGAGCAAATATTTGTGTGTATGAGAACAGATAGTTGTTCCGGGTCTGGGTGTTTTGTTTGTGCATGTTTTTTTGTGTTTAATTTGTGTTTATGAACTTACCCATGATACAGGAGAGATCCTAATGTTGGATGTTTCTTGAATGTTTATTTTGAAGTCATTATTTATCATTTTAAGTGTACCCTTATCGTGATTGCCTATGTGAGGAGGGAATGAAATTCCTATCCATCTACATTTTGCTTAGCTGAAAGGGTGTTAGAGTTTGAGTCTTTGAACAACACTTTCTCCAGAACTGTTGACTTAGGCCCGCTTGCACCACTAATCGCTAAATACGTTTAGCGCTAACCGTATTTGAAAGCTCATTCTATCACTGTCAACTTGAAACGGTTGACAGAAATGAAACAATATTTAAATACGTTTAGCGCTAAATGCATTTAAGTGATCAGTGGTGCAAACGGCGGGCATAAGTCCAGGAATCACTAAATATGTTTAGTAATAAACGTATTTAAAACATCATTCTGTGATCATCTGTCTCTGTCAACTTTAAACGACTGACGGACATGGAACGATATTTTAAATACGTTTAGCGCTGCTACATGTATTTAATGATTTGTGCAAGCGGGCTTTAAAGTAGAAGTTGCAAAACAAAAATGTTTTACTTTCACTATTTAACACCCTTTCGGCTTTACAACAAGTACTCTGTCGGATATAAAAAAGTCCCGTATCCGGTTCCAGCCGGAGTCGGACGGCAGCCGGTCCGGCTCGTCGCTGTCGCTGCGCACGGCCGCTGCCGGCAACCAGGCGCCCGGCACTACCGCCACCACTAACGCGCACTCAGGTAAAATATCTATTTTATTTGGATATTACAATAATATTAATTATTGTGTAAGGGAGTTATAAATTAAGACTGTGTTCTTCTTATGAATATTGTAGGTTTATTTATTTTTAAACTTTGTGAAATAAAGCTAGGGTAATAAAGTTATAGTAGTATTATATGGTTCAATTTTTTTTTATGTTCAGAGGAAGACGTTGATTCACGTGTTCTTTATAATAGTCAGCGCTTGCACTGCAGTTTAGTGCAGCACACGATTCAACTATATTGTTTACAACATTCAATTTTGTTGATTGAACCAAATTATAGGGCATGAGTGAACCGTGTAATATTGCTGTAATACGAAGACATACCGCGTATAAATTAAAGGATTTTTCCCAAAAATATAAGCAAATCAAATAGGGATCTAAAAAAAATTGAATAGGTATTTATTAGGCTGTGTACATAAGCAATATTATTGCTTCAAAATAACATTGTTAAGCGCTCTAAAATTCTGCATATTTTACAACTGGGAGCTATTTATTTATTTACTGGTGATTTAATATAATACGAAAAGTACTGTCGGCAAAACTCAAAAGTATATGACGAAAATTATGGTTACATAAAGCGCTTATTCAGCTGTATCCGGTTAGACCGGAAGCCGACCAAGGACAAGAGGATGATGCTTTTAAGAGGATGCTCCATGGTAGACCGGCAAATTAAAATTACCTTACGTGTTTTGCAAATTGCATTTTATTACTTATTGACACAAATTCAAACTCCTAAGCATTTATATTTCATTAAAATCATTTAGGTACCTGGCACTTTTGAATTTTCAAGGAGTCCGTCAGTCAGATACTTTAGCTGTTCATAAATCATTTTATGAGGGGTTTGTTTAATGCAATTGGCATAAAACGTAAGAATATTATAATTTGGCGAGCTACTTTGGAGCGGTCGTCTAAGGCGCTTAGACCATACTGATTCAGCTTAGCTTAATTCTAACTGGGTTTATTCATTGTCATTATTTCTACATTATGTACGAGCGCGTCTTTATTTATCATTTGTATTGTCTGCGCAAAAATATTATGACAACAATTTTGTATTATTTATATAAATTACATTTATCAGTATTTTGATTACTTAATGTCCATTTGTAGCACAAATCATTAAATGCATGTGACGCTAAACATATTTAAAACAGCTGTCAGGTCTCCGTCTCTCTGTCATCTTCAAACGATTGACAAAAAAGAACGATATTTTAAATTTGTTTAACGCTAAAAGCATTTAGTGCTTTGTGGTGCAAGCAGGCCCTAATCTTTTATAAGAACCACAATATTGAAATAATTTGTTTTATTATTTTTGAAAAACAGTAAAATTATGTCAAAATATTTTTGCCCCAAAAATAAATTCGGTTCATATACTATAAAATCTATTGCTTCTTATTATTATTGTGTATCGTGTGCTTTTACGTACCGCAAACCGATCACAACCGAGAGTTAACTAAGAATCAAGTACTAAAATACATTATTACATTGTCTTTTTTTGGGATTTTTTTTTTTTTAATTTGGGATTCCATCTTGGGATAATTAAGATAAAAAAATCACTGGGTGCTATTTATTTGTGGCGTCCCATAAATTGGACTCTAAATTTTTCACGGTGAATCATAAAATGGGGTGGCAATTTAGTGTGTAATGTGGTTGAAGGATAGTTTAGTATGGAGTGAAAAGTTCGGGCAAAGAGGGGCTCGTGGCTAAGTAATAACAGCCGCACCGCGTCGATCGGAGGTTAAGTTACGCTTGCTGAGGTCGGTCCGTGGATAGACTATCCATTATATTGAGACCCCTTCGTGTTAAGTGTAGTTAGAAGCCCGAAAGTCTCACACCTATTTTTACTAAGGGGTCGTGTTACCCAGTAACTTACTGGGCTGTGAGGTCAGACAGGCAGTCGCTTCATGTACAGTATTGGCATTCATCTGTATCCAGTGAGACTGTTAGCTGACCTCAACGTAGTTGGGAAAAAGCCAGGCAGATGATGAAGTTAGATCATAATGGAGTGCCAAGATAGGGTAGAAAGGGCTGTCAAGTGAGGGTACTACGGGGTGCTAAGTAGGGGTATGCTCGGTTGCGGTCGGCTTGCCTGGGAGCGCGTGTAACAGTCTGACGGCAGGCGCGGGCGGCGGCGCGGGCGGCTCGCCCGGCCACCGCGGCGTGCAGCGCTCCATCTCCGCCTCCGCGCGCCCCGCCGCCTCGCGCCGCGCCTCCTCCGGCGCCGAGGTGTTGCGCACGCAAGGTAACACACACACACCTCCGCACTAGACCACATTCGACACACACACACCACAGACTGTATACTAACATTGAGGTATGAAAACACATCTGACATAAATATAACACTTTCAGTCCTGAATCCAAAGATACCAGAAAGAAGAACGGATTATTTATTAAAGACTACAAAAAAAAAAATTCAACAATCCACACCTCAAATAGTACTTACAATAATTGATATAAGGAATTATACTTATTTACAGCTACTTTTTCCACATCATTAATATCATAAAAGTAAAGTTTTTTTAAACTTTGGTGCTGAATTGGCCAAGCTAGACACTTCAGCTTTGCCTCAAACTCGAAATAGCAATACATCTGCGAAACCTCTGGTACAAACGAGCCATAGACTTTCACTCTGGCACTCCAAACATAAAAATAAACTTTGCAATGATTTTGACGTTGAAAAAGTATTGTAAAAGTAGTTTTTAGTCGATGTCGCTTATTGTATAGCGTGATCCTTCGTAACTTATTTCAAACACATTTTCTTTTGTTTATTATTCACTGGCACCACTTTCATGAAAAAGATTGTAATTAAAAATCAAGCATAAATCTGAATTTAAATATTTTTGTGGAACTTATGTTACTTTTGTTATTATCTTTTTCATCACAATCAAAATAAACAAATATCATGGGTGATTGGCATTTTTACAGCTGGTAATACCTAACATTAACGCTTAGATCATAGATATTTTAAATCAAATCAAAATGAATAAAATTACTTATACTACTTTTTTGTGTGGATTCCATTTGAAGGGATCAGGAGAAGAACAACTTTTGTCACATTTTAAATTTTTTTCAACTGGCAATGCAGTCTACATGGTTATACGTGTCGATAACAGGGCAATAACATCCATAGTCTCCGAGCTTTCATGCTTTTCAAATATCGATACAGGGAAAAAACATACAATGTCCGGACCCCCACCCCCTATACCATTATACCTATTACAATTAAAGTGCCTTGGGTATAAATGACACTATTTTATTAAGATCTTATCTTTTAATTAGTAATATCTCAGTTTGTTCATTAGATGACAAAAGTGGTTCTTCCCCTGATGCCTTCATTTAACATTCTATGATCCCAATAATTAAAATTTATAAAATTAATCTCGTTTAAAACACGTTAGGACCAAGGGCTCGATCGAATCGAATTTGGTTCGAATTAGTGCCAAATGACAATGATTCGAATCGAATCAAACTACAAAACGTCGGGAATAGTTTAAAAGTTCATCTGCATGAAAAGTTGGTGAAATGTTGATTGTAAAACACGATTGTCATCACAGAACTGACAACGCACTTACGCTTTGCACTCAACAGATGTCGCTGTACTAAAATTATTGTCAATAAAATGTTTAGTAAATGATGGTTCAGCCATTGTCTGAAATGTACAGACAACAAAAGAGATAAACCAGGAAACTTCTTATACCTTTTTTTAAACTAAATGTGCATTAAGGACTGATTTTACCAACGCCAGATATCTTTAAACGAGGAATTATTTTTAATTTTTGAGTCTTTCCAATCATACTAAGGGGTATCGTATTACCCAGTAACTGGGGTTGTGGAGGTCGGATAGACAGTCGCTCTATGTAAAATATTAGTATTCAGCTGTATCAGGTTAGACTGGAAGCCGACCCCAACATAGTTGGGAAATAACAAGGCAGATGATGATGAGCCTTTTTGGGCTCGCACAGGACTTTTTTCTTGTTTTTTTTTTTTTGCTTAAATAATGTAATTTTGTTAGTTTTTTTTTTACTATTTCTTGTGCGTGTCACAAATAAAATGTTTTTCTTTCTTTCTTTCCAAAAACTGTTAGACGTCAATTTTATTTCATGGTTGAAAGATATCTGACGTTGTAAAATCCTTTGATCGGCTATGACGCAAAGAAAAATAATGCATGTTCTTTACCAATAGTCCATGGCTAATAGACTATCTCTTTTGTTGAATGTACTTCCAGAAACCGCGTGTGTTTTGTTTCGTATGTAATAAGAGGCTATTCTTCCAGTAGGTACAACCACGACTGCTGCAAACAACACAACATCCACGGCTACTACAACGACCTCCAATTTTAAAAGACAGGTGCGTCATTCTTTAACTATTTCTACTGATGTACTCCGGTTAGAAATGTATTAGCCTGCGCAGACAACGGATTTTTGTCCGCGGACTTTTTTGTCCGCGGCGATAGAACGTAACGCACACGAAGGACAAGTAGACTGCTGGGATTTCCATACATTCTATCTTTGCGGACAAAAAAGTCCGCGGACAAAAATCCGTCGTCTGCGCAGGCTATACGGGTGACTCAAAAATATTTTGTAAATATGACAAAATAAAAGTAAAGTCAAAAACAAATCATTATAAGAAGGAGTAAACTAATATTATGTACCTATTTATTGTTCCAGAACACAATTGACTCGGCGTCTATCAAGGAGAACACAGCGCGGATTGCTCAAATGCAGGTACGAAAGGTACACAAAGCTGTTCTTCATTTTACTGTCCTTTTGTGTTGGTGTAATGTAACAGGTTGTGGGTATTTATACTTAGCTATTAGTTGTGTAGTGTACGATGGCGCGTCGTGACGAGAGATTTTATGTATACTTAGCAGAATAGTTTGGTATACAAGTCAAAAAATTACCAGCGTAGGCAAAATTTAACGTTACTGCCAGCGTTATGTCAAATATAGATAGATATAAAATGATACTACTAATATACATATAGATTTATATACTTACCCCCTTATTCATAATCCTATTTTATCTCTATTTTAGCTAAAATAGGTTTATTGAACGTTTGTCTTTATCTGTCACGTTGACATTTCTGTGTGTAAGAAAGAGACAAACCCCATTTTAACTAAAATAGGTTTGATAAGTTTTATGAATAAGGGGGTTACTTTTTATGGAAAAGTTGCAAAAAAATATGACAAAGCCACAGTTTGACAAACATTTTTCAAGCATACGTAGAACTAGAAATGATAAGTAGTTAGCTATCTGTATACAATGGGATATAGAACTTATGATGTAGAAAATAAAACGCATATTCCCGTAGATATTAGTTAGTAGATTACATATGAATTACAACATTTTATATGCTCGTCTCGTCGCGCCATAAACAGTCGGATACCGTACTTATTTCACAAAAAATAAGATACATATTTCCGTAAAAGTTTTTAGGTGGTTTGGACGCGAGTGAAGACCACGCGTAGAGGATCATGACGCTTCTTGTGTGCCGCTACATACAGCTTACCGTCGCGTTGCATCGCGCCGTGCTCTGAATTGGCTTCAATGTTTATCATCTGGACTCTTTTTAGTAAAGATACCAACGTTTTCAGCACTTTATGTTAGCAATTATCATATTTATATCGCCCCCCTTTTCATTATTTGTTTCTAACGATGACAAGGGAGCCTCTTAGCGGTTGATATTCCGTTTACATATACAGGGTGTCCCAAAACTCAACGTCAAGCCGAAACGGGGTGACAGGATTGATCATAACCATCACGAGAAAAATCTGAAAAAAAATCTATCCCATGCAGTTTGAAAATTATGGGCATTTTAAGAAAAACCTAGAAATTTGATCAAACTGTACCATTTTTCGGTTATTGTGGTTATTATTTTTTATTTTTGTTCATTTGAACTTTAGAAACGTAATCCTAAATAACATTTCTAGAATCCCAATAAAAAATAATGACACAATTGCCTTAAGTTCCCGAGAATTGAGACTATTTGTTAAACTACGAATTTAAAATTTTCAAGATTCGTCGACTTTGACAGGCCCTCCTATAAAAAAAATGTACTAGAGTGCCTTGGCAAGTAGCATTAAAAGTTGGTGCATTTAATCAGAATTCTAAAATGGTACAATACTTGTTAGTTCCATACAATAGAAAAGAGTAAAAAAATTAAAACCTCAAGTAACCCGATTTTTGCTATCAGATTTTACTCAGTTAAAATGTTTTTAATTCGCACAAGCTCTAGGTAGGTTCTTAATTTTAAGGCAAAATGATGAGAGAGATGGATAATGGGTATGTTTGCCATGAGTGAGCGAGACAGATAGTGACGCCACGCATTGAGACGGAGATGCGTCGTTTAAACGAGTGCGAATGAAACAGATAGATGCTATGGCATCTATCTGTTTCATTCGCACTAGTTTCAGCCAAGCAAATGGCTACGCTACCAGTCCGACACCAACCAGTTAGTACGTTTCGCTCATTCGTCTACTGCGCACGTTCGTATTCGCTTGTGTTGATTTAGTACTGACAACTTTGGCTTCTCTTTTTGGACTTGAATCTTTGTGAATTGGACTTGTTGATAACATACCGGCAACTTTGGCTTCTCTCTGGACTTTTGTGTTGGCATCCTTTTTATCTACCATGCCTACGCGCTACACTTCACAAGAATATGCGAACATGCACCTCATTTATGGGGAATGCAGATGCAACGCAAGTGCTGCCGCTAGACTTTATCGTGAAAGATATCCAAATTTAGAGCGCTACCCGGATCACCGCGTGTTTGTTAATGTGCACCGTTCACTCACAGAGGGCGGCCATTTCCCGAATCAAATACAGGCTGGAGGTAGACCTGTGTTTCCTTTCCAGGAAGAAGTATTGCAAGAGGTCGCACGTGACCGAAGTATTTCCGTACGTGGAATTGAAGAAAGAACGGGAATACCGAAAAGCACTGCTCATCGTATTTTACAAAGAGCCGAAATGCATCCGTTTCACGTACAACGAGTTCAAAGTCTTCTACCTCGAGATTATCAGGAAAGGATTTCTTTTTGTAGAACAATGCTACAGAGGCATAATGAGAATCCCCAATTCATCCAAAAAATTCTCTGGTCAGATGAATCGACATTTAAAAAAGATGGTTACATGAACTTGCACAATTATCACGAGTGGCATGTGGAGAATCCACATTTAATGCGAGAAGATAGATCCCAGTATCGTTTTAAAGTAAACCTGTGGACCGGAATTTTAAACGGTAAAATTATTGGGCCTATTGAACTGCCTGAGAACTTGAATGGAACTAATTACCTACATTTTTTAAGAGAAGATTTACCAACCCTGTTAGAGGACGTACCACTAGCAGATCTTCGCGACATGTGGTTTCAACAAGATGGCTGCCCAGCGCATTTCGCAGTGCAAGTAAGAGATTTCCTTGACCAGGAATATCCGGGAAGGTGGATTGGACGTTCGGGCACTATCTCGTGGCCCGCCCGTTCACCAGATTTAAATCCCCTGGATTTTTTCTATTGGGGAGTTCTCAAAGAAAAAGTTTACTCAAAGCCCATTGAGAACGTAGCCGACCTGCGTGAACGCATTTCTCAAGCAGCTGAGGCGATCAACTCTCGAAGATATGCCCGACTAATAAGTAGATCTTTTTTAAGAAGATGTAGGGCTTGTATTGAGGCTGATGGTAAACAATTTGAACATTTATTGTAATAAAAAACGTTATTTCTCTATCATCAGACTTTTATTCCAACAAACCTAATTATTTTACTAATTTTACTAACTTTTTTTCACTTTGGTAAAAGTGGCGTCACTATCTGTCTCGCTCACTCATGGCGAACATACCCATTATCCATCTCTCTCATCATTTTGTCTTAAAATTAAGAACCTACCTAGAGCTTGTGTGAATTAAAAACATTTTAACTGAGTAAAATGAGATAGCAAAAATCGGGTTACTTGAGGTTTTAATTTTTTTACTCTTTTCTATTGTATGGAACTAACAAGTATTGTACCATTTTAGAATTCTGATTAAATGCGCCAACTTTTAATGCCACTTGCCAAGGCACTCTAGTACATTTTTTTTATAGGAGGGCCTGTCAAAGTCGACGAATCTTGAAAATTTTAAATTCGTAGTTTAACAAATAGTCTCAATTCTCGGAAACTTGAGGCAATTGTGTCATTATTTTTTATTGGGATTCTAGAAATGTTATTTAGGATTACGTTTCCAAAGTTCAAATGAACAAAAATAAAAAAGAATAACCACAATAACCGAAAAATGGTACAGTTTGATCAAATTTCTAGGTTTTTCTTAAAATGCCCATAATTTTTAAACTGCATGGGATAGATTTTTTTTCAGATTTTTCTCGTGATGGTTATGATCAATCCTGTCACCCCGTTTCGGCTTGACGTTGAGTTTTGGGACACCCTGTAGAAGTATTGATTGACCAAACAAAACTACTTTCCTCTTTTTTTAGTGATAACAAACTAAAATTAACCTGCCCTACAGAAGTTCTGAGGTCCAACTTTGGGTGTCAGACTTACATGAAGGCGAAAGTGCCGGTTGCCCGTGAAATTTTCTTATATTTTTTGCAATTTGCAGGTCAGTATCAGGTTGTATGTTGATCAAAATATGGTTCGCGACCGCAACAAATAAGTATTTACAGAATTATTATTATAACATTAAAATCATCAATACAAAAGTTAGAATTGGCCTAAAATGTCAATTTTGCGGGCTACCTAACCACATCCCCCTTTTCAAGTCATTTATTTTGAAAGAATGTGAAAAAAGTTGGGTTGGCTTTTACCTAAAAAAAGCCCAGTACTTGAGCAACAACTCCCTCCTTTTCGAGCAGGTACAGAGCACGACCCGGCCGTCGAGCGCGGCGCCGAAGCTGGAGCCGCGCTCGCGCACGCTGACGGGTGGCGCGCGCCGCACACAGACGTACGAGGCGCCGCCGCCGCAGCCGCCCAAGCTGTCCCCGCCACATGATGCGCCCAGGTAAATAGATCAATACTTGGAATACTTGTTATTCATCTACCCCTTTTCTCAACTATGTTGGGGTCGCCTACCAGTCTAACCGGATGCAGCTGAATACCAGTATTTTTCATGGAGCGGCTGCCTTACCTCCACAACCTTGGTACTGGGCGATACAATATCCCTTTGTAAGACTGGTTCTACAGACTTCCTGACTATCCATGACATCTGTCAGAAATCTACCAATGTCAGCCGGGACCAACGGCTTGACGTGCTTTCCAAGACCGTAAGTATTAGGACAAATAGGAGCCGCAGTCTCGCACTCACGTTGTCTTTTCCAGCAGAGAAAAAAAAACGTACTCGTACATTTCGAAAAATTACCTCCGGTTTCTGAAAATTCAAGTTTCTGAACAGTTTTCAGAAGTCGAGGGGTAGGAAATTTTAAAGGAAGTGCTAATCTGGGTCATATTTTTATCGTTTTTTTTACCATGTTTTATAATGATGCCTTTTATACCTTTACATAAAATTGTTTTTAATAAAAATGCGTGTCCTCGTCTCATTATGTGGTAATTTTGTGTCAAATGTGTTAAAACATTTTGTCTTTGTCTCCATTTGTGTTATCTTATAAAAAATATTTTAAGAAGATCCCCATAAATACAATAAAAATAAAGTAAATACTATCTATATTATAAAATATATATGTAACCTTCAACTCACACTGTATATATATCCGAATAAGTATATATTTATATGCGCATGAGAAGGGACTAACAGCATGCTTGACCGACGCACTAAACAGCGCCCCGGCGGCCGACACTAAAAACGGCACCGGAAGTACCAGCAACGGGTCGACTGGTACCGGCACCGCGGCCGGGGCGAAGACGCACGTCAAAAGTGCCTCGATCTCGTCAGCTAGTGGCGCCCCGCCCCTCGGCGCAGACTCGCAGCCGCACAACGCCTCAGCCCGGGACCTCGCACAGCCGCGCCCGAGGTACCAATACCAATAACGGTACCGGTACTGAAAAGTATCGTACGCTTCGCGGTAGTTGCTTCGTGCTGGTTTTTTTTAAGCTTTGGTTACGACGAGAGTTTGTTTGGTTCGGCTTGCAGCTAGTACGGTACCTGGTCGTTAGCACATTGAGTTTTGGAGAAAGGCATTTTAAGGGTGAAGCCATACGTGCGTGATTTTCGAAACCGAATGCAGCTTAAATTAAGCGACTCGTAACTCACAAAATTACGCTGATATGGACTCACCCTAAGCCCACGTTCGCACGGACGTGAAAATATCGCGGCGGGATTTTATCGCGCACTGGATTAAGCAATGCGTTGAAAATGCAGTGCGCGGAAAAAAAAATCGCCGCGGGAAAAATGCGCACTTGCGAACCTAGGCCAAAGCCTTGTATCTGTCACTCATACCTGTTTGACAGTCTCTTAATGTGTCTTATTAACGCCCAGGTACTGTAATGTAGTTTTTTGTTCGTTTAAAGGTTTTTTTCTTGGTGATGTTCGTCGTTTAGTTTTGCTGAAAAGGATTCGCAGTTACGGTGACAATCTGCTTTTTTTCACAGATATTTTGCTTTGCAGTATTTACAGCATCAGCTATTATGGTTTAATTCACGAAGTTTTATTTATTTTATTTTTTAATTGGCTTAAACACGATACTAATGAGCTATCGCAGATTGACATAACACTTAAAATATTTTTATTTTCCGCACATTTATTTTCTATATATATTTTAATTTTTAGTGTGGTTTAGTTTTTCTTTTTCAGATTGATGTTGTGTTACTAATATTTATTTTTTAAAACTAGACTTGTCTTTAGTAGTAGTAGTGGTAGAGGTATATATTATTATATATAATTTTGTAAATATTTCCTTTTATGTTTATTTTCCATTTATTTATTTAATTATAACCTTTAAAAAATACTTAAGTAATATAATTAATTTATTATATATTTTCCGATCCAATATTATTTTTATTATTTTCTTATAACTGGCACAGTATTTTTGTGTTTTTGTGACCTCACTGTCGTAGCCGTAGTCCGTCTGAAAACAAAATGGCGTAATATATAAGTATATATTATAAATATATGTATTGTTTGGTTCCAGCCTGAACTCGACCGTGTCTACCGGTGGTGGCGCGACCGGTGCGCGGAGGGAGTTCCCCAACCCGCTTGTGTTCCCTAGGAATGTACCTTCCAGGTCCACCTTTCACTCAGGTAATATTATAATTATTTATGACCATACTACGGCGGCAATACATGCTATGGTCTATCGCAGGGGCTTACCTGTTCAGGTGCGCCTGCGCAACTTGACTCACGTTTCGTAGAGTGTACGAGACGGTAGGCACGGTATGCCGCAGAGGTAACTCGAAAGAATTGGTTTCCGATTTTGCGCCAGTCGCCTACGCAAGTTGAAAAAACTGTATAGGTCCATTTCAAGACATGCTCGCCACTTCGGTAGGTCTACCTAAGCAGACACCTGCACAGGTAGAATTGCCGGACCAGTAGACCGTAGCGTGTAATGGTCGCAATTATATGTTTTTAGAACAAAATGGTTACAAAATTAAATATCTCATTATAGTGAAGTCAAGCCGCCGCGCACCCGAAGAACTCGACTTTAACTCGAAATTAAACGGCATATTAAGTCTGCTTAGTGTCGACGATTTTAAAAGTGTTGTGTGTCAGTACCAGATCCTGGATGAATGATTGTAGTAATTTGTAAATGCTGCTGCTTGTATATACATTTGTATGTGTGTTTTTATTAACATTTATGTATTTGTGTCTAGTTAATAACAATGATGACATATGGCACTGAAACGTGGTCACTCACAATGGGCCTTATTAGAAGGCACCCAAAGGGCAATGGAGAAAGAAAGAAAAAGTATTTATTGCGACTCGTACAGGAAGATCAGAAACTAAACTAAACACAGTAAAAAATAAAAAACGAAGTTATATAAAAAAAAGAAAAATGAAACAGAAAATCCGGAGAGGAGATCTGAATCTGGGGAGGGCTATGCTTGGAATTTCCCTGCGTGATCGAATCAGAAATGAAGAGATCCGCAGGAGAACCAAGGTAACTAACATTGCCCGAAGAATTGCCAAACTTAAATGGCAGTGGGCAGGGCACATTGCTCGCAGAACAGATGGCCGATGGGGCCGAATGGTTCTGGCGTGGTGACCGCGTACCGAAAGACGTAGCGTTGGAAGGCCTCCCACAAGGTGGACCTGGACAACCTTGTGAAGGCCGCAGGAACCCGTTGGATGCGAGAAGCACAGAACCGGTCGAAGTGGAGGTGCTTAGAGGGAGGCCTATGATCAGCACGCGTCAACATATGCGACACATACACATGAGCGGCTCGCGTCAACGGTAGAGGCAGCTGTCTGCAGTTGCCTATACCGTTGACGCGAGTCGCTCATGTGTATGTGTCGCAGTAAGATGGTTAAAGCCATGAACCGTTTTCATGTAGTTATATGAAAGCGGTTCATAACCAAAGTGAGCTTGAAGTGAGCTGTCTCTCCAACTGATAGGGACACTATTGACAGGTCATTTCACCTAAGTTTTTAAGGTGAAATTTTTACAGAATATATCGGCTGTACTAACAGTGATACTAAATACATAATGCCCTTTGCAGGTCAGACCCGGTCGCGCGGCTCGTCAGGCGGCGCGTACGGCGACGGCGGCTCCCCGCACCAGGCGCGACCTTCCTTCTTCTCCAAGCTGTCCTCGCGGTTCTCCAAACGGTGAGTCTTGATTTATGTGATGCACTGTAAAATATACATTATACGCACTTGGGATACGGTTGAGAACTGTTTGTGTAAGTTTTGACGCTTTTATAAGATATTTTAAAAATCTTTTAAGCTTTTTTGAAACTGAAGTTTTTTTTTTAATTTTGCATATACAAGGTCTAATTAAAGTAACTGCACAAATGAGATGGATATCGATATCTGATCTAATAAAGATGAAACAAAAAATATGGGTTTTAAACTAATCATTTCAAATTCAACGGCAGCTGATAGTGTAGTTACTTGAACTAACTCATTTTGTTTATTGTTTAAAACTTTTAAAACCATATTCATAACTTGTAGTTTTTCGAAAAAAACTTCAGATTTTTATTAGAAGATGTTTGTTTTTTTTTTTGTGTTTACAAAATTCGTAACAAAACGTTAAAACTGACACAAACAGTCATTTTGAGGTTATCTCAACTGCCTCGAACGTCGATGATCATATTGTCATTAATACATACACTGTTAACATACCCAGTTTTCCATATCGTAACTAACCCGACGATTAACGTTACACATATTATTTCGGTGGTGTCTTGTTATATTTTTTCGTTATATTATGGCCCCCATAAGCTATGGCTTGATGCTGGCTCGCAAGTAGACCTTCTTTTTGAAGTTTTTAAGGTGTTTTGTGGCAGTTTTTCTACTTACAGCCGACGTAATACTGTTAAGTTGTTTGTAAGAAGAAAGAAATGAGTCACTAAATATTTTTGTTGAATAATATAAGTATGACAGTTTATTGCATATATATTTGAAAATAATTATTATTGTAAGAACAAATATTTCTTAGTATTCTTTTTATTTTATTTTGTATTATTAAAAAAAATTGACACAAAAAGCCTTTCAACTTATTGCCTCAAACAGCTACATATCACTGCTAAGCATCGATGTTAGCGATCACAGCTTCCACGCACATCTTTGTCTGATCACCCCACTTTCATTTCATATAATTTAGTATCATATAATATACCATAGTATATAAAAATAGTTACCTTAGATATTGGCGCCCAAATGGGACCAAACTTTTCTTTCGATATTTTTTTTTTTTGTAAAAAAAGGGTTGTGGAGTTAAGACTCGTGATATTTTGGATAAATTGTTTTTTTTTTTAAGGAATTTAGTATTTGAATGTTTATAAAGGAGCTCTGTTTGTCAATGTTTTTCAGTTCATTGGGATTTTATTTTAGATTTTTTATTATTATTTATTTATTTCTGTTTCTTACTTTGGGACTTGTAGATCGTATGTAGGTTTTTAGGGTTGAAACACACATTCTTTTCTTCGTAATTTTTTTAAACAATTTGCAACCACTCTTTAATCTAAAATAACACGAATATATATTCTATCTTTGTCTAACGCTTTTTAACTAATAAAAAAATACAAAAAACACTTTCAGACGAGCTCCATGTAATCCGTTCACGAACCTACGTCTTTTATTGATTTATTTTGTTGTAAATAATATTATAATACACCATAGACACACTACCTGTCTTTAACTTGTCACTATTAACCCATTCGTATGTCTCGTTATGTGTGAATCATTATGTGTGTTTATTTATTCATTTTTTTATTATTATTTCTTAAGATCAAATTGTCTCCCTCTAAAGATTCCGAGCTCTTTATTTTTTTATTTGAATCTCGCGTCTACGCAGGGGATGCACGATGCTACCTACCTCCCGTATCGTCTCGTATCGCACTCAGTTCAACCGGCAAACGCGCTCAAGTCCCCTTCAAATTAATAAGTAGTTTTAGTACCAAAGCATGATGTACTCCCCTAATTTTTTCTTATTTTTTTATTAGTTTTTTTGCTAAACAAAAGTGTGTGCTAAGGCTACAGACATGCCTACATGCTTTGAGTGTTGTCAGTAGTGCTTTATCGATAGAAAAATTGTGTAAGTATTCGGTTTGTGCCTCGTCGACCTTGAGAGGTGTACGGAAAGCAAAAAAAAAAGAAATAACCTAAAAATAATATTAATAATAGTAAAAAACATCTCTCGTGCATCCCCCGTGTGACGATATTTCTTACCTAACCGTACGCTTCTACTAACGAACGTCGACGGTCGCGAACTCTACCGGTTTTACATATTCGCTTTCTAGTCTATTCCACAACCCTTTAAATGCGACGTGACGGACTTTTTTTTTTAAATATTTTTGATTTTTTTATATCTTTATTTAACGGAGGGAGTTGCGTTTAGTATTGTGCATCTTGTGTTGCGGCGCGAGACTTATTATTACTATAGGATTGCCATACCTTACAATACCATTTATTGTGTATTTTAAAACATAACAATTTTAGGGGCTAACCGTACATGTTCGTTTTGGATTTCCTAAAACAGAATGTGAATAATCATGTTTACGCGATTGATTTTATGGTTTTATTGCAATAAGTGAGTGGAAATATCATTTTTTATATTCCAAATGCTTTGCTTGAAGTGTAAATAAACACCTATATGGCAATCCTAACCAGTGGCTGAGAATCAAATACTTGTGCCTAAAAAAGCGAGCCGGGTCCAGAAGAGGGGGGCGATTCGACACGTTATTGGTCGATTCGCTCACCCGTTCCGTTGTACGCAGGTTGAATCAGAATCCTTGAATCGTCACCGACTGCGGACGTGCTGAGAAGATTATAATTAAATATTATTAATAAATTATAGGGAATTGTATACAGTACGGACACTCCGTCGGTTGAGAAACATTTTTGTTAATCGACGGAGCTTATAACAAAAATGTTCAGTGTATTAAAATATTATACGACGAAACAATAGTCTTAGGAAAATGATTTATTCTATCTTTTGATACAAGAAATGTATCTAATATGACATTAAATATTATATTTTAGTTTTTTTTTTCTTTACCTTATCAAGCACGATAAAAAGCATATTTTTATGAAAATGATAGTTGTAATTGCCAATAAATGTCATGATTATCAATGTAAGACTGTCGGAAATGTATGTTCAACCGGGATTTTTAATACACTGAATGTATTATAACAAGATGTTGTTCATAAGTGTTAATCATTTTTTTTTTATAATTGGCGTAACTTTGAAGATCCATTTTTAGTTAACATACGATTAAAAATTCGATTTGTAATCATTATTGTCATTATAAAAAATCGCGACGACTTCTGTCTACATGTTATTTATTGAAATTAATGTTCCTTTTTAAATCAATAAAACTATGTTCTTTCTTGTACGAGTTATCGTACATTATTAGCAAATAGTACATTCGAGTTATAAAATGTTACAGTTAATTTAATTATTTTCTTAAAATAATATGTAGCGGATAACTAGTCCCGTCGTGAGTTGCATTTTATCACTAGCTCATAAGAAGTATAGAGTTCTATTTTCGAGCGAATTTTCAACATTCCAGGGTTCCGTATGTATTTTATATTTAAGTTCACAAAAAAGCACAAATCTTGTTTTTTGTTTAAATAATTTAACTTACGTATCTAAATTCTGAACTCTGCCTAAATCGTTAAAGATGTCATCGACTGAAACAATATTTTGTATATTTGTATTGCATATTTTACTGTGTAAGTAAAAGTTTTCTGTAGTAAAAATCTCATTGTTGGGTTTTTTGATGCGGACCATGTTATAAAAAATGTACCTATAGTTAGATTTCTGAATCGTCAAAGATACGATTTTTATTTCAGTTAAAAAGAAGGAAAATCTACTAAGTTTTCTTAGCCATGTTTAAAATGTTAACCTTTACTGTCAAGTACCTACTACCGTGTACCTACATTGTTAAAAGTCTATCTAAAACCAACTCATATGGTCCACAACGCAATTATGATTATAGTTAAGGCGTGAGTGAGATAATTATCAATTTATATTATTATACATGCATAAAAATAGTATTTTTTTAGCATTAAGATTCAGGCGAACCTATGGCTTTGGTACAAATACTCAGTAGATGTTACCACATAAACGGACTAACACGTTTAGGCAGCTGTATTTTAATAAACAAAACAAATTAATTAAGGGCCAAAAAATAAGATATTTTTGTCCTCAACTGTACCCTATAGTGTTAGGGAATGTGTCTACGTAATATTGTTACAAACGTTTTTTATACAAGGTGAAATTAAGATTGTGTAGATTTGTGACAAGCTACTATTAGAAAAAAATATCTGTTAGAAAAACGTAAGAAACTATCTTTTAAATAATTAAAATGCTCTTTAATTTTACCATTGTAATATTTAAACCATGCTCAAACGTCATTTAACAAAATATTGTTTAAAATTCTTAAAAATTCAAATATAGACTGGACAAAACTGCCATGAAGTCTATCAACGTTTGAATCAATCGTAAATGAGAAAAATATAGCAACGCCTCTCCAAACGAATCTACATTAATCAAACACCTTGTATAACTAATCAATATTTTGATACTGCACTTTCTAAATGTCCAATTCTAAAGAGCTATCGATTTATCTAGAAAATATAAAAAAAACATTAATAAATGTTTAACAGTATTTTTATATCACGAAGCAACGCGAGCTTTAGTTGTGGTTAACCAGTGTACAAATACGCTGTGAATGTGTTTGTAATCGCAGGAGCTCTCGGTAACGTCCGTGACAATGGCGCAGTCGGAAGTGTGCGTGTGTGTGAGTGTTATATGCTGCCGCTACTCATCTTCACGCACACATTAACAGCATGTTTTTTACACTTGGTTACCACAAGTTAAGGGCGCTTCGCTTCGAGAGATAAAAATACTAAACGTCTCATATACTTCCCATACTTTGACTCATTAGAATGTTATGTCATGTAGGATCTTTAAATAAATTGTAAATATAACATGAGTGCGAGACTGTCGCGTTTGACTTTTTCTAAAAACTTTTCTATTGTTCGTGAAAAGTCCATTATATCATAAATATAAGCGTATTTAATATTTATATATATATATTAACATTTTTTTTTATTATTTTCAATCATATATGGGGTACTTGAGTATTTTAACGTTTTACACTGTATATTAGTGTTCTATATAGTTGTGAAGCGTTATAGGTAAATTTATTATTGCGTTAGATGGTATAATAAGTGTACTTTCTTCATATTTTATTTATTATATGCTTTGAGGGCCTTTTAAAATCCTCCTAAAAAATATCGTCAAATATGATAATATTGTTCAGTTTTGCCACTATGAAAAACATAGTTTTCTGTTAAATTTATTTACTTAGAGGTCCTTAAATCTTTCTTTATGTAATAATATTCCGCAATATGACGCATTTTTGAATAAATAAAAGTTTTACCGTCCTTGTCCTTCGAAATTGAGAGAAAGAGACGAACGAGTAATTCTTTCAAAATATTCAAAAATGGATAATATTGTATTATTATTTATTTATCTATGGTCGTCTGTCCAGTATTTTCCGTTGAACATTAGATAGAGTACTGAACAAATTTTATGTCAAAACTTAGGTGCTGTTGTAAGGAATACCCGTGTGAAAATCTTGTATTTTATTGCTGTTATTAATAAAAAAATAATGGGAAAATGACGTTCTCAGTCATGTGTCATACTCAAAAATATTATAATTCAACATTTTGGCGTTACATACCAATACAAATGAATCCTTAAACTAGACTACTGGTTGGGAAAAGGCTAGGCAAATGATGACAAATTAATCCTTAAACTGCATGTCACATATGTTTTCGACCTTAAACACACATACGGTTGATTAACGTAAAAAAAAAAGAGTTAAAAAGTGTCTTCCCGCAAAATAACCTATGACAACCCTTGTGTGAAAATAATATTTTTGAGTACGACATAACAATATTTTGACATTTAATTTAATATATTTAAAAAAAATATTATTGGGTATAGATAATATATCAAACAATCTATAATTTTTACGCACATAAATAGTGCATTATTTTTTTTCTGTGAGCATTTTTTTCTATCTATAAGCAATATGATTATTCTGTAACTATTACACGATTTAGGAACAATGCAATACATTCTAACTTAGTTCGCTAAGCGTAGTTAGATATTTAATTTTAATACTTTACAGCCGAGATTTTTTTTCTATTTTTCATCCTTTTTTGCGTTTTTCAGGTGACATTGTTTCTCTGAAGTGTGTTAGAAGTTTAAATTCACTGGGAAAAAGCACGACAAATGATAATTATTAGAAAAAAATATAGTTTACTTATTTTTAACAACGGAGTACTTTAGTTTGTACTCCAAAACAGTTGAAATTATTTTGACTGTTTCATAGAGCTTTGCTCACCCCATAGGGGACTGTAGTGAATTTATGTATTAATATTTTATCAGCCGTCCATATTTTATTTTCGCTTAATTTTCCCAGTACATTTAAATTTAAAGAAATTAATTTTAATTGGGATTATAATACATAGTCTTCTAAAATCATGGGCATTGTTTTAAGATGCATTTATGTGATCTTATATATTTTGGGGTTTAGTAAAATTCAAGAATATTTTCTAGTAAAATCTTAGTAAAAAAATTAAAAAACAAAAATGTTTTTGAATGTTACTGCCACTGAAAACTTTGCTAAATAAGAGAATTAAGTTGACCTATGTGTATTGAAGTATGAATACCTATTTTGTTTTGACAGTACGCAATAAATGGATGTGTTACGCTTCTCCAAATAATCAAGTTTTTAATAACAAGTTGCGTTTTATTTCACTCGACATTTCCTTTTTAAATTACTGAATATTTTTAGTAAGAAAACACCGTTATTTTAGGACACAATTACTATACATTGAAAACAACTCCCTTTGTTTAATTAAATAATTTGAAGTTAAGTATGTATGTTAGAAAACATTTAATTTCCGTCACGTCTCATGATGATTATATTTGGTATTACAATTGTTTTAAGGTAGACTTTTAAAATGTTAGCGAATTAGATCAGCAATTTAAATATTTCGTTTGTGTGCATATAAATATTTATTGCTAGAACATTCAATTTAATCTTCTTATAGAAATACTATTTTTATTAGATATTTTAATAGGAAAAATCAATTATAATGATAGGGATCTTCAACTAAAGAAGAGGTCACGCCCATAAGCAATGGTGAATATACAGGAAGAATTTTTAATCATCATCCAAATTGAAATGACAATATCTTTGGTTAAAATAATTTCTTTTAGTATCACTCTGTACTCATATTGTTGAGATATGGCATCACAACTTTGTCTTAAAAAAAGTCTACGTTTGTGGATACCACGCGCGGATACACTTCCCGCACGTCGCCCTCTATCATTCAGCCATAGTATTTAACGTTTGATTTAATAACCACGCTGAATTAATAATACTTACAGGAAAATATTCTATTGAAACAATTTTGCCACCCTATTGTTTAAAAAAAAATGAGTCTTTTTACCGAATGCCTTGAAAAATTTTGGATGGTGATTAAGAAATGGTCCTGAAAAATAAAAATATATAATAACATGGTGAGTATTATCCCGTCAGACTGTCGGTACTGGGCGAGTCGACCGGGCGTGCCAAACCGCGTATATTTTCCTCCCTGGACATCCAACGGAGGTAGGCCGAGAGGCATCAGCAACAACCTTTTATTTTGAAGTTTTTTTTTTTCCAAAGTTGTGGTGGTTCGGGGGCGATGTTTGAGGTTTTATTGGTGGGGCAGGCGAAAATGTTTTTTTTTTTTTTAATAAGAAATATATCCTACAAAGAAAAAAGAATAAGGAACGATTTAGTTAAGACCATACTGAAATGTTATTATGGACCAAAGCAATATGAATTCTGCTATCAAATATAAAATCGGATAAAAAATCATTTATGAAATCAATTAAAAAGCGTATTATTTATATAAATACCTATTCTCTCCGTTACAAGTAAACTTCTTAAAAATGTATAAGTAATAAATATCATAATTTTCTATGATAAAAATCATTTTCATTTTGCTTAGTATATGAGTATTTTACAACACAGATCATATCAAAATGATCATAGAAATATGACAACCTATGACTTTTTCACTTTCATTTTGTTATTTTCGTGCCTCCACCAATTTTCTTGCATCGTTCTGCGAAGGGTTTAATAAAAAGCGTTTGTGTGTGTATTTTAATATGTAGTCCAGCCGATTTGTACTTTTTATACTTATTTCAAACAAAAAGCATGATTTAAATCCCAAAAATTTTAATCTTTAATTCAATTGTAATAAATTCAAACATTGCATGTCAGCCAGCGTCAGAAAAATGCATTACGTGTTAGCTAGTATTTTTAATACGAAGGGCCGATTTTTCAATCGTCGGACAACTTTAACTTAAGAATAAAAATGGCCATTTGACATATTTTCTATACAAAAGCTGTCAAGCCGCCATATTTATTCTTAAGATAACAGTTATCTGACGATTGAAAAATCGGCCCTTAATAAACTTAATTTTCAATTTATATGTAGTTATATCATAATTTATAAGTTCTTTCTTTATTAATAAAAATATTGGGACAGTACTAAATTGGATGGATTACTCGTTTTTTCGTGAATAACAAAATTTAACATGATTTTGTTTTTTTTTTCTTTACTGACAATTTGACCCAAATTTTTGCTATTAACCAGTCTTGTGTTGCATTTAGATATGCCCTAAAATATATTGTTTTATTTGGTTAGGTCATAAATTTTACCATAAAATAATAAAGAGAAGTGGGTATTGCATGATATTTTACAAAATAAATCTTCTTGATACAATTTATGAACTTATGGAAACACATTACATTCATTTTGCCGCATATAAACCATTTTAGAACTTTTTAGGAATAAAGTTCAGTTTGAGGCATGGTTTTTTTTTTATTTTAAGTTTTTAGTGACACAACGGTAAGTAAAATTAGGTAAAATCTGAAATAAGTCAAAATTTTAATCGTTATATTTGCCTTCCCCGTATTTTGGTCGTGCGACAAGGTTATCACACCGCTAGGAACGATAGATACGATTTTCAGTACGAGTGAGCGAGATAACTATACATATGTCAACGAAAGAGAAACGTGACCATCATTTGACGCGGTCGGGTGAATCTAACGATTTAAATCTTTTGAAAATAAATAATTAAGTATATCGCAGGCATGCTTTAATTTTGTGCCTTGTGTTGCTTGCAAGTGTGCTTATGTTTTAGATTTACTATCTTTTTTTTTCTATTTGCACTTCCTTAACATTGGTTATTTTTATACGCTGGATATTTAAAATTGTAGATTTTTTGAGATTATTTTCTTAATAATATTTATTTTTAAATAGTTTTGTGTCGTGAGCGTGATTTGAATTCTTAAAAGTTTAATAAAAATGTCTTTGCCATACTTTTCAATTTTTTTATTTTTAATTATTACTATATTATTTTATATCTTTATCTGCAGAATATTTAAAAACATAACCGCCTTTGTACCATGTTTCACAAAAAATACTTTTTACTTTACTTGAACTTTTTTTTGAACTTCGCCGCAATTTACAATTTTCATCACCAATTATTTCGAATGATTTTCGAAAGAACTCCTCACACCAGCGTATAACAAATCGTCAATGTATGTAATGTATTCGTCGCCACACCCCGTGCCCCTAGTGTTTAGCGTTAGTTTTATGTTTTTCTGTTTTTAGGCCATTGGACGGTACCACCCCGAAGCATGCGGTAGGCGCTAGTCCACAAACCATGCTTGGGTAATTATCCTAGTTTTTTCGTCATATTTTTATCCCCTGTTTGTTCACTGTCCAGCCGATTTGCGTTGATTATGTCTATCCCCGCCTCCTAACCAAAGCGATCGGTCGCGCGAATACGCAATCATCGCGTTTATATCTCACTTATTTGTTCAGAAAACCGGAAAGCGCCCTCTGACGCCTCGACCACGCGTTCGGGTTTGCCGAACTAAATGAACTCGACGGTCGGTCGCGTGCTCGCGTGACTATCGCATTGGTTAAGACGCGGCCTATTATTTATTTTGTTTGGACGTTTACTTCTGGTGCTGTATGACAAAACTAAGCGATTTGTATCGTAGTTTTTTGTTGAGTAATTTTAGTGTTATAACTTGTGTTGCGATTTGTTGGCTCGATTGTTTAAATAAAAATTAGTAAACCTATTTCTGCGCATTGCACTCCCGGGGGTTGCGCAATAATGGTTAAATAATTGGCTCATTAGTCAAGACTTGGGTCGCAAGTCAGACGAAAAAAACACAAGGGAGACAAAAGATGAGCGTAAAAAAATGCAATGCTAAGCAATAACTTTAAAAAAGGACTGGCGTTTCAAAATCAATGAATTTGTATTTATATTTACCTACTACAAGAACTCATTGGATGCTAGAAGCACAAAACCGGTCGAAGTGGAGGTGCTTGGGGGAGGCCTATGTCCAGCAGTGGACGTCTTTCGGCTGAAATGATGACTACAAGAACTAATAATAGGGTAGTTTCCTGGGTAAAAAAATAATAATTCTAATTAGTCCGTCAGTTAGATTATCGAAAAATAATGGACCCGTATTTTTTCTTTTGTCAATCAAACAAAAAATGACAAAGATAAAGCGCGTCAAAATTTGGGAGTGGGGGGTCGTGACGTCACGCCGTGCGACACTTTTTAGCACGACCCCCCACTCCCAAATTTTGACGTGCTTTATCTTTGTCATTTTTTGTTTGATTGACAAAAGAAAAAATACGGGTCCATTATTTTTCGATAATCTAACTGACGGACTAATTAGAATTTTTTAGGAAACTAGCCTATTATTATTGGCTTTTTCATATAATTATTTCAACAATCGAGCTAGGACGCGCTTGTCCGTCTACTAATAGCGCGTTAGTTCCATTTATTTTAATTTAGTACCTACAACATTTTTGACTTACAACGTTAGCATCAAATCGTCGACCGACATCGTCGTCTTCGATTTACACAGGAGCGAAAAGGATAAAACAGTTTTTGACATTAATTAAATAACTATTATTGTATTTAAGGCTTATGTCTCACTAGGACAGGTGACGGAACCATGGTCACGCTGCCAGCAAAATATACACAGGTTTCTTGTGAATATCTCACCAGGCGTCCGATCGGTTGCGCAACAAACCATATTGGCAGGGTGACCACGGTTGCGCCGTCCCTGGTGTTCTAGTGAGATAGGGCCCTAAAAATATTCGCTTGTAAACACTAGTACTTGATCTATTTAGCTACCCATTTTGTTATTAAAACGAACCTGAGCAAACTTGAAGTTTTTTTGGGTGTTTTTTGAAGTGAAACTTCTTTACGCACGCTTGACTTGGGGAGTAAGCTGGCGAACGCGTGACGTAAGCGTTACGAAAAGTGTGATCGGGCGAGGCGAACGGGAGTTGAGTGGGGGATATAAGCAAGAGAAAACAGTGCGCGCGCACATTTTCTTTCTCTCTTGCTCTCATAGCCAAATACGTTTGAAGTTTCACTTCAGTCGTGTGGTCATAAGCACATTCGGTTTTTTTTTAAGATATCTTCTTCTATTTATTCTCACCTGGACCATATGCTACGGCTACGTTGTCGCGATAAGACGAACTGAACTTTGCGCGCTCTCCTTCGCACACCGCTCGACGTCTCGCCGTTAAACCGAGAGCGCTCGAAGTGTAGTTCGCTTTATCCCGATAATGTAGTATTTTTAGCAATGAATTAAACTCTTGCATTCAAGTATACTCCGGTTCTACATTACATAATTATCCTTTATCCCTGTGCAACCACTGAATATCAACTACTTACAACTCGGGGAACTTAAAAAGGGAATGACGCTGCTCTCTTCATGACCTGGATCGGGTAAAAAGAGCGGCTGCCGATCGTCAGGTCCTGAGTCCAATACCCAGATTGCGATGAACCCAGTTGTCAAACCTCAACCTATGGACATTTGTTTTGTGGTTTTGAGGGTTATTACAGTCCCACTTTGACATCTGGCCCGGTGACAAACAAATAATAACTGAGGGGCAATCCTCGTAATTTAAAGAACTTTCACAATCTGAAGGCCAATTCTCGTAATTTAAAACGTTCAAAATCTAGTCGCAGTCTCATCTCGCCGACAAACAAATGTCAAAAACTTGTCAAAATCTCGGCGACAAACAAATGCCAAAAACTTGTCAAAGTGTAGGGAAATTCGAGGTAGTTTTTGACAGATTGAGACTCGAGATCAGACTGTGAACGTTCTTAAAATTACGAGAATTGCCCCTCGGACCTCAGTCTCAATCTGTCAAAAATAACCCTAATATCCCTAAATTTTTGACAAGTTTTTGACATTGATTGTCGTTGAGATGAGATTGCGACTAGATTTTGAACGTTTTTAATAATTACGGGAATTGGCCTTCTGATGTTCGGGCTAATTGCGTAACACACTAAAAGTAGCAATGGCTTTCATTTTGACAGTTCAACTACATTCTTTACGTTGTTGAGCAGACAAATTTTTCGAACATTTATGAAGGAATAAATTAACAAATTACTTAACAATTTCCTTTAAAATGATTCAGATTGAGGTTTAAAGTGTGTTACAAAATTAGGGTGCTTGTCACTTTTTACAGTGATTTCGTTAGTTCTTTCAGCCACCGGGTCAGATTAGATTGTGGCATTATACCCTAATCTTGGGCTGAGATCTATAAAGCATACTTAGACTTTACTTTGCTAAGCGTTTCATACGAAAATGAACATTATGGAAAAAATCTCCTCCACATATTATATAGTAATATGAACGTTATTTAAAAAATACAAAGTTCATATCCGTATGTAACGCTTATAGATCTAAGCCTGAATTCTGCCTGTTCTAACATAATGCCATGACATGTTCAGACAAGGTGGCGGCGGCGGTGGAAATGAGGAGCAGGTGAAGCCCCGCGTTCTTCGGTTCACGTGGAGCATGAAGACCACCTCCTCACGGGATCCCAACGAGATCATGGCTGAGATCCGCAAGGTATTTATTTATTTAAGTATAGCTAATTAAAATGGTACAACACCATTTACAGTGATTACCATAGAAACTATTATTACTTGACAATAATTATGTTGTACAGTCGAGTTCTTTAATATCTGAGCATGTTCATGAATCAAAAATATATATTCAATGGTATGTTTCATAAAACTCTAAACAGCTTCGCCGTACAATAAATTGTAAACCATCTGTGACATCATAAATATGTGACTATATTATATCAATAATATTACTACAGACAAAGACTCTAAAAATTGTGCGCAATCCCTTGTTCATATTATTTAGCGCAAAGTTAGGTTCACAAATATCTATGCAATTATTTTTCTATGAAAAAGATCTTGAAACAAAATCAATTTGAAGTTGTCAGTTATGACATCCTTCAACGGCAATATTGCATTATTACTCGAACTTCTGCTCCGGCAAGCACAAATAAATTTAATGGTAAAGGCCATATAGTTGAATATTCAAAGCTGTATAGATATTTATGAATCCTAGGTTGCAACTAATTTATTGAAATCTAGAGTATTTAGATATTTATGTTCCGAAGAGTAGTCAGATATTTTTGACTGCACTACCGTAACATACTTATGAACAGTTTATATGAAAACATTTTATTGATGTCTAAGTTTGTATAGAACTATATGATCATTTTAACGCTTACAATATTTTGAAACATTGTCACTGCCAATATATTAATGAACTGGACTGTACCTATATAATCCATACTAATATTATAAATGCGAAAGTGTGTCTGTCTGTCTGTATGTTACCTCTTCACGCTTAAACCGCTGAACCGATTTAGATGAAATTTGGTATAGTTTGAGTCTCGGGAAAGGACATAGGATAGTTTTTATCTCGATATTCCCACGGGATCGACACTTATGCGGGTGAAACCGCGGGGCGCAGCTAGTTTAATATAAAAATAACACTGAACAGTGGACTCCCTCGCATACTTTCTCTCACAGAACACCAGACATATACCTACGCATAATTTTATTACTCTATTCATCCGCAAACACATCATCATGATAACGTTATTGTTGTTTATCTTCGGGAACAGCACTTTTTTTCGGGATGAAAGGTACCCAATGTCCGTTTCTGTACACCTGACAACGTACTTATATGAAAAATTTCGGGATGATAGGTTCAATGGTTTAGGCGTGAAACAAACAAACTTACTTTCGCCTTTATAATATTGTGATATAGTTAGGATAAACCAATTACATGCACTTTTGAATTGTCAAGGGGTTGGTCATTCAGAAAGATGAAGCTAGTTGCGCAGTCCAACGTGGAGTAGGTACCTATGGAGAAGAACGGGCAAGAAACTCCACGGACACTTTTAAATCAAAATCAGTTATGTAACATTCTGGAACATTCGATACAACTACATACGGACTAATAAACAAGTATGATAGTTTAAAAAAGATAAACACTTGATATGGGATAATTGAACTTAATTATTATGGGCAACTTTTACTATGGGTTACGCAATTACCCCGCATGTTTGGTACATGCGGGGTAATTGCGTAACACACTATTAGTAGCAATGGCTTTCATTTTGACAGTTCAACAACATCCATTGCGTTATTTACGTTTTTGACTAAACAAACTTTTCGAACATATGAAGAAATGGATTAGCAATATACTTCAAAATGGTTTAGATTGAGATTAATAGTATGTTACGCAATTAAGGTGCTGGAGTTTTTTGAGTTATTTAAATTACACCTTTTAGTGCTTCACATTTACTTAAATTTCACGACTACAACTTTTTCTACAGGTGCTTGACGCAAATAACTGCGACTACGAACAGCGCGAGCGATTCCTGCTCCTGTGCGTTCACGGCGACCCTAACGCCGACTCCCTGGTACAGTGGGAGATTGAGGTCTGCAAGCTGCCACGACTCTCGCTCAATGGCGTGCGATTCAAGCGGATATCCGGTAAGAAACTTAGGTTTTAGAGTTATTTCCAGCTGAAGTATTTTGGCCGTTTTCTTTAGATTTTCCTCATTATCGTCATCAGCACCCCCGAAATCCACGAAAATGTCAGTCATGTCACAGAATACCATTTTAAAGCCCCCTATCTTGCTTTTCAAATTTAACATTTAAACGTAATTTTCAGCATCAGTACGCCCAAAAAATATATAGCCGCCATCTTTAATTTTGTATTTGTAAACCGATCTCTGTCGTGTAATGTATTTCAATGCTGATTTAAATCTGAACGTAAAGCCCTTTTTAACTTATGTTCAGGAAGGGACGAGTTTTTGAATAAATAAATATGATAATTTTGTAGTGGTTGAACATAAACTAATCAGCCATTCAATATTGTGTGTCTAAAAGCTCGTGTAGTATAGATTGAACAATGTAATCCTTCATCCGCAGGCACCAGCATCGGTTTCAAGAACATTGCGTCTAAGATCGCGAACGAGCTCAAGCTGTGACTGCCCCAGAACCCTCCCCGGCGGCGGCGGCGCCGGCGCACCGCCACGCCCCCCTCCCCCGGCTCGCCCTCGCCGTCGCCCCCCTCCCCGCCCTCGCCGCCCTCGCCGCGCACGCGCACGCCCCGCGCGCCGCGCCCGCGTCGCCGCGAGCGCTCCTCCTCGTCCGAGAGGGGCACGCCCCCCCCGCCGCCGCCGCCGCCCCCTCGCTCGGATTCTTTGCGCCTATCAGCCGAAGACATGGTTTTGGTTGCCAACGGTGGAGCGAGAACGCCTTCCGGGGCGCTGGCTCATTTCTTAGCGGCTTATACGCCAGCTGAGCTGGCGTTGGCGCGGTCAGACTACCTCCGGCCCCCCGTATCTCCGGCGAGAGGAACTCCGGTACAGCCACGTTCGTCGTTATCTTTAAGGGTGGACAGTGAGGATATTCCTCGCCCCAGTAGGACTCGGCACGTGCCGCACGCGCACTCGTACAGCGTGCACACGCTGCGGCGCCAGGGCCGCACACGCTCGCCGCCCTCGCCGCCCACGTTCGAGCTGAGCTGCGACTGTCTGCCGTCCGAGCCCATCCCGCCGCCGGAACTCTTCGACTTCTAAACAACTGAAGGATCGAATTTTATAAAAAATGTGAGCCGTTTCGTTTTCAAATTTGATTTTTGAAAACTGGTTGATATCGTGCGGATATGTTGTTATAATGTAATTTCCTCGTCAAGTTCGTTATCTGTAATATATCGACTAGTGGTTCAACAAATCTGTAGTGTTTCTTCTTTATAAAAAGACAAATAAAACTGTTCGCTATAATGAAAGTAGGGTGTTAATTTGAATAAAGAAAAAATAATTAAATGTAAAAAAAATCCTCTGTCTATGAAAAATGTTCACTCTTTTAAATCATGTTTGAAAACAGAACGCTCACCCAACTCGAATTTGTATTATTATTCGATTATAAATGAAACAGTGTTGTCAGCCGATCGATTGTTACTCGATCATTGTATTCGATTGTTATCGTATGGTTATCATTTGCTGTTTGCTCGGCGGACACGAGTTTCAGCACTCGCTCTATCCACGATTGTATGGAAATAAATTAATTGATCGTGACTTAAGAGTTTTATTTGTGATGTAGTGTTGGACAATGTATGGAGCGAATAAATGTGCCAAGTGGTTATCATCGAGTGTCGCAGTGAAATGATCTTCAAAAAACATAGTTATTCACGCTCTCAGTCAGCGCATCTTTGTATAAATAATTTTACTCGTGTCATCAATTTTATTATTACATGATTGTTTTTTTTTTCTGTAGATAAGTTGTCTGGCTGGCCGGGTGTGCTGTGCACTTTTTATTTAATTTATATTTGGAATTCTGTTTTATAAAATCGTGTTTTTTTAAAAGACATTATTTAATACTGTGTGCGGCACACCTGCCCAGGCAGCGTTATTGTGCTATCGCTTATATACTATTACATTATGTATTTTAATCGTTGTAATAATGTACAAAGTGAGTTTGAGCTCAACAGATACAATCTAGCTTAGTGTTAATGATATTTTTTTTTCATTTTCCATTATAACAAAATATAAATACAAAATATGGCTGTCTCTGAATAGCGATAAACTGTTTATAATGTGATTGTGTGGTCGTGCGACCGGTGTGTACGGTCGTGTCGTGTCGGTCGCACGACGGTGCGCTCGCCCTCGCCGGTTGCTCTTTCTAATTATAAGGCTGAATTAGAAAGTGTCAAAGGTTCACGATGTGACTGTACGGTCGGTACACAGTGAGTTTAGGCGCGTTATACTTCACTTAAATCGTTAGACGTGTATTGTGATCAAAGTATTACGGACTTGTAGTTATAGCAATAATCGTTCATTATGGTCGTGTCACTCCTGTCTACTCGGTGTAATCAGCCTTTCGATATTGTGATTCACTAAAACCTTTCTTTTTCGATTTGTGTGAGCTTTGATTTTTTTTTTCGTCATATTTTCTTTCGTGTGTGGACTGTCGCATACTTTAGGTGATAAATATTATTATAATAAATAGGTATGTATGTGTGTGTGCGGCGGGGCGATCGCGGATCACTTTTCTATTATATAATTAAGTGTAGTGTTATAACTTTTACATGGAATCACAAATTCTGACGTGTCGGCGACGACTGTCGTGTTGTCTATGCCAAATGTGAGAAGCTAGGCGCCATGGAATATACTACGCACTATTTTATTGTTCATTATTTGAAATACAGTAGAACTTTATTTTGCTCAAATACAAATTATGTCCTGTATTATAGGGTGGTAACAGAAATAAGTTTAATCATATGCGAAATAGAATTCAACATGCAAATCAAGTGGATTTTTTAAGAAACGCATATGTTTATTTGCTTTTTATTAGTAATGTGTCATTAAATTAAAACTGCATAAAACAAATTATGAAAACATGCAGTTAATTTTATAGCAACAACAATGTATTAATGTAATTTATATGAGACGACAAAGCTACATTTTTTTTTAAATATGTCCTTTTCTTGGATATCAGAAATAAGAAATCGTGAAAAACCAAGATTATTTTATGTTACAACAAATAATAAAATATTTACAAAAACCAAATAATTTCTCGCAATATTTTATTGTATACGGTTGTTGAAATAACTACGACGATGCGACCAGTTGTCCCGAAATACATAATACTGTTTTAAATGTAGTTATATATTTATATATATGAGCTTTGTTTTATAATAATTTAGTGTAGTACATTTTGCCTGCGAGGTGGACGTGTGTCGAAGAATTTGTGAGATATTCAAAATGAAAAATAAATTTTATTTTTAATTCCACACTTGTTGTTTACTTTCGAATCCCTCATTTACCCGTAGCTATACATAGCATACCTACATCACACATAATTTCTTTTTGGGAATCAATCAATCTGCCTAGCCTTTTCCCAACTATGTTGGGGTCAGCTTCCAGTCTAACCGGATGTAGCTGAATACCAGTATTTTACACAAACCAGTGATTTGGTAACACGGTACCCCTTGATAAGACTGGTTGTCAGACTTTCTTTTTGGGAATATTGATCACATTCAAATTCAGTTAAATTAATAATATTTTTATTTTTCAAACCATCAACAACAGTTCTATTTCGCAATATTTACATTTCTTACACACTAAAATTACAATAAATAATTTCAACAAAGAATTTGAAGATTGCTTACATAAACAACTTTTTCAAAGTAAAAACAATTTCCTACTTTGAAATAGATTACTTGTATATCTTTCGAATATTCTAGCCTTTAGCCTCTCAATCATTTAGGCACACTATGCTTAGGTATAAGTATTAAAACGTACTTCATTTTCGTAAGAACAATAAAATCATGATAGTAACTAAAATTATGACACATTTACCTAAAGAAATACTGAAATACAATATAACTATAAATTAAATTAGAGCATTTTTACAAAAACCCTACACTAGTAACAATAATGTAATTATTTCGTTTTCATCTTTTTTTGTTTGTTTTATTCACATTTTACAACACCTATACAGGGTGTTACAGAAAGGGTATATCAATACAAACGGGTCGAAGAGTGTATCTGGTCTAGAATCTCTGTACAAAATTTCAGCTCAAAAGCAGTAACTTTGAAAATGCTTAATATTTTTTTATTTCGATATTTTATTAAATTGAAATCATAACAAACGTGTCACCGCACTACGAGGGTCATTATCCATTATCTGTAGTGTTTCTGTGCGCCTAGTACACGCACATCACGCCGCCGCGCGCCAGTGCAGCGCCGTGATGTCGAAATAAAAAAATATTAAGCATTTTCAAAGTTAATGCTTTTGAGCTGAAATTTTGTACAGAGATTCTAGACCAGATACACTCTTCAACCCATTTGTATTGATATACCCTTTCTGTAACACCCTGTAGAGGGTAATGCACTAAGAAGATGGCAAACTGGATTAGATATCATGTTTTGAAGTTATTTCAAAATAGCTGTCAGTTCGACAATTGTAGTAGCTAATAAAGATCAAATTCACATAACACGTATTCGTTTGTATGAAACTGACAGACGTCAGGAACGCATCCGCTCAGCGGCCGCACTGCACCTAGAGTCCACAGCACCACTGAAGTCCAAGGCATTTTGGTTCATATTCCAAAGATAATGAAGACTTTGACGCAGGACTTCAATGGTGACGCGAACTCTACCGTCATTTATTTCAGCTCTAGTTTCAAAACCACGGGATCCTAGTGACCATTACAATTTAAAGCCACAAAAATATCGTCCTACACTCACGCTTCCTTATGAATCGGCATCCCATCCAAATCAACTTCAGTACTCGGTATTAACGGAGGCCTAAATCCTCCATACTCAATCCTCAAATTGCTAACTTTCGGTTCCCTATCTGCCCTCCTCATTTTAACCTCTACAACGTAATTCTTATTGTTCTGCCACCAATCATCTTGGTTCTGCATTGGAACTGGCCCGTAGTACTGATTTTGGTTAGAGTTAGATTTATTTTGAGCATTGGTCAGATAAGTCAAGTAATTCGCTAAATTGCTCTGTTTCCTCTCCTCTGGCTTGCTACCTGAAGTGTTGTTTATATATTGGTAAGAAGACGCGTATTGATTACCCCATGGAGTTGATTGAACTGGTTGTCTTTGCCTTTCCTTCAACAACTGATAATACTGCGCTATGTAGATTTTCTGTTGGTTCTGCAATCTTTTAAGTCTATCCTCTTTATAACTCTGGTATTGCGCGTTATTTCTCGTTTCTGAGTTCTGTTCGTGATCACCGTATCTATATACTGGTACTGGTACGTGCACTTCCTTTTCAACGATCTTTTCTACGGGGTAAGGGACTTTGACTTCAACTGGTACTTGCACTGGGTAAGGAACCTTCTTCTCAACAATTTTTTCTACAGGATAAGGTACTTTCTTCTCAACGGGATATGGTTTGTCAACATATTTGGTGACCACTACAGGTTTTTCCACAATTTTCTCAACGACTTTTTCGACTGGGTAAGGGACTTTTTTCTCGACTATTCTATCGACATGGACTGGGTATGGAACTTTTCTTTCAACAATCCTATCCACTGGATACGGCTGGGGGACATGTACTGGGACTGCAACCGGATGAGGTACGGGTACCTGTATATGTATCGGCTTGTCAACATACTTTGTAATAGTCACAGGTTTTTCTACAATCTTTTCAACCTGTACAGGTATTCTTTTTTCAACGGGGTAGGGTACAGGAACTCTGGTTTCGTAGTGTACGGGGTAAGGAACTCTTTTTTCAACGGCATAAGGTACGGCCACTTCTTTATTAACTATCCTTTCAACTGGTTTCTCTATTTCCACTCTGACTGGTACCGGTCTGTCGACGGGAACTGGATATAGTATTTTGTGTTCTACTGGAACTTGGACTTCATAAGGTATTCCAACGGGAGTTGGAATAGGGACCGGGTGGGATATATGCTTCTCCACTATCCTATCAACTGGGTAGGGAATATGTATCGGACGGTCAACATACACTCTCTGTTGTACTGGATAAGGGACTTTAACTTCTACGGGATAAGGTCTTGGAACCTCAACTGGGTAAGGTTTATCAACGTATTTAGTTACTTCTACCGGTTTTTCTACAATTTTCTCATAAGGTACTTCTACACGTACAGGTCTATCAACAGGTACTTGTACTTCTACTCGTTGGGGATATGGTACCTTTTTCTCAATGAATCTGTCAACGAATTTAGTGATAGGTACTTCCTTTTCAATGATAATTGGTTGGATTATTTTCTGATTATCATTGGCGTGATTGTAGTAACGAAGTCGCTGTTCGCTTCTCTGAGTGTCTGTATCTTCTTGATTCGGACTAACTTCGACTGGAGATTGAATATTCTCGCTTGGTTCCAGCTGATCCTTCTGCTCGTAATCTTGATTATCATAATTTTCATTCTCGTTGTCTTCTTTCTTTGAACCATACTTATATAAAAGTTTATTCATATTATCTTGAATCTTTTTGGACGATTTCAAAGCTTCTACGTATTTGTTATACAAAGACTTTGCTACATCGAAAGGTCCTTTGTTATTGCTGCGTCCTTCATCAAAATCTATATACTCATGGACTTCTACGTCATTTATATGAGTGATTTCAACTGGTATAGATTGTTGTACTTCAACAATCGTCTTTTCTCTTGGTGGACTGTGTACTGTATCAGAAATGAGTTCACTGTCTGATGCTTCGTGATCATCTATTGTGTTGAAAGAGTCTGTATCGTTTGCATTGAGTAGTCTCAACGCTACTGTGATAGGTGCAAGATAATTCTGATTAACGGGTCTAGGAGTAACGTTAACTAATCCTTCACTGTTCTCGTTTGAATTATAGTTATTGTTGTTTGTGTTATTTTCTTCTACATTATCTGTAACTCCTACTATTTGATAGCCATTCGCCATGTATGGAACCATTGTAGAAACAAGGTTATCAACAATCTGCTCTTTGAAATTGTTATAAGAGTTGTCTTGAACTACAATAGGTCTCGCAAAGTCATATTGATTTGAATTTGTATGTAAGATTTGTTCTTTAAATTGGTCATTTTCCAGATGTTCTAAATCACTTTTAACGATGTTACCAATTTTAGCTTTGACTGTTATGTGATTCGTTCTACTATCTCGTCCGGTATGGTCATTATTGTTATTATTCCTGAAAACATATCTTGGACGAGGTTTAATAATATCATCAGATTGATCATTAACATGCTTTTCAGCCGCGTGGTTAATGATTAACAAATCTTCATTCGAAATCAGATCTTGGGTAGACGCTACTAATTTATCAATACCAACTTGCGTTGCATTCTCTGTATACGCCGTAGTAGGAGTTTCAATAGTAGTATAATAAAACCTTTCGTTACGAGCATTAGCCCTTGGGGCTTCAACCCTAAACTTTACAGCACCCTTATAATAAGGATTAGTCGTCGCTCCAAAATTATTAATATCATGAATATCATAAGCCGGAACTTCGGCGAACAATTCCTTGGATTTGTTCAGATCATTTTGTATATCTTTGGAAGTATCTTCTTTTGAGCAATTGTGGTTTTTGAAGACCTGTAGGACTTCGGGACGGTACTCGTTGGGGTCCTCTTGCTGAAGAGGGTTCGAGTGGTCCCTTAAGGGTTCATTGGGGTTGTATTGGGCTTGGTTGTTGTATCCATTATAGTTGGAGGTGGTCTGGCTCTGGGTTGGCAGCTGCAGGTCTGAGTTGGATTGGTATGGTTGGTATTGCTGCTGCAGCAGGTATATGTCGACTGGTCGCTGGCTGTTCGATGGCGGTGCTTGCAACTGGGTTATATTCTGTGTTTGCGTGTTGTCGTAGAAGTTTTGTGCCTGAAATTAAATGAAATACAATTATTAGAAAATAAGAATAGTGTGGGTTAAGATTTTATTTTTCTGTTTATTCATTTAAATAATCAGAAAATTCTTACATATTTCACCAGAATAGCTTCTGACATTGTTGTAAAATGTCGTAGATTTTAATAGATGTACTCACCTTATGACTAAGCTCTACTGCCTTCTGTCCCACCGCCACATTAGCTGTATGCTCATGATGATCACTGTTAGTGTTGACGCTGACCGCGCCGTGGTAACCGCTGCCGTCCGCCGCGTACCGGACTTGTTGCTCAGACTGGAACACAGAAGGAAAATGTGTTGATAGAGGGATGATAGAGGTTAGGGATATAGGAATGGTGTGTTAGAAATATTATAAATATCGCGACAGGACAGAAGAATTATTGCGGATTGATACAATGAAATCTATGCTTGATTTCACTACCTCCTTGATATTACAACCCTACTCCTCCTCCTACCCCCCCCCACCTTGTTTTTTTGGAAAAACGTTAACAAAACAAATAACTTCTTTTGCGGAGAAATAGGCGGTTCTAATACCTAGAGCTTAATACGTCACTATTGAGGTTGTGGACAGGATTGGTATTATCTTATAGGTACCCATGTAGGTAGATCCCTCACCTATGGCCTAAGTTGCCCTAAGACCCAGTAGTAGCTGGGTACAGGGAGCTTAGCAGTGCCTCTTAGCTCTTATACTATAGCAACTACTGCTACGAGTATAAGTGCTGTATAACTCCCATCTTTCTCACACTAAAATAATACTGTTATAAAAGGTGGTGGTAGGCCCCCAGGGACGTTTCGTTAGTAGATAATCTTACCTGTGGTAGCTTGACATAATAGTGTCCCACGGTACTGGCGGGCCCCAGTGGTGACAACTGCCATCCCCAACCGAACGCAGCGCCATCCTGTGACACCTGCTGGAACAAGGCAAAATGCAAATTTATTTTAAGTTCAAGTCTTCGAATAATCAATTTGGACACCTTATTAAACTAAGGCGCTCCACACACTGCACCGCGCTCCGTCGCGGTGAGCAGATTTTTACATATGCCGGGGGCCACACTATACGGGAAAATCGCGATAAGTTGTTTCTTATGACATCGTTGGTCCAGCCAATGAGCATCAACTTATCGCGCAAATCTTCGCGTTATCGCGATAGTCTGGCCCCAGCAATACAAATTCAACTCCCGCGCTCACGCGCGTGAGTTGTATTTGTATGTAAAAAATCACGCGCGGGGGCGCGTTATCTGCTCACCGCGACGGAGCGCGGTGCAGTGTGTGGAGCGCCTAAAATTCACTAAAAGTGTGTTTAATGTCCATGAAATCAATATATCTATGGCTTGATCTGTGCACCGTGAACATTATGCCTGACCTTTCCTTCCTCTTAGCACCTAAAAAATTATTTAAAAAAAATGTAAGCAAGTACGTAAAATCAATTGCAACAAAAAGTATCAAAATTTGAATTACCCTTTAGTTAAGGGTAAAGTAGGTATACCGCGAAATCCATTTTTTTTCCTATTTCCTAAAAGTAGCCCGCGAAAGGTTTTGACGTCAGAAATCTCCAGCTTGCTTTGTTTTGCTATTGCTTTGCCTTTAGCAAAGGCCTCCCCAGGTTTTTCTTTTATAACAATAATACCGGCTTATTACCTATTATCCCACGGCTGCCGGCTGGGCAAAGCCCTCTTCGCATACAGAGAAGGCACGAGCTTTATTGATCACCACGACGAGACTTATATGCATTATTACAGCTTTTCCTTTATTGCAGATTAACGATAATTTAAAACAATGAAATGCCTATTTTCTCCTTCAAAACAGAGCACAAGCCAGCAATAGAATCCAACACAATGCAACATATGTAAGTAATAATTAATAATAAAATAATAACAACCTACATGATCCACATTCATTCATCTAAATCACTAAACCGTGTTAACCGGACGTGACGTAAGAGTTCCTCTGACATAACGGAAGAAAGTTATCTGTAATAGCTATAATTAATAGTTACCTATCAATTACAATTAGACTCTCGCCGCGGGCGGTAGAGCGAGGTAACAAGATTGTCGATCATACATTTATTATTATGAATTTGTTATTCCTCTAGGTGTATCTTCGGATTTGGTTTTTTAACAATTTTTTGTTGTGTAAATCTAGGTACCTACAAGTTGCAACAGCGACAAGTCCAAAATGAGATTTCTGTACTACCTATACAGGGTGTTACGGAAAGGGTATATCAATACAAACGGGTTGAATGACCCTCGTAGTGCGGTGACACGTTTGTTATGATTTAAATTTAATAAACTATCGAAACAAAAAAATATTAAGCATTTTCAAAGTGACTGCTTTTGAGCTGAAATTTTGTACAGAGATTCTAAACCAGATACACTCTTCAACCCGTTTGTATTGATATACCCTTTCCGTAACACCCTGTAGATAATTATCTATCTGATTATATTTTTTTTGAAAAAGTTCATATTTAAAACCTTCCAGAAGGCCAATTCTCGTAATTTAAAACGTTCAAAATCTAGTCGCAGTCTCATCTCGGCGACAAACAAATGTCAAAACTTGTCAAAATGTAGGGAAATTTAAGGTATTTTTGACAGATTGAGACTGAGATCAGACTGTGAACGTTCTTAAAAATTACGACAATTGCCCTTCAGAATAGTTTAATGCTCTTTAGAGCATTAAACTATTCTAAACTATTCTGAAGGGCATTTTGCAAAATCCATTGTGGAGTTACGAAAATCTTAGCGGCCACACTATGTGAGATAGAAGAACTATATTGCGACCTCTGCGCTGTCAAGTTCTGGATTCCCAGTATTGAATCTGCATCCTTTAAGAACATTTGTGTATCAAACTCACAAACGAACTTTCATTTCAGTTCAGCCGTGAAAACGGAAAAAATAAAAGGCACTTCGAACCATCATCCATTAAAACTATCGGCGACAGTCGGTACGACCCGGCAAAACCGCGAAAGTTAATCAGGGATATCGATATCTTCCTCACCACGAATTGCGTCACGCAGTGGCATAATGCACTTCGGAGTGACTAGTTTTATTGAGCCAACATAGATCTATGTATGTTAACCATATACCTATTTGATACGCCTACGCACAAACGACTTTTACCTACATATTTTTCAGATTTGTATATCAGTGCCCACGATTGCTGCCTACACTATTTGCCACTGCCGTAGATCTCTGATTTTAGAAATAACCCTGATCTCTCCCCGGCCGTGAGTGTCGGATTGCCATCCCATCGGACTATGAGAGTAAAGGAACAGAGAGTGCACCTGTGTTTGCCCACACACTGCGCACTTTAATATCTCCTGCGTACCTGGCTAATCTCCCATGAGATTGGCCACCGTGACCGAAATCAGTCGGGAGGCTATTACACACTTAGATGCTCCCTCGCTTTTGCGAGTTTTACTAAGTAATAAGTAGCAAAAATTCGAACAAGAAATCTTAGCACGTATTCCTATTTCTCCTGAAAACCGAAAGCCGACTTCCGCAGTCTGACTCACAGAACGTCACATAAGATATTCCTTCCTTATCTCTTTGACAGCATACCTTTCTATCTACTATCCACAATTTCAATGGACCGCGGAAGCAAGTGTACACTCTCGAAGGTGTGTGTCCATATATGTGTGTAAAATCTTAGGAACTGGAACGTTGGGTAAAAGTGGCTCGGCTGGAAAATGGAAAAAACGACGGCGATCGAAAGTGGTCGAGCCTCGGTTTTTATTAGACGTATTAATTCATATAGAGGTGGAGTTTTACTTGTATATTGTAGGATTGGTTGTTTTGTAAGGTTTTTGTTAGGAAATTGCAGTGCTGACAGAGCATCGATCTTTAGCGAAAACTGTGGACACAGATTATTATGAAAGTTAAATAAAATGTACGGAAAATCTATCAGCCAAATGCTTTGGCCGATTCCTATAATTTACGGATCGTTATTGGTTAAAATTAATACTAATAATGAAGCAAAGACCTCATAGCTTTGCATAGTAGACCCTCCCATATGGAAGTAGCTACCACAGGTAAAATTAGCTTACGAATCTATATAAAAGCATAATTTGGCAATAAAAAATTCTACCATTGGTAAGCAAAACGAGTCGTTTTTGCTTGTAGGAACCGAGCATGTGTTACTAAAGAGATTGATTCATTGAGAATAGTTGAGCTTAGTTGCATTGATGATTGGGTTAGGGAACCAATTTTCAAGAGTGGATCTAAGTAGGCTGATATGTTAACTGCTAAAACCGAAAAAGTACGAGTCGGACTCGCACACGAAGGGTTTCCTAGCAGGAGGCAAAAAACGCTGAAAAAAACACGTTTTTCGTATGGCATTTTAATATTTAACTTTGTTTTATTTTTATTATTTTTAGTGTTTGTTGTTATAGCGGTTAATAGAAATACACACTCTGTGAAAATTTCAACTGTCTAACTATTACGGTTCACTAGATACAGCCCGCTGACAGACAGACGAACTGACGGACGGACAGAGAGCAGAGGCTTAGTAATAGGGTCCCATTAGCACCCTTTGGGTCATCATGTATTGCGAAGGCGACAGCCACGGCTATTGGCGGTGCCCAGTAGTAGGACCAATCTACTGAGTAAAGCCCCTATAACGCGTTCCTTGCGTATACTTAATGACGTAGCAGACAGCATAGATATTTTTAGGTACTTGTTCTCTGAGTGAGTTCACAAAAAACACGATGTATAGAATATGTTATGGTAAATGATAAAACTGTAATTATGGCCGCACTATTGAATTAGGAAATTCCTGTAATGATAGTGATGTTGAGTTAATAAATAAATAAATAAATCATAATCAGCCTATAATGTTCCCACTGCTGGGACACAGGCCTCCTCTCGGTGAGAGAGAAGTGGGCCGTAATCCACCACGCAGGCCCAGTGCGAGTTGACAGATGTCACATGTCTTTGAATTTTTGGTTCTAGGACATGCCGGTTTCCTCACGATGTTTTCCTTCACCGTTTTAAGAGCAGTGGTGATGAAATAATTTACACAAATTAAAGCGCCTGTCTCGGTTCGTACCTACGACCTACAACTCGCAAGTCGCGGCCGTTACCACTTGTCCACTACTGCTCTAACACTTTGGGTACGAACCCTAATTATGATATTGAAGAACACTGATGTAACTATGTTTTGAAACAGTCATTGCCCCAAACACATCAAATTGCCCTATACAGTTAGGTACTTTACCTACCAGATCGCAATGCTATCGTAACATCTCATCTTACTTGACCGCATTTCATCTCACTTCCATTACGCAACGAACAATTAATAGGCCGTAAACATGCTGTAACAGGTCGCAGAGTAACACTATTCATATTTTAATATTAAATTCTAACAGTTGCGCAATTGAAAGGCCGATTTGATGGTATGTAAAGTACTAGATAGGTATTATTCGATAACACGTAAGTGAACGGTATTTATATTCAAATGAAGAGGAACAAAATGGCGGATGTATTTACGAAATGACACCAATATCAGTATCTTTAATGCTACGTTTCCTAATACTTACATGGATTTCCGCAGAGTTGTTTTCCTTATCCATACTACTCGTATATATTTATTATAAATGCGAAAGTGTGTATATCTGTCTGTTACCTCTTCACGCTTAAACCGCTGAAACGATTTAGTCTCCTTTGGAGACTGTTTAAATTTCTATGGGAAGTGGTCTATGAACCAATAGCGATACTGTAGTGGTTTTTCTGGGGGGATACCTCCACTATATGTATATCCTTGTGCAAAAGGGCATACTTTAGAATTCACATCGCTACATTTTTTTATAGAAACGTTTTAACGGGTATTTCTGTCTTTATAATACTTAGAATGTGTTTTTCTGCTAGACAAATTCATATGCTGGCATGCTGGCTAGCGGGCCTTGCCTTGCTTGCTTGCGTGCAGCCTGCACAATCTACTTGCAAAGTTCTAGCCGTTACAGTGGAATCTTGGGTTGTTACAATACACGCGAATGCTCCCCCGGTGAGGGAGCGCCTTTAGTGCGCAATATGTAGGTAACGCACACAAAACATTCTCCTTATGAGTGCATGCTACTGTACTGGGATCATGGAAGTATTTGAGTTAATTTATAACATTTAAAACTTGTCTTCGAAAAAACGTCAATAAAAGTTGGAACTTTAATTATCAACACCTTCGTAACCAGAAGGTTCCCAGGTAAACAACAAAAGTGATCATAATATCGGGAAAAACAAGTTAGTGACTTTCGGCATTGATAAGGGTATTTTTATATCTGTAAATAAAGCTAATGAAACGACAAAACGAAAAAAAAAATTATGAACTTTCTTCATCCACATTAGGAAGATGGAGGGTACGTCTAACTTCTACCGAACAAAACCACACCTACATATGTTGCATTACCCAAGTATCGAACCCCACACATCGGAAGCGGTAGCATCATAAACCTAAAAGCTGAACCAAGGAGCCGATGAACCAATAAGCCTAACGATTAGTAAATTATTACGTGTCGCTATGTATAATAGGTACATGCGGTTTCCCCTATCCATCATAATTTTAATTAGCTGTAAGTATGTGGAAGTTATCATTACCTCGTATGTATCGTTATTATTACATTATTAGCGGACTGTTGAAAGTACTTTCCTTATAGCCTAAATATACGGCTTTTCTTGAACATTGGTAATAATTTTATAACTTTCCACGTCCGGTGAGCCGAAGAAACGACCAATCGGAACCGTGCAACCAACTTCTGACGTTTCTTAAGAGTTCATATAGGTTTAATGTGAAATTAAATATTATGAATTTTGAATAAGTTAAAGTGTAATTTGTATTCGCGATTTATTTGTGAAAAATGTATGACTTATATGATTTTATGGAAAAATAACTTTAATTCCTACACAATAAAGTTCAGTTTACACTACAACTTTAAAAAAAATTATAACTTTTTCAACAGTGCTAGTCACTCTGAAATCAACTTAATTACCATTAAAATAAAGTTGATATGTGTTTAACTTGAAATAATTTTAATTTGAAACATAAGTTTGAATAGAATTTACATGAACACTTTTCTCCCATGGGGGTAGGCAGGCACTACAGAACGCCACCACCGTTCGATCCTTACGTGCTTCTATTCCTTTTGCCTCTAAGTAGGCACAGACGCCAGCACATCAAGCTACCCGAAACTGTCAGCCCAATCAACTTTGAACCTTATTCTTTAGCCATAAAGTTGAAAATCTATTAAAGAAATTTGACAGATTGTAGTAGCTTGATGTGCTGGCGTCTGTACAATTTATTTAAACACTAAAAACGGTATAAACCAGAGAAACTTTTCTTGATCACATACAAATATAATGAATATACTCTGAAAGAAAGAAAAATTGTTTATTGCGACTCGTACAGGAAGATCACAAACTAAACATTCATAAATAAATAAAAAACCAAATTATATTTTTTTTAAAGTAACAAAAAGAAAAATGAAACAGAAAGTCCTATACGAGGCCAAAAGACTCTTATCTCAGCATGATGCTGCGACGTTTATTTTTTAAATGTCGCAGCGCTAGTATTCTGATAGGGCCCTCCCTAGAGTAAATATGTTCCTTGGATAGGGCCCGCAGTCACATAAATAAATAAATAATAAGGCCTCCTCCTTTTTTTGAAATCGGTTAAAAATAAACCACCATAAGATTATTGTGACATTGAGTTACTTAAATACGATAAACTCCTTTAATCTCCATTATAATCTTTATCTCAAGCTATATTAAACCTCTCAGCAGGAAATGGTAGCCTATTGAAAGCCTTTCTCTGCCGGAAATAGTAGTTTACTGGTCGATACGTTACATAATGTTGAGTTGATATAGAATTTAAATACCATATAAGATGTAAAAGTAAAAGGTGTTTACATGTTCATTAGGTTTTGAAGTAATTGAATTACTTTTTGAGAGGATTATGTAAAAATAATAAAATGGTTGGTGTTTAAATCTTCACTTTTCGATTCAAGCCTTTTACCCGACTGCGGCAATGCTCAAAAGAAGGGTCATGTTTTAAATATTTTGCCGAAAATTCTTAGTATAACATATGTAACATCCAGTAGCCAGATGTTTTCACGAGTTGTATGTAGGTTCGAACCCAGTGGCGCTTTACTTTGTGTAAATTATCTCATCACCACTGCTCTCAAAACAGTGAAAGGAAAACATTATGAGGAAACCGGCATGTCCTAGAACCAACCATTCGAAGACATTTGACATCTATCAACCCGCGCTGGGCCCACGTGGTGGATTACGATTACTCTCATCGAGAGGAGCCCTGTGTCCCAGCAGTGGGAATATTATAGACTGATTATCATTATGCGGTAGTCAGATTGCGTCAGTTATTTAAATCCCATGTAATGGGGGCGAGCAAATTGACAACAAACTGTCAGTTCATGCACTCCGGGATGCTATTGAGAAATTCCTAATCGGAACACCCAATACCTAACTCCCACCTCAGGGTCGAAACTAAAACCCTATTGCTCAACTAACTTAGACTAACCTAAGTAGTCAATTAAGTTACCTAATCAAAACTTTCAAATACTTAAATAAAAAAATTCAAACTTCCATACTAATCCATCCTTACTTAATCACATCACACTAATATTATAAAGGCGAAAGTTTGTGAGAGTGTGTGTGTGTGTGTGTGTGTGTTTATATGTTTGTTACCTCTTCACGCTTAAACCGCTGAACCGATTTGAATGAAATTTGGTAAAAATATAGTTTGAGTCCCCGGAAAGGATATAGGATAGTTTTTATCCCGATATTCCCACGGGATCGACATTTACGCGGGTGAAACCGCAGGGCGCAGCTAGTATTATAATATTACTAGCTGCGCCCCGCGGTTTTACCCGCGTAAGTCTCGATCCCGTGGGAATATCGGGATAAAAAGTACCCTATGTCCTTTTTCGGGACTCAAGCTATCTCTATACCAAATTTCATCAAAATTGGTCCGGCCGTTTGAGCGTGAAGAAGTAACAAACATATAAACACACACACACTCACAAACTTTCGCCTTTATAATATTAGTGTGATATATAGTGTGATGATAAATTCGAAAGTAACTCTGTCTGTGTGTCTGTCTGTATGTTACCTTTTCACACCTAAACCACTGAACCGATTTAGATGAAATTTTGTATAGATATAGTTTGAATCCCAGGAAAGGACATGGGATAGTTTTTATCCCGATATTCCCACGGGATTGAAACTTGTGCGGGTGAAACCGCGGGGCGCAACTAGTAAACAATAAGTACCTAATTCATTTTTCACGCCTGTATTCCCCAAAGGGTTAGGCAAAGGTATACTTATAGTGGCGAAATTGGCGAAACTGGCGAAATGTGGGCACAGAATACTTAATAGTACTACGTAGGGGTAACTTCACCTACATTTCGGCAGCTGTTTCTAGTTTTATTCAATAAGGAGCGAATGTACTGCCATCAATTGGTCGCAAACACTTACCACTGTGAAATTCCAAATGAAAAAACTCAACAACACTTTGCCGACTTGAACCTAAGACCCCATAGTCACATACTAACCTAAAACAAACTAGGCATTAGTAACCTAATCATCGTATTCAAATTCCATATAATTTTCCAATAAGTACCTACATCATAGAATCTAAGAAACCAGTCCTTATACAAGATACTCTAATAATCCTAGGCACAGTTTGGGTCTAGACTTTCTCTCAGGAAGGCTATCCAAGCGAACGAATGAATGTATTGTTCGCTCTCATACAATGAAACTCGTTCTCATTCATTTCTAAAGTAATGAACATATTTGATGATGTGAACAGTAAAATCTGTATTGTTGAATAAAATGTGTTTTGTAATTTTTGTTGTAACGTATTTTTGTAAACGCAAATGTGACAATAAATAGGTGTTACAAAAGAATTAATTCATAAAAAACATCAAACTCAATTCAAGAGCTAACTTAGCAACTAGAGTAAAACTAATACTTTTTCTAAGTTAATGAGGAAAGAGATAAAATAAGAATACATATTTGCATCTCGTTCTAAATTAAACATTAAATAAAACTACGAAGACATACCGGGCGGTTTCGCACAATGTGCGATCCGAATCCGATCCAAATCCGAGAAATGCCGGTCCGAAGTGACCGTAGTCCTATTTGTATGAAGGGTTGCGCACTAAATCCGAACTCAATCCGTCAGAATTTAGAAAAATTTCCAATTCGGATTGATTTCTCGGATTCGGATCGGACGTACCTAGTGCGAAACCGCTCTAAACTTGTTACTGAAATAAAATTTTTAGAACTAACTTAGTTCTTGTGATTTGGGCTAATAAGTATCTTCTAAGCAACCTATTTATTTACTAACTTAGTTAAGATAAAGTTACTTACCGTGTTAGTGTGCTGCGACCATACTGTGGATACAGTGAACGCTAACCACAACCGGACCCACTGCAAACAAAACAAAACCCATATGTTAATAATATACATGTCATAACGATAGTTGGCATATTAACATCTTCATTTACATGACCGTTATACAGGGTGAAATTGAAATCATGCGACAAATCGAAATGGGAGATTGTACTCATCATTATGAACAACTTTTACTATGGAACCAAACCTGAAATCGCGAAAAAAAATCAGCTGTTCCCTATATTTATGTTCGCATGACTCGGGAAAATGTAGGGAATAGCTGATTTCGCGATTTCAGGTTTGGTCTCATAGTAAAAGTTGTTCATAATGATGAGTACAATCTCCCATTTCGATTTTTCGCATGTTTTCAATTTCAACCTGTGTACCTACAGGGTCAAATGAAATTAGCTAGCAAAACTCTGCAGACTTGATGGATATCGATATCTAAAGTTATAAACGCGATAAAATCATCATCTGCCTAGCCTTTTCCCAACTATGTTGGGGTCAGCTTCCAGTCTAACCAATGCAGCTGAATACCAGTAATTTACATAGAGCGACTGCCTATCTGACCTCCACAGCTGTTATTGGGTAATGATACCCCTTGGTAAGACTGGTTGTCAGACTTTCGGGCTTCTGACGGTGACGACCCGTAACGACTGTCAAAGATCCACGAATGACAGCCAGGACGAACAGCTTAACGTGCTTTCCGAGGCACGGAGGGGTACCAACCCGCACTGCGCCAGCGTGGTGGATTACGGCCCTTCCCTCTCACAGAGAGGAGGCCTGTGACCCAGCAGTGGGAACGTTATGAGCTGATATGTATAGAAGCAGACTGAACAGACAAACACAAACAACACACAAACAAACAAACTGTCCAGTTAGGTAGGTCCAACTTCGAGAAAGAGGTCAACCGTCGAATCCGACTCGGCTGGGCAGCGTTCGGGAAGCTACGCAATATCTTCTCGTCCCACATACCGCAGTGTCTCAAGACGAAAGTCTTTGACCAGTGCGTGTTGCCAGTGATGACATATGGCACTGAAACGTGGTCGCTCACAATGGGCCTTATTAGAAGGCTGAAAGTCACTCAAAGGGCAATGGAGAGGGCTATGCTTGGAGTTTCCCTGCGGGATCGAATCAGAAATGAAGAGATCCGCAGGAGAACCAAGGTAACCGACATAGCCCGAAGAATTGCCAAACTTAAGTGGCAGTGGGCAGGGCACATTGCTCGCAGAACAGATGGCCGATGGGGCCGAAAGGTTCTGGAGTGGCGACCGCGTACCGGAAGGCGTAGCGTTGGAAGGCCTCCCACAAGGTGGACCGAAGACCTTGTGAAGGCCGCAGGAACTCGTTGGATGCGAGAAGCACAAAACCGGTCGAAGTGGAGGTGCTTGGGGGAGGCCTATGTCCAGCAGTGGACGTCTTTCGGCTGAAATGATGATGATGATGATGAGACTGAACAGGCCAAATCACCTGCCATCTAATCTCTTCACCACCCTTGGTTGACTGGTAGAGAATGCCTAAGGCATTAAGCCCGCCTTTGTACCTTTTTGTGTGAAAAGTTTAAATAAATAAATAATAGGTTGAGCACCTACTTATCAGTGGCGTGCATTGGTTTTCAGAATAGGTAGGCACTAGGCCGGGTCTAGTCTAGGCAAACGCGGTCACTAATCAGAAAAAAAAGTGAGGTCAAAAGTGTGGTTATTTGAGTAGGGTGATAAATTGCGAAGGTCGAACGTATTACGCGTGAGACGTACATACGTATTTTTAATTTTGTCGTATTAACTTGAATGAGTAAAGACCAATGAGAATGTGCGAATAGTACCTACGGGAGCCGAGTAGGCCGTCCGGCAACTGCCTACTGCCGCGCGTGTTTGTATGAAGATTTTGTTTTTTGTTAGGTATGATTTAGTGAGTTTCTTAATTGTGGGGCACACACAATAAAATGTAATTGACAGGCTTATGTTGATATATCGAGGTATTCACTGCTTATATGCCTATATGCAATGCACGCCACTGCTACTTATATGTATGTTTTTGTGGACAGTGCAAGAAAAGTAAGCCCACGCGGCAGGCACGGACGTTAAAATATCGCGGCGGGATTTAATCGCACACTGTATTTTCAACTCTTGGTGTCGAGCCGAGCATTGAGAATCCAACAGAGGGTAAACATCGCCGCGGGGAAAAACGCGGGGCTAATATAGTTTAAAACTGCTTAACCTTTACGTTCAGTGAGTGTCATTATCTTTCGCATCTTCAGGCCGTTGATCCCAACAGTAATTTAAGATGCTGTGTATCATGTGTATGAATATGTAGAGCGCTACAAGCATCTTTTGAATTTTTTGCTTGAATGAGGTTGACAGGGGGCGCTGTTGGTAAACGTCTAAACTAATATTACCTATATTATACTAGCTGCTGCCCGCGACTTCGTCTGCGTGAAATCCTTTTTTTTTCTAAAATAAAAGTTTTCTAAGTTACTCCTTATTACATCAGCTACCTGCCAGTGAAAGTCCCGTCAAAATCGGTCCAGCCGTTTCAGAGATTAGCCGGAACCAACAGACAGAGATAAAAATTGTAAAAATGTTTTTTTTGTAGGTATATAATATGTACCGTGTATACCTACATCTATATGCATTTAGTAAAAAGCGGTTATTTTAATATTACAAACAGACACTCCAATTTTATTTACTTGTATAGATAAAATGGAAAGGAACTCTGTCTGTATGTTATCTCTTCACGCTTAAACCGCTGAACCGATTTAGATGAAGTTTGGTACCTATATAGAGATAGTTTGAGTCCCGGGAAAGGACATAGGATAGTTTTTATCCCGATATTCCCACGGGATCGAAACTTATGCGGGTGAAACCGCGGGGCGCAGCTAGTAATATTATAAAAATGGAAAGTAACTGTCTGTATGTTACCTTTTCACGCCTACACCAGTGAACGGATTTCGATAACATTTGGCAAGGAGATATAGATGGCATCCTGGGGAAGGACATAGGCTACTTTTTGTCCCGGTAGCACGTTCCCGTGGGATAGTTACCGACATACACGCGGGCGAGGCCGCGGGCAGAAGCCAATTAAGGATGATTTCTATCAAACGGCTCAAAAAAACAAAAATCGTAAGCCGCCACTTTCGCGCTCAGTCCTGTGTACAGCCGGTCGATTCTGTAAAAATCTCACCGTGAAAACTTGCGTGAAGCGAGCTGTCAGTGTCATCCCACTGATGCTAGGGATTAACCAAGCAAACATTTACAATCATAATCGAGATTTTAATAATAGATTTTATGCTAATTCTATTGATCATTTTATATAATTTCAAAGCTAGTATTTTAGTGGTCAAAACATTAATATTATTATTATTTATTTATTTATATATACTTTATTGTACACCACAAAAATAATAATAATAATTACAATCATTAATACATCTTTTTAAGTTAGATTTCTATCGTTAAGAACAAATCTCATATGGAAAAGTGTTTATGGTAGAAATCTAACATAAGGAGATATATTAATGATTCTAATGACTATGATTCTGTAAATACATGTCTATTATAGTCGCAAATCACATTTTGATCAAGATACAACTTGACACTGATCTGCAAATTGCAAAAAACGTAAGAAAATTTAAATTTCGCGGTCTGCCATGTCACATTCACCTTAACCGGTCAAGCGGCGCGCGTCGCCCATGATTGGCGAGTGGCGACGAAACCGTAGCCAATGAGCGACGCGCGCGAAGTGATGTTGCCATGGTTACCGTGGAGTGAAATATGGAACATTCCGAATCGCACTGTAATCGATTACAACGTGCTTACACTTTGACCCCAATTATTCTGTATGGTATAAATTACCTATTATTCCCCGCATAATCTTACCATGCCGTACGGTTGTCAAGAGTGGTATTTTGACAGTTCAAACCGGTTTCGTTAAACTAACGTGGCATTTTCGAAATTGTGCTTCCGGCTACAGTCGCCACCTTACCAAAGGATAAGAAATTCGTGGTGTAAAAAAACAAACAAATAAATACTATAATCTAACCGTGAATAAGTAATCAAGTGAAATAGTTTTGACTCTCAGCTGCCATAGTGGTGATTTATCTAAATGGGAACGCAAATTATTTATGTGAGAGTTGTGGGCGATGATGGCCTAATTCGGAATGATCCATATTTCACGCAGCGCACTGCGCATGCGTGTCGTCGTAGTCGTTAGTAATTTAGTATCAAGTGAACTTTTTTTTTGCTTTCATGCCATTGACGACCATGTACGGTAGGCTGCAAAAGTGCATGGGTAGTACAGAAACAAAATCGTATGAAGCGAGAAATGACGCCATCTAGCGTAAAACCAGTTAACGACTAACAACATTGAATTATGCTGTTATTAGATGGCGTTGCTTTGCTTTATATGATAAAATATTTTTGCAGTTTCTTTTTGTCTCTTCAAACATTCAAACAATTTATAATTAATAGTTTCTTTTAAAGAAAATTGATTGATTGAAATTGATTGATTGACCTACTATGTTAAAATTGAATATCAATTTATAAGTAGGTAGGTATCTGATTTTCTAAGTTTTAGTTTTCAAACTTGAGAGGGTAGGTTAAATATGGATTTATAAATAATTGGTAGGTGGTATGAATAATACTTAGATCGAAGATTTATGACAGCTCAATTGATCGTTCGCTAAGTTCATTCGATTACCTCGTTCGAGTGCCTTTTGTTCAGTTTTTATTTATGATCAGGCGTATTACTTATTTTACCAAAACGAGCACGAGTTATAATATTGATTTCGTTACAAGAGCTCAAATAATTGCTTTGAATAATCAAGCCAAAAACTTGTCAGAAATAGCCAGAGACCGGTGTAAACGTAAGTAGTTTTATTTTTACACTTTTATATTAAAAACTGCATTACTTTTTTGTTACTATACTACCTACATAATAATCATTATTGGGTATTATATATTTCTGTTTTATTGTTGCAGAGAAAAACAGTTGTTCTTTGAGTACGACGATTTGAAGAGGAGGGTTCTTTGAAACACCATCAAAGAACTGGAAGACCACGACTTAACACATTGCAGCATCAAACCATGATAAGGGAGTATGAAGAAAATGGATTTGTGCCGACGAACCACTATGCTGGTTTATTTGACACAAGTGTTGACACTGTCCGTTGTGCTCTTCATAGTGGGCCGCGGAGGCATGCTGTGAAACCCTTGCTCACGGAAAACCATAAAAGGGCAAGATTACAGTTCGCTTTGGATCACATAAACTTCGATTGGAGTAATGTCATCTTTACAGATGAAAAAACTTTTAAGTCCAGTGAACACGGACGCTTATGTTTGTGGCGTCGAAATAATACGCGATACACAAGTGGTTACGTAGCTACGAGCTAAATAATTATACTTAGATAATATTATTTATATTGACTGGAGACCTGGTTATGTGTGTATAAACTGTAACTTACGTATTTTTAATAATTTAAAAAGTTATGAACACTTTAAGTTTAAACAACATAGTTTTTAGTTTTTTATGTTGCCTACTAACCATTTGATATGTTTTTGTGCAATTTTGTAGTTTTTAGCCTACTTATTTAGTATCCATTTAATCCGTTTGACCTTTGTAATAAAATAACCTGGTCTCCTGTTTGTTTTTATTGAGGTTACATAAGCTTCAATCCTCTTTCCGATTTTGGAAACGAATACTTAAGCTATCGCCTCAATAACTTCATAATATTATAATGTTATACCTATAATATTTAATAAACTGACTATTAAATTTGAATAATAAACTGTAAGAAATAAACCTCTATAATTTTTTATAGTGCCTTTTTTTGCGAGCCCACAAGGCGAGCCTGTTTACCTGCGATGAATCTGCTCTTTTTTCCTGTTGCTAAGTAACTACCTACCAATTCGAATATTAAATTAATTATTAAAATACCCACTCGTTAGCTTAATAAATATATTCCTATCGGTTTCTATTATTATTTTTATCATTTAAGCTACGTATGCTGGTAATTGTAATGTAATAATTAGATAAATGTATTAGCCTTGTAATTCCTTCGTTTCTTCCTAACTCCTTACTTACGTTTCGTAAATTAGTCATAGTTGTGAAGAAACCAACGCCATCTAGTTTATTTTCGAAAACTTAAATTCAAACGTTCACGGGAAAATAGACACTAAGGTACCCATGCAATTTTGCTGGCGACTGTACAACTCGTTTATAGAGAGTAGTATATTCCTTGGTGTAGAATGTACATAAGCCTGTACGTATTCGAGTACAGTGACAATAATTAGTTCCTAATTATTTAATGCTGTTAGAGATTTTAATGTCTAAATCCAACTGTTTTTGTACATCGAAAAAGTCAATTTAGTCAGCCTACATTTCAGACAATATAATATAATATAAGAAATCGTGCTAAGCAAGTATTCAGTGATTGGTGTAATGTTCGTTTTCATAAGTACATAATACGTAAAAGCACATATAGGTTTTTTTTTATATCATCTCTAGATAAACTACACGTACAATATACAAACCTTATACCATAAATATTTAGGCATATTATTAATCTAGTGACGATTGCTGTTAGGACACACAAATTGCATTATTCATGTATACGCATGTTTTGGGCTGTCTAATTTTAGTTTTGCTGTATACTGTTTACACACTGTGTCTACGTTTCTCAGCCAACTCTCCTGTCGCAGATCTGCTGAAAGAAATTACTAAGTAAATGATGAAAGCAGTTCCTCTATCTTCATGTAGTTTACTTTATTATGTATTTACTGTGTATATAAATAAATATATTACATTTTTTAATTAGTATCACATTAAAAAAAATTGCTAATACATTTTTTCTACTGAGTCGGCTGCTTCCTGAGATGCAACTTCTTAATGCCGGGAACGGAGGGACATTGGATGTGTGTCGGCTGCACCCCCACTGCAAAAAGCTGGAAATAATGGTAATAATTTGTTACTAAGTATTTGATTTATTTAATTCCTACACATCAGCACATCTGCAGCTAATGTATTTACTTTCAATAAGAATAGCGGTATGATTTATTAAGAACAGCGTCTGATCAAATAAAATCAATTGAATGGGCCAATATTATTACTATATATTTAGAGCACAACGAGTTTCTACATTTCTTAATTCCATGCTCCGTGCCTGTCTGTGTCCCAATTTATTTGTTCCCTATTGTGTTTATCAAAAATAGTGTGTGAAATAATGAATACTTGCCTCAGACCGCCACGCATGACACAGCCGGGAGCGATGTGATCAAATCAAATAGAGGCAGTGTTCTTTTATTGTCTTCTGTCCCTTTAATGACTTAGCAACTGCAGGGTCGATAAGGCTCATCTGCTGAAAGGTAGAATATATCAGATTAATAAAATTCACTTGCTTTTGTGTGCCTATACTTTTGTGTTTTTATTTTAAGTTATCCTATGTTGTCCCACAGCTGGGCACGGTCTCCCCCATACTTTTCCAGTTTTCCTTATGTTGTGCCTTCTTCGGCCAATTGGTCAGGAACGTGTCAGTGACGACGCCCGCCTTGTCTTCAGGCAACCTTTGTTACTGATTGACACACGTCTGTGACATGCCTACGTCTTTTACATTAGTTACATATTATTATCATCAAGTCGGTACTATTTTGGCATACCTGACAGACCACCACTCGTCCTTGCATAGCTAACCACCTGACTGATCATCTAATTCATATACCTAATTATGAACAGTAACACAGGAACTGTGGAGTAGGTAGAGGAATTCATTTATAAATTAGAAAAACTTTCACCAATGGGTACATGCCGACATTATGTCATATTTCTATCACATTCACCATTATAATATCGTGCTAGCCATTGTCACTGAAAAACTAATTCAAAGTAGGTACTAAGATAAAACTTTCATTTGTTTATTTACAATTATTTATTTTGAAACTGCAGACAAAAAGTTTATTTTGTATCGGAAAGCCCCATAGACAGCAGTAGACAGCACATGTTCACCACAGATGATGAATATTAGTTAGTCATTTTTTTCTATCGATAAATAGAAAAGTCACTGACAAACTTTAATCACAGAATACTTAAAATTCAAAGTATGACGACCCACTGACCTAAGTACTAAATTCAAACAAAGAACCAACAGTGTTGTCAAAAATTTTTTGATAAAAGAGACGTTCAATAGATGTATGGGGCTTGGTACTAAAATAATTGAAAATTTAAACAGCTTTCTGAGCTTTATAGGCTGAAAGAGGGTAATTATTTTAATGTCTTATGGCGTTTTTTTTTAAACAAGTGTTGAAAAATAAAATGCTTGCATCATTACATTACAAACCGCTAGATTTACGCGGTCACCGATCGGTGACGACCGGCGCGCACCCGTCAGGCCCCACGGTCACCGATCGGTGACACCCGATTCACGCGGCTTCAACCTCTATTATTACTGTGAATTAAGGTCTAATATCCTGTGCAACAGTTTGAGTCTATGGTCCGGTAGATAAACTAATCGACTAAATGATTCAAAACGAAAAATATGGGTTGGCAATATTGGAAAAAAAAAGTTAAAAATAGACTTTACGATTCTTAATGGCAGCTGCAGTGCGTGCTGTTTTGTTATGATTTTATGATGCTACGTTGTTTATTTTAATAGTTTTTGTGTAAAATCGACGTTAAGTGGATGAATATTCGTTTATAACATATTATACGTCCTTGTAGATAATATTTGCACGAAATAACATCACAATCAATCGATAAACCTTTTTTTTTGGTCAAACAAAATTTTACGTAAGTACTTCAAGAAAACCTTATGATTTTACAATTATAGTGGTATATTTTTACAAGATATAGGTAGTTATCAGTCAATAAAGGTTTATGTAGTATCCTAGTAACACGTTTTTAATTAGAAACAACTCAATATGACAAAGGTTGCCTGAAGACAAGGCGGGCGTCGTCACTGACACGTTCCTGACCAATTGGCCGAAGAAGGCACAACATAAGGAAAACTGGAAAAGTATGGGGGAGACCGTGCCCAGCTGTGGGACAACATAGGATAACTTAAAATAAAAACACAAAAGTATAGGCACACAAAAGCAAGTGAATTTTATTAATCTGATATATTCTACCTTTCAGCAGATGAGCCTTATCGACCCTGCAGTTGCTAAGTCATTAAAGGGACAGAAGACAATAAAAGAACACTGCCTCTATTTGATTTGATCACATCGCTCCCGGCTGTGTCATGCGTGGCGGTCTGAGGCAAGTATTCATTATTTCACACACTATTTTTGATAAACACAATAGGGAACAAATAAATTGGGACACAGACAGGCACGGAGCATGGAATTAAGAAATGTAGAAACTCGTTGTGCTCTAAATATATAGTAATAATATTGGCCCATTCAATTGATTTTATTTGATCAGACGCTGTTCTTAATAAATCATACCGCTATTCTTATTGAAAGTAAATACATTAGCTGCAGATGTGCTGATGTGTAGGAATTAAATAAATCAAATACTTAGTAACAAATTATTACCATTATTTCCAGCTTTTTGCAGTGGGGGTGCAGCCGACACACATCCAATGTCCCTCCGTTCCCGGCATTAAGAAGTTGCATCTCAGGAAGCAGCCGACTCAGTAGAAAAAATGTATTAGCAATTTTTTTTAATGTGATACTAATTAAAAAATGTAATATATTTATTTATATACACAGTAAATACATAATAAAGTAAACTACATGAAGATAGAGGAACTGCTTTCATCATTTACTTAGTAATTTCTTTCAGCAGATCTGCGACAGGAGAGTTGGCTGAGAAACGTAGACACAGTGTGTAAACAGTATACAGCAAAACTAAAATTAGACAGCCCAAAACATGCGTATACATGAATAATGCAATTTGTGTGTCCTAACAGCAATCGTCACTAGATTAATAATATGCCTAAATATTTATGGCATTTATGGTATTTACCTAGAGATGATATAAAAAAAACCTATATGTGCTTTTACGTATTATGTACTTATGTATACGAACATTACACCAATCACTGAATAGGTACTTGCTTAGCACAATTTCTTATGTTATATCTTAAATGTAGGCTGACTAAATTTACTTTTTCGATGTACAAAAACAGTTGGATTTATGGTCGGTTTCTGAGGTTTTTAAACGGAGTTCATCCATCCGATAGTGATTATTGGTTCGATATCGTGTTTCTGAACACGTCATTAAGGAAGAATTTAGCTTAAAAGTCGAGTGAATTATTATCGAGGGTTTATCTGAGAACCTCAAAACCGAGCATAAGGAAGGAATTCGCTTAAATAGATAATTATGTCGAATCAACAACTATTGAAAGTTTAAACTCCGTTTAAGAATTCTTCAGAAACCGGGCATTAGACATTAAAATCTCTAACAGCATTAAATAATTAGGAACTAATTATTGTCACTGTACTCGAATACGTACAGGCTTATGTAAATTCTACATCAAGGAATATACTACTCTCTATAAACGAGTTGTACATGGTCGTCAATGGCATGAAAGCAAAAAAAAAGTTCACTTGATACTAACGACTACGACGCTTGACACGCATGCACGCATGCGCAGTGCGCTGCGTGATATATGGATCATTCCGAATTAGGCCATCATCGCCCACAACTCTCACATAAATAATTTGCGTTCCCATTTAGATTTAATCACCACTATGGCAGCTGAGAGTCAAAACTATTTCACTTGATTATTTACTCACGGTTAGATTATAGTATTTATTTGTTTGTTTTTTTACACCACGAATTTCTTATCCTTTGGTAAGGTGGCGACTGTAGCCGGAAACACAATTTCGAAAATGCCATGTTAGTTTAACGAAACCGGTTTGAACTGTCAAAATACCACTCTTGACAACCGTACGGCATGGTAAGATTATGCGGGGAATAATAGGTAATTTATACCATACAGAATAATTGGGGTCAAAGTGTAAGCACGTTGTAATCGATTACAGTGCGATTCGGAATGTTCCATATTTCACTCCACGGTAACCATGGCAACATCACTTCGCGCGCGTCGCTCATTGGCTACGGTTTCGTCGCCACTCGCCAATCATGGGCGACGCGCGCCGCTTGACCGTGCATGAAAAATACGGATCTTAGTTATTTAGTATCTATCTACAATAATGTTATATTTGCACGCGTTACAGGTTAAATAAGTAGTCTGTAACTAGTTAATACAAAATCTGGTTAATTGTTGAAAACAAAATGCACACAACTGACTTTTTAAATGTACAAACACGGTTGGATTTAGACATAATATCTAAAAGCGTTGAAATAAATAGGAACTAATTTCTGAACTCGATTACGAACAGGCTTACGACCATGGTCGTCAATTATAGAAATAAATAAATAAAAACTGAATTTAATATTAATGACAGCGCCTAACGCGCAAGCACTTCACGCAATCCACATCAAAATAATCTACAATGTGATAATGACAGTGACCAACGCGCAAGCGCGGCGTGAAGTGTTCACTTCACTCGATTCACGACATTAAATGTCGTGAATCGAGTGAAGTGAACACTTCACGCAATCCACATCAAAATAATCTTCTATGTGATAATGACAGTGACTAACGCGCAAGCGCGGCGTGAAGTGTTCACTTCACCCGATTCTCGACATTTAATGTCGTGATTCGGGTGAAGTGAACACTTGCGTTGCGTGACGCGCTCGCGCCTCAGGCTGTATTGACTAGTCAGTCTAGGAAAAAAAGAAAAAAAAAACAACATTGAGTTTCTGGCTAAGTTTCTGTTTTGCTATTTTATTGTAAAACCCCACGAAATATTAATGTTTTGACCACTAAAATACTAGCTTTGAAAATATATAAAATGATCAATAGACTTAGCATAAAATCTATTATTAAAATCTCGATTATGATTGTAAATGTAGGCTTGGTCAATCCCTAGTATCAGGTGGGATGACACTGATAGCTCACTCCACGCTCACTTCGCCTAACTTTTCACGGTGAGACGGTTACAGAATCGCACAGGCTAGGTGAGTGTGAGCGTTGGCGCTAGGGCGCATGGCCCCGAGGGTGGGGCGGGACGGGCGCCGCACGCGGCGGAGTCTTTGAATCGATTTGATTTTTCCATCACTAAATAGTGCTTGTGACGTCATAGTAGGTAGTCAAAAAATGGCACGCTTGGTTTTCATACAGATCGTGATACTTGCGTTGTCTAGGTCTATTCTACAGGCTGAAATTGAATTCATGGGCATCTTTTTAAGGGGTCATTGTAATCATCATTATGAACAACTTTTACTATGGGACTAAGCCTAAAATCGCGAAAAAAAATCAGCTGTTCCTTGCATTTACTTATGTTCACATAACTCGTCAAAATGTATGGAAGAGCTGATTTTTTTTTCGCGATTTCTGTCTTGATCCCATAGTAAAAGTTGTTCATAATGATGAGTACAACGACCCCTTAAAAGGATGCCCATGAACTCAATTTCTGCCTGTATATCGGTGCGGTAACCTAACATTACAATTTTGTACGCACATACTTACTTACGTAGACCGTACGTAAGTACTACGCAATCCGTAATCAATACTTCAATCACATAGTACTTAGTCTAGTTTTTCATCCCAATGGCTTCCCATTGTATTGTTGACTAGATTTCCTTCATCTTAGATTACAGTGGTAGGTTACGTAACTATTTCCGTTTGATTTCTACTGATTCTATCTTGCTGAATTATATAAATATCCGTTGGGTACGGAACCCTAAAAACGCATTTCACAAAACATTTTATATGTGCTGAAACGAATGTTTTGAAACTTTGCCCGACCCGGGGTTTGAACCCGGGAGGGAGCCCATGATCAGCACTGCACCACGAGGCACTCGAGGAAGGTAATTTTATTTGCGTTAATCAAAAGTAAAATATTTGAATTTGAAAAAAGATAATGTACTCGTTAATAAACTAACGCAGTATTAACGTAGGTACACACAAATTGTAATATGTTTTTGTTCCAGGACAATAAAATATTTGTATTTGTATAATATGCTTACCATAGTGTTAAATAGTATCCGTGTAGAATTTTATTTAGTCCTTTTTGTCTTCTCTTGGAAACTGCAACAATGAAAAAAATGTTTATACTATCGATAAAATAAAGGTAGACAATAACCATAATCAAAGGATCTGCGGCGTAATTGCGAATAGATTTCATTTTGACAGTTCAACAACATTTATTACGTTATAATTTTTAATAAAATACCGAAGTGTTGGAAAGAGCTGCCGCTTTCTTTATTCAAATAAGACTTCGAAACTTTTTAGTGGTGAAGGGCTATTATAATTTAAGCGAGTTCCTTAATGAAAAATATTTTTTTTTAAGTTAGTATATTGACGTTCAAAAGTGCCTTTTTTGACGTTCAAAAGTGCCTTTTATGTGCCTATTTGAAATAAATGCTTTGACTTTGACTTTTCCACTTGTTCTTTCAGCTCACTTTAGACATTGGCAGAATAGTCGACATCGGCTTTGCTTGCCATTTATTAAAAATAGAAGAAGACTTTGACTTTGACTTTATGTTTTTGTGTATCTTTTGCATGCCTACATGGTAAAATATAGCTGATGTTGTAATAATGTTGTGAACCTTTATACCCATATTTGCAAAATAAAATTATCGTTATCTTTATACAGTGTGAAATTAAATTCATGGGCATCCTTTTAAGGGGTCATTGTACTCATCATTATGAAGAACTCTTACTATGGGACTAAACCTAAAATCACGAAAAAAAAACAGCTGTTCCTTGCATTTATGTTCACATAACTCGTCAAAATGAAGGGAAGAGCTGATTTTTTTTCGCGATTTCAGGTTTGCTCCCATAGTAAAAGTTGTTCATAATGATGATTACAATGACCTCTTAAAAGGATGCCCATGAATTCAACTGTAGGTATACGTTGTTGAGCACACACATTTATCGAACACATGAAGCAATGGATTAGCAATATCCTTCAAAATTATTCAGATTCTGATTGATAGTGTGTTACAATTAGGTTGCAGCACTTTTTCATGCGTGCAGCGCATTGACAGCGCCAAAAATTCATAAACTAGGAATTTTGTTTGTTCTGAAAAAAAAAAACCAGTGCAATCACTTCCCCAGCAACACGTCTGTAACTAAAAATACCTATACAGCGACGCATTGCAGTCTTAAACAAAACTCTGTCATAGATTTAAAGTCAAACCCCGCCCCTCCCAAAATTAATGGCTCCCTCAGACAGGCGTGAGGCGACAGTGCATCACCATTCTGGTAAGTACAGACGCCAGAAGCAGCAGCATCAAGCTACTAAAATCTGTCAAATTTATTAAATAGATTTTCAACTTTATCGCTAAAATGTAAGGTTCAAAGTTGATTGGGAAAATTTGACAGTTTCGGGTAGCTTGATGTTTTTTTTTTTTTTATTTATTTATCATTTATACAAAAGAATACAGGATTATTCATAAAAATAGCAACCAAAAACCACTAAGGTTTGAACTTGTGCTATCATGAGTCTATCTCAATATCGAACTATACAATTACTAACATCTTAAGGTCTTTAAATGGTTACAATCATTCCTACATAATACTTAAGTAATATTGCTTAAGTTTACATTTGATATTTTTCTGTGTAATACATTTATTTATTTCTGAGGGTAGACTATTAATAAGTCTCGGTATAATATAACCAGTAGTTCGTTCGCCATACGTATTGTTGGCGCGCGGTGTACGAAGCCTATTCTCAGAAACAGCCCGAGTGCATACAGGATGTTCGATTTTGTTTCTTAAAGTTATATTGAAAAATTGTTCTTTTAACAACATAAAATTTATTTGTATATGAACCGGTAAGACATTATAGTGTTTAAAGAGGTTTAATGTGCAACAATTTCCATAAAGTTTTCATGCAAATTGATCTACTAGCGTCGCGTAGCGCTGTCGCTACGCGCCTGTCTGCGCGAAGTAATTAACTAACATCTCATTAATAATAAAAAAGCGTGTAATAATTAGTCATTCGTTTTAAAACAATAGGTATATTGTCTGTAACCAGAATACCAAAACAGATTGGAACTTTTCTGACAATATGATTATGTAACTCCCAGAGATAGATTAGTCTATCTTTTCTGGCTGCCGTGGGCGTTATTTTTACATATGTATATTCAATTCATAACATAACGTAACGAGTAGGTATTGATAAAGTCTTGAATAACAAAAAAAAAAACAGTGGCACTCTGGGAGTGCCGACAGAAGTAAAAACTTGAACAATTATGTGTGTATTTTTAAAAGCATAGTAATTTTATAAATATGATTGAAGGTCATTCTTCCCAAAGAAAATGTACCGCGCTTTGATGTCCTTATTTCCTATTCTGTGTCTGTTTATAGGCTTAATGGTATTACTTGACACACAAGAATGTGCAACAAAATAAGATAAAGTTATAAAACAAGACATTTCCGTCGGATACGGTTTAATGACTCATTTCGTTGTGGTCAACACTCGAGAGCTCATAAAGGCATTAGATGACACAATGTAGAGAAATGCAGAAGTGTCTTATACTGCGAAAAAGCACTATTTTGTTCTCTCGTCTCGGTACGAAGTAAATTACAATCCGGTAGACGAGAGAATGCGTTCTTGACACCAGTAAGTTTCATACAAAACAACACGTGTTTTGCGAATTTCATATTTATTAGCTACTAGCTGCGCCCCGCGGTTTCACTCGCATTAGTTTCGATCCCGTGGGAATATCGGGCTAAAAAGTAGCCTATATGTTAATCCAGGGTGTTAGCTACCTCCATACAAAATTTGGTCCCATAGTAAAAGTTGTTAATAATGATGATTACAATGACCGCTTAAAAGGATGCCTATGAATTCAATTTCACCCTGTATAGTAGTATAGTCGTTTAAGGTAGGTACACAGATGCCAGCACATCAAGCCACCCGAAACTGTCAAATTTTCCCGATCAACTTTGAACCTTATGCTTTAGTGATAAAGTTGAAAATCTGTAAATTTGACAGTTTGTAGTAGCTTGATGTGCTGCTGGCGTCTGTACTTACCAGAATGGTGATGCACTGTCGCGTCACGCCTGTCTGAGGGAGCCATTCATTTTGGGAGGGGAGGGGATTGACTTTAAATCTATGACAGAGTAGTCTGTACTTTTTCAGTTATATTACTACATACTTACGTAATAATATGTGCCATAATAACACTTGTTTGTGACAGGTGCATAATTAACTAATGTATGTAACTCTACACCACAATGATACAGTGATTGTAGCATAATGCTACAAATGAAGTGTTACAGATTATGTCAATGTGATTACAATTGTGTAATCTTGGGAGAGTAGTTGCCAAGTATATGACATTTGTCGTACAATCCATTAATATTATAAATTCGAAAGTAACTCTGTCTGTCTGTCTGTATGTTACCTTTTCACACCTAAACCGCTAAACCGATTTATAAATATGTTTGGTATACAGTTTGAGTCCCGGGAAAGGACATAGAGATTTTTTTATCCCGATATTCCCACGGGATCGAGACTTATGCGGGTGAAACAGCGGGGCGCAGCTAGTACAATATAATATACTATACCTACATAGGTACATAGATTATGTCGTGGTAAATAATTATAAGGTGTTAAAAAATTAACCCGACAAACTTTAAGAGGTGCTTTTAAAGACCATCGAACTGAACAACTTTCACTATGGGACCAACACTGAAATCACGAAAAAAAATTGCTGTTTAATACAAAAGTTCAATACCTACTTGACCAAAGTGTATGAAACAGCTGATTTTTTTTTCGTAATTTCAGAGTTGATCACATAGTGAAAGTTGTTCAATTTGATGGATTTTTTATTATTTTTTTATTATTATTATCATTTGTATATAGTATATATATATTTTAGTTTGTGTGTACATATGTAAGTAATTATAAATAAAATAAATATTATTGGTCCTATTTGATGGTCTAAAGTCCCTCTTAAAGTTTTTCGGGTTAATTTTTTAACACTTTGTAGAGACGGAGGCTAATATGATGGAACCCGGCTAAAATATGAAATAATTACCCCTGCACCGCTCACGTATCGTCAGATAGGCAGACACTCCATGTAAAATACTGGTATTCAGCTGCATCCAGTTAGACTGGAAGCCGACCCCAACATAGTTGGGAAAAGGCTAGGCAGATGATGATAACTTCTCCCGCTCTGGGCGGAGCGAGAGGGCATGTCAGACTTTTATTGACTAAAACCCACCCGCGTTTCTTCAGTTGCCTGTGCCAGGTGCCATGGTAACTCTTTCGAACAACCCGCGACCCTGGCAGGCATCGGCCCTAGCGGGCCCCATCAGTCAGTGCTGACATCTTTATGAGGCGCGCGTGGAACAGAGCTCGCCGTACAACGTAGGTAGGTAATAGGTAATACGGGCTGGTGTCCGCAACTCCACGTCAATGCGCGTATTTTGCGTATGGGTGGGAAAATCGATATTCGATCCACCCCAGCTCCTCAAGGAAGGCCAGCAATGCCTTGATGTTACTGACCGTCTCACGTAGGGTACCTGGGTTACCGTACAACGTAACGCATAACATTAAACCTTGGCTTGTCCACAGTCAACAGCGACCGTGTACTATGTAGTGCATATTAGAAACAATGTGATACGATTTACTAAAGCTCTGCTCTCACTACTTTCCAATGAAAGGGCTGAGCAAGTCAAAAGTGGAGGCGAGCAAGGGAAAGGTAAACAAAATTTGCAGTTCTGCGGCCTTTTATAATGACCAGGGGGCCTACCACCAGCTCTTATAGCTAATATATGTTAAGATTACTTCAGTATGGGAAAGAGATGAAGTTCTACAGAACGTATAGCTCTATCTCTTTCCCCCATTGAAGTAAGACTAAAATAGTACTGCAAAGAGTAGCAGAGAGTGATGCTGCAGTCATAGGCAAGCAAATAGATATTGGCCATGTATTGCAATTATTGCAAATTGTAAAGGGACTCTTAGCCAACATCAATTTTGCCAGAAATGCCTTTAGCCTTTAGCTGTCGATTGAAACATTTTACGTTGCTTTCATCATCATCATCATTTCAGCCGAAAGACGTCCACTGCTGGACATAGGCCTCCCCCAAGCACCTTCACTTCGACCGGTTCTGTGTTTCTCGCATCCAACGGGTTCCTGAGGCCTTCACAAGGTCGTCGGTCCACCTTGTGGGAAGCCATCCAACGCTACGTCTTCCGCTACGCGGTCGCCACTCCAGAACCTTTCGACCCCATCGGCCGTTGCTTTCATTTCAAATACATATTAGAAGTGCTGATCGCGAAATCCGGTTGGTGTAATCCGTACTAAATCTGTCAAAAATACCTCTGATTTCCCTACATTTTTGGCATTGATGTCGCTGAGATGAGATTGAGAGTAGATTTTGAATGTTTTTTATTACGGGAATTGGAGTTCAGAAGGCCAATCTCGTCAGGAAGGCCAGTCTCGTAATTTAAAACATTCAAAATCTAGTCACAGTCTCATCTCGGCAAAAAACAAATGTCGAAAACTTGTCAAAACGTAGGGAAATTCGAGGTTTTTGACAGATTGAGACTGAGATCAGACTGTGAACGTCCTTAAAATTACGAGAATTGCCCCTCTGGTGTCTGAGGCGAGGCAGTAATGTTGTAGTTACCGCTATACTCTTCTAGTTTGCACCACAAGCTGAAGCTTTTACTTTATCGTCCCTTGGCGCAGGTGCGACAGTTAGCTACCCACATTCACTGCCACTACAGTGTTACGGTTTATGGCTATACAGTTTACATAGTAGGTATTTGTATAAGCACTTTACATGCCTAGTGAAATAACAGAACATACTGAATGTTTGAATGCGTGCACTGACTGGACAGGTCCGCTCAATCTGTGTGGTTCTTTCCTCAAAAGACCATTTCAGAAACCAATCTACACGGTCTGACCAAGATTTTGTCTGGACTTAAAAAGAGACTGTGACCTCTGAGTTTGTTTCAGCCTTTCTTCTCAGAGTAGTCAGATAGGAAACGCCGACCTCATCTAGCTTAAAAGAAATATGATTGACGTGTAAAAGTGTTTGTACAAACCTACTTACAGAAAATAAATCATTTATCAATGGATTTTATGCATGATCTAAATTCTGTCCTTACATGAACATAATAGGGCTTATCTGTTGTTGAGGCTAAATAAATGTCAAAGAAGACAGGTATGGAGTTTAGACTTTAGACTGATTTAGGCACGTGTTGAACATGTATCTAAGTTTTATTTGATAAAACCCAGTACGTTGCAAGAGTCTTTTTCTAACTAATATTGCAAAGAAAAAATATTTGATACTAGCTGCGCCCTGCGGTTTCACCCGCATAAGTCTCGATCCCGTGGGAATATCGGGATAAAAACTATCCTATGTCCTTCCCCGGGACTCAAATCTATCTCTATACCAAATTTCATCTAAATCGGTTCTGTAGTTTAGGCGTGAAGAAAAGACAGACAGACAGACAGAGTTACTTTCGCATTTATAATATTAGTTTGGATATTCATTTGATTAAGAATACGACGACGCCCACGCAGTCGACACGCAGTCGGGTAAAATTACAGGATCGCGATTTGTCTACCTACATATAATGTTATATAGAGATTGTCAAAACAATTAAAATTAACGTCCTATCATTACGCGCATCAACTAAGTATACGTAATAAAGTTATAAATAATAGCTAGCAAGTATAATTACAATCAAACTGCCTTTTTTCGCTTTTAAAAGTAAATAAAACCAAACAGCAAAGTAATGTTCTTAAGAAATCGCCATTTGATTAATAAATTACATGAATTAAGATGATTTCGTATCATTAAATCATTGAGGCTGTAAGTGAGACGTAAAACTGTTGATTATGGTCTTATGGCTGTTGCACACGCCATGGGCAATGGCCGAGAAGATATGTAGTGTTTTGACACTGGAGAAGTCATTGTGATGATTGATACGTTTGTTATGTTACAAAGTTTATGCTTAGCGTGTCGTACTATGTCACAATTTGATGACGTTATTTATGGATGGACGTTATACGTGCGTGTATAATAATGTAGATTATGAACTAAGTAATCAGTTTGTTATTAAAACCACACAAAATCCATTAATTGCAAATTCATTACACAGTGAAACACAATGCAAAGACAAGGCTTATCTATGGTCTGTACGAAAAGTATCTGATAAAAATGTAAACAAATAGTAAACCAGTTTGTGGCGGAACATTCATTTCGTGCCCAAAAATTAAGAAAAAAAATTAGGTTAAAACATGTTCAGAATGTTAAATTCAATTAAAAGTTGGTATTTTTTATGTTATGCTTAAAACACTTGGTATAAAAATATGATTTTTGTAATTTTCAATCTTAAATAGCAGCCGGGGGGTTTATTTTAGGCTTTCGCTGTAATAGTAAAAAATGCTCAAAATGTTATTTCCCATAACATAGTAGTTTTTTTTTTTTGTGGTCAGCACTTTCATTTATGGTTATAAAATGTTCGACACTTGAATGATGTCCTTTGATTATTTAAATACTTAGTCCGAAATTCTAATTTTAAATCCCCTTTAAGATGATTTTCATTTGGCAATTGAGGTTTTTTTACCCGACTGCGCCAGAAGGAGGGTTATTTATCATCACAATCAGCTCATCTACCTATTGCTGAATGTCTCAGGACAGATTGCATTAAAAAGAAGGAGGCAAAAAAAAACATTTCTCGCCGATAGATTTTTCTACATATTGCAATCTAAGAATGTCATTCAACCAATAATTGCTGAAAAAAAAAAGTGTAGAGACCTTCTAAATACAGATTAATGTCTAACTAATTAGACAGTGATTGCGTAAGAGTTTAACCAGAGGGGCAATTCTCGTAATTTTTAAAACGTTCTCAGTCTCAATATGTCAAAAATACCTCTAAAATTCCTAAATTTTTTGACAAGTTTTTGACATTTGATTTAAAAGAGTGTCCATGGAGTTTCTTGCCCGTTCTTCTCCATAGGTACCTACGCTTTGGAATGGGCAACTAGCTTCACTTTTTCTGACTGACTGACTTCTTGACAATTCAAAAGTGCCTGTAAATGGTTTAATTGAAATAAATGCTTTGAGTTTGAGTTTGACATGGATTGCCGCTGAGGTGAGCTTGTGACTAGATTTTGAACGTTTTTAATTACGGGAAGGCTTTCTGAACAAGGTTTGTTTACAGTTTCATCTGTTACTTTTTACAACAGACTATAGTTATCAGCAGTAGTTGGATAGTAGTTTAGTTATTTTCCAAGCAGTTAATTCCGTACAAGCAACAATTAATGAAATTAATAATTAACGAAGCTATAAACTTAACATATTCCGCGTTTCATGCTTTATTAGTTAACTTAATTACTTAGTTGTAATGATAATGTTGCTTAGAAAGAACTTGAGTTAAGTTAAAGTGTGGTTGAACTTTCTTTCTTATGTAATAAGCGTCCCACAATTTATTATTGTATGTTATGTTGTGATGTAAGAATGTTGGCGATTGTGGTCTGATAATAATATTATTGTATAAAATGAGTGTTGGGAATTTAATTTATTCAACTTTTTAAAATCTAGGTACTTTGTTGGTGACCAGCTTTTCGAACGCACAGCTCGCCTCGTGTGGACTAAGACACTCAGATAATAAAATAACTACGAATTATATTTTCGAGCCGTTTGGGGTTGAAACCCTCGGGCCGTGGGGTCCGAGTGCTCATGGACTTTTTAAAGAAATTTCCAAACGGCTGGTTGACACTTCCCGTTACCCAAGGGCTGGCTTTTACCTTGGCCAAAGGCTAAGCATTGCCATACAACGTGGCAATGCCGCCAGTCTCTTGGGTACATTACCAGTCGACAGCGATGCGGATGAATTTTTCGACGCTACTTATATTTTAGTTTTTGTGTAGTTTTAGTTAAGTTAGGTTTTAATTTTGTTATTTTTGTTAAATTAAGGTAAATGGTTAAACAATAAATAAAAACTACGAATTTATAAGAATATACAAGGTCCCATTAAAATAGATGGACAAATTTTTACACATCGCTCAGTACGTCTAACCAAAGTTATCCAACCAAAAAAAACACTGATTAAAGTGATTTTCTTTTGACCTAAAATAATAAATTGCCGGCACATTAGTGTGTTTTCGTCAGCTGATTATTTTTCTTGTAAGTATCTAATGGGTTTTTTTTAATATATTTTTGATCTTACCATCGTCCTTATTTTGGTGGTCTGAATGACTTCTAAAAGTTTGTCCATCTATTTGAATGGGACCTTATATAAAGAGGGCAGATGATATGTGTAGACAGCAGCGGTGGCTCAGTGGTAACTGCCGCGACTTACGAGTTTTAGATCGTGATTTGAATCCAGAAAGGCGAAAATCCGAACCTACAGCTCGTAACATAGATTATAGGTATGTACAAATCTAGTAGATTGTAAAATGGCGATACGTTATTTGAAAACTTACCTGTAGAAAGAGTCATGGTTCTTCGTCATTTCCCTCTATAGCGGCTAATTACGATTACAGAAAGATAAATATGTCTTATTTAGTTATTAATGGACTTTCAGATAATAACATAATATAATGCGAAATGGGAAAGGGACTATTTACTTTTAATAAGTTCTTTATAGTCTTTTTGATTGGGACCTTGCAGGTAGTGACTTCCGTCCGCGTGGAAGTCAACTATACCATAAACATATTCTGTGGGCCTAGCCAGGGATGGCGAACCTATAGAGGTAGATCTATAGAGATCTACGTGCCATTTTTTCCAAATAAATATTCAATGTGGCCATGACGTCCCAACAAACAATCTTGACTTCTTGGCTACTGGAAAAATAACGCAATAGTTTCAGAACAATACTCATTATTTGCAAACAGAAATAGACCTTAACTATTATTCAGTCATCTTAACATTTACCATTTCATATTTACTAGATGCCAAACAATTTATAGCAGGTTCACATTAACCCTTGCATTTACGCGGCAACGATATCCGATATCTAAAAATTGATGGAGTGCCTAAATTATCTTGTCGCGTGCCACAAGCCGCACGCGTGCCATTGGTTCGCCATCCCTGCACTAGGCATTAGTCGCCTTTCTATTAGTGAAAGAATTTTTGTAATAGGATTCATACTTTAAAAATTATGAAGATTTCGTTTTCGTGCGGACCGACGACTGATTACAGCGCGCCTCAAAGAGATGTCAGCAAAAAGGAAGGGGCCTGCAAGGGCCGAATCCTGCCGGGGGTGCGGGATTGTCCGAAAGGGTTACCGCTATCCCGGAACATAAAGGGCTAAGGAAGGAACACGGATGGGTTTTAGTCAGTAAGAGTCTGACACTCCCTTCCGCTCCACCCAGAGCGGGAGGGGTCATTTGATGATTTCCTATCCACAAAAAAAAAAGCCCAGGGTAAAGCGAGTACAACGCAAGACACCGTCCTTCTATCGCGAAAAGTTAAATCGACACACAAATTATATGTTGTGCAATATTTTTGTGTAGTATAAATACGTAAGGGGTCTGGGATCATTCCATGTTTTGCACAAAAATTGAGCTCAATATTTTTGCATAAAATTTTAAGCTACTTTTTGCCAATCCGAGGGACGCTTTAAATATATATTTTTACTTAGTTAAACCAATAAATTATCTATACAATTTTACAATTTACTTCTATCCTTAGTTAACAAAAATAACAAAATTAAAACCTAACTTAACTAAAACTGTACACAAACTAAAATATAGCGTCGAAAAATTCATCCGCATCGCTGTCGACTGGTAATGTACCCAAGAGACTGGCGGCATTACCACGTTGTATGGCAATAGCCTTTGGCTAAGGTAAAAGCCAGCCCTTTAGTTAAACCTAGTTTTTGTAGGATTGTTGTGTTTATTTTTTGGACTTTATGATATCTACCAGATATAATTACTATAGAAACATTCAGATTTCTGAAAAACCTTTTTACAAAGGCATTACTATTTTCAGACCCTTTTAGAAATTTATACGACAACAGAGACTTAATATTAAAAACTAATAACCGGAAAATCGATAAAATAATAAATCAATACGATCGATAGAAAACCGTATAAAGTCACCAATTCCGTATACTTCCGTACATACATACCTACATGTAGCGTGTTGCCAATACATAAATTATCCGGTAGACGGGCACTGGTGCAAACATTCGTGTATGTTCTGTCTACAGGCTCATTTATAACGTGGGGTTATAATCCCTGATGCCTAAGTGTGTTTATGAGTTATGGGTAGAATCGAACCTTCTACCACAAAATTGTTAGATATTGGCTTGCTAAATCGGTTTAGCGTGGTGAGGTGTGTGAGTTCAACCCGGCGCAGACAAAAAATTGATTTTGTATTGGATTTTGTCAGATTCGTATCAGGGGGTCTCTCTAAGTCCGTCAACAAAAATACAGGCCCGTTCGAAAGTAGTTGATCCGTCAAAACAGGTGTCAAATTCAACCGGACTTTTAAATCGAATTGTACACTTGCAATTAATTTGTTTTGTTTTAGTTTCATGCCTAAGTACAGACGCCAGCACATCAAACTACCCAAAAGTGTCAAATTTTCCCAATCAACTTTGAACCTTATGCTTTAGCGATAAAGTTGAAAATCTATTAAAGAAATTTGACAGATTGTAGTAGCTTGATATGCTGGCGTCTCTACATTAACAGTTTGTGCGACATAATTATTTATTTAGGCCTTAATGTCTAAAGTATCAAAATTGACACCTATTTTTTTTTTCGAAATAGATATATAAAATATATACAGGGTGTTACGGAAAGGGTATATCAATACAAACGGGTTGAAGAGTGTATCTGGTCTAGAATCTCTGTACAAAATTTCAGCTCAAAATCAGTAACTTTGAAAATGCTTAATATTTTTTTATTTCGATAGTTTATTAAATTGAAATCATAACAAACGTGTCACCGCACTACGAGGGTCATTATACATTATCTGTAGTGTGTATGTGCGCCTAGTACACGCACATCACGCCGCCGCGCGCCTGTGCAGCGCCGTGATGTCGAAATAAAAAAATATTAAGCATTTTCAAAGTTAATGCTTTTGAGCTGAAATTTTGTACAGAGATTCTAGACCAGATACACTCTTCAACCCGTTTGTATTGATATACCCTTTCTGTAACACCCTGTATTGTGATTTTTTTATTTTTTTTCGCTGTATCTGGCTACTGCAATAAATACATTGATGTTTATTTTAATTTAATTTGGAAAATCAAGCTTCTAAGGGTTAACACTAAAATTATGTAAGTCTTGTAGAATAACACCAAGGCACCTAATGCTAACATGCCTTGGCATGTTACTAACAACAATTACTAAGAATTAACGCTACATAATGACGTTCGGTACACAGTAAGAGTGATGGAAAACTTGAGATAAAATACTTGAGACCGAGCTATTACGAGCTATCTTCACGCGTAATCCTAGAGGGGTGAACGGACTAGACAGTTTGTAGTGGTATAAGATAAACAAAACCGGCCATGTCCGTGTCGGACCACGTACAATGCAGAGTTCCGTAGTTGAAATGAATTTATCCCAAAAATAAAGTTTCTGTTGTTCACAAAGTAAACTAAATTTAAGTTCAGTGCATCTTTTTTCTTTCTATTTCATTAAGATAAGGACAGAAGATAAATTTTAGTTTAGTCCTGTCAAATTTATCAGCGATTGACGTAATTTTAATAGGCAAGTTTTTAATCACGTCTAAACTTGTATGGAGTACCTAGTGTCAGGCGCTGAATAATTTGACAGGACTAAACTAAAATTTATCTCTTGAGATTCGGATAGTGACCGCCGAATGGGACAGACGTGTCGTGTCCCGCTTTTGGTTTTTACTTGATGCAATGTGCACACGTGGAGGACTTGGAGTTTGAAACTCGAATTTGAAATACGAACGCTGCCGCACTTGTGGTTTGCAGTGGGTGCAAATTAAAACACCTTAAAAAGGTGGTAAAGTGGCATACGTGTGTTCCTGATCTGCAAGCCCGAGGTCTAGGCCTGCCGATCGAGGATCTTGGTGACGTCGAAAATCTGGTGAGATCTTTCCATATTTATATTTCAGGGATCTCCATTGGAAGTTGTATCCGGCTGCGTTTTAGTTTGATAATTTGGACTTTTGAAGCCACGCGAATTTAACATCATTGTAAGCTATAAATAGTTAAGCTTTAGGGAAACGTTTGCAAATTATATGTACCTATATAGTCGGAGGGTGGGATAAACTAATACACTCTATTATTCTCGCCTAAAATACGGTATCGCTTTAGAATTCGTACTTCACGATTTCCTTAATTTAACATTGTACTAAATTATTGCATAGCTTGTAAGTCAAGTTTGTATACCCAAGCGCGTCAATTTGGACTCGAAGTTCAAAAAAAAAGGTTAAGTAACAAAAAACACATTTCTAAAGATTTCATAAGTGCGAAGTTCATAAATTTCACGCGGTCCGCTCGCCTGTCAGCTTTAGTGGTTCCCAAACCCAACACATGTGCCGAGAAGGTCTTGAAATAACATAAAAACAAAAGGGTTTTTAAAATGGCAATTGTGCGTATGACAAAAGACGGGAACTGCTCGTTTAGAGCAAATAAATAATTTAATGGGTTTAACTTTTGATCACGCGTCTGTCCGTCAAGACCTCGCTTCATATGTTTTGGAGCATCGAGATGACGACAGAATTCACCTAGCACTTCTAAATAATATACAAGAATTTCGCCATAACAGCAATCTATCCCAGGAACAAAGGATAACAAAATACATAACCATCCAGTTTAACAAGACGTTCTAGGGAGGGAGAGGACATTCTTATCACCGCGGCCGAGTTCTATCTTGTAAATTTGCACGTGCATACGGATACAAGAGACACACTTGCGTATTCACCTACCGGCGAACCAGTACCCGGCAACATACACATCCTCTACAAGGACCAGCACTATGATAGCTGGGTCACGGCCGACGGCGAACATTACAACAGCAACCTGATAGATCTAATACAAGAAACAAACAACGTCAAAACAACACAACATAACAAGCTTTTAGTTAACCAATACCACGTGAAGAGCAAGGTCAACCCACGAAACCCCAGTCTCAAACGAACAGCCCCCAATTAGCTAGCTCATTAACACAGTATGAACGACAAGCATTAATGTATACACAGTTATCAGACGTAGTCGCAGATGTTACTGGGTTCACAATACTTAGAAATCAACCGTCTACCGCAATAAAAACTTGCCCAGACTTGCGTATTGCAACTTGGAACGTCCGTGGGGCCTCAAAACCGGCCAAAGAAGATAAAATAGACGCTGAACTTTCAATTAGGGGCATTCATGTAGCCTGCATACAAGGTATGAACTCTAGAGCATACAACTCTATCCACTACGCATGGCACCTCTATGGAACCGCAGGTAAAGCACACCGGGGACTTGCGATTCTAATTAGAAAAGATACCCAAATTGAATTAGTTAACAGAAAAAAGGATACAGACGCATCGAATGGTGATCGTACCGTGCATGATACATGGTTTGAAAATATCGGCACTTAACAAAGCCAACAGGTCAAAACTCAGAAGATATGAGCGAGTTATCATGAGAGACTTGATTAACCAATCTAGGAATAAACCAAGACAAAAGAAAATGCATGAAATCTTAGACGGAAAAACAGCAACCAAACGCGTCAAGAACCACAGGATGTGCTACATGCAGCAATGCAGTACAAAGCCAAATCCAGGAAAGTCGGCCGACCTATTTACACATGGAACGACAATTTAAAACAGGACATGAAGTACTTTGGCAAGGAAATCAACTTTTGGATGAATACAGCGGAAGACAGAAGTAAGATCAAGATTGCTGCTAGTGAGATTCACAAAAAAACCGGAAATGGAGAGTAGCGAAACATCCGACGATGACATGGAAAACAGCAACATCCAACACAACACAACAGAGCAACGACATACAAAAGAACCGAGAAAGCAGTAGAACCCCGCCAAAAGACTCAACGATGAAGCTCGACCTGAACCAGCCTGACGGCAAGGTCGTTAAAAGATGCCCATCCAAAGATATAATTACCTATCTCTCCACTAGTCCAATGCTTGCTCTAGGATGCATATCCGGTAGGCTCTTAAATCCTTACCTATCCTTCGGGCACGTCTTCCCTACCATTACCGCGCCCCCCGGTCTACTCCTTGATATGCAATGGTCGCTGTAGCACCATGAAAATGAGGCTACAGGAGCTAGTGCGAATCTTGGGGTTCATTCGATTAATCGAGTCTGGTTTAACCACGCTGGGATCGGTGCAATTCATTCATTCATCATTCATTCAGGACTAAACTAAAATTTATCTTCTGTCCTATTCTTAATGAAATAGAAAGAAAAAGATACACTGAACTAAAATTTAGTTTAGTTTGTGAACAAGGGAATCGGCACCATTGTAGTTCAAAAACATGTTTTTCCATACTTCCAACTGCGAATTGGAACAACTGCGAATTGGACCAACCGCGAATTGGACCAACTACGAATTGGACCAACTGCGAATTGGACCAACTGCGAATTGGACCAACTTGTAATTGGACCAACTGCAAATTGGACCAACTGCGAATTGGACCAACAGCGAGTTGGACCAACTGCGTATTGGACCAACTGCGAATTGGACATATTTTTGAACATTGGATCAATCGCGAATTGGACCAATCGCGCCTAAAGGATTTATTTAACACTTTAAGACCAGACATGAACCATCGGGCAATTGCCCGCCAGACACGACACCCGTCTGGTCGGAGGATCCTCCCCTTTTCATAGAGTATGAGTGAAATTTACACCAGACTACTAGACCAACAAAACGTCCAGTCTATAGTTATAAAAACTTGAATGCATTCTTGTCATCGGTTCAACATGATAAGCACCTTTATTGCCACTAAAACATCTAAGACAAAAATTAATGAGTTAATCTGTCCTATATATCACATAATTAGCGTTGTTTTATCAAAAACATTGATACTTCTAATTGATTATGTTAAACGGCGACGCCGTCGACACGTTGTCAACTGATTCGAGTTAATAAAACGATCATATCGATGTTAACGATCGTAATGCACTCTCGATTTCAGTCTCGATGGCGTTTGATTGAGTGGTTGTGCATTAATTTTATTGCCTTTTTATTCATTAGGTTATTTTTGTTTTATGCATGTGTCGGTGGCCGGTAGCAATGACCTGGTAGGACCTATTTAGTAAAACAAGTGACAGGTAACTTTTTTTGGCAATTTTTCAAGTTTGTTTGTTGCATTTTCGGCTTTATTCAACATCATGTGAAAATATGTCATGTTGTGATTTTTTGACAAATATGTCGCATTGTCAGTTAGGTATACAATTAAACTAGCAGCGCCCCGCGGTCTCACCCGCATGTTTCTATCCGGTGCCGGTGGGAATATCGGGATAAAAAGTATCCTATAATATGTTATAAACTATCCGTGTGCCAAATATCATTCAAATCCGTTCAGTAGTTTTCACGTGAAAGAGTAACAAATATCCATTATCCATCCATCCATCTTCATAAACTTTCGTGTTTATAAGATTAGTAGGTTATAGGGCCCAGGTTTTACTGTGTTTTTTTGTGAAAAAAAAGGCGTTGATGTTAAGTTATCACTGGCGCCTAAGGACATTTGCAATACTAGAAGCATCGCAGGTATAAATTATCAAAACTAAAATGTCAGAAAACAGCATTGCTGTTTAGCAGAGGAAAAAAGTAGATATCTGTCCTCGGGACGTACTCGGTTTTAATGTACATATATCCGATATGTCAATGAGTATGGCAAAGTATTCTTTTTGTGTTTTGTTTTCATTTCTGTCGGCACTCCCGGAGTGCAACTGTTTTTGTCTGTGTTTTTCTGATATGCATTTTTGTGGTGTAATATACAGTTTATATAAATAAATAACTAAATAATGTGCATTTAACCCACATTGCACACATAAACCCGAGACCTATACAAGGTAACATACCATGGTTCTAACTTAGCGAATACTTATTATCTAAGTAATTATTTGACAGTGTATTAACACATGGTAAGTCGAACCATAGACTTAAGTTTATGTAATCATTACAGCACGGCAGATAGTCACAGTTTGAGCGACATAACGAGACGAGACACGCATACTTTAATTCTAGTTATTTTGTCACATAAGCCGCACACTGAATGCATATTATGTGATGCTAAGAATACTCCAGTACGATAAAAATTTAAGTCCGATTAGTCCAAACATAATTTCCTAAAAATCAAAAAAATATATATCATTTTATTAAAATGAAATGTAATTAAATAAAATTATTTAATTTTAAACAAATTAGTCCCGAAAAAAATGGAAATAACTCTCGTACTTGTTTGAATTCTTAATTTAATAAAAATACAAATCCTGGCTCCTAGATAATCTTTATTGTACAGACGCCAGCACATCAACCTATGTATATATCCGAAACTGTCAGATTTTCCCAATTAACTTTGAACCTTATGGTTTGGTGATAAAGTTGAAAATCTATTAAAGAAATTTGACAGATTGTAGTAGGTTGATGTGCTGGCGTCTGTACATAGTTACAACAAAACAATAGTCAAAGTCAAGTCATTTATTTCAAATAGGCACATTAAAGGCACTTTTGAACGCCAAAGATTACAATAAAAAATAGAATTGTTTGTTTAATTTAACATTTTCTTTAATAATCTAAGTAATCAATTCTTTTTAAATCATTTCTTATATACGAAAAAAAAAAGAAATTTTGTGAGGTAGCGCGTTGATGTCTTTTGTATGAGGAACTATGAAAACTCAGAACACGTTTAATTATGTTGCTAATTATTATTATGATAACTTGATTAATTTCTCACCAAATTGCAATAATTACTTGCAACACTTGCAGTAATAAATTGGTGATTGCAGGTAGTGGTTATCAAATAGGAGATCGTTGCCTGTTGCACGGAACTATGCTTTTGACATCATCCCTTAGATATCTTCTGCCCATCCATCGCGTAATAAAAGCTGCTCTTCATTATGATGTTGTTTTTAAGTATATGCTAAGCAACGATAGGTTTTAGCTTTCTTTTTATTTTAAATTCTTTAATTTTACGCTTGACTCTATATTATCGTTGAATTAAATCAACTTTTCCGTAGAAAGTAAAATTAAAATGAAAGAAAAACTATCCAATTAGCTGTCAGAGACGACGACAGTTCATTTGTTTCTTTAGAATGTTCTTGTTAAATGACTGGATTAATTAATTACGAATGTAAGATTGTTACCGCAAAAATAACTTTATTTTGTAATCATTATGGTACGTTATTAATTTGTGATAGAATCTCGTCATCCCTTATTATTTTATCGAAAATGTAATTTATACATAAAAAAAACGAAAATGAATTATAATTTAGTTTTAGAAACAAAATATTTTATAAAGTATTATAAATTAATAGACACTCACCTATTTCTTCCAAAACAACACTAATTCACCACAAAAAAAAAACAAAAAAAAGTCACATACGAAAAAAATTAAAAAGGCACAGATCACGAACTCATTCAGCCAGAAACGTCAAAGTTTTCGCGCCAAAGCCGGCACGTATCTCGTTTGAACGCACTATCGTGACTGGCTGAATGCAATCGTGCCTTGGTCTTGAAGGTACGTTTCCCGCCTTTCTGAGCACGTAGTGGAGGTAAGTTTTTAATGAAATTATACCCTAGAGAAGGTAACATAATGCCTAATCTCTATTTCGATTACTAGGTATCGATTTCTTTGACATTTGATAGAGAAATTATTGTGAGTAAATAAAAATGAAATGCTGTTTGTTGTTAAGCGCATCACTTGAGAACGGCTGGACCGAATTGGCTATTTTTTGTTGTAAAATGTTGGTAATTGATTTTTATGGAAAGAAAAATTGGAAACATTTCCCGGAAAAATTAAAGTCAGGAAAAAATGAACGTCTTTTGCTATGGAATATTTGTATCAACTATTAAAATTCGGATAAAACAACGTCTGTATAAAAACTAATAAATTTAATTTAATTGGTGTTACTACTGACGAATCACGCGCAGTAAGCTAGAAGTATTTTTGTGAATATCATATAAATAATATTCTTTATTTTTTTTGCAATAAACTTGGACAAATATTATAATCTTCATGCTCCAAAATAGGACCCAAGGTGTGTGTACATATTCAGGAAAAAATAATTGTGATGTTTATGCCATGATGAGATTTTGCCCTCAGTTCCATTAAAGTCTCTTTTTTTATTTATGTGTTGTGTACGTGTTGTGTATTTCTTTTGTTGGAGATCCTAAATAAATATGTCTTACTGCAGTTTTTACCCGCTCTGGTAATCCAACTTAGTACATAAGTTTCACCTACAAACGTTCTGGGCCAATGAAGCATAAGCATTTTATCCGATAAGTTAACAGCTAAAAACATAGTGAAGTTGTTATTTACAACCGGCTCTAGTGAAGCCAGACGAATTGTAATGAATCATTATCGCATTTTTGTTGTTATGTAGCATTTATTTAACGAACATTATTATTATGTACGTAATGTAGCATATAATAGAAGCGTGTAGAAGATCTACTTGATAAAAATAATGCCTTGGATATGCAACCAGCTGTGACATTATATTTTATTTTTTAGGGAATGTGCTTCCAAAACTTCTGTTTATAAATGCACACGGCGTCTGCCTATCTGACCTCAAACCAAGTTTCTGGAATAACCCCCCCTTGGTAAAACTGGTTGCCATGTCTTCGGACGACCCGTAACGACTGTCAAAGATCCACTAATGACAACCGGGACCAACGGCTTAACGTGCTATACAAAACCTTCTTCAGCACTAAACATAACTTACGAACAAAATAATCTGAAAAAATAAAGATTACAACACAAAGTAGAATTTCTAAAATCTTGTTTTTTCCAGACGTCTTTCAGAATTTGCGTCTTTTCCAGACGATTTTTTTATTATTTTATTGTTTCAAAGTAAGTTTGACAGGACCGGATGGAAGAAGATTTGTTGCGGCGACCCCAAGTTACATGGGACAAGGGATAGACGATTCTATCAACGTTGCAGCCATTTTTTTTATTTTGTTTAATAACTAGCTGACCCGGCGAACTTTGTACCCCTTCAGAATCAATAAATGTTGTTTCTTCATTATTATTTTTTCTTCAATTTTGCCCATGTTTCAATAGTGATTCTGCTATTCGGGGCAAAGACAAATCCAACAAATCAAAGATCATAAAAATCGGTCCAGCCGTTCTTGAGTTATAAATGGTGTAACTAACCCGACTTTGTTTTATTTATAGCGTAGATTATAATTATTACTAGTCGAAACACGAGTCAAAAAACACATTCTAGATGTAATCGATTTTATTCATTGTTGCTTTCCATTATCATAACTCTTTAACACATCAATAGTTAACTTATCAAGCAATAGTAACAAATCAACGCATTTTTAGCTTGAAACGTAACATTGATCGCTAATAGCATGTCGGGTGTAGGAAGCGATCGCTATAACTCTTTAGCTTCAACAATTATAACCAAGTTAGCTGGTATGTTATAACCAACTTCCGACATGCGACAGTTGGTACGTTTAGGTGATGGTTGACTTTGATATTTGGAACAATTAAATGGTTCATTATTCGTATAGAGGGCTTATTATAAGTAAGTCATTAAGGTAGAAGGATTAATTCTATAAAGAAAAGTGTGCGACGAATCAGTGAAACTGACTAATCAATGAATTATTTAAACTGACGACTGAGGGAAACTGACCAGTGACAGTCAGTCATTCAGTCAGTCGTTAGTTTATTTAATTCGCCAGTTTCATTGATTATTCAGTTTCACTGATTCGTCGGTTTTACCGATTGTTAGTTGCGTTAACTCAACAGTTTCCAGTGTTTGCACTAGATGGGAAATCATCAAATGACCCCTCCCGCTCTGGGTGGAGTCAAAGGGAGTGTCAGACTCTTACTGACAAAAACCCACCCGTGTTCCTTCCTTAGCCCCTTTACGTTCCGGGGTAGTGGTAGTGGTAACTGTACGGAACCCTCGGTTCAACAACATAACTGGTGAAGCGTGGGGCTCTACTTAACCCTTTGGAGATTACAGTTGTGATGTTACGTTATGTTGTCACTAAACAGTATATTTATAATAGTACCATAATGTTTCTCATTGACCAGTTACGTGACCACATACTCAATCGTGAATAGTCACATAGTTACTTATAATATTTCTACGCGAACATTACCCTCGCCAAACGACAAAATAAACGAAATGAAAGTAAACAAATGATTGTATAAACATTCCTACGGCTAAACTGCACATATATTACCTCTAGTTCTGAAGAGAGAAATGTCGTGACCATGAGGTTAGCTGTAAATTGTAATAAACTGGACGTCAGTCGTAAGATTTGTTCTTGCATTATGTACGATGAAAAGACTTTGGCTTATTACCCAATAAGAAATTAAGAGAAAGAAAAATTTGGATGGTGATAAAAAATAGCCCTGTATGGGTATATGCCTCATATACCCATACAGGGCTATTTTTTATCACCATCCAAATTTTTACAGGGTGTTCTACCCATTAATATGAACAACTTTCACTATTAGACCAACTCTGAAATCACGAAAAAAATCAGCTGTTTCATACATTTTGGTCAAGTAGATATTGAACTTTTGTATGAAACAGCTGATTTTTCTTTTCGTGATTTCAGAGTTGGTCCCATAGTGAAAGTTGTTCATATTCATGGGTAGAACACCCTGTAAAAATTTGGATGGTGATAAAAAAATCTTCCTGTATGTATAGTTAGCAAAACATGCAAAATCAAATTTGTTTTAAAAGCTGCTTCATAATCACTTTGTTCAGCTGAAAGGCCTCGGTCAAGCACCGACACTTTGACCGGTTCTGTGCTTATCGCATCCAGCGAATTCCTGCCGTCTTCACCAGATCCTGCCTGTCCACTTGTGGGAGGCCTTCCAATCCTACGTCATCCGGAAGGCGGTCGCCTTTCCAGAGCTATACGGCCCCATCCGCCATGTGTTCTGCGAGCAATGTGCCCTGCTCACTGCCACTTAAATTTGGCAATTCTTTGGACTATGTCGGATACCTTGGTTCTCCTGTAGATTTCTTCATTTCTGATTCGATCTCGTAGGGAAAAGCTGCTTTATAGGAGATAAATAGTATACCGATTTTGGTCTTCGTAGCTTTTTTATAAATAAATCACACTAATATTATAAAGGCGAAAGTTTGTGAGTGTGTGTGTTTATATGTTTGTTACTTCTTCACGCTCAAACGAATGGACCAATTATGATAAAATTGTGTATGAAGGTAACTGACACCCTGGATTAACATATAGGCTACTTTTATCCCGATATTCCCACGGGATCGACATTTACGCGGGTGAAACCGCGGGGCGCAGCTAGCCTTTTATTCGTGGGCTAACTGGGCTATTTAATATTCATCCTTCAATACTCTTTTTGCTTTGTCCACTTTCATACATCAATCTCAATTTAAAATCTTATATAAAAGATGGCCGCGAAAAAAAAGGCGCTAAGTATTGCATTGAGACGTGATGATGGTGATATAATAAATGGCGCATATCACTAAGCGAATAAACTTTACCAAGACAATCTAGACATCTAGCCAACTGTTACAATACTGAAATCATAATGAAACACAAATAAAATGTACTGAAAACTAACGCAACTTTGTGCATCATAATTTTACTATTGTAGTATAGAAGATGGCGGCTACATTTGACAGCTGTCACCTTGACAGTTGTCAGCGAAAACTCTCGCATGTATGAACGACATTTAAAAGGGAAAGTCCTAGTTAGTTTGGTTAGGACGGCCCGCTTCTCATGCAGTATAACCTGGTTTGAATAAAATGGAATATAATCTAGATCATTCTAGACTAGTTTTTTTTGAGAACACCTAGATTTTTAGAGTACCCGTAGAAATGTTAGTAATTAGAAGTCGTTTTCGCACCAGTGAAGGAGAAAAACTGGGTGTCTGTTACTGATCAATTATATAGGTAAAATAGTTATTACATTTTCTGACTGAGTTCATGCCGTCATACCTACTTATAAAACATCACGCTTGCTCTCTGTGGGACTAAGCAGAATTAAATCCTCATAACGTTACGGAATGGTGATCTTGTTTATAAAAGAATTTATAATGAATGATATTACTGCCACAATTTTAGTCAAGACATAATCTCTTGATTGCATTTTATGAAACCCACGGAAATAGCGGCGATAAAATGATGCACTCTACTTCTCTTTGAGTACGTTCCCATAAATCAACTTGTCTATGTGTTAGAATGCTTAGTGCAATTAGCTATTTCTAGGATGTGCCAAAAACGCAGTAAAAAGTTAAATATGTGATACTTAATATACGCTCAAACGGATATTCTGGAGCGAATTAAATCTATGATGATTTTAACATGCTTAAAAAATGCGACGTGAAAACGTTAAAAATCATGCTCCAAAAATTTGACGAAGGTCTGATGGCCGGTGGAGCAGACGAGTCCGTAGAGACCGCATTTCAGCAAGCGTAGTGTGTACTCTTTTGTTAGGAACTCTCCTTCCTCTCCTGATTTCCTAAATGAAAATCTGCGTTGTAATTGCGTAACACACTATCATTAGCAATAGCTTTTATTTTGACAGTTCAACAACATTCATTGCGTTATTTACGTTGTTGAGCAGACAACATTTTCTAACACATGAAGCAATGGATTAGCGATATCCTTCAAAATGATTCAGATTGTGATTGATAGTGAGTTACGCAATTAGAGTGCTGCATGTGTCTAGTAGTCTAATAGTCGGAAGACGTAGCGTTGGAAGGCCTCCCACAAGGTGGACCGACGACCTTGTGAAGACCGCAGGAACCCGTTGGATGCGAGAAGCACAGAACCGGTCGGATCTTTCGGCTGAAATGATGATGATGATGTGTCTAGTAAAGTTGCACGATCTCTGTACCGAGTCACAGACCTAATGAAGTGAGCCCTATATCCAGGCCACCTGCCGGTCACATTAAGATGATTATAGGAAAACTGACCGCCCGATATTATTACACTTTCACACTATAATCTTACTAAACGCCGTGCTGCTTTCTTTGGAGATTCTACTATTTTTAGCTGAGGCAAATGTGACGGCTCTATTTGCGTTCGTCTCGTTCGTCTAGTGGCTGCAAGCGCAACTGCTAGAAGCATGTGGAGTACGTCTTATGTTCATTTTCTGCGGGGTGGTCAAAGTTTTATTGGAATTTCCTTTAGGAATTTCTCGGTAGCAGCCCGGAGCCAGGATCCTAGTTACATCCTAGGTACTCAATAGATTTCGGTTCGGTTTCGGATTTCGGTTCTGAAGAGCTGGCGTTTTGCGGGACTGTCTTATGTCATTTTGAATTTCTAAATTTGGGATCCAACGGAAATACATAGTTTTATTAATGTTTTGTGGGATCCAACGCCAAAAATATTTAACTGGGATTCTAAAGTGGGATCCAACGAAAATAAATCGACTTTCAGACTATTTTGAATAAATAATTTTAGCGTTTTTGTTGCGTCACATCAAAAGGTCGATTTGCGAAAAAGTACGCGTTGAGAACCGTACTGATATACGCGACCGGCACGTTATCGGCGGCTGCCGTCGACACTCATCGACGGTTGTACTTGCCTCTGCGGGTGTCGCGTATCGCTCGTGTGTATGCACACTTACTTTTAGTTTTGCAATAACATATTTAAGCAAAATTATGATATCCCTTTTTTCTCAGACAATGCATCTGCAATATTTCAAGTCGGTTTACTGCCTTATTTCACGGTCTGCTACCAGGGCTCGTATTGTTTCAAAGAAATTGCTAATGAGCGCAGTTTCCTCATGTGTGATATCATACGAGTATCGTTTGACCTCGTAACTAGACGATAGATACATCTTCCTAATGTTATGATATTACATCATAGCATTAAGAAGATGTAAGTCTAGAAGCAGTGGTGGTCTCGTGGTAACGGCTGCGACTTTCGAGTTGTGGGTTATAGTTTCAAGCTCAGACAGGCGCTATACTTTGTGTAAATTATTTCATCACCACTGCTCTCAAACGGTGAAGGAAAACATCGTGAGGAAACCGGCATGTCCTAAAACCAAAAAAATTAAAACATGTAGGTACATCTACTAGCCCGCACTAGGCCTGCGTGGTGGATTACGCCCCACTCCCTCTCACAGAGAGGAGGGCTGTGTCCCAGCAGTGGGAACATTATAGGCTGGTTATGTTAAATCTAGGAGGTGGTGCTAGTATGAGTAGAACTCCTTGTGAAAGTGTTCGTTCAGGGAAAAACTAGCATTAATGTAGATAGGTATTTCAGTTTCTTCGAAGTCGCTTTGAAGGGAAGGTATGGGTATCGCCGTATCTGATTACTACCTGCTTATATCAGCTTTATGAATTTTATGAAACCTGTTTCTGCACACGTATCACCACGTCCACTTAAGAAACGGAAAGACAAAAACAAAATGGGAAGGTTTCTACGTCGCGATGTCTAAAATGAAGGAATATCACTTTGTACACATAGGGTCGCCCCGGCATTGAAAGTGTTTCTTACAAAAGTGCAATAACCATGCTCAGAGCTAATAAAAAACCAAGCCAGAGGGCTAGCTGTCAACAGTAAAGTGAGGGTGATGTGTGCACTTACTGATATCCTTACTTGCACACTTAGAGCATCCTGGACAGTCACACCCAACACCTTATATGACTGGCCAATTCTTCGCTTACGGTGGTAGGACTAACGACCACCCTCTCACCGGAATTCGGCGTCATACAGCCTGCTGTGGTTCGTGGATGCGTGGGAGTACTGGGAGTTCCAGTGCCTTAGGCATCTTCTGGGCACGCTCGTTTCATCATAGACCTCATCCATCGCTTTCCATCAGGCGTGATCGAGGTCACGAGCGGACCCTATCAGCAATAAAAAATAAATGATTGATCGGTTCAGGAGAAGAGTAAAAGTTAGTGTATTGGCTATAAACACTTTAAATGCTTCCTAGACATCTGAGATTTAGAAAATCTTTAAAATTGTTATCCCAGCGTGAGAATGTGAATGTAACCAAAAAGAAATTCAATTTAAGCGCCAAAATTAGACATTAGCGACATGTGAATCTAGCACATTGTTATACTTTCTTAGTCAGATCGCTATCAAAATGGCGGCTATAAACGTAAAAACAACAATTAAAAGAATTACGTAACTGTTATAATATTCGCTAAAACATTTATTTACAAACAAGCGTGTGAACTTGCTGATGTAACTTTTTAATTACCGTGTGCCCAGTATACTTTGAGCTGTCAAGTGGCGCTGCTTGCGAAGGAAGACGTCATCGCGTCAGTGAACTGTCAAATTTCATACATATAGGGTGCATTCCGAGTTAGGACTGTAATCGATATTATCGGTTTGAGTGTGCTTAACCCGTACCGAATTAGGTTATATCCTTAGAGCATCTAAGGTTATATCGATTACATTCCTAACTCGAAACGCGGCATTAAACTTAGTTCCCCATTTCGCCACATGTCAAGACTTTTTGGTCGTAGTACTTTTATATTTTGAAACAGTGTGTAATGGAGACCGGTTTGTGAATGAATTTTGAAAGTAATGCGATAATACTCGTATTATGTTAGGAAGTGTTCAATTGAAATAATTTCGGATGTCGTGATGGAGCTTTTTACAGATGAGATAGCAATTTGGGTTTGTTTACTGGTTGATTGATCTAGTGGCAATATGGTTCCGGTAACAAACTTGTAATTGGATCTTAATAAAAACAAGTGTAATTAGATACTTAACGGAGTACCTACTACTACTTATTAATCATCATAATCATTATCAACAGTCCGACTTCACCCACCTGCGCCTAGGCCTCTCTTTATAACCGACTTCAAAAAAAGAGGAGGTTATCAATTTGATTGTTTTTTTTTTAATATATGTTACCTCAGAACTCCGTTATTATAAGCCGATTTGCAAAATTCTTTTTTTATTTGAAAGTATATACTTTCAGATTGGTCCCATAGAAATGTTATCTAAATCGGTTCAGTAGTTTGGCATTTTCGTTTTTACCGACTTCAAAAAAAGGAAGTTATCAATTCGACACGTATGTATGTAATATTATTGGAACTGCAATATAAATATTGTTAGGACAGAAGTGAAATCACAATTAAATAACAGAATTATTTAACTAATCACATGAATTATGAAAAGAGTTATCAACCATAGTAAAATTACAATCAGAGGAACAAAATCATCACTAAACAAATTAAAGAAATAACGAGATACCAGATTACACCGAACGGCTGACAGATAGTGCTTCTACCAGCAACGCTGTCAAAAAGCATAGACCACCAAACAAGAACCAGAGAGCCTAACTCGCCGCCTACGGCAGCCTCCTTTCAGTGACCGCGTCCTCCGCGCTCCTGGGCCGGGTAGTAGTATCCAACAATATGTATTTACATATGACAATCTATTAGGGCTTCCAAACAAAATACAACATTTTATAGATGTATGTATGTTTATCCACGCATTTCTCCGCAACTATTATCATTTTCAGTAAGTCGTCGCAGTCTCTTGTAGCTGCTATAATAAATGGTATTTATTTAGTTTTCCCTCTTTTAATCCTATGTCTAACGTTAAAATTCATATCTCTTGATAATTTTACCGAACTGTCAGTCATCATAATGCCCACGCACCTTAAATGTTACACATACCTAAATAAATTCAGAAACATTTTTGTGGTTTTTTAGTTACCTACAAGTTCTATAGATGTAGACATTATTTCCACTTGTTTCAGAAAACCACAAAATGTTACTTAACTATAATAATTTGTAGTACCAAAATTCACTTTACACATAAACGACCTATCCGATCGTTTTAGCACATTCTGTTGCGCAACTTCGCAAGTTGCACATACGCATTGATTACCAAATGAAAACAAGAAGTCAAGAAGACTTACCTCACCTGGACGCCATGGCGACGTCGCCAGCTACCAGTTATATGTATACGACAACATAGTGTGTGGCTGATCAGAGGGGCAATTCTCATAATTCTAAGAACGTTCACAGTCTGATCTCAGTCTTAATCTGTCAAAAATACCTCTAATTTCACTACATTTTTGACAAGTTTTTGGCATTCGTTTGTCGCCGAGATGAGACTGCGACTAGATTTTGAACGATAAATTCCTCAGGCTAGGTGGAGTGACGATCTTCGCAGGGTGGCTGGTAGCATCTGGATGAGATTTGCCGAAAATCGAGCTAAAGAGCGTGCAATTGGAGAAGCCTATGTCCAGCAGCGGACTGTCGTAGACTGATGATGAAAAAAATACGAGAATAAGCCTTCAGGTGTCCACTTGGTTACGCAGCCAACCAGACATTTTGTAGAATAGTACAGCTTTTTCGGAAAATCTCGTCGTACAATAGAGACCTGCAGACTCTAATGTGACTCCTTGGTCACGGGCGTGTGTTTGTTATTTAATAAAATCCCTTTATAGTTTACTAGGGTATATTTTATGAGTCTTTTATCGTATTTATATAATCATATCGACTTATTTCTAAGACGTCAAACCTACGACTCTTATATGACATAATATGTTTGAATGATCGAAAGGAACTTACTACAAATATAACCAGCTGCCTGACCCGCAAGGAGGTCGGAATCATGGTGTGTGCCAGTTTGATTTGAAGAGTATGGTAAGCCATCGACTATTTAGGTGTAAGCCGTTTGCTTGATCCCGAAGTCAGACCCCTACAGAGAGAGATACAAAAAAAGATGAGGATTTCCACACGGGAAAACACAACCTTCGTTTCAGTTTCGTCGTATTCGGGTAAAAAAGACACTTCGGCCAAAAAATATATCCAATCAATGGTAAAATAAGCCTGTGGCAATACTGGCAATACACCATATGAATTACAGATGTAAGTGTAGAAATTTTACATAGAATGACCCAACGGGCGGTGGATATGCAATGAATACTTTAGCTATATACTTATCTTTTATAATCTGACATACATTTTAGCATTTTCGTACATAATTATCGGTATTAAATTAATATTCATAATAATCATCCTATAATGTTCCCACTGCTGGGACACAGGCCTCCTCTCTGTGAGAGGGAGTGGGCCGTAATCTATCACGTGGGCCCAGTGCGGGTTGGTAGATGTCACATGTCTTTGAATTTTTGGTTCTAGGACTGACTTTGGTTTCCTCACGATGTTTTCCTTCACCGTTTTGAGAGCAGTGGTGATGAAATAATTTACACAAAGTAAAGCGCCTGTCTGGGTTCGAACCTACGACCTACAACTCGTAAGTCGCGGCCGATACCATTGGGCGACCACTGCTCGTTAATATTGCAGTGTGTTAAACGCAATGTCTTGCAGAAACCATAATGAACTAAGTAAACGAGCATTTGAGTTCATGCGACGACGGGTCGTTGCACACGCAATGTGCAATCTTCGTGATGTGGTCAGAGATAAGATGAAATGATACTGCAAGTGTGTGTTGATATTATTTACATTTAATGTTGTAACTAAACTATTGGTACAAACGCTAGCACAGCAAGCTACTACAATCTGTCAAATTTCTTTAATAGATTTTCAACTTTATCGCTGAAGCATAAAGTTCAAAGTTGATTGGTAAAATTTGACAGTTTCGGGTAGCTTGATGTGCTGGCGTATGTACATGCTATAACGATTTTTTTATGATATGAGGATGTCCAAAGACTTCATTAATTGCAGCATACGCACACATAAGATGGATTTATTAAAAACGTAATTGAATGAAACTCGATGAGTGTATTGCACGCAATGGCGACTGCCGAGCGTGGTGTCCGGCCCTGCACCCTTATTGCGTAACACACTATCAATCGGAATCTGAATCATTTTGAAGCCAATTGCTAATCCATTGCTTTTTAATTTTGAAAACATTTTCTGCTCAACACGTAAATAACGCAATGAATGTTATTGAACTGTCAAAATGAAACCGATTCCGATTGATAATGTGTTACGCAATAGCCCTGCTGGGTTCTATCCTCGGGTAAGGTAAAGTGTTATTGGGTTTGTTTTTAAGACTGGATTTATGCTTGGTTGATGGCTAGGCCTAACATGGCACATCTTCGTAACTGGCGTGAGCGTAGGTACAGTCAACAAAAGAGATAAGTATGCAGGGTCGTCGGATATAGTTGAAGTTTAGTAAGAAACCGATGGATGTTCTCGAATAAAATTTAATTTTGTTAATAGAAAACAAGCAGCTCATTTATCAAATTAAATTTCAGTCGACAACATCCATCGGTTTCTTACAAAACTTCAACTATATCCGACGATCCTGCATACTTATCTCTTTTGTTGACTATACCTACTACCTTCATTATTTAGGTAGGTATGTTCATCCCTTTTGCTGACCATTACTGGCTGCTTCCTGTATTTAATACTAGCTGCGCCCCGGGGTTTCACCCACATAATTGTCGATCCCGTGGCTGGACACTCCCCGGCAACAGATGACAATCATTCAAGATGGACTTAATGACAACTCGTCGGTGGACTTTGATACTAAATAACTTCCATTGTCTACTGGAGACTTCACTTACGTCACAACAAAAAAACAAAACAAAATCTGGCATTCCACATTACTTTTTTAACATACAACCAACAGCACCTAGGAATATGACGTAAGTGACGCCATCGCCATAGGCGCAAGTAAGTGGGGCGATTTGTTATATTATTGTATGGAATGCCCAGATTAGCCATAATACAGGGCTTAGAAAGTAGCAGAAGTGGCAGTTTTTTTGTTGACGAGAATGTGGCGGACACCAAGTAATTACATCTTACTCGTATCGGACATTCGGAATGTGTTTATTGTCTGAATTTAAAAACTTAATTAACAAAAATAACAAGATTAAAACCTAACTTAACTAAAACTATACAAAAACTAAAATATAGCGTCGAAAAATTCATCCGCATCGCTGTCGACTGGTAATGTACCCAAGAGACTGGCGGCATTGCCACGCTGTATGGCAAAAACTATCGGATAAAAAAACAGAGCAGAAAGCAGTGGTGGCGCCCCGACTTACGTATTGTAGGTCGTGGGTTCAAACCCATGCTTCACTTTGTGTAAGTAAATAATTACATCACCACTGAAGGAAAACATCGCGAGAAAACCGGCATGTCCTAGAACCAAATATTTTAAGACATGTGTCATGATTCCGTTTTGATTACCTATTTCAATTGGCAACACAGTGAATATTATTTATTTCGATTGGCAAGACAGCCAACGGCGTTGGCGCGAAAGAAAAAAAAAAGGGAAGAAAAAAAAAGAAAAATTGGGACAGCTCACGCTGGGAACCGCTCAAAAAAAAGGGAGATACCCTGGTCGTCCTAGGAAGACGTATAGATGACTAGCAGTTGTAATAGTAGAGTTATATTTTAAGTTATATTATAGATACCTACCACATTGATACTGGTAATAACGAAAATATATTCTGATATAGCATAAAAAGTGGTTTCTTTATACATGTAACATCTACCAATCCGCACTGCGGCCCGCGCGGTAGATTACTGCCACTCTCTCTTTAAGAAAAGAAGCCTGAGTCCCAGCAGTTTGAACATTATAGGCTGATTATGGATAAACACGGATTTACTAATTTTTAACTGGCCCTTAAATTTTTCTTAAGCAGGCTAAGACCAGGACCAGACAGACACGGTTGGTCAAAAGCACAATATCCGGTACAAAATACTCGTAGTACAGACGCCAGCACATCAAGCTACTACAATCTGTCAAATTTATTTACTAGATTTTCAACTTTATCGCTAAAGTATAAGGTTCAAATTTGATTGGGAAAATTTGACAGTTTCTGGTAGCTTGACGTACTGGCGTCTGTCCAACTTACTACAATTTGTCAAATTTCTTTAATCGATTTTCAATTTTATCACTAAAGCATAAGGTTCAAAGTTGATTGGGATTCAAAGTTCAAAGTTGATGGGATTTCGGGTAGGTTGATGTGCTGGCGTCTGTACAAGTAACTATTGACTCTGCATCACAGAAGTGCATAATGAACCTACGTACCTAGATAATTAAAGTATCCTTTCCTCGAGTCGAAACTGACATAAACTGACATAAACTAACATAAACACCTTTCCATCCCTCTTATTTAAAAGTAAAGACACATCTAATCTCCTCATACCTCAACTTCGCCTACATACAGCTGCACATCAGGTAATTAGGAGCGGGCGTTCGATCTGCGATTATCTGTGGTTACGTCACTGCTGCGCCCGCGCCGGACACGTAGAAAGTAATAGTAGGGTTGTCAATGTGATAGTAGGAGAATTTGGGTGACATGAAGGATTTTTTAATTTTTTGAAGTGAAACTTCTTTACGCACGCTTGACTTGGGGAGTAAGCTGGCGAACGCGTGACGTAAGCGTTACGAAAAGTGTGATCGGGCGAGGCGCACGGGAGTTGAGTGGGGGATATAAGCAAGAGAAAGCAGTGCGCGCGCACATTTTCTTTCTCTCTTCCTCTTATAGCCAAATACGTTCCGTATATCTAAGCACAGTGCAGGCCTATTTTCTGTTTCACAGTGTAGGAGCAAGAGAGAGCAGTGGGCGCGCACATTTTCTTTCTCTCTTTCTCGAAGTTTGACTTCAGTCGTGTGGTCATAAGCACACTTGCTTTTTTTTTGTTGCTGAAGTCCGCAGAAATCCGCCAGTTGCGGGAAGCACAGATCCGGTCGATGTGGTGGTGCTTGGGGGAGGCCTATGTCCAGCAGTAGGGCGCGTCTTTCGTCTGAAATGATGATGGTAATGATGATTGCTGAAGTCTGGATGTGATAAGCAGGCAGGGAGTGAGTGAGTCAATCTTGCCACTCTCTAACTCTTCTCTTTATCTTTATCTTCTCTCTTCCTATTCTCTTCTTCTTTCTTTCTCTTGTGTGTGAAATGTAGTTAGGGAATTGAGTGGTGATATAATCTCAAACAGGATTTATTTTGCCGAATCATCATTAGAATCCTTCCTCTCCTGCAATTTAGGGACGGTGCAGCATAGTTTTTTTTTTTAAGTGAAACTTCTTAGACGGCGATTCGCTAATTGGACCATAAGAGTGAAATTTCAAGTACCTACGCGTCACGTTTAGGCACATTTCGTTACATGAGAGAGAAGAAAGATGTAATTCTCTCTGTGTGTCACAACTCACACTAAATCTCTCTTACGCTTTGTGTTTTAAGAAGTTAGACTTCTATCATGTGTACGGTGCCGCACGCGGAATTTTTCATACTGTCTCTATTAGCCGACCGATATAATTGTCCTTAATATTTAAATGTGGCAGCCCTATTACTACGTGCAGTTACAGAACAGGCGCGTGCGACGGTGCGACTATACCTACGGCGATAGTTAAGATTCCTACCGGCTATTTATTTTAAAATACCAAACTTATTTCCTGCATGCATTCTGCGTAGATTGACAATTAAGTAAAAACTAGTTACAAACACTTACTGTGTTATTTTCGTTTGTCTGTTATGTCATAAGTGAGTCAGGTATTAAATTATTCATTTTATGCCGCCACTGCATGAATAGAATTTGATTTTGTGTCAGTTAACAATACACAGTACGACTTAATTTCCGGTAGGTATTTTCAAACAAAGTCAGAGATTACATATTATTTTGCTTTTCCCAGAAGAAATATCCAAGAGGGTATCTAGGGACAGTTGCATAGCATGGAACGGTCAAAAGTTTCCGTTTCTATTATTGGGCCATACAGCGCCGCACAGCATTAAGCTGGGAGCTGTTAAAAATGATCACTCAAGTTTACCTCAGATATATCCTATAGTTATGCATTGGAGGCAGGACGCTGAATGCTGGTAAAAATGATGAGGTTAAAATATTGCTGAAAAAGAATTCAAGATCTTAGTCCCGTATTACCTACAAACGGGGTGAATAGGGATGCAGGGGTGAATCGGGACGAAACTTTAAAATGGATTTTAACGTTGAAATAATATAGTTTGTTGTCAATAAGGGCACGTAATCGTTAATTAAATTACAGTAAACACATTAGAGCTCTTTTTGGCCACAAACTATATTATTTTAATGTTAAAATCCCTTTTAAAGTTTTGTCCCGATTCACCCCTGCATCCCTATTCACCCCGTTTGACGGTACTGAACGTCGCTCAATACCTACTCAAGCATTACTTAAAACTAATTTCAATTTCTACCAATCAAATGGGTTGAATCTAGTTTAAGTAATGCTTGAATATTGAGTGACGTTCTGTAACACGAGCCTTAGTGTTGTGAAAGACAAATGGTACCTAAGTAGGTAATTAACTGACTATAGTTCATCATTGTCAGATGTGAGTGAGAAACGCCGGGAGAGGACGCCCTAGAAGGACATATAGACGTATCAAGCTACTACAATCTGTCAAATTTCTTTAATAGATTTTCAACTGTATCGCTAAAATACAAGGTTCAAAGTTGATTGGGAAAATTTGACAGTTTCCAGTAGCTTGATGTGCTGGCGTCTGCACTTCAGAAAGGTCAGGTGCGTAGTACTCGCAACCGGCGTGCGTGTATGACCAGCGGGGCAATCGCGTAACACATTATCAATCGGAATCGGTTTCATTTTGACAGTTCAACGACATTCATTGCGTTATTTACGTGTTGAGCAGACAAATTTTTCGAACTTATGAAGCAATGGATTAGAAGTTTACTTCAAAATAATTCAGATTCCGATTGATAGTGTGTTACGCAATTAGGGTGCAGATGTATGAACATAAACTAGGCAAAAGTGGTATGTAAGGATCGTAGTAGATGGCTTTCTGTAGTTTCGGCCTACCCTCATGGGAGGAACGAGTTTATTTAAGAGTTTAAGGTGTTCATCGTTTGTTGAATCGGGATTTGTAGACATAACATTGCATGATCAGCTACTCAGCTAGCTTGCACAGTCACGAGCAATAATATGTCAACACTTGGCAACTTTCAATTGCGATATTTTCGTGAAATAACGAATGCAACGTTGAAATACGACACTTTACATAAACTTATGGGTTCGAAAATACTACGTTCGTAATAACATAAAATTTCATTCAAAAGTAAAGGAGAAAATCGCCTTTGAATAAAGCCAAGTGTATACATACATATAGACGTGACTGTACGCAACCCAATTAAATTCAAGATTATAAAACTATACTTGAGTGATGGCAATAATATTGATCGGATTCAAGTTTCCGAGAGTAGGTACTTACTTACTTATTTTATAACGTAACTTAAGTAATGTGTTCCTGCGTGTTACGCAATTTTGATTAATGCGTGCTAGTCTGTCAATGATCGATCGAATACTCGGACAAGTGCTAGTAAAAACAATGATATGTACTAAGAAAGTCTATGTAACAGTATTTTACAGTCGCTCCATGTAAAATACTGGTATTCAGCTGTATCCGGTTAGACTGGAAGCCGACCCCAACATAGTTGGGAAAAGGCTAGGCAGATAATAATTATGTACTATGAAAGTGTAGGTGGGCAAATCATTATAAATATTATTTTTGTCTCATAAGTAATCAATCGTAAATTAAGATGGTGTCACGCGGTAAAGAGGACTCATAACATAGAAACTCAAAAAGGAACACCAGGCTTTCTTGATGCGTAAGATTAGGTACATTTACAGATACACAAACCTGTACTAGTAATTTAGTAGTATAATGTTCAGTAGGTTATACGAATACAAGTAAATTGCGGAAACGAAAAGGCATCCGCAACCCATAGTGGATAGGGCACGCCACGATAGTGGCGGTAAGACCCCTCTTTGAGGAGTGGCTAGAGAGGCGTCACGGCGTCCTCACCTATCGCCTGACGCAGGTCCTCACCGGACACGGATGTTTTGGGAGGTTCCTGCACATCATCAGGCGGGAGGAGACGCCCGGGTGTCACCACTGCGAGGATCGCCCAGAGGACACGGTGGAGCATACGGTGGAGGTATGCCCTGCATGGGCGGAGCACCGCCGTGCCCTCGTAGAGGCGATCGACAGCGGCGGCGACCTCTCGCGTCCGGCCCTGGTTCAAGCCATGGTCCGGGGCGAGAGGGAGTGGGGGGCCGTCACCTCCTTCTGCGAAGCAGTCATGCTAGCGAAGGAGGTGGCGGAACGGCTAAGGGAGAGAGCCTCACACCCCAGCCGCCGCGGGAGGCGCTCCGGGCGTCGGGAGCCGCGTGACGACTCCCGGCCACCGTAGGCGCGGGCCTGCGGATGGAGAGTAATGGGTAGCTCACCGTCCGATCAGGACCAGGTCCGTGCCGGACGGCGCGTACGTGTTCCACGCGCGCCTCAAAGAGATGTCAGCATAAAGGAAGGGGCCTGCCAGGGCCGAAGCCTGCCGGGGGTGCGGGATTGTCCGAAAGGGTTACCGCTACCCCGGAACATAAAGGGCTAAGGAAGGAACACGGATGGGTTTTAGTCAGTAAGAGTCTGACACTCCCTTCGCTCCACCCAGAGCGGGAGGGGTCATTTGATGATTTCCCATCCATAAAAAAAAAAAAAAAAAAACCCATAGTGGATAGGATTCGTCCCTCTGCTTCCGTCATACTAACCGTGTCGACTCAAAAAAATAGTAACATCTTAAAATGTTAAGATGAAACAGTTGCTGAGTCTTTATGATAACTTTATTATTTAGTATAACAAAATAAAAGTTTAAAACATAACTTAGTTCAAAATAAAACGCATAAAACGTACGCAGTCATATTTACGGAAATAACAAAACGGAACCATATGACATCTCCTGCCATGTCTTCGATCTGTCAAATTGAATTTGACAGTTCAATTAGTCGTAAAAACACTAAGAGAAAATCTATTTTTCTGACCATTATTTCGAATTATTATGCTAGTTGGAATTAACTATTCAAATTATGGAAATTACTACTACTGCCACTAAGCCCAGCATCCTCGCTCCAAACGTCGCCGTAAACGCTGTTTTGCTGCCAAGTCAAGAGTTGCCTGCTGAAACACCCATCGTATCGGGTTACGACTGGGAAAATGGCACTGATTTCAACAAAATCCTCGAGAGTTACGCTCGATCTGGTTTCCAAGCCACCAACTTCGGTAACGCAGTCCAAGAAATCAACAAAATGCTGAAATGTCGCTCCGTTCCATTGACTGAAGAAACAAGTGACCCTTATGAAGAAGATGTATTTATTAAGAAGAAGACTAACTGCACTATATTTTTGGGATATACTTCTAACATGATTTCGTCCGGACTACGAGATACACTGCGGTTTTTGGTGAAAAACAAGCTTGTGGACTGTATTGTGACTACTGCCGGAGGAGTTGAAGAAGATTTCATTAAATGCCTCGCTCCTACGTACGTCGGAGACTTTAATTTAAGCGGGAAAATGTTGAGAACTCGCGGCATTAACAGAATTGGTAACTTGTTGGTTCCAAATGATAATTATTGCCGATTTGAAGAGTGGGTGACACCATTACTTGATGAAATGCTTGATGAGCAGATTGCAAATGGCACTGTTTGGACTCCTTCAAGGATTATTGCAAGATTAGGCGAGAAAATTAATGATGAAAGCTCAGTATGCTACTGGGCTTGGAGAAATAATATTCCAATCTTCAGTCCTGCGTTGACCGATGGTTCTTTAGGAGATATGATGTACTTTCACTCATACAAGCGGCCAGGACTTATCATAGACATTTTAAGTGACTTAAGGAGGTTGAATACTATGGCTGTAAAAGCCAATAATACGGGTATGATAATATTAGGAGGTGGTGTGATAAAACACCATATTTGTAATGCTAATTTGATGAGAAACGGGGCTGATTTCTCCGTCTACATAAATACTGCAAGTGAGTTTGACGGCAGTGATGCCGGTGCAAGACCTGATGAAGCAGTGTCTTGGGGAAAGATTAGGCCAAATGCAACACCGGTAAAACTGTATGCTGATGCAACATTGGTGTTCCCGCTGATTGTTGGGCAGACATTCGCGAAGCATCATTTTAGCAATAAAAAGAATGTTTAAATTTTATTTTTGTGTTATTTTAGCCTGTCAACCTAATACCTTTATTTGTTAAGGATCTAATACTTATGGTCCAATAAGCACATAATACAATGTCAAAAATATTATTCTGTCTTATCTGCAATGCAAACAAAGATAAATCAATATTCAAGCATCATAAATTCATAACAAAGAAATATTGTTATCTATAATGAGATCTGCTCTGATAAGGTTTTATGTTGAGATTTGTTATTTTATGCGGCTATTAAACCCAATGCACTCTGCATATAGGAAGAATGCATGTACAGAAATTAATTGGAAAATAACGGCATCTCATAAACTGGCAGAAATTATATCTTTACGGTTATTCTACCAATTAACAAAGAAAGGTGGCCCACGTCAGTTTCTATTTGATATTTTGTTGGTTTTTTATCTATATCGGAATCTCTAAACAGCAAAAAATATTATTTCAAACTTTCAGAGCCATCTAGTAGCGAATTATAACACTAACTAATTTACCGCCATCTGTCAGAGAATAGCAAAAGTAAAATACTATCTATAGCATAGCACTGCTATCTATCGGCATCTAATGAAACTACGTTGATGCAATGATAACGACCTGGATATCAATTTTGAAAAATGATTATCAATTATTTCTTTGTAGATAAGTAGTACAATATTTTCTAAGTGTGTTTCATTGTTTCCCCTTTATATTCGATTCTAGATAATATTAAACTCACAGTAATTAAAAACGATTTCGTAGCAAGACGGTGTGAATGAACTGTCAAATATGCAATGAAGTTAGCCGCTGTCTGGAATCCCTGAATTGTATTAGTGTGCGTCCATGAACAGCTTTTATTATAATGTGTGCTGTCTGTGAAAGCGGCTTTGAAGCTCCGTCCTCCGAGTTCGTTTGCCCAACTTTGTTCATCGTATTCGACGGCGCCGCCCGGCCGGTCGTACGCCTTGCATATTGTTTACATCCATATTTTCACAACCAAACATGCCTGCCTAACATAATTTAAACAAAAAATGGACGTGTGCAAGTTAGAAAACGAATTTTATTAGCAAGTGTTGCAATTTTATGTGATAAAGTGCGTTAAAATGTGCGTGATGCGTCCGTTTTTGCTAGTTATGCTCCTTCTATCCGGTAAGTCGCATCCTTTGAGTCCTTTGGTGGGCTATTTATAGGTCCTTACGGTCATTCCGTGCAGATATTAATGGGAATTTGTTAGAATACATAATTTGTTGCACGTTTCTGTAGAAGTCGAAACTCTTTGATGTTGACAGTGTGCGGACGTTCCAAGAATGCCTTTGCTTCGTTTGATGTTATTATGAACGGAGACGCGTGTTTTTATGGCTCGTTTTGAATTTAGAATGCCGATTGTTTAGTTTTAATGCCTTCCATCACCTCCCATTGTCGGTGTCTTTTGTCTTATTTAGTTTTTGCTAGCATTGATTAGAACAGCAGTGGTCGGTTTGGCAATAATGGCATATGGCCAATTTCATGTTTCATATTATTCTCATGTTATTATCTAATTATTCGAAAACGACCCCGTGAATAAAACATTTAAGTTAATAACTACTGTACCTACTTATCTGATCCCAAATTGTATCTAAATCTATTCATTTAGTTTATCTTAGATGTTCGTGATAATATTCACCACTTTGTTATTAAAACCGGTAGGTAAGTAGATACTATCACTAACATGTAGGTATAGATACCTACATAACAAAAAATATTTTATCATTGTGACATTGGACTTTTTTTTTAAAAGTCCAAAGATACTCAATATGATGTTGATGTTATGATTTATCAACTTTTTTTAATAATAATAAAACGTTTATTTCAGATTAAATCCATAAAGCATAATAATAGTAATAAAATAGTCAGTGTACAAATATAAAAAAATAAAATAATTCAATTAAAAGCAGATCATACCTACAATAGAAATGAATATACATAATACCTAATTCAATAGGTTAAATTAAATATTCAATGTCAATAACAACTTTGTCTTTGTCAATAATAACTTTGCCTGAAATAAAAGTTATTTTTATTAATTATCAGTGTTGCCATCAGGTATTGACATTAAGATTATCAAATATCAAAATTAATCCACATTTTTGCATACAATCAACAGGATAAGAGTATTCTGTAACATGTTTGTAACTCAATAATGTTATGAGTTAAGTCCATCACAGCGGACAAACATGAAACACAAAACATTGAGACCATTCAGTGCACTTATTGAGAATATTATCTTCAGTGAGCATATTGAGAATATCTTGTATTACAAGCTGAGAGGAATTTTATCAACACAATCAGTTTATTGTAACCACTAATGACTTAATTTATGTCTTGTTTGTTATTGTTAATAATTATCATAATGTAGAAAGTAGTTACTGTTGTAACTGAGTGGGTTTTTGTAGAGGACTCTATTATGATAAACCCATGTACACACTTACACAAAATATACCTATAAGTATAAAGAGTTCCTCATCCTTCTTACAAGATATTATTAGTAATAGTCATCCATCACTTGAATTAAAACCACAGCCCCATCCCATTTATATTATTTGAACCTAAATTAGTTTATGAATTATTATTTATTATCTTAAAATGAACAAAACATGATTTTTTTTCATTCAAATAAAGAAACGGATCACTATTTATAATTATTATTTCATAGTATTATGGTTTAAACTGCACACTTATGTCACCAATTTATTTATTTATTTATTAAAACTTTATGCACAAGTAAAAAACTGTACAAAGGCGGACTTAATGCCTTGGGCATTTGGCTTGGGCAATTTGTGGCAATTAGCTATAATCCCTGTACAAAAAGTAAAAATTAAAAGTAACTTCCTGACTGTGCAAGTTGTCTATGCTTTCTGCAATTACCTATAGACCATAAGTGGTTGATGAGAAGGTCGAGGTATATACAGGATGTCCCTGGAAGTATGGATCAAATCGAATAGGGGCGTGGGCAAGGTCATTTCCAAACGTTTTAGCAAAAAAAAAAAACAAAAAAAAAGAGAAGAGAAATCAAATCATTTTAAAGAAATCTTTAAAAAAAAACTATCAGGGCTATCAATTTATTTTTTTTAGATAGCCCTGATAGTATTATTTTATGATTATTTTCTTTGAGCACTATGCAAAGTGATTGAAAAAAATAAATAATCACACTATCACACTTCACACTAATATTATAAAGGCGAAAGTTTGTGAGTGTGTGTGTGTGTTTATATGTTTGTTACTTCTTCACGCTCAAACGGCTAGACCAATTTTGATGAAATTTGGTATAGAGATAGCTTGAGTCCCGGAAAAGGACATAGGGTACTTTTTATCCCGATATTCCCACGGTATCGAGACTTATGCGGGTAAAACCGCGGGGCGCAGCTAGTAAAAAAATAAAGAAAAAAAAAAGAAAAAAGAAATAAAGTATATGTATATAAATAAATATCGGTCATAACTATTGAACCGTAAAAAAATTCACTGACATTCTCCGGGTTAAAAAGTTTGGAAATGATCTTTAAGAACATTCACAGTCTGATCTCAGTCTTAAACTGTCATAAATACGTCTGATTTCCCTACATTTTGACAAGTTTTTGACATTATTTGTTTGTCGTCGAGATGAGACTGCGACAAAATTTTGAACGTTTTATATTACGAGAATTGGCCTTCTGACTACCTACAAGTTTAAATTACCATAAACTGACATTAGTGTTATCTCTGGTTTTAAAAACATTTCAACAAGATTTTATCATACTTTACTACCAAAACGACACAACAAAAAAAAAAACAAAAATTCAAAGATCTTTAACCTTTTGTATGATTCACTTAACATTAAAAAATGCGATCATTATTGAAGATTCCGACCCATATACAGGAATCGTTTTAGCAAATATTTGTTTAATTACAATATTTTTTATTTTTTGTACACTACGGATCAGGTAGCGACCCATAGTCATCCGCCCACGGCGCCTGCGCCACTAAACAGATACGGGGAGAAGGCCCAGTTCTTCTAAAACATAGTTAGGAATGTTATAACGCCTCTGCCGAGGTATTTTGAGCCAATATTGCACGCTGGAAAAGGTTGGTATAATTTAAAACCTGCCACAGAATACGCTCTCCAAGGGCTTATCAAGTATTCTTCTTCGTGTCGCTGGCACGACTGTATTTTAGACCTTGTTGGCCCAAACATTTGCCACTTCTACGGCTTTGTTGGTCCCAAAACATGCAGTCAAAGTGACCTCTGCGGTCACTTTGACTGCATGTTATGGGACACAGAGCCTTCACAGAGGTAGGATAGGAGATGGAGCATGTTTTGCGACATAGCTCCACAACCACACCCTACTGCCGTTCCGTCAAGGTAGCCCCACTTTACCAGGTTGGACAACATTTAAGTCATTCAAGATCCGTATTATTCTACACCTTATTTAGCCCACCGCCCACTCGTGAGTTTTTTTTTTTCTAGGGCCCTCCAATTCTTTCTACCTACCACCTGCGCCAACCTGAAACAGCTATCGCCGCGATTATATTTAAACGTGTAATATTAAATAGTATTAAGATAGGACATATAATTTTCTCAGGGTCTTCTACTGCCTCCTAAATTGCGTGTTTTTCTGCCATCTTTCTACTTTATGCCCCTACACAGTGGTTCAATCATCTCGACGGGGGACGAAACCAATTATAACTATCACCGTAGTGCAATGATTTATGGCACTCAGCCCTTGTTCTCAATTTAATTATGTTTTAATTACGTTTTACGTAGACGAGGCACTTATTTCTTTGTTTTTTTTTTTGAAGATTGGTTTTTCCATCTGGAACTTCTCAGTCGCAGCCCGGAGTCTGAGTTTGTGCCCGGTTGATGGCAATGGGATCGCCCTCTACTACATGGGACTTAAACATAACAGAGCCCTGATTCACAACCATACGACAGGCTATCGTATCGAAAACCTGACATTTCGATAACCTGATTTGACTTCCCCTCAACAGCAAATAGCTGTTGGAAGAATAGCGGGCGTCTATTTGATTTAAACTGACAAAATTTTCGGGTTTTGGACTTGTGAACAGCGTTGAGAAGACTCCTACGATAACAATGATTAATGTTCGATACGATACGGAAGCATATCGAGTGTTTGTGAATAAGGGGGCTGGTGAAATGTGGGCGTACTATAGGTACACGTCTGCCTTACTCTTCGGGGTATACAGTCGTGGTGTTTTATAACATAAGCGTTATGTTGAAATAGGAATTTCCCCCGTAGTAGACGAGTGCGTTTAAACACCCAAAATGTATATTTTTGATGGATATTTATGCCGTGAACAACTGCCAAAAGACTACAAGCCAATTGCCAATATCACATGCATCTGCCTCTATCCAATAGACAATACCTTCTCGGCTATTAACCTTAGCCACTGGGGTGCATTAAAATAGCCTCCACGAGAGGTGATACTTAAATGTACCTACGTCCGGCGTACTGGGAACAGCCTCAGTACCATACCATCTTGCTGACCGGCTTATATTTTTATCATGGCATGAGTTATTCTTAAATAGTTCACGCCGATGCGACTATACGAGAGAAGAGAAGATCTTAGCTACTGAACAAAGGTTTCTTAAACAATTGCACATCGCCATATCATCATTGACAGCCTTGTTCCCCCACTGATGAGTAAAGGTCTCCTCCCTTTTGTGGCATGCTTCCCTGGTCTGTGCGAATCTCATCCAAGTCTTTCCCACGATCTTCTGTAGGTCGTCCTCCAACATGGTCTGCTAACGCTTCTTCTACTGTTTCTCAGCTCCGATAAGGGTCTGTTCAACCGGCCATCACCACGTCTAGCCAAGCCATAATCACATTAATCAGCAGCAATTTTCTAAAATTCTGCAGCGTAGGACGCCAGGCCAGGTGGAGCGAAGATCCTCGCAGGATGATTGTTAGTAGTTGAAGAGTAGCCGAAGAATCGGGTAAATGGCGTGCAATTGGAGAGGACTGTGTCTAGCAATAGAATGCTAAAGGCTAAGGATAATGATAAAAGGTTTACATTTTGGAACGGGCAACTAGCTTCAATTTGACCGATTCTTTGACGATTCAAAAATGGTTTAATGAAACGTTTTGAGTTTGAAAATACCCATCCTCTTTCTTGTTTCACAATCTTAAAACTACGCTAACATACCAATTACCTAGGTATTAAAACGTTAAACTCGTATTTATAAAACTTAAATACCACAATATATATTTTAATATACTTTGTTAATCCTAAAGATACCGAGCTAATTGAGCAATGTTGGTAATTACAATTCTTACTATACATCTACAAGCTTTTTTTCAACTTGTTACGTTTCATCGACTCGGCGAACTTGAATGGATAATCAAGAAAAACCCGTTGTTCCTGCTTTAAACCTGACTTAACACCCGGTATTTTATCTTTACGAAGGATTTTTTCTCAGCTCTAGCGAAAAGTTCCATTCTCGTTTTTATGTGAATAGAGCTGTAAATGGTCATTTACCCCTTTTAAATTGTACTCGCCGGCTGCAATTGACTTGTAATTTTCGGAATCGTTATGATTAAGGATAAAATATGGATATCAGAAGGCCAATTTCTGTAATTAAAAACGTTAAAAATCTTATCGCAATCTCATCTCAGCGACAATCAATGTCAAACCCGTGTAAGTAATGTAGAGAAATTAGAGCTGTTTTTGACAGATTGATACTGAGGACTGTGAAGTGTGAACGTTCTCAATATTACGAGAATTGCCTTCTGTATTATTTAGGCTTCCACAGAGTCAAATTAGAGATAGTAAAATAATTTTCACGATAGGTAAGTACAGCAACTTTAAAAATACTAATTTAGAAGAAAATATTACATAGATTCAGTCTCGATTCGTAGCAGCATTAAGTTTTCAGAAATGTGTCCGAAAAACAGTGTTACTAACGTTTTAAGAAGCATTCTTTTGGCTTCCTCCAATTTTCCTGACAAAAATAAAGGAAAATCCCAACCAAATTAGACAGATTACCCACTCAAGACACATCCCTAATACGGATAAGCAATCAAGAAATCATGGAGCTAACAAACTGCGATTGTAGAAAACAAGTAAAAACTCAGGGTTGCACCACCCCTGCCGTACTGAACGCCCCTACCAGGGGCGCGCTACTATAAAACCCGACATATTTACGAGTTTTGTCTCCCCCCACTCTAGTTTGTCTGTGGTTTAAATTAAAAGAATCGGCGGAATATTTGTGAATTTGAATTATGAACAGATGCGCGATTTTTTATTTAATGCTTTTTCTTTATCGAATAACTCTTCCTTTTTTCTTTGTCTTGGCTTGAAATAAAAAGAGTCTACTACAGAAATAGTCCATTATCGGCCTTGTTTTGAAATTATAACAATTTGATAACACCAACGTGACTTTATTTTATTTTTGAAATTATTTAATGCTAAAATGCAAACAGAATCTTTTTCTAAGTGTATTTGTAATTGTGAAATGAAACTCATTTGTATGAACAATTCCTCATTTGGATAGGAAAGAGAGGGGATACAAAGATTGAATCTTTGTGAAAAAAAAGGGAGAATCTTTATGATTCCCACTTTTTTTACGCAGAAATCAGCAACATAATAGCTGTGGGTAACCTATATGGCCTGCACCCAAATTGCTTAAAACACTTTCCATCACAATGTGAGGGTTTTGAAGAATATTCCTAATCCATTGCTTTGTTGGTTAGAAAATTCGAAAATTCGTCTACTCAACAACGTAAATAACGCAATGAACGTGGCTGAACTGTCGACATTTAAGGCATTGTGATCAATTGTCATTTTACGCGATTATAGGTACCTCAGTATTATTTCTTAAATCAATAAACAGTATTTAATACCGTTGGACAGTAAATCGAAAAAAAATCTAAACAACACATTTTTACCGTTTCAAAAATACAATGGGCCAAAACCACTTCCTGGAAATGTAAAATTAAATGTTCTTTCGGACAAAACAGCTGACTAAACCCACAAGCCGTTCATTGTATATTTTTATTCTCACTTTTACTGACACTTGGGGCCAAAACAAGCTTAATTACTTAGTACAGCTGGTGTATGCAGTTCCCCTTTAATGAAATATATGAGTACACTAGGTACTTAAATCTTTAAAAATTTAGAGGTTAAAGATAATGCCCGTTATCGCGCATTTAACTCTCGGCACTGAACCGATTATTAGGTTCCGCGTAGTGTTAGTGAAAACGGGCGTTAGTTGTAGCACACAGCCTAGCAACCCATAAGTTTTATTGCGACGAAAAACCCTACTAAGCGCAATCAACGCATTTTGATAATATTTCATCCAATTTCAAAAAAAGAAACTGGCTTCTCCTCTATCGTCTTCTTACAAAAATCTTGTTTTAACTGTCCATCGAAATGAACATTGAAACTTTTTTACGTGCTGAACTCGCCAATGTATTCACGAATATGAATAAATCAGTTCAAAAGTTGAGTTCATTATCTAGCTAGAGGATTTTTTTGTCAAACTAACTAAAATAACCTACAATTTTCTGAATAATCACTGCGGTCTTTGATAATAAGAAAATTCTCGCCTCGCGACTTATCATAATATCCCCGACAATAACCATTTTAAATTCATAGAAAAATTCGAATAAAAGAAATTCTCTCTCCGCTTATTATTTGAGCCGCAAATAAAACCATAGGAAAATCGCTGCCTCGCTAATCTAAATACGACTGTATAATTCGCGAGCTAAAGTTGATATTCGAATGCTCCCCACATTTGATACATCGGTAAGTTTTCAAAACGTAATGGTGTGCCATGGTTGAATATTTTTTTCTGTGTTCGGAATGAATATTTTTAAATTTTATTTGATGCCAGGTAGTGCGGAATGCTAAATACTGTGTTGTGAAAATATAAAAAAAAATATGTGGACTTGTTTTCGAGCCTTTACAGTTCGTTAAAGCTGCACACTATGCCCCATGGTGGCCACGCGTTTTAGCAGCTGTAGCGCTGTAGTTTCGTAGCCATTTTCATGCGATAAAACTGATTTAAAAAAATAAATTAAAATAAATCCTGTAGGTATTAAACTACCTTTGTACTCAAATTATAATTATGTCGTATCTCTATGTATTTTACTGTGTATACTGTATATAAATAACAAAATAAATTAAAAATAATTCAATTTCAAACTAAACTAAATTAATTTCAATCGAACCTTAGTTCAGAATCCATCCATGGCCGCTTCGATAGCATTTTTTTTTTAACTCTAGATTGTCTTAATTCAATACTATGAGTAGCTTATCAAAACATTTTTTGAATTGGTATAAGTACCTTAGTTTGTAATGACTAAATTACTGACAAAAAGCTCAAGGGTTTTCCTTTCAAATATTTTTGTAAGTTCCATCCACGCCTGTTGAACTTATGTTTCCGTCTACATCATTCATGGGTCCTTCCCTCAATACTTGTTCCGGTCCGTGGTTACAACTCAAGAACATTGCCTCCCCTACGCCCTTAGCTTGCAAGGAGTTATGATTTGCTGTCTATGACAGTTTATGACAGTGGGGCCTTTTTCGTTGCGAATGGTTCCAAACTTGAATTGAAAGACCCGTCTTTTCATGCACATGGTTCCGAATTCGAATGGCTAGTACGCGCGGCTATAATATCAATACCTGCCACGTCTGTGATGTTTCGCTAGTAAAATATAATATTTAAACTTCTATATTAATTCTAAAATCGTGAGCAAGTGTGGTCATCAATGTGCGTTTCTCGTTTTTATGGAAAAATGACATTGAATAAGAACAAGATTGAAGAGGTGACGTTTGAATTATAAGTCCATGGAGGTGACTTTTTCAATGTCATTATAGGTCATTATTAAGTAATAGTGACATTGAAAAAGTCACCTTAGTACCTTAATGACAGGTTTGGGACCTGCAACCTTGAGCTTAAGAATCAGATCTGTGGGTTTCCTTTTTCCTTCTACAACACTTTGTAACCACTTCCCACTATCTATGCCATAGTAAGTTAACTAAATTACTCGGGACTACGCCACGGCCACGATATATCGTCTCAGTAGTAATCCCTTCATTAAGTGTAATAAATGTTAATTATCTTGTGTGTATTTTCGCAGAAACAAGTTACGATTAAGTTTAACTACCAGATTTATTATCTTTTCTTGATGATAAGTTAACAACATGATTATAACTTGCAAAGTTTATATGTATACGTTTCATGCAGAATCCATGGAAAGGTCGTCCAAAAAAAAGTCTAGGTTTGAAGTTGGAGAGAAAAACTGCAATACTCCTTTCAGAAGGACGAACAGGTCGTCCAAATAAAAATAGAGTCCGTTTCACGAAAGAAGTCTCGCAGACGCGGTGCTGCAGGCATATGACGGAGACATAAATCTTATTTATATATTTATCTCAACATCATTTTACAGGCATTGGTTAATAAAATGCACCATTTTAAATAGCGAAAAGTGTCTGAGGTATGAGGGTTGTTGTAGAAATGTTGCTAACTATATAATAATAATTAGTTCCACTTATTGCCACGGGACTTCTTTCGTGGGACGGACTCTAAGTATAGATTTGATGTTGGAGAAAAAAGACCCAATACCACAGTACCTACCTATAAACTAATACGTCAACGTCAGTAGCTCAAGGCTCTCATTATAACTTCGCATAATCATACACACAACTTGACAGCAGTCAAGTGTCAACTTGTATAAAAACTTCAAAACTAGTCCAACCGCAGTGGCCACACGTCAAGTTGGCAAAACGCAATTAAAACGCAGCGTCCACGCTAACGAATCGCACCGCGACACTTCATGATGAGTGGCGTGTGAACTCGGGCGTTAGAAAATTATTTTGTGCACTGGTATTTTTTTACGAAAAAATATACTTTGCTAAATACTCTGGAGAAATATTTGTCAAGGGACCGATGGATATTTTTTTCTTGGTAACATTGTAATGAGGTTCTGATTACATCGAACTTAGTCATTCTTCGTCATTATTTAGACGAATTGGAAGGGTCTGCTGCTGAGAAAATTGCCAATAAACCTACTTTCTGTCAGTTGTGTCTCTTGCATGCAAAATAACCCTCAATAAAAACGTCCTCCGTACATCAAGTCGGTTAAAATTCTAATAAAATATCGTTTGTTACAGATTTCGAGCACTCATTTGGATCAGAAGGTAAGAAAATTCACATTTTCTAGGGCTCAAAAGTCGATGCATACCATTAACACTGTCGTAGGTCTAAAAAAAAAGTCCTAAGTCGTAAAAATGACGTAGGTCATAAAATATATCCATTAGCGGTCGGTGAAGGCATGTATACGACCTCCTTATAATACTAATGGCATATGAAAAGGGCTATAAAATGTTACTTAGACTTTGGATTATGATGTGATAATGTATGCTTTCCAAATACATGTAAGTATTAAAAGTTAAACGTAAAACTATGATAGTAAAGCCCGGTTTCCACCGCGAGCGGAGTGGACCCATTAATGACTTCTTTTACTTCTCAAGAGAAAACTGCTTACATGTGTTTCCACCAACAAAGAGTCGAGCGGAAATGACCCAGCGGGCAAAAAGAGTAAAAATGAGCTCGCTCATTTCTAGAGAGAATCAGAAGACTAAACTCTTTCTTGGTGGAAACGCAAACCTATTTCATAAAAACGAAGTCCGCTCCGCTTAGCCATTTCCGGCTCATTACTCTTTCGCGGTGGAAACCGGGCTTTAATATGGAGTTGATATCAAATTGGCACCGAATTATGAATCTACTAGCTGCGCCCCGCGGTTTCACCCGCGTAAATGTCGATCCCGTGGGAATATTGGGATAAAAAGTAACCTATATGTTAATCCAGGGTGCCAGCTACCTCCATACAAATTTTTATCAAAATTAGTCCATTCGTTTGAGCGTGAAGAAGTAACAAACATATAAACACACACAAACTTTCGCCTTTATACTATTAGTGTGAAGTGTGATCAAAAAACCACTTTACAAACAAATATTAAAGTCCAATTCCGGACATTTTTTTTTTAAACTATATGCTTTATCATTTCAGCCGAAAGACGTCCACTGCTGGACATAGGTAGGCTTACCTACTCCCGATCTATTCTTTAAATATGTCACCGTGAAAACGTATTAGCTCAACTGTCACTAATGAGACACAATTACTTTTTCTATTGTTACTGATCCCAAGGAGATTTCTTGACAGTTGAAGGGGGTGAAGTGAGCTGTCACTATTGGAAATACAAGAAATGTGACATCTACGGCCCATTTCCTCTCTCAGAGAGGAGGCCCGTGTCCCAGCAGTGGGAACATTAGATATAGGCTGACTATGCTCCTGATGTCCTGAATCAGAGCCGCAGAAATCTTTCTAAAATGTCCCTCACTGCAGACAAGACTTGAAACGACATTCACTCCTGTAAAGTCTTATAATTTCTTATTTCATACCTTACTCCGACTTACGTCACCAGACGTTATCGTGTAACCTCTAGTACGGTACGTACCGACCCGGGAGCGAACCGGGCGACCGGCGGCGACCTTTGTGTTACTGCTGCTTCTAAATGTTTTAGATTTTATATACAGTCATGTAATACTCATGTTAGAGAAAAGGTTTCAGAAGTGCTGAAGCCTTTTTAAGAATTATGTAGGTACGTAAAAACCGGTTGACGTTACTCTCTTTAAGGGCGGACGCAGAGATATAGATGATGAAGTAAATAGTATAGGGTTCAGCAGAGACTTGCCGGACCTACCGGGTGGGAGTTCCAGTGCCTTAGGCATCTTCTGGGCACGCTCGTTCCATCATAGACCTCATCCATCGCTTTCCATCAGGCGTGATTGAGGTCAAGGACTCGCCCAATAGTACACCCACATTTCGCCAGTTATGTTTAAGTCCCAATGTAATAGGGGGCGAGTCTATTGCCACAAATACAGACTCTGGGCTATTACTCAGATATTCATCATAGAAAAACCAAGTAACACTTTGCCTGACCTGGGAATCGGAAGCCGAAACCAGCGGGGTAATTGCGTAACACACTATCAGTAGCAATGGGTTTCATTTTGACAGTTCAACAACATTCATTGCGTTATTTACGTTGTTGAGCAGACACATTTTGCGAACATATGAAGCAATGGATTAGCAATATCCTTCAAAATGATTCAGATTGAGACTGATAGTGTGTTACGCAATTAGGGTGCAGGACCTCAAGTTCAGCTGACCACTAATCAACGAGACACTAAAAATACAGAATATACCGTTATGAGAGAGAGACACCCCGGTTTCTGATCGATCAGAATCGGCTGTCAAATTCCGTGTTAGTATTATGATTGGCGAACGAATACAATAGCCAATCAGGACCCTTGATGGGTCCACCACAATTTTTTTAATAATGAGGTCAGCACAGGAAATACTTTCTTATTACACCATCATTATGCAAAACACAGTTGAATAAAAACATTCTATCCTATTTTAATACAAACTGCACCTGCAGTGAAAACCTTTCAACAATTGGAAACAACGGATACCGGTGAAAAGATTCGCCATATTGTGAGCGGAAACGAAAATCATTGTTTGGCCTGGGCCGCGAAACCTAGCCTTTGTCGTTTTTTATTCAGCCATTGAATGGGACGCGTTATAAATATTCAAAAATGTTTATAGGCAGCTTTATCTTTTGGATTCTTTTTTCGGTGGGTTTCTTTTTTTTTATTGGCTCGGTTATTTTACGGATTGTATAGGCTGCATGGAATTAGTATGTACTGTACTTAAAGAGGCAAGCACTGATGGATGTTAGTATTGGGTACCCTGTAGTGAAAATTGCGATTTTCATTTATTCAGCAGCTTGGCCAATAAGAAAATATGATTGTGTCTGACCGAAATTCTTTGTAACGAAAAAGTTCCTTTGAAACAGTTCCTATTCTTCTGATTTCTGTAAAAGAACTTTTACAGAAATCTATTATTATGTAAGTACACCATACGAATTAAGAATAGCGCAAGAAGAATTTTTAAAAATATTTTCATCCAAAATACTGATATTCAATTCAACTGCATCCGGTTAGACTTGAAGCTCACCCCAACATACATACATTGTTGGGAAAAAGCTTTTTTGAAAAATTGTTTGATTGATTTTCACCCATAAGCAATTTTACCTAAACTTTTTATTTGGTACTGAAGTGATGTTCGTTCACTGACCTTTATTATACATATTTAATAGAGTTCCGTGTTTTCGTTCATAAAAAAAAAACAATATCTTCCCAATATTTTAAAAGTCGAGAAATTAGCAGAGCATCTACAATTTAGGGTAAATTGTAGTCTAAATTCTACGATCTAAAGTAGCCTTTATAGAATGAGCCATTGCAGTTTATTAGTAGGTACTCTAACTTTGTTAGTAATCTAGATAGTAATGAATAGATAATTTTGTTCAAATTGAGATACCATCTTACGACTTAGGAGTGCCTTAGACAAAGATCTTCTATACAATTACCAGAGGGGTTAAAGGGTTTACGCGTACTGAGTAAATATATAACTAAGTACGTAGGTATTCGTACTAGATTTTATATACTGATATTTATTCAGAATTACACTTACAGTACCTAGTACGTACGTACATAAAGTCGGTTCACATCTGACGGAAAATGCGTCGGGCGTAACTTCGATTGCGTCTATTTATTCGCTCGACGCACTAACGCATCATCGGTTGAGTGTGAAAGGTTGAATGTTTTATCATATAATTGTCTGTTCTGGCGTTACGGGACCGATAATACGCGATGCATCTTCCGTCAGATATGAACCGATCCTAAGGGCCAAAGCACACGCGTTACCTACTTTTAGCATCGGCGATCGGCGATTTAGCCGCTTTTTAGAAGCTAAATGCAGTGACCAAGCATTCCACAACGCTCACTTAAAAACGCCAAACGCGGCGATTCAGTCGCTTTTCGGAAGCTCGACACAGCGGCTGAACGCTACACTCGGATGGCGGTCGCAGCGATTTGGCATTTGCGCCAGCATCGGAGCAGTCGCCAAAATGCGCGATTCCGATACCACGTCCGAACGCAGAGAGTCGCCAAAACGCGATGCAGCATCGGAGCAGTCGCTAAAACGCGCGATTCCGATACCGCGTCCGAACGCAGAGAGTCGCCAAAACGCGATGCAGCATCTATACAGCCGCAAAATCGCCGATCGCCGATGCTAAAAGTAGCGTGTATGCTTTGGCCCTTACAGTCCAGCCGTCGCGTCGGGAGAACGCGTTCCTGACACCTGTCAGTGCGACAATTCTAGTAACTAATAATATAGATCAAATTCGCATAACAAGTATTCGTTTGTATAAAACAGACAGGTGTCAAGAACTCATTCTCTCGTCGGGCGCACTGTAAGTATCATAGATCGGAATAGGTAGAGCTGTTTTACGTACTTGCTTAGAATAATTGGTTGGTTAGAATAATATGGATATTCCCCGAGTCCCGGGATTTGGTTTTTAAGTAGTAAAATCATGAAAACTATTCACGCCTTCGGGATTAATGAAAGATTACACTTCCTTTCTGGCGGGAAAAGAAGGACGGGATTAAGAATAGTATAATAAGTAGATAAACTTGATTCATTAAACCACATATATTTTTTACGTAACAATGGTGCCGATTTTCTTGTCACAAGTGCCTCTAAACTAGACTAAAAATCACTAAAATTTAATTTATTCCTGTCAAGCGACGATTTCCCATTCTGAAATTGACTAAAGTGACGCAACTTAACTATATTTTAGTTTGACAGCACTAAGATGGCACTGATTTATTAATCTATTGAAGATGGCAATTTTGCTATTCTGAATTTCACGTTTTTCACCTAAAATTTTGATTGTCTAACTAAATCGAACTAAATCTGACTATGTTTAATCGCGATTAAAAAGGTGTGGAATAAAATTAATTGTCATGAATAGAAATTCACACCAACACCTCGACTTCAGGTGCAAAAACAGTACTGTCTGTATCTTTTTTTTTTTTCTTTTGCTTATATCTCGAAAATGGTGCGTCCTATCGCAAAAATAATGAAAATTTCGACCCCCTTTATGAAACCCATAAACTCCTAAAACTCAACATGTAGGTAATAATTTTTCATATTTTCCATACAAAAAGTGAAAAATTCCTTAAAAAACACGTCAAGGCTGCCCCCTCCGCGGCTGCGGCTCTAAAAAGCAACTCACGGGGTAGGGAAAATAAGCACCACGTTTCGACGAGTCGCGATTGTCAAATTTGATTTTTGTTGTGTCAAAATTATTTTTAAATTTAGAGTTTTTTATCAAATAGAACAATTTGTATTTACAATAAAATCTTAATTCAAATAATCAATACGCTTCAACAATAATTCACTTATTTAATCAAAAAAAGTCATTGATCTGGTTCGGCTTCAGCTTCACTAGAAGACTGAGTATGACCAGAGTTAAAATAAATCACCATTATTTTTTCTAAATTATCTAATTTTAATCTATTTCTTTTTACATCTAACACCCATTTATATGTGGAAAACGAGCGTTCAACATCTGTTGATGTTAGTGAAGCGAATTTATATGACAAAAATCCCGTAGTATCAGTCGGAATCCCGTGGAATATCCATATTAACATCAATGTTTGCGGTCAATGAACCTAAATAGCTCTACCTATTCCGATCACTGGTAAGTATAGAATAGAAATACTCTTTATTATGTACACCATATAAATTAATAATACCTAATTTACCTAATTAATTTATAAAATACTAGCTTCGCCCCGCGGTTTCACCCGCATAAGTGTCGATCCCGTGGGAATATCGGGATAAATACTACCCTATGTTCTTCCCCGGGACTCAAACTATCTCTATACCAAATTTCATCTAAATCGGTTCAGCGGTTTAAGCGTGAAGAGGTAACAGACAGACAGACATACTTTCGCTTTAGTATGGATTTGACTGTTTGACATCGAGCAAACTGACACATGTTTCTTACTGGCAAACTCGCACACTAATATAAAAAAAAAAATTGAAGACGTTCATTCGTGCGTGTATTTTTGAAGTGAAAACTTCTTTAGCGGCGTTTTACACTTTTTGTAATGGGTAAAAAATGTTAAACTCGCGTCAGGACACGTGACCGTCAGATTCGTAAGACGGAATTCGTAAGACGGATGGAGAGTATAGACAGCCGGCGCGGCGTAGGTGAGGAAGTATCCCCTCTCTTTCTATGGATGGACGGACGGACGGACGGACAGACAGACAGCTGATGGCTCGACCGTCTGTGTAGTGGCCACACTGCTGTGTATCTATTCGTAAAAATATAAAGTGTTTAAAATATGGAAATTGAACAAAGTACATGATCTACCTATTAATGAAAAAAGTGACGAAGAAATAGCGAAAAAAAATGAGTTACTTATATTAATTCAATTAATAGTTGATTTATTTCAACGTTAATATTCAAGTTTTCACTTCTGCCGGCACTCCCGGAGTGCAACCCGTCTTTTTTTTTTTCTAGAACCTGCATTTCTATGTAGAACGCAGTCCTGTAGACTAGTGTTGTTTTCAGTTTCAATGCTAGGTAGTGGAGGAGTCATCAAGTGGCATGTCTATTTCGAAACTAGGGATGGGACACGACGACTCACTTAAAAACGTTGTTTTTTATTTTTCTGTGGAAACGTAATTAAATAACAGTCTTTAGTTGGTACGTTCCTGCAATGTTCGAACCTTACACCCATACTGTTGTGCATTCTTTAAGTTTCAAATGACAGCTTACCGCGTATTCGTTCAATAAAGACGTCATTCAAACACTTATTAGTCAACTGTCTTCGATGCGCGGACGCAGCTGAACAAAGAAAACAATTGTATCAAAAATCTATTTGTGTCACAGGAAAGTTGGAACATTTTATTTTATCTAGATAGGTTCTTTTGAATATACTGGTAGGTTTTCAGCTTGTTGGTTGCAATTTCTTTTTCAGCACGCTAGAATTGTCCACTTTTCAAACAAACATAAAATTGAACCATCGGAATGTAATTGTCTAAGGATCGGACATTCTTTTCATCCTTCATTTCTGCATCTTTCAATCTAAGTGATTTGATTGAACTGTGTAAAATTGCCAATAATAGACATTGGGGTAATTGCATAACACGCTAAAAGTAGCAATGGCTTTCATTTTGACAGTTCAACAGCATTCATTGCGTTGTGAAGCAGACAAATATTTCGAACAAACGAAGCAATGGATTGACAATATCCTTCAAAAATGATTAAATGAAAGTTGAAAGTGGGTTGTGCAATTAGAGTGCTGAGTCATAGGTTTTGAATTGAATTTTAAAAACATTCTTCCAGCAGCAGTAGTCGTTTGACGTTCTTTCAAATTGCAGTGTCTTTTTTTTCGAGTTCATAATCCATACTTCCATACTTATCCATACTTAATATTATAAATGCGAAAGTAACTCTGTCTGTCTGTCTGTATGTATGTTACCTTTTCACGCCTAAACCACTGAACCGATTTAGATGAAATTTGGTGTAGAGATAGTTTGAGTCCCGGGAAAGGACATGGGATAGTTTTTTTCCCGATATTCCCACGGTATCGAATTTTATGCGGGTGAAACCGCGGGGCGCAGCTAGTAATATTATAAATTCGAAAGTAACTCTGTCTGTCTGTCTGTATGTTACCTTTTCACGCCTAAACCACTGAACGGATTTAGATGAAATTTGGCAGAGAGATAGATTGCATCCCGGGGAAGGACATAGAATAGTTTTTATCCCAGAAATCTTTATAATCGGACCGAGACTATTCGCAACACAGAGTATTTTAAACTATTTATCTATCATTCCTATACACCAAGCAATTTAGTTTGTCTATTTCCAAATATTATCGATATCGACACCCTTCACACCCCTAAGTCATCGTCATCGACTAGTGTAGTGCACGCTTCGTCGCCTACCCATGAATGTCGGAGCATTCCTTTGTGTCTACCCTCCTTCTCACAATGGCGCGGATGCTCTAGTATCTTAATGATTGAGATGTTTGATTGAGGCTGGGGAATCTTTCTATGATACGTGTTTCTTGAAAGGAAGATATTATATTGATGAGGGTTTAGCAGGAAATATTTTGAAAACCTCTTTTCCTCTGGTTCTCTTATTTCGAGGAGATCAGGGGGGTAATTGCGTAACACACAAAAAAATGCCTTTTGTTTTAACAGTTCAACCACGTTCATTGCGTTATTTACGTTGTTGAGCATACGAATTTTTTAAATTTATGAAGCAATGGATTAGGTATTTCCTTGAAAACCCACGGATTGTAAATGAGTGTGACTGCTGATGCAACTACCCCCAATAAAAACTGCAGAAGACGAAACCTTATATTGTAAATATTTATTTGTTTAATACTTCAAGCAAACAAATGTACAGAGGCGGACTTAATGCCATAGGTATTTTCTACCAGTCAACCTTTGTGTGATGCAGAGACTTTACAGTCCAATCATGAAAATTGAGGAATAAATCACACTAATATTATAAAGGGGAAAGTTTGTGAGTGTGTGTGTTTATATGTTTGTTACTTCTTCACGCTCAAACGGCTGGACCAATTTTGATAAAATTTTGAATGGAGGTAGCTAACACCCTGGATTAACATATAGGCTACTTTTTATCCCGATATTCCCACGGGATCGACATTTACGTGGGTGAAACCGCGGGGCGCAGCTAGTATTAACTATTTTTAACTATTGGCCAAGAAAAATCAACCAAAGCAAGGGAAGGAAGAAAAGCCTGTCTGTATTGTCTGTAATTCTGTATAATATACGACATTACTGTCTATCCGATCGGTCCCCATAAGAGCTTTATTACAATCCAAAACGATTCCTCGTCCTGTTATAATTTCGACGGCAGCGTACCATGACAGAATTACTGCTTCATATTTTCTCCTATAATCTTGTTCCCACACAAATTCATCATAATTTATTCATAGTTTCGCGTACACACGCATTATTTACGTTAGGCTGCACTCCTTACTTCCTTTGCCTGACTGTATAATGTTTTTTTTTTTTCGCCGCCATTACTGACTTCTTTCGCGTAGATAGAGGGACATCTCTTGAATATATTCATGATTCTCTTTGCGTGGCGTTGATACAAATGTGTTAGAATTAATAGAAGTTCGTTTTTTTTTTATTTTTGCGGTGGTAAATTAAACCGCAGATATTTTTACTGGAGATTTGTTTGTCAAATTAAATTAGCTAGCGAACCTTCCCTGACGTAATGAGAACCGATATCTAAACATTAAACATGAAGAAACCAAAAAATAAAAAAACCGGCCAAGTGCGAGTCGGACTCGCCCATGAAGGGTTCCGTAGCAGCAAGTAACATAATATAAAAGTTCTTGTAGTTCGTTGTAACTTTGTGAAAGGTAAATTGCGGTTTTCGATTTATGACGTATTAAAAAAAAACTACTCACTAGATCTCGTTCAAACCAATTTTCGGTGGAAGTTTACATGGTAATGTACATTATATATATTTTTTTAATTTTATCATTCTCTTATTTTAGAAGTTAGAGGGGGGGGGACACACATTTTACCACTTTGGAAGTGTCTCTCGCGCAAACTATTCACTTCAGAAAAAAATGATATTAGAAACCTCAATATCATTTTTGAAGACCTATCCATAGATACCCCACACGTACAGGTTTGATGAAAAAAACATTTTGGAGTTTCAGTTGTAAGTATGGGGAACCCCAAAATTCATTGTTTTTTTTCTATTTTGGTGTGAAAATCTTACTGCGGTTCACAGAATACATCTACTTACCAAGTTTCAACAGTATAGTTCTTATAGTTTCGGAAAAAAGTGGCTGTGACATACGGACGGACAGACAGACAGACAGACATGACGAATCCATAAGGGTTCCGTTTTTTGCCATTTGGCTACGGAACCCTAAAAAAAACCGATAATAAAGAAACCGATGGATGTTTTCGAATAAAATTTTATTTTATTAATATTATAGAAAACAAACAGCTCATTTATCAAATCAAATTTCAGTCGACAACATCCATCGGTTTCTTACTAAACTTCAACTATATCCGACGATCCTGCATACTTACCTCTTTTGTTGACTGTACCTCCTAAGGCTCGTGATTTAGTTTTTCTGGCTTGAGCCACCTTGGGGATATCTAAATCTTGCTCTATTATTGATCCCTGTTATAAATAGCTTGGTTCGGGAGCTATATAGACACTGGTTTATAGATTTTACTTCTTCTTAGCGGGTTGAGGGAAATCTAAATAGCCTCGCACTGTGTTCCCAAATATCCTTGGACCTGACATTTTGAGTTAAGTTCAGTAAGAGACGCATTTCAATACGACAAACTTCGGACAAGAACTCCCATGTGCTAAATCTTTATAGTTTTTGAAAAAAATACGTCTAAAGTTTATTATTTTTTTTATTTAGAAAATTTAAAAAAATATATTACTTGGATATAAATAAAGCTGATATGTTTCTGGTATTTTCAATTTGTTAAGAATATAGTGAAGGATTTAATACACTTTACTATGGTCCGAAAATGTTAGCTTTTAATGAGAAAAAAAAAGATTTCAGTTTTTCAGATTTTATTTTTTTTCATTTTAATTATGCGTTAGTAGCATCCGCAAATAAAGCTAAATGGTAGTTAAATACGTCACTTATCACCATTAAAAAAATCAACTGCTAATGCCATGGAAAATGGGAAATAATAGCTTCTAAATATTTTTCATTACAAAACGCCTGTTATTTAGATATGAGCAACGTGTTCAGACGTCGTTGCTATGAATGAGTGATCAGGCACTGTAAGAGTATTTTGCTTTTCACTTTCTAGTAGGAATTTATCAATATCCGACTTAGTCGTATATTGATAAAACAGGATGTAGTATCTAGAAGTCACGCGATTTGGCCGCGATTTTTTATTTTATGTAGATAACTACTTACTTATCTACACCGTACTTAGTCACCGTATCTATACCTACTTAGGTAACTAACTTTTCCTGACACTGAACTGGTTACATTTACATACAATACATAATCACACCAAAATTTCCTACTAGAAAGTGAAAAGCAAAATACTCTTACAGTGCCTGATCACTCATTCATAGCAACGACGTCTGAACACGTTGCTCATATCTAAATAACAGGCGTTTTGTAATGAAAAATATTTAGAAGCTTTTATTTCCCATTTTCCATGGCATTAGCAGTTGATTTTTTTTATGGTGATAAGTGACGTATTTAACTACCATTTAGCTTTATTTGCGGATGCTACTAACGCATAATTAAAATGAAAAAAAATAAAATCTGGAAAACTGAAATCTTTTTTTTTCTCATTAAAAGCTAACATTTTCGGACCGTAGTAAAGTGTATTAAATCCTTCACTATATTCTTAACAAATTGAAAATACCAGAAACATATCAGCTTTATTTATATCCAAGTAATATATTTTTTTAAATTTTCTAAATAAAAAAAATAATAAACTTTAGACGTATTTTTTTCAAAAACTATAAAGATTTAGCACATGGGAGTTCTTGTCCGAAGTTTATCGTATTGAAATGCGTCTCTTACTGAACTTAACTCAAAATGTCAGGTCCAAGGTTATTTGGGAACACAGTGCCTCGGAGCAGAATTCGGCTACATGTCTGACGCCATTAGTTGCGTTGGGTTCCACCAGTACCTTTAGTGGAAATGATGAGAAAAGGCCATTGACAATTTTTTGTTACTCCAAGCTTCGCCCAAAATTGCTCTCATTTCGAAACCGTTTGCAAGAAACATTTTTTAAATCGTCATAAATTCCTCAAAAAATCCTACTCGCACACGACATCGTATTGGCGCGCTTTTTCCGCGCCCTTTGTTCAACCGGAATGTTAGTGTTGCTAGTTTTTTGTCCCCAAAGGATTGACGGACCATTGTGTTGCCATTCGCAAAAATTCACGGCGTCGAATAATTGATAAGTCTGCTATGCAATCTTTTTTTTGTTTCGATGCTGAACCAGAATCGTTAGGGATTAGATATTTTTTTTTTATTTGACTAACTCGTCGGAATTGTTCGGCTTGAATTTCGCCAGGCTTATTTGTTTTCCCGTCTAGCTTTTTCATAGTTTTTGTGTGAAATTTTGTCGAAACTTTTGTTCGCGTTCGGAGTTATTTTTAGCTTGTACTGTGTTGGGATTGAATTTTCAGTTGCCTTTGTGTGAAAAAGGGAATTGACAGCTAACGGTATAAAGGGCTTACCTGATGTCAGTTTCATTACTTAAAGAGTCTAGTAAAAAGCTTTGATCCACAACAAAGTAAACATCGAACCTCAATCTGCCTAGCTTTTCCCAATTATGTTGGGGTCAGCTTTTAGTCTAACCGCATGTAGCTGAATACCAGTATTTAACAAGGAACAACAGACTTTTTGGACTTCTGACAGTTCTGACTACCCATAACGACTGTCAAAGATCTGCGAATGACAGCCGGGACCGATTTCCGAGGCACGGAGGGGTCTCGATATGTAATGGTCACCCATCTACGAACCGACCGCGGCAACCTGCGATCGAATTATTTACCCACAAGCCCCTCGCCGAGACGCGTGAAAAATACAAGTCTTTTTTTCTAATTTCAATAGAGCTAACGGCATCCTAACTCAATTTTGTAATTCTGAAGACAATAGTGTCATTCACCAACCTGCACTGGGCCCGCGTGGTGGATAACAGCTCACTCCTTCACAGGGGGGAGACCTAAGTCCCAGCAGTGGGAATGTATGTTACGCAATTTCCAGTGACATAATTCGACATACTACCAACATAACAAACTTAATAGAAACAAACACAATATTATTAGGTTGCGACCCGCGCGCGAAGGAATGGTGATCAAAACTCTATTATGCGGCTCCCAGGAGATATTTACATAATGTGTGCCCAGAAATATAATGCAGGAGAGATAGTCCAGTTTACTTTTTGCTTTTTTTATGCCAAAGGTGGTGTTTTTATTCAGTTAGTTGGCATAAAATGGCATATGCAAATAAGGAGCAGCGAATATTTTTCCTCAGAACAGAAGCTGTTGAAGCCAGAACCCTAATTGCATAACATACAATCAGTCATAATCTGAACAATTTTTAAGGATATTGTAAATCCATTGCTTCATAGGTTCGAAAAATTTGTCTGCTCAACAGCGTAAATAAGGCAATGAATGTTGTTGTGTAGCGGTATCTGCAACGCCACATGCGAACAACGCGTCATACTGACGTCACGCAAATCCTGTATCTCGCAAGCAGAGTTTACCGCGTAAGTAGCATAGATACAACAGCCCGACATGAATCATCGGGCAGTTGCCCGCCAGACACAACACCCGTCTGGTCGGAGGATCCGCCCTTTTCTATAGAGTATGAGAAAAAAAAAACAAAAGAGAAAAAGAAGAGTATAAAGAGTATTCTATTCTATTCTATGAGTGAACTTTACACCCTGTTCCTCATACCTCTATAGTTGAACTGTCAAAATGAAAGCCATTTCTACTGATAGTGTGTTACGCAATTACCCAGCAGTTTCGGTCATCTGCAACTCATTCAATGTTTTAAGATAAAGCTAAAGAGCTTATTGCTCTCAAAGGGAACCGTAAAGGCTCCCCGAGACAGGCGCGACGCGAGAAGTTGTTCTATAACAGTTGCGTCGCGCCTGTCGGGTGGGCTGGGGCTTAATTCCTGCTGAAAAATGTAAATTGACTGAATGGTCAGTTAATCCGCTGGCTCAGGTCGAAAATGGCATCAACCAACTAACCAATCAGAAAGGTTTACCATAAAGATAAAGCACACAATAGAGCAGATTAAATTAAAATGACATCCGCTTCTGTAAACAAAAAATATTTTTCCTTCACATTTTTCATAAGACCATAGATTTGAATTTTTTTTTCACCGATTTTCCCGCTCTTTCCACAAGTCACCATAGATTATTTTTTCTGTATTTCCTCCCATTGAAATAAACGTTCCTCAAACATTCTTGATCCTCGTCAATTAAGTTAGAAGCTCCAATATAAAACAGACGTTGTTCTGAACGCAATGATCGTGAGGTGGCAAGGCGTCTGCGCCCTGTATTTGGGTCGTGCACGTGCCTCGAATACAATGTGAACCCGCCCTTAAGAAAAATATCCAGTTTGCAGATGTTTTGTCTTGTGGTGTGGTATTTTGTGTACTTGGCTTTGGTAAAATTGTGAGGGTATTTTATGGTCTTTGAAGCTTAAATAACTGAAAATAAGCAGGTTCAGTCAGGGTCTAGTTTTTAGTTTCTATCTACATTTTGGCACTGGCAACACTTCTGATTAAAAGGACAAAACATTCCTGTCCCGCATTCAATAGCTCGTTCAACAACACATAATCAGCCCATAATGTTCCCACTGCTGGGACACAGGCCTCTCAGTGAGAGGGAGTGGGCTGTAATCCAGCACGCTGGCCCAATGCGGGTTGGTAGATGTCACATGTCTTCGAATTTTTGGTTCAAGGACATGCCGGTTTCCTCACGATGTTTTCCTTCACCGTTTTGAGAGCAATGGTGATGCAAATAATTTACACAAAGTAAAACGCCTGTCTGGATTCGAATCTACGACATACAACTCGTAAGTCGCGACCGTCACCACTGGGCCACCACTGCTCTTCAACGATATAAAACACGAGAAAGCCTGCAGGCACACTCCTATAACCGCCAGTCTAAAATTTATATTTTATATGATTATAGTAAGGTAGGTAGTAAGCACGCTTTGTAATCTCATCTGTATTGGCAGATTAAAATCTGCAGTGTATTCTCCAATGGGCTCGCATTCGAAAAACCGGTTTGGAATCTCGTAGGGAGTGTAGGGACAGACGAGTTTTGATCATGATTCATTGGTTGCCCGTGACCTACACGTGAGGTGGACAGTTCGATTCATCTGTGTTTTATGATTCTAAAGATAAATCAATCTAGGAAGTGGCGAAGGGCGGGCGTTTTGGGGGACTGTCTTTTGTAATTTTGACGTTCGAAAAGTGCTGATGCTCAGCCTAGTTTGAATAAATGACTTTTGATTTTGATTTTTCTGCCTAGCTTTTTTCCACCTGTTGGGGTCGGCTTCCAGTCCAACCGGGACCCTCATTGCGTAACACACTATCAATCTCAATCTGAGTCATTTTGAAGGATATTAGGAATCCATTGCTTCATATGTTCAAAAAATTTGCTCTACAACGTGTAAATAACGCAATGAATGTTGTTGAACTGTCAAAATGAAAGCCATTACTGGTTACGCAATTACCCCGCAGATGCAGCTGAATAACAATTTTTTTACATGAAGCGACTGCCTCTCTGACCACCATAACCCAGTTACTGGCTGACATGATGCCCCTTGGTAAGACTTGGTTGTCAGACTTATGATTCTAAAGATAAACGTAAGAATTTTTTTTAAAAGCTTAGCGCGTCGAATCTGTCACGAAAACTGGTAACCAAGTTACGATCTTACGAGCCAGAACTTGCTGTCAGTGGGCGAGGCAAATTCGTTGTTAAAAATGTGTCATTATAAAATCTTGAAATATTGTAGCCAGTTTTTCCGGATCTCAGTCACTTGCATCAATCTCCAGCATCGATAGGTACACGTCAAGAAGTTTCGTTAACAAAATTAAAAAAAGTCCCATTTTGCCATTAATTATTCTGAGGTTTCCACAATTTCCATCACGTTTTATCGATGTAAATATTAAAACCACCAGATGTCAAACTGTGACTATTAATAACCATCAAATCAATTTACATAGATGGAAAATCGGTGCAAACAATTCACCGAAATGAGTAAAAGGCAACGCTTTCATTGGCAAGTAATTCGTATGATTGCCAGCCAATGTTTACCCATCCGACAGTCGGACCCACTAATTGGATTGTCAAACATTTATTACTGTTTTAACTCTTGTTGACTGCACTCAGAGCTTGCAGTTAATATGAATCATCTTTCTGCACACACACACACGCAACAACCACACACACACACACACTACAACCTGAATCATTTTGAAGGTTATTGCTAATCCATTGCTTGTTATGTTCGAAAAATGTGTCTGCTCAACAACGTTGATAACGCAATGAATGTTGTTGAACTGTCAAAATGAAAGCCATGGCTACGTACTGATAGCGTGTCACGCAATTACCCCTCTGTTAATGCATTATTTCGTTTTCTTTTTCAGCTTAGTGCTTTTCTGGCGAAATGCCAGGTTCTTGCTCAAAAAACTAAACAGCATAGACAAAGTTTTCTGGGATCACTGACTCAGAAACGTCAACCATTTATTTAAAAACTTACCGTTAACTTCTCTTCCTGAAGTGTACTCGTAATATAATAAAGAGTAACTTTTCTAATGTAATAAACGCAAGTACGCAAAGACCTTTTCTATAAAAATTAATTAGCCATGTAAAATAGCGGGCGTTCTCGTGAAACTAACTTATGCTGAGCTCGCCTTTTGAAAAGTTAAAGACGTTCTTATTCCTACGTTCACATGATAAAATAAGAAAATTTTATTAAGTAAATGCTACTAAATATTAATCTTTTAGTCTGAGTACCAGGTAATTAAAAGTAAGGTAAGCACATGCACTTTACGGCAGGCATGACTTTTTTCTTCTGTGTTCTTTGCAGCCACAGAGCATAAAACCTAAACGTCAATGGTCAAGTGATTTGATTGGCTGTTGTTTCTTGAGGGTGCTTTTCAGAAACCAGGTTTTTGTATTTGAAGGCTAATTTTAATGTTCTTAGACAGTCAATATTAGCACTATTTGCCAAACTAAACACGGCTTCTGTATCTAAAATTAATTAACGCGTCCCGTCCGAGTGACAGACGAGACGTTATTGTCTACGTGACGAGAATGCCATCCCGTCTTGTTATGTTTGACAAGAGCACTGGCTAGGATGTATGGTTGTATACGTTTGCCTCGTGCCGTTTGCCAGAAAAATATAGTGTAGGGGAATCGAATTTGGCGCGAAATAAGGAAAAATGACGTCGAAAATTGTCGAATGTTTTGTTATTTTTGTACAACCTTTGTATTCTTCAGCAAATTACTATTTTAAAATTCATGTCCGTCATACGGACTTCCGAAAGTTGATTGCAAACATTTTTAACGCGCCCATATCAAAATAAATTACAGTAAAAGGTTTTAAAAATCCCCAAATAGTATTTCCACATGGGAAAGCCTTTTGAAAATATACTTCACGTGAACGTTAAACGAACTTTTCGTTTGCGTTTCGCCATTAAGTTTTTAGGGTTCCGTAGCCAAATGGCAAAAAACGGAACCCTTATGGATTCGTCATGTCTGTCTGTCTGTCTGTCTGTCTGTCCGTCCGTCCGTATGTCACAGCCACTTTTTTCCGAAACTATAAGAACTATACTGTTGAAACTTGGTAAGTAGATGTATTCTGTGAACCGCAGTAAGATTTTCACACAAAAATAGAAAAAAAACAATAAATTTTGGGGTTCCCCATACTTACAACTGAAACTCCAAAAATTTTTTTTCATCAAACCTGTACGTGTGGGATATCTATGGATAGGTCTTCAAAAATGATATTGAGGTTTCTAATATCATTTTTTTCTGAACTGAATAGTTTGCGCGAGAGACACTTCCAAAGTGGTAAAATGTGTGTCCCCCCCCCCCTCTAACTTCTAAAATAAGAGAATGATAAAATTAAAAAAATATATATAATGTACATTACCATGTAAACTTCCACCGAAAATTGGTTTGAACGAGATCTAGTAAGTAGTTTTTTTTTAATACGTCATAAATCGAAAACCGCAATTTACCTTTCACAAAGTTACAACGAACTACAAGAACTTTTATATTATGTTACTTGCTGCTACGGAACCCTTCATGGGCGAGTCCGACTCGCACTTGGCCGGTTTTTTTTTTACGATAAAAGGTAATGACTGTGACGATAGGGTTGTGTTAGTCTCAACGCTAAACGCTGAATATCGGTAAAAAGAGAAGTTACATAAAGATAGAGTTCATTTGGAAAAATCGAGGAAATCTTCTTTTATCAATAAGACTATAATGGCAACAAGCTAAGTAAGATAAAAATTATGTTGTATTTCTTTATTTATAAAATAATAGTCGTTCGTCTTCTTCGTATCGCTGGCACGACTTTTCTCAGATGTTGTTGACCCAAAACTTCGCCAACAAGATCTGACATCGCCAATATTAGTTAAAGCTACGAAGAGCAAAACAAAAATCCGACTAGCCCCTGGGTTGGTCGTAGCGTAGGAAAAGAAAAGAAAAAGGGATTGCTTATGCTCATATATCTTCTTGGCTCGTAATATCAATACTTTAATATCCACGAAGTGAGCAAACACGTGAGATACTCAAAACAAACAAAGATCTTGTTTATCGTGCCGCTTAAACTCGACAAACTTTAAGGGAAATCGATTTGGAAGACCGTCGTGCTCATAAGCTACCGAGTTAGGTAATACGACATTTAAAACCGATACACGTTTGTTTTAATTAGATAGGTTTAAATGCAAGACCGATTAGTATCGATAAACCGTTACTTACTTAACCTTTAAGAGGCGGAATCGTGCAAATATTCCATAAAATCGGCATCAAATCTTGAGATTACAGAATTCGATGTCTACTGAAAATCGATATTCGATTATCATCAATATAGTTTTACGGTTCACGGTTATCGATGGTGCGTTTCCCAGCCCTACTGGCTCGACGTAAAATGTAGCATACTGGGGGTCCAAAATCCATAAAGTTGTGTTATTTTACGACTTCTAGGGGTTGTTTATGGTGAGAGGGGGTGGAGGGGGTGACTTTAATTATTTGACAAAGTGCTACTGTCTAATTAAGTTTGTGCTATTTGTGTAATTGAAGTTTTTAGTGCCGACTTCTTGATGAAAATTGAACGCGACGACGACGAAAATTAATGAGGTTTCAGTTTTTCACTTGCGTGAGTGAAATGGCCAGTGTTGGTCGTATTTCGACGTTCATTGGAAGATTACTTAACTTTCATGAAGTAATTTAAAGTATTAAATAAGCAATGGAGAAAGAACGCGTTCTAGTTTTAAGCCGTAAAAAAAGTAATGAGGTTTCACTTCACTTGTGCGTGGCATGGCAGAAATATTATTTTTATACCTGAAAATTTAAATGCTAGCTATTAGTATGCGTGCCATAAACTTAAAATTATTATTTTCAGGCTTTTTACCTACTACAGCAATCATAGGAAAAAATACAGGGTGGCAGGGACATCACACGATGTACATACCCTCTAGCGTAAAAATTTCAACCCTAGGGTTGAAATTTTTCGTCCGCGTTTGTCACGTAGGTTCACTTTTCTATGAAACAGCACATTTTTTTTTTGTATAACCGACTGTCAGTTACTAAAAAAATAATAATAATTCAGTACTTATATGTACTGAATTATACTGTTTTTAGTATGGGGGTCAGGGTACGGTATAGATCTTTGATGCATTTAAAAGTACCCTTCTTTGCTATCATTTCCAATGTTTTCATTAATATCTAACTTAATCATCTTCATCTACATAATTCTGATTACGTCATCTGATTCGATAGATTTCATCGTCTCTAAGGGAAGGTTCACATCTGACGGAAGATGCGTCGCGTATTATCGGTCGCGTAACGCCAGAACAGACAAATGTATAGAAAAACACTTGACCGTTCACACTCAACCGATGATGCGTTAGTGCTTCGAGCGAATAAATAGACGCATCTTCCGTCAGATGTGAACCTTCCCTTAAACCGCCAAACTGTTCACGATCATTATACAAACAATATTCAGCCAGTCCCAAATCGATTCCAACTCCAACTCGATCCCTACGCAACCCCTTACCGAAACGTAAAACGAATGCAGAATAACCCAACCACTTCTGCAAAATCAAACGCAAGTACATATCCCTCAGAGAAAAATCACATAAAATCTAGGCGATAAACGAAACCACTAGGGAATAAGTGCCTAGCACGTTCAAATGAAATGATCTCTAATCTAGGATGGCTTTGCAAAGTAACCGTTTTCAAAGCGCGGGACGTAGGGCGCGAGTAATAAAATTTTACGAGCCGTCTCCATGGCAACGCCGCCATTATGCAGTTGCAGGCCCGCCGCGAGGGGCGCTGCGTTCGATGTTCAAAGGTTTTCTTTTTTTTTTTTGTTTTGATTATCTGTGGACTGTAATTGAGACACCTGCATGGACTTGACACCTGTACTGGATTTGTAATGGCTCTATTTGAAACACTTTAGTTCAAATGAAATATTTGATTGATGACAACTTAACTTTAACTTTTACCAACAATGTTGGTGTAGGCTAGTAGCAGTAAGTACGAGTATGTTGGACGTGCTTCAAAGTCCACGAAAGAAAAGTTATTACAGTTTTTTACAACAACGAGAATAAAGATTACAGTGATATAAAATCAGAGGTAAAATAACTGTGAAAATACTATAATAATAACTTTCGTCGACTTTGAAGTACGTATGTCCTTCGTACTTTAATTTTTTTTTTTTTAATTTATTCATGACCATGGATACATGTCCTTCAGTCGTAGTCACTAAACATTTTTGTTTTCTTACGTAATTGTCATTAGAATGCGGGTGCAACCCATTCTAACGACTTTGAAGTATTTGGCAGCAAATGTATCGAGTCAGCCTTCTCAGTAAACTTCGCTGAGGCGGCCAAAACCACAATAAAATTCTCAGCTCCGTTTTACCGAGATTGCGCCTGTTTCAATGATTCCACATATTGTCCAGTTGCGCAGACACTTGAGATACAAAACTACACCAATTTTACATCACAATATCCACTAGGAATCAATTTGCGAATAATTAAAACAGCCACTGAACTTCACTCGAAGAAATCCCGCCAAAAACTCCTCGTACTTTAAAATAAAGCGGAAATTGCCAGCCCAAATAAATTAAAATGGTTGAAAATTGTTCAGTCTATTGATGTGAATAATCCTACGGCTAACAGGCAACAGCAACAATAAAACTGTTTAATTTTGTGCCTTCATCCGTTCATACAGTAGTTATATTATTACACAGCTGTCCGCTATTAAATATGGGCAGCATAGACAACATCCATAACATCGATTGTTGTATTGTCTATGAATTTAAATGGAATAACGACCGCACAGTTCGACTGTCTACCATAGATAAAGTTTAACACCTCCTTCTAGTTTACTTAGGACGGGAATACTAATCTAATCGATATTCTATATTTAAACATAGCTTATAGCCATCCAGACACACCTTCAAGCGATGCAGCGACGATTTTAAAATCTTCAAGCAAATTGCTACGTTTAGGGGCACATTTTTAAAAGACACAGTAAAAGCCTTTCAAAAGTAAATGCAGAGACAAGATATGTTCTGGAAAATAAGACAATGTTTTGGACTACATTTATGCCTTTTCCAGCAGCGATTGATAACTGATTTTCGTTCCTATGGTTATTGTATTCAGGAAAAACCAGTCTGAAACTGGCATTTGTATTTAAATGTTATTTATTTTTTTCTTTTGGTTTCTTTGACAGTTTCAGGCAAAGTAAAAGGTATTCTTTCCGAGCTAGGTACTTGAAAGAAAATAACCGATAATGTTCAATCAAGTTTATTCCGCGATCCCATAAAAATGCTACTCCTCAATAACTAGATTTTGCAAAAAACTAATAATTATCATAAAAACACGTTTCCATTAGAAACACAGGACACGTATAACACTAAAAACCAAACCTTACAAAGTACATATAGTTAGAAACTGGGAAATAAAAAGTAACGGTCCCGACCGCCATCTTGGATTTTCTAAATGTCTGTGCTTATTAGGATCTGTGGAGCGCTTGACTAAATTGTTTTTAACCCCTGACGTAAAAGGGGTGATATTTGACGCAGTATTTTTCTTCGTTGCATAATGAAATTGGTTTAGAATATGAAAATTTAAAGTTTGTTTACGTGTTGAAGTTTAGAGTATTTTGAATCTGTTTAAAAGTTTTAGTTTAATCTAGTTAATAAAATAATTGCCTTACGATGCCCCAGCTTTTACCAGATGAAAACTTTTTAGGCTTTCAGTCGTAAATGTGAAGATTACACAACGAGAACTTGGCAACATCACACTAATATTATAAAGGCGAAAGTTAACCTTCTGAGTGTGAGGGTGTGTGTGTGTGTTTATATGTCTGTTAGTTCTTCACGCTCAAACGGCTGGACAAATTTTGATAAAATTTTGTATAGACGTAGCTGACACCCTGGATTAACATATAGGCTACTTTTTATCCCGATATTCCCACGGGATCAACATTTACGCGCGTGAAACCGCGGGGCGCAGATAGTTCAGTTTCAGTTATAAATCTCGATTTAAAACTGGATTTGAGTCGATATTAGAATCAAATCTGTCAGTATTGCATTAACCCTTCGTATCCACGTATCGAACGTGGATCCACGCGAAACAAAATGGCTTTTTAATTGTTCTGTAATTACGGCATTCAACTGGTTAATATTTAAGTATGATAGAATCTGAAACTAGCTGACACAAGACGTGACCCTAATAATGCAGTAGGTAATATAACCATACAGTCGGTCAGTCTATTTCTGCAGTTAAGTAGCTTTGCTGTTTCTGTGCCAGAATGTCCTACCAGACCAGCTTCTGAAAGTGGCTCCGCCCGCATGGTATGTCGATAAAAAGTAAACATTGGCTTTCATTTTGACAGTTCAACAACATTCATTGCGTAATTTACGTTGTAGAGCAAACAAATTTTTTGAACATATGAAGCAATGGATTAGCAATATCCTTCAAAATGATTCAGATTGTGATTGAAATGAAAGGATTTGTTGCAGACATGCTGTGCCCCGCGGTTTCATCCGCATAAGTTTCGATCCCGTGCGAATATCGGGATAAAAACTATCCTATGTCCTTTGCCGTGACTCAAACTATCTCTATACCAAATTTCATCTAAATCGGTTGATCGGTTCAGTGGTTTAGGCGTGAAAAGGTAACATACAGACAGACAGAGAGATAGACAGACAGTTACTTTCGAATTTATAATATTAGTATGGATGTCCAGAGGCAATATCGACCACTTACCGTCTTCCCACCTGCTTCTCTACCACACAATAACATCCGAAAAGTAGCCGCAATCAATCAGCGCCATCTATTTACCTTTCGACCAATCAATCCTAATCATTTATCATAACACTCCCAGTCAACTAAGTGCCGTTTCCGGTGGCACTAAGGAGTACCACGTCCACATTAGTGTTCGACGATTGTACAATAATGGAGAAGTGATAACTGATCGGTTGAACCCGCGGCGTGAGTTCAATGGCGAGTGATGGCCAGCAGTTGCTTCGACGTATATTTAGATTTGGTGGGGTGGGTGTGGCGTTGGTGAGTGTGGGATAGTCCTGTTTGGGGCAGGGGATTGTTTGTGACGTTTGTTATAAAAGTCGTTTGTTTGTTATAAAATTCGTTTGTTTGAAATACATATATTATTTGTATGATATAGAACATGCTATGAACATGTATCTGGTATTCAGCTGCACCCAGTTTGACTGGAAGCCGACCCCAACATAGTTGGGAAAAGGCTAGGCAGATGATGATATAGAACATCCTAAAGGAGGCTTAAGGAAGATTAATGTCGGGCCTTGTCGGGCCGTTGTTTAATGTTAGTTGCGCGGTAAACTCTGCTTGCGTGATGCAGGATTTTGTGTGACGTCAGTATAACGCGTGGTTCGCGTGTGGCGTTTGTAGATACCGCTACAGTTTCATTACGTGTCATACTGTTATATGATGAAGAAAAGGACGGCTGTTTTGTTTGTAGAAATAAATGATTAAACAAACTTTATGGAGCTGTAGCAATAAGATAAGAGCACTATTATGTGTGTAAGTTGTCAATGTTTATCTGTTGGTAAGACCTGCAATAACTTAAAGTCGTTCGACGCTTAGATAAAATTATCGCGCCCACACTGCAACAGATGACTACATCTTGTCTAAAAATAAATATTAATAAACAGAATTGAAGATGCAATACCTGATTTATTAGACTAACAGTAGGAATGGCTTTTATTTTGGCAGTTCAACAACACATATTGCGTTATTTACGTTGTTGAGTAGACAAATTTTTGTACATACGGAGCAATGGATTAGCAATATCCTTTAAAATGAGTTCGCGTATCACTGGTCAGTTTCTACGCAACTAGGGTGCTGGTTAAAGGCCCCCCAATCATTGCACCATTGTCCAGCTCTTCCCATAATCAACTGTCTTCTGCTTCGTCATTTTCTGGATGTGCCAGAGTTCCACATAGTGATCCAAGTGAAGTAAAGAACTCCTATTCCAATCAAAAACATTTTTTTTTTCCTCTCCAATTCAACGGACTATCCCAAACCACTCTCCAACATGGTCACCCTACAAATGTAAATGCGTACGCGCCGTCCGTTTGATGTGCCGCTGCGTGTTTGTTTACTCGCCGCCGCTCAGTGTGAAACCGTTTGTTCTAACTATGGACCGCAATTGAACGCTGTCAGTTTGTGTTTTAGATGAAAAATCTGTGTTGGAAATGTACGGTGAGTTGCAGGCCTTTCGGGGTGTTGATTTTGTTGGAGTGGCTCGTGGCTAAATAATAACAGCTGACCCAGGATTCACCACATATCACTGTAGATTAAAAAAAAAAACTACACTCTTATCTCTCAAAATACAGTGCTATGTGGTGAATCCTGGGTGATACTACGCTGCACTCGTCGATCAAAATTACGCGCGGCGGTCAGTTCGATGTAAAGATGGCCTCTTTACATATCGATACCCCTCCACGTCTCGGAAAGCCCGTTAAGCCGTTGATCCCGACTGTCAAAGATACGTGTCGTCAGAAGTCCAGAAATCGGAAAACCTGTCCCAAGGGGTTATTATGTTGCCCAGATACCTACAAACTGCGTTGTGGAGGTCAGAAAGCCAATTCTCGTAATTTAAAAACGTTCAAAATCTCTTCGCAGTGTGATGAGACTAGATTTTGAACAATTCGGCGACTAACAAATGTCAAAAACTTGTCAAAAATGTTTGGAAATTAGATGTATTTTTGACAGATTGAGACTGCGATCCAGACTGTAAACGATCTTAAAATTACGAGAATTACCCCTCAGATAGGCAGTCGCTCCCTGTAAATAAAATACTGGTATTCAGCTGCATCCGGTTAGACTGGAAGCCGACCCCAACATAGTGAAAAAAAGTTTAAATTTTATTATTGTCGTTATTATTTAAATAATTATAAATAGTTAAATACCTCTTTTGATATGTACAACCCCACAGTTAATATTTAAACCACTGTCAAAGTTAACTATATCCAGTATGTTTATGTTTACAACACTGGGCGTGAAAACGTTTGTTCTAATTCTAAGTATGGACCAACCGCAGTGTCGCAGACTTTTGATGTCTTGGTTATTTTCGTATATTTATTATGTTAATGTCTTGTGACATTTTAATATACCTTTTCCCGTTGAGGAAATGAAGTATCCGGCACCCTAATTGCGTTACACACTATCAATCTGAATCATTTTGAAGGATATAGCTAATCCATTGCTTCATTATGTTATGTGTCTGCTCAACAACTTAACTAATACAATGAATGTTGTTGAACTGTCAAAGTGAAAGCCATTCCCTGCTCGTCTGTACTCTGCCTCAGGCAGACGAGCAGCACTTTCGACAGAGCCAACTTCAGCTGTCGACAGAGGCAACTGCAGCTGCCGCCATTGGTCGACGTTTGCCGGCGTCGACACGTGGACAGCAAACGCCGACCAATGACGACAGCTATAGTATGAGCGCAGTTCGCGACGCGCTACAACAATGCTGTCGACATGGTGGGCAGCAGTCAGCGGCGTGTCGAATACTGCAGCAGTTGCTTTTGTCGACTGCAGCAGTTGCTTTTGTCGACAGTAGCAGTTCCCTCTGTCGACAGCTGAAGTTGGCTCTGTCGACAGCTGAAGTTGGCTCTGTCGACAGCTGAAGTTGGCTCTGTCGACAGCAAAGTGCTTCTCGTCTGTTTGACGCCTGTGCTTTACGAGTTATGTAATTGAACTGCAGATTTATGAACGTAAACGAAGCAAAACGAGTATGTAAGGATCGTAGAAGGTGGCCATCTGTAGTTTCCGTCAACTGCAATAAGGTGTGAGTTTATGTATCTTGAATTAATGACAACGGGCTATTTTCGAAACAATCCAAAACCGACTTATCAAGAAGTCGACCAAATAGGCCGTTCCTTGTTTGTCAAAACAGAAGAAAACGCTAAAGTATAAAAGTAAGTCTTTCTATACTTACAAATATTTTGCCTTGTAACTTTAAATGTAATTTTTTACTACATAGAAGGTCCGAAAACTACCATAATAGCCCACTTCGGAACAAAAGAACCCTATTCGCGAACGCACCATGTACAAATTCAAATTCAAACAAAATGGAAGCAAATAAACCGCTATATTAAGAAGATCAATCAGAGTCCAGACTGCCAGCACTCCACTCTAGTGACCAGTTGCATGCAGCCAGTATCAACAAACCACTTGATCGCTTATTCATCTCATTGTTGAGTGCTTGCGTTGCATCGCGGATTGAATTCAATAGGGCTATAATACTACTTAGAAACATAGTTAGGTTGAGGTACTATTTAATTAGTATTTTCTTGTAATTTATTTTGTGATTATTTACATAATATAAGCTAACATTTAAAATATAATATGTACATTTACATGAAAAACAAAAAATTCGTCCGCATCGCTATCAACAGGAACAGTGCCCAAAAGGCTGGCAGCATTGCCACGTTGTATGGCGATGCTAATTCTTTGGCCAAGAAATAAGCCAGCCCTCTAGTTAGGTTATGTATGCAGTGTAAATTGTAATGCACATTTTGTGTCTTTCCTAAGTGCCCAGTGGTAACGGCCGCGACTTACGAGTTTTAGCTCGTACAGGCACTTTGTGTAAATTAATTCATCACCACTGCTCTCTAAACGGTGAAGAAAAACATCGTGAGGAAACCGACATGTCCTAGAACTAAAAAATCGAAGATATGTGACATCCGCCAATCCGCACTGGGCCCGCGTGGTGGATTATGCCCACTCCCGCTCACAGAGAGGAGGCTTTAGTCCCAGCAGTGGAAGCAGTATAGGCTGATTATGCTAAGGAGCCTAAAGTTATGGAATCTACAGACTTTTTGTCAAGCAAGACCCATAAAACGTCCCCCGTTAAAACACTGTTTTTATAATAATATGGTTGAACCATAGACGAATGTAGAGCACGGTCTACAAAGCCACATTGCGATGATTACCACGTTAAGCCCAGGAGGTTGGATCATTTAGCTCCCTTCAAAATGGTTGAGCTGAATGGTGCTGTTGCATGCGTCATGTTCGTGAACGGGCGCCGTCAGTGGGCTAGGGACTGGTCGTCTCTTTGCTGCCATGGCTTATTTTAATTTATTATTTGAATTGTTGTTTTTTCTCATCTTTTCATTATGGACGCTTTTAACGTTCTGCATCGTTCTCACATGTATAATTTTTAACATGAATGATGTAACCAAGACTTTGTAACCATATTATTTTGATTTAAAAGAGTGTCCATGGAGTTTCTTGCCCGTTCTTCTCCATAGGTACCTATGCTTTGGAATGGGCAACTAGCTTCATATTTTCTGACTGACTGATTTCTTGACAATTCAAAAGTGCCTGTAAATGGTTTAATTGAAATAAATGCTTTGAGTTTGAGTTTTGAGCAAATAATTGTAGGCTGTTGTAGCACCTACTGCTCAGGTTGCTTATGTCTTAGTGCAATCTCTAATCTTCTATGAACCTGACCTGGTGATGATCTTCATCATCTGCCTAGCCTTTTCCTAATTATGTTGGGTTTGGGTTCCAGTCTAAGCGGATGCAGCTGAATTCCAGTATTTTACATGGAGCGACTGCCTATCTGAACTCTACAACACAGTTACTGGGTAATACGATACCCCTTGGCAGGACTTGTTTAATTACCAGACTTTCGGGCTTCTGACGACCCGTAACCCGTAACGACTGTCTAAGATCCAAGAATGACACTTAACGCTTAATCACCGCTAATGAGAACAATTGATTTTCTATTGTAATGGGCCGATATCGTACCACGCCGGGCTCGAGTGGACAACTATACACACAAAAATCTTTGTCTCATGTTATGACTGAAAATCATCTGAACTAGGAATGCTGTACTAAAAGAGAATCGCTAGAGTAGCCCGCGAAATTCAAATTTTCTTACGTTTTTTTGCTATTTGCAGTGTCATGTTGAAACTTGTATGTTAATTAATGTGTCAAGCTCCGCTAATGAGACACAATTGATTTTCTATTGTTTCGTCGCCGATCGGCGACGCGCGCCGCTTGACCGGTTAAAGTATGATTCGCGACTTCGCGAGCGCAAAAAATACGACTTTGCAGAATTATAATCATTAAAATCATCAGTACAGTTCTAAGTTCATTCATAATCCTATTAAATGACTATTTCATTAAACTTATTATATGTATCTTTTCAGATTTGACTCATCATTCGGTTCACAAGATCCGTGCCCACAAGAGCAGCAGACGACATCGCGCTGTCAATGGTAACTGTTATTATTTTACTATCAAAACATACCTATAGTCCGGCGTTTCAAAATTTGCCAAAGATGTAAACAACAATGGCCGCTTGTAATCGAATAAAATCGTTATACAAGAACGTTTATTTTAAAACAAACATTACTTAATGTTCTTGTACTATATCAATTTTATTCAATTTCGAGCGGCCTTTGTTATTTACATCTTTGGCAAATTTAGAAACGCCGGACCTTAGGTGACTTTTATTTTAACAAACGAACGCGCGGGCATCCGTATGATCATGACCATGCAAAAATGGGTTACCTTTAAAAAATTTGAAAAGTCCTTACAAAATACTGGACTTTGCAAAAAAGTCCGGACATTTTACATTTTAATCTTTCTTTTGTTCGTAGGTACTTATGATCTATGTACCTATAAACATTATTATAAATTAAAGTCACTTTTCGTGTCTTTCAGCCTCAGCGTGACCGCGTTCTTCTTTGAAACGGATTTTGATACGGTTTTCACCATTATTTAGAGAATTTATTCCGTAAGGTTTATGTGTATAAAACATTTAAAAAAACCGAAGTTCATTATAAAAAAATATTTTCTAAAAAAATTCCTTTAATGTCCGGACATATCCAGACGGATAGACCCTACATGCAAGTGACAGCAAAGTGTTGGTCTGGCATTCGCTGCCCAAAGACGAGTCGCAAAAACAATGCATTTGAAATTAGAATTCTCACAAATGTTGAGTCTGCGCCATACGTAAGTACTCGACGAAAATGAGTAATCGCGAATTAAGCTGAAGGAAAATGCTGAGTCAAAGAAAAAAAAGTTTACGATTTGGGCCTAAAGTTTTTTTACCTTAAATGGGACCTTTACCTAGCTAAAATATTGATAGCTAAGTAGCTAACCACTTCTGCTTACCTCTCTTGGGATTATAGGCGAGACAGTAAAGTAGGTACGAAAATTTCTCATAAAATAATTTATAGCCCGATCGTAAGCATAGGTTCGGTCGGAGCAAGGACGCCCTAGATTTCTAGAAGGGCAAACGCTGACCTTACTGGTAGAGTCCTTCGAAAAGGTTAGGTGCGTAGTCAGCCGTAACGTACACAACCGGCGACCGACGCGCATATTATTTCACTATGAAAAAATGTATGAATATGGAAAAGACGAACAATATTTCGTTGATAGAGATGACCGATATTCTGGTTTCTGCCCACCTAATTAGCAAAGCATGCCGTGATAATTTTTCCATTGTTCGCATGAAAACTATTTATCGATTCTACCGCCATCTTTTATTCAGCCCATTAACTTGATGAAAGTGCCAATAGATGGCGCTGCTCTGAATACACTGAATTAGTTCGTCTCCTCGTCAATAGATGGCTTTATTCTTGATGTATTAAATTAGTCCATCTACTCACCAACAGATGGCGAGCTACGCTTCGAACCGGAGCCCTATAGCAAGAAATTGGAATTGAATTCATCTGGGAAAATACACTGCAAAGTTGCTGGCGGTGTTAATCCCACTGTACAATGGTTTTTGGTAAGTTTAAAATTAAAGTTTAGAGTTTTAATCAATTTAATATTAAAAAAAAACATATATTCACTGACAGAACGCACAGACTAAACCGCTGGGTCTAGAGCAATTTTTTTATATTTGAAAGGGTTTTATCACTAAAGTGACCCGTCTAGTGGCATGGTATTAAATTTATTTTGCACAAGGGTTTACCCTTCGGTAAAGGTGAGCACTAAGAAAGGATTTTTTGTTATTTCTCCTATTAGCGGGGCTAAATTCCAGGTGAATGTTTGGATGGAAGTTCGTCATTTTTGCCGATAGAAAACCCTAACGGGCACGAGGCTTGTCACCGTATAAATCATAATTTATTAATCTATGGTTTATCTCCTAGAACGACACGGAGCCCTTGCCGGAAGGGGTGACGTCAGCGAATGGGACACTGATGGTGGCTGAAGCTGAGAAGCGCCACTCTGGACAGTACACCTGCAAGGCGGTGGACGGGGAGAAGTCCATCACCTCCAAGATTAATCTGGATATTGTTGGTAAGTTGAGAGGTTCATAACATCACGCCTGTAATCCCAGAAGGGTTAGACAGAAGTGTACTATTTATGATACAGGGTAAAATTTTAATCACCGTTTTCCTCTTAAGGGGTCATTGTGCTCATCATTATGAACAACTTTTACTATGGGACCAAACACGAAATCGTGAAAAAAAATTAACTGTCCTCTACATTTATGTTCGCATAACTCGTCAAAATGTAGGGAACAGCTGATTTTTTTTCAAGATTTCGTGTTTGGTCCCATAGTAAAAGTTGTTCATAATGATGAGTAAAATGACCCCTTAGGAGGAAAACGGTGATTAAAATTTCACTCTGTATTTATACACGCATTTAGGCATAGCTACCTATAGTATATTTACTATACCTACTAGGCCGACCGCTCAACTGAGACGTTGCCTGAGGTAGCAGCGCGGTGCGGGCGGGGTGTGGTGACGTGATGCGAGAGCTCAGTGATTCGTCAACTTAAGACAACTATTACCCCTCCCGCACCGCGCAGCTACCTCAGGCAACGTCTCAGTTAAGCGGTCGGCCTATACAATACAGTATTATCTGAGGATAGTAGTGCGTTACAACAAATAGTTCCTATGCCGTTATGTTGGCAACAATGTACTTATACCACTTCTTATTCTTTACCACTCCTGTTTTGGGCATGATTCTAACACGGACACCTTATAAATCTTAAAAAAACCGCAGAATCGTCTTCCCATATCTACTATCTTGACAGACATGGGCACAAAACACATATATTCCTAGCGGAGGACAGGGGAGCCAACATTATAACATAGGAACTAATTGTTGAAACGCACTCATAGCCACTCGAGCACGAGGTTGTTATTGCAAGTATTAATATAAGCATTTAAAACTGCCCCACTTCAACTGGCTGAGCAAACATTGTCGCCATAACTTTTAGGTGTTGTCACGTATCTGCCTAGCATTTTTCACATCAAGGTTGGAATCGATTTCTGAATGTGCTGGCAACATACAAAGGGTAAACCCATAGATATAAACCGGTTAGTTTCACTTAAGGCCTCGTGAATACCTGTGACGATTGTCACAGGTATTCGTATTTACCGGAAATTATCGGCGAACCCACTACCTGCCTTGTCGCCCGTAGTCTAAACTAAAAACATTATTTTAAACTGACAGTTTTGTCGCTTTAGTGGACGAGATGAGGTTCTGATTTCAATCCTCGGATCGGGTAATTCGTTATTGGGCAACTGGGTTCTGGACTGGATATATTATTATGCCCAGTTAATGAAAATAGACTCGGTCCCTATAACGTGGCGCGTAGGTATTTGGGAGTTTGTTGACTGAACAGTGAAAGGCCCGAGACGGCGGCGCGCCGTGTTCCGCGCGCGTCTCTCTGTAGAGGAATGGTGGCCGTTTGCAGCCGCTGAGGGTGACAGGGTCCGCATGGATGAGGCGATAGTCCTCGCGCGCCTGTATGAGTGGCGCGCGGAGGCACTGAGCCGGGGGGAAACTCCGCTTCCGCGGCAAATCGCGGCGGAGCGGACAGACCTCCGGCGCGATCTCATGGTGGCATGGAAGGAGCGACTTTCGCAACCCAGCGCAGGGCACGCCACGATAGTGGCGGTAAGACCCCTCTTTGAGGAGTGGCTAGAGAGGCGTCACGGCGTCCTCACCTATCGCCTGACGCAGGTCCTCACCGGACACGGATGTTTTGGGAGGTTCCTGCACATCATCAGGCGGGAGGAGACGCCCGGGTGTCACCGCTGCGAGGATCGCCCAGAGGACACGGTGGAGCATACGGTGGAGGTATGCCCCGCATGGGCGGAGCACCGCCGTGCCCTCGTAGAGGCGATCGACAGCGGCGGCGACCTCTCGCGTCCGGCCCTGGTTCAAGCCATGGTCCGGGGCGAGAGGGAGTGGGAGGCGGTCACCTCCTTCTGCGAAGCAGTCATGCTAGCGAAGGAGGTGGCGGAACGGCTGAGGGAGAGAGCCTCACACCCCAGCCGCCGCGGGAGACGCTCCGGGCGTCGGGAGCCGCGTGACGACTCCCGGCCACCGTAGGCGCGGGCTTGCGGACGGAGAGTAATGGGTAGCTCACCGTCCGATCAGGACCAGGCCCGTGCCGGACGTCGCGTACGTGTTCCACGCGCGCCTCAAAGAGATGTCAGCATAAAGGAAGGGGCCTGCCAGGGCCGAAGCCTGCCGGGGGTGCGGGATTGTCCGAAAGGGTTACCGCTACCCCGGAACATAAAGGGCTAAGGAAGGAACACGGATGGGTTTTAGTCAGTAAGAGTCTGACACTCCCTTCGTTCCACCCAGAGCGGAAGGGGTCATTTGATGATTTCCCATCCATAAAAAAAAAAAAAAAAAAAGGGTCCGCATGGATTCATGCAGGCCAACACCTGGCCGGGGGAGCGTGACGAAATGCGCAAGCACTCCAGCACCCCGGCTAAAGGTAGCAGCAGCAGCGGTGCAGGAAACCGTGTGGTTTTAGGTGTAACTGACAAAATGTGGGTGATTTAAACCTTACCAACTTCTTGAAGTCTTCAAGCCTGATCAAAATGTGATGATCAAAAGTGTCTCAATATAAACATTCCTGTCTTCCACAGTAACTCCTCGAGTGATAGAACCAGCAGCAGGTGAACAGCTGCACGTGACGGTCGGCCAGACGGTGGTGCTGAACTGCGTGGCCACCGGAGACCCGCCTCCCACCACGCACTGGGACAGGAACCTCGCCATATTGGGGAAGCAACGTGAGTAAATAAATATTAACCCTAAATTTAGGGTTTATTGCGTACGGCATCGGGCCATTTAATGTCTAGCGGAAGACACTACCCCGTGATCTAATCGCAACCCCCTTCGGGTTGCGATTAGTGTTGTGAGAAATGAGCACCGAGGCGGAAACTCGAGCTCCGAGTCAAAGCTACTGAGCCTTCAAAGCTCGAGCTCTGAGGGCTCGTATGTCTAAAAGGTTTGAGCCCTAAAAGCTCGAACCTTGAAGGCTCAAGAGCCTTAAATGAAGGACTCGAGTCGAAGCTCGAGCTTTATTCATATGCCTGATAATATTAAAATGAAATATTTTTGTTTAATGTGGTATGTACGTATAAAAAAATGAAATAAAAATATAGAAAAAGAAAACTTTATTATACAATGAATGATTATTCGATTTTTAACCATGACGATAAGCACATTGATGTCTGGATATTTTTGTTGCTCAACCTGTTTCTTTTTTTTGTTATTAAATTACCAGACTGAAAAGGCTTGTTCACTAGGAACGCTTGTCGCTGGTATAGACAAATCTTCAAAAAAAATTTTTTTTTTTCGTTGATGGGAAATCATCAAGTGACTCCTCCCGCTCTGGGTGGAGCGGAAGGGAGTGTCAGACTCTTACTGACTAAAACCCATCCGTGTTCCCTCCTTAGCCCTTTATGTTCCGGGGTAGCGGTAACCCTTTCGGACAATACCGCACCAAATGCTATTTGAGCTAACGTTGACAAAGACAATTCTTTTTGTTTTTTCCACCACATTAATACATTCGTGTTTTCAAGCTAAATGTTGTGTAGTGAGCCTTTAAAATAGAGCTCGAGTCGCGACTCGAGTCTCGGAACTGGGGTTCGAGACTGGGCTCGAGCCTTCGAAATAAGGCTCGAGGGCCCTGTAGCTCGAGGCTTCATAGAAGACTGCAGCCGTGAATGAGTCGAAGACTCGGGAGACTCGAGCCTTTTAACAACACTAGTTGCGATAAGTTAAACTGCGAAATTCAAATTTTCGTAATTTTTTCTACAGTTTGCAGGTCAAACAGGTTCAGTCAATTGAATTATATGATTCTTCATAATATACAAAGTAGAGAAGGCAATAAATTTAAATTCGTATATCTAACAACGTTCCCAAATTTTCGAGGTTAGGTTGTATTCGATAGTTCCTAAATACTCATATTCATTATTATTATTTGTCAGTGTTTTAATTTATTGCCGCATTGTCGTCTCCACATTGTATTGGTAGTTAAGAAATCACGCTTTAAATATGATAATAGTATGGTATTTTATTTCTGTGTTTTCAGAAGACGGTGTGGATGTAGAAGATGGCGTTAACGCTACAACAGCCAGGTAATAAATAATAATTATTTTTAAAACTTTTCGTAGAATAATAATTATTATATTCCAGCATCGTTGCATCAATGTCGAATACCTTAATTTTCATAAAAAATAAGAATCGTTCATATCTTGGCAAGATTTAAATAGTATATTTCTTCCACGACCAGATTTATCCTCATGAACAACGGCACGCTGATCATCCACGCGGTGTCGGCGTCGGACGCGGACCGGTACGGCTGCACGGCCGGCAGCGCCGCCGGGCTCGCGCGCAACGAGCTCACGCTTATTGTGCATCAAGGTATGTCATAGACGAGCGAGAGTGCATGAGAAGCCATCGCCTTCTTCTGCGAAGCAGTAATGCTCGCGAAGGAGGAGGCGGAGCGCGCGAGGGAGAGGCAATCTTTGCACCCTCACGCCCCTAGTCGCTGCAGGAGACGCCCAGTCAATCGCTGACTCCTGGCCACTGTAGGCACGAGCTTCCGGACGGTGAGCAATGGGCAGCTCGCCGTCCGGTAAGGACCAGATCCGGGTCGACGGCACGTTGTGTTCCACGCACACCTCAAAGAGATGTCAGCTAACTGACGGGGTCCGCTAGGGCCGATGCTACCGGGGTCGCGGGTTGTTCGAAAGAGTTACCGTGGCCTCTGGCACAGGCTACTGAAGGAACACGGGTGGGTTTTAGTCAGTAAAAGTCTGACACGCCCTCTCGCTCCGCCCAGAGCGGGAGAAGTTATTTTATAATTTCCCATCCCAAAAAAAAGGTATAACATAGACATACTCAGAATTTTGCACTCAGCCTCGTACAAATTTAACAACTACGTTACCATATAATATTTATATGGTAACGTAACAATTTAACTACAGTGCATATGCACTGTAGTTAAATTGTGTACCTATAAAATGTATAGACGCCAGCACATCAAGGGTTCCCTATCCATTTGCATAAAATTTTAAGACCTAATATAACTTAGCATAATTTTGTTTGGCATAATTATATTTTCGCATAATATAATTACGCATAACAGCTTACGCATAATTTTTTTAAGCATAATTTCTCTAACCATAATAATGATTAAGCATAATATAGTAAAGCATAAATTTATTAAGCATAAAGTTCTAAAGCATAACTTTTTTAAGCATAATATCCTAAAGCATAAATTTATTTACGCATAATGATATTAAAACATATTTTTATTTTTCGCTGTAGGAGGCATGAAGCAAGCAAGCATGCAGCAAAAAAGCAAGCAAGCAGCATGCAAGCAAGCATGCAGCATTCAAGCGCTCGCTCTTGCATCCTATGTCAACGGAGCCCCGCTTCGCGGGGCCCCTATTTCTGTGTAAAGGGTTTAAAGTAACCTAACCAAACCGAACCTCGGGGTGCCCATCGCTCGTTCTTGCATCCTATGTCGACGGAGCCCCGCTTCGCGGGGCCCCTATTTCTGTGTAAAGGGTTTAAAGTAACCTAACCAAACCGGACCTCGGGGTGCCGATCGCTCGCTCTTGCATCCTATGTCGACGGAGCCCCGCTTCGCGGGGCCCCTATTTCTGTGTAAAGGGTTTAAGAGCGTTATCGCTTAGCGCGGATCGTCAAGTTTAGGTAATTCTTTGCAAATTTCACTCACACAGACGCGTGCGCAACTGTGTGCGTAGGGTTAGCGCGTTCGCTCTGCTTATAGTCAGACGTACTCACTTTGATCCGTTCGCTTTAGGGCAATAATTGTTTTAGCATTATTTTAATTTGAATTTAAATCCAACTTAAATTTTTTGTCATACTTATGATTTATAATAAATCTGAAATCCTCTACACATAAAATTAAGTTATTTAGGAGAAAAAATAATATTAATAGTCCTCGATATGACTTTAAACTGTCGTGCATTTAGTATTGAACTAAATGTAGAACGCCACCTGTAGGCTATGGGATAAATACACCCAAATAGGCTCGGATGGAACAGTCGATATTAGTGCAGGATATCAACTCAGGGCGGCGGCTGATGAACATCTAGCACGTCAAAGGCGGCGCCCACGGACCCAGTCAGGCGGTCCACTGTACACCCACCAACTCGCACTAGACAAGCGCGGTGGGTTAATTTGCCTAAACCTCTACTCTCTCATGAGAGAGTAGGGAGGCCTTTGCCCTGCAGTGGGACGTTACAGGCTAATAAGAAATAAGAAGATTACTCAAGTGTTGGTGACTAGTTTCAGTTGGTTGTAAATAGCTTTTTTAATATTTATGCACTAGATCAGTAGGTGGGAAATTAAATAAAGGTTTAAAATCAAAATATTTTATTTCACATAAACCTACATGGGCACTTATGAAACGTCAGAAGCTAGGTGCACAGTTCCAATTGGTCGTTTCCTATGGAGAAGAACTGGCAAGAAACTCCACGGTTACTCTTTTAAAAATAATTGGCTTTTACAATGTATTCAAATTACAGTAGGTATTGGAGGACAGCGTAGGCCTGTACCAGGTACTTGATAAAATTAAAAATGGTCTAAAGGTCTAAAGTCTACAAGGCTTACAAAATCCCCACATTTACAAAATACGAATCTATCAAAAGGATAAATAAAATATAAAAGTCTACTAAAACCAAGTGATATGATTTCCATTACAACCACTATTAAAGAGGTGAAAAATTAAAATTGTCTGTATATAATGTCAAATAATAAAAAGAGTATGTCAAAGAAGTATGTAAAAAGAAATAAAAAATAAATATCGTAATTTGAGAGCAGTTAAACATTTACGTAGTTATGCCGTTAATGAGGTCCCAGGGAAGCCACATGTGCAGAAGGAATTATTGCCAAAGTACCTTGTCTTTAACATAGTCTTTAATCTTATAATATTATGCTTTTTTGATAAGGACTCATTTGATGAGGGTTTTGAACTTTTCATCGCTAAGTTCTGTAACCGGCTTTGGCAACTTGTTATAAAAATGGATGCAGTTTACAAGAAATGACTTACTAGTTTTAGTAAATCTAAATTTAGTTAACACAATTTCATTTTTCTACGTTTATCATGTTATGCTGTTTACATTATAAAATAGTTTCCCTCAGTGGCATTGATCGGCTTTTTGTGGGATCAATTATTTCAGGAAGAACGCACATATAATAAAATTTTGTCAAACGAGGAATCATTTTTCTTTCCAAAATTGATCGTCTTTATAAATCTTCAGAACATTTATTGGAAATTCAGGACCAGTGTACACCGCAAACAAACATAAATTTTTATTTTCAATATTTAGTTGGCCCTGAACTTGGTAATACCAGCCATGGTTAACGTTGATAATGACGTTATCGCCATCAAATAAAAAACATTTCAATTGTTTTTTGACGGATTGCTGCTCCACTGTCACCACAATACAATTTACTTTTTCGGCCCATCACCTAAAACATAAAAGGAATAATAGACCACACACACCTAGTTGACACTACACTATTACGTTTATGATTCGAATGTACAAAATAAATTTTATGAAAAAAAAAATACTTACGGATCAAAACGTGTCAGGCGTAGTATATACCGCCGGCAACTACGTATCTGTGTATAGTCGATCGATGGCAGCGCGAGCGACATAGGTCCTACCTCGGAGAGCGCCACAGCGCGACTAGCCGACACCGCTCGGCGCCGCGTAATTTATTAGTAACTTTGAAATATTATACTGTCGATAAAATATCTTTATGTAAGTTTTTTTTTTACTGATTTTTGTTTGCCTGAACTCCTCTTACAAACAGTGTATTTTTTTTAAATAATTTCAGCCTTAATATGACATAAAAATGATGTTTTATTTTGCCAAATTTAGATTAAGAAAATATTTTTTTTGAGATACTTAATGAATTAAAATTTCTTTTTTATTTTATACAAAAACAATAACGGTATCTTTCCTTTTTCCACGTATTTTTTCCAGACTTCCACGACTCATTGTTGATTCATAATTTCATTCCGAAATTCAGTCTTCCCGTATAGTCTCAAAAATATGAGTTCAAAATAAGCTTTTATTTTGATATTTAAGAATATTTTTCAATTTTTATTCTATACAAATACAATATAAAGATATGCTTAATGCGGTACTCAAATTAGTTTTTAATAATTTCATGCCATTTAGTAGTAATTTAACCTTAAAAAACCCCGATTTTATGTTTATTGTCATTTTTTAACGATAACACTCTTAAACTTTTAAAGTAACCTAACCAAACCGAACCTCGGGGTGCCCTACGCTCGCTCTTGCATCCTACGTCGTCTATTGCGTTCGTTGAGTTCGGGTGCGGTAACGGTAACGGAAATAATTCGGAGTATTGAAAATCGGAATGTCGTTTTTCGGACCGCGAACCCATCGAGCATTAGATTCTTCGAATATATGAAAATCGGAAAACAAACAAGTCGCATTTATGACTTTCGGTAAAATAAATTTCGTGATTTTTAATAATAGACATATTCATAGGTATTATGAAATTCGGACTTTTGAAAATCGGAACATCGAAATTCGGAATAAAATATTTCGGAGTATTTGGGTGTTCCCGTTTCAATCAGTTAACTTCTATCTGAGGAATAACCGCCATATTTATTTCTCATAATAGAAGTTAACTGATTGACATATTTTTTTATACAAAAACTGTCAAAACATCTAATATATTCTTCAGATAAAAGTTATCTCGCGATTGAAAAATCGTTTACATAATGTTATGTATAAATTATATTAATTGTATGCCTAAATATTATTATGCTAATAGTCATTAGGCCTAATTAACGTTATGCTAATAGTCATTAGGCCTACTAACGTTATGCGAATCAAATTAATGCCAAAACAAATTAGTCTTTAAGATGATTATGCCAACATAAAATGTATGCCTAAAAAAATTATGCCGAAGTATTATTATGCCAAAACAAATTGTGCCAAAATCGTTATGCCGAAGTATATTAGGACAAAGAACATTATGCGAAAAGAAGGGATCCCCACATCAAGCTACCCGAAACTGTAAAATTTTCCCAATCAACTTTGAACCTTACACTTTAGCGATAAAGTTGAAAATCTATTACAGAAACTTGACAGATTGTAGTAGCTTGATGTGCTGGTGTCTGTACAATGTATACGGTTGGCAGGGACATCGACCCGCAACCTGTTACAATACAGCTAACAGCTATTTTTGAAGTGAAACTTCTTTACGCACGCTTGACTTGGGGAGTAAGCTGGCGAACGCGTGACGTAAGCGTTACGAAAAGTGTGATCGGGCGAGGCGAACAGGAGTTGAGTGGGGGATATAAGCAAGAGAAAGCAGTGCGCGCGAACATTTTCTTTCTCTCTTCCTCTCATAGCCAAATACATTTGAAGTTTCACTTCAGTCGTGTGGTCATAAGCACACTCGGTTTTTTTTTTTTTAATAACCGACGATAAATTTCTAAAGGAAATCCTTACTTTTGTTTTAACTTGGTTGTATTATTCTCAAGATACCCGTAACCTTTTAAAACCGTCGTACGTCTTTAATCTACTTTGGCCAGTATAATAAAACCATAATTATTTCCGCAGAAGGAGAACTGCCTCCCCAAGAATCAAGCGGCGTGGCTGGCAAAGCCGTGGTGGTGTCAATATCGGTAGCTGGAGCATACATGGTGCTGGTACTGGCTCTGATGGTCTACTGCAGGAGACGCAGGCTTAGGAGGCGGCAGAGAGGTACGAAGATTAACATGCTTTAAATAGATATTTATAAAAAAAGCAGCTCCCCGCGGTTTCACCCGTATAAGTTTCCCGTGCGAATATCGGGATAAAAACTATCCTATGTCCTTTCACGGGATTTAAACTATCTCTATACCAAATTTCATCTAAACCGGTTCAGCGGTTTAAGCGTGAAGAGGTAACAGACAAACAGACACACTTTCGCATTTATAATACTAGCAGCGCCTCGCGGTTTCACCCGCATAAGCTTCCGTGGGAATATCGGGATAAAAACTATCCTATGTCCTTTCCCGGAACTCAAAGTCATCTAAATCGGTTTAGCCGTTTAAGCGTGAAGAGGTAACAGACAGACACACTTCCGCATTTATAATATTAGTAGGGATACTTGTACAGCCCGATTCATACATTATGGCCACTCGGAACACGAGGCGAGTCGTTGCGCAGTGACAAATTCACGTGTCAGCGGGGGTGAGGGGTGAGGTACTGCGCAGCGAGTAGCGCACTTTACAGCCACCATAAAGTTTGAATCGGGCTGTAACACGTCACCGTTCATACTATCCTTTTACACGATATTTACAAACTGCATGTTTACATATACAGATCTCGAAAAACCGAAATAATTAGTTACTTATTAGCAGAGGTCGGAGTAGGTAGATTGATTTAAGGTCGTTGACGTCAAACGTAGAGGATAATATGGATATGCTCCAAAATACCGGAACTTCATATTTATTGTGATATTTGTTCCGGAATTTTGAAATTAGCACGAATTTGTGTTTAAGGTGAAAAACGTATTAATAATATCAATCTACGCTGCCAGTGTTAGCTAATGGTGAAAGAAATCAGTATTTTATTTTATACAAAAATACCTTGGAATAGTTACACCGTATTTTGTCCCTTACTGTTGAATTAGAAATGACGCTTGACAGTATTAACGTTGAAAGCCAAAATATGGAAATTGTATCCGATGAGGATTAAAAATAATTTATTTATGTTTTTGTTTAATTAAAAATAATTGTTCATTGAATTCAATCAATCATTCATATAATAAACGATTTTGTTAGCCTATCTGTATTGTTTTTTTATTTTATTTTCTTCCATAATTCCAATCCCGGAACTTTTTCCGGTACCTCCCGCACATTATGGATAAAATGGCATGTCCATATTATAATATCTTGACGCAAGTATATAAAATCAATCTACCTACTCCGACCTCTGCTTATTAGTTATTCGGTTGTTTCATTTGGAATTTCTCAGTAGCAGCCCGGAGTCTGGCTTCGTGCCCGGTTGATGGCAATAGGCTCCCCCCCTATAACATTGGACTTATTACTTACGGGCGAAATGTGAGTGTACTATAAGGTACAACTCTGTCTGATCCTTCGGAATATAGGCGTGACGTTCTGTTATTTAATTACCTCACCAAATCACTAAGTAGTTTTAACAGCCAAACGACAGTCTTACAAAATAAAATGACAAAAGACCACTCTCTTTTGAGCAGACACAAAACTTGAAACTTACTGAATCAAAAGCTAAAGTTTAACGCAGGTGTTGTCATAAAATATGAGAGCGGGACGGCTCGAGACTCAGCGAACATTCACTGTCCTACTCGCACGTTTAATGGCCGCAGCTGCATGTCTTGGCGCATTTTACATTATATTAAAAAAAAATATTAACCCCTTACTAATAAACGTATTATACCTGAGGTTCAATTCTCGTAATTTTATGAACGTTCACAGTCTGATCTCAGTCTCAATCTGTCAAAAATACCTCTAATTTCCCTACATTTTGACAAGTTTTTGACATTTCTTTGTCGCCGAGATAGACTGCGACTAGATTTTGAACGTTTTAAATTACGAAAATTGGCCTTCAGATGAATAGTTACACACCGATTTCTCTCCTTCAGTCGTCAGTAATTTGAATTTCGAAAGAAGAAGACAAAGCGTTGTGTAACTATACCGACGCTATACTTATAACAATATTATTAGTAAGGGGGTAAATGTACTATGTTTCTTTCTAGGAGAAAAAATGGAGTTAGAGATGACAGAAGGTCGTGAGAAGTTAGTAGAAGAAGGAGAAGAAGATAAACAGAAAGTGAACGGAGCCGCCTTGCAGAACGGGAGACTGCTCGCACATGATAAGGATAGCGGTATGTCTATCTCTTTTCTAAACATAGTAAAAGTGCGCAGTGCTGCACACCCGCACCCTATTTCAAACTTTATTTCAATGACAATTAAGTTGATTTCAGAGTGACTAGCACCATTGAAGAAGTTATAAAATTGTTTAAAATTGTATCGTAAATTGAACTTTATTATGTAGGAATTAAAGTTATTTTTCTATTCATTCATGTTTATTTACATTTTTGACAAATAAATCGCGGACCCAGATTACATACATTTCGTTCTTTCCCAATCAATCATCAATAGGTGAACACAGGAATAGACAAATAGAGAATTTGTATCCTATATGTTCCACTATGGTCGTTAACCAATCTCTGACAAAATGGAATTCAAACTCCATTGCAAAAACAACCTGACTTGAATTGAAAATACTAATGATTAAGATTAGTATCACAATTACATGACAAAAAAAAAAAAAAAAACCAGTGGTTATGCTGAAAATGTTGGTGGAAAATGGAGTTCATTTTGTTCTATTTTATAATTCTAACTAGCGGGCCGCCCCAGTTTCGCACGAGTGTAATTTTTTTTCAGATTTCAGAAACTTTCTTTCATACAAACCTTGTCCTGGCAATACCGAACACTACAAAAAAAGAATTATCCAATTTGGTGCAGTCATTTGGAATTTATGCACGTACATACATTTTGGCGACTTTGTTTTGTACAAACGCCAGCACATCAACCTACCCAAAACTGTCAAATTTTCCCAATCAACTTTGAACCTTATGCTTTAGCGATGAAGTTGAAAATCTATTAAATAAAGACAGATTGTAGTAGCTTGATGTGCTGGCGTCTGTACTGTGTAAGGATTAAAAACTTTGTTTCATATACAGGCGCTGATAACTCCGAGGTGTCGGGTATTTCACGCGCTTCCAAGAAGTCGGGGCAGTTTGAACATCTGTCAATACCACGCACACTTCTTACCGAACAGATCACACTTGGTAAGTAAAATAATTTAAAGTATCTATCATCTAAAATCCGTTTTTGTTTTGAAACTGTTTACCACTCGGCGTTTAGCCAGAAACTATTTTCATTTTATTTTAGTAGGTACTATTATATAGATAAAAAAAACTGCCATAATTATGTAATGAGTCAAAAAAAGATTGTTTTAAATACCACCCTTACGTTGATAATTCACTATACGCACCTAAAAATTAAGTATTATAAAATGTTAAGTAAAAACTGATTTCTATCCTTTCTTACTCTTTCCTAATTATTATGAAGATTAAATAATAATGTATTGTAATTCGTAGGTCGCGGCGAATTCGGCGAGGTGATGCTAGCCAAGATAGACATGTGCCAAGTGAGCAAACTGCGCAACAAAGACTCATTGGATGCCGACGGAGAGCCTAAACTCAGACCGGTGCTTGTAAAGGCACTTACTACTAAAGATGAGGTAAGTTCATTAACTTTTTTTATAAATTGTAGCTCGGTTTCCTCTTTAACTATGTAGTGTCTGGCGTATTTCTCCTTGTTATAAACCATTAGTTCCATACCAGCCTGGACTTTTAGTCCGCATGCGGGTATCCAAATGAATTTACCCGAATACGGGCCCAGATACCTTTCAGCCTTGACGACTACAAAACTCTAGTTTTATGCTTTTTTTGACGTGAGAACATCTTATAAATCGATGAACGCCGGCTGCACGCACGAAAAAGCATGACTCATTGTCACGTTCCGCCTGAGCCGAGTGTGCAAGCGAGAGCGCGGAACAAGCGATAGAGAGGCACGATCGGATGTTTTCTTATGGCGTTATCACGTAAAATTATCGTCCGCAAACCGACTTTACAGACAACCAATGTTTTTTTAAGTGTCCATTTTATATTAAAAGTGACAAAGCTAAAAATGAAACATGATTGTATGTTGTGTAAAATAAGGATTTTTATATATTTGGACATTAGCCTAGGATCATGTTGAAATTGGTTATCAAGACACTAGTATTTCCGCCTTTTTGAACCTTTAATAAGTTGAATATCGCCTAATTAAATCAATATGTTTGTCTACAGGTCCAACTAGCCGAGTTTCGTCGCCAACTGGAGCTGTTCACGCGAGTCCGACACGAGAACATCGTGCGATTGATCGGATTGTGCAATGAGGCTGACCCGCACTACATGCTACTGGAGCATACGGACTGGGTACGCACATAATAGTAAATCAAAGACGTCAATCGCCTAGCTAAATTCTGGGCCAAATCAATTTTGATTGCCATCGACAAGAGACTATAACTAAGGAGAAGAATACATGCAACGGGTGTAGAAATATCCTAAAACCAGCACCGCATCTCGTGCGGTGTTCCACAGGGCTCGGTCGTAGGCCCGCTCCTGTGGAACATCGGGCACGACTGGTGGAGCCGAGAGTCACTTGTTCTTCCCGTTACTATAATATTTTTTTTGTGCTGGACCACACCTGGAAACTATTTGGTTTTACAATATTCAGATGTTTTTTGTGGCAAATAAACCATTTTTCTTTCTTCTCTTCGTCATCCTAACATTACGTTTTTACATCCAGGGTGAACTTAAGAAGTTCCTAATTGCGACCCGCTCCCCGGAAGAGAACGCCGAGTACATCGCGCGAGTGGGACCTGCGCACGCGCACCCCGCGCCTGTGAAGACGTCACCGCCGCTGGCGCCGCTGCACAGGGCGCTGTTGGCTGCACACCTCGCTGCTGCCGCGGCTAAATGTGCTGCTGTACGGTTTACACATAGGTGAGTGACATAACCAGGGTATAAGGTTCCCACTGCTGGGAGTCAGGCCTCTTCTTTGTGAGAGTGAGTGGGTCACAATCCACCACGAGCGTCCAGGGGCCTAGTGAGGGTTGGTGGATGTGACATCATCTTTAGGTCTCGGTTCTAGAACATGAGTGTTTTTCTTCACAGTTAATAAGAATCATCATCATCTGCCTAGCCTTTTCCCAACTATGTTGGGGTCGGCCTCCAGTCTAACCAGGTGCAGCTGAATACCAGTATTTTACATGGAGCGACTGCCTATTTGACCTCCACAACCACTGGGTTGTGGAGGTCAAATAGGCAGTCGCTACCAAGGGGTATCGTATTACTCAGTAACTGTACTGGGTAATACGATACCCCTTGGTAAGACTGCTTGTCAGACTTTCAGGTTTCTACTATCAAAGATCCGTTAATAAGGGTTTTATTTACATACAAGATAATAATAATTTCTTTATTTCAAAAATTTTTATTTATTTTATTTTACCATTTATGTACACACAAACTAAAATATATATAATTATACTATATACAAATGTATAATAAAAAAAAAAAAGACAAGAGCTCATTGGGCATCAAAAAATTCGTCCGCATCGCTGTCAATGGGATAAGTGCCCAAAAGGCTGGCAGCATTACCACGTTGGATGGCAATGCTTATTCTTTGGGCTATAAATAGGCCAGCCCTCTGGTTAATAAGTGTGTGGTGATGAAATAACGAACATATTTTCTTGTCACAGAGACATAGCGGCTCGTAACTGCGTGATCACATCGAAGCTGCAACTGAAGCTGTCGTACCCCGCACTCACCCGGGGACCAGACTCGCACGAGTATTATAAACTACATGAACAGGTAAACATTTATTCAATTAAGGTGAATGCGCAGTTGTAGCCCGCGAAATTCAATTTTTCTTACGTTTTTTGCAATTTTCAGGTCAGTGTTAGGTTGTGTCGTGACTATAATAGATATGCATTTACAGAATTATAGTCATTAGAATCATTAATATATCTCTTTAAGTTAGATTTGTTCCATAAGCACTTTTTCATAGGAGATTTGTTCTTATGGTACAAATCTTGTAGAAAGATGTATTAATGACTCTAATGATTATAATTCTGTAAATGCGTACCTCTTATAGTCGCGAATCATATTTTGATCAAGATACAACTTGACACTGACCTGAAAATTGCAAAAAACCGTAAGAAAAATTGAATTTCGCGGGCTACAATACAACTGCGCATTCACCTTAAGTTCTTCCCAAAAGTGTTGAAGAGAAATACGTCTGGATACAGTTGTTACGCGAAGAAAGTGTCATCTGACTTCCACGACAAGATTTATTGTGCAATTAAAATTCCAACGTTGAGCCATATTGAAACAGATTTCAGATTTGGGATTACAAGTCAACAATTTGAATTCTTCTAAAATAAACAGCCGCTGCTGTTTATTTTAGAAGAATTCAAATTCCTAATCAAAATTAATGGATCAATAAACATGCTCTCCAATTCTGATTGTCGATGTATAATAAAATGGTCACCCATCCACGAACTGACCCCTAATGTAGATAAATCCGAGTGACTGTTTTTTATCCTTGGACCCCACAAGCAGCCTTACTCATCATCGTCTGTCTAGCCTTTTCCCAACTATGTTGGGGTCAGCTTCTAATCTAACCGGATGCAGCTGAATACCAGTATTTGACATGGAGCGACTGCCTATCTGACCTCTACATCCCAGTTACTGGGTAATACGATACCCCTTGGTAAGACTGGTTGTGAGACTTTCGGGCTTCTAAGGAACCGTGACGACGGTCGAAGATCAACAAATAACAGCCGGGACAAACGGCTTAACGTGCTTTCCGAGGCACGAAGAGGTCTTGATATTATTGCGGACACTGGCCGTGGACCACTTTTCAACCTTATTGCCAAGGGCATAAGGGTGAAAAGTGGTCGACCGCCATTGTCCGCGGCTGTACAAGCAGCCTAACTATGAGTACTAATTTCTAATTTGTATGTATCGCAGGTGATTCCTCTCCGCTGGTTGCCTCCGGAGGCTGTGTTGGAAGGTGACTATTCAACTAAATCTGATGTCTACATGTTTGCTGTTACCGTTTGGGAGGTAAGTTCTTCATAAAATCACGTTCACATGTATTAAGATTTAAATTAGTGCCCATTTCGCTCCTATATTAAAAGTTTTCATTTAGCTTGCAATGTTCGAATGGTCTTTCTTATAATTGACTAGCTGCGCCCCGCGGTTTCACCCGCATAAGTTTCGGTACCGTGGGAATATCGGGATAAAAAGTATCCTATGTCCTAATCCAGGTCATGGTCTACCCATGTGCCAAATTTAATCTAAATCCGTTCAGCCGTTTAAGCGTGAAGAGGTAACAGACAGACAGACACACTTTCGCATTCGCATTTATAATATTAGTATGGACTAAGTAGGTACACTCAGTACTAAATTAAATTACTAACTATACAAATGATTGAAACCATGATTTTACCCGACTACTAAATAAAAAAGTAATTTAAAAAAATTAAATCGACTTCAAAATGAAATTAACTCAAAATTATGAAATAACTTTAATTTCGGAAGTCGGTGTCTTTGGATTTTAGTTTTAGTTTTTTGCCACCGACTTCCGAAATTAAAGTTATTTCATAATTTTTTGAAGTCGATTTAATTTTTTTTAATTACTTTTTTATTTAAACTATTTTTTTATTTAAGACGACATACATACATACATCTATAAAATTTTGTATATTTGTTTGGAAGCCCTAGTAGATGGTCATATGTGAAATAATGCAGTTCCAATAATATTACATACATACGTGTCGAATTGATAACCTCCTTTTTTTTTGAAGTCGGTAAAAAGAAGACCCTATGATCCTTTTTTACTTTCACAGCTGTTAAATGTCAGTCTCAAGTAAACCGAAATACCAAGCCTTAAAAATAACTCTTTTTTTAAATTTGGGTTTAATAATGAGCGTAATATTCACAGTTACTTAAAAAAATATCACATTATTTTCAGATCTACACCAAAGCTGAGCTGCCATTCGCGAAATTGAATGACAACTCAGTCCTAGAGAGAGTGAAGACCGACGCACTCGAGTGGACCATCCCGGATACAATGCCGGAACCCTTGGGGGCACTACTTGTAAGTAGTAAATTTTTATTAAATAGAATCAGAATGATTCCAGAGTTTGTTTAAAAAAATAAAAACGCTGTTTCTTATAGGTCTATGGTTAGGACTTGTTTTGCTTTCTTTTATCATGAGAAGGCCAATTCTCGACAATCAATGTCAAAAACTTGCCAAAAATATAGGGAAATTATAGGTATTTTTTACAGATTGAGACTGAGATCAGACTGTGAATGTTCTTAAAATTGCGAGAATTGCCCCTCTGGAATCATCCGTTTGACGCGGATTTGACGCATCTTTCTCCATGTCTTTTTTTCTGTTTGTGCTTTATTTTTAATTTTATGCGTCATATTAATCGCAAATAAAGTTTTTACTTTCTTTTTTCTTAGTTACTTTCATTACCTATAGATGCGTTCGTTCTTCAAGTAGTATCTCAAAAAAAAACACCCTGTATAGTGTATACCAGAGGGGCAATTCTCCTAATTTTAAGAACGTTCACAGTCTGATCTGTCTCAATCTGTCAAAAATGCCTCTAATTTCCCTGCATTTTGACAAATTTTTGTCATTTGTTTGTCGCCGAGATGAGACTGAGACTAGATTTTGAATGTTTTAAATTACGAGAATTCGCCTTCTGAAGTCCTGCATATTTTTATGTGTGAGATTGTGTTTTAAAACTCATGTTTAGTACATAGAAATCATGGCGGTTTGCGACTGATACAGCAACTTAAAAAACAAATATTCCCTAAAAATAACCTTATTCTCTTCCCAGAAACGTTGCTGGAGCAAATCGCCCTCCGACCGGCCGCAGTTCACGGAGATATACGACGAGATTAAGAACATACTGCAAGACATCACTTCCGAGACCACCTCGCAGAAATCACACGACAAGACTGAAGAGTAGGGGCGTGGGCAGACGTGCAGGTGGTCGAAGATATGCTAGGAATAAGGACGGATGAAATATGTTGGGGTGTGTAAGGGCCGTTTATTTGGGATTTTGACAATGGGAAGTATTTAACTGAACCTCTAAAAAATTATTAACCTTATAATGGTGCACACTTCTTTAAACTAATGTACCTCTAAAAACTTTGTGGGCCTCTAATGATGCACACTTTTTAAAATAAATGAGCCATTTTTGAAATTTCTGGTCGTTTCCCATAGTTGGTCGCAGTAACTAAGATAGGGCACCGCGACCAAACGGGTTAGGTTAGAACTGACCAACGACCGGCGAGGGTACATCCAAGTCGGTCGCAGTTGCTTGACTATTTAGTAGGTATTTATAAGACCCCAAAATAGGAATTATTAGAGGTTCACAAAAAGAGGCGCATTCACTATATTAGAGTGTTCAATAATATTTTTAGGAGAGCAAAATGGGATTTTTTTTTGCATTTATACATCTTGTAAAAAGGAACATCATTTTTTAGCCTGACCTATCCGAACTTAGCGCAGAAGGCTACGCAATAATATTTTTTACGAACCAAATGGTGACATGAGGCAGGTATGGTGACATGTAGCGAGTTTGAGTGAGAAAACGTGCGCGAACGTTCGGAGAGCCTACTTTCAGACCGGACATGATTTACCAGCCGCGCACGGTAAATTCGATAACTTCTAACAATCCCAAAAATGGTCCATAAGGACCGGCGTTCACTGACGGCACGGCACGGTGTGTCATGGCAAAGGATTTTATTACTAATCAAGTTATTTTGAAACTTATTTCAATGAGTTTAGAATTTATGTTACTTTATTTCGATACCACGATGCCGCGACGTGCCGCGGGATGTTGTGGCATGACACGACGCGCCGCGGCATGCTGCGGCATGACGTGCCATGCCCTTTCATTCCACGGGTTGCCGCGGCGCGCCATTGCATCCCGCGAGACGTATGGGTCACTTTGTGTCGAGGAATTATGATTGCTAAGCTAGTTGAAATAAGGTTGAAACTTGTGCAGCGGTCATTTCGGTTAATGGGGCGCAGTCCGGTCGGTGCGGGCTTTCAGCAGGATGCCACGGCATGTCACGGAACGCCGCGGGATGCCGCAGCACAACCTGCCGTGCCATGCCGTGCAACGCCATCAGTGAGCGCCGGCCCTAACTGGGACATTGCAATGAAAAACGAATGGGAGAAAAAAAAGGATAGGTGTTAGTGTAACTAAGTTTAGTTTAGTGAAAATATATAGCCATTTCGATGCATTTACTATTTCGAGTTAGATTAGTTTAAGTTAATATTTTAAGTAATTTTAGTGATCTTTGTGTGGACATTGTGAGTTTTAGAAGATTTTGGAACAGCCAACTAAGTGCTTGACACCGAAAATCGATAAACAAAAAAAATATAGAACCTTCGCCTTTTTTGAAGTCAGTTAATAACATACGGCTGTAATTCCCTGAAGGATTAGACAGAGCTGTACCTATATATAGGAAGAGAGCGGCAATTCTCTTAATTTTAAGAACGTTCACAGTCTGATCTCTGTCTCAATTTTTCAAAAATACCTCTGATTTCCCTACATTTGTGACAAGTTTTTGACATTGATTGTCGCTGAGATGAGATTGCGACTAGATTTTGAATGTTTTTAATTACGAGAATTGGCCTTCAGACTGTCAACGTTGTTAAAATTACGAGAATTGCCCCTCTGGTCATACACGCACGCCGGTTACCGCAAAATTATCCATTATTCACAATGTCTCCACCAAGATCAGCCCAGCCCGAAGGCTTGTCTATATTAAAAGAATATCGGAAGCTAAATGATACTGCCACTTGTAAATAAAACTAGAATTTAAGACTGAAATATAAACTTATGTAGTATGTAGCCATTTTAACTTATAAGTAACGTATTAATCGTCCGAAATTGATATAATTCGTCCTGATTGAATCGAAATTTTAGTGTTAAGGTATTTAAAGACTATTTAAAGCAACATTTACACGATGCAAGTTTCCTGTCTGTGGCAAAACGAAGCAAGTACTAACTTGCATCGTAAAAATACAGTTTAGACAGTGAAACATTTCGCACCATCGGTGGAACAAGCCACAACTGCACGTTTTGTAATTTTTCACTAGAGACATTTTATGATTTTTGTAGAATAATATCACAGTATAAAAATCATACAGTAGGACGACGCCTTTGATCTCGTGTAAAATGCCGACATCGTCTAGACAGTAACGCATCGGCCAGGGTTGTCACAAATAAACAATATTTATATAATTATTTATTTATTGTAAATCAAATGACGTCCGCCATCTTGGATTTCAAAAAGGATGGCTTTTTCGTAACAAGCACCCCAATTATACTCGAAATTGACACCCTTACCAAATTATAAAAAAATGACGTCCGCCATCTTGGATTTCAAAAAGGATGGCTTTTTCGTAACAAGTACCCCAATTATACTCGAAATTGACACCCATATCAAATTATAAAAAAATTACGTCCGCCATCTTGGATTTCAAAAAGGATGGCTTTTTCGTAACAAGTACCCCAATTATACTCGAAATTGACACCCATATCAAATTATAAAAAAATGACGTCCGCCATCTTGGATTTCAAAAAGGATGGCTTTTTCGTAATAAGCACTCCAATTATACTCAAAATTGAGATTCATATCTTATTATAAAAAATTACGGCCACCATCTCGAAATTCACCCTTAGTAAATAATAAAAAAGTCCACCATCTTGACACGGAAGATAAAAACGAACACTTTCACATTTATAATATTAGTAGGATTTCCAAACAGATGCTCTGTGTGATAAACACAGAACATAGGAATCATACGTAGTGATACCCTATTATTTTTTTTTACCGTGCGCCGGTCGGCCATTTTATTAGCGTTATCAACATGGCACGACATTACAAGTAAAATTATTTATGCACTCTACAATAACAAAATAGATATTTTATTTACCTTTTTTCTGTACGTGGAAGTTGATGAAACCGCAGATCTTTATTTATATGAGATGAAGACTTACAATCAATCACAGCACACGTCGTGTCGTATGCACCATTTTAAATTAACAAATAAAAAACAAGCATGCGTCAGCCCTCAATGATATATCCCGAACTACTAACATCGTTTTGTTCGCAGTTCGGGATCGGCTCACCCGCGTCTCGCCCCTCACACCCCGCACGATTGCCCTGTCTAGACGTCTTCGTTGGACGACTGTATGATTTTTAGACTGTGATAATATCGAATTTTTCTGCTTACTATATTAATTTTAATTCATTTTCAGATGTTTTTGTTAGTTGTGCCCTTGTCCGCCGATGCCGATGGTGCGATTTATTGTTACTTCAAGTTAACTTGCATCTTGTAAGTCGGGTTTCAATGACAGGTGCCGTGACTATGATGTCGGTATGATAGAATAAGGGTCTTCCCACATTTATCGACGCGGAATCGGCTAACGCCGGTCAAAAAAGCCTTTATGTCTACGTAATAAGGGTGTTACTAATACCATTCGCATCGGCTCGGCTCGGATTCATTCAAAAATAAAGGAGAAAATCGCTTTTGAATAAAGCCAAGTGTAATACATACTTATAGACGTGACTGTACACCACAGACTAATCGTGTGAGCTTGTATATGACACGGCAAACCACCGGTTGTATGGTATACGGCAACAAACTTCCATATAGTGACGACCGTGCCTACATACGGCGAATCAACCGTAGCTTTTCACGTCGATAAAAGTGTGTGCACAAACCGTTTTTTTTTTCAATCAGTGGTCGCCTTGTCTACCAGATAAATTCCGGAATTCGACGAAACTTCGATAAATTAGTAAATCGTAAAAATCTGAGGGTACTGAAACAGGCCGTGAGACTAGATTTTTGAGGTTAAATAATATAGTATCTAAACCACCATTACTTGAAACAAAAAAAAAAAACAGTGACACTCCGGGAGTACCGACAGAAGTGAAAACAAAACACAAACAGTATACTTAGTCACTCACTGACATATCGGATATACATTAAAACCGAGTACATCCCGAGGACAGCCGAACACATCCGAAGCGGTGTCGGTTACGGTAACAGTGGCGCGGATTCAATGGTTTTTTCCCATCTTAAAAAATGCCCAACGCGCCTAAAGAAGTTTTCACTTCAATAAACATATAATACTACCAGTATATTATTGTCAAATTACGGGGCGAAGGCCTTTTCTCCAACAGAGAAGACGAGAGCATTGATTACCACGCTTGCTGAAAACGGGTAGGCGATTTTAGACTGTAAATCCGGGTTTCCTAACAATATTTTCCTTCAACGATGTCAGTAAAGCCCAAGATAAACTCAGAAAGTACTTACATTATGAATTGAAAAAGTCACGTTGGTTCTTGCCCGGGTTTTGTAACCACAACCTCGTGCATCCTCGTTTTCCCCATCAAACATTTACGTAAGATAAAGTGTAAAAAGGAGTCGTCTTTTATTAGGAAAAATATAAAATTTAATTCGGTACTAGTACGAAAACTTCGATAAAACGAAGAATTAGGAATATTGTAAAAAATAAGTATCTCCGATATCGGAATATAAGGTGAAACTCCCAATAATCGTCTACAGTGCGGCCAAGAAGAGAAAGCGTTTTTGACACCTGTCTGTATCATACAATCGAATTACCCCCTTACTAATAAACGTATTACATATATCAGACTAGCTGCCCACCCCAGCTTCGCATGAGTGCAACTTTTTTTTCTCGAATTTCCGAAATTTTCTTTCATAGAAACCTTGTCCTGGCAATACCGAACACAGCAAAAAAAGAATTATCCAATTTGGTGCAGGCATTCGGAAATTATGCGCGTACGGACATTTCGGCGACTTTGTTTTATACTATGTAAGGTTAAAATCAGTAATTTGACTTTCGAAAGAAGAAGACAAAGTGTTGTGTAACTATACAGACGCTATACAACGTTTATTAGTGTTACGAGCTTGGGGTTCGTGACAATAAAAACTGCCGATTTAAAAACCAAAAAATAGACACTTTAATTAAAAACACAAATTACAACGTAAACACACTAATTATAAATCACAATCGCACTACAAGATCACTTGAAAGTCGCACTTGAAGATCGCTTCGATGTTTTCGCTTGTATCGCTTATCCAACACTGATGCCGGCTCGCAGGCACACCGGCCTTATATAGGCCTCGGATAGTTCCAGAACCTTCTACCGTAGAAACATCTAGAATGTTCGAGTACATACCGGTCCCGACCGACCAGACATCGATAGTTCTGGAAAGTTCTAGCATCGAAGTTTCTAGAAGGGACCCGAATAATTATAAGTTCTGCTACTCGATACTAGATGGCGCTAGTGGTAGCTAATGTCGCCATCAATTGTGGCGCGCAACATTAGTAAGGGGGTTAGTGTTTTGCGAATTTGATCTTTATTAGCTAATATATTTGTCGTTACTTACTAGGTGTCAAGAAAGCATTCTCTCTACAGCTGGACTGTACCTATATAAAATAATTACTTTATCGGCCAATCGGCTTCGCTCGATTTTTAATTTAATTTTGTACATTTTTAAGCGAACAGTGACCAGACATTGCATTTATAGGTTTAAGAGTTATAGTCTAGATTTAAGGCTAATCTCAGGTAATTAAAAATCTCAATTTTATTTTAGTTTTGTGAATAATAAGACTGTTTTTTTTTATATTTAAGTCTCATAATATTGCAGTTTGCAGTGCAGACTGCATTTTTTTTGTGCTAGGAGAAAGGTAACTAAGTAATATTTATAAGTAACTATTAAGAATGAGTCTAGTTTTTGTCTTTGTAAGTGTAATTTTAAAACTTATATCTTTTTATTTATATCTACTTACTTTTTAAACATGTGAATTTTAGATACTTATTCTCTTCGCATAAATTTTTACTGAAGTCCATTGAAAAATAAATCAAGCTACAATGAAATGTCTTGAAATATTAGGAGCGCGAATGAATTTGATGATCATCTTTTTTTTGACTTAGGCCCGATTTTTCAATCTTCAGATAACTTTTATCTGAGGGGTAAAAATTGCGGTTTGACAGCTTTTGTACAGCAAATATGTCAAATTGTCATATTTATGCTTCAGATTAAAGTTATCTGAAGTTTGATAAATTAGCCCTTACTGAAGTTAAAAATTGTAACATAGTGATTTTCAGTTTTAATTTTTCCTTTTTATATTGTCATTGAAATCGTAGAAACTAGTTTATGATTAAATGAATTATGTGTAGAATGACTATGTTTACTGTGTAGCTTTTTATAACTAGTTAGCCATAGTTACAGTTTAAAACTGAAATAGGTTTTGTAAGCTTAGTGCCAGATTTAGATTAAAACGTGTAACTTTTTATATCGGTTTTAGATCTCTTATTACAACACGTTTTCCTAATTAAAATAGAATTTGTGTGATCATTTTTGTAGCTATTAAAAAAAACACTGATATTAAAATTTATAAAAAAAATATTGTGAAATTTTTGGCATTTAATTTAAAATTAATCAAATAAAGGGCCTATCGCAATGTTGTGTATTACATAGTATGTGTCAATTTTATGTATCAAAAATGAATAAGAACTGATCATTCGTTCTTCCTACATTGATGAACTTCCCAAAAACATACACTATTGGTGTTGTTGATATAAAAAATGTTCGAAAATTGATGTCTTCGAGGTTTCTTAGTGTGTCGATATTAAATATTTGCTTTAATTTTTTTTATTATTACATGTCAAAGTTTTTGGAAATTGCGAAGGGTGAGAACACCCCATTCTGGTGCAGTTAATTTTTCAATCCAATTTACAGAAAGTTGGTGACGATAAAATTGCATGTATTTTCTTAACGCGAGATCCCTCCTTAGCTAAAATATGCTTGAGGTTAGTGGAGTAGGTTAATTTTCAAAGCGCGAACGGCAAAATCAACTTATGAGCTATAAGTTTACAGTAGTCCGATTTCCCAACATTTTACGCAAAAAATCCTTAATGTTTTTACTTCTTCGCAAGTCTCAAGAACTTTCAACGTATTAAAAACGTGTTAGTTAAGTGTGCTAAAGTCATATTTATGGTCGGTAGTTTATTTTTCATATACGTATGTGATATTGACTGACTTTTTATGTTTTTTTTTTTTATACAAATCTAGCTTTACTGTGTATTTTTACTAAGATATTATTATTTAAAGGACGTACGTATTTTTGTCGAGTCGATGAATATGTATCGATATCGCTAACGTATTTGTCGATATCGATAAAACATTTGTGTAATTTGTAAATGAAAGAAAATTTTGCATTTGCGGTTTTTTAATAAACGTAATTATAACTGGTACTGTTTTCTTATTTAATATTTTCTTCCCCTGTGTATCCAAATGTCGATAAATGATTTAATTTACCCCGCCAGGGTAGAGTGCCCGCATGCTGCGGTATGCTATCAAAAAGTACTCTGTGGGTATGCTGTATATCGACAGAGTTATCGAATAATGAAAATGAGCCATACATTGCCTAATAATATTGCATTGCATTAATAATAGGATTGCATAAAATCTCAATGTCATTTAAATCAATTTCATTTGTCTATTGGTTAATGTTTGGACAATGGACAAGCAGCCTTAATAAACAGCGAAACCAACTCGGGCTCTAAACAGTGTACGTTACCCCAGCAAGAAAGTGTCTCCTTGAGTTATAGGAGTAGAACGTATAATTTGTGCCTTATCTGCTGTAAATGTGCCCCAACATAAAAAATGTGTGCCCCCTGTCGTTTTGGAAAAAAACGGAAAAAACGATTCTTGCTGGGGTAACGTTTTTCTAGCAGGAAAATTCTAAACGAATGATCGGAGAGAGAAAAATTGTGCATGGCCAGAGAGCTTATATGTGTGCCAAAATGTGCCCCCAAAAATAAAATCTGTGCCCCTTCAGGTTTTCGAGATATTGCATTTCCTGCTGGAGTAACGTTTTGATGAATCGTATATCTCTACAACCATTGCATGTGCCCCTGTAGAATAAACATACACGAGTAGCTCTTAATGTGTGCCCCTTTGTGCCCCAATTAGATTTAAGAAAATATTTATAGTTTTCAAGTTATCGCGGTTTTATGAAAACCCGAAAAAACATCGCAGCGCCTAAATTAGACAAGGCACAAATTCGCTGAAAACTGTATTCGGTCCTTCTTGACGCTAATAATAACCATACAAAGTTTCAAAACTGTTCATGCATGCGTTTTTGAATAATCTCGCTAAAAGTCAAAACGATGGTGTCATAACTTTGACGGCAAAATACAAGGAACCGGCTCAATCCCAGATGTGTAGGTGTAAACCAAAATCATGTGCCTTTAGTCAGAAATATATGGTGAAAATATTCAGCTTGGAATGTTTCGCATTAAGTAAATATAAACAAAAAACCAAAATATGTAAGCAACGGCTGGTTATCCGACCAAATTTGAATGACTACTAAAAAGCGACGGATTCATACATATCAGCAGATAAGGCACAAATTATACGTTCTACATACTCCTATAACTCTTGGAGACACTTTCTTGCTGGGGTAACGTACACCTCTAAACAAGTGACTTTTGTTTTGAGAATCGACATCAGTGGTAATAATCTGGAGATTCGCTAGGCGAAATGTTTCGTCTACATTATGCGTAACATGTCACATTGTTGGAGATGTTGGCGACTTTGTGTTTCTTACAAGTGGTGACGCAGCTTCACGCAACACCTTTTTAAACAATGTTTTTGAAAACACTTCAGTTCTTTCTTCTTTTTCACTTGATGAATAGGTTATTTTCCAAATAAAACAAACAGGTTCAGTTAAATTATAATTAATTACAAAATCATACAATAATTATTACATTTACATAATTTTCTTGTCGTCTTGGCGATCGCCTGAACATTATTGCATACTACCATCCCTCCCTATTCACTAAAGGTATAGACTTTTTGAAGTGAAAACTTCATTAGGCGCAGTTTCTGAACTGTAAATGAAACTGAACCATCACGCTCAGCTCGGTGGCGCTGAATCAGGTATTCTCGGTTTCAGTCGTTCGGTGACGCTGAAACGCGTATAGTCGGCTCCAGTTGTAAGTTTTCACTTCTATCTTGTGGCAGTCATTATCACACACCCTCTTTTTATCTTGCTACCTTACATTGGTGAAGGTCCAAAAAATACAATCCTCAGGTTACCTTTTTAACCTTTTGACCGCTTGTGTCGCATTTATGCGACACATATTTCCGTGCCCCTAACGCTCGTGTCGTATTTCTGCGACAGAGAACATGCATGATTTTTTCGTTCTATTTTCGTCCTATTAACTGCGTGGTACAACTAAAACCATTATTAAATAGAGATAAAAACTTTTTGACTATTTTTTAATCGATGCCACGATTTCTCCTCCTTATTTATTGTAGGTATTATTTTATCTTGATTTTATCGCTTTGTAGCCGCGCGATAGGGGCACGGTAACCGGTATTTAGCCAAGCGCTTAAAAGGTTATCGAGTAGGCCTAGGAACTAAAAACGAGTTGACTATTTTTCCTTCGCCATTTTGAGAGCAGTGGTGATGAGATAACTTAAACAATTTACCTTCAATAATGACTAACTAAGATTTGATCTTGCTTACAAAATGTCCTCTAAATAAGTCTATATCGTAATTGGCTTAATTAAGAATCTCTTGATTACACTTCGGTGTCAATTATAAGTAGATTGTGAGAGCCTTATACTAATAAATTAAATGCATTATAAAGATGTGTGCTATTATGTCGGACCGAAATGAAAAATGCATATTTGAGTACTTGCACATTTGCCCATTACATACATAAACTCACGCCTTCTCCACATGAGGGTATGCAGAATCTAGAGAACGCCACCTGCTACGATCATTACATATCCCTTTTCATTCCTCCATTCCTTCATTTGCCGATTGAACCAGAGCATTTGTGCGCAAAAATGAATAATCTATGTATAATGTTATGTAAATGCATTACAAGTTTCATCTCTATGTTTAATTTATCAACCAATTTTGATTATATTTTTGTGGAGATAAAATTCGCACATTTTTTTTTCGTATAATGCATAATCTGTGGAACGTTTTGAAAGGTCATTTTCGTTTATCAAGAGAGCAGCATACATCCTTTCTTCGTAACATCAAGACATTGTATAGACGTATCTGTAAGCTTTGATATGACGTACTGCATGTCAATGTACACGAATATTTTTTTAGGGCACAGCTCTATACAAATTTCGGCCATGTCCTTTTGGCAGCTTTTGTGACCAAAATAATACACACACACCTCAAAACATGAAAATTTTCTATGCACAGTATTATCTATCTTCTGTAAATATTATTAAATCGATATACGAACTCTATAAACATAATAAAATCATTGATTCTATACAAACTAAACTTAATTTCGAAGTAAAATAACGGAATACTTGAATCATATTGACGGTAAAAGGACGTAAGCGACATAAAATAGAGTACCCGAGAGTAATAATTATGAAATATCGAGCATTAGAAAAAAATCGTCACACAGGCAGGGTTTGGAACCGATACCAATAGTACAGGTACTACTCTGGTACCGGTGCCAATAGTACAGTTACTACGTCTGGTACCGGTACCAATAGTACAGTTACTACGTCTGGTATCGGTACCAATAGTACAATAACTACGTCTGGTACCGGTACCAATAGTACAGTTACTACGTCTGGTATCGGTACCAATAGTACAATAACTACGTCTGGTACCGGTACCAATAGTACAATTACTACGTCGGGTACCGATACCGATAGTACAATTACTACGTCTGGTACCGGTACCAATAGTACAGGTACTACTCTGGTACCGGTTTCCAAAAATCCCGGTATTTCAAGCCCTGCACACAGGTATGAGTGAGAGACACGTCGCTCTAAAAAGCGGAAGTTTTTCCCGAAACTCGATAGGACATATTTACGGCCCGGTAACGTAATTCTTCATCGTTTATAACCTTCTTTGACCGTCCATAAACATTTAGTTGTAATTAAGTAAGAGCTTCAGTCATTAACTGGCGCGGGGGCCCAGCTTCCTTAGGCAGGAGATACCCTGGAATCAAAATTGGAAGAATCAAGAAACCTATAGAAAGTTTGAAAAGAGAAGAAACCTATTTTCAGGTATTCAATCGGATTCGAAGAAGCATGTTTTAATCTGCGAGGTAATTGCGTACCACACTATCAGTAGCTATGGGTTTCATTTTGACAGTTCAACAACATCATTGCGTTATTTACGTTGTTGAGCATACAAATTTTTCGAACATAATGATTAGCAATATCCTTCAAAATGTCTCGTTGTCACTGGGGACTGATACCTGAAGGGCAATTCTCGTAATTTTAAGAAAGTTCACAGTCTGATCTCAGTCTCAATCTGTCAAAAATACCTCTAATTTCCCTACATTTTGGCAAGTTTTTGACATTTGCTTGTCGCCGAGATGAGACTGCGACTAGATTTTTAACGTTTTAAATTACGAGAATTGGCCTTCAGCAGGCCGTAATAAAAAAAAAAATCAAAATGTTGTCTGTATCTCATCTTAGCTCAGCAACAATTAATGTTAAAAACTCGTCAAAAATAAATTAGAGGTATTTTTGACAGATTAGAATGATAACGTTCGAAATACGGGAATCCGTACGCCCCTCTAATAAGAAGAGGATTCGTACCTGCTCCAAGTATTCGTTCCGTGACAGCCAAAAGTTGTCCCTGTTCTTGCACACCTCAGCCAGCACGGCGCCTCCGATGAACACCATGTCCTTACGGCGGGGCGGGTCTTCTACGCGGATCTTGAATTTCTGTGGAATTATAGAAAATCGAAATCAGTTACATCATTATTATCTAAGCCGATCTTGCTAATCCCGCGGATTTCTTCGACCTTTATCAAGTCGCTGCTTCGGGTATACTGATTACATTAAATCTAAACTAAAATTTGAGAGTACTGTATTTTTGTAACCGTTTAAATCTGATAATGTCAATCCAATCCAACAACAAAAAAACTGATTGATTGGTGTTTGTTTTTCGAATTTCTTTCACTGATAGAAAGCTATACTATTCCAGTGACACAAGGTACTTTTATCTACACCCATGCTATAAATCCTATATAAAAGTGTCTGAAACAGTTAGCTTATTGCCAACATTAAAACAACCAGTGTCATAGTAACCATTATATCACGAAAAATGCATGGTTTTAGTGTGAGTCTCCACACGAGTGAAACCGCAGAGACCTTGCTATTACTAATTTTTGAACACCCTATTTTTTATAGTAAAATTCATAAGATTGAATATCATATGAATTTTATAATTGATACTCACCGCAAGTTTATCACAATCGTTCTTGAGCACCCTCTCTAAGTACAACTGCTTGATCTCGCGCTCGAGCCGGGAGGGGAGCCCTGGGTACATGGTGGAGCCCCCGGACAGGACTATGTGCTTGTAGAGCTCGTTACGCATGTCTATGTCGGCCGCCTGTAGAAAAATAAACATTTATGTTTATAGACAAATAGGTTCTGCGAACAATGGGACACTAACAACATGTTCCCTAAAACCGTCACGACCTTGTGAAGACTACAGACAGCTAATATTCGTAGTTAATTTCTGGGCTCACACAATTTATACTCCATTGGCGTGGCTAAATAATAACAGCCGCACAGGTCAATCGATCAGGTTAAGCTACGCTTGCCGCGGTTGGTCTGTGGATGGGTGACCATCTTTACATACCGAGACCTCTCCGTGCCTCGGAAAGCACGTTAAGCGGTTGGTCCCGGCTGTCATTCATGAATCTTTGACAGTCGTTACAGGTTGTCAGAAGCCCGAAAGTCTGACAACCAGTCTTACCAAGGGGTATCGTATTACCCAGTAACAGCTGTAGAGGTCAGATAGGCAGTCGCTCCATGTAAAATACTGGTATTCAGCTGCACCCGGTTAGACTGGAAGCCGACGCCAACATAGTTGGGAAAGGGCTAGGCAGATGATGGTTTAGGTAAATAACTAAAGGTAAACAAATCGCAAAAAGGGTTCTTTATAGATGATACTTTCTTGTTTAAAAATACGTTACCCACAAATTAACTTTATTTTAGATTTTTTAACACTTACGTAAACTCACACCTTCCAATGGGGTAGACGAAAACTATAGAACGCCGCGTACTACGCTACGATTCTTACATATTCCTTTTGCTCCGTTTTTACCACTTATGCATACATATTTTCCCCTTCATCAATAAAATTTACCTGTATAGTATTAAACACAAGCTCAGCGATGCCCTGCCCCTCCACGTTGATCAGATGCGGCTGGAACAGCGCCTCCGGAGCCTCGAACCTCTCGCCTCCTACTTTGATGATACGACCGTCTGGTAACTGGGTAGAAAAATAGGAATAAATATACAGGGCCATTTTAGATTACATAACATCACATCACCCCTGTATTCACCAAAGGTTTATACAGAGGTGTACCTATGGTACAGCCACATTGCGCCAGTGATCTCGGCGATAAGCGTAAGTGGTTGCCTAAAACCGACCCCGGTACAAATGCTGTATCCACTAGCAGGAATAGCGCCACCAGTGGTTCGAAGAGCGGTGGCAAGCTCCAGCGAAAGAGCCAAAATGGTCTCTGACACACGACACCCTTTTGCACAACATCCTTGTGCCACAAAGGTTGAAAAGCCGAAATAGTTTTCTAAAGTGTGTCGTCCCACTCACTGGCGAATCATCACAAGAAAGACTGAAGCTGTGGCGAGACAGTGCTTCCTTATCCAAACCGTTCGTTCCACCCGCTGAGAACCTCCCACCTGGACATGAGTTACCTTGGGTAACCTGGAAGTCTTTAAACAGACTCCGGACCCAAGTTGGCCGAAGCAAGGAAAACCTGTTCAGGTGGAGATTTATAGACGACTCCGCCTTGGAGTGTAAATGTGGTGCTGTTCCACAAACGATGGGACACTTAATATCGTGCCCTGCGTGTCCTGTCAGCTGCACGTTACAAGAATTTGATGAACGCTAGTGATGGCGCCAAACAAGTAGCCGAATTCTGGGCCGAGTCCATTGAGATTGCAATCGACACGCTAAGAAGAAGATTGCGCCAGTCATATCTAAGTCCCATGTACTAGGGGGCGAGCCTATTGCCATCAAATCCAGACTCCGGGCTGCTACTGAGAAGTTCCAGATGGACCAATAACACTTTGACCAAACCGGGAATCGAACCCAGGACCATGACCATGATCAACCAAAATTTTATTTTTTATATAGAAGCCGTTTGATGTTTGTTAAACATAGACGCGGATGATACAGTATGCTTTAAGGCTGCACTCACCACATAGGGCTCCACAAGCACGGTGGTCTCCCAAGCGAGGCGCTGCTCCTGCTCGATGTTGTACCCGATGTAGCAGAGCTTCTCCTTCATCATGCGAACTGTCTCGAAGTCTGCCGAATGATTGAAGGCGTAGCCCCGGAGGAGGAGGAGCTGGGAACGAAGAAAAAAAAATTGTTATTAATCTTTATTATACAGAAAAGTATAGATTCTCCAGTACTACTAACATTACGCCCTTCATACAAAAACTGGCGAAAATTTCGCAAGCAAAAATTGCAAAAATTCGCATAGAAATGCCAGTGATGCAGTACATTTATGCATATAAGTTCGTAAATAAGAATAATTACCAAATGTTTTATACACTAAAATCTTCCTGAAAGTATGTAGATCACATTAATGAGAGTTATCAAAATTGCTTTACAAGTTTTTGAGAAAATCTCGGACATACAAACGTACATACATACGGGTCGAATACAGAACCTCCTTTTTTGAAATCTATATAAATAAAAACAAAAGGCCTGACTGACTGACTGACTGACTGACTCATCAACGCCCAGCCCAAACCCATGGACCTAGAAATCTGAAATTTTAGAAAATGGTTCCCTTTATAATGTAGACAAGGAATAAGGAAGGATTTTTCGAAATTCAACCCCTAAGGGAGTTAAATAGGGGATGAAAGTTTGTATGAAAGTCCGTCAGTTTTAAAGTTAGGATCTTCAAATTTTGTGTTTAGGCTGACGATTGAAAATTAATTTATACGTATCTCAGCGTTTTTGATGATTCCACCCCCAAAGGGTTGAAAAGGGGGATGAAGTTTTGTATGAAAGTCCGCCAGTTTAAAAGTTAGGATCTTCAAATTTTGTATTTAGGCTAACGATTGAAAATTAATTTATACGTGTCTCAGCGTTTTTGATAATTTTACCCCTAAAGGGGGATGAACGACCTAACTGAGATATCGACGTACAGCCTAAACCGCTGGTCCTAGGGACATGAATTTTGGAGGGTGTGTTCTTTGTAAAGAGTAAGTATCCAGTAAGAAGGGGTTTTTGGAAATTCAGCCTTTAAGAGGGTGAAAAGGGGGGATTTTGTTTGTATGAAAAATCTTATTCCTTGAGTTAATGACCTTGAAACTTGGCACGAATACTTACCTAAGTAAATTATGAAGTTTGGCATTTTTCGTTTTTCTAAACTACCCCTAAAGAGGTATTGGGGGGTGTCAAAATTTGTACGGAAGAATTTTAACGCGCTGTCCGATTAACTCAAAACTCAGTATTTATACTAAGAACTAAAAAGAAAGAATAACGTGTATCAGGGTTTTTCGAAAATCTACCCCTAACTGTGTGAAAAGAGGTAGTTAATTTTACAGGGTGGGATTTTACTGCGTGGTTTGATTAACTCGAAAATTGCCGATGTAGGTCACACGGCTGCCAAGCTAAAATGGAACTGGGCTGGTCACATCTGTCGCATGTCGGAGGAGCTATGGGCTAAAATAACCACACAATGTGTCCCAAACAGCAGCAAACGGCAACGCGGCAGGCCCAGAATGCGATGGCGGGACGAACTCGACTCTTTCGACAAAGATTGGCGTGTAACAGCACTGGATAGGGATAAGTGGAAGAAGGGAAGGGAGGCCTTTGCCCTGCAGTGGGACAGAAATGGCTGATAATAATAATAAAATCTTTGAGTCAAGTAATGAATTCCACCCCTGTGGGGGTGAAAAGCGGGGATACAGTTTATATGAAAAATCTTATTTATTTGGTTAATAAACATGAAACTTGGCAATATTAGGGTCAGTAAATAATAACGATTGTCAGTTTTAGTTAAAAAAAAACCCCTTACAGAGGATTTTGGGGGTGACAAAGTTGATAGGTTAAAAAAATATATAACTCGCTATCGGATTAACTCGAAACTAGGTACTACCAAAACAAAAAATAAAACAAGTACTTATCTGTTTTAGGGTTTTTCAAAAATCGACTCCTACCAAGGTGGAAAAGGGCAAGTATAGTTTAAGGGGTGGATATTACTGCTTGCTTCAATTAACTCGAAAATGGGTATGGGCCTTTGAGTCAAGTTATGATCACGAACGATTTTTCAAAATTCCACCCCTGTGGGGGTGGAAAGCGGGGCTACAGTTTATTTGAAAAATCTGATTCCTTTGATCTATAAAAATTGGCCCGAATACTTATTTATCTAAATAAATGATAAAGATCATACCTACATACATTTTCGAAATTTTTAGAGGTAAGTACGAATTTCACGCGGACGAAGTCGCGGGCAGAAGCTAGTCGGTTATAAAAGGGATAGCAGACATAGGAAGATAAATAGCGGAAAAATGCTAGCAATGCTAATTGTATGTATTATAACGATAATGACACTCACCTTTATAAGATACCTGGTGATATCTCGTCCTGCGATATCCAGTCGTCGCGTCAGATGCGGCAACGAGAACTCTTCGTATACTGGACAAATGTGGGTCACACCATCACCTAATTGCCAGAAAAGAAAAAGTTAAAAAAAAACAGTGGCACTCCGGGAGTGCCGACAGAAGTGAAAACAAAACACAAACAGAATACTTTGCCATCACTCACTGACATATCGGATATACATTAAAACTGATTACATCCCGAGGACAGCCGAACACATCCGAAGCGGTGTCGGTTACGGTAACAGTGGCGCGAGTTCAATGGTTTTTTCCCATCTCAAAAATGCCCAACGCGCCTAAAGAAGTTTTCACTTCAGAAAACTTTTAAAAATATAGATGCAACTGCAGCTATCGATATACAGTGTGGTGACGACATAACGACATTAAATGAAAATACGACCCCCACTAGTTAACCTAAACACTTTAAAATGATCAAATTAAGTATTACATGAAAATTCAAAAATCTATTTTTTCAAACAAACTAAATGCGAAAATAATCAAAATTTAAAACAACATCCTTTATAATATTGTCTACTAACCTCATCTGACCTTGTAGGGACTGTACGTAAGAGCGGCAACGTCGCTCCCGAGGGGTAGTTTCATTCATGTAGGTACAAATCTAAAAAAAATGGCACGCGGCATCTATCCCCGCTTCGCCCGCCGCCTCCCGCGCGACTTTTCTACCAGTAGATTCACGATTTATAAACACAATTAAACTTTTAATACACTTTTAAATTTTTAATTGTTGAAATTGTCAACCATTTAAATCCCCATAAAAAAAAAAAAATCCAGTGGAGTTAGGTCCGGTGACCTTGCTGGCCATCGGCGAGGTCCATATCGGCCAATCCACTGCTGTGCAAACATATTATCAGTGAGGCATTCTCTGGCTCTCACCACAGAATGTGCAGGTGCTCCGTCTAACTGGTACCATCTACGGGAGTCACCATATCTTTGACGATATGTTCTTAAAGCTAGGGCCGCGTTTCGTTGACACTCACCATAAATCAATATCATATCGGTATACTCCATAGCACTGTAATTGAAACGAGGCATTCTGATCTTATAACTTACAACCAAATAACACAAAGTAACTATCACACTATTGTTTACACATTAGGTATGTACCGTAACCTACGAAATTACACAATCGCATTATCTATCAATAACACAACAGTTGCACTGTATGAAATTGCAACAAAACAATTTTCAGTTTTACACAAAATTATTAATAATGCGCTAAACCACTCTTACGCATCGAAATTAAAACAAAAACATGCTTTCACAAGGGTGGCATGTCACGCACTAGATGGCCAGGAGCAAATTCCAGGAAAAACCCTAGATGTATTTCTTTCCTTTTCTTGCACAATAAATCTTTTGAATGCAGAAGTGAACTATTGTTGCCCTACACTTACTTTGTTTAAACAAAAACGTCGAATTGGCAACGTCGCTTTCTTTTGTTTACAAAAGGAAATGGCCCTCGGCAATCTTTGTTTGCTTATGATAATAGGAATTTTATGGTCATGGTTATTAGGTCTAAATTCAATCGCCAATTTTGGTTACGCAAGTAGGTAAATGAAATTGTTTTGATGTGAATGAACTTGCGTCGTATTCACATCATGTGTTAAAATTGTCAAATTAAAAAAAAATTCCTGCGACTATACCCTTGATTATAATTTGATAATTTTTGGTATACGTACTACTAACGCGATGCCCAGTATGTGGTTTCAATTAATGTCGTATTATCCTCACCACCCGATATAACTTCATTGTTAGGAGAAGTTTATATCCAGCAGTGTGTTGTGAACACAGATATAGATACACCTAGATAACGCAAGAGCACCTACTTCGCGTGCCAAAAATCGCACCAGTTTACGATCGAAAATCATAAGCCGCCACTTTCGCGCTTAGTCCTGCGTACTGCTGGCTGGGAGAGCGCGAGCTTATGACGTCATAGTAGGTAGTCAAAAAGTGGCACGCTTAGTTTTCATACAGTTCGTGATACTTGCGTTATCTAGGTATATCTACATCTGTGGTTGTGAACCTTACCTGAATCGACGACAACTCCAGAGATGAGACCTTGAGCGTACAACGTCAGCACCGCTTGGATCGCGATGTATGCGCTGTCAAACTCGTATTTCTCGAACATTACCTGCAGAAATACAACGGTTTTTGTTTTACATGACTGCGTTATTTGGCTAAAAGGAAAAAATCAAATAGAACTTTGATAGAAATTTGTGGTTTGTTACAAAAATGCTTTGCCAGTTTTTGCATAACATGGTAACCAGTAACCACTATTTCGCACATATCATTCCAGTTACCAGCATTTACTTCCTTGTGTTTTATCCATTTTAAATGCACTAAGCAATACTGATTGATGACTGATTCGCGGTCACCTAATACAGTTTTTTTTTATCCCTATTTCATCTAGACCATATAATCTGCATTCGCGATTTCTTTGCACGAAAATGTAAATAAATATGAGTTCATGGAAAAATAACTTAAAATCCTACACAATAAAGTTCAGTTTACGCTACAACTTCAAGCATTTTTATATCTTTTTCAATAATGCTAGTCATTCTGAAATCAATTTAATTGCCATTAAATAAAGTTGATATTTGTTTAACTTGAAATAATATTCAAAATCAAAAGTAATTTATTCAAACTAGGCTGAGAATCAGCACTTTTCGACCGTCAAAATTACAAAAGACAGTCCCCCAAAACGCCCGCCCTTCACTACTTCCTAGTGCCTTCACTGGGGAGAAGAAGTGGCGGAACAAACTCCCCAGCAATTTATTAATTTGAAACATAAGTTTCAGTAGACTTTAGGTTTTATGTTGAAGTGTGATATTAAATGACGAACTAAGAACCTCCTTCTCTTTTTAGCCTAACTAAATGTTGCCTTACCTCAATCATCTTCTCCCGATTCTTGGTGGGGTTCATGGGTGGTTCGGTGAGTAGGATCTTGGTCTCCTTGGGGTCGATGTTCATCTTGCTCTCGCCGAACGTGTAGTCCCAAACGTGGCACATGTCCTCCCAGTTACGGACAACCTGGTAACAGGAGAAAGTAACATAAGACTTTTTCTTGCTAAAATACTACGAATAATAAGTGAAGAAATGCAATTCAAGCTCATATTATAGTCCTGCGTAAAAGTGTACCCGAGCAAAACAGTATTCGCGCAGCGTCGAATAACTGTCCACTCGTCTCTTGAGACTAGACCCATTTATTCCGACATCTTCAACAATCATCGTAATATTTCAGCCAATTTACAGAAAACCATAATGAATTATACATATAGATGGGCAGGGCAATCCACCGGGTTTAAGCCCGGTGCTAATGGTAAACACCCAATAAACACCCAATTTTCTGGGTGTTTACCGGGTGTTTATCAAAAGCGCCGCGGGTTTAAATCGAGTGGATTGCCCATCTATAATTATACAACTATCCCTTCCTCATGATTCAGTCCGCCCATTGGTGCACGTGAAACCGTATGAAAATCCGTTCGGGAGTTCCAGAGTTTATCGCGATCAGACAGGCAGACGCAGCGGGGGGATTTTAGTTTCATAAAACGTAATGATGCAGTGATAAAATGCCCAAAGGAAACATTAGTTTTAAGAGAAATACTAATCGTAAAGTATACAACTCACACAGGGAATCCTAGTGCGGAGGATAATGCCATTTGAATTTTATAAATGCTCTCTTATGCGATAAAGTTTTTATTTTATTTACTAAGCTATCTACACCACTGTCACAATACCTACTCCAGATATACTGACCATGATCTTGACGGGACCAATAGTATGCGAGCTTAGACGTTGAAAATGTTTGAGTGTCGTCAGTAGATGATGAAAGAGCTCTTTGTTTCGTTGGAATAGCGGCTAGTTGGAGTGAATCAATAGGGCTAGATTCGTTCGGATCTCTTGTAATAAAGATTTTAGGGTTACTATCACATGAGTAGACAAACGGAACAGAGGCAAAGCTTCTTAAGAACGTGCAAAATTGTTACCTATTTTCGTAGGGTTGTCACAATAGGTTAAGACAAACAAAACATTTGTTAAATAGTTTTATTATTCAGTATGATTTACAAATTACTTACTCTAATAATTTTCTTTTTATAATTTTTGTTTTTTAATCATTTATTGTTTTTTTTAATGGTGTGTGTGGTAAATGCTTTGAGCTGAAACAAAAATAAAATGGAAATGCGAACCGAACACTATTATACAAACGACATAGGTAGACCTATATTTTAAAGATTATATACCTATTTATTAAATATTAATTTAATTTCAAGACCTACTAGTAGCGAGAAATAAGTACGATGTAGGTATTAATAATAAGTTTCGATTAAAAATGCTTTTTAAACTCGTATTCAAACTTTCATGATCATGCTATTATGGCCGTTGATTATCAAAATTCATCTATCATAAAAATTTCGTGATCGTGCTACTAACCGTTGAAGAGTTCCCTAGTGAGGAGATAATCCTGGGTGCAGCGTCAGGTTCTATCTTATTATTGCATTATCACCGAAGTTACGCAGGTATACAAAATTTCAGCTCAATCAGACATCGGGAAGTGGTTCAAACCTTACTTGCAATATTTAAACTTAACACACATACCTACTACATACCAACCCATCCACGTATCTACAAATATATAGTAAAAATTTGTAATAATAATAAAAAGGTAAAAACACACCGTGTACAACTGTCTTCTTATCAAAAAGGTACTTACTTGAAAAAGAACTAATCAAATATTTACTTACCTATTGTACTCCTTGGGATAGTTGCAGTATAATATATCTTTATTTTTTCTAGTATTATTCATACACACAGTACAATAAACCACCATTATTAACAATAATATACCGCGTTTTTACGTTAAAATATTCAAACTTGGAACTAACAAAACAAACAACGTGCGTCGCACTGACCCTGAAATTGTCAACTAGCTGTGCCAGCGTAAACCGGTTTTTTCCAGTCTCGCCGCGTACGTGACAAGCGGCCAGTGGTCACGCACACATGCCCCGCGTGCTTGTAGTAGTGCAACCGATTCGCGCGGTTGTTTGAAGCTTTGTATCTGTTCCGTTTGTCTAATCATGTGGTTACTATTAAGATATTTGGAGGGGCTTGTGTCTAAGTAATAACAGCCGCACGTTTCGATCGACCAGGTTAAGCTACGCTTGCCGCGGTTGGTCCATGGATGGGTGACCATCTTTACATACCAAGACCCCTCCGTGCCTCGGAAAGCACGTTAAGCCGTTGGTCCCGGCTGTCAATCGTGGATCTTTGTCCAGTCGTTACGGGTCGTCAGAAGCCCGAAAGTCTTACCAAGGGGTATCGTATTACCCAGTAACTGGGTTGTGGAGGTCAGATAGACAGTTGCTCCATGTAAGAGTATCTTACTGGTATTCAGCTGCATCCGGTTAGACAAGAAGCCGACCCCAACATAGTTGGGAAAAGGCAAGGCAGATGAATTCAGATAGTCGACAAAAAACACTTTTTAAGATTAAACCAACTGCAACAGTTTACCAGGACTTGGTCTTAATTCGTAAACTGATTATTACTTTTGTGGTAAGTTAGTTTAGCAGATAGATTAAGCAAAGAATTAAAGTTAAAAGAACTCATACTTACTCCGTTCTCCATAGGGTAGCTGACTTCAAGCATAGACCTGAGTTTTGACGCCTCATCTCCAACCATCAAATCCTGAAAACATTATATTTCACATCAAATAAATTCTATAAAACTATCTCAACTACATATATATACAGGGTGAAATTAAATTAATGGGCATCCTTTTAAGGGGTCATTGTACTCATCGTTATGAATAACTTTTACTACGGGACTAAACCGAAAATCGCGAAAAAAAATCAGCTATTCCTTGCAGTTATGTTCACATAACTCGTCAAAATGTAGGGAAGAGCTGATTTTTTTTCGCGATTTCAGGCTTGGTCCCATTGTAAAAGTTGTTCATAATGATGAGTACAATGACCCCTTAAAAGGATGCCCATGAATTCAATTTCACCCTGTATACCCGGGCGTTAACATGACACATCGAGCTCTAGAAAGAGACAGCACAGGTATGAGCGAAAGAGACGACGCTTTACAAAGCCGAACTCATAATCAGCCTAGGTTAGAACGTTCCACACGAACACAAACATTCTCTCTGTAAGAGAGAGTGGGCCGTACCGTAATCCACCACGCGGGCCCAGTGTGGGTTGGTGGATGTCACATGTCTTCAATTTTTGGTTCTAGGACATGCCGCCGGTTTCCTCACGATGTTTTCCTTCACCGTTTCGAGAGCAGTGGTGATAAAATTAAACACACCAAGAAAAGTGCCTGTCTGGGTTCGAGCTCACGACCTTCAAATTGTAAGAAGGGGCGGATACCACTGGTCTCTGCTCTCTTCCTCGAATTCAATGAGTCATATTTACGACTGCGTTCTGTAAGAGCGGTTCTGCACTACATCCGATCCGAATCCGAGAAATGCCAATCCAAAGTGACCATAGTCCTATTTGTATGAGGGCTTGCGCACTAGATCTGAATTCAGAACATCCCCTATTCGGATTGAATTCGGATTTTTAATTCGGATTTGGATCGGATGTCGTGCGAAACCGCTCTAAGTGGTTATATAACACAGTTTTTAGTATTCAAAATAGTCTGAAAAACGGCACAAAACAATACAAAAATAATACTGTAAGCTTGTTAGATAACGAATAAATTTGAAAAAATTTAAATGCAACTGATACATAGATAAATATATAGTTTTTTAACTACCTAAATACAATTAGATATGGCTACTGTGCTATTTCTTAAGCCAATACTATGCAGCTTATCTTTTCTTCTTTTGCAGAAGAAAAGAGATAGATAGACCCCCTCTTTCATAGTATGTGAAGACTTGAGTACTCAAATATTGTTATCATGTATTTAATATCAGCTATCTCACTTCACATCACATAAGCTAAAGATCACTTCAGCTGAACCAATTATTCATTATTAATTTTTTTTTATTATGATTTTGACGAAACAATCTTGGTTCATCAAAATATTTGTAACCAATATATTAACACGTTGAACGCCAACGCGGACAGTGCTGACCGACAGTGAACTTTCCCTTTAAGCCAAGCAAAAATCACAGTTCTATCCAATTTTAGACCAAATGTTTTTTTAATTAGATACTTATATCTAATGTCCAAATGTATGTTTTTATTGACAAAAGTCAACTTGAGATATTATTTATGGAGATATTAAACGTCGGGCAGCACTGACCGACGCGGCTCCTAGAAACGAAAAATCGACTTTCCGTTAAAGGGGGCCGCGCGGGTCGCGGTGTCAGGTCTCCTCCCGCGGTTCCCGAGTTTGTAATCTCACCCGCGCTTACGCAGTTGACGCCCATATCTTGAGCTGAGACGCCGTTACATAGAACAACTTTTTTAATAGCGTATTTATTTTTATAAAAAAGTATTGTTTACTGTAATTATGGATGACATTGAAGATTTTGAGATTACTCAAGATATCTTATCAGAGATCGAAAACATAGAAATCAATCTTCTCGACAAAACTTTAAGCCTAAGTTCTGATGATGATGAAGAAAAGATTCAACCCCCCCGATCGAGTTACAGGTGCCTGCGGATTCCGTCATCAAGTGAAGGTATTGATGCTGAAATTGGACGCGCTATCAAAGATTTAGAAAGAAGTTCATCATCTACGTAGACAAACCCCAAAGTTTTTTGTTTATGGGTAGTTTTCGCTAGTTTTCTCTAAATATTTTACAAACACAAACACACACACTCACCCCTACACACACGCACGGCACACGCAAACACACACAAAACTAATAAATCCACAAGATTTATAATATTAGTATTAGCACTCATCGATAACGTAGCTTTCCATTACTGAAATAATTTTTGAAATCCGATGAGTAGTTTTACAAGGTGGGCCAAAAGAAGTCATCCGATGTTGTTTGGCTCTCTTTTTATTCCTAAATGAAAAACTTCGATTCTGTTTTTTGATTATGTTTATTTGAACCTTTAGAATTTTATTGGTCAAGTCGAGAAGATTATATCGGCCAAATGGGCGCCGTCACAATTGATTGCCATACGGGCTCGTTTTATAGCATTTTTCATCACTTCGGCGAGAACTTCGGGCGACAGATTCTCGCACTCGTATCGAATGTTGTCCTTGAGGGCTTCCAGAGCCTCGAGCTTGTTCACGTAAACACGGAACTTCAAAAAACCCCACAAAAAAAAGTCTGGAACGCTTAAATCTGGCGATCTTGCGGGTCAGTGCAAATCGCCAAAACGAGAGATGAGGCGACCTCGAGATTGAGGATGGCTTGGGCGTAGGTTACGCGCGTTTGGCGGTCGGCAGGCAGCAGCTGATGCACGGACTGGACTTTGTACGGGAACATGCGCAGGTCTTTGACCAAAATTCGCCTTAGGGACGTCTGGCTGATGGCTAATTGCGTGGCACGGCGTCTGGTCGATGTTTCCGGCGACAGCTCGACATCATCGGCAACAGCGGCGATATTCTCGGCAGAACGGGCGCTCCGGGGCCGGCCACTCTGGGCAACGTCTCCGGCCGGGGAATCGGCGACGGAATTCGCGCTGCGCCAACACGACAGACTAATTGTTACGCAAAAAAATAGACACGATTATTCCGCGTTCTTGGGGAGTGTATCGCTCCATGACTTGTTCACTTGTATTCTGCATCTGTCTAGTCCACAAATGGCAAAACAGATTTGACATTGGCGGCCATTTGCAAAAATGAGGGCATCTTCCAATAGGGTGATTTCTTTTGGCCCACCCATTAGATATTACTTTCTACATCCAAACTCACAATCCTACAAAAATTACACCTTTATCATCATCATCAGCCCGGAGAAATCCACTGAGACAAAGGCCTTTCCAATTTCGCGCCACACTTTTCACTCTTTGGTAATTGTTGTTTTTTTTCTAAGTCCTTTACGTTTTTCAAAAACCATCTTAATTTGGAGTAACTAGAGGGCCACGCGGGTCAATGAATATGGGATTTAGTTTGAAAACACTGTCCTACGGCCTGTATGAATGAATCGAAAACACTCGTTAAACGCGGTCAGCACTGACCGACGCGGCCCGAACGGAAAGTCTAGTTGTCGACCATCAGTGACCGACGCGGCCTGAACGGGCAGATGTACTTTTTTCCTTGGCGTTCAACGTGAAAACTGAATGTAAAGAAGTTTCCAGAAAATGAGGGTTAGCATATTGCAGATAAATATTAAGACGTTGCTTGCTATAATTTTTTTAATTTTTAATTTTTGTGTGGTTCACTTTGAGTACTTACCATTACAGGCAAGCAAAAAAAGTTGTCAGGCTAACTAGAAGTTTTATACTAAGAAAATATGCCAAGAGGTACAAAATAAAGCATGATTATAGTTTATGCCGCTAAGCACTGCATAGTATGGCTGCTGACACATACCGACACCTCCATATCCTCATGGTAGTAAGACTGGTATGCATGAAATGTTACATTGTTTTAAAATTGGTTTCCTTGGATTCTCCAAAGGTAACAAAAAAATGACACGGACAAATAAAATTGAGACCCTGCTCTTATTGATAAAAAATATAGGTAGTGTTTGTCCACAATTTATTTTAATATTGAACTTAAAAATTTACACAGATGCAAAAATTTTGAATATGTACAGTAATATTATACATTTAAGGAAACACTGATTGTTATTACAATTCAGTATCCCCTTTAAATCCCTTATTTGATTTGTCTTTGGGGCCATTCAAGTATTACGTAAGCAGTACAGGGGAGCGGGGGGTCTTTGCTTAGCTTATTTTTGATGACATGGGAGATGGGGGTCTGGATGGTGATTACGTCAGCAGTATTTATTTTTCAGAATTTCTTACAAAATTTTGTCGATTTTGGTTTGAACACATAATATGGCAACCCTACTTGTCTATACTTGAAACCGAAACGCTTATAACTACTGCTCATGAATCAATAAAGAAACCAGATCACATTGAAAAATGCATGTAGCAATGTTTACATAAGCACGGGAGGGGTAAGAGCTTTGCTAACTTTTGCTGATGAAGGGTAGGGGGGGGGGGGTTAACAGCTGACAAAAAATCTGCATATGTAATACTTGAATGGCCCCTTTGGGAAATTAATAAGTCATGTAATTATTCATGTAGGTACACCTCTGCCTAACCCTTTGAGTATTACAGGTATGAAGTTATGTTTACGTTATGTAATTATTCCAGTATTACTGGATTTCACACTCAATAACATGCATCTTTTCGCAGACACACTGATTAGTTTCAAACATTTTTACAATGTCAGCACTTTAGTATTATATTTGGTAACACAGTTATTTCAAAAAACATGCTGAAACTTAGTCTGACTTACTCCAATAAACATATCCTGTAACAAACATGTCTTCAGTATAAATAAATACATAGCGATAAAATAACATAATCAGCCTATAATGTTCCCACTGCTGGGATTGCTGCTCCTCTCAGTGTGGTAAAACTTAGCCCAGCATTGCTATTTAATAGTACCAGAAGTAATGACAACGTCAGTTGTTCATAAACTGTTTAGGAATCTTTCATTCCATTTAGAAATAAGAATTTGCTTATAAACATGTCTACATGTCTATTGTTTTAGAATTCAATCACACTGTTATTGAAAACTTCAATAGCTTAGTACTATGTAAACATTATCTTTAGCTTGCCTTGAAATATGTTAAGCTGAACTACAATCCTCTTAAGGATTTATTTGATACTTAACAGGATTCTAGTTTAGTTTTAAGAGGATTGTATAAAGTAAATAAAGACCTTGTATTACTAGATACGTTGCCCCTATTACACACACCATATTTCAATCGACAGGATACGGCCGAGTTCCGTTTGCACACCTGACTTCACAAAGTTTCGACACTCACCTTTATATCAATATCTCCGATCTTATTCTCAGCCCTGATGATCGGCCGGCCGACCATCGACGGGAATATGAAGGCTGGGAAGTTGCTGCCTGCATATCCACACTTCACGAACTAAAACCGACAATATATCATGAGGAAAATGATGATTCAGGCGCTTATCAAAACCACCATTTTATATAGACATTTTTATGTGGACTTACGCCTGTGCCGTTGTCGCAAACGATAACTTTTCTTCCTTTCTCATCCATGTTGCTTAATTTATTCTAGTTTCACTTAAAAGTTAGATATCTATTGAAATATTTAATGAAAATAACAGACAATGTAGCCCCCCGCACTGAGCTGAGCTATCAAAGTATTTTTTTTAATAAATGACAAATCGACGGATTGTGTACACTATAACAACAACTCTAACTACTTGAATTACAGTACAAATTGCAATATCAATATACATTCCTGATTTTGACACGCCTTGAAAATTTAATCTTAGAACACAAGTCTTTTAGCAAAAGGCCGGTCATTGTGGCGACACTGGCGATGCGGACAACCCTTGGGAGGCTTATATCAATGGACCTCTTTTAGCTGGATGAGATAACTAGGGTCGCAGCATAATGCTTAACGATAGCCGTTTTGCGTGGATGTGACGCATGTTTCCCCCTACCTTTTTATTTTATTTTTTTGTGTTTATGTTCTTTTTTGCGTCATTTTCACCGCATATAAACTTATTTTCTTTCTTTCTTTCATAACGATGCTATAGGTGGCGATATAGTCACAGAGATACATGATCATCATGTCCATCATCTCAGCCAGAAAGCGTCCTAATTAACAAATAGACACGCATACCACAGCGCGCCACCCAAGGGTCGCTACAACGGTCGATACTGCGCTGTCCACATCCAACGGATTCCCAAAACCTTCGTTATTTTGTCGTTAACACATTTTGGTGTTTTGAAAAATCAAGAACGTATGGATTTTGTAAAATAACGCAAAGTTATTACAACCGTGTAACAGAGTGAAAATTAATGTCAAATATCCGTTGCCGTGCTGCCAGTCACTGTCAACCATAGACTATACTGTCAACTTTCAAGTTTCAATATTGTCGAAGTAGCATGGGAAGTGCTTACTTTTCACGTGTTTTTCTTATTTTTAATTAATTCAATTCGTAATAAATAAGTGAAAATGAAGCACAAAAGGTTCGAGGAGAACATATTGATTGACGAGGCCTACACAAATTACAGTCAACCCGACAAAAATGCCGATACAAAGAAAGGGCAAGGTATTGCGAAGCACTTCGCTGAAACCTTGGAATATGAGGATAAAAAAAAGTGGTATCATCAGGTACGAGAGCATTTTGCTAATTAATTAGGTACTAATTTTATATTAAAAGTGAAAAACGCCTTTATCAAGACGTGTTGCACAATTTCTTGTAAGCCAGAAAGTGGAATGTTATTCTCATACATAACCAAAAAGTTTAATGTAAATAAAGCTAATTTGGTATTAAATTCGTTGTAAAATTTAATAATATGAGTGCAAAATAATGAAAACTGCTCGGTTAATTTATGTTTAATTTCCATTTTATTAATTTTTTAACAATATTTTATTTTGTTGATCACAATTAATTTTATAGATGCCAGAGGAGCCTGCTACAGTAACAAAGAATTTAACTCGAGAACAACTTGATGAAATTAGGAAAGAAGCAAGCAGTGCCTTACACGGAGATACAATGGCATACGAGACAAGTAAGAAATTAATTTTTGACATTATTTAGACATTAAATACTTTTTATTTAGAAACTGAATGTGTTGACCTATTAATTTACTTCCGTGTTCTAAAAACTTTAACTTTTCAAGACAAAGTAGAAAATATTAGTACATAATATTCTATTCTATTCAACAATATGTAAACACCCCTCTGTTTCCATGGGGGGTTGAAAATATTGTTTGCATACGCTCCCCCCTCTCCCTCCCCTTCTGTCTGGAGCAACTATCTACTGTACTTTATACTTTCTAGTGTATAATAAAAGTCGGAAATGTATCCTGTGATAGATGATGATGGTGATGGGGCTCCCTTTTCCGCAACTTAGACTCCCATTTGGTCCCTTGTGCGTGGGGTTACTGGCTAACAGAGCTAGCCTAGCTCCGCCCAAAAGCACAGCTTCCTGGGAGCTTCACAGGCTTCACGGAGCGACCTCACTGTTCCGAGGATTCTGGGGATTCACATTGTGCAGACACAATGTATCCTGTGACCGGTTACTAAAGATGAGAAGAAGAGACCGGACCATCTCCTGTGCAGAGCATGAATTAAGGCTCAGGAAACCGTGGTTGAATGCACAGGCGTCACCCAAATGAGAACAGAAACCCTCGGGTCACCCAATCTTTTGTAGATATTCATATTCTAAACAGACTAGCAGACTGATCAACTTCTAGATCCCTTCAGAAGTGGGTTGGATGCATTTACCAGTGACGGCTGCCATTGCCCACGTACAGTGGTCCACTTCAGATAGAAAGATAGAACAGACTTGAACAACAAACAGACTTGAAACATTTTTGATTGCGAGAATGGGTATTCAGGTCTCCACCTGAATACCCATTCTCGTAATCAAAAATGTTTAAAAATCTAGTTACAATCTCATTACAGTGACAATCATTGTCAAAAACTTGTCAATAATGTAGGGAGAATGGATGTATTTTTGACAGATTGAGACTGAGATCAGACGGTGGGCATTCTTAAAATTACGAGAATGGCCTCTATGATCTACTTCTGGATCTCCCCAGAAGTGGGTTGATTGAAAAGGCTAGCAATGGCCACCATGGCCCACATACAATGGTCTAACTTGCAGGACTAGTGTGGAGTGTGGAAAACTATCCCTGTAACATAGAACATGCAACTGCATGTAACTGCAAATTTTATAATTCTGTTAGGTAATTGAAGTAGGCTTTGTACTTGACTATGTTTATCACGTTCCAGAGGCTAACAGGAGTGGCTCATCAGACCACCAGTGGGCTCGCACACTGCTTAACAAAGGTGCTATAGGAGACAGAGTTGCCGCTGCTACTATATTGATTCAGGTTAGTTTAAATTATTATTATGCTAGAAATTACCTGTGATGCTTGTGGTGGCAGTGTATTCACACTGTTTGAAACAGATAGGTACCTAAATATTTACAATTTCCACAAAAAGACCTTGTTGCTCTTCAGTTGTCCCTTACGGTCTGACCACGAACTCGCCGCTGTCAGCAGCGGTAAAAACAAATATACCAAAATGTATGAACCATGCCATAACGCACCACTCGCAGCGTCAACGCTAGACAAAAGAAACCGCGCCGCCTGCCGCTAAGCCAAAACTCTTGGCCGGGCGGTTAAGGCTACATACGCAATGACAGGTGGCTTGCCTTTTTTTATTTGGTGCGCGGTTGAAATCCTCATGGACTTCCTCCGTCGTGGGGGTGACAGAGGCATGCCGGACTCTTACTGGGTAAAAGCACCGCGGTGTTCCACCTCAACCTATGGCCGGGGGTGCAGGATTCGCATAAGCATCCACCAGGCGGCATGTCTAGAGCCACAACAACACACTACTGACTTAACATCCTTCTATACACGCTAGGCTACTAGCGAAGTCACCAAACTCGCAGAGCGGCCGGTTGCGAAAATTCTAGAGCGTTCGTTTCACTTCGTTCGCGTTCGTTTCACTTCGTTCACGTTCGCTAATCAAGCCGCCTGCCAGTACGTAGATAGCCTAACAGTTGACCAAATAGTTGTCTCTTGTTTTGTTAAACAGGCTAACTGGCTAGAATGTCACGCATCATTTGTGTTATATATTTTTTTTTTAATGCTCAACAAACAACAAAGTCTGCTTTAAATAATAATATTACTTACAGGACAACCCAATATTTAATCTGACAGCATTAAGAAATTTAATCAACAATGTGAAACCAGCTAAGAAGAAGGATGGCATCATTATTATAGGTAAGTTCCATAAATAAACTAGCCCTATAAGCCTTTCGTGACAAAACACAATTTTAACCTCCATGAACTCCATATTTCCACTTTGGCAATTGATCAGAGATTGATAGTGAGAGAGCAGTGGTGGCGCGGTGGAAACAGCCCCGGCTTACCGAGTTGTAGGCTTGTAGGTCGTGGGTTCGAACCCAAGCAGGCGCTTTACTTTGTGTAAGTAATTTCATCACTGCTGCTCTCAAAACGGTGAAGCAAAACCATCGTGAGAAAACCGCCATGTCCCGGAACCAAAAATTCGAAGACATAATATCAAATCTACCAACCCACACTGGGCCCGCGTGGTGGATTACGGCCCACTCCCTCTCACCGAGAGGAGGCCTGTGTCCCAGCAGTGGGAGCATTATAGGCTGAATATGCAGTGATTTTCTAAATAGTTCTCCATCTACTCACAGCATTGTATTTCAACAGATGCACTATCGGAGCTCCTAATATCAGAGCTATTAATCCCTGACGTAAAACTGCGCACATTTGAGCAGCATCCACTGGGTCATGTGGATGATATGACATCAGGCAACAAGCAAGCTAGGCGGAATATACTGAAGCTGTGGTTCTATGAGGATCAGCTGAAGGAGTTGTATGGAAGTGAGTAATTATTATTAACATTGTCTATGGGTAATGGTCAATCCCTCTTCACTATAATCAAAACTATGAACAGGAGGAAGCTCTAGGTGCATATATACAGGGTGTATCAGACAGGTGTGGTCAAATTTAAGGGTGTGGTACAGACCATCAAACTGAACAACTTTTTACAATAGTATAGAGGTACGATGTAAAGTTCACTCATACTCTATAGATAAGGGAGGTTCCTCCGGTGTTGTGTCTGGCGGGCAACTCATGTCGGGCTGTTGTATCTACACTAGTTGCGCGGTAAACTCTGCTTGCGAGATGCAGGATTTGCGTGACGTCAGTATGACGCGTTGTTCGCAAGTGGCGTTGTAGATACCGCTACAATAGGACCAACATCGTAATCGAGAAAAAATTATCAGCTGTTCTGTACAAACTTACCTTCTCGACCCAAATGTATGGGACAGCTGATTGGGAAATTTGTCCCACAAATTCGACCACGTATTTCTGTAAAACCCTGTATATTCAAGAATCAGTTGTTTAAAAACAAAAATCAAAATAGGCTCGAGAAATCTGGTCAATAGTCAACTTTTCTGTATTGCAATCATTTATTCAGAACACCTTCATCCAAGTTTAAAAACCGAGTGTGCTTATGACCACACCACTGACGTGAAACTTCAAACGTATTTGGCTATGAGAGGAAGAGAGAAAGAAAATGTGCGCGCGCACTGCTTATTTCCCCCACTCAACTTCCGTTCGCCTCGCCCGATCACACTTTTCGTAACGCGTTCGCCAGCTTACTCCCCAAGTCAAGCGTGCGTAAAGAAGTTTCACTTCAATAACAAATTGTGTTTAATTTCCAGCATATGTAGAGGCATTGAACAACTTCGCCCACGACTCAGTGGAAGCTAATAAGGAGAAAGCTGTCAGTGCCATGTCTTATCTATTGATGCACCATCCTGAGAGAGAGAAGGTATAATTTTCTTTCATTTCATTTTCAACGTAATTAAGATAAACTATTTATTTCAAAATCAAAATTTATTTTTTTGAAACTAGGCTGAGAATCAGCATTTTGTGAACGTCAAAATTACATGAGACCGTCCCCCAAAATGCCCGCAATTCACTACTTTGCTTTAGCTGGGAAGAAGAGATGGCGCTTAAACTCCTCAGCTGTCTGTTCACTTAAAAAAAACTTGATTCTATACAATAGTATAGAGGTGTGAGGAACATGGTGTAAAATTCACTCATACTCCATATAAAAGGGAGGATCATCCGACCAGACGGGTGTCGTGTCTGGCGCGCAACTGCCCGATGATTCATGTCGGGCCGTTGTATATAATATGCAAGTTGCGCGGTAAACTCTGCTTGCGCGATGCAGGATTTGCGTGACGTCAGTATGACACGTAGTTCGCATGTGGCGTTGTAGATATCATTATCATCATCATTACCAACCCGCACTGGGCCCGCGTGGTGGATTACGGCCCACTCCCTCTCACAGAGAGGAGGCCTGTGTCCCAGCAGTGGGAAAATTATAGGCTGATTATGTTGTAGATATCGCTACAATATGTAAGTATGCAAAGCACGCTAATATCTTCCGCAGATGCTTCTATCAAACATAATCAACAAGCTGGGTGACCCGTGCCAGGCCGTCGCGTCTAAAGTCATCTACCATCTCTGTCAGCTGCTGTACAACCATCCTAATATGAAGGCGGTCGTGTTGGCTGATATTGAGAAGATGTTGTTCAGGTAAGATTAATTAACATCACTTACTGTCTTTAAGAGGGGTCCGTAACTAAATAATAAATAACAGCCGCACAGGTCGATCGATCAGGTTAAGCTACGCTTGCCGCGGCTGGTCTGTGGATGGGTGACCATCTTTACATACCGAGACCCCTCCGTGCCTCGGAACGCACGTTAAGCCGTTGGTCCCGGCTGTCATTCATGGATCTTTGACAGTCGTTACGGGGGTAGTCAGAAGCCCGAAAGTCTGACAACCAGTCTTACCAAGGGATATCGTGTTACCCAGTAACTGGGTTGTGGAGGTCAGATAGGCAGTCGCTCCATGTAAAGTACTGGTATTCAGCTGCATCCGGTTAGACTGGAAGCCGACCCCAAGATATTTGGGAAAAGGCTAGGCAGATGATGACTTACTGTCTTTAGCTTCCAATTTAAAAGCAAAATGATAAAAGTTTAAGAAATAATATTGTGGTTATTTTTGTCGCATTTGCCCGTTGATTCAGGATCAAATCAACATTTACTTTTCTTGTTTCGTTTCCTCCCTTATTCCAAATGACGTTCTTAAGTCTCTCTGTCGATGTCGCTACTATACACAATATGACGTCATTGAATCGTATAGAAACTGAACAGAATAAGAGAACAGCAACTTAGAATTGAGTTGAATTTGTGAGCTCAGCCGTTAGATACAGTGTTTTTATCTCACGTAGAGTGCATATGATATTTTCCCATTACAATAATTTACTTACTTTTCAAGAGAAAACAAATGCGTCATCGTATTTGATTGTATATAAGGAATAACCAATCCTTCCTACTAATGACTTTACTTTACTTTATTACTATTACTAATTACTTTATTACTATTACTTTACTATTACTTTACTATTACTTTACTATCACTTTACTTTATTACTTTACTAATATTATAAATGCGAAAGTTTGTGAGGATGGATGGATGTTTGTTACTCTTTCACGCAAGAACTACTGTACAGATTTTGATGAAACTTTACAGTAATATAGCTTATACATCAGAATAATACATAGGATACTTTTTTTATTTTTTTATTTATAATCTAACTAGCCTGTATTGTCCCACTGCAGGGCAAAGGCCTGCCTCTCCCTTTTCCACACAATTCTGTCTTTTGCGAGTGCCGGCCAGTCCCTACGGTAGGAGTCAAGCTCGTCCCGCCATCTTCGTCTCGGCCTCCCGCGATGGCGTCGTGTGTTTAGTGGGACCCAGTCGGTGGTTCTCTTAGCCCATTTTGTTTTTTTTTTTAATATAAATTGGATTTTGTTTTACTGTGTTTAGTTTAGTTTGTGATCTTCCTATACGAGTCGCAATAAATACTTTTTCTTTCTTTCTTTTTTTCTTTAATTGTCATCTGACATGCGGCATTATATGTACGGCCCAGAGCGGCTTTCTGTGTAGCGTCCGTTATCTTGGCTTTGGCGCGCATTATTGTGATCCTATGGTCAGAAATATACAGTATAATAATAATCTATACAAATAAATAAAATTGGAGTTTCTGTTTGTAATATTAAAATAACCGCTTTTTACTAAATGCATATGGATGTTTACACGGTACATATACCAAAATAACATTTTTTACAAGTTTTGTCTGTCTGTCTGTTTGTTCCGGTTAATCTCTGAATCGGCTCGACCGATTTTGATAGGACTTTCACTGGCATATAGCTGATGTAATAAGGAGTAATTTAGGCTACTTTTATTTTAGAAAAAGAATTAGGGTTCCGCGCAAAAAAATTAAAACGTTTTCCGTCATGCACGAGAACGAAGTCGCGGGCTCAGCTAGTTATAAATATAACAATAATTTATGCAACTAATTTGTCATCCAGGTCCAATATATCCTCCCGAGCTCAGTACTACGGCGTCTGCTTCCTGAACCAGTTCTACCTCGGCAAGGACGACTCCAAGATCGCTGAGAACCTTATCAGGATATACTTCTCATTCTTCAAGGCTTCTATCAAAAAGGTAATATAACAAAAATACGTGTGGCACTCGGGAACTGCGTGCCACACGTAACAACTTATGCGAGCTTCGTACAGTCTACACGCATACGTCTAGTCGCACGCACACAAATACCGTGCCGAAGTCTGCCGAACTGAAACGACGTTAGACGATGCACGGCTTTCAACGCCGCACCGCTGTGCCGGTCGGATTGGGGGGTGTTAGGTTTATTTTCGTTACGGAATTTCTTGATTCGGTCGCCGCGCTCAAAGCCCGCGATAAAAGCTATGCAATAGCTTAAAAAACATTGATGTATAAAATTACAAAGATAGGCCACTCTCTAACATCACGTAAACATTAAATGGACTATAAACACACCCACACAAATACATTTCTCGATGTCGTGCGTCATATGCTCAATAACCGAAATAGAGAGACATATTACGCGGGCTGTAGTGGAAACGAGATAGCAATAATTGTCACTCTTACGTAACCATGCCACGTGCGCTGCCGTTTGCACTGACAAAGACAAGGACAGAGATAGGGAGCCGGCGCTGTGGTGCAAGCGAAATCGCGTTAGGCGCCGAATGTTGGCCGAATGTTTACGATTATGAATGACATATTATGACGCGAAGCAAACATTAAAATATTATTATAATTTTCACCAAATTAACATTGTTGGCTGTATTTCAGAGTGAAACGTAATCCCGTGGAACTTGTTTTTGATTTTTGAACTATTTTAAAAACAAAAAAAAAAATAAGCTGTTCCCTACATTTTGACGAGTTATGCGAACATAAATGTAGGGAACAGCTGCTTTTTTTTCACGATTTCATATTTGGTCCCATAGTAACAGTTGTTCATAATGATGAGTACAATGACCCCTTAGGAGAAAAACGGTGATTAAAATTTCTACCCTGTATAAAACAAATTTTCTATCCCCAGGGCGAGATCGACTCCCGCCTAATGTCAGCGATCTTAACCGGCGTTAAACGCGCTTATCCTTTCGCGAACAAGGAGCGCCTATCAGAAAGCACCTCACACATTGACGCTATACATCGACTCGTCCACCTCGCGGGGATGAACATCGCTATCCATGCGTTAGCGCTACTGTTCCATATATCTGACGCTTCCAAGGGGACAGCTGACCGGTAAGTACAATTTAGTTTAGGTGAATTAAAACTTTACCTTAACGACGCCCGATTTCAGCCCAGGCAGCTATACACTATAGGTAGCAATTTCAAAACTCGCAGTCTTAGCTTTGAAAAAACCTTTTTTTTTATTCACTGGATGCTTAGTTACTGCTAAACCTGACCGAAAACTCTAATCCTTGATTTCTGAACAGTCATCAGTCTGGCGCCATCTTATATTATTCCAAATAATTGTGTTTGCCATAACATTAAGTGATAACAAATGAATGAGAAACTTTAAATATGTTTGTTTCCTCACAGTAATTATTATTAGCTTCGTCATAAGTCCCTAGACATACTTGTCTGTCCCTAGACTCCCTAAATTGTACTGAAGTTAGCTTCCTCGTCAGTCCCTAGGGGTACTCATCAGTCCCTAGACGCCTAAATTTGTAAAGCTCCCAAAGCTCAGGTTATGTTGACCATCATCACAACAACCAATCATGACTCGTCAGCAAATAAGACGAAAGCGAAAATTTTGTCTATTTCTCAGTCTGCTGGTTTCGGCTAATCTCCGAAACGGCTGGGCCGGGATTTTCACTGGCAGATTAAGCTGATGTTATAAGGAGTAACTTTGGCTACTTTTATTTTAGAAAAATAAATGGTAAAGAGACACGTTACTGTTTTCCGACATCCATGCGAACGAAGTCGCGGGCACAGCTAGTTTATAATATTAATCAAATGCGAGACAAGAATGTCATTTAATATTCAGAAACTTCTCAACATTTCACCATTTCCTTGCAGGTACTACACTGCCCTCTACCGCAAGTTAACAAACGCAGAAATCTTCAACACCACCCACTCAGCTCTCCTCTTCTCGCTTATATACAAGTCGTTGAAGCAAGACAGCAACATTCCGCGAGTTACGTCGTTCATCAAGCGGTTACTACAGCTGTGTTGCTATATGACGCCTGCGCAGGCTTGTGGGATGCTGTTCTTGATATCTCAAGTGTTGAAGGATGGAGAGAAGAAGGAGGCTGTTCGGTTGGTTTGGACTAAGAGGGAGATTAAAGAGGTAAGGGTTTATTTTTTGGTATAATAACTGCATTTTGTGTTATGCTTTTGTTTATAATCTTAAAATTAGAAAGCAGTTAATGGAAGTTTCTCTTTTCACAATTAAGAATCTAGTGATTTTAAATATTAATCGACGTGAACCAAACAATATTTTGTACAGTCAACAATACAAGTCAATAAATATTTCAGAATTTTTAAATTACCTATGTACATTTAAATTTATTTCCCCTTATGTTCAAAATGTTCTCTAAAGTGACTGATTATGCGCTAAAGCTATGTTATTTATAAAATAAGTAATAAATCAGGTATAAAATTTTGTGAAATACCCCTAAACTTGTTGGAATTAACAAAACCAAGAACAATAAGATCTGTTCAAAAAGATTTTAATATCTTGATGTCAATCCATATTCGTTACAGGAAATAAAAGATGAATCTCCTGAGGGAGAAGAGGAACAAGAAGAGAATGCAGAAGACACAGCGACAGAAGGAAATGGTACTTTGAATAGTACAGAAGATGATGATGAAGTGAAGGTGGAACAGAAGAAAGTTGACCTGCTCAGAGGAGATAAGAAAGATCTGTTGTTAGGTATGTTTTGAATTTTGTGTGGTTTCTAAAGCATAGAACATCCATACACTAATAGTATAAATGCGAAAGTGTGTCTCTTTGTCTGTTACCTCTTCACGCTTAAACCGCTAAACCGATTTAGATGAAATTTGGTATAGAGATAGGTTGAGTCCCGGGAAAGGACATAGGATAGTTTTTATCCCGATATTCCCGCGGGATCGACACTTATGCGGGGAAGCCGCGGGGCCCTGTTAGTATTATCATATCATTTAGAATGACCAAAGTCTTTACAGCTAAAACATTGTAAGCATTTTAAGTTAGAGGCAAGGCTGTATGGCGGGTATGAGGTCCGCTTGTGTCAAATGTTTTTAAATCTACACAGCTGATAGGCCTGTGGTTCTCCGAGGTTAGCCCACGTTCACACGCACGTAAAAATATCGCGCACTGGATTCTCAATTCTCGGTGTTGACTTGTTGAGCCGAGCATTGATAATCCAACAGAGCGCATCCCAGCGCTTCAAAAAAACACGCAGTTGGATTTTCAACTCTCGGCGCTAAGCAGTGCGTCGTAAATCCAGTGCGCAAAAAAAATGGCCGCGGGAAAAACGCGTCCGTGCAAACCTGGGCTTATTGTTTGACAAGCAGAATTATTTCTCTTTTATATTATAAAGCAGAAGTCAGAAAACCGTAAATAAAGATATTCGAAAGTTCGAATAGCTAGGTAGATGAATAGTTTTACACTTTAGGATCTTGTTTGAAACAGTGCTATCCGCTGTAGTTAGATCCACGTTTCTAATTACTAACAGTGAACACCCATCCAACTTTAAACCGCAACACTACTAAACTTCACAAATCTCACAAAAACACCTCAATTTCCAGATGACGATGAAGAAGAATCCTATGTCGACCTAAAAATCGATGACCAAGGCAACATAAGACCTAAGAAACGTAAGCACAGCACTGCCATCCCGGGATGGTTTCACGCGAAGGTGAAGACGGAGACGCTGGTCAACAAGGAAGACGAGGATCGAGAGAAGGACGCAGCAGCCAAGATACAGCTCAAAAAGAGCGTTAATATGGATAAGGTAAGTTTTTAACCAAGACCTAATAGGAGTTTTTTTTTAGGGTTCCGTACCTTAAACGGAAAAAACGGAACCCTTATGCGATCACTTTGTTGTCCGTCTGTCTGTCTGTCAAGACCCTTTATCTTGGGAACGTGTGGAGGTATCAAGTTGAAATTAAAACCATATATTCAGGACTGCGGTCCCTTGAAGCTGTGAAAAAATCAGACTTATAAGTTAACGTAAAAAAAAAAGATACGGCCGTTTATGCCGCAACAAACATATATTTCGACACTCTCAAGGGACTCAAAATGTATAGGGTACTTCCCGTTGACCTAGAATCATGAAATTTGGCAAGAAGCAAGGTCATGTACTCGTAGCACAAGTAAAGGAAAAAGTCTGAAAACCGTAGATTTGTAGTTACATACCTACAAATTTGTACGGAACCCTCGGTCACAGATAATATAATACTACCTTCTCGGTCTGCGAGTCCGACTCGCTCTTGACCGGTTTTTTTTCTCACTTATAATGAGAATAGCTCACGCAGTGAGGAATTTAAAAATATAGACTCGTAGACGCTATTTTGATGTAAGTAAAAAATAATTCGCCCGAAAAATACACCACGCTACATCTATTTTCGTTTCAAAGAAGCGTTGATGTGTTCTGGCTCGACAACTACCATTAAAAAAGTAACGTTTACACTGATTAATCTATAACAATCTATCCATAAGCATACTATGCTATTTCTCAGGGCCTTACCACACTGGCGATTCGCAAGCGAGCCCAAAGCGAGGCGTGCGCGCAGAGAGCCCACCGCGAAGACGCCGCGGCCTCGCAGTGAACCCGCTGCGCGCCCGAGGCGTCCACGCGGCGAGCTTGCAAATCGCCAGTGCGATAAGGCTCTCATTAATAATTTATTCCTCTATTTTAACAGGAGATAACTGAGTACAACCCACTAGCTCGCAACCCAGCGTTCGCGGGCGCACAATGCTCCGCCTACGTCGAACTACTGCCGCTAGCGACACACTTCCACCCTACCGTCAAGTTGTTTGCCGAGAAGTTACTCAATGGTAAGAATGAAAACCAAGAAATAACATAGTAAAAGTTGTTCATAATAATCCGCCACTGCGTAAGAGGTCATTGTACTCATCAGTACAATGACCTCTTAAGCAGTAGCGGATTTACACATTTGCCGCCAGTAGGCTATTCAAATTTTGCCGCCCCTACCGACCTCTACAATAATGTGTCAGTTTCTAGATAATATTTATAACGCAACGATGTTAAGATTGCACAAGAAATAGTTTTTGAGTAGGTACCTATCTATATTTCTGAGCTCATAAAATCTCGAATTATGTACTACTAATAAAGCGGCGCCTTAATACCTACTACTTACACAATAATTAACATTCTTTGCCGGCCCTAAAATCTGCCGCCCTAGGCTCCAGCCTACTCAGCCTGTTGGTAAATCCGCCACTGCTCTTAAGAGGATAACGGTGAACTTCCTAAAACTAAACTTTCAACCTGTATACATATTATTACAAAGTCGTCTAAGTAACCAAATCCATTTCTCTCCCCCAGAACAATTAATCCAATACAGCGGCGATCCTCTCAAAGACTTCGCGGGCATCCGTTTCCTGGACCGCTTTGTGTTCAAGAATCCTAAGAAACGTGCTGATGCACAGCAAGACGAGGGTGTGAAGAAAGTTAAGGGGTCTCATCCGAAGTTCGCTGTCAGGAAGAATTATACTGCTAAAGGTTTGTATACTCTTTGTTAATGGACAGTTTATGTACACTACAGAAGGACACATACCCCCTTACTAATAAACGTTGTATAGCGTCTGTATAGTTACACAAACCTTTGTCTTCTTCTTTCGAAATTCAAATTACTGACGACTGAAAGAGAGAAATCGGTGTGTAACTATTCATCTGATATAATACGTTTGTTAGTAAGGGGGATAGCGTATACATGTCGATTTGAATTAAAGGCGAAAGTTATGGTTTTATCATGATAAGAGTATCTATACATCTTCTATACTTACAAATATTTAAATAAATAAAAGTGTCTGTTTGTAATTTCAGAATAATACTTAGCTTTTTACTAAATGCATAATGAAAGTATATGCGGTACTTATAAAGAAAAAACAACAATTTTTAAAATATTTGTCCGTCTGTCTGTTCCGGCTCATCTCCGAAACGGCTGGACTGATTTTGACGGGGATTTTCATGTGCAGATAGCTGATGTTATAAGGAGTAATTTAGGCTACTTTTATTTTAGAATTAGGGTTAGGGTTGAAAAGTAACCCATGAAATTCAATTTATTTTCCGACATGCACGCGAAGGAAGTCGCGGGCACAGCTAGTTATTAATAAAAATAAAAATGTCTGTGAAGTTTTGCAAGTTCATTTAATTTGCAATACCACAGATTGGCAATTCAATTTTAATTAACCTAGTTTGTGGATTTCGGCGATGTTTCTTCGCTCAGGGTGTCTCGATTCAATCGTAATTAATATTTCTAAAACTAAAAATCTTCCAGGTCTGAAGAGCATACCAGTGACCTCGTCATCCTATCTCAACGAAGATGCCAGCAAAGTTCCAGTGGATGAGCGGTTTCTATACGAGTAAGTAACAATAATATACATCCTACAAAATCAGCCTATACCCTATGCCCCCACTGCTGGGACAAAGGCCTCCTGCGGGCCCTATCAAAATACCAGCGCTGTGACATTTTTTTTTGAAGTGAAAACTTCTTTAGCGGCGTTGCACACTTTTTGTAATGGGGAAAAAATGTTAAACTCGCGTCTGGACATCGCGTCAGGACACGTGACCGTCAGGAGAGATTCCCCCCCCCCCCCTTTCTACGGCGGCGGGCGGCGCCAACCGAAGTGAACCAAGTGAGACACGATAATGGATGGATGGATGGATGGACGGACGGACGGACGGACGGACGGACGGACGGACGGTGATGGTGACGGACGGACGGTGACGGTGACGGTGACACGGTGATGGTGGATGTGGATGGATGGATGGACAGGTGATGGCTCGACCGTCTGTGTAGTAGCCACACTGCTGTGTATTCGTAAAATTCGTGTATATAAAGTGTTTAAAATATGGAAATTGAACAAAGTGCATCGATTAATGAAAAAAGTGACGCAGAAATAGTGAAAAAAAATTAGTTATATTAATTCAATTCATAATTGATTTATTTCAACGTTAATATTCAAGTTTTCACTTCTGCCTGCCGGCACTCCCGGAGTGCAACCCGTCTTTTTATTTTAATGTTGCAGCATCATGCTGAGATAGGAGCCTTTTGGCCTCATATAGGACTTTCTGTTTCATTTTTCTTTTTGTTCCTTTTTTTTATATAACTTGTTTTTCTTTTAATTTTTTTTTTTTTACTGTGTTTAGTTTATTTTGTGATCTTCCTGTACGAGTCGCAATAAATACGTTTTCTTTCTTTCTCCTCTCTGTAAGAGGGAGTAGGCCGTAATCCAGCACGCGGGCCCTTTGCGGGTTGGTAAATGTCACATGTCTTCGATTTTTTGGTTATAGAACATGCAGTTTCCTAACGACGTTTTCCTTTACCGTTTTGAGAGCAGTGGTGAGAAAATAATTTTACATAAAGTACAGCGCCTGCCGCGGTTCGCACCTACGACCTAAAACTCGCGGTCGTTACCACTAGACCACCACTGCTCTCTAAACAAAACTAGCCCTTCCACTTGTTCCATACAAAACTAGCCCCAATGAAATACAGTACCCGGCGATAAATATTGCACATCGATCTTTGGAAAGAAATAATCGGCTAATTTCGGCTTCGTAGTGCGTTATCTCTGTCGCACACTACCTATGTGACGTTAACTGACGTAACGTCAGTTAACGTCACATAGGTAGTGTGCGACAACACGTCAGTGACGTTTTGTCAGTCGTTGTTCAAGTGCGATAGAGTGCGGTCGCGTCCAGTTCAAAATATATATCTAGAGTTGTTAACACCCCCAAATTTAAATTATTTAAAGTTGTACTATGGCATCTTTAGGAAAAATAGGGGAACCTTTTTATTTTACCCCAACCTAAAGCAATAATTTATAGAAAAATTGGTGTATTTTATACAAAGAATAAAAAGAATTATCAAAAGAAGCAAATCATAATTGTTTTAACAGCTCCTAATAGATACCGGACTGTTTGTATTTCGTGCGACAGAGATAACGCTCTACGAAGCCGAAATTAGCCGATTGTCTCTTTCCAAAGATCGATGTGCAATATTTATCGCCGGGTACTGTACGTTTCTTTGTAATAAAATGTGTTTTCCTACCCCCAGTTTCTTACAAAAACGTCGCAACGTGGACGCTGAAGATGACGATGACAGCGACGCGGATTCTGTCAACAGTGAAGACTTTGAACAGTACCTGGATACTGTCACCGGGACGAAGGCGCAAGGTAAAATTATCATATTTCTAGATAATGCTAAAGTTAAATAATTATTTGAACTTAAGGGGGATGCGCTAACGTAGCCCGCGAAATTCAAGTTTACTTCCTTTTTTTGCAATTTGCAGGGCAGTGTCAGGTTGTATGTTGATCGAAATATAATTCGCGACGGTAACAAATATGTATACAGCGGCCATTCAAGTATTACGTAAGCAGATTTTTTTTTGCAATTATTCACGACCCTCTCCCCCCCCCCCCCCTCGTCAGCAAAAGTAAGCAAAGCGCTTAACCCCCCCCCCCCCCCCCTCCCACCTCCTATGCATACGTAAGCTTTAGTGCGTGCATTTTATGCGTTTTGTTTTCAAGCATAGACAAGTAGGGTTGCTATATGCGTTCAAACCAAAATCGACAAAATGTTATAGAAAATCTGAAAAAGTTAAAAATAAATACTGCTGACGTAATCACCATCCAGACCCCCCATCCCCCATGTCATCAAATATAAGCAAAGCAAGACCCTCCGCCCCCCTGTAGTGCTTACGTAATACTTGAATGGCCCCACAGCATAATAATCAAAAACAATAAAAAAATATGCTGTTCCATACATTTTGTCCGGCGTAGGTATTGCATTTTTCTATGAAACAGCAACTTTTTTTTTTTCGCTTGTGAGTCTAGAATTATCATCTTGAATCCGTGGTAACAGTTTGCGCGTCACCATAAATAACACCACCCTGTATTGTATAAAAGGTGTATTGACTTTATTTTCTTTGGGACGACTAAAGCCCACTGAAGATCTCCGATCCTGGCTCAGTTACTTACTAAATCGTTCGACTTTTGTTATGAAAAATATACAGCCATAAGTTATTATACAAATATTGCACAACTCATAATCATTAGGCCATATTCAGTGCTCTCCTGACGGTCGGGACCGACGCGCGACGGTCAGTGCGTACGCACGCAATATGCGTCCGTATGCGGACGCGGTCAGTGCTGCTCTGAATGTACGCATGGTTTCTATGGCGATAGCTACGGCAGACCGACGTCAGTCCTGACCGTCAGGAGAGCACTGAATGCGGCCTTAGAGAGTGTTTTACGATCGAAACATTTTTTTGGCTCCTTTCTGCAACTGTGTCTATTGTTATACTCCTGCTAGTACACAGAACCTACTTAATTTATGTACCAATGTATAGATAATTTAATGGAGATCAATTTTGTACTGTTTAAAAATTGATTTAATGCAGTAGAAACGAAAAAAAACAACAAAATATTTCTAAAAAAATTCCCGTCAATCAAGTATGAAACCCGAAAACATTGTAGCTTATGAAAAAATCAATTAATTGAGTCATTTTTTTTAAATAGATTCGTTTCACCCATAGGAGGAACCCTATTGAAAATGGCTGTTTTATTCAAATTTTGGTTTTTTTATACGATCAGATGAGCTTTATGAGTTGTGCACATTTGTATTTCTCAAATTTTTATATTTACAGTGGAATCAGACGACGAACTAGACTACCTAGCAGACATGACAGCAACAAAACAGAAGCGAGGCACAAAGAAACAAGAAGATGATGATGATGGTCAGTTGGGCAGTGATGACGATGATGAAGAAGAAGCTGGTGATGACACCGGAGATGTGGGTGATGATGATGGAGGTAAGGCTGTTTTATTTGTTTCTAGTTGTTATTTTTACAAAAGCGAGACACAAACAAACAAGAAGATGATGATGATGGTCAGTTAATTGGGCAGCGATGACGATGATGATGAAGATGCTGGTGATGAGGCCGGTGATGTGGGTGATGATGATGGAGGTAAGTTTACTCCCTCTCACAGAGAGGAAGCCTGTGTCCCAGCAGTGGGAACATTATAGGCTCACTATGTTATGCCATATATTTCAAACTGGACGACATCAACGCTGCTTGGCGGCAATAATAGGTATGGTGGTAGTATTTCCCTGGATGACTACCACCTTCAACCTCTCTCGACCTTGTAGTAGGGAGGCCATTATAGTTTAAAGATCAAATGTTGTAAATCTGCATTCTGGCAAATAAACGGATTTCAATTTCAATTTTTTTACAAAAATGCTCAACGACAAAGCCCCTTACTAATAAACGTATTATATCAGATGAATAGTTACACAACAATTTCTCTCTTTCAGTCGTCAGTAATTTGACTTTCGAAAGAAGAAGACAAAGCGTTGTGTAACTATACAGACGCTATACAACGTTTATTAGTAAGGGGTTAATCTTTATCTGCTGTATTGCGATTTGTGTGTGTGTTTATAAAATGCCCCCGTAACCAGGTACAGGCTACTTCTTAGTTTTAGTTTTTTTATTAACTTTTTTTTTCGTTTTTCAACAGATAGTGACGGAGAACTGAATATATCTGGAGATGACGATGAACCAGCGCTTTCTGGAGAGGATGATGGTAAGATATAAACATCAACTTAAAGTATTCAGTATCCAAGTTTTAGAACAAAATACCTCAAGCTTGCCCTCGCTTGGCTCATCGCCGCAAGGTTGCCTGCCTGTCGGTCTTCTACAGACTGTACTTCGGTGAGTGTGCCAAGAACTCCACGACCTCATTCCACCGGCCCCCTTCTACCTTCGGACATCCAGGCGCACTGCAAATTACCATCCCTACCTGGTTGCTGTTCCACCAATTCGCACTAAGCGTTTGCAAATGTCGTTTATAATGCGCACAGCAAAAGAGTGAAACTCTCTACCTGCGTCTGTTTTTCCGAGCGCATACAACCCGAATCTCTTTAAAGTGAGAGTGAACAGGCTTCTTCTGGGTAAGCTCGCTCCATCGTCGACTTTGTCTCTGTCACCTTTGACCTAGGCTAGAGTCAAGAGCAAGCCCATTTCAAATAAAATAAAAAAAAGACGTTTGACCAACTACGGCCCTTAGTCTAAAAAGTACTCTACCTACTCCATTAAGGAATACAGTCGTGATGTTATGTTACGTATGTCATAATTCTGGTTATCTTAATTTTTCAGAGCTACTACTTGAAGACAGTGATGAGGAGGATGACAAAATTGACGTCCCTGGCGCTAAATCAAAGAAAGGAAAAGGCAAATTCAAACTAAAAGGTAAATTGTTGTACCCATTCCCGCTGGAAGTAAATAGAATTTACACTTTGAAAATTTCTTTTTAACTTTGATAGTCTTTGGAAACTAGAAAAATGGCTTCTCAATAACTTCCTTCATTCAAAACTGTGTCTTTCTTCGTAAGAAATACCTAATGTCAAGGAAAATGGCCATTGACCAGTGGTCAAGCAGCTATTATAGTTTGCGAAAGTCAGTGGCCATTTTCCTATAGCCACAATCATTTAGTTAGCTATTCTGCGATCACGATTTATTTGCCAAAAATACAGTTACAGTACAGTAAAGTACAGTTTACGCTACAACTTCAAACATTTTTATAACTTTTTTAATAGTGCTAGTCACTGAAATCAACTTAATTATCATTGAAATAAAGTTGATATTTGTTTAGATTGAAATAGAGCACGCACTTTTACTATACATCCATGCTACGTCTTGACTCTGTCTACGAAAACACAATATTAGACATACTAACCTAAACCTTTAATCCCAACAGGCACAGACGACCTCGGCTCCCTATTCGCCTCAGCAGAAGAATTCTCAACTCTCCTAGAAGATACAGCCACCAACAAACAACAAGGTTCCAGTCAAGCAGTAGCCAACACAGATAACGCAAGCACAAAACAACTGGCCTGGGAAGATAACAGAGACAAATGGATCAAAGGCTACAACAGAAAAATATTAGGAAACAAAGGAAATAACAAAAAGTTCAAAAATAAAAAGGGAAACTTCAACAAATCCGACAAAAAAGGCTTCAAATCAGACAAGAAAGGTTTTAACAAGATGGCCGACAAGGGCGGGAAGCGAAAAGGCGGGAAGCCCGATGGGGCTGGTGGCAAGAAGAAAAAAATGAAGTAATTTACAGCTTGTAAAATAAAATCTTGTCTTTAATTGGTTGTTTTATTGTGTTTTTGTTTCTTCTGCTGAGCATGTCCAGTTACAGGCTGTATGTCGTAGGAGGTTCCTCTCTCTGGAGCCCTGACCCTGTGCCCTGACCGCTGGTAGCTTGGACCCTGTTCCCAATGCCGGTAAGCTAATATTTTTAAATGTATTTTATAGGCTAATATTTAAAAACATAATTTACTAGCTGCGGCCCATGATACAAAATTTTATCAAAGGTCCAGCCGTTTGAGAGTGAAGAAGTAACAAACATAAACACACACACACTCACAAACTTGCGCCTTAATAATATTAGTGTGATAGGTACGTATTTAATTAACTAAATGAGTTAATCATATTACCTATAGTACCTAAGTATAAATAAATATAGGTCTCTACATATAATTTTTTTTTTACCGAACATAAATAGGTAGGTAAGTAAATAATTTCCATAAAATAAGAATAATTATTTTCGAGATGGTTCAACCTTTTTGGAGTGCATATTTTTTAAATAATTTTATTTTTGAATGCATCTTAAAATTTGTTGTTTTTCTATGTCATTGAAAAGTCAAATTTTATAGTGATGTAATCGTATTTATGGCTAATCGATATTCTCGATTGTGTTTTTAAAACATTTTATTGAAAATTTGAAACAATAACACCGATCAGTGATTTCATTCAAAATGAATTTTCAAATGGGCATGGTCAAACATTCACAGTAAAACAAACGTAATTGATAAAAACGCAGTTTAAATATTTACATTATAGAGGTCAATAGGTCAAACCGTTAGACAGAATCAAAACAATAGAATCACTTGAGTGTGTAGGCTATATAATCTATGTTACAATGTTGTGATAAAAGGCAAACTGTTGCATACCATGTAGGTATGAAATCTACAGAGACAACCGTCAATTTTAGATACGTTATAAAATGATGCTTAAATTATGTTTCGTAGTCTAGAGGAGTATTAACGGGTCTACGATAAATACGAGACAAAAAACCACTTGTTTCCAAGTTTGACAGGTACAGTGTTTACAATACGCGCCGCGTTTCCGTTCAACAGATAACAAAAATATCGCCCGAACTTTTAATTATAAGCAACAGATTCTTTATCAAAAATCTATATTTTATGGCAGTAAAATAATGGAACTATAATGATTCGTTTAATTAACAGGAAAAAAGGACGAATTTCATTCAATTAATGCTAAAAATTGAGGTCCGCGCAATGTATAGAATACATTGCAGGCAGTCACGGAACTCTTGTTTGTTGACATTACTACATCATGTAGTTGTGTTGTGGAACGCGCCATCGCGCCGTATCTTGCATTTATAGCGCGAAGTAAACAAATTCTTCCCTGTGCTAATACATAACATAAACTGTGAAAGATATATTGTGAACTAATGGACATTCCTGGACATTGTTTACGACCGACGCTGTGATTGTAAAGGAACAAAAAGGCGGGCAAAAATCAGTGTGAGAGTGGCGATTACCGATCTATTTATAGCCGGACCTATGGCGCGATAAAGCTGTTTTACATGCTGCAAATGTGTATCAGTGTCATATTAACATTCCAATTATAGTTTACGTCCTAAAAATACGTTTTTCATTTCATATTAGACTTATTTCGTTGAGCCCATTGAGGAAAACGTAACCGCGAAACTCGTTTGACAGCTCATGCATACACACAAATGAAAGGGAACGCTTTGCGCATGTGTGCGTGTAAGTGATGTGAAATTCTTATGTATGCGCTTATCGATTGGCAAGATTATTTCAAGGACACCGATGAGGACTAATGTACGATATTATATTGTTACAACCTGATAGCACCTAATATAACGACAGCCGGTATTTCAGAAACACTTTGAACATGGAGTCGCCGATGCTAAATAATAAAAATGTCGAGGTCACAATACGGACGTCAACAAGTTCAAATCAATTTATCCCAGACAACTTGGAGCTTCCTGATGATACATTCCGTATGAGTTTAGATAATTTTTCCATGATTGGAGAAAATGTGACTATAGGCAGGGAGGTGTCTGTAGACAGCAGTGCAGCTGGTAATGCCTATACGCCTACAATTGAGTTACCTTCACCGTTGCCAACACCTGATTTACAAATCCCGGATCTTGAAAAACCTGATATACAATCTCCGGACATTGCTCCTGATATAAAAACCCCGGATATTGAAACGCCTGATATACAAACCCCGGATATTGAAATGCCTGATGTTCAAACCCCTGACATTGAAACTCTTAAAGTCCAAACTCCTGACATTGAAACTCCTGACGTCCAAGCCTCTGACGTTGAAACTCCTGACGTACAAGCCTCTGACATTGAAACTCCTGATGTTGAAACCCCCGACATTGAATCAGCTGATGATCAAACCCCTGACATTGGAACGGCTGATGTTAAAACCCCGCCACCAGAGAACAATACATCTGCCCCGATAATAGAAACACCAAAACTAATCGAGACGAAAACCGAGATACGCAGACCACAAACATTGCTGAAATTATCGCTATCAAAGAAAAGCGACAACGATTTGTTCGTTAAACCGTCTCCAGTCCCCGAGCTTATGTCGCCAGCGAGAATGCTACAGTTTGAAGTTGAGGCAACCAGTGCTACGCCAACTATGAAACGGGCAGCCGTGGACTTTGATTTCTTCACTAAAAATAATTTCGAGAAATATTTCGTCGAATCGGAGCCTAAAGAAGATAGTGAGTCGGAAGATCCGGAAGATGGCAGCACGTACAAGGAAACACCGGTTATTGTGAAGGCCGATACTGTCCGGCATGAAATAGGTTACGGTAAGTAGCACCGGCAAGGTATCATTGACTATTTTATGATAACATATTTTTCTTTTCTTCAAGGTTTAAGACTCGCAGCTGTGGGTTCCGATGGAATTTTAAAGCAAGCTCTTCGGTTCGCTCATTATTTTTTAATATTTGATGATCATGTTTCTTTGTTTTTATACGTATACATCCGATAGAAGAAAATGAAGGTCATTCATACATGGATTTGCTAATAGCAACAATAAAGTTTTTATAGATCAATTAAATAGTGATTAAGATAATAATTGATAGATATGAATTTACAAACGAGGAAACTATTGAGAATGAAGCATAATTTCTAAAGAGGGAATCCTTGTAGTGTTTAGTTAACAGTAACCGCCAAAAACCACCAAAATATTGCGGGATTCAAACTGGCTGTTGACTTTAAAATTATGCTGACGCAATCATCATTTCCGACGGTAAGTACACCTGAAAAATTACAACTGTGCTGCGGCAGACGATTAAAAGGGACTCAGACCCAGGTAAGAGATCAAATACTATTGTTAATACTCATTGATTTAATTAAATCATCACCAATTGAAATAACATACCATCATCTAGCGATCTAAGGTTAGATATATTATCACTGCAGCTGCAGTCCTAAAAAAGACAAACTTTCATTCACATTTTCCAACTACAAAACTTGTGCAAGATTTAATCAATTCTGTGAATAAGCTAGTTAGTTATTTACAAATAAGTGATCTTCCGAAGTATCAAATTTCCTAGGTCTCGCCCTTGACGCAATCAATAATGTCTATTCCTTTAAAAAACAATCTTCTAGCATTTTAAACCGAAATGGCGCAGCACTCCTAAGTCCACTTTCCACATCCAGGTCGCAGAATCGATGGCCGCATTGGGACGAAAATCTCAACAAGCTACAGGCTTTTTGTTCTGTTCGGGTATGCGCATCTGATTCGTGGCTGAACTACTAATATATGCCAAATTTTGTTAGGCTGGAAGCTCTAATATACCTACTTGGGAATTACTGGGATGATGTTTGTAAAGACTCTAAAGACAGATGTTTTAAAATTATCAGTATATTATTTAGGGTTATTATCGTAACCCTTAGCACTTCACACCATGGGGGCGTGATAACCAACCTGTTTACATCCAACCGCATTCAATAATAGTGATTATAACTAATGCCTGCAGATGCTTATATCGACAATATTCAATATGATAAAGAAGAGTTCCTGTTATCTTTAATGATATGAAATACAAAGTTTACTAAAGAGCGGAGACGATAAGATTATTGTGAATCCCGTATTCAGAGATAAAATAAGTTCTGACTCGGTGATTGAATTTGGGTAGAAATTACAAACCATTTAGGACAATTCATACCTTAGACACCGATTTATAACTTGCCTGCTGCTTTGCATCTAAGAGCTGATTTTTCAATCGACAGATAAATAAAATTGACGTCTGACAAATATTGTATAGAAGAACTGTCAAAAATTCAAAATTATTCCTCGGATAAAATTATAATATATAAACTAATTTTTTAGCTGATTCGAGTTAGGACAACTACATTATTCTCTTCGTGCTTCTTTACATTTTTTTGCCTTTCAAAATGGTTATATTTTGAGATTCAAATAACATATAGGTACAGTGGTTAGTGAAAAATGTAAAGAATCACGAATAAAAAAATGTAGTCGTCCTAACTCAAATCAGCTAAAAAATTAGAAAAATGAGATAGGACTTTTAGTCATGCGAGAGACGATAAATTACACCACTTATTTGCAGCAAAAGAAGTATGTAAGGATCGTAGCAGATAGCGTTCTGTAGTTTCTGCCAACCCCCATGGAAAGAAGGCGTGAGTTTATGTATGTATGTAAACTACTTATTTTTCCATTTACGAACCATATCGTAAGCAATTCAGTAAATCCAATCAAGGAAACGCGACTGACAACACTACATCGATATCCGTCCGTAATTCCGTATCAAGTTGTTTAGCAACAAACTAATTATATTACACTTGATTTGCAGCGAAAATCTTCCACTACACACGATTGGCAATTCATTCCTTTATATGGACAAACACTTTAGTATCTGTAAAGATAAAGATCGTTGTAACACACTTCCGGCGACAAATGTGCCTACACATATATATTGATACGGTTATGATAGAAAACATAGTTAATTATTATCAAAAATCAATCGGAAATGAGGTTATTTGAGATTCTGAACTAAGATACGTTTATAGGCCATGGTCAGGTGAAGCCATTGAGCGTGGAGGATTCGGGAAGTGGTAATATTTCGTCAACTTCCAACAAAAAAAAGAGTCGTTCGTAGCACGCCATCAATTAATCAACTCAGCATATCGTTGTCTCTTAGTTCACCGCAATACTCGATTCAAAATCCCCTAGTCTGCCTACTACTGGGGTCGAATACATAGGCTACTACTTAATTATATTGTTCCATCCAACAAATCAATTATAATGCAATTATAACTGAAACTACATGGAGACTGCATCCAGACCAACAGACTCTATCTCTACATCTATATATTCAACGTTGTCTGAGATTTTTGGGCCATAATCTCCTTATACCTACCAAGCCTATATTAACATCTGTGAGCCAAGACTTAATTACAGTTATTTTTAACGCCCTTTCTTAGATCTAACAAAAAATGTAATCAGGAGAGCAACTGAAATAAAAAATAAAAGAGGCTTACAACCAGTCTATGATTTTATATATTCAAAGGGGATGGCTTGTTGCTAACCAGAATTTAGCATTCATAAGTTCATGAGCGCAAATAACGAAAAGGGTAGCAGAAAAGGGTAATGAATGTTTTTGGATAACGTAATAATATGTTTTACTGAAGGGCTGGGTGTTTGCGCAATGCGGTAAAAATATCCAATAGTTCGCGTTTAAGTTTTTCAAGAGGGTCTAGACAATCTTGTTATGAATTATGTTTATGTGTTATTAAAAGTGGATGGACTTTGTGAAAGATGATATGTCTAAAAACGGGGTGACTACCGAGATGACGACTAATAGAGAAGTATGGAAGAGAAATGTTGCACCGACCCCAAAAAAAGGGTCAAGTTCAGGATAATGATGATGAAGTTTTACTGTAGTAGAATTTGTAGTTTAGTTCTTTTTATTTACTTTTGAGGACATAGAGTAAAATAACATGGCACCTTAACAACGGAGTTAAGAACCCTAGACTCTATCGGTTCCGTGCGATTAACAGAGTAATTATTATCTTCATAAAGATAACGGTTCGTATCGCAAACGTTTTCACAACAGACTACAGACATGAAGTACATTAGTACGTGATTTTAAACGTTTCTGATGTTAAAACGAAGGTCGCGACACTTCCGCGTCTAAACCGCAGACATCATCAATATTCTTTTGATTTATTGTTACTTCATAAATTATTTTATAGCCGTTAAATCGTAGAATATTGTCCATCCCTAAAATTTATTAGGTTGTTAGATTTGTGGCGCTTAGATGCTTTGACAAACCTGCTTGGTAACGGTAAATTTATAAAACATGGCCTGACTTTTTGATCTTCATGCTTTACAATACTGTCATAACACGCTTGGGTAGCGGATTGCTTATTAGCGTGAACCCATCAATAAACAGAATATTGCTGTGCGAAAATCGCGGTAGGATACCATTCTTCATGTGAAGTCCTAGTTTTTTCTGACTGACTGAAGGGTTGATGGTATAAATAAAAGAAATAGGCAGGATTAACTGTGATATATTATTAATGAGTTCACAACGTTCTTACAGACGGCCATAGAAAAATGCGAGAGAGAGATAACATAATGTGACATTTGTTTGACACATTGACGTATTGCGTTTACAGATTACCATCACTGGCCCTTAAACCAATACAGTCCGATGCAATAAACATTAATTAAATGTACATAGATAATGCACAATAATTAAGAAACATAAACACAGAATAGCTTTACCTATCTGCTAACATAACATCATAATTCACACTAATAAATTATAAATGAATTTAACTATTACACTCTTGGCATTTTGACATTATTTGGATTACAAACTTATTATGCATTTCTTTTGCCAATGGCTTAGTTAATAAGTCTGCTAACATTTCTTTAGTACATAAATATTTGATATCAATAGAACCATTACAAATATGTTCTCTGATAAAATGGTGACGAATGTCAATGTGTTTTGTTCTAGCATGAAACATAGTATTTTTGCATAACTTTTGAGCTGACTGGTTGTCGTTGAAAATTGTAACAATACACAATTTGCCCAATATTTCATGCAAAAAATTACGAAGAAACAGAGCCTCCTTACAGCTGTCTGAAAGAGACATATATTCAGCCTCTGTGCTGGATAAGGCTACAGTTCTCTGCTTTCTGCTCTCCCAGGAAACTACAGATTTGCCAACCTGGAACACATAACCAGTGTAAGATTTCCTATCTGTCTCGTTCCTTCCCCAGTCGGCGTCTGCATACCCTGTAATAGTAAATTCACCTTTATGAAAAACTAAACACAATTCTTTTGAACCTTTGAGATAGCGAAGTACTCTCTTCGCTGATTTCCAGTGTGTTTCATTATAACAATCATTAAATTGACTCAGATAGCTCACTGCATGGGTAATATCTGGTCTTGATCCTACTGCAATGTACATCAGTGATCCTATTAAACTTCTATAATCAAATTTGTCCTTTTGATCAACACTTGATTTTTCAAGTTTCAAACCAGTCTCCATAGGTGTCGCCACTGGTTTGCAATCTTCCATTTGAAACTTGTTCAATACTTTCTCAATATAATTTGTTTGATCCAATGTTATTCTGTCCTTATACTTGCAGATTCTCATTCCTAAAATATACCTTGCTGGCCCTAAATCCGTTATTTCAAACTCATTTTTGAGTTTATTTTTAATATCAATTATCTCCTTACACGTATTAGGTGTTGACATTAGCATAATGTCATCAACATAAAGTGCTATTATTATAAGTTTATCATTACTGTGTTTATAATAAACACATGCTTCTAATGACGACTTATTGAAATTTAATTTGTCACACAAAACCTTATTAATTTTATCATTCCAGGCTTTAGCAGCTTGCTTCAACCCATAAATTGCTTTATTAAGCTTAAAGACTTTATCCTCATTGCCTTTTATTGTGTAACCTTCAGGTTGCTCCATAAGTACCAATTCTTGTAAGTCACCATTGAGAAACGCTGTCTTTACATCTAAATGCTGAATGTCCATGTTATACTCAGCAGCTACAGCCAACAGTGTTCTAATACTTGAATATCTGACCACAGGAGAGAATGTCTCATTGTAATCTATCCCATGTCGCTGCGTGAATCCTTTTGCAACCATAGCACTCACAGATAACAAGTTAACAGTTAAGTTAGGTACATAATAAACATGACTTATTGTCTTTATGTCACCATTCCTCATATTAACACTAACAGAACCACTTCCAGCGGTGTATAACTTATCACCATTAGCTATATTAACCTCTATTGGCTTTTTATCACTCACAAAATCACTCATGACACTTTTGTTCCCGCACATATGTTCTGTAGCACCGCTATCTACGTACCACGAACCATGCTTGATGTTTGCTGACAGCGCAATTAGTAGGGCCTTCGATTTATCCGTATTGGTCTTCCCAGTTTTCTTTTGCTCGTTGGACTTAGGACAATCTTTAATAAAGTGTCCCACTTTCTTGCACCTGTAACATCTTGGCTGTTTTCGAACAAGTAAGGCGGAGCCAGCCTCACTCTTGTCACTTCTACGGATGTTTTCCTGCAACAACTTTCCTTTTACAATTTCACTGGAAAGTTTTACATTTGAATTCTCCATTGCCATTATGAGCGGATCATAATCTGAGGTCAAGCCGCTTAACATTATTACAGCTATAAAGTCATCCTCTAGTGGTGATCCAATTTCACTAAGCGTTTGTGACATCTCTGTGATTTTGTTGATATAGCACTCCATATTTTCACTCTCAGTCAGCTTGGTAGCAAATAATGTTCTGAGCAGCCCCAGCCTACGACATAATCCCTTGTCTTCATAGGCTTTTGTAAGATTGCTCCAAGCTTCATGTGCCGTTTTCGCGTTGCGGATGTGTGGAATTACTGATGATTGAACAGCTAAAGCAATTCGTGATAGTGCCTTCATTTGTTTCTTTGCATCATGTGCTTCATCTTCCACACACTCCCATAACTCTTCCTGTACTAACATCATCTTCATCATAAATTTCCACGAGCTGTAATTTTCTATTCCTTTTAGTTTCTCGATGGAAAGAAAATTTGTTGAAGATGCACCTGCCATGTTGTAACGAAATCAGTGCACCGTATTTTTTGTAGGTTGTGACTTCGCCGGTTTATTTGTTTTATTTCCCGTAAAATACATACAGATTTATATTTCTGCAATGTCCTGGGCCCATAACCTGAAGGGTTGATGGTATAAATAAAAGAAATAGGCAGGATTAACTGTGATATATTATTAATGAGTTCACAACGTTCTTACAGACGGCCATAGAAAAATGCGAGAGAGAGATAACATAATGTGACATTTGTTTGACACATTGACGTATTGCGTTTACAGATTACCATCACTGACGGACTCCTTGACGATTCAAAAATGAATGCAATTGGTTTAATTGAAATAAATTGTTCGAGTTTAAGCTTTAGAAAAATAGACTCTATCTTGGTCTAACTGACCAGAGCCCTGATTCACAACCATACGACAGGCTATCGTATCGAAAACCTGACATTTCGATAACCTGATTTGACTTCCCCTCAACAGCAAATAGCTGTTGGAAGAGGGTCCCCTATGTTGTTTCGAACGCCGCTGTTGCGACACACGCTGTTGCGAATTATTTTTCCACTGCCTCACAGGTTCGAATGCTCATGGACTCGAATGAAGTAGTCGCGAAAGACGCTGTTTCGAAAAACATTTTCACTGCCTCATACGTTCGAATGCTTGTGATTTCGATTTATTTAGTCATAAAGTGTACAGAAAAATATTTATGCAGTAATTAAATAAAATCTACAAATTCGGTGTCAACATCAACATTTAATATTATTGAAGTGAAAACTTCTTTAGCGGCGTTGAACACTTTTTGTACTGGGGAAAAAATGTTAAATTCGCGTCAGGACACGTGACCGTCAGGAGAGATTCCCCCCCCCCCCCCCTCTTTCTACGGCGGCGCCAACCGAAGTGAACCAAGTGAGACACGATAATGAATGGGTGGATGGATAGATGGATGGACGGACGGACGGACGGACGGTGACGGTGACGGTGACGGTGACGGTGACGGTGACGGTGACGGTGACGGTGACGGTGACGGTGTCGGTGACGGTGACGGTGACGGTGACGGTGACGGTGACGGTGACGGTGACGGTGACGGTGTCGGTGACGGTGACGGTGACGGTGACGGTGTCGGTACGGTGACGGTGACGGTGACGGTGTCGGTGTCGGTGACGGTGACGGTGACGGTGACGGTGACGGTGACGGTGACGGTGACGGTGACGGTGACGGTGACGGTGACGGTGACGGTGACGGTGACGGTGACGGTGACGGTGATGGTGGACGTGGATGTGGATGGATGGATGGACAGCTGATGGCTCGACCGTCTGTGTAGCTACACTGCTGTGTATTCGTAAAATTCGTGAATATAAAGTGTTTCAAATATGGAAATTGAACAAAGTGCATCGATTTATAAAAAAAGTGACGCAGAAATAGTGGAAAAAAATGAGTTATATTAATTCAATTCATAATTGATTTATTTCAACGTTAATATTCATGTTTTCACTTCTGCCGGCACTCCCGGAGTGCAACCCGTCTTTTTTTTATTAACAAAGTAACAATCAAAAATATTAGTACCTCAACTGTACATTTTTTTCTATGAGTACTTAACACAAAATCTAAGACTGATCTTTATAAAAAATTGTCTAGGTACCTAAGTGGTATTAATTGGACGTAGTTATGCAAAAATGTTCCATTCCACAGTAAACTGAATTTGAGATAAAAGCATTTACGCGTTTCAATGGTATTCTTTTTTATTCTAACTAGTAAAGGTCAATACTAAAGGTTTTATTGTTGAATTATATTGTGTTTAGATAATCATATATTTAATTTTAGACTATTCACTTTACAATAAGAAAAAAAAATATTATTGGTATTGGAACATTTTAACATAATTAATATTTACATGAACATAGCTTCAAATTAATTTTGCACAAACGTTCCAGGTACTTTTTATCCATCTGTACCTTTTATGATCTAAATTTTACATCATCATTTTACATCTTATTTTTTAATAAATATGTAAAACCTGAACAACAAATAAAAGAACAATAATTGCTTATGATTTTTTTATTACTAGGTCACAATTTAAAAAACAGTATAAAATCTTGTGCTATTGGGGTGGCCTACGTCCAGCAGTAGACTGCTATGCTGCTGATGATGATAAAATCTTCATACGTCATACTCATCATCCTCTTGCATTTCGAAATCTGGTTCCCCACCAAACCCATCGAGATCATCTATGATTCCCTCCGTACTCTTTAGGTTTTTATGTCAACAACCTCGTGTGCTAAGTCAAGACATTTAATTTGTTTCTCAGCTTTCACGAGGTTCCCGTCATGTGGAATGGTAACATCGACAATCATTGTGCGGCGCGCTAATCGATCTATCACCACTATATCAGGCTTATTGGCGACAATAGTCCTGTCAGTAATGATAGACCGATCCCAGTACAACGTGACATGGTCATTTTCAAGAACTGGGTCGGGCACATACTTGTAATACGGTACCTCAGAATCCACAAGTTTATATTTCAAAGCAAGTTGCTGGTGAATAATCCTGGCTACTTGGTTATGCCTGTGCAAGTACTCGCCGTTAGCCAGACGTGAACAACCAGAGATAATATGTCTGACAGACTCACCCGGACGATGGCATGCCCGACACACGTCAACTGTCCCGTCCTTCATAATATGTCTCCGGTAGTTATTCGTCAAGATAACTTCGTCCATAATTGCACAGACGAAACCTTCGGTTTTCCCCGAAAAGATCACCAAAACGTAACCAGGATACGGACGCTAAGAAATCTAGACCGGGCTCATGGAGAGCCCGATAGAAGCGCCCGTGAAGCTCCTTGCTTTGCCATACCTTCTTGCGGTCATCGGTAGTAAGTACTACAGGTTCAGGTTTGCGCCAGTTCTCTTTAGCCATGGAGAGCGGGGTGAACCCCATGTCCACTGCGACCACATCACGGTGCATACCCACTTAAGCTTTTAAAAAATATTTCCTGAGACTGCTCACCTCGCGGTTGTGGAGGGTCTTTGCATTTAAAAAGCCTCGACCCCCACACTTCCGCGGGATATACAGTCTCATCACCGATGATCGTCGGTGATGCATCCGATTTGCAGTCAGCAGTGTGTGGACCCTTCTATCCAGGGCGTCGAGTTCGGTTTGAGTCCATTTGAGTATGCCGAAAGAGTACATCAAAACCGGCATGACCCAACCATTGAAGGCGCGCACCTTATTTCCAAAGAAAAAAGAAGCATTCCTTCAACGATTGCTTCATGTCAGCATCGTTGATGCCTAACGCTTCCGACATACCCAAATACTTATAGCTTTCGGATGAGGAGAGGGATCTAAGGTTTATGGAATCCGAGAGTTGAATTCCCTCGGAATCCATAATCTCCCCTCGCTTTACATGCATGACTGCACATTTGTCCTTACCAAATGCCATCCTGATGGCGCTACTGAAAGTTTCAGTTACCTTCAGTAGCTCCATCAGATGCGATTTGTTGGAGGCAAAAAGTTTCAAATCGTCCATGTAGAGGAGGTGAGATATGACCTGACCACCTCTCCTCAACCGATAGCCTAGACCTGAATCCTCCAGTAGTGTGCTTAGAGGATTCAGGGCTAAGCAGAACCAAAGTAGACTCAAGCTGTCGCCCTGAAATATTCCCCGTTTAATCCATACAGGTTCATCATTCCCCTGGATCTGCCGACATCCTGGATAGCGAAGGACCGTCTTCCATTGCTCCATACACGACTCAAGGAAGGTGCGTAGAGTTGCATCTATCTTGTACAACTCCAGCACCCTCATAAGCCATGTATGTGGCACCGAGTCGTAGGCTTTCTTATAATCTATCCAACATGTCGACATATCCTTGCGGGATCGACGAACCTTTTGGCTAATGGCCATGTCTACGAGGAGTAGCTCCTTAGTGCTGCGGGAACCATTCCTACATCCATTTTGAGAGGCAGACATAATCGAGTTACTCTCAATGTGCGTAATAATTTGCGTTCTCAAAATGGATGTAAGAAGTTTATAAACCGTCGACAAACACGTGATCGGTCTATAATTCTTGGGTTCCGCGGGACTACCTAATTTATGGAGCAGGTGGGTAACGCTTGTTGTTAGAAACTGCGGTAGCTACCCAGACTCTAAAGATGACTGGAACTGAGATGCCAGGCAAGTGTGTGAACTAATTAGCCATTTCAACCAAAAGTTGTGCAGTCCGTCCGGTCCTGGCGATTTCCAATTCGATAATGGACGGACCGCTCTGGCAACGTCTAATGGCGTAATTAGTACCGTTTCCATCTCTGGTACAGTCTCACACACTCGCTCGACATCCCGTATCCAGCCAGCCTCAGTGTGACAGACGGGCACCGACCAGATGTTGCGCCAAAATGCACTCGTGGCGGCATCATCCGGGCGGCACACATCTGTCACAATTTTTTCAGGTCGCTGCCAAGCTCTATACACCCACCTTTCATCGCTCTGGAACATGCGATTCTGCGTGTATCGATCAATATGCCGCTTATACCGCCGAATTCGGCTCGCCCATGCACAAATTTTCTGCTTCAGGAAGTCGATGCGCTCTGTGACACGGGATATGTATTCTCGAGGGCTGATTCCAGTCCCCGAGAATGCCCGTCTCACAAAGTGCATCGCTCGTGGTCGTGTATTGCCCTCCCTGAAGCAGTATAGTTTGCCGATGAATACCCTGGTCCCATCGATACGACGCTCGATCCTGTGCTGCCAGGCTGGTACGGCTGGTTTTGGTCGAGTAGCTCCGTCACAACTTGGAAACTTGACGTTAGCTAAACGACATGTCGCCACAGCCGCACAATACAGGATCGAGTGAGTATCAACGAGATCCTCGCTGCTCTCGAAGAAATTCTTGAGCTGCGAATCCAAGGCACACACCAGCGCCCTATTTTTTTTGTGCATGGGTAATCGTGGTAATCGGGGTCTAAGCTCGGTCGGAGTGAATCTATACTCGAGAAACGCATCCTCCAGTGCGCTCCTCAGTCGGTCGTTGCACTGGCTACTTACTGTGTCAACCCTATCATCTTCTTCTCCAGCATGATTGAACCGCGGCGGGATGGCATCAACAGTTGACGCTTCTGCCGCGGTTTGTGCCGGAGTCGAGACGATATAATTAATATATTATTATTGTCATTAGTATTCTTTTCTTTTGTCTATGATATTAAAAGTTTTAAGTAATATTTTTTTTTGTAAATAACTTCAAAGAAAATAAACTTTTTCTTTACGTGTTATAAATATTTATTTTTAGTGGTCGTGTATGCAAACAGTTAAGGATGAAGCTAATTAAAGCGTGTTAAAAATGAACCCTTTAAAGTTGAAACATTTTGTTTTCGAAACAGGTTTTTTATTTAGGTATATAATAGTACAAAATTCATGAAACCTTTTAAGTTTTCAAATTATGTTATTTAGGTCTGAAACATAACGTACCACAAGTTTTGGATCGTTTATGCCTCGCTTTTGTAATTTTGCAAAAACGTTCCAAATATATATGGAACATTTTTTACAAAATAAAATGGTTTAACATGGTTTTGCTAAAACGCTACAAGGTTGTTGTGGCGTTTTAACAAAATAAATATACTGTTTCGTAAAACATTAAATGTTCCTGTCCTCATAGTACGTTCTAGTTAATTTACACAAGTTATTATTTGATAAAGGTTGTGGGTTGGAACGTAAGTGAAAAAAATATTTTCTGATATAAGACTTAAAACTTGAAACCTTTTTGCTAATCTGACGCTAAGTGTCATAAAAGGTAGTTTGATCACATTATCTCGATTTCGAGTGACTTGTGGGTTGGAACGTTTCTGCATAACTACGTCCAATTATTAGTGGTATTTTTCAGAAATTAATCAATTGCACATGTGTTAGTATTACTTAGTATATACGAGTACTTACGAAATCGAGATAATGTGATCAAACTACCTTTTATGACAAAAAGGTTTCAAGTTTTAAGTCTTATATCAGAAAACCATATACTTTGTGGTGGCCACCTACCCTCACATTTTGAAATTATTGCGTTTGGCTTTTTATTGAAATCGATGAAACTGACTGTGTTGCATTTATTCTATGCATTATTATTATCTAGGCAGGAATGGGAAGCAAAACTGCGCAATTATAAAACCTTCAGTCTCATAACGTTCAAGTTGCAAAATAACATATGGTAGCAAAAAGTTCAAATCTCATAAGACCCAAGTCTCGAAACCTCCAAGTTGCAAAAATAAATATATGACGCGAGACTCACGAATAGGTAAATAATTTTTAATGTACAATGTAAACAACAAACGTAAAACAGTAAGTTAATAATATTAAATGTTGATGTTGACACCGAATTTACAGATTTTATTTAATTACTGCATAAATATTTTTCTGTACACTTTATGACTAAATAAATCGAAATCACAAGCATTCGAACGTATGAGGCAGTGAAAATGTTTTTCGAAACAGCGTCTTTCGCGACTACTTCATTCGAGTCCATGAGCTTTCGAACCTGTGAGGCAGTGGAAAAATAATTCGCAACAGCGTGTGTCGCAACAGCGGCATTCGAAACAACATAGGGGACCCGTTGGAAGAATAGCGGGCGTCTATTTGATTTAAACTGACAAAATTTTCGTGTTTTGGACTTGTGAACAGCGTTGAGAAGACTCCTACGATAACAATGATTAATGTTCGATACGATACGGAAGCATATCGAGTGTTTGTGAATAAGGGGGCTGACCCCCTTATTACTTTTATACTCTAGACTGGCTAAGTTCTTTTTAGACAAGGCTAGCATGCATCAGGTTATCAAGCCGCGTCGTTTCAGGGCGTCATTTTCCGCAGAAAGAACATCCAATAGGATGTTCTTCTTCTTCTGGGTAAGCTCGCTCCATCGTCGACTTTGTCCCTGTCACCTTTGACCTAGGCTAGAGTCAAGAGCAAGCCCATTTCAAATAAAAAAATAATAAAAACTTTTTAAGAAAAAAAAAACCGACTTCCAAAAAACACTACAAAGTGAAAAATAACTTTAATTTCGGAAGTCGGTGTCTTTGGATCTGTATTTTAGTTTTTTGCCACCGACTTCCGAAATTAAAGTTATTTTTCACTTTGTAGTGTTTTTTGGAAGTCGGTTTTTTTTTTCTTAAAAAGTTTTTATTTCACGCTTTTTAGTGGGTCTGCTTATAATTTATCTAAGTTACAATAGCTTAGTGCTCATCGCCTTTTACAAACAAATTATTGCTTTTCCCGATGCAGGGAAGTTAATTGTTGAGGAGTTCTCCAGGTCCACCATCAGCTCCATATCACCATTCACATTGTGACGAGTATAAATTGCTTAGCAACCAAATTAAAGTAATCGAATAGCAACCCGTGAAATACTTATATATTATTGAGTTGTTCCGGAGGCCATCTGTGGTTTTCATCATCAGTTCCACGTCACCAAATGGTGCTTTCCGAGAGCAAGTGCACGAGTTACTATAAAAAATATCCAAATCGCTATAGGTGTGCCTATAATATTTGAAGAGTTCCTTCGATTTCTCCAGGATCCCATCATCAAATCCTGACCTGATGTTTTTAGACTAGATGCTGATAATCCTGGCTGCAGCATCAGGCCAGACTTATGTCAACATTGCATTGAACTTAAAATTTAGTCCTGTTTAAAATGAGCCCAAACACGACTACTGTGCTGTAATTTCAAGGTTTGTACTTTTTCTGATGCTCCTGGCTTCAGCATCAGGTCTCTATGTACTTCGGTGTTCCTTATTAACAGTACGTTTATCCACACATCGAGCCCTTTTCAATGAGCCTAAACACGATATATCTGCTGTTAGTTGTCGAGGAGTTAGGTACTCTGCAGACTATCCTGACTGCAGCATCAGGTCATGACTTGATGATCATGAGACCAAATGTGACAAATGCCCTATCAAACATCAAAACAATTTACTAAAAACAGCCCTTGCCTGTTCGAGTAACTTCTTACTGTTAAGGAGTTGTACCTTCCATCATCAGCCCAGCTACCTGAGATGGTGACAATCATACGCAAATACACAAGATACTTCATAAAATATGCGAAAAACAATAAGTGAGCCTATAAAATTTGAGGGTTGCCCTCGATTTCTCTAAGATCCCATCATCAGATATTGAAATGGTGACAATGGGACCACACGGGAAGCACCAGCTTTCAAATAAAAAAAGAATCATGAAAATCGGTTCACCCAGTCGCAAGTTATGAGGTAACAAACATAAAAAAAAAAAAAAAAAAAAAAATACAGTCGAATTGATAACCTCCTCCTTTTTTTGAAGTCGGTTAAAAAGAAATATTATGCGCGCTTTGATAGATGCATTTTACTTAGCCCTGGGTTTTTCACGACGTAGGTATAGAGAGGGGTGTTATAAGTTTGACAGCTATGTCGTTCTGTGTATCTCTGTCTGTGGCATCGCAGCTCCTAAACGGGTGGTCCGATTTCAAAGGGATTTTTTTCTTAAAAAGCTGGTTTAATCGTGGTAGGTAGCCCTTAGCTATGTTTCATGAAAATCTGTTCAGCCATTTTGAAGATAATTAGGTATTATCTGATTGATGTAGGGATCTGAGTCCCACAATGGTTTTATTACTACACGAAAATTACATCTGGTAGGTGGTCATGTCAATAAAAGAAGATGCTTGCGAACGATATCAAGGCGTTGTTTTCTTGAAGTTGTTTACTTGACTTTTAAATTACTGGGATTGTTATGGTAGATTCATTAGTTACTGGTTTCTGTATCGAGAGTTAATTACATAAAACAACAAACATTACGCGCATTTCTTAGAACAATTTATTGACATTATACTTGCCAAGTATTTGCAAGTTATATAAAAAACTGACGGTCACGGCCTGAGCTGTCAGTTTTTTGATGAGTCGATAAGCCTGAACTTCGGGCCCAACATTCTTGGAAAAAAGCTAAGCTGATGATGATGGAAACTATTATAAACAAAGCGTTTTCCAGTTTGAAAAAGTTAATTTAATACTGCCTACAAGATCCGTACACCATACGATAAAACCGCGGAAACTGAAATCAAGGTTTTTACCTCGAGTAAATCAAATCAAGATCAATTTGCGTAAATAAGCTGTAAATACTTTTACTTGAGAAATAAATGTTGTTACACGATTTTTTTGACATTGTAATGATTTATGTGTTGAAATTCTGCTTGCTGTTTTGCTTTGTTTGTATTCACCTTTACGTAGTATTAGAGCGGCTGTGCACTACATCCGACCCGAATCCGAATTTAAAATCCGAGTTCAATCCGAATTGGAAATGTTTTAAATTCGGACGGATAGACTTCAGATCTAGGGGTCTACTCCCTAAGCACGAAATTCGTGGTTTTGGCCGATGTTACTGGATTTTTCTACCTCGTATCACTTACGGACATATGATTAGTTTTGGGCCCCGAACTAAGAATAAATGATAATACGAGTTGACATTTCCACCAGTTACTACTGCCGAAATATAATTGTCCTTTCGAAAAATTTACCTTGGCACTTGTATCGACGGATGAACTACTTTAGGAAGGGCCCGTATCTTTGTTCACAAGTTGACTTAGAGAGTAGGTAGACCCCCTACTAGCGCGCAACCCCTCATACAAATAGTACCTACATATAATGACTATTTCAGACCGACATTTCTCGGATTCGGGTCGAATGCAGTGTAGAACCGCTCTAAGAACATTCTGTATTTTTAGCTATTTTCGGATTATTGATCCAACAGTTAGGCTAAAACTCCCAAAGTTGGGCACAGATGGCCCAAATATTCATGAAGGACATAGCGTTGCATTGCAGTGCAAATTGGGTGAGGCCTATGTACAGCACTGGACGACAATAGACAGATTTGATCAATTGATGCTATCGACATCACATCACTTGCAATTGAGTGTCCAGTACTTTCCTATACCTACTTTACCTTATCTCATTGCTTTCGTAATCGTACAACAAATCTCACTAGTTCCAAAGGCATTCAAATTGGGGTGGAAAAACTTAACCCTTCATTTTATTCAAGTACCTAATTAAAAGATTTCAGTCCCAGCCCCCCAAGGGTAAAAACGAGTTTATACAAACTTTTTTACAAAAAAAATCGACTAAAAACAAAAACACTACAAAGTGATAAATAACTTTAATTTCGGAAGTCGGTGTCGTTGGTTCCGCATTTTCGTTTTTTAACCTTCCTGAAAGTATGTAAATCACTTCAGTGAAAGAATTATCAAAATCGGTTCATTAGTTTTTGAGAAAATCGCGGACATACAAACATACATACGGGTCGAATACAGAACCTCCTTTTTTGAAGTCGGTTAAAAATACCACCTGGGAAGTTCTGTAGGCACTTAATTTATTGTGATCAATATTATTGTTAAATGGGTTTTACTATCTGGAATTTCAAAGTAGCAGTCTGGTTTTCCCCCTGTTGATGGGAATAGGTGGGTGCACCGTACACCTCTGCCGAACCCCTCGGACAATGCAAGTGTGATGTTATATTTGTTATTATAATAAATAATAGTAACCGTAAGAGTGTCAGAAAAGAAGCTAGGATAACGAATTCTAAGGAAAATTCAATTTTGCCAATTAAATACCAAAGCACTGTTGATAAACAAAGAATTTTTAATTGGTTTTGTCAGAAAAAGTAAATTGCGAAAATTATTGTAAGTAAGTAAGAAATAATTTCTCAATCCATTATGTTTCAATCCGTGTTTATAACTCAACCACTTCACGGCCACTCTGCAGCGAACCAAGAAAGAGACGCCTATATGGCGTATCTCCCTCAAACATTTGTCCTCTCGCTCTACATAATAGATAAGCAATAACCGTGTCTCTCTTTGTTTACGTCCATGAAACGCGGACTCGTATAGTAAACGCTTGATTTAAAGATCATCGTCGGCAATAAAACCATATTTCACTATACCAAAGAATATTTTGAATTTTAATAATAAATATGCAAATCATTTCTTTATTGCTAAAGTGACTTATAATGTCATAGGGAGATTATTAAAAAATATCGATTCATCGATTTGTCTGCACGTTTTCCATGCACTATGTGGCCTCGTAAATCGTAAATGGTGGGGGGAGCGCACTGCTCGCACACCGTCGCACGGTTTCTATTTTGCGTTTCTCAAATTCAGTTACTTTAGCGCGCTGAGTGAGTTCGTATCTCATTCGCGCGTGCATTTTATAATTTATTTATATAGTGTACATACAAATTTTGTAAAGAGAGACGGTTTATACATAGTGCTAGTGAATAAAAACAAATTAACGAACTGTTGTCTGTGTGCAAATGAACTGTGCTGACAGTGAAGTGAAAATTTTATACGAGTGAAAAGTACCTGGATTGTTTTGGATTTGTAACCCCGTGTAACAGGACGACGAAGAGGCTGTGATTTTGATAAACGATGATAAAAAATAAATAAAAAGGGAATACACAACTAAATTATTTGACGTTTCAGTACAGTGAAGCTATTTACAAGTGAAATTCCTATCGACCAATCACATTGACATATCAGTGTGCGGAGCAAGCATTATTGTGGGGCGGTCTCGAATTCGGTCGGGTTATAGCATATTGCAGCGCCATCTGCGACAGAGCTCCGCGTGAAGTTATTGCGGGTGGAACTACTCGCGAAATGCTTTACGTGTCGTTTGTACTTTCCCTGAAAGTTGAAGGAATAGTTGCAATATAATTTATTATCGTTTTCATAACCGTTTGCGGTCAGCCAAGCCCTCGGGACTGGCTAGTTTGCGCGTCACAACGCGGCGTTACGTGGAAAAACTTGATGAGGTTCTGAAGTGGTGGAGTCTACATGGTTTTGGTCAACGGCTAAGCCATGGCCACCGCCACCGCCGAGATGAGCCTGCCTGACAAGAAGCCTGAACACGAGTCGGGTTACTACGAGGGCAGCGACCAGGAGGGCAGCATGGAGTGCGGGTGCCCGTCGCCGGTCAGTTCGCGGAACTCTTCGCACTCTACCAAGCTGAAACGGCGCCACAGCGCGCACAAACACAAGAAGATGCCCACCAAGAAGGCGAGGACTGAGCCTCCAGTCAACGGCTGCAGCATGACTGTAAATGGAAATGTGGACAAGAGTGTGGAAATAGTGGAGTGCTCAAGTAGTGTGTCGTCAGTGAAGGACTGTAAGAAGCTGGAGGAACTTATTCCGGTGCCCGGGCCCAGCTCCAAGAGGAGCAGCTCTGTGGAGCTCATCGGGGGCACGGTGCCCGCACCTGCTCGGGACTCTGTTGACTGGAACTTGGTTGACGCTAGTAAAATTAGGAAAAGATGCAAAGGTAAGTTTGTTACAATTATTTCTACCTATCATAGACTACTGCTTGATTATACCCAGGACGAGATCATATAGCTTTCCTGGGGCAGCTGTACTGTCCTTATCACCGTAATGGACAGTCAAATTCAATTGTTGGAAATTATTACAATCCACTACTGAAGTTATGATTACAAAATGATATTTTTAAGAACCACTCTGAATAATTACACATGAAATTAAAATTGAATTTTCATCAAGAATCTTTATGTTAATTTAGCATTCTGACCACAATCGAAAAATAATGCTTTCTCTTTTTTACTATCTTATTATGAAGACACATAACTTACATGTTGTTTTCAAGCAGTTTTAGCAGATGACTCATCTGCTGCAATGTTGACATTGATAATTATCACCGTTTGTATGAAGAAACCAGTGCATTCCTTGAATGCATGAGATGTTCCACTATCATCATTTTAGCAAAAATAAGTCCCCAAGAATTACCAGAATTGGCAACTTTAGTTTTAACTAAAGGTGATTTTGAAGTTTAAAGTGCCTTTTTTGTGTTTATCCAGTCAAGGACCGTGGTCCGCCCATTGGCGACGAAACAATAGAAAATCAATTGTGTCTCGTTAGCGGAGCTTGAAAAATAAGTTTTTAACCGACTTTAAAAAAGGAGGTTCTGAATTCGACCCGTATGTATGTATGTATGTTTGTATGTCCGCGATTATCTCAAAAACTACTGAACCGATTTTGATAATTCTTTCATGAGTGTGATCTACATACTTTCAGGAAGGTTTTAGTATATAATACATTAGGTAATTATTCTTATGTACGAAGTTATATGGGCATTTCTCTGTAATCTCGTACATGTCACATACAAATGCTGTCCTAGCAATTATTTTTAACATTTGTCAAAAAACTGTGTTCTATTTCGAAGAAAATTAATTATTATTTTAGTTAGATAAGGAGGCCCACTGAATTTATACGTATATTCCGAGTTATTAGTGATTTTCGAAAAAATCATGACAGGGGACTGTTAAGTGAGACAGAGGACTGTTGTACCTACTTAAAAAAAGTCATTTTACATTAATTAATCATTTATTATTTTTATGACATATTTTCGCGTCAATAATCAACAGTTTCTTTATAAAAATATAACAGAAAACATGACTTTCTTTGAACATTCATATCAAAAATTTACCTTAAGGTGAATGGGTAGTTGTAGCCCGCGAAATTCAATTTTTCTTACGTTTTTTGCAATTTTCAGGTCAGTGTCAGGTTGTATCTTGATGAAAATTTGATTCGCGACTATAACAGGTACGTATTCACAGAATTATAATCATCAGAATCATTAATACATCTGTTTAAGTTAGATTTCTACCACCAACACTTTTCCATACGAGATTTGTTCTTAACGGTAGAAATCTAACTTAGAAAGATGTATTAATGATTCTAATTATTATAATTCTGTAAATACGTACCTGTTATTGTCGCGAATCATATTTTGATCAAGATACAACCTGACACTGACCTGAAAATTGCAAAAAACGTAAGAAAAATTGAATTTCGCGGGCTACAACTACCCATTCGCCTTAAGTGCTAGAATCATTTTGTACTCACAGAGATCAACAAAGTCTTATTATTACAATATTAATCATTAAATTCTTTATTCTGTATTCATTGAAATACGTACTATTATTAATATTATTATTCCGTTTATTTATTTATGTACATATTCAATTACATTTTTAAATATTTCTTAAAATATAAAAAACATTTAAAAATATAAAAAATAGTGGTCTGCCGGTATCGGGAGCAGGGTCCAAGCTACCGGTGGTTAGGGCTCCAGAGACAGGAACCTCCTCACAATGCGAGCCGTATCGAGGAGTACTGCCTTCTGAATCAGGCCCTTGATCCAACCGCCAAATGGGAGTCTCGATAGATGTTGATCGAGGCTTTCGGCCATAAGGCCATTAGCCGATACGACAATCGGCACAATGACAGCCGAGCTCACATTCCACATGTCAACAACCTCGTGTGCTAAGTCAAGATATTTAATTTGTTTCTCTTTCTCAGCTTTTACGAGGTTCCCGTCATGTGGAATGGTAACATCGACAATCATTGTGCGGCGCGCTAATCGATCTATCACCACTATATCAGGCTTATTGGCGACAATATTCCTGTCAGTAATGATAGATCGATCCCAGTACAAAGTGACATGGTCATTTTCAAGAACTGGGTCGGGCACATACTTGTAATATGGTACCTCAGAATCCACAAGTTTATATTTCAAAGCAAGTTGCTGGTGAATAATCCTGGCTACTTGGTTATGCCTGTGCAAGTACTCGCCGTTAGCCAGACGAGAACAACCAGAGATAATATGTCTGATAGACTCACCCGGACGGTGGCATGCCCGACACACGTCAACCGTCCCGTCCTTCATAATATGTCTCCGGTAGTTATTCGTCAAGATAACTTCGTCCATAATTGCACAGACGAAACCTTCGGTTTCCCCGAAAAGATCACCAAAACGTAGCCAGGATACGGACGCTAAGAAATTACACCGGGCTCATAAAGAGCCCGATAGAAGCACCCGTGAAGCTCCTTGCTTTGCCATACCTTCTTGCGGTCATCGGTACTGTTAAATTTCTTTCGTCGCTTTGTAACTTCTTTTTTTTTCTTTGCTGTAGGGCTTCTTTTTTTTTTCTTTGCTGTAGACTCGCGCTGGAAACTGCTGGGCTTGGAGCTGGAGATATTTGAACTGGAACTGGAGTGGCGGGTCTTGTAGGCGGAGTATTTGCTTCTGGATCTGATAACGGCGTATTTTCTAGTATAAAAGTATTAGTGACGCTTTTATACGCTCGGTATACGGTACAATTTTCTTTCCACTTCTTTAAGGCAGATCTGTGCTCACGAGGTGTCATGTCCTTTACTAACTTTCGCAAACCTTTTTCTTTTTTATTTTGGTAAGTACTTTAACTTCTCCTTTTCTCTCATTCTCTCTCTTTTGAGGGTCATTCATTTTTTCTTTTTTGGTATTGTAGTCGCTCTGCTTCTCTCTTTTTCTGTAGTAATTCCTCTCGGGATAACTTTTTCTTTTTAGGAGCCATATCATGTGTTTGATCGCCCTGTGTAAAATAATTAAATTAAAATCATTTTATTGCAGAGGCATAAGACCAATATTTAAGCAATACATTGTAAATTGTAAAAAAATAATAAAATATAATTGAAATAATAATAACAGAATAATAAATAATATAAGCTTAGAAAGGTAAATAATGCAAAGCAAATACTTTGATGATTCTTACATTAATAAAACAGACTGGCGGATAAATTTACACAAACAATACATAAAAACAATAACTAATACGCAAAATACACAGTCCCCTGTTGCGTAAAACAGTCCCCTGCTGCATTGTCAGACAGGGGACTGTTGCCAGGGGACTGCGTATTTCGGTTAGATTTCACAATATTTACAAAACAGATGTAAAATAGTTTTTTAAGAACTTACCGATCAATTTAGACATAAATAATAAATCAATTAACTGTATATAGATATAATAAAAGTAATTAACATAAACGTTATTACTTACCAGAGGACTGTGTGTGGTAGCGGACCAAACGCGTGTTCAGCTCACAAATGACACTCTGACACTAAAAAAAATGGCGTCTCGTCGCCGCATTTGGTAAGGTTGCCAACTTCACAACAATTTGCGTTTCGTTTCACTAAAAACACTTTTGTAAATATTACAGTTTCTTTTTATTATGGATTTAAATTTTTGGCAGGGGACTGTATGGAAATTCTGGGGACAAAATTTACAGGTGTTTACTAAATATAATACAATTCGTAATGAAACCTTGTTTTACAAAATAATATAATTCAATAATTTATCTTTATCATATTAACTGCCAAATGTATGTAGTTTCAAACACGTCTTCGTAAATCTAATTTCTAGGCGGGAATACAGTGATGGGGACAGCCAGGGGACTGTAATTTTTGAGCTTTTATCACGTCTAGAAAAAAAAATTAAAATAGTTATGGTTCTAAAAACAATGCGCCCGTAAAGTCTCAGGGTTAAAGTTTCATTTGGAGTGGTTTTTTTTTAAATAATTAAATCTCTTTTTGAAAAAATCGGTCGGGACAGCCGATTACGAGGTTACAGAGAATCGCCCATATGCATAAATGTACTGCATCTCCGGCATTTTTATGTGAATTTTGATGATTATTCGATTGTGTCTTCAATGCACTAGTGTTAATTGAATTTGTTAGGTAAATAGAATTTGTTTGGTAGGTACAACTAAAAAGTGAAAAATAAAAACTTTTTTACAAAAAAAAACAACCGACTTCAAAAAAAAACACTACAAAGTGAAAAATAACTTTAATTTCGGAAGTCGGTGTCAAAAAACGAAAATGCTGAAGCAACGACACCAACTTCCGAAATTAAAGTTATTTTTCACTTTGTAGTGTTTTTTTTGAAGTTTGTTGTTTTTTTTTTTTTTATAAATGATTAGACTGAAATATTGAGGTATGATTCATAGAAAACATATAATACTTATTAACAAAACATTATTTAGTTACCTGTTGCCTATCTGTTCATTCTGTATGATTAGATAAAGGTAAAAATAGAAAAGGAAAAAAATAAACACGAAAAAATCATCTCACCATCTAATAATAAATACACAACTGACTATAAAAATATACTCAGTTTCCTCCCTATTATAAAAGAACTGGTAATTGTGAAACAAAGTACATAGGCTGTTATGTAATATTCATAAGGTTGTATACTTAAGGTTGAAGTGTATGTGGCATGATTAGAATTGATTTCAATGTCATGTGCTAATATCACTGTAAAATTTCAAAACAAGTCTTTCTGTCTGCCCTTGTCCATAGAGGTTACTTGGGAATGTTCCATAGGGACATTACATTATTACACTGGGTGGGGACAGTCCTAGGTCTGAATTAATAATTACTGTTTGAAAACTAACAATACTTACCTATTTACATTTAAGCATTATTGTTACTAATACCAAGATACTAACATAGTTATGGACCTAGTCTGAAACAAAGTATTATTTAATTTAATTATCATTGAAATGATATTTATTTAAAATAAGGCCTTATAACTTTATAAGACATCACACAGTATTTAAATTTTCATTTCATTCACTCCCTTTTCCTTCATATCAGCTCTGACACAACCTATCTTTTCATTACCCGACTGCGCGACGCAAAGGAGTGGTAATGTGTTTTTGGTCTCCCTCTTCCCCGCCATCCATCAAAATTTATAATCATTACTCGCTCACATTACATTTCATACCTCTTTATCACAAACCCATACCAACAGAAACAATTACTTTTTCTTCCTCTCCATCCATCAAAATGTATTTCATAACTTTCTCACATGCTTTTCATAACTTCTCATAATACACCTATATACCAAGAGAAACAATTTCCTTTTGCTCCCTCCGACCCCTACTTCCATTGACATTTATATTCATCACTCTCTTAGTTAAGTATGCAGGTAATTAACTTCAAGAGTGATGACTGATGATCCATTTCATCCTTCCTCATCACAAACCTGTAACAGTTGAAAAATAAATGGTCCCTTTCCCTTATAACTTTTCTGTCATTGGTGGCACTTCAAACTACCTCTAATATGTTTTTTGTTGCCTTCATTTGCCCCACTGCTGGGGAAGGCCTCCCATTTTTCTTCTTGCAAATCTCTCAATGATCTGTATCCTTTTTTATCTCCTTAAACTCTATTTAAAGACATCATACCTCATAGAAAATAATAAGAAATTCGTTTTTCTCTTGAAGAGGTGTTAAGCTCTCCATTGGTTGCCAAAGGTTGTGTAGTCCATAGTTTGTGGGTATAAAAAGTAATTAAGAACATAACATGACATATTGAGCAATATTTTTAGCAATTAAACGTGTGGGCGTACATTTTCATTTTAGGGGCTTAGTTATTATGAAATATTGTGAATATGTAACACTAGCATCAATATTTATTATCAAACAATAACTTACCTTTCAAAATAGTTCAAGTAAGAATTTAATAGATTTTGCAAATCTTTAGAAACATTCCATGATTTCACAAATATTTTAAGTATAAAAGAAATCAGAGCTTTACTCAATTATGATCAAAATATAAAACAACTAAGAAAGTTACCAGTCATTCTTCTTTACAATTTATATTAACAGAAGATTTGTAAATCATATTGGACTACTATCCTGATAATGTCTTGAACAACTTCTATGAACAGTTCTACTCCATTGATTAACTTTAGTTTATTTTCCTTATACTTTTCATTCACCACATGGTGGATTATGGCCCACTCCCTCTCTCGGAGAAGATGCCTGTATGACTGTCCCAGCAGTGGGAACATTATAGGCTGATTATGGTATACATTTCTAAACATAATCAGTGTACGCACAACGGACCAAATGGGAGTCTAAGTGCGCAAAAGGGAGCCCCATCATTAACATAATCAGTGCAAACTCCATCCATTAAACTATTGAAATAAACCCACTCCTCACACCAGCATAACATATTTAGCTAAGTTAGTAGAGTTATCAGGAATGCATCCCACATTTATCATCATTTCTATTTGCAGCATTCTATCTTGAGAGCAGTGCTCTTAAAATAAAATCTAGACTAGATTCTAATCTGGTCTTAGCAGTGAGTGAAAGTTCTTTTAAAACTTGGTGAAAGTTGTAACCTATTCTCTTGTTGAGGTTCTTATTAAAAAGATTTTGACATTTACTATTTGGTGATGTTCTTCAGAAAGGACAGGTGTACTCGCAATCGGCGTGTGTGTATGACCAGAGCCCTGATTCACAACCATACGACAGGCTATCGTATCGAAAACCTGACATTTTGATAACCTGACTTGACTTCCCCTCAACAGCAAATAGCTGTTGGAAGAATAGCAGGCGTCTATTTGATTTAAACTGACAAAATTTTTGGGTTTTGGTCTTGTGAACAGCGTTGAGAATACTCATACGATAACAATGATTAATGTTCGATACGATACGGAAGCATATCGAGTGTTTGTGAATAACGGGGCAGATGATGTATGAAGGTAAACAGCAAAAGGAGTATGTTAGGTTAGGGTCATAGCAATGCAATGTGTGCTGCTGTGGGGGACTTTGTTGCGCCACATCGTCTTCCCAATGAAAGCACTGGGGTGGTGAAGAGCGGGCCTTTTGGGGGACTGTCTTATGTAATTTTGATGTTCGAAAAGTGCTGATCCTCAGCCAAATTTGAATAAATTACTTTCGATTTTGTAGCAGCTGGCGGTCTGTAGTTTCTGCCTATAGGGGTAGGCATAGGAAGAAGGCATGAGTTAATGTATTACGTATGTTTGTACTTACTACAAAAGATAGATAGATAGATATTTCAGTCCACTTATAATGAAAAAAAAAAAAAAAAACTTGTAGAGTTTACTAGGGCAGTTACGATAGTGAGTATATTCCGATAGATGATAAATTTCTTCCAAAAACAGTGGCTTTTTTTTATTGGCAACATACCTATTGTTTAGGCTCCATTTTATCGCCTGCCGTCCTTTTCACTTTTGTTACATAAAAATGCCACTGCGTTTGGTAGAAACTATCATCCAACGGAATATACCCACTATCGTAATTGCCCTAGTAAACCCTACTGTCTCTAACAAACAAAGATCCTAAAGAAATCAATATAATATTAAGTATCAGAATTCCTCATACCTGGAACTATGAACATCAATCTCTATTTTTTGTTTTGTAAAACCTTTATGGAGGTGTAAGTAGATTTATTTGAAAAAACGCTCTGAAGTCTACCAGGAACAATAATAATTCAATTAAATAAAATTGCTATAAAAAAAGTTTGAATAATTTTCAACAAATCCGTAATAATTATGTCTGTGTAGATAATATTCTGAATAAGAACTAGCAATAAGAACAAGTTTTTTCATCACTTTACGTTTACTATTATTATTTCATATACAAACAAACACAATTATGGGAATAAATTGATGGGTCTTATTATCAGCAGTCCTTGACGCAAACCGCGATAATTATAGTTTCTTATCACTATTGGTGTCCCAAGTCTGAAACGCTGTTTAATTGTAGAATTGCCATTAATTTGTTCAGTTCACGTAAGGAGAAAAAATCCGACATGTTAAAAAAATTGTTGCTACTTTCTACATTTAGTGTTGCCATGAATAATAATACCAGCCTGATATTGTCCCACTACACTCTGCCGGGCAAAGGCCTCTTCTCATACAGAGTAGATATGAGCATTGATCACCACACCTGTCAATTTCAGACTTATATTATTTACAAGTCCAGGTTTCATCACAATGTTTTCCTTCACTGATATCTGGTCATGTCCAAGAAAAAGTCACATTGGTAAGCACCAAGCAAGTGCCCCAGATTTGAAACCACAACCTAAGTACCATATCTGATTATTATCTTGTTTAGGTTCTTACCCCATTGAGTGAAATCTATATAAATAAAAACAAAAGGCCTGACTGACTGACTGACTGACTGACTGACTGACTGACTGACTCATCAACGCCCAGCCCAAACCCTTAGACCTAGAAAGCTGAAATTTTACACGGTGGTTCCCTTTATAATGTAGACAAGGAATAAGGAAGGGTTTTTCGAAATTCAACCCCTAAGGGAGTCAAATAGGGGATGAAAGTTTGTATGAAAGTCCCTTAGTTTTAAAGTTAGGATCTTCAAATTTTGTATTTAGGCTGACGATTGAAAATTAATTTATACGTGTCTCAGCGTTTTTGATAATTTCACCCCCAAAGGGTTAAAAAGGGGGATGAAGTTGTGTATGAAAGTCAGTCAGATTAAAAGTTACGATCTTCAAATTTTGTGTTTAGGCTGACGATTGAAAATTAATTTATACGTGTCTCAGCGTTTTTGATAATTTCACCCCTAAAGGGGGATGAACGACCTGACTGAGATATCAACGGACAGCCTAAACCGCTGGACCTAAGGACATGAATTTTGGAAGGTGTGTTCTTTGTGAAGAGTAGGTATCCAGTAAGAAGGGGTTTTTGGAAATTCAACCTTTAAGGGGGTGAAAAGGGGGGGATTTTGTTTGTATGAAAAATCTTATTCCTTGAGTTAATAACCTTGAAACTTTGCAAGAATACCTATCTAAGTAATAAACGAAGTTTGTCATTTTTCGTTTTTATAAACTAAAGAGGTATTGGGGGGTGTCAAAATTTGTATGGAAGAATTTTAACGCGCTATCCGAGTAACTCGAAACTCAGTATTTATACTAGGGACTAAAAATAAAGAATAACGTGTGTCAGGGTTTTTCGAAAAACTACCCCTGTGTGAAAAGGGGTAGTTAATTTTACAGGGGAGGATTTTACTGCGTGACTTAATTAGCTCGAAAATTGGCATAAATAATCGTGAAAAACGGGAATACTGTTTATATGAAAAATCTTATTCACTTGGTTAATAAACTTAAAACTTGGCACGAATATTAATCCAAGTAAATTATGAAGTTTGGCATTTTTTGTTTTTATAAACTACCGCCTGAAGGGGGGTTGGGAACATCAAAATTTGTATGGAAAAATTTTAACACGTGGTCCGATTACCTCGAAACTCAGTATTTATACTTTAGACCAAAAACAAAGAATAACGTGTAGCAGGGTTTCCCAAAAATCCACCCCTAACGGGGTAAAAAGGGGTAGTTAATTTTACATGGGAGGATTTTACTGCATGGATTGATTAATTCGAAAATAATCACTTCATCACATCAATCACATCTTTGAGTCAAGTAATGAACACATCCCAAACGATTTTACGAAATTCCACCCCTGTGGGGGTGAAAAGCGGTGATACAGTTTATATGAAAAATCTTATTTATTTGTTTAATAAACATGAAACTTGGCAATATTTGGGTCAGTAAATAAGAAAGATTGTAACTTTTAGTTTGAAAAAAACCCCTTACAGATGATTTAGGGGGTGACAAAGTTGATAGGTTAGAAAAATGTGTAACCCGCTGTCGGATTAACTCGAAACTCGGTACTACTAAAACAAAAAATAAAACAAGTATGAGGTTTAGGGTTTTTCAAAAATCGACTCCTACCAAGGTGGGAAATGGCAAGTAATAAAGTTTGAGGGAAGGATATTACTGCTTGCATCCATTAACTCGAAAATGGGTATGGTCTTTGAGTCAAGTTATGAACAAATCACGACCGATTTTTCGAAATTTCACCCCTGTGGGGGTGAAAAGCGGGGATACAGTTTATTTGAAAAATCTGATTCCTTTAATCTATAAACTAAATAATTGGCCCGAATACTTATTTATCTAAATAAATGATAAAGATCATACTACATACATTTTCGAAATTTTTTGAGGAAAGTACGAATTTTACGCGGACGAAGTCGCGGGCAGAAGCTAGTATGTATTAAAATAAAAACTGGGTCAACTTACCTTTAATGGACAATATTGAATAACCAACCCAATACTCCTTTTGTTGTCTCTTTTGGTAAAATTGTTTAGTTTTTTTTATCTTTCTCACATAAGTTGGGTAATATGAGGAATTTTTGTCCCCGCTTTACTTTTTATTGAATATTCCATGATTTTTTAAAACTATGCCTTGTTTTGTTTTACAAAATCGTTAAGAAGTGTTTTTTTCTACTCCTTTGCGAACATTAAAGTTTCACAATTCATTGATTACTTCTTGATTGATTGATTATTACAAATGTATCATAGTTTTACAACTGACTAGTATTCCAGGAGTATCATTATACACACAGATCACATACGCAAACATACTGATTCATATACTCCATATTATGCAACTCAACTATTGTATGTAATAGTTTATAATATATTATAGAAATATACCTAGTCTACTGCATGTCAATCATAAAGAAAAATCCAGTACAAGTTACAATCAATCTGGTTCCTATTATTATTTTTCCCACAGAATTATATGATTGGATATGGCAATTTTCTAGCACCATAACTGGTAATTCCGCTGTAGTAGGGACTTCCCAAGTTAATTTACACAATGTTTTCTTTGTTGTCGCAATTCTAGGAAACCATTTCACTGATGTAATTCATAACCCTTTTACGTACAATATAGACTACAAAACAACCAACAAATACCAAGCAAAGAGGAAATTAAAATAACCACAAACCAAACCACAGAGCATGGGCGGTTTATTCTACTTTCAATCCACATTTTTCGGCGACATTTTTGTTTAAATAAATATGTTGAATTGTTGGGTAATTATGGTTTTAAATGCCCACGGATCACCTTCAAACGCCATCGAGAAATGTCAGCGGTGAGGTAACGAGCGACCAACCTTTGAGAAATTAATATGAATTTACTAAATATTGGGTCGACGCACCATTGACTTTGTCGAAGACTCGTTAGTCTGTAGGATGTTGATATAGCTGCCTGCGTGCCTCTAGTAGCGAGCTATGAAACAGGTGGCCGAATCGAGTCGGGAATCGTTAGGACTAATAAATTTGATTTCGAGTGATTGGATAAGTATCGAATGATGTTGTGCTGATGATTTGGAGACTCTTTGTCTATCAAGTTTAAGTATGCTCAATATTTTGTAAGTGGGTACATCTGCGCAGTGAATTTGCAAGTCTGATAAGTGTGCAATTTGACCTAAAATTCTTGCATTAAAACAAAAAATATAGACCCTAGAAGGTATCTTGTATTTCATTGACCCCAAAGGTTCATTTACAAAGCAAAAATATCTTAAGATTGCCATGATAAATGTCGATAAACCCGGACGGACAACGCTGCAAAAACGAATGTAAAATGAAACATGTATCATATGTAATGCTACTACTTTGTACTACCAATGTCACAGATTAAATAATTACAGCTGGATGTCAATGAACCGTTGACTTTGTTGCAAAAACATTGTGTCTATGTAGCTTGTTTATCGCCAATTCTTATGTAAATCGTTATCATAATATACTTTAAACATAAACGATAAGAGATGTTGTTGTTAAGATAGTATTTTTGTTCCAAGGGGGGATATTTTTGTAAAAAAAAAAACTGTTGACATTAAATACTGCGCCATTCGAACTTTAATCTACTGCTTAAGAAATTGCATAATCGCCCTGGAAACGCCCATACACCACTACACTTTAAGTGCAAACTAATATGTGCCAATGACCACAAATAATGACAAACTGTTTAAAGCTGGGCCATTTTTAACCGACGAAAAAACGGAGGAGGTTATCAATTCGACGCGTATATTTTTTTTTTTTTTTTTTTTTTTTTTATGTATGATCACGCATAACTTTTTACAGAGCAGTCCGATTTTGATAATTCTTTTTTGATTAGAAAGGATATACTCCGAAGGTGGTCCCATATAAATTTGGAAAAAAAATTCCAACCCTAAGGGTAGGAAAACAGGGGATGATTGATAGTTCACTCACTGATTGTAATGTATGACCACGCATAACTTTTTACAGATTAGTCCGATTTTGTTAATTCTTTTTTTAATGTATAGGACATACCTCGAAGTTGGTTCCATGTAAATTTGGAAAAAAAAATCCTACCCTAAGGGTGGGAAAATAGGGGTGATTTATTGTTCATTCACAGATTTTAATGCTGAGCTTTGTATTACAATTAAAATTAAAGGCCTATCTATGTTGGTATGTAAAGCCTGTTTTTTTAAGTATTTTACTATACACAAAATAATAGTTAAAGTAGGATTATATAACAGTTAATATCTAAAGTAAGGTAGGTAGCCATTTTAAAAGTAATCAAAAATTAAGCATGCAGTAATAAGTAAATTATAGCCTCAAAAAATTATAAAATAAAAACTTTTTAACAAAAAATTAAACCTCCGAAAAAACTGAAAAGCAAAAAATAAAAACCTTTTTTATTTTACCTTAATAAATAAGTTCTTAAACTAATGCAAGTATACCTAAAAAATTTTGAGTCGGCGCCAAACAATCAATGAACAAAGATCACTAAATTACCTTATAGAAATAGCCAAATCAAATTACTATTGCAACGTGAAATCTCCAGCGCTAAATATTAACATTCCAAACAAAAAGTGCGCTCTCCGCACGACCACTCGCAACGATATTAAGTTGCTTGTTTGGCGCCGACTCAAAATTAGTTAGGTATACTTGCATTAGTTTAAGAACTTATTTATTAAGGTAAAATAAAAAAGGTTTTTATTTTTTGCTTTTCAGTTTTTTCGGAGGTTTAATTTTTTGTTAAAAAGTTTTTTAAGCAATTAAACTTTAGAACAATACTCGGCTTGGAAACCCCCGAAACGAAACGGCTTGTGATTGCGGTTTTTTTTTTATTAATAACAAAATAACACATGATAAGGACATGTTAGGCATTCAAATTTATAGACCAGAGAACAATAAATAACCAAAATGCCTTTTATAACAACTCACTACCTACTAAGTTAATAATAAATACAATAAGCCTTTAAATGCTGGTTCTTTATTGTTTTTAAAAGATATTTCTATATTAAGTATAATATTATCTACTAATTTGTTCAAAATTATTTTCTTTAAATATCAACGTTCGGTGCAGTGTTGAGCAGCTTGTCCTGCGACAACGGCTGCTAAAGATTTCCATATCTCCGACATTCGCCCTCTGAATCTACTCTGTAGTCCCTATACAAATAAATAAAATTTATGTGTGTGTTTGTAATGTCAAAATAACAGCTTTTTACTAAATAAATGCATATGATAGTATATACGGTGCTCAAAAAAAAGACAAATAATTATTTTGTCTTCATGTTTGTTCCGGCTAATCTTTGAAACAGCTGGACCGATTTATATCATATTTGGTATAGGGATACTAATTATTGAACCCTCGTGGCCTCGGTAAGGACATAGGCTATTTTTTATCGACATAACACGCGGGCGCAGCAGCGGGTGGAAGCTAGTTAGAGAATATGAAAAATGCTAATAATAATAATATTATGAAGGACGGGACGGTTGACGTGTGTCGGGCATGCCACCGTCCGGGAGAGTCTGCGCTCCTGCACACGATGCCGTCACCGCGCCGTCGCCGCGCCACTACACTGTACATACGAGTCGCGTGAAGCCCGCCACCGCGCCGCCGCCGCGCCGCCACCGCGCGCGTTCCCTCTGTTTCATTCATTTCATTACGCGTACGAACCGCGGCCGGTAATGGAATGAATGAAACAGAGGGAACGCGCGCGGTGGCGGCGCGGCGGCGGCGCGGTGGCGGGCTTCGCGCGACTCGTATGTACAGTGTAGTGGCGCGGCGGCGGCGCGGCGACGGCGCGGTGACGGCATCGTGTGCAGGAGCGCTCTATCAGACATAAATTATCTCTGGTTGTTCTCGTCTGGCTAACGGCGAGTACTTGCACAGGCATAATCAAGTAGCCAGGATTATTCACCAGCAACTTGCTTTGAAATATAAACTTGTGGATTCTGAGGTACCGTATTACAAGTATGTGCCCGGCCCAGTTCTTGAAAATGACCATGTCACGTTGTACTGGGATTGGTCTATCATTACTGACAGGACTATTGTCGCCAATAAGCCTGATATAGTGGTGATAGATCGATTAGCGCGCCGCACAATGATTGTCGATGTTACCATTCCACATGACGGGAACCTCGTGAAAGCTGAGAAAGAGAAACAAATTAAATATCTTGACTTAGCACACGAGGTTATTGACATGTGGAATGTGAGCTCGGCTATCATTGTGCCGATTGTCGTATCGGCCAATGGCCTTATGGCCGAAAGCCTCGATCAACATCTGTCGAGGCTCTAGTTAGGCGGTTGGATCAAGGGCCTGATTCAGTAGGCAGTACTCCTCGATACGGCTCGTATTGTGAGGAGGTTCCTGTCTCTGGAGCCCTAACCACCGGTAGCTTGGAGCCTGCTCCCGACACCGGCGGACTACTATTTTTTTATATTTTTAAATGTTTTTTATATTTATTTTTTATAAGTATGTTAAGAAATATTTAAAAATTTAATCAAATATGTATATAGACAAATAAACGGAATAATATCAATGCTGTTAACAAAATCCTCTGTACCACACCCCTACATGAGGGTTTCGACACTAGTAAAAAACAATGTACATACTTTATTCATGTAGAAATCATGTATTACAATAAGTGAGAATATTCTCCAGCAAAAGTAGAACGGATTCGTAAGACATGATGGATTCAAAGCAGATCCGAGGTAAAAGTGAAAATCTGTGTGACGCGTAGGCATGTCGTTTTAATGTACAGACCGGCACACAGTACTGGAACAGTTACTTTAGTACCATTAGTGAGATTTTGTTTATTTTTATGTGTTTTTGTAATGGCCGCGTGGATGTCGGAAATTATCCCACGGAAACGTGCTACCGGGACAAAACACAAAAAGTATAAAGACGATGTCCTTCCCCAGGATGCCATCTTTCTTCTTGCCAAATTTAATCGAAATGCGTTCAGTGGTTTAAGCGTGAGATAACAGAGTTGCTTTCGAATTTATAGCATTAGTATGGATATCTTGAAACTTATTGTTAAGGATTATTCGTTCTTGAAAAAAGGTAGCAGCGAACAGAAATGTACCTATAGGAAAGCGAAAGGGACACCTTTGGCATGCTGTGAGACGATACATCTGTATCATCTTGATTAGTTCTTAGAGGGACGCCTCGAAAGGGAAGAACCCTTTTCAAGGCAACGTCACCGTTAGTTCCACCAAACTTGTGTGTCTGAAGCCATCTTCAGCTAAAGCCCTCGACACATACTTCAATATCCTTTGAAAGATCATCCACTGAAGAGATATTGAGGTACTTATTATATCAACAACGTAACTAACCCTGAAGTGTCTGAATCTCACAACCAATAACAATTTAGTCGATAGAGAATTTAATTTCAATCTTGACTCGCAATATTCCCTAAATCTATTCTCAATGTTAATTTCGGAATGCAATCCATATCTTCATCATAAATGACGTCGTTACTGTAATTCAATCAACTGTAATCAAATATACTTCATTTTTTCATAATCATCCTCGTCTTCTCCCTAAGAAAGTCTTTGGGTGTGTTTTCAGAGCAAATAGATGTGACACAATATCATCACTATTTATAGAAAATAATGAATGAATGAATTGCGCCGATCCCAGCATGGTTAAACCAGATTCGATTAATCGAATGAACCCCAAGATTCGCACTAGCTCCTGTAGCCTCATGTTCATGGTGCTACAGCGAACATTGCATATCGAGGAATAGACCGGAGGGCGCGGTAATGGTAGGGAAGACGTGCCCGAAGGATAGGTAAAGGATTTTAGATAGGTACTTATATTACAAAGAGGTAAATTTTCTGAGTTTCTATGTAGGTGGTAATCTTCGGAACTACCGATCCGATTCCGAAAATACTCTCACTGATGGGAAGTACAGTATTGCCGAGTGCCATAGGAAGTGTATATCACGCGAACAGTCTCTGGCAGAAGGTACTATCATATAAAACGACTCTTTTCTCGTATCGGCCACATACTATAAGAATAAACTCATGCCTTGGAAATGATATTAACCAGTCTGCAGAATACGTAATTGTACATCATCATCCTCGTCTTTTCCCAAAGAAGGTTGTGTCTTTAGGTGTGCTTCCAGTTCAAGCAGATGGGGCTCACCATCTCTTACTGTACGAAACGACTCTTTTCTCGTATCAGCTCGAACTATATGAGAGAGTAGCTCATCACTTATGCCGTGGAAACAATATAAGCCAGTCAGTAGTGTGGTAGCAGGACTCTGCCAATAGTGCTCCATACATAAGTTTTAAGATTTAAGTATCGTATCTCATCATCAGTATCTGCCTAGCCTTTTCCCAACTATGTTGAGGTCGGCTTCCATTCTAACCGGATGCAGCTGAATACTGGTACTGGTATTCAGCTAACTGGGTTAACTGGGTAATACGATACCCCATGGTAGAACTGGTTGTCAGACTTTCGAGCTTCTGACTACCCGTAACGAATGTCAAAGATCCACAAATGACAGCCGGGACCAACGGCTTAACGTGCTTTCCGAGGCACGAAGGGGTCTCGGTGTGTAAGGATGGTCACCCATCCATGGACCAACCGCGGCAAGCGTAGCTTAACTTTATCGATCGACCCGTGTGGCTGTTATTACTTAGCCACGAGTCCCTCTCGTGTCTCTTGGAGGTTATTGTAATGCACTCTAAAAAGTCGCCGTTCTCAAACCTCCTCGTTTTTTTAACTCTCTTCAAAAGACTGCTAGCAGACAGACTTAAGATACCAAAAATTATAATAATTATACAATATCTCTTAATTCCATGACGGCATAAACTTCTAAGGGGAAGTCCTACACGTATATTAATGAATGTTAATTTTTGTTACAGTTAATCTCAACGGCCCCGCTAAAGTGGACATATCACATTTTGACCTGCTCAAAGTACTTGGCACTGGTGGTAAGTACCATAATATTAAGTCCTTTATATGCTTATTAGAGTTAAGAATATAGAACTGTTGATTTTGCTTAAAAAGCACTAAGCATATTCAAATAATATACCAAAGTTCTACATTCATATCTGTAATTTTTATGGTGTACATAATAAAGAGTATTCTATCTATCTAAGAATAGTGACCAGGTAGCGACTTCAACCTCATTAGTGTTACTTGATTGATGAAGAATAAGTTATCATTCAGATTCTTTTTGACACAACCGCTATGTTTACCGATAGACATCTTAATCTACAAGGACCAATCCAAAAGATTGATGCTCAATTATTCTTCTCCATGTTCAAAGACTCCAATTTATCGGCGACTGTTCCAAAAGATTTTTGATCGGTACTAATATACATGAATGTTGCTACGATACGCATTCTTACACCTCATGTCAAAATGGGTTCAAGAATTCCGTTAATAGTTTATATCCGTTTTGCTTTCCTTGAAATAATTTACTTAGCTGTTCCTTTCCGGCTATTTTCATTAGGATCTTCATCTTTACTTTTCCTGTAGTTGGTTTGATGAGTAGCTGCGCATCGGGGTTCACCCGCATAAATCGCGATCCCGTGGGAAATGGGGATAAAAAGTATCCTGTGTTAATCCTGCTTATAAACTATTGGTGTGCCAAATTTCATTTAAATCCGTTCAGGAGTTTTTGCGTAAAATACTAACAAACATCCATCCTCACAAACTTTCACGTTTATAATATTATTAGGAGTATGATTTAATCATCATTTTTTATTTGCATGTTGTGGTTTTGTAACGGTCACTCATCAAAAAGCCTTTTAAGGAATCCAAGCGTTCCAATATCAAAGAAAATATCCGCATATGCAAGAATCGGAATAAATTATAGTATATCCAACGAACGGCACAATAGCAGATGCAATATTAAAACAATTAACCAATCAACACCCCGTGAATAGCCGGTCATTCACCCCGTACATGGTGCACTCATACCACAGCTCATACCGTGTTACCAGGAGCGGAGGAATGTAATAGTAGCTGTAAACGGACGAATTTTTAGCACATCTACCGAAAACCGTAGTAAAAATAGTTTTAATTTATAATCTGCAAAGTGGAATTTTTGATTGGAGATGCTGAATTAAATATATACCTATGCTTACAGGAAAAAAAAAATCGTGCAGATTTTTTTATCTATGGTATGTGTTTTTTTAGCTGTGAATTCGCAACGGACTACTTTGAGAATATGCAAATGTTTGTCCAAAAATGGCTGAATAGCACAGCGCAGGCGTTGAAAAAAGTAACTAATATCCAAAATAAAGCCAAATGTGAAGGTAAAAGTACAATAATATCTCGTCAAAATAATCATTTCATCTACGCCAGGACGTAAAAAATCAGTTCCTTGTCCTTTTCAATCCTCATAGCGTTTCCTCAACAAAACCTGTTATTTAAACGTTTCCTGTTTATATCAGTTCACTTTTTTTGAGTAAAAATAAAGGGCAACGACTCTGTACAATGATAAATTATATAAACTTGCCGGTGTTGCAATTACAGAAACTGTATCGAAGCTCTTAACTCCTTTTAAGGCTATTCAGACAAAAAGGCGCTTGAGTAACATATATTCGTAACACAGGGAACTGTAAGGTGATCTTTTACCTTGATCTCATATATAAAAGCTCTGATTTTCGACTTAAGGCCATTGAAAAATTTATAGTCAGTTCTTTTATCAGCCATAGTCTCTGCTGACACACTTCTAAAGGGCCAAAAATAAGCTTCAGTGGATATGACGACCCATTTTCCTGCTTGAGTGCATCTATTTTGAGTAAATTCACTATCAAAACGTGATCTTATTATTTTAATATCGGAATTCAAAAGGTCATCTACATAGATAAATCTGTATTGGATCAGGCATTTCCGTAGATATATTTTTAATTTGCGCTCAGATAAAAAAATCACATCTCCGCCATACTATTGGCACCGCAAAAATCTGCGTGGCAACAGTATGTATCAAAACATAATAGCTAGTAGTATTGACCGCAGCCTTCTAAAAGTCAATAGTGAGTATTTGAGGCCTTTCCAATCGCATTCTATTCATGTAGATTCTCTGCAGCTCACATCCAGCTGCTACCCAAGTCATCCACTCTTTCGTTTACCGATTCGTGGTGTCCACTCAAGAACACGTCTATTCCTAACGGTCATTTTTTTCATGGTCATTAGGCTAAATATACGGATAAATACGGCATTGTCACATAAGCTTGCTTAATTTGTGAGCTTTTCATTATTCTTCTCATACCTACAGGTATATGCCCGCCAAATGAATGATACTATTTGTATTTATCCTGGATTTGGTCATGGCGTCCCGGTAAATTGCCCCGTAATCGTAAAACGTAAGGACCACGCGTACGAAGTGGCGGATAATAGCCATAATATTTTGATAATATTACCCCTTTCTCTCGGTTTACGACTTCACCAGATAAGCAGCTGCATGTGATCTCTTCTTTTTTGTCGTAAAAGCAAAGCAATGTACACTTTAACAGCCGAAAACGACAACAAATCAGTTACTATGTCGATAATGTTTTCTTTTTGTGCTTTTTCTCCAATCTAACATGGACATCGCTTGCATTCTAGACCTTAAGCACTCTCTCGTATGTTTATTTGTTTGTTTTCATCATCGTCTGTGAACCGAGTCTTAATGCTGAATGAAGGCCTCCCAGAAATAATTAGTGACAAATGAGTCTTGCTTTATCTTCAACAGGTCGCCTGTCAATCTGGTTAGGAGTTGTTCTTTTAATATTTGTGACTATCATCATCATGATGTATCGCATCAGCTAGTATTACTTCAACTGGCGCTTCCTGGCCTTTCAAAATAACATATATTAGCGTGACTCTTTGCCTTAACCTCCTTGAGTTTTTATTACCTGTACAAGTTGATCTTCTATCTATATTTTTTTTGCGTTACATACTCTATGGTTGAATATTTAAAAAAAGAACCAGTAACGTGACTATTTCCGCGTGTATCGATGCGTTTCTGCATCGCATTTGCAACCGTTATGTAACAACACAATTTTCTGTATAATTGTGCGTACTTGGCTATTCCATTTTACAGTGGAATGGACACCCTAGGGTGTTACGTTTCCTGTTATATAGTGCTTGTAACCTTTTTTGAGTAACTGTTCATTGCAGCATAGTAAACATGGCAGTTATGTATTGTTTTATATTGTTTATCGGTAATACGTAATTATTAGAGCAACTGGTAACTTGTTTTTCAAACGTAAAATCGGATATTCTGATATTATTTGGAAACTTCAATATTGAGTCTTTCCATCGAAACGATAGACGGAGAACTCACTGCAAATCTTGAGTTATCAGTAAAACAATTGTTCGCTCATTTTCATCCTACGGCTTCCATAGAAATACAGATTTCTCAGTAGAAGCTACAGTTGATTCAATACTCCGATTTAATTAAAATTCATTGATTTATGAACTACTAGCAGCGCCCCGCGGTTTTACCCGCATAAGTTTCCAATATCGGGATAAAAACTATCCTACGTCTGTTCCCGGGACTCAAACTATCTATACCAAATTTCATCTAAATCGGTTCAGCGGTTTAAGCATGGAGAGGTAACAGACAGACACAGTTTCGCTTTTATATTAGTATACTAGCTGACCCGGCGAGCTTCGTACCGCCTCAGAATTAAATAATGTGACAAAGTTCAATAGACACGTGGCGCCATCTATTGTCATTATAACGTTATTGTTGTTTTCCTCGGGAACAGCACTTTTTTCGCGATGAAAGATACCCTATGTCCGTTTCTGTACACCTGACAACGTTTATGCAAAATTTCAGGATGATCGGTTCAGTGATTTAGGCGTGAAAAGGTAACAAACATACTTTCGCATTTTATAATATTAGTTAGAATAGGATGGATCGAATATGGCACGTAATTTCATTAATCCTAACTAATTCCTAGAACATTGCATTGAATTTCCAATATCTACTGATTGGTTTGTTCCTTACAATGGGATTGCTCTGTTTGTCCTAGTGGATACTAGCAACCCTGATTCCTGTCAATGGAATTTAGCTGGAATTCAAATATTCTATCCTTTGATCAGCGCGGTAATTGCGTAACACACCAGTAGCAATGGCTTTCATTTTGACAGTTCAACAACATTCATTGCGTTATTTACGTTGTTGAGCAGACAACTTTTTCGAACATTTATGAAGCAATGGATTTGCAATATCCTTCAAAATGATTCAGATTCTGACTGAAAGTGTTACGCAATTAGGATGCAGGTTTGTAATAAATGGCAATGCTATCTCTATGGATATTTAAATGTATTTTCTTCATTATCAACTAATTGGTCGTTTGAGTATTTTCAATGTATTCTTTACTGTCTATTATGAATCCTACACTGTTTTGTTAGGTTTCCCTTTATACAATGGTTCCAGCTTGTGAGTTTCACGGATAAATTCGGCTTTCTATTAGGACCATCTTCTTCCAACATTCTCCAAATTATCAATAGCTTCACAATGTCCTTTATGGCATCAGAAACAGGAGCTATAGTTGCATATAAAGCTGCAATTCTGCAATCTATACGTCTATGAGGACCAGTTGCTTTGCTAATGGCAAACGTGACTATGTCCATGTTTCAAACACGCGTGTACTTGACTGTACCGCTTTGAACATGTTGAAATTTCGCATCGTAGATAGAATAGACTGTGAAAGATGATATGGCTAGAAAGGGGATGAGTACTGACATGACAGCTAACAGACGTGTGTGGAACTAGAAGACGTGTCAACAAATGGATTGGTATTAAGACAGGACGATGATATTGAATAAAGAAACGTTGCTTATATTGGTGTTTTTCTTTAGAAAAGGTAGAAGCTCTGATGATGCTAGATAAAGTCTTCGTCTTGATTATAAAAATTTAGTTACCTAGGTAATTTCTCTTTATTAATATTAAACTTAATATCTAAAGACATTTTAAGTTTTATGCTTTGTAAATTGCTGTGCCTTCTTACAGGGTTCATGTCAGGTGCTGGAGCCTTTGAATGTAGCATCTACTCATGAGCGCACGATATTTGAGTTTGAATTTTTTGTAAAAATCATAAAGACTCCCACATTTCTGACATTTTCCTCATAAATTGTTTAATAAATCAAGGCCCAAACAGAATTTAAGCCCTGATGATGAATTTCGTTCGATTATTCATTGATATTTCGCAAATAAGCAAAAAGTTTTTAAAAGAGGCTATGCAGTTATGTCAGAAGCGAGACTGTCTTTAAAGACCAGTGGCAAACGTGACCCGGGTCATGTTATAAGTGCACGTGCACTGGGCTGTGCCGCTTTCGATGCGTAGAAAACAAAATATGATCGTAGATGGTTGTAATATTGGGACGTACAAATATTTTTTTTTTGGATTGTTTAGGGTTTTACTGATAGTATTTTTTTCGATAGTTTGGGCTTATTGATTTTGTTTCTTTATCAAGATGCACATTTACACGTGCTGCAACTGCAATAAAAAATGGAAATTTTCACATACAAACGACACGACACACGACGTTTTACGACATCCCCAAACAAGTAGAAATCTGAAACAAAAAATATATTGTTCTAGGAATTTAAAATAAATGCCCAACTACCACGAGTGCTATGTGAACTCTACTGATAAGGTCAATTATTTATTCGATGCCAAATCGATAAAAAAAAGTGATTGTGACCACATCCCTAGGGTACGATAAAGTTTAGATTGGTTGTTGAATGACAACCAACACATTTGGTTGTTATTTTAGCAATTGGGTGATTGTTATCAGCTATCACGAATAATATGAGGATTATTATAACAAATTGACCCGACAGGCATTGTCCTGTTCAAAGTCAAAGTAAAATTATTTATTTCGAATTAGCACATAAAAGGCACTTTTGAACAACATGAACATTTACAAAAAATAGAATTGATTTGATTTATTGATTATTGATACCTCGAAAGGTATTCCACTCAGACCTCTTCCAAAAGGTAGTTTCGTATGGAGAAGAATGGGTAAGAAACTCCAACGTTACTCTTTTAAAATGTTTTACAATATTTTGTACACATTAATTACATAATTATTTGTATTTCAATAAATAGAATTACCATCGTTTTATCGCATATCCAGCGTTTGAATCTCGAGTTATGGTCTTGAATTCGTACAAAAAAATCCCATAGAAAAGAAGGACGTTTCATTTTTCCCGAATTTGAAATACTCTGGCTATGGCTTTATGTTAAAGGGGTATTGGGTTGTGTTTAATTGGGTGTTGAATGACAACCAACACATTTGGTTTTGTATTTTAGCGATTGGGTGATCGTTATCCACTAACACGCATAATTACGAGGGTTTTTGTTACAAATGTGCAGATGGATTCGTTGACAGAAAAGGAATAAACTTGCCAATGTCTATACATACTATGGCTTTAGTTTTATCAAGGTTTTTATATTTATATTATCTGTTTATGCTTATTCATCATCATTGACAGCCTTTTTTCGCCCACTGAGTATAGACCTCCCTTTTGTGCCATGCTTTCCGCGGGGTGATTGCGTAACACAACATCAGTAGTAATGGGTTTCATTTTATCAGTTCAACAACATTCATTGCGTTATTTACGTTGTTTAGCAGACGAATTTTTAACCGACGAAAAAACGGAGGAGGTTATCAATTCGACGCGTATATTTTTTTTTTTTTTTTTTTATGTATGATCACGCATAACTTTTTACAGAGCAGTCCGATTTTGATAATTCTTTTTCTATTGGAAAGGATATACCCCGAAGTTGGTCCCATATAAATTTGGAAAAAAAAATCCAACCCTAAGGGTAGGAAAACAGGGGATGATTGATTGTTCACTCACTGATTGTAATGTATGAGCACGCATAACTTTTTACAGAGTAGTCCGATTTTAATAATTCTTTTTTTATTGGATAGGACATACCTCAAAGTTGGTCCCATGTAAATTTGGAAAAAAAATTCCTACCCTAAGGGTGGGAAAATAGGGGTGATTTATTGTTCATTCACAGATTTTAATGCTGAGCTGTGTATTACAATTAAAATAAAAGGCCTATCTATGTTGGTATATAAAGCCTGTTTTTTTAAGTATTTTATTATATTATACAAAAAAGAATAATTAAAGTAGGATTATATAACAGTTAATATCTAAAGTAAGGTAGGTAGCTATTTTAAAAGTAGTCAAAAATTAAGCATGTAGTAATTAGTAAATTACAGCCTCAAAAAACTATAAAATAAAAACTTTTTAACAAAAAAATTAAACCTCCGAAAAAACTGAAAAGCAAAAAATAAAAACCTTTTTTATTTTACCTTAATAAATAAGTTCTTAAACTAATGCAAGTATACCTAAGAAATTTTGAGTCGGCGCCAAACAATCAATGAACAATGATCACTAAATTACCTTAAATTTAAAGAAATAACCAAATCAAATTAATAATGCAACGTGAAATCTCCAGCGATAAAAATAACATTCCAAACAAAAAATGCGCTCTCCGCACGACCACTCGCAACGATATTAAGTTGCTTGTTTGGCGCCGACTCAAAATTACTTAGGTATACTTGCATTAGTTTAAGAACTTATTTATTAAGGTAAAATAAAAAAGGTTTTTATTTTTTGCTTTTCAGTTTTTTCGGAGGTTTAATTTTTTTGTTAAAAAGTTTTTTTCAAACACATAAAGCAGTGGATTAGCAATATCCTTCAAAATGATTCAGATTGATATGTGAAGCAGTTAGGGTGCTGGTCTGTGCGACTTGTGTTAGGCTCATCCTGATCCACGTCTTACCGACTGCTCTTTATAGGTCCATCCACCCCTCTGTCTGTTGGTCCGCTAACTCTTCTTCTACCATCTCTCGGAAACCATTCAGTTATTGTAAAATATTGATCATATTCAGCTGCATTTGTTTTAACTGGAAGTAAATCTACAACTAGAAAGGTTAGGAGACTGATGAAAATATTAAGTTTTTTAATATTGAAAAAAAATCTATGATGTTTAGGAAAGTTTTCATTTCTTCCAAAACCTTCGTGATCAACGATCTTGTTTATTAATTCTTCACGTTTAAAGGCACTCGTAGTAGTCTAATATTTAAAAATTAATAGCCATTTTCTTTGTTAATTGAACACTCATATTGTTGCTTAGCAGATAAGGAAAACTTACATAACTACTGTAAGTACATAATAAATATGTACATACCTTGTTGTTACTTTCATGTTTTATAAGTACAAGTATTTAAGTGTAGAGAAATTTATCATTCAATTCTTGAACATTTCATCTAATGATTATCTATATGATTAATGATTATCATTGTCTGAAATGTTCAAGAATTGAATGAATTGAGTTAATCTTAACTGGTGTTATTTCAGATAGCAAATTACAACAGTTTACATAAGTCTGTTGAATAATTGACCAAGATCATGTCTGGACTTTAAAATAGTAGACCTCTGAGTTTGTTTCGGCCTTTCTTCTCTAGACTAGTCAAATAGGTAACGCCGACCTATCAAGTTTTAAAAATATGATTGACGTGTAAAAGTGTTTGTACAAACCTACTAAGAGAAATAAAATCATTTATCATAAATAATTTCGGCCTGTGGCCTATCTAAAGTTTCTAGTTGTTCAACATTGTTTTTGTTTTTAGCAAAAATGTTACATATCTGTAATGATATAAAATGTGTCATTGTTTTCATGAGTCATACGATTATAATTGGTTTATCCAAGTATCATCTTTCAGTCCACGAAGTGCAACTGAACTTAGCCTGCCAACAGCCACCTTGAATCATAGTCATGCCATACAATTTGCATTAAAATATATTCCAAGAATATTGCTGTAATCTATAATGATCTCGGAAGGTGATTTCCTACGTCATTTAACAAAAATTATCTAACATTGTCAACAAGGTATGACAACAACAGACTCTGCTCCCTACGTCATAATTATGAATTGAAGTAAAACCCTGCGTAGCTTCTTATATAACACATAGTGTATGTGACGGTATCATATTCAGATATTAGGTGGCAAATAACTCAGTTAATAACTAGAACATCGCTGTACGCAAGTGTACGTCATGTTTTTGCATTTACATCAGCGACCGCGCCGTGACCACCGTGACGCTCTCCTTCTATATTGTCCGTAATGACGTTCATATTATCGATAATATACTGCATATCCTGGACCTTGCAAAAGCCTTCGATACTATATCCAGAAAAATTCTCATCAAGAAAATCTCTCTTCTAGGAATTCGTGGCGTTGCTTTGGACTGGTTTACCTCATATCTCTGTGATAGAACGCAAAGGGTTGTGCTAGGGGAACATTGTAGTGACTCAACCACCGTACATTTTGGTGTTCCCCAGGGAAGCGTGCTGGGTCCCACTCTTTTTATTATTTATATAAATGGACTATGCAGCATGAACCTTCCACAGGCTAAAATTTTCACTTATGCCGATGACACCGCCATAGTTTTTCATGGGAAAACATGGGATGAAGTGCAACGCGCGGTTGAAGACGGGGTAAAGGCTGTTGCGAATTGGCTCCAATATAATCTTTTGACGCTGAACATTGAAAAAACCAAGGCAATCAACTTTGCCATTTCCGAACGTTCATCACCTAAGTCAGTATCTTGCTTACGGCTACACTCTTGTATTAGTTCCGACCAGTGTTCTTGTCCCTACATTGAACAAACTGACTCTATTAAATACCTAGGAGTAATTGTGGACAACAGACTGACGTGGTCCGCACACCTGAGCGCTTTAAAGGGCAGGATTAGAACGATGCTGCGTATTTTTAAACAACTGGGCAAGATTGCTGATGACTCTGTCCTGAAGATGATCTACTTCTCCCTTTGTCAATCCATTCTCAATTACTGCATAGTAGCGTGGGGAGGTGCGGGCAAGACCTCGCTAATTAAAGTAGAACGAGCTCAACGTGCTCTACTAAAAGTTGCCTATAGACGACCGTACCGGTACCCCACGAATAAACTCTATACTGAAGTTGGAGTACTAAGGGTCAGACAGCTTTACATACTGTCTGTCACCTTACGATTCCATAAAACTGCCTTGAGCACTTGTGTCATCTCAAGTCGAAGAGTTAATTGGGATAAAATCCGATGTCGTAAAACCATCGGCAGAAGGTCTTACGGTTTTATGGGACCTCACATATACACTAAACTCAATGATCTACACAAAATACTAAAACTAACACAAAAAAAATGCAGAGTGACGGTAACAAATTGGCTTCGAACACTGGACTACGATATGACAGAAAGTCTCGTAGTATAAGTAAAATACACACAGATTGACAATTCACAAATACATAAGTGTACTCGCTTATATACATACCTATAGCATACATACACTATATCACAACACTAACACAATCTGACACAAACACCACCATGTATAACATAACTTCTTTTATTTTAAGTTTTAAGTTTAAAAATGTATCTTAAATTACATAAAATTGTTAACGGAACGAAGGACCCTGGATCTCACAACACAGGGAATCCTAGTGTGAGATCTAGGAATTCAATTCCACACGAATGTAATCTTAGCTAAATAAATTTATTATTATTATTATTATATCATTTCAACTTGAGATAAACAAGGTATTTTATACAATCAAACCACGTTTTAGCCGTATTTTACTGTAAAGTTTATCAATCTACGCAAGTTACGAGGTTGAATGAAACTGGTTGGTTACTCGTGGTTAGTGACGTACGTTACTCGTAGCAACACTGCTTGATCTGAATGTACTTCGTCAGTGGTTGTACGTGTTATAGTACCTATGTTTTCTATGGTATTCTCGGTGTTCTATCGTGTGGACGCATGTCGGTGTAATGTAGCTGCTGGTCGCACTCCGTGTCGGTGATGTAACATTCTACGCGGACACTGCCGCCTAATGTCGGCGTAGTTTCGAATTTGGAAATGTGATTAACACCAATAGGATCTCGAGTCTTTACCGTACCGTAATGTTTTCAAAAGTAGGTAGTCTAGTAGTCAACGTGAACGTATTTTCGTTTTTTCTTTCTTTTTAATCTTTGAACGTGAAAAATTAATTATAATCTGCTGTCAATAAGACATTGCGTCAGTCATTGTTGAAAAATAAATACAAAACAGTTTCATTGGAAATACATATATTGTTACCAACACAAATAGCAAAAAGAAAAACAAATAAACCAACCGTTACATACATATTAAAACTAAAATATTTGTCGAAAAAATCTTACCAATACAAGATTATTTGCATTTCTTACTCACGGAAAGAGACGCGTGAATGACATGAATTTTGTTCTCTTTTTGTCACTTTGTCCTGCACGAAATGCATCATGTTCTTTTTAAGGACTCGAGTCATTACTGCCGTCGTTAATTAGTCTAAATGCAGTCGTCACGTACGTCTGTCACAAAAACAACGCACTTTTATAGCTGCATGAAAGTTTTTTGTAAAATTGTCCAGTGGAGGTTTGGCGCAATTTCACACGTTTCCGTTCTGCGAATTGGGACGTATACTCAGAAGTGAAATTCGGACCTTTAGATATTTGAGTTTAGATCTTTCAGTGTCTAAATTATTGTATCCAAGTCAAATATAAATAAGAAATACACTGATTCGGCTTGCTGAACCGTGTCAAACGCCTGACTTAGATCCTCAAATCGATATTGGAATTCTCAAGGAGACTTCTTAAGTACATTCCTAATCCAATACCAATATCTTTATTGCATTTAAATCTGCTAATCGCAATGAATTTGATTGTCATTTTATTTTGTGAAACTGTCAACTGACTGTCTGTCATATTTTGCACCTGTTATGACAGTCCTGTTACTTACAGATCATGGCATTTCTTTACAAGATCCATACAAAGACACATAATTTTATTTTCAAGCATAATACACGGTTCTACATTTCTTTTATACGCAGTTAGGTTTAATACGAATTTGGCACATAGTTTTATTGCGCGCAAGTTACCTAGTCTAGACTGTTTCGTTTTATTACTACGTTTAGCCCCCGTCTCTGCCTGCATTGACGTGGCGTGCAGACTTATTGTTTCATTTAAGATTTTACTGCTTTTTCTTGTAATTAGTTTAAATATAGGAACGTTTTGAAAACTGCATTTGGAGTTAAGTATTTGATTATGAAGTTTGGTTCTAATTGACCGATTATATATAATTGACACAATTTTTTGCGCACTTGTCACTAATTAAGATACCCTTTGTGCTCACTAGTTCCTTTAGTAGTTCCTTTGAAGGAACTACTGATAATTTTTGGATCAGTAGTTCTTTTGCAAAAGCTAAAGGAACTACTGAGACTAGATATTTCCTTTACCAGTTCCTTTGAAGGATCTACTACATCTTAATAATATAATGATACGATTTGCCTATTTAAAATCGGTAAGGTCAAAAACACATAACATTTTTTTCTTCGTGCATCAATCCAACGCATTACTCTAATCTTGAAGACGGTTTTAAAACTTTTAACGAAAAATACCAAGTGAAATTGAGTGTTCTTCTAAAGATGCTTATATTATTTAATTTAGTAAGGTAAGGGATTACGGGTGCATTCGACCTTACTCATGGCAAAGGGAGACTTTTTTGTTACCATTGTGGGGTGAGAGTTTCTAACTGTGAAATAGGGGCGGGGCTATGTCGCGGAATGCGTGGAAGTTTGGAGAATTGTTCCATTCAAAAGAAGTTGTTATTATTTTGTTTGATTGTGATTTTTCTATTAGTTAACCTATTTACTCCAGTTTGAGGATGCGTGTGGGATTGTTTTTAAATGCAAAAAAAATTACAGATTCGAAAGAAAATAATCATTGAATACCTGCGATCTTCTCTGTCCACCTTCAGCTGTATTACTGTATACACCTAATTAAACTCCTATTAAAGAATCTATGAGAAAAATTTCTCCGACTAGGTACCAAGGCATCATGTTTGACGTAGAGGCCGTCCCAGGACGTCGTCCGTCGCAGCGGGTCGACGACCCCCGAAACTGGCGCGTAGCGGTGCCCGGTCGTTACCCGCCCGGCGCCCGTCCTTACATAGTCCACGACCTTATGTTAACCTGGTACATCCAACGCGGTTTCTGCGCGGTTTCTATCACTTTTTATTGGTTTTTGAACTATTTAGTGGTTCGATTTAGCGTCAAAACCAATGTTTTCACTTGGATTTCTACTTGTTAAGAAATTTAAATCCTAACTGATTTTCCTCATACTTGAGCGATAAGCGCTTGACCTTCACGCCAAGTTTCGATGTTATTCACATCTGATATCGCCGGAATTGGCGGTTGTTAACCCCATAACCCATTTGAACAAACCATAAATCATTAAATGATATTAGTACACCTTAAAACTCAACAATTGTGACGTAAGTTCTTCTAAAGTCTATTTTCACAGATAATAATTAATAGGGATTAAAGAATACATTAAATGAATAGTCTCATTACTCATAATGACGGTTCATTGTGTAATAATCATCATTATCATTAATAAATGACTTGCTTATTATGCTTATCTGTCAATCTGGCAATAAATTTTGCTACTGATACAGGAAATTGAACAATTCATTTAACTGTTGAAATACAATAGATAGAATTCATTATCGGCCATGTCAAAAAAATGGCGTCGTAGAAACACCGAGTAGTATTATCATCTTTTCACGTCTTTCTACATCGAAGCTCACTGGAAAAAGGAGAATAAAAACTTAATGAGTAAGCTACACAAAACGGAATATATTTGCATTACATATAGCCGCCATTTTGTTCTTTAATCTAGTCTAGAAAAGCAAGTGCCTGTGTTGTACGAAATATTTACTCTTTTAAGTCTTTACATAGTTATTTTTATGGGACATCGTACGTGCTATATCTCTTTGAGCGTTAACGTTGTTTGACCTCAAAAGAACGGGGTGATTGATACTCGAAATTGTTGAGATTATTAATTTCGATTTTGTTATCGATAATAAATCAGCGTAATGGAATGCAGCGTGATCAGTATTCATATGAGATAGGTCAACAGCAATTGAGGAGCTGTGATTTCGATCACAGCTCCTTCTCAATTGCTGTTGACCTGAATTCCATATATTTCACCTTAATTTAAGGTTCTTTCCGCCCTAAATGTTACTTCGGATCTCTTACGACTCGAAATGTTTCCTCTCGTCAAAGAAAGGCTATGAAAACCGGAAGTGTTTTCGTACTTGTCAATGACCCCGAATTTGGCCCTAACCTAACCTACCGCAACCATCCATCGTGATAGACATCCGTACATCCCGACATTTTCGCAACCAAACACAACTTCCCTACAAAAACTCCTACGATTGTTTTTATTAATTCATATTAATAGATGACTTAAGAGTTCTCATAACATATCCATATCGGGTGCGCGGATCATTGACACCGTGCACCGGTAAGCCCATATGTGAGATAAGGTTCACCCCAAGCGAAGCTTTCAATATATTTGTTTTGTCTCTGCCCCCCTTCTCTTTGGCTTGTTATCTTTGCTTCATAAATATAGATGATGCTTATGGTTGTAACGAGGTGAATGGGGTTAAAAAGTTAAAATTAGTTGCTTATAACCTGTGTGGAGTTTAAATATGTTGTGTTTTCTACCACGTGGTGACTGCGTTAATAATGCTGGTTTCAAACCCTTGCTTTTGGGTCTACTAATATCTACTACTTATAACTTTTCATTGATTCGACATTTTAAAATAATATCTAAGGCAATTGCAACTTTGAAACCCTGAGCGATGCATATTATATATGGCACTCTCATTCACCAAAAGTTAACGTGGCCCTCACAGACATTTTGGACCATGAAATTCGAAAGCTCAAGAGCTTTAACATACCTTCGGGTCTCCCAAAATAATCGCAAACATCCTAAGCAGTGAATTTAAATGAGCTTTGTAATCAAAAGCAGGTGAAATGACAGGATGCACGCGAGGGAACGGTATTGGGGCCCAATTTGAATGTTTTATGTATGACAAGCGCGTCTGCTGCCTTGGGGTCAGAATTACAGAAATTTTCTGCCGATTTTTTGTGTTTAAAGCTTTGGAATCAAATGTCAGGGTTGTTAAAGATTTTCTAAAAGCTAGCTCCAAAATAGTAAATGAAGAATTGTGGCCGGTCGATGGCAACAGGGTCGCCCCCTGTTACATAGGACTTAAACATAACCGGCGAAATGTGGGTGTACTTTTGGTACACTTGTGCCTAACCCTTCGGGGATTGCAGGCGTGATGTTACGTTATGTTATGTGGAGTTGTAGACAAAGATTCATGACCATTCCTCGAATCAGGAACAGTTCCAGTTCCAGACTGTGTTAAAAATATAAGCCAGCACAATAAGGCAGTAGCGGGACTAACTGCCCAAGATGATCAATATGGCAAAAATTTCTAGATCTCGATTAAAACCTCCAAATGTTTTTTCAAGAATGTTTAAATATTTATAGTACGATTGAAACGGTTTTAAGGCTAGAATTAGGATTTTGATAAATTATTATCATCAGCAAAATGAAAAATTCAAATGTGTCGCATGTAGCGGTGAAAGCCGGATTTAAAATGCATAAAATTTTATTGCTTGTCATTTCGCGAAATGCTTTCCCACGCAAATTCTCAATTGGTCTCATGTTAATGAGGAATTATGTAAAACGTATTACGGAATCGTCGACGTAAATCAATATCCTATAAACTTTCCGATAGTTAAATCTTCATATCAATCTGTCACGATCTATCAAATGTAACATGAAAATAAAAAAAATAAAACACTTAACAAATTAGTTTGACTAGCGTGACTGAATAAGGACTTAGTCACTATTCAGTAATTTAAAACACACCATGTGTTTCGTGCAAAAATCGGTAATCGCGATCATATTCACACATCCGCCCGGTTGCGTGTCTCAGACGGGAATGCACGCAACGGGCTGGGCCCGCCACCACCTGTGCTCTTGCGCAGCCAGGGTTGCTTGACCTACCGCACCGTGTTAGTTCATATTGTCACACAAGATCATTGAATAACTTTTACTTGAATGAACCCTATTTCTAAATGTACAGTCCGTCGAGTTTCGGGAAAACTTCGGCTTTGTAGAGCGCCTTCTCTGTCACTTATGATGTGTGGCTCTCTTTCTAAAGCTCGGTGTGCCAAATTGACGCCCTAGTAGTGAACTTGATTGATTTCTTGATTTTTAGTCCAATTTAAAAAAAGTTTCTTATTTTCTGATTGTTACCAAATCCTTGATTGATTTGTTTTTCTAGGTCAGCTATTTTTTCGTCCTAACAAATGTCACGTGTTTTGTTCAACAGCTAATTTATTTAATCTTTTCGCACACAAAAAGGCACAAAGATTAATTTGTAGTATTTTTCTCGAAAACTGTCTTGTAATTTGTTAGCACGGAACGCGGGCTGTCAAGATAGATGGCGTTCTAAATACGCTTCATTAAATAAGATTGAGTGTTCGTTGAAAATCAGGGAAACTAATTGACTGGTAGAAATAAATCCTTACCTTGGTCACAGAATAAATAGTACTTGGTTAATGAAAGACTGTTTCATTTAATGTGTTGTTCACATCGCATTTTGATTGACTGTTGATTTACGCCAACTAATGACAACAGCCAACCTATTCTATAAAAATATCACCGTTAAAACTTATGTGAATCGAGCTTGATGTGAGCTGTTGTCAGTAGTGTCAATCAGGTGGAATGACAGCACACTTCACTTAAGTTTTCACGGTAAGATTTTTAGCTGCCAGTAGATTTGACGACACATTTATTGATCAGCGGGGTAATTGCGTAACACATTATCAATTGGAATCGGTTTCATTTTGACAGTTCAACAACATTCATTGCGTTATTTACGTGTTGAGCAGACAATTTTTTCGAACTTATGAAGCAATGGATTAGCAATTTGCCTCGAAATGATTCAGATTCCGATTGATAGTGTGTTACGCAATTAGGGTGCTGGTTTTGAAAAACATAAAGAAACTTGGTAACAGAAATCTGGTGCGGCATTCATAACATTACATAATGCCCTCGCACACGCGCACGTTTTCCACCAAAGGGTTGGGGTTGGACAGAAGTGTACCTAATAGTACACCCATATTACGCCAATTACACTGATCAACAAAAGTCTTATTTCCTTTATTTATTTTTTTCTGTTATTGGGTATTTCTATGGCCCAGACTATGAAAAAAATACTGGGAGATGGCTAACAGCTTTACTTTTTTAAATATACAGGTTATATATTGACAAAAAAAAAACAGAAAATTAATACATTATGTTAACAAAATTTTAATTGATGTCGTTGAGCAGAAGATAAGTTAGGATATAACCACTTATTTCGATTTCCGGGGTTAATTCCGTTTATTTTCACAACGCAAAAGTAGCAATCGTCATGAATTCATGATGGTTTCGAGATTCGAAAACAACAACATAATATATTTCAGTAAATGAGGTTAGTCAGCTGTAACTCAAAAACAAAAGCTGTTACAGAAAAATTGTTGCCATATTTAAAAAATATACGCGTCAATTTGAGATAGAAACTAAAAAAAAAAATCACAGGAAACAATTTTTTTTTTTGTCGACTAGTGTTATATTTAAGTCCCATGTAATAGGGGGCGAGCAAAGACATTAAAATTGTATATGTACAATAGACGGGACATTGCGAACAAAATCGTGATCCGATACTTTGCACCTAGTGGTCTCAAGTCTCTCAGTCTAGTGACGTACGCCTGCTCGTCAAGTCGCATCGACGCAATCGTGTCCACCAAAAAAAAATTATTTAAAAAGAAATATGCCGAGTTGCGCATTGCGTTATTGCAAGTCTCGCTATGGTAGAACGACTGGATCTAGCTTCAGTTTATTTTCGTATGCATTATTTATATTTACTGAGTAATTTTGAATCAAATAATTTTCATAATAGATCTAGAAAATTTCCTAATTTTGTAATAAACGCCATCTATTGCTGAATAGCCTTATTATTGCTGCAGTAAAATGAAAGTATAAGTGTTACCACTTTTCAACGAAATTTTTAACCAAATAATCGATTAATTTTAGTAACATTCAGTTCAAAATCGATCATGATTGTTAAATTGATTTTATAAAAGAGGATAATTATTATTAGAAAATGATATTTATAATGAAATACAGGATAATATAAGTTTACAACAAAAACATTGAGCAATGACTAATTACTGTTTTGTCATCACATCAGTGATCGGGTTAGATTTATAAAAAGCGTTCATTCTAATCACAAACATATCTTCTAAATATTCTTATTTTTGAGGTTTTTGGTGTTTTGTAAATAATCCTATAAAGTTAGTAATCCTTTAATTTATTTAAAAAATTGATTTCTTAGATCGGAGTTTTAGAGCAAAAATTTAAACAAAATTATCTTTGGTAGACTATGTATTTACGCTGATTTGAAACTACAACATATATTTTATCCGATCAATACAAAGAATATTTTTTTGTTTACGGTTAAATCAACACTGCTCAATTTCGAATGCCTGTCTAAATTAAAACGATGTTTCATTGCATTTTAATATCATCACTAGTAGAGAGAGTCGGGACACATTGATCGACGGCGTTCGACGGTTTGTCCATACAAAAAGAGAGCATGTGTGCTCCTTTTCAATCGGCAAAGTGCGAAAGGCCGTCGAACAATGTGTCCAGATCCTTAGTGTGGCAAATTTTTTTAACAAAATTATAGTAAGAAGTGTCATTTTACTGCAGCTATTTAAAAGTCGGACTATACTGCCTTACAGAGATGTGATTCTGTTATCGATAATATTTATTGGTAAATAATAAATAACTTGTAAACAAAAGAGTAATAAAAAAAAGACGGGTTGCACTCCGGGAGTGCCGGCAGAAGTGAAAACTTGAATATTAACGTTGAAATAAATCAATTATTAATTGAATTAATATAACTCATTTTTTTTCACTATTTCTGCGTCCCTTTTTTCATTAATAGATGCACTTTGTTCAATTTCCATATTTTAAACACTTTAGTTTATATACACGAATGTTACGAATACACAAGAGTATGTCCACGTACACTTCCACTTCGACTTCGACTTCGACTTTGACTTCGACTTCGACTTTGACTTTGACTTTGACTTTGACTTCGACTTTGATTTCGACTTTGACTTTGACTTCGACTCCGACTTCGACTTCTACTCCGACTTTGACTTCGACTTCGACTTCGACTTTGACTTCGACTTTGACTTTGATTTCGACTCCGACTTCGACTTCTACTCCGACTTTGACTTCGACTTTGACTTTGACTTCGACTCCGACTTCGACTTCTACTCCGACTTTGACTTCGACTTCGACTTCGACTTTGACTTCGACTTTGACTTTGACCGACTCCGACTTCGACTTCTACTCCGACTTTGACTTCGACTTCGACTTCGACTTTGACTTCGACTTTGACTTTGACTTCGACTCCGACTTCGACTTCTACTCCGACTTTGACTTCGACTTTGACTTTGACTTCGACTTCGACTTTGACTTCGACTTCGACTTTGTCTTCTACTACGACTTCGACTTCGATTCCGACTTCGACTTCGACTTCTACTTCGACTCTGACTTCGACTTCGACTCCGACTTCGACTTCGACTTTGACTTTGACTTCGACTTCGACTTCGACTTCGACTTTGACTTTGACTTCGACTTCGACTTCGACTTCCACTTCCACTTCCGCTTCCACTTCCGCTTCCACTTCCACTTCCACTTCCACTCCATCCAATCCATCCATTGTCGTGTGTCACTAAACTTGGTTCACTTCGGTTGGCGCCGCCGTAGAAAGAGAGGCGGGGGGGGGGGAAATCTCTCCTGACGGTCACGTGTCCTGACGCGATGCCCTGACGCGAGTTTAACATTTTTTACCCATTGCAAAAAGTGTTCAACGCCGCTAAAGAAGTTTTCACTTCAAAAATAATTTTGCTAAAAACGAAACGCAACCGACAATTGCAAAAAACTATGCCCATTGTGACATAATAGGTCTACTTACACAAAAAGCAAATATAAAACACAAAAAACATAATAATTCGGCGGCAAAGCAGGCAAATTTAAATTTATTTTATTTTAACATGTACATTATCTACTTACATAAAAACACACACTGAAACTGATACCCTATCATAGATGGTGACACGGACAATGAATAGTAGCGAATAAAATATTTTTTGTTTTCTGAGACAAGTTTTCGATATTTTTTTATTTACCTTAATCCATGGATTGAAAATCGGATCTGGCAACACTAGCCACACTGGCCACCTACCGAGCGATAGCTGAATATATTTTGACAAATTTAATTCATGTTTGCTATTTTTGTTTGCATTATGCCGCTCAAATTCTGCTATATTATACTAGATGGCGTCAGTGAGACATGGGATCACAGTTTTTGTATGACATTTCTTTGCATAGCCTCTCTATTGTACCTATCTTAAATCTCTTTGGGGGCGAGCCTATTGCCCGCAACCGGACACAAAACCAGACTCTGGGTTGTTATTGAGAAATTCCTGATAGAAAAACCCAAGAACACTGCCCGACCGGGGAATTGAACCCACAACCTCATACATAGCAACAACGCTTGCGACCTCTCTAGACCAACGGTAAAATGATAATATTTTATATATGCTGAACTACAAATGATGTTATCAACGTATTCTTATTGACCGATTTAGGAACCTGTGCTCTATAAATAGTCATACTATCGTCTCTTATCAAACGATACGAAATTCGACTACTTCAGGCAAAGATTTAAATCGTTACATGTGCCCTCACTGTACTAAGTCGCGCGAAAGTGTCCATACTGAGATGAGTGAGCTCACACGATAAATAATAATAGCGTTTCTATTCCATACATACTTAAATTGGTTGTACTATAGTGCACCCAATTTTTACTTATAAAATTTCATTTTAGACCATTCATAGACAAATATTGTTGGTACCATTAATATCACCTGCCTCATCTGCTTAGCCTTTTCCCAACATATTATTATTTAGGCTCAAGCCCCTCAGTACCATTAAAAGACACTTGAAAATTATAAGAAGAAAATTTTCCATTCCAAAATGTAGTTTCATATGCAGAGGAAAGGTCTGCAGTCTCTGAAGAAGCTTTTATGCCATGTGCATCAATATAAAAACGTCAAAATCATAAGCGCAACGCGTCATCAAGAGCCGTTTCCATTGGTCGAGCACCCGCAACCAGGTGGCATATTTTTTATCCTACAACTGGCAGATGTTTCACCTCTGGGGGCCATTTACCTCGCGCTCACTAGACTTCTATCGTTCGCACAGTCAAGGGCAAACATATTTATACACCTAGCAAAACTCATTAACGATTATCGCCTAAACTATTGATTGGAAAGGCGAGGTTTTGAGCCTATAGCAAATTCGAACACAATCTTATTGAATTGTATTATAAAATTTGATTTTTTTGTTTTGTTAGACTATATTGTGTCCCACTGCTTGGCAACGGCCTCCCGTTTTTCCTTCTATACCTATCTTTTTTGTGCGACCTCTGGCCGTTTTGGCCCCGTAAACATGATCAGATAGTCACACCACCTTCGCCGCGGTCTACCTCGACGGCGATGTCCTCCATCGCGTCCAGTGAGTGACGATCTTTGTCCATCTCTCCGGGTGCATTCATGCAACGTGGTCAGCCCATTTCGACCGATAGGTTCAGAGAAATTGCTACATATTTTTGCCGTCTACTGTACAAAGTTTTAATTAAATATTTGCGTTTTGTAGGCACAGGGTCATAGGCCCTTTTGTCTAGGCGTAGGTCGTTCGTCTGCGGATTCGAATGAACTTTCAAACATTAAGTTTATTCTACAATTTTTTTGGAGGTTATGTCGCGTTTTATGACTGAAGTTGCTAGCTGGATTGGTCTAGCATGCGGTCGGAATAAGCATAAGATTTTACTGAACCAGGGCCATTCTCGCTTTATTTTAACGAGGGTGTTTCAATACAAATCTTGCCTCATACGATTGAAGTTACTTTGACAGCATTAATTTTTTAAGCCGGGATGTAAAATGCAAAACTAAGTTATTTTGTTTAATAAATACTCTTAAATCTTAAAAATTATCATGGCTTCAATTTGCGTCATCAATATTTGCTTAACCGACTTATTGGCGACGAAACAATAGAAAATCAATTGTGTCATTAGCGGAGCTTGACAGATTAAATTTAGCCAGTGGTGTCAGTCACTATTCTATTTTTAGATTAAACATATAATATTTTATCAGCAAAGTACTTACAGTAAAGATAATTTATAAAATTGAGTTAATATTATTATAATTTCAAAATGATTTATGAGACTGACTATAATATTATCATTTTATATTTATCAGGAATCGTTGATTGATTGAAACACTGTTTATGTTATGCTGATAATGATAATAATTGTTTTGTTATCCTGTACTCAATTCCGTGTCTTGGAAAGCACGTTAAGCCGTTGGTCTGACAACCAGTCTTACCAAGGGGTATCGTATTACCCAGTAACTGGGTTCTGGAGGTCAGATAGGCAGTCGCTCTATGTAAAATACTGGTATTCAGCTGCATCCGGTTAGACTGGAAGCCGACCCCAACATAGTTGGGAAAAGGCTAGGCAGATGATGATCCTGTATTCAAAATAAGACTTTTATTTTTCTCTGGTAATATTTAAAGTCAAACTTTTCCTGTTAGCAGCTTCAGACTTCGTTTATATTGTTTATTTTTTATTTTTTTATTGCATGGTCCAAGCAAAAAGTTTTCCTGATAGGTTTATAGTGTTTGTTGAAGAAAAAGCGTTACTAATGTTTGAATATATTCGCATTATTAAAGAAACGGAACCTCTAGAACATAATAGAATACTCTTTGTTATGTATACCATAGACATTACAGAATTACTTCCAATTTTTCTAGAACGTTTATAAGCATCACCTTTGTACCTATTTTTCTGTCTTTTTTTTATTGTAGTTTTATATAATAAATAATGGGTTTATTTAGTATTTTGCTACTAGAAAACCTTATTTAAATAACTGCTATATTAAATTACATTTTCACTTCTCATGCTCTAAAATTTTGTCTTTGTTTTGCGTAGGCGACATAAAGTCGCTTTTTATGCTTTAGTGCATAAAGTATTTTTTTTTTTTCTAAGACATATAAATATAAATAGGAAAAATAAAGTATTCTTCCATTAATTGAAATAGCACTCATGATTCGAGAATATTACGAAACAAAAATAAGGAAATATGTAATGATTACAAAGTATTTATATTCATTTTTCGTTATAAAAAACGTCACCATATACCTAATATAAATTATTAAATCGCTGTCTCCAAGTACATAGTTTTAATTTCATTGTTCTTTCTACGTCAGGGGTCGACAACCTTGCTAATATACGCGAAATTTGCATTTTATCAACGACTCGACTGTATTGTTACACAAGCTTCTGAATGTTCAGCAAATTGTTTTAAGATATCGCTTGAATGTTAGATTTTTAAGTGTAATTACCCGAAGTCTTTATTTACATATAGGGTTGTGGTAATTTGGTTTCGAATAAGTAAAGTAATATGTATTTAGGTTTTGTTCATCGTTCGTCTGCAGATTTAGGAGGGATTTCACCGATTAAACTGAACGCGACCACTACATCTAAATCGCGTTCATGAACTGTCAGTGTCATCATTGTTGAAGATTATTGTCACTTATAGTCATAGCTCTCGAATGCAGTTTAGATATACTGATCGCTCGCAGTTTCATTGGTGAAATTGGCACTAAAAGCAAACATAATAATAGTGTCTAAATAAAATAAACAAGAGCTCTTGCTTAGTCCCTTGTAACTCTTGCTTATAAGTTATTTAAAGAAATTGGTATTGTTTAAGATCTAGCTAGGCCAAAAACCAACACTTATACACTTACACATTAGGAAAAAATAAGAATAATAGATTATATAATTACATATAGTCCGTCAGTCGAGAGAATGCGTTCGTGATACAGGTATCAAGAACAATTTGATTAATTGCGACAATTATTCTAGTAACTAATAACGATCATATTCGTTTGTATGAATATTACAGATGTCATTAACACATTCTCTCGACGGCCAAACTGGTAGATGCATTATTCGACATACATTTGGACAGAAAATAAACTTGTGTATCGAGTTAAAACAAAAAGATTTCATATCGGTACATGTTAGATTGTTAGGTCAAGGTCAATTAATGTCAAATGTTAATAATGTATATTGTTGTCAACCGCTGTATAAATCATTATTAGTACGTGAATGATTTCCTGGGTCCATTCTGACCTCAAACATTTGCCTGTTAATTCGTTAAATAATTTCTAGATCTTTCTACCAATTTACTCGACATACAATGTAAAGATTGTATAAGTATTGTGATGGCTATAAGAGTGGGGAGAGACCGAAGAAACGATGGACGGACTGTGTGAATGATGACATGGTTACAAAGGGGGTGACTACCGAGATGACGACTAATAGAGTATGGAAGAAAAAGACATGATGCACCGACCCCTCAAAAAAAATTGGAATAAGGGCAGGAGAATGATAATGATGACAATCTAATAAGATCCTGAAATAAATCTTCTTAAAATTCACACATAAATAAAAACTAATAACGAATCATGCTGATTAACCCTCTTACTAATAAACGTTGTATAGCGTCTGTATAGTTACACAACGCTTTGTCTTCTTCTTTCGAAAGTCAAATTACTGACGACTGAAAGAGAGAAATCGGTGTGTAACTATTCATCGGATATAATACGTTTATTATTAAGGGGGTTAATGTTTAGATAATTATTAAATTAACACGCCTACTTTATTTAACAGGCTTAATAAAACTAGTTTGGTAGCTACAGAAGGTGTTAGTGAACTCATGTGACTTGATAAGGATTAGCAGCTGATTCTTAAAACAAGTCTTATGGTTACATACATCGCAAAATATATAATATTCACGCAAAATACGCGCATTGACGTGGAGTTGCGGACACAGCCCGTATTACCTATTACCTACATACATGTTGGTTATTCTAATAGCAACACTATTGTAGATGATGTCCTGTCTTAAGGGGAATGTGTAGTTAGTAACTGGGTTGTAGAGGTCAGATAGGCAGTCACTCCATGTGTCAAAATAGTTGCATTTAGTTGCACCCGGTCAGACTGAAAAGACGCCCCCAACACAGTTGGGAAAAGACTAGGCAGATGATGACTGTGGTAGAATATAGGTACAGACCAGGATATGGAATAAGGTTGGAAGACGATTTTAATTATCATAATTCAGAAAACTGCTGGTGCACCAAGAATCCGTATAGTGAAACTTGATCACTCAGAAGAGCCTAAAAACCCGACCTGAAAACAGGTGCAGGATGAAAACAGATCGAAGTAAAAGGCTGAAATATCAAGATGAAGCTGATGAAAAGTCTGTAACAGAAGCCAAACAACTCATAATGAATGACCTATACAAATTCAATACTGATCAAGCCTTCATGTTAGTATTAATCCCAAAGACCAGTTTTAACAAAAAAAAATTGGCCTGTTTAAAGTTATTTGCACGTAAAACGGAATCAATGAACCGTTTTATTCGCTAAACGATTGACATGGGTCTCTGAACCCGAGTAGCGTTATGATCGGAAGCGACACACTGTTTTAACCAATTTTATCTATTTTAATTACATGGTTTTGTAGTACCTACAATATCTTTAAACAAGTTACAAGTATCGATTCATCTAATACTCTGAAGACTTCAGCTTCATTCATAATTTTGGCAATGTCAAAGATTTTCTTCCATTGCGCCACGATTTACAACTTTTCGTTGAACTCGTGGAAATGAGTCATACAAATTATATATTTATCAAGCTTAAGGCGTAGGTAGGCCAATATGTAGGCAAAAGTTGTTGACGTCGCAATAATCTATAAATGCCCACTATTAAAATATTAACTACCACACGTGGCTTTGTTTTTAATGGTCTGAAACGACAATATAAAATAATCTCCACAACGTACATGTAGAATAGCAAAATCAATTAATTAAAATCAAGACTCTTGTACCTTAGCAACGAAGTTACAATATTTTCAATCATAACCGTCTAAAAGCTTCCGGGAAGTTCAATGAATTAAATAATATCCTTCAGGAAGTTCTACTAAACGGATTTCTATCAAATCCGCCTTCACAAGATCATCTTCCTTTACAATATTTTGTTTTCGGGCCAGTAAGCGTCGTAATTGCTTTCCAAGAATGTTGTGACAGTTCATCTTTTTATCTGATTTTACCCAATATGTTTTTTTTTTCATTCTTTATCGGTTCGTAAAGTTTGTCTATCGTAGACAATTTCTAGGCCATTGTAGGTGCTAATAGATGTAAAGATACCATGTTCAAGTTTGATGTGTTTTGTGTGCTTTTCCCGTTCTGTTACTATGTTGTTTTGGCAATTTGGTTTTATATGCCTGCTACCATTTAAACTGATTTATCGGCCTATTTTCAAAGCCATCTATTAGGGATTCTTCGCTGGCAACGTTGGCCTCTAAATTATACTCATAACGCCGATCTATGTTCTCACAATTTACTTCTAAAATAAACTCACCAGTTTCCTCTTGCTCAATATTCAATACATTATCGACCGCAATCGCCTCTTTGTCCATCAACGAGTGAACTTGACCTGCGAATTTCGCGCTAACATCTAATAATAAATGTATTTTGAAAACAAATCAAACCGCCCGAAGTTCGTATACATTGACACGCCTCGTTTACAAGTTCAATGCACCAAAGGACGTCTGCGATTACATGGGCTTTGTACATTTTCTTAACAATTTCCACGTCTATTTACAGATTCATTGATTTTTAGGAAAATATTTGGCTCGATGTTATTTCTGATGTATTTGCCAATTCCCCAAATAGATTCTTTCAGGTTTCCTGGAACAAGAAATAATGTAGATATTCCTCAAATTACGGACAAATAATAAGAAAAACATTTGATTTCTTTAATTCTTCATATTTACGCGGCATTCTGACGTCATCGTCGATATCCTTGAAACGGTCAGTAGTAAATATTTTGCTGATATACATATATCGACTACTGACTCTTTTTCATTTTATCAATTAGCAATAATTTTTCAGTGTTTACTTTTGTAATTACCACGTTTATTGCTTCTGTAGTTTGCTAATTCAAAACGTGTCGAATATTAATTCCTTACATATTATGACATTTTTCTTTTTCTTTCTTTTGGTAGTAGTCGTTAGAGACCGATGTGAGTCTCTCTCTACCATTTTACTGTCCTTTAAAATACACAGCTAAGTTCTTTGCTGGTAATTGGTTATCATCTAATGTTTACTTTTGTGTGTTGTGCTGTCTTTTCTGTGTGCCAAATAAATGGTTTATCTATCTATCTATCTTCTTTCATAAATTCAAATATTTGGCCTCTTTGTTGTTACAATCCAGCTCCTATGTGTATTCTATATGTCTGTTTGCTTATTTTTACGGCTTCTTAACAACACAGCGGTAATCACCTGCCATCCAGTCACTCATTACTCATTTGATTTGGTAATTCGGAATTTTTCGCCTGTCTGTGTCGAACTAGGTCGTGTCTGTTTCGAGTCGTTTGTTTTGTTACTATTTTCGGCTAAATTTGACGTAGGTGTAAGATCTCACAGATTAATACAAAAATAAATAGCTCCAGTTCACTGAACATGATCACTGATCGACCTTTCTGTATTTATGCGAAGAGGATTGACCGAGATCAAAGCTCAGTGAATTCCTTCGGAATGTGTTGGCATTTGGCTATCAAAATGAAAGTTATACCATTTATGATTAACTACCTATTACTCATCTGTGTAACAAAGACTACACGAGTACACGGGTGTTATATTTTTGGAGTAACGTGTTATTTACTTGGACTGCTATCGGGAGCATCGACCGGCCTAGGTCGTTTGTGCATTCAGAGCTGGAAAGTGCGAAGCGGCTTCATTCAGGATGTTTATGATCTCTTCGTGTTTTTGCGGTTTCATATTTATATGTACGAGTAGCAAATTATAGTTCTTCGTTTACTTAATTTTCTACTTCAATCACCTCGTATCCATTGAATTGATTATGTCTTTGACTATTTGAACGATTCTCATACAACGCAGTCGTAAAAGCATATTATATACTATTCGTTACTTTTATGCATTCATGATTTATTTGCATATGCAAAACAATACTCAGTTCGTTGTTTTTCTACCTATCGTTATCAAGTACATTTCGATTTTATTTTTCCTGATTTGGGTCAAATTATATATTTTTTATAAGCATTATAAATCAGCATATAATGTTTCCACTACTGGGACACAAGCCTTCCTCTCTGTGTGAGTGAATGGGTCGTAATCCACTGCGCGGGTGCAGTGCTGGTTGGTGGATCTTTAAAAGTGTCATTTTCATTAAATCTATTTGACATATTTTGGAGACCATTCACATATTTGATCAACATTAAAGTGTGGAAATATCGTTCTATCGTCGCTAAACCCGAGTTGAGTAATGAAACGAGAGTAGGACAGTGCGACTGGTTGACCAACAAACCTTTGAAATGAGACGACTAGACTGACAAGATTGTGTGGATAAAAATAGTGGGTAGCAGATGACAACAGGATTGTACGAGCAAGCATTATAGCTGCGATGTATACATCTTCTAAGACCTGTTGTGTGGCACAAAATAACGTTAATGAAGCTTTATAAAATGGATAGCTGAACATTAACCCCCTTATTCATAATCCTATTTTATCTCTATTTTAGCTAAAATAGGTTTATAGTACGTTTGTCTTTATCTGTCACGTTGCCATTTCTGTGTGTAAGAAAGAGACAAACCCCATTTTAACTAAAATAGGTTTGATAAGTTTTATGAATAAGGGGGTAAAGATTTATACTGATTAGATTTGGCCTTATTGACTTGACTTGAGCATTGAAAACATAATAATTATAGAAGTGCTCATTTAGAAACAAACGAATGTAGATTTAATTGAAGCTGAAAATAACTGGCCTTCACCACCTTGCAGTCTTCAAACACAATAATAATCATTATAAACTAAAATCCATTACGTAGCTACACACAAGTCTCCATATTTATTAGAAAATCATGAACCTAAGCATGCCAGCTGCCGCCGGTAACAGAATACGTCCGGTGTGACGAGTGGCCAGCCGCTGAGTAGCTACCGCTAACAAAAGGTCCGAAGTACCTATGTACTCATTCGGTCGGTGTAGTAGGAAACACCTGATCCTTGCAGCTTAGGGTGATTGTGGGAAAATTGTGGACAAGTATTTACTTATGGTGGTAACATTTCCGCTTGTGGAACTAAAAGGCTGGGAAGTAGTTGATGGATTTTGAATTAATAGTGAAAAGTTATAATGTGGCAAAGATCGAACCCCTTTTTTTATCGTGTGGAAATCCTCATGGATGTCCACCACCCTGGGGGGGGGGGGGGTCTGTCAGACTCTTACTGACTAAAACCACACGGTGTCCTGCTGCTACCTTTAGCCGGGGTGCTGGAGTGAGATCCAACCCCTAGCAAATTTTTCAGTCGATTCAAACGTAAAATCCAAATATACGGCTAAGAGAAGGAAGTACTAACAATAAAAAGAGAGAGTCTATTTTTGTTATCTTCCTGTTAGAAAATAATTGGATATCTTCAAAGTAGACCATTTGATGTAGCTGTGTTACCATAACAGTATTGTTTCCGTAATCAATATCTCAGTATTGTAAACATAACATTTTAAAAGCAGCTGATATTGGTTTAAGTTATTCTATTTCTGTAATACCACCTGCCACCATTTCTAAATATTTTATAAACAGCAATATTTCCTCATTATCCAGTAAAATGTCATTAGTGTGTAATTTGAATTAAAACATTAAAAACTGGTTAAGACATTAGTGCGTTGGGTGCATTATGTTGGCGCCACTGCCTTATGAATGCGTTCGGCTTATTATAACAGGTTGGACAACATTCTAACGAAGCAAGCTGAAAATTATACTAAACTAAAGAAATGTGGCTTACACAGGGCTGCTATCGAGAAGCTTGGTTTCTGTTCATAAACATCGATTAGTTTCTAGCATTGGTCTTCGATCCTACCCTTACCAGAATTTATTTGGGGACGGCGTCATTTCTTCCTCTACGCATATATCAGCCGTCATTTCAGTAGTCATCTCATCCCCTTCTGGCCATATCACCTCTCGTTTCCCCGCTGTTATAGCCACTCATACTCAAAACAATCCTCCCGACATGCCATGCCATGGCATTGGTCCTCACACCCGTTTTACACCATTACTTTTGCTTTTGACCGACTTCAAAAAAGGAGGTTCTGTTTTCGATCCGTATGTATGTATGTTTGTACGTCTGCGATTTTCTCAAAAACTAATGAACCGATATTGATAATTCTTTCATTATGTTATCTACATACTTTCAGGAAGGCTTTAGTATATACTACATTAGGTAATTATTCTTATGTGCGAAGTTATATGCATAAATGTACTGCATCTCCGGCATTTCTATGCGAAAATTTATGACTCTTCTAGTCCATCTTCAATTCTTCAATGCACTAGTGTTAATTGAATTTGTGTGGGGTAGGTAAGTACAACTAAAAAGTGAAAAATAAAAACTTTTCTACAAAAAAGAACAACCGACTTCAAAAAAAAAAAACACTACAAAGTGAAAAATAACTTTAATTTCGGAATTCGGTGTCAAAAAACGAAAATGCGGAACCAACGATACCGACTTCCGAAACTAGTTATTTTTCGATTTTGAAGTGTTTTTTTTTTTTAAGTCAGTTGTTTTTTCTCTTGTCAATTAATCAAATCAGTCTACCACGAAATTGCATGATAAAAATCCGGTCCTCCATTTTAGTTTTAGCTTAAACTTTACGTAATAGAACTTAATTGTGATTAGATTAACAACTAGTTGTAATTAAGTGTGTAACGATCGTCGCGGTACAGAATAGATAAGTACAGAAGGTCGGCTCCATCTATACTAATATTATAAAGAGGTAAATTTGTTTGTAAGTTTGTATGTAGGGGGTAATCTCTGGAACTACCAGTCGGATTTGAAAAATTCTTCTTGCATTTGATAGCCCAATTCTTGAGGAAGGCTATAGGCTATTTAACATCACGCTATGACCCTTAGGAGCCGAGCAAAAAGAAAAAAAAGTCAAAAAGAACGTTAAGTGATAGCGCGGGCGGGTGATGCGATACGACGGGGTGGCTCGGGGGAAACAAGAAGTTTCACGCGAACGAAGTCGCGGGCTGAAGCTAGTAGTCCATACTCGTATAATGAGCTAACATAGGCGCACGCACACAGACGCGTAAGTACAGAGTTCATGAACTGTTCCAAACAAATGCCAGTCGCGAGTGCGCTTGCACTCGGTGTACGTGAAGCGTGTCTATGTGTGCGTGCGTTGTTGCTCGTTGTATGAAGCCGACCTACTGTACCTATCTATTTAATGTTTGCGGTCACATCGAACCAGTTTGTGGTAATTAGTTTGCAAATTAGAGAGAACTAAACCACACGTAGCGACAGGGAAAATTTATTCGATGGAAATTATTTTGGAGTAGAATTCGGGCACAGTATACTGTATATATTGTATGTTAATAACCGCATCAGCACAGCTATTCACAACCACCAGACAGGCTATCGTATCGTAACCTGATTTGCCTTGCCTCCGACAGCAAACAGCTGTCGGAAGAATAGCGATCATCTATTTCATTAAGGGCTGATATTTAACCGACTTCAAAAAAGGAGGTTCTGTATTTCAATAGTCGGATAACTTTTATCCGAAGAATAATTATGAGTTTCACATAATTTTCTATACAAAAACTGTCAAACCATAATATTTATTCACCAGATAAAAGTTATCTGACTATTGAAAAATCGGCCCTTAAACTGAAAGTTTTCTGGTTTTGGACTTGTGAACAGCGTTTAGACGAAGTAACTATTTAGTAATCTGTGGTTTAGAGGACTCCTATGATAACGTTGATTGATGTTCGATACGGTACGGAAGCGTATCGAGTGGTTGTGAATTGCTATGCTGGTTAGAATGGTAGCGAATTTTTAATTTAAAGATGGCGAAATTGAGTGGTACTTTAATTGTGGTATAATTAAACGAAAACCATTTAATACATATTGATAATGTGTTTTATTAAGACGAACACAATGACAAGCTGAAACTGATAAATTAAATAAACAGGCTACAATATTTAATGATAATAACCGAAAAGTAGCAGACAAAAGGTTACAACAGAATAAAGAATTCGTCCATGAATTCTGTGGTTGGCATTTCCGGTTCCAATGCCGCATCGGAAGAATTACCTGCATTGGTTATAAATATTTGTTGTGAATACGGGGATATATTGGGAACACACACAGCCTTGGTGCAGGGAATATATATGTATAAAAGTTATTGGTTTTAATGAGAATATAAATAATAATACTAAAGGAAGGAAGTATCAAAATAATGGTTTTATAGATAGGTACCAGATTTCGTATTTTTTACACTGTATTATCTTTATGCTGCAGGCATCCTGCAGCTATAGTTCTAAATGTTGTAGTATTTAGCGAATTTTTAGTGAAAATTTCATATGTATTGCCATATTTGCCATCACTGTCCACATGCAACATAACATAATACTAGTTGCAATCCGTGTTATCATTCAGTCTGTGGTATTTATATTTACATGATTGTTAGTACGCTTCACGTCAATTCTACTTATCGGGGAATACCCATGTTATGCAGTTGACTTCTAAACGTTACTAATTTACTATGTATGCTTCAAACATGTAATTTGTAGGACGCATTCCCACAGCCCCTTATGTCGCAATACACAGTCCTTCCGTTCTCTATGTTTCAATTCTGCTCACCTATCTAATCATTGTTTCGCATTGTAGTCCTTACCTGCCCACTTCCCATAACAACATTGTTAAAAACGGAAAAGAAACTGCTTCGTTTACGCATTTCTTTTTCTGCCAATAAGCTTTGGAACAATGGCAATTTGGTTCTTGGTAAACCGTAGAAACGAAGTGATCTGTGTTTGAAACGTGTCTGTTAGTAGCATACCTACGTTGAGTTTTCTTTCTTTCAAGGTTATGATTGTTTTCGTTTGTTTGTCTTTGGGTTTCAGAACGAAAAATATAAGAACGTACACACGTTCTTATATTTTTCGTTCTGAAACCCTGACGGAAAATATAAGAACGTGTGCGCTAAAGAGAACATTTTGTATGAAATACGTGCATTCGGGTTTCCGAATCTGAATTCCGAAACTGAATTCCGAATCAGGAAACCGGACGTTTGCGGCCGGCGTTAGTATGTCCATCATTCTTTATATTCAATCTTAAATAGTTCTCCTACTTACCTTATTGACATTTGGTTGCGAAACTTCGTCATGTTTCATAACATATCTCAAATTATCAAAGATATTAAAATGAATGCCGACGCTACAGGAGTGCTTTATTTAATACCAAAACAATGGGCTCCAAAGAACATGGCCGACCGTCAACTTTGTCTATAATCAATTCTTGTTACTGAAAACAATTTTAGCCTTATTCACTTTTCCTAAACAAACTCTTTGACAAAAGGTTACATTGCTGTAAATAGTATGGCTGTCTTAATCGTGCTTTTGTACCTACCAGTGTAACTGACCCACTTGTAACATGAGAGTGACCCATAAAACGTTATTGTTCACAATTATAATAATAACCTTTTCTCGTAACACTTTACTGAGCCTTGTAGATGACGCGGCTTACCGAGAGCTTACTTGAGATGTTGCAGTAAATAGAGGATATTTTTACGATATTATTGACAGAAACGATGGTGAAAATACAATACAATATTCCCCTGCCTTATGGCAGGGGAATATTGCCTTATTGTATTTTCTTTCTTTTGTTTATAAACGTTGTTTAAAGTTAAGGAATGATTAGGGAGTGTGTTTAACCATACATTTTTGACGTTTAAATGTCTCTTTAACTTAGATCATCGTTTATAAATTAACCGCATAACATTTTTAAGGTTAATTTATTTATAGCTTAGATGACGGCTGATAGAGATGTAAGTATAGAAGAAGACATGGTGCGCCATTCTAAATCAGTAAAACAGTCCATAATGTTTTCAAAGGTACAACTAAAGACACACTTCACACTAATTTACAAAGGCGAAAGTTTGTGTGTTTATATGCTTGTTACTTCTTCACGCAAAAACGACTGAACGGATTTGGATGAAATTTAGCACACACATATTTTATAACCAGGATTAACACGTGGGATACTTTTAATCCCGATATTGCCACGGGATCAAGACTTATGCGGGTGAAACCGCAGGGCGCTGCTAGTAACGTCGAAATAAGCTTACTAAAGTGTAATGCAGCTTACACAGCAATTTCAATTAAAAGAAACCAATCTAGAATTCAAAAACAGATTAGTTAAAGTGCTCACGCTACAAGGATTCCTAGTACAGGGGTTTTAAACGTTATTCTGTTTCCAGCTACTATACTGGCTTGTTATCCCTGATCCAACATGTATCTAGTATCCGTGACTTTGATACTAACGTTATTAGATTATGCGACTCCATGTGGATTTCAGCTTTCCTACGAAATTAAACTCTCTAGAGCTTACATGAATGGGATATTTAATACAATGAATAGGGGAAATCTAGAGAGGGTTGTGCTAAAGGCAACTGTCAGAATAATTACTGAAGGAGGTACCTACCAGTATAAATTAATAAAATGAACAATATAGTTGCTGATACTATGTCTTGATTACACTTACCGAGTACAGTGGCTAGACAGTGCCAAGACAAAGCAGAGACAGTGCTCTGTCTTGGCACTGTCACGCCACTATACTTGGTACTTGTAATCAAGGCATATGTACCTGATTGTCATTGGTTTTATGTATCGTTGATTGTGTTAATCCCCAGGTTCTCCAAAAGGGTGCTAACCACTATTGACAAGGTCCTAATTTTTATATATGAAAGACAGTGTAATTGTAATTTCTAATGACCTAATCTCAAGGTATATTTTCGTACTTTAAAGTATCCAAATGGCAAATATTAATGTTTATATTTCTTTTGTTTCAGCATACGGCAAAGTGTTTCTAGTTAGGAAAAAAGTTGGCATCGACGAAGGCAAGTTGTATGCCATGAAGGTGTTGAAAAAGGCATCGATAGTACAGAAATTGAAGACTGCAGAGCATACTAGGACTGAAAGACAGGTAAATATGCATGTTGTAGTAGTAATTTGAAGAATAATGAAATTATCCACGAAAGATTCTTCGTATGAGATTTAAAAAAGGCAGATTCCTTCCATAGAGTAAAACGTTTGGACAACAAAAGAAAGGTAAAGTCCCTTAACGTTAGAAATGGCTCTTCTGGATTGCTAGCTTGCTGTGAAAAATCCGGTGAATGTTCAGACAAAAAGGATTCTCGCTAGCATTTAATTCGAGTAATATCTACACAACTGAATTATTTAATCTGAAATCCAGAAGCAAATGAAAATGCTCAGAGGGTTTTTATAAACTAAACTTAATTATGGCGTGACTAGGATATCTAGGGCACAGAGAAAATAATAAAAACCGGACTACCGGACATTCCTTTCAATAAGAATATTTTTATTCCGTTGAGCCCCAGAGATCTAGTCTAGGTCCTTTCTATTTGAATTCTATCAAATAGCGAATTGAAATCACTATCGTATGTAAAATGGAACGAATTCAACAGGTCCTGGAAGCTGTGAGGGCGTGCCCATTCCTTGTGACACTGCACTATGCCTTCCAGACCGACTCCAAATTACACCTTATACTTGGTGAGTAGAGTTCATTTTGAAATACTATGTGCTTTAAATAGATAATCTGGATGGATATGGGAAAACAAATGCTGCGCTGTTGCCGGTTCGGATTCCATAGTTTTGGAATCGATTTTATTTCCAATACATTGGTTTTTTTTTTCGTACTAAAGTATTCTAAATCGATACAAATTTATTCTTAGCCTATGGATAAATTAGATTAGCATGATTGTTGTCATTCAATCTGTAAGTACGCAATTAATTGTCATTTTAAACAAATATTGTTCCCATTTTCAATCCACTGACCATGACAGTAGGTCAGTGAGTATCTTCATTATAATAATTGATACTTCATCATAGTCCATTGATGAAACAGGATTGATCGCTCGTTATGCATTAGCTACATAGCTTTAGTGGCTCTAGGAACCGATTACCTACAGAGTAATTGGATTAAATGTGACCTCTACTGTACCTAGATGACGAGTAACGATATCGGAAGGTGGATCTGCCCCCTTATTCACAAACACTCGTTATGCTTCCGTATCGTATCGAACATTAATTATTGTTATCGTAGGAGTCTTCTCAATGCTGTTCACAAGTCCAAAACCCGAAAATTTTGTCAGTTTAAATCAAATAGACGCCCGCTATTCTTCCAACAGCTATTTGCTGTTGAGGGGAAGTCAAAACAGGTTATCGAAATGTCAGGTTTTCGATACGATAGCCTGTCGTATGGTTGTGAATCAGGGCTCTGATCTGTCACAATCTTTCTCTCTCCCATTTATAGTTTCTCTCGCTGCGTTATGGGATTTTCGAATTTGAATTAATATGGCGTACGAGGGTGAATCAAAAAGTTCTTAGAAATGCATATATATAAAACCTTTTTGGGACAAGTTCGATATTCAAATTTAAGAGCGTCTATTGCACAATATTTATGCAAACTGTCACTTGTTTTTGTCAGTTCGTTCGCATGTAATATTTTTTTTTGTGCAACGAGTTGCTAAAAACCCGAAATTATGGATAAAAGTGAGTTACGTGCGGTGATAAAATATCTCAGTTTGAAAAAAATGTCTACGAAGCAAATTTTTTCGGACATTCAGCAGACATTAGTGAATGATGCTGTATCCTATTCTACGGTTGCGTACTGGGTGGCTGAATTTAAAAGAGGTAGATCAAGCTGTAAAGATGACCCGCGTTCTGGGCGGCCTTCAACCTCCGTTACGGAAGAAAATGTCAAAAAGGCTGAGAGTCTGGTTTTGGAAGACAGAAGAATAACTATAAAACATATAGCTGAGATCCTAAAGATATCATTTGGTAGCGTTCAATCCATTTTAATCGATTCACTGGGGTTCAAAAAAGTGTCGGCAAGATGGGTGCCACGAATGTTAACCGACGAAAACAAAAAGCAACGTTTGGAATTTTGTAAGCGTAATCTCGAAATGTTCCAGCGTGATTCAGATAATTTTTGCCGTCGCCTTGTTACCATGGATGAAACGTGGGTTCACCATTTCGATCCTGAAACAAAGAGACAAAGCATGTCTTGGAAACGACCATCCTCTCCATCCATTAAGAAATTTCGAGTTGCTCCTACCCATGGCAAAGTTATGGGCTCAGTGTTCTGGGATAGTGAAGGAATCCTTTTTATTGATTACATGCCAAAAGGCCAGACGATTACTGGACCCTATTATGCAAATTTAACCCCAAAAGTGCGTAAAGCGATTAAAGAAAAACGTCGTGGGAAACTGTCATTGGGCGTGTTGTTTCTTCAAGGTAACGCTCCTGCTCATCGATCAGAAGTTGCACTCAATGCAATCCGCTGTGCTGGCTTCAACCTCCTTAACCACCCACCATATTCACCGGACTTAGCCCCAAGTGATTTCCACTTATTCCCAAAATTAAAAGAGGAAATTCGTGGAACAAAATTTCACGATAATGACGCGGTCATGGCTGCCGTAGAGGAGTTTTTCGAGAGTCAAGAAAAACATTTTTTTTCACAAGGAATAAGGAAGTTAGAAACGCGTTATTTTAAATGCATTGCATTGGAGGGAGATTATGTAGAAAAATAAAATATTTTTGTTTACATCTTGGCATTTTTTAATATTGATTCCAAGAACTTTTTGATTCACCCTCGTACAATAGAGTATTCTTTCCATATATACCAGCGGGGCAATTGCGTAACACTATCGATCGGAATCGGTTTCATTTTGACAGTTCAACAATATTCATTGCGTTATTTACGTGTTGAGCAGACAATTTTTTTGAACTTATGAAGCAATGGATGAGCAATTTGCTTCAAAATGATTCAGATTCCGATTGATAGTATGTTACGCAATTAGGGTGCAGGTCAGATTCTTTCTATCTCAGTCTAAAGGATTTGGAAGGAAATTCATAATCCATTGCTTCATTTATGTTTGAAAAATTCTGCTCGACAACGTAAATAATGCAATGAATACTGTTCAATTATAAAAATCAATGGTATTTGGATGTGTTTTACGCGACTACCCCGCGGGCCGTCTAATAGTGACTGAATTAGTACAACTCATGATTTATTTCTAACTCCATCAGTTCTAATAGACACTATAAAAGTCGATGACGGAAAAGGTTTTACTATACTTAATAATAATAAAAGTTCAGCTAGCAACGAACTAATCATAACAACTATAATTTTGCATTATTTAAATGCAGCACGCCACGTGTAACTCAATATAAAGCAACATCTTTAATGGCCGCGTAGCTTTATTACTACTAACTCATTCAATGATTCGTTAGTCACTGTTACAATCGGAAATGATGTGGTTGGCTGTATAGTCATGTTGACTTGATTATATGAATTTAAATAAAGCATTAGGCTAGATTTGATTGGCTTTTAATTCCTACTAATTAATTGTCTTTAAACTTTGAAAATAATGACGGTAATGGTGGACGTGGCAAAAGCGCTACCTAAATCAAATTGTGGCTTTTGAAATACATATATGTTGTCTTAATTTTTTTACCATATATTGTTATGTTTTACAAAAAGGCAGATAGCCTCTATTTGAGAATGTGGTTTGTCCAGACTTCACACAGCTTGACCAAGGTTCAAGTCTGGTTTGAGTTTCGTCTTTCGATTTGATTTTAGTCAATCCTTGCCAAAACTAATTAGGTCAGATACACTTTTAAAATAAGTTTTGTTTCAAATCAATATTACTTAACTGAAATAAATGGGAATATTGAAACGGAGTCAAACAAATGCTTGTTTTTGGTTTTATTAACAAACTCTAACAAGGTTAGTTAATACAAACTTGATGTCTAGTCTAAGTTCAGAACGTGGCACAATTTTCGGTCCTAAGTGGCACGGGCTTCGCTTCTCACGACCGTCAACAAGCTCATACAAGTTCGAAACTTATCACTATTGTTATCTCACCGCAAAGAGGCTTGTTCCGTACGTACCATCGTGCTAATTAAAATATTATCATCAATTTTATATATAGGCAAGTATGTAGAATTGTATCATCATCATCTGCCTAGCCTTTACTATTTACTTACAAATTATTTTAGCACGCTTCAACTGAAATCACCACGCTTAGCTATACTAGAGAGACTATATTTCGGTTTCGGCTTTGACAACAATTATTAAAGAAATAAAAAGCTTAAGTTTCTGTCTGCCCTTCAAATACTTAAACAATCGTAAGTCACAGCACTTAATCCTACCTAAATCCAACCTTCCACGTGCCAACTCAGTTCCCACAGAAAAATTCTAGACTTCTGAACAAACGGTACACTAGCCTCCAGTCTAAATCGATAGCCCAATGTCACCCGGGCATGGAGTCCTTTCGCCCCAGCCGAGTCGCAGACCTTAAGGTCTTTCAACCTGCTCCTGTTGTGTAATGCTGGGGTACGCCTGAAGGTAAGGTCGACGGACTCTGTTGACATGCCAACCTCGTTTGTAGGTTTAAAGTTCATAAGGGTCGAAGTTACGTAAGATTTGGGGCGTGTATTGAAGCAAGGTGTCATGAAGGTAAAAGAAAAGGAAATTGTATATTCCGCAGAAATTCAACGCACTAACAGAACAACATCAAAATGTGAGCTAAAAGACAAGTATAAAGAGAGATCGGAGAGTTTAGGTATAAGGATGGCCCTTCGGATCGGATCGTCGATCGGGAAAGGAAGGAAAAGTAGGTGTAACGGTGGTTTAAGTAGGCGTCTGAAATTTATGGGACGACTGAAGAAATTTGTAGTCGTACGTCGGAAGTTCCATAAGCTTCCTAGTTTCTACTATCGATATATCATTCTTAAAGTCCACTTTATGGACTACTTGTAAAGCTTGGGTTATGTAACACTACAGCACACTACAAATCCCCACGTTTTAATATCATTATTAGCTTCGTCTATAAATAGTGTGGACATAAGTGGAGAAATAAACAACTTTCAATAAAGCAAGTATCAAAGAATCAATCATAAATTATGTATGCGATCTAGCTATTAACCTGACAATGAAATTGAAATGTTCTGTCTGAAGTATTTCATCACAACAGTAGACGTCAATCTATACATTGATCAGCCGCAGATGTACAGTTACCAGTGGTGCTAAAATCAACCTTACTGTTACGACATAAACGCACTGTCAATGACATTTTATTACTTCTGATGAACGATTGACTGTACCATCAAATGCAAGATGCAACGCATGTATTTTTAATTGTAAATGTACCATGGCTACCGATGCTCGAATGCCGTTACATATAAGACGAACAATTTGAAATTCTATTAGATTGGATTAATTCGTCTGGTTACAACTGGTTTCTGCTTTTAAAGCTGCTTCTTTAGTTTTTTCTTAGTTTATTTCAGTTGATTCTAGTACTCCTTGTATTGGTTAGTTGTTGGGCACTTATCGCAGCCATCTGCTGAAGTTATCCAAAGCATGTCGAACTTTTTCGTCTTTGACTTCTTCTAGAGTAGTCGATCTTTCTAGTTTTGGTGTAAAAACAAGCTTGTTGGTCACACCACCATCATCATTCTGCTGTTATCCCAACTCATTTGAGGTTGAGGCAGCATGTCTTCGTCAATACATTTCTATTAGTCGTCATCTATGTGTTCACTTGTGACTATATCACATTTCTTAGAAATATTGTTTATGTTCATTTAAAAGACCTTGGCTATCTGAAGTAAAATTAAAGCAGTTATCACTTATACTAATATTTTAAAGCCCTAGAGTATATTCACATTGTCCTCTATCCCATTTCAATGGAACAAATGGAATGACAGTTGAACTTTGTGCTCAGAAAACTAACTTAGAGTGCCAGAGATCTCTACGGGAATACAAAATGGAATATATTTGTGAAGTTGAAAGTAGAGAGTGAAGTATTTTTGTCTTGAAACGCGGCCTTATTAAAGGGTATCTACTACCTAGATAAGTAAGTTAAGGTATCAGGTAGGTTCTAGTTTGATTCGTATATTTTTTTTCTTATGTACTGATTCTAATAATAACCATCTAAAAGCGATAGGATCATCTCCTTTCGCATAACATTATTGGGTTACTATGAATGTAGGTCAACACGCCTCTGCTCACCTCTCTGAGCAGCGTGCCACAGCACCACAGCCGTGATAGTTATCTAAAAGAACTTTCTCCACGACCATAGCGACCTTAAAGAAGGATTTATTGCCAAAGTATCATACATCAATACTATGACTAATTGACTCGATTCTGTGTACGAATCTAACTCGGACATAAGCGTGTCAAGGGGATACCGGCGTCCCTTACGCAACGAACGACATTTATTTATTTTAAACCTTGTTGTAAAAGGAATTAGGTCTTCTATCCGTTGCACTCCTATCTGAACAGCGGCTCGCGAAATCGAGAGGTTATGTATCGATTTATTTGGTTATTAATCGAATGAAATTATAGTGAGGTAAGATTTTGAGAGAAGTCTTGTTGTAAAATGTTATACAATTTACTTAAATAAATAAATGTTACATGAATGAACTTTGAAAAAGGAAAGTTTGTTATTGTCATTATAAAAACGTACGTAACAATGTTTGATTTTATGCTGCTAATTGCAATTTTATGGAGCTTCCATAAAAACATGCAGATTTGGTAAAAGTTTTGATAATTTACGGAAAATTACTAACAATCTTTGACTTTACTACTTTCATACTATTTAAAGAAGTAATTTTCATTCATTCCGTACACATAAAATCTATTGAATAACATGTTCCACAACGATACTCAGAATTTCCCATGCAAAATACCTATACTATTTCCAATGATGCAGCAACTCTGTCATTCAATGGCATACATACGATTCAATTAGCAGATAACAAATGCCATTATTATAACAGTACTTGAAAAATATTTGCCAATTAAGAAGTGTATAGTCATCCTGTTTGGCAGATCATGTAGGCTTGTTTATCTATCTACTCACTTCAGAGCTTGAAAACCCACGCTAAAGGACCTCTGCTCTTAAAATGTCGTCTAGACGTGGGGGATGAAATATTCTTGACCTTTATTCAAGTAAACTCTTTAAATATATCTCTAGAAGAATAAAGAGGGGTTTTTTTTGTCAAGCTGCTAGTGTGTGGACTTATCGTTATTTGTCTAATGACTCAGGGAATGGCATTTGTGGACACTTTACCATGCTAAACTGGATTCGAATCGAAATTAATTCATACTAATATTATAAATGCGAAAGTGTGTTTTTATCCCGATATTCCCACAGGATCGACACTTATGCGGGTGAAACCGCAGGGCGCTGCTAGTAGTTTATACTACTTTTGTCAAACACGAGTATGATTTAGAAACCAGTAGTTATTTGTAGAAATATCAGTTATTTTGATCGAATTATGTACTCAAACAGAATCAATGAATGGCAACACGTGTGCAATTCTGAATTAGCCACAGACGGTTAAAAAGGAAACCTAAATAAACTTACGGAAAGGCCAAATCATAGGGAACAAATTTCAATATATTTTTAGAACTTACTAGAAGGAAAATGAAGGTAAATTAGATAGAGATAAAGAAATAAAACTGAATGAGTAGACATGCAAGCCCTTGTAGTGTAAGACTTCTCAGAGGTCGATACTAGCTAGTGTAGAATTGTAAACAGTTCCTAAGCGTCTTGTTATTCTTAGCAAGTGTTTGATCGCGTAATCATACGCAATTGCGTACTTTTAATTAAAATAAGTAAAACATTAGAGGAAACTGATATATTCAGAGGGGCAATTCTCGTAATTTTAAGAACGTTCACTTCACAGTCTGATGTCAGTCTCAATTTGTCAAAAATACCCCTAATTTCCCTACATTTTTGACTTTGATTGTCGCCGAGATGAGATTGCGACTAGATTTTGAACGTTTTAAATTGCGGGAATTGGCGATCTGTACTGAGAATTAAAATAATAGTAGAACCGGTGATAACCAGAATCCAAATCTATTGAATATTATCCTTACCGCGATATATTAGGCATCTAGTGCAGCCATGAACTTTGCTTTATAATTATGTTTCTGGGAAATAAAACAAAATTTGCGTGATTGATTGATAGGTTTGCGTTATCCTCATCCGACCTCATCTTAATTTCAACGAAACCTTTACTTTGGCCTTGAAATTGGATGCAATGTCGTGGCCATTTAAATCTTAATGAATGTCAACTTTAAGTGTACTTTGATGCAATACTATACGAAAGTAGTACTACACACTTCTAGAATGATAAATTGCAAGATCAACCAAAATATAGCACACAGCACAGAAATATTGCAAAATCGTAAGAATAAAATGCTAGCAAAAGTATGTTAGCTATTATTTAACAGTATATTTAACCACGACCCTGGCAAGCGAAAATGTTCTTGCAAAATCGCAGTGGCATCGCCAAGGTTAAAGAGCAATGAGGAGGCTGAAATCAGTCAAAAAAGTTATAAAGAATAATATTAACATAATGCAACTGAAGTTACTTTCAAACTTGCGTTATAATGCTTTTTCATTGTCACTCTCTCTCTTTTGCATTTACGGTGGAGTATGAAAGTGCTTCAGAAAAATAAGAATTTTGATAGCATGTAGTAACAGGGGTAGACTTGGCCTGTAGATGATTATATGGCTACTCTTCTAGAATGTGAGGTAAAAAGGAAGGTTCTTGATAATTGTCTACACGGCGACACGAGAATAAACATATATTCTGATTCCTATAAAGTGGTCATGCAATCGTACTAGGTAAAACCTAAAAAGAGACACTAGGCAATCACGGATCATTGAACTATCGCTCTAACAAATGACTTAGTCAAGTAACACACCACCTGGAAATAGCTAGATTGAAAGAAGGCTAAAGTAATTTGAACTTGAACGAATGTTTCAATGTTAATCTCTACCCCACTTTGACCTTAGCCGTCAATAGCCGACTCTTTATGTCAATGTATTCTCTCTAGTCTTGTTTGTTCTCCGTTGATATTCAAATCATAATCTATTTTTCCATATTTTCTCTTCATGTTTCTTTGACGGCATTTACCTTTATTCCATCTGTCTTCTTCAGATTTTTGATGTGTTAAATTAATAAGTGTCTACAAGAAAGTTTTCGCATGACGTAATTCTTAAGCCCCCTTCCTTTACTTCGGCATCTCTTAAAGGTCAGCCAGTCAAAAATCACAGATTATTGTACACGAATTTTGATTAAAATGAACCATAATCATAATAAAGGTTGGTTTCTCAATCTGAACTCAATACCACACAAGAGTCACTTCTGAGTATCCCATCTCGACATCATTGCTTAAAGTTCAATTCAACCCACAATAGAAAGTGAGAATGCCATACATGTTCATATTTTAGATACAAAGTTCAGAGTTGATATTGCGAAATAGAAATGGCGACACGCGAAGCCTGACACATTCAAATCCGTTCTTACCGAGTCGTGTCAAAACCTCAATCACCGTGGACAATACTATAATTACGTGTAGAGAATATTTCTGCACATTCAAAGTTAAAAAAAAAGTACGGCATTTACCTGAGAACGTGATTGCCAAACAGTACGGAGACCTACTTTTGCAGTACCTTGACCCACTGCCCCTCTATAGAATCTAAGAGCTCACGCCTGCACAAACTTAAATAATTAATCATAAATCTTTTGAACTATAACAGTTTCTGTTCCACTGATTGCATCTCTCACCTTGACATATCGGCTTGCATCTTCATTGTTTTACCACGATTCTTTTATCTATGTTTTCTTTCCGATCTCGTTTGTCGATTAAGTAGGAGCTTACCATCCCGTGTATGTTGTAAGTCAGGTGTTAGAAACCGGTCAATATAATGTTACTATGTTATGAAACTCGCCGTCTGCCAATTCTCAAGCGCTACAATAGTGTCTATACATTCTTATACCTGTAAGACTTTCGTCTAAGTACTTAGTAATGTATCGGTCTTCACAGGGAATGCGAATAGTCAACTATGTTGTTCAGGAGTCATTCAAGTAATTGCGTACATTAAAGAAAGGCAAGCTTTAACACTTCCTCATTAAATCGTTTTATTGCTAGACCAATTTAGTTCTAAATAACTTTTGCTTCCTCTTAAATTGCGCAATAGAATGCAGTAATTTGTTTATTATATATTTCTTTATCACCTGCACCACTTTCACTTGTAAAAAGGTCGGCTATATTAATTACTCCGTCGACATCGGTCTTAATTGATATTTGGCAACTTTCCTGATTCAAAACGGAATTGTTATTGTTGAAAGTTTTGAACTCTGTATAAATTAACTCGTTACATCAATATGATACTGCTGGAGTCAATCAAACTTTAAAATTGGGTGTCGTTCATTGTTTGCCAATGATAGAAGGTTTTGTAGTTGTGCGAAAGTTCAGGGTTGCAGTTACAGAACATCAATTATGTGTAATTTCTTCGTCACGTGTTGTTTGCTTGGTGTTTGCAAAGAAACGATTTGCGAAGTCTTTTGTTCCGTCCTTTGTTAGCCTGATTGGTTGGAAAACTATGCATTTTGCTTTACTATGTCTAGTTTCTTTATTAGATCTTTGGTCTTTCTCGTTTGTCGTGTTTGTTGCGTAATTGGCCCGTTGCAGTCTGCAAATATGTTCCAAATTGCGCCACGAACGCTGCCTAACAAGTCTTCGTCACCAAATCAATCGTGCAACCCCGCCTGATAATTTTGACCCCTCTATTATGTCTTACTGATTTTGAATTTTTCCGCTCAAAACTAATTTTAATATAAATAAATCCATCATCTAATTCAATTACTGATAGTAATTTGTTATTAGAATCAATACAGTTTAAAGCAATATTTGCATGCAGTTTCGTAGCGTTTCTTGCCTTGACCCGACGCCGGCGGACGTTTGCGCTTTTTCCCCTACTGAAGTGTTTGTAATCCATTGTTAGTTGTTGCACGTGCACAACCTACTGTTCTATGGTGTTCTAATTCTATAGATTTTAGCGATGATGGTAGCTGTGAATTCTGCTTCAAGTACTTTTTGTTTATAATCCTGGTTTTGGTTTGTGTGATCAAGATAGCGTAAGCAATGTTGATATTTGTAAGAAAAGATTTGAATGTAAATATAATAGAATGCTTTCTCAAGATGAATATTTTATATGTGACATTTTTATTTTAAGAAGTTATTGAACTCCCAAGCCTTTTCTTGACAATCTTTATGAAATCATTACTCTTGTTTTCACTGGTCAGTCTAACCTTCACTGCCTTATGGAAACTAAAATTCTTTACACTATCTAGATTCTAGTCTATTGCTTCTAAGAAAACATAGACATTGTCCAACAGATCTACAGTCTAACTTCCATCGTCGCAATTCTCCATCATATGGTCCATAATAATCGAGACCCCTCGTAAAGCACGTCGTAAAGCCGTTGGTCCCGGCTGTCATTCGTAAATCTTTGACAATCGTTACGGGTAGTTAGAAGCCTAAGAGCCTGACAACCAGTTTTAATAAGGGGTATCGTGTTTCCCAGTAACTAGGTTGTGGAGGTCAGACAGACAGTCGCTTCGTGTAGAATACTGGTTTTCAGCTGCTTCCGGATAGACTGGAAGCCGACCCCAACATGGTTTTGTAACAGGCTAGGCAGATAATGAATAGATACAAATACATGCTACAGTAAATCTTGTCTTCTTAACACTATATCCTATAACTTGTACCGAATCCCAGTAGCAACACTAGAGATTGGGAAACGCTCGACATAATACAATATCGTAATGGAGCTGATACTCGATACGGTCAGGTTGCCGCGATGATTGTGTTTGCTTTCTTGTATTGATATGAGCTTTCTTGTGTTTGAAGGAGTATTATGTCTTTCATTTATTCTTCTTTATTGAATTTTAACTCGTTGAATTAATCTCGATCGCTTCGTGGGATTTCAACATATATTTAACTATGTAAGGGTGTAGGAAACCGGCATGTCCGAGAACCGAAAATTCGAAGACATGTGACATCTACCGACCAGCAGTGGGCCCGGCGTGGTAGGTTATAGCCCACTTCCTCTCGAAGAGAGGAAGCCTATGTCCCAGCAGCAATGGGAACATTATAGGCTGATTATCGTATTTGTATATCTGGATGTCTTAAGGCTCTTATTTGATCATTTGCGGTTTAATTTAGACGTGACCAAACAACAAAAACTATTGGAAAAGTATTTAAATGATAAATAATATAATTATTAACTGGTTCAATACTTCATTTAGCAACTCATTGAGGGTTCGAAACCTCTATAGTAACTTAATATTTTCTTTATAGCAGTTCTTTTGACACGGATTACCATTGTCATATGTTTAAACATCAACCTAAATAACGCTACAGAAAACCTACAATAAATCAGCAAAAACATAAAGAGAATGTATCAATATCCAGTATTGAGGTTACCCGATGCCCTAAATGCTTGTAGACTGTTAGCCTCCACCAACAAGTTAACAAAGGGTAATGGATTACGTCTACCAAAACCTACCGATATTATAACACTAGAATATAGTTATTCTAGTGTTATAATATCGGTAGGTTTGAAATATACACTAGTAAGTGTATATTTCAATGTATTGTACGTAGACTCATTAGGTTAATGATTATTTCGAATACATTTAATAAGTCGATTACAACAATACGTTATGATTAGGGATACGAGAGATATGAATATTCATTCGTATTGATTGCTATTTTAGTCGTTGTTATCTGTTTATGTTATGATTGGTATCGTTTGAGCGAAAGTCAGCCTGGTTCCCAGGACGTTTTAGAGCTTTTCTGCATCTTTGAAATCCTATCTTGTTAGTAGTCCGTCCGTCAAAGTCCTGCTGAACAAATGTTTCCTAAATACCATAAACAGTCTTAAGAGAAATTCAAATACTTCAACGCAATTAGCTCCGACATTTATAAAAATCTTTCTTATGTAAAAAAAAAGGTCTTGGCCTTGTCTCTAGTAAATGTCAAAACTCTTAGCAATGCTTTCGCGACAGGTCGTGACGTCACTTATGACGAGGCACCGCTGTATTGCGTCATTCTTACTACGTTAAACAGGTGAATGAAAGATATGACGTAGGTCATGTTTAGGACTCTGCTTTCTCATTGGGTGACGAGAAGCTAAGAGTATTACACCCTTCCATTTTTCGCGAATGTTAATGATTCAGATTATAAGTAAAGTTGCGATCCCGGTAATATGCAAATTACGTTTATTTTATTACAAAATGTTCATAATATTCCTAGAAACTGCCTAGCAAAATATTCCAAAAGTTACGAGTAATTCCGGAAACTGAAAATTATGAGGGAGTGGGCGTTCGCTATTCTCTCGAGTGCACTAGCAAAACATTTTAAATACTACCCAGGTATTTTATTACGACAATCAAAATATCATAGCTGCTTCAGTAGCCTATTTAGTGTTCCAAATACGAGTAATTGTAGAAATAACGATTTCCAAATCTTTAGTCAATATTCGTCTTGCATTTCTTCAAGCATTCTAACAGTATCTACCTTCCATTCATCATTAAACAGATCTTACTCATTCCTAGATTCATATACTCCATGGAATTCTATATCTCAGCAATATACTTGCACTTACCTAAGGATTCATCTGCTCTCAAATTTTCAAGAGCTTCAACAGTATCTACCTTCCATTCATAATTAAACAGATCTTATTCATGCCTAGATTCATATACTCTATGAAATTCCATATCCCAACAATGTACAGACGTCAGCACATCAACCTACTACAATCTATCAAATTCCTTTAATAGATTTTCAACTTTATCACTAAAATATAAGGTTCAAAGTTGATTGGGAAAATTTGACAGTTTCGGGTAGGTTGATGTGCTGGCGTCTGTACATGAACTTACCTAAGGATTCGTCTTCTCTCAATTCTTCAAGCGCTTCAACAGTATTTACGTTCCATTCATAATTAAACAGATCTTACTCATTCCTAGATTCATGTGCATAATACTCCATGAAATTCCCAAACAATGTACTTAACTTACCTAAGGACAATATCATTTATGAAGACCTCTGGACGCCTCTAAGACCTACATTATGCCAGACTATATTATTACATCTGTGAATTTATTACCGCTATACGACGAAAAAGGCGGCTGGTTTATCTTGATGAATTTGGTATTTCGTCTAGAACTTTGATCCAAAGATTTAGATTGTTCTTATTTTGTTGTGTTGCTCTTGTCGATGAGAGAATAAATAAGCATAATGCATAATCAGCCTATACTGTTTCCACTCCTGGGACACAGGCCTCCTGTCTGTGCGAGGGAGTGGGCCATAATCCACTACGCGAGCCCAGTGCTGGTTGGTGGGTAGAATATGGAAGCTTTATATGGGCTCTTTTTGAAAGGGTTGGGATCTATAACTATCCTCTCAAACCTGGCTAGTTATTAATCAATGAGGCAATTGAAACCATTATGAATTGGGTAGCTGAATGGTAATTGCAAAAAAGTCATCTTCATCAAAATCCGTATTCATTTGATATATTTCTGAAATTGAATGTTTTTTTTTTTAATTAAACATGCATAAAGATTACAGGCAATTTCGTTAATTTGATCGATATAATTGAATCATTGGCTAATAGCTAAGGATCTAAAAATTAAAAGCTATTTAAAATTTTCTATATGTTAATCTACAATAAACTGCACGCAATAAAAAGCAGTCCAAACACATTACCCGCACTTGAACACTTTCACTTTGAGTAATAAAACATTTACAAATGTTCATTCATAATAAAATTATGGACCATACATGGTTAAGAGTTGCTATTCGTTCCATATATGGCCGTCTTTAGACGCATGTTTGGCATAATCATTATGTGTTAAATCTGACCCTTTGTACTGACAGGTACAGGTTTTCTTTTCACAAGCACCAAGCCTAACCTCAGCAGAAGACGGTTTGGTGATCGCAGTTTGTATGTAAAATAATAGAACATTGATCACGCATGTATTCCCAAAAGGTCAGGCAGAGGTGTAATCAGGTGTACCTATAAGTACACCAACATTTCATCAGTTATGTTTAAATCCCATGTCATAGCGGGCGATCCTATTTCGTATTAAAAGCACTGAAAAACTGTGCTCTAATACCTCTTGCAGAAACAGTGTAACTTGATTATGCAGGTAGCCAAAGAACGGGAATATACTCGTACATAGTATAAAGTAGTATAGTTATGTTTTGGTAAATGGCCAGATACAATTACAAATTTTCTGACACTGTATTCCATATTCATCTTGTTAGAGCAATAGCCGATCCCAATGCCATGCCGCATGCCGGCCAAGAGGAAGCGATATATGAGCATGGAAGCATAGTAATTCTCCGTTAGTATTAATAATAAAAATACTGGCTAGCATTCATCTTGAGTACTTTTATTATCGTAGGCAGAAGATGTAGGCCAAAGACTTGGTATTTCGACCTAGATATACTAGATCGTGTACCAACTACCACGCCCCTTTGTTTTAAATCTGTTTCAAGTTCAATAATAATTTCAGTCATAATTAGTGTTACTGTGCATTCATCCTCTTGAATCGTTTTTATGTTGAGGCATCGTTGTCATTGACAGCTTTGAAATCTTCTAAATCGTAGGTAGCAGTTATAGTTGGAAACAGACTTTTCAAATTACCCATTTTATTCATCCAGAGACAGCTAGGGTCTATAATATAACTTGTCATATTCCTACTGCAATCACCAACTCGTTTTGCAGAACAGTGATTATCGCAATTCTGCTTTTTCAAGCCCAAGATGGAACAAGTTTTGCTTCATACCGTGACGATTTTAATAAGATCACCTACTTCTTCCAATCTATTGACTAATATATCTCAAGTTCCATCTAATAAAACATGGTGAATTTACACAAAATGACAAATAACATCATTATCGTCATCAATCCGACTCTAATGAGCTAGTTTTCTGATTTATTTGAGCTTCTGATTAAACTGCTATTAGTCACGACTTTCGAGTAATTCATAGTCTCATAATACAGTTGAAACTGACTATTTGCACGGTTGCAAATGAACACCCACGCTAGGTAGAATTATTGCTAGCATTACTGAACAGTAGGAGAAATTAGTAGAATTTGAATTTTGTTTTTTCGGGTCAATTATTCAACTTTTACTTCTATTGTAGTGAGTGGTTCTTTGACAGTCGTTTCGGGCAGACAGAAGGCCGAACGTCTGACAACCAGTCTTACCAAGGGGTATCGTATATCCCAGTAACCGGGTTGTGGAGGTCAGACAGGCAGTCGCTCCATGTAAAATACTGGTATTAAGCTGCATCCTCCATGCTGGAAGGGTTGCGGCAGACCACTTAGAAGATGGCGGGACGAGCTGGATAGGTTCCGTCAAAACTGGAAGGAGGACGCGTGAACTCGCGAAAGATGGAAGGAGTGGAGGGAGGCCTTTGCCCAGGAGTGGGACAGCTCAGGCAAAAATAAAAAGCTGCATCCGGTTAGACTAGAAGCCGACCCCAACATAGTTGCGAAAAGGCCATGATGATGTAGTGAGTGGAATTTGTTGCGGTCCATTTTAATACCCATTCCATGTAACACAAACATCCTTTACTTCTATTAGATGTTCCGAGATACTAGAGTAGTTTTGTTGTTTGTTTACCTGACGTGAGATTACGTCAGGTAAACTCTCACGTTAATACTAACTGGATATACCGCGTCTCTATCAAAAGTTTTGCTGACACGGTGCTAAGTTTTGCGAGTTAGTGACTATAGTGATCACGAGGCATTACTTGTTCATTGGTGGCTTCCAACTTAGTATATTATCTTAGTCTACAGCTGAATTTGTGTTTCTCACAAGTAGCTGTCTCTCTTATGAAGATGGTTCGACAAACATGCAATTCTTGTCTTTGTTATTTAATCGAGTTCTTGACCATGTTTTTTTAATACTTGTTATCTTGTTCTTCCTCCACAGACTATGTGGCTGGTGGGGAGCTCTTCACCCATCTCTACCAGAGAGAGCATTTCAACGAGAACGAAGTCAGGATATACATAGCTGAAATTATACTGGCCCTCGAGCAACTGCATAAGGTAAGCTAGTTACTCTCATCTCCTGAATATTTCTGGTAGCCTGGTACGGATACACGGGTTTTTGAAGTGAAACTTCTTTACGCACGCTTGACTTGGGGAGTAAGCTGGCGAACGCGTGACGTAAGCGTTACGAAAAGTGTGATCGGGCGAGCCAAACGGGAGTTGAGTGGGGGATATAAGCAAGAGAAAGCAGTGCGCGCGCACATTTTCTTTCTCTCTTCCTCTCATAGCCAAATACGTTTGAAGTTTCACTTCAGTCGTGTGGTCATAAGCACACTCAGTTTTTTTTGGAAAATCAGATAATTCAAGTGTGTCTTACTTAAGCCGTCTGAAAATTGACGACGGAAAATGAAAAGCCCAATATAAGCCGGCTTTGATAAATTATCGACTAATGGCTTTCTCTGAACGATAAACATTGAGAGGAAAATGAGTCGAAATTATCTGAAAAGCTCGTCCTTTCCTTGTATAAAAGGCCATTGACCTGCAGTGATACAAAATCATTATATTTACAAATCAGAAGTTCCAAATCGATTTCAACAAACTTTTTACCAGCAACTTTCCCACAAACCTCAAGTAATTTTTTGTCATTGCAAGTTTTAAAGTACCATTCATACTTGTCACATTAAGCATTGGTTCCAACGGGTTTTTGTTGACTTAGCAAAGAAATATGCGCTAAAACACCTGGATAAATGTCTTAATGGCAACAGACTTCGACTGAATCATAAAAACAGTGTTGCCAATCCTACCAAACGAAAATATAGCAAATCAATCATAAAAAAATCAGTAAATTATATCGTCATTTTAGGACAGTAGTTCAGTAGAACTACTGTAGCTAGTTTTTTTTTTATGAAAATCCGAAAAAGCGTACCTTCAGCGCTTACTTTTTATAAATTTTGGGATAAACACCAGAATCAGTGGACGGTAGACCCTGTTTGCATCCACACGAAAAGCAAGAAACAAGCATTTTGGATTTTTGCGTCAGTTAGTGTCTAAAGTACAAAAAATGTAGAAAAATGGACTCAAAAAGAAAACAGGGATGCCATTGAAAAAAATTGATCTACTATTAAAACACTAAGGTTGGCAACACTGCATAACAAGACAGGTTACGTAGGTCAAATGCATTGTTTGACCATAATAACAACACCTAGACCTCTATTTATGGAATCTATTGATATTTATTTAGTTGTCGCTTTTGTTTGGATATCTAGTAGAAATAGTTCTGTTTGTGTTTCTTTTAAAACAATTACGATATTTATTTTATATTACACTTTATTGATGTAAAGTTTAATGTGGAGTCAAGGTCCATCTGTTATGTTATTTTTTATGATGAGTGCTGAAAGAAAAGCAAGTTCTCCAACACGTGTACCTGGTCTATATGATGCCCGATATGTTTTAATTTTGTGGGGCCTACCATTGATATTAAAACCAGGGTTCGCTGATACGTATCATGATATTATATTATCAATTGATATTTATTGTCGTCAAAGACAAAATTTAGCAGATCCAAAGTTTACCTTAGCAACACTTGACAAAAAACTACAATTTGGATTACCTTTACCGAAATCACAATCTAATAATAAACGGAGCTGTGCATGTGCTTTTTCTTGTGTATATCAATTGCCATGATTTCAGGGGCATTGAAGTTTTCAAAGCAGGGGTCTCTGTCAATCAACTGGGCCATATCAAGACTCATCACTGCATTCATTATTAAGCCATCTTTAACCATTTATTTTTCCACCAGCTCGGCATTATCTACCGTGACATCAAGCTCGAAAACATTCTCCTGGATGCTGAAGGCCACATCGTGTTGACAGACTTCGGTCTGTCCAAGGAGTTCTGTGGTGGAGAAAGCAGGGCGTATTCCTTCTGCGGTACTATCGAGTATATGGCACCTGAGGTCGTCAGGAGTGGCAGTCAGGGGCATGATATTGTAAGTACCAGCTTTATTTTTTAGTGAAACTTTATTCTGGGAATTTTATTTCATAAGGATAGAAACATTTTGCATCGGTGCCTTTGAAGAGAATTTTCTTTTATTTGATGGCTTCGTAAGCCATGACTCACGTAATTACTTTTAAGATTTACGTTTCAAATTCTTTGCACGGGAATTTTCCTGAAGACATCTTTGGTATGTTACACGATACGATGATCAAACGATATATTGCTTAAAATTACGAACTCAAATGACGATAAAATGTTGAAGACTCGTTTTGGTATAAAAACAATGTTTCTCTTGTGGGTTTTACGCTGATCGATAGCCATTACCCATAGGAATATAGATTAACGGCAAAGCTACCATTTCCTTCGCCATAATTACATTAAAGGACCTTACTTCAAGAATACTCTTCCATTCAAAAAAGAATAACACAAAAGCAAGGACTTGAAGTCGTCATAAAATTGAGCATATAACCCAGTTGAGTTATCGTAGCGACTCCACGGGCATAATTAGCTTAGTTGGAGGGGATAACGGGGACATCTGTTACGTAACACTTTGACGGCATTCTTTATACTTATAGTAATGTGTCACACTCATGTATGCTTTGTTTTGATAGGTAAATTGAATGTGTATGGTGCTTGAAATAATCGGAAAGAAGGACTTGATAGATTTGATGAATCATCATCATCCGTCATTTCAAGACCGGAATTACCCACTCCAGGGTCTAGGTCTTCTCTCGCGTCCGGCCCTGGTTCAAGCCATGGTCCGGGGCGAGAGGGAGTGGGAGGCGGTCACCTCCTTCTGCGAAGCAGTCATGCTAGCGAAGGAGGTGGCGGAACGGCTGAGGGAAAGAGCCTCACACCCCAGCCGCCGCGGGAGACGCTCCGGGCGTCGGGAGCCGCGTGACGACTCCCGGCCACCGTAGGCGCGGGCCTGCGGACGGAGAGTAATGGGTAGCTCACCGTCCGATCAGGACCAGGCCCGTGCCGGACGGCGCGTACGTGTTCCACGCGCGCCTCAAAGAGATGTCAGCATAAAGGAAGGGGCCTGCCAGGGCCGAAGCCTGCCGGGGGTGCGGGATTGTCCGAAAGGGTTACCGCTACCCCGGAACATAAAGGGCTAAGGAAGGAACACGGATGGGTTTTAGTCAGTAAGAGTCTGACACTCCCTTCGCTCCACCCAGAGCGGGAGGGGTCATTTGATGATTTCCCATCCATAAAAAAAAAAAAAAGGGTCTAGGTCTTGTTTTGTTTTTGCCAGTCTCCACGGTTTTTTTTTGAGTCGCTCGTTCAGCGGGGTAACTGCGTACTACACTAACAGTAGCAATGGCTTTCATTTTGACAGTTCAACAATATTCGTCATTTAAGTTGTTGAGCAGATAAATATTTCGAACATATGAAGCTATGGATTAGCAATATCCTTCAAAATGATTCAGATTTATTTATTATTATTTATTTATTTAATACTTCAAGCACATAAATGTACAGACGCCAGCACATAAACCTACTACAATCTGTCAAATTTCTTTAATAGATTTTCTACTTTATCACAAAAGTATAAGGTTCAAAGTTGATTGGGAAAATGTGACAGTTTTGGGTAGGTTGATGTGCTGGCGTCTGTACAGAGGCGGACTTAATGCCATAGGCATTTTCTACCAGTCAACCATAGTCATAGTCAGATTGTGATTGATATTGTGTTTCAGTTAGGGTGCAGGCAGTAGGTAGGTGCAGGTGTAACCTGTGGCTTGAAGGCACTATGGCATGAAGTTCTTGGTCACCATTCGGCGAATGCTAAACCAAATCCAACGGATATTTCTCAATTCTGAGATCTCCACGTAAATTGATTTGCCAAATAAATGTGTATTATAGAAGCGATTCTCATCATTCAGGAGAATGACGAAATTCTCAGGACGAATAGCGTTTCTGACAGCCAATGTGATGTTTGGTTATCAAATATGATGAAATATAGATCAGACTGGTTGATAATTATTAGACTTCGACTAATTATACTTATCTGAAGCTGACAATGGGCTTCGATAATAATCATGAGGAAAGTTTTGAGTATGAATAGAAATACGAACAACAACTCAGATAGAGTACGTATGATATGTTTTGTGTGTGTAGTTTGATATGGTTAGAAAGGAGGTGATTACCGAAATGATGACTAATAGTGAAGTATGGAAGAAAAAGACATGTTGCGCCGACCCCCAAATGAATTGGGATAAGGGCACGAGAATGTCGAATGGGTGATGAATTTACCCATTACAGAACTGCTAACAAAAATGTATTGCTATTTATTTATTTATTAAAACTTTATGCACAAGTAAAAAAATAATACTGTACAAAGGCGGACTTAATGCCTGAGGCATTTTCTACCAGTCAACCTTAGGGTGATGCAGAGACAAAACATGGCAGGTGCAACATACATGATAACTAGTTAGGAAATGAATATAAAATACAATATATACATAGATACATACATAAATACATATAAACCAAATGAACTCTCAGGGGAAAAATGATCGGTAGAGGAGAAAACGAATCCAGTAAATCAGCGCTGGGATGTTACGGCCAACTTCTGCCGAATATGTTCACGTGCCTTCACTTCTTCTCTATTTCTCATCGTATTGTTTATTATCTTCGAGCACTTTCATTCTTTGTCCTTCTGTGTTCAGCAGTGGACTCCAAAAACCCACTACATAGGTTTTATACAAATAAGGTATCGTTACATTTACTTGAAGTCCTTAACAAAGACTTGCTATTATAAGGGCACAGGATTGCGCAAGCTCTTTGCAATACATTGACAAACTAATGCAGATATGGATTTGTGAGTTTTGTGACTCATCCGAGTATCTGGCTTTATAGATGGACTAGATATGTAGATAGAAAATGTTTTAAGATCATTTTAAATACTCGCATATAAACAAGCATTTTCATTTATAAAAATAGTAGCCTGCCGGCACTACGTACAGAAAGGCCACTCCCTTCCCCGCACTAACATCAGTTACCGCTCCACACCCCGCACTTCGGCGTATTCGTCGCAGTTCTTTAACAAGAGCGCTCGCAAACACAAGTACCTCACGCACACATTCATACGTATACAAACGTCATTTTTTAATGTAGTAGTAGTAGGTAATTATTTTGCGAGCGCTGTATGGAGTGTCCGGGGTGTGCTGCCGGTATCGGGAATAGGGTCCAAGTTACCTGCGGTCAGAGCTCCAGAGAGAGGAACCTCCTAGCAATACGAGCCGTGTCCAGAAGTACCGCTTTCTGAATCAATTTATCATTTGATTATTATTATGAAAAGGTTTTTGGAATGTTTTCGTAATCTCTGCATTTAACTTGATATTGATCCATTAATAGCGTGGTAAAATATAGTGAAATGTCCTGAAATATTTCCAAGTATGTTCTTTATTTGAGAGACCAATATTGAGTGTATTGTTATTGACTCAAAATTAAGAGGATTATTAGCTACTTATGTAGTATTGTTTATGGTTCGATGAATTAATATTATGATTCATATAAGTAACAAGCATATTTTTATATGACTGTGTAGAACGTACATACATTGCTCCTTAAAGGACCAAAGAATTTTCCCCTTCATTAGAAAACAGTATGTGTAAATGAAAATGATCATCATATGGTGGTACATGATAAAATTAATGCCAACTCATCAAGAGAAAGTAAATTAATTAGCTCATTCCGATTACAATTGCAATTTTCGCGGCCAATTACTACCGTTGCTTGTCAACAATAAATTCGAATCAGCTGTTCTCTTACAACGAAAACGAATAGACGGTAGAAAGTATACAACGCTGACACATTCTTCATATCACCTGTCTGAATACCTCACAGTATTATCATCTCTATGTTTATACAATTGAGGTTGATTTAGCTTGTACACTTTGAATCAAAGATGGTTTATCGTGCAGATGCGTACGTGTGAATTGCTTGATTGCTTTCAATTATGTGTTTCTTTCACGGTTGGGGTCTTGTGTACGGTTGTAAACTGTTGTTAAAAGAGTGTGAAAAAGATTTTGGCTCTCGAATCAGCGGGGAATTTATCGCTCATGTCGTGGTAAAAATATAAGCCAATCAACAAGGTACCGAGTCTGACTGTACGGGGTGTGCCGAACATACATTTATGATTTAAGTAGGTAGGTAGGTACTGTCATTCTTGGAGGCTCTTTTATTGACCGATCTTTCATAATCTGCCTATAATGTTCCCACTGCTGAGACACAGGCCTGCTCTCAGTGAGAGGGAGTTGGCCGTAATCCACCACGCGGGCCCATTGCGGGTAGGTAGATGTCACCATGTCTTCGAACTTTTGGTTCTAGGACATGAAGGTTTCCTCATGATCGATCTTGGGCTTGGGAAGAGTGGTTTTCTGCGTTGCAAAATCTTACTACAGATTGTAAATTGGAGAGCACAGAGTACCAAATAAGGAATATAATAAGCTATTAAGGTTAGAGCGTACCAAGATGACAATAAATATATCTCAAGTTGCTCAGGGTTGTCTGTGGTCAGGTTTTTGACAGCAATATTCTCATATCCTAGTAGTTGTCACGTTAAATTCAATTTACAAGATGTGTTATATCAATTTGACAGTACCAAGGTTAAGAAGTTGTCCTTCCTGATACAAATATGCATCTTTTAAACAATTTGTGATAACTAGACAGGTATAAAACCAGTTTTGAATGATGACAGTAATTTTCTCGCAACTTTTCACCCAAGCCCTCATTAAAAGTCGGTCATTGAAAAGTATGAAACTTGGCAACCCTATCTAAGAGCCCTATCGTCTTCAAACACTGGTAACCCACTTACGAAGCTGACTTACTTGCCAGTATTGTAATGTTGTAATACTTATGTGCTAGTTTCTTGGAGCCTAGGCGTCTAACTCGGAAATATAACCTCTTTTGAACGACCTATTTTTAAAATACGGCCTTTTTTCCGACGGAGGCATTAAAACAGATATTTTGACCCGATTTTTTCGACACAGTTATTTTTATTATACAACCGAAGCAATGACTCACAAAACACACTAAATAATGTTCAATTACTTTGTCATAAATTAAAACAGGTAAAATTTTCGCATGATAGAAACCTGTACCCATCACCTATCTTTGTCTAACTTGGTACAATTTAGCATCTTTTGTCTCTTTTCCGCTTGGACCGTGACCTACATGGTGGTTGCGATGTTGCGCTAATTCGGGTACTGTCGCTGAGTACATATTGCTAATATACAAAGACTATAACTATACTGCTATACCCACGACGCCATTTGCAAAAAATCAATTGAATCCCTATTTGATCCCCGCATGGGTGCATAAATCTACCGACGACCTTAAGAAGGTGGCTGGGACAGACTGATTGCGGAAGGCGGAGAACAGGGTGTTGTGGCGCAGCCTGGGAGAGATCTATGTCCAGAAGTGCACTGCGATAGGCTGTGTTGACTGGCTAATATTTTTACCACGGCATTAGCTATTCTCATACAGTACGTGTCAATACGAAAGAAGAAAAAGGCTTAATGAAGTAATAATAACCAGCCTGTATTGTCCCTCAGGAGAGGGCAAACGCCTCCCTTTCCTTTTTCCACTCAGCTCGATCTGGAGCCAATATGGACCAATCCCGTCTGTTATAAGCTTCAAGTTCGTCCAGCCGTCTACTACGCTCTAGCGTTCAAAGGTTGACTTTGGAGAAATTCTTCCATTTACTGAGTATCTTCATAATGTAATGTAATCTTCGGCGGTTAAGGCAGTGTGTGTGTACTCTGTCAGTTCCGAAACGGTTTTTTTTTTGCTAATACATATACAAAACATTAAAGTTATGTATTATGAAAGGTTTCTTTGAATGTCGAAGGGAGATGAGCAACTTTCACTGCTTTTGAAGCGTAATGACTTTGTCGTTTTGTCGGAAGTACTTATCTACCTTTTTAGGATGGTTTTTATATGTAATAATAAACCATGATGATTTTTTTATAGTTTGCGTTTTGTTACCAATTAGATCTTCTTTTGTTAATTATCTGTTAAATGTAGTAAACATATTAGTTTCTATCTTAGTTTTTTTACTTGGCTTACAACAAAGCCTAGGGTGGCTTTGAAGTTGACATGGTGATTCATGGACTTCTGTCCTTTAATACACTTCAGGATTGTTATTCACAATTAGCATCATTGATACCTTTTTCCACCCACTACTGTGTATAGTACAGGTACTCCTCCTCTTTTGTGTGCTATACTTCTCTAGTCTCTACGAGTCTCATCCAGGCCTTTGTTAAAAACATTAACATCTAATTCATCTTTTTACACTTCAGCCTCGTATTCTCTTAAAATAGCTAAAAGCATACGTTTTATTGTACTAATGTTGTCTGTAGTCACGAGGAACATGTTATTAGCAAACTTCGTTTTGTTTACAACTGAAAATAATTTTGGCACACGAAAAATTTTAACATGATTGAAATTATTTTATGCGTTTCTTTTCTGTACAGTGCAGTAAATAAACGACACATTTCTTATGTCATGAAACAAAATTGTTTAATAATAGGCAGCATCTAGGTGGGTTGATGTATGGCGAGAGAGAGGAATGATATGAAATAGAAGCGACTGAAGGATAGCGTTACGGTTGACAGGGGAGGATTGAAGAAGAAAACGTCCTGCGCCGACCCCAAGTAACATGGGGTAAGGGCGGAAAGATAGTGATATTGGTAGAGAAGTCGACCCAAAAACTTTAAAGAAGAGACAAGGATGAATGTAGTATCTGCAAAATAGACTATTCAATTTAACACTCTTTCTACTAGTATGCAAAGAAGGGTAGGGGAAGACCAAAGAGACGATAGATGGCCTTTGTGAAAGATGATATGGCTAGTGACTACCAATATGACGACGAATAGAGAAGTATCGAAGAAAAAAAAAAATGTTGCGCCGACCTGAAATAAATGGATATAAGGGAAGGAGAGTGAATATGATTCTAGTGTACAAAGTTAGGTAGCTTATCCAACTGTACGATCTTGGATTCACACAGTTGAGCCAACGTCAAATTCAATTTGTATCATAAATTGTCCAGGTCTGTTTTGGAACTGTGCCCAAGTAATAGGCTTGCTCTAACATTGAAACCTCATACCATCGTGATGGATGTGCTACGATATATTGATCTATGTATTCTTTCCCCAGAGGTACTAGGTAAGCAGAAAATACAGAAAGTCACGTTCACATCTACATCCGCATTCACTCATCAATCAAAACCTTCAAGAGACTATACGAAAAACACCACGTTCAAAAGCAGTAAACTTTCTTAAAGCTATGAGAAAACTATCTAACTATGGCATCACATATGGAAAGAATGTCATCGTCATTTCAGCTGAACATGTGGACCGGTCGATACTTGGTGAAGGCCTATGTCCATTGTCCAGCAGTCAAAGAGTGTATGTAACAATACAAAATGTTTACGGAAATCCTCCATAATGAAAAGAAAGAGGTGAACCCTTAGATCATTCCCATCAGTAGATCGACGCCCATTGACGTTTTGTCTTCACCAATAATGAATTATTAATATGTGCTACTATTCTAGAACACATTAAGTACTAGCAACAAACAAAGGTCATTAGTAGTAAAAACGCAATGAATTCACCGTAACAAGGAAGAGTGCCGTCTAGAAACTCTGTCCTTGCTTTCAATGTCGCGTCGGGTAAATATGTACTGAGTAGTGTGAGGGGTGATGGTTTAATGGAATATGATGATATAGTAATTATAGTAAGCGACTGGGTTGGTTAGGAGTCGGTTATAGTCGTAGTTGATCCTGTTACTGAAGATAGAGGTCTCGTGAACGAGGCATCTGAAGTCAATTTTGAATTACAAGAAATATAAGTTCCTTAAAAGGGTAATCTTAAAGAAATGCGTTAAAAGAACGACAGACTGGTACTGGATCTAGAATTATAAAACATATAGCTTACATATAGTCAATTGTCAATCCAGCCTACGAGAGAAACTACCATATAATCGGTTAATCTTAAAGGCTATATGAAATTCACAAGAAAGTTCCATTTCACTACAAATATCATTGACAAATGATTCTATTTGCTTCTCCAAATAACTCATTTCTATTTCACATCCCTATTTTTCCAAGAAACAGTTACAATTCTCCAAACTAACATTGCAGCAACACAACAATTTCTAAGCTCTAGTACACTGAAACTTGACTATAAGACCTTGACCGAGAACTAGCAACTAGAAAATTCTCCAGGGATTCAGACTCGTTTATGTTTTAACTAGAAAATGAAATTCACTTGCTATAGCTTTGCTCGAGTAATAGAAAGTTAAATGAAAATTAAATTGGTTCATCTAATAAAGATTCAATTGTAGAAAGAACTTGCTATACGAAATAGGTACTAGTGGTTATGTATGGTAGCATTCAATTCAACTTATCATCTACAATTATTATATTATAGTATTCTTCCTCATGATCATGAATGCTTCATTGTTAAAAATCACGGCCATATTCGAATTGCCAAGCTTTGTTGTCTCTCTTGATGTTGCTATTTGGTTTAATCATGCTCCGACAGCTTATTAGGTCTGATTAATATGTCTGTTCTCTGCTTTGAGCGCTTCGTTCCTATCCAGCACAATATTATCAGTAATAAACAACTCTTTTGACTCATTACATTAGAATCCAAAATCATTATGTGTACCCAAATTATCATGGCATCTATTAGTGTATTATCAATATGTTATCTAAACAAGTACTTAACGGAGCGATCAAATGCGGGATAACTGACCTATTTATGATTAAACTTGTTGACCTATTTAGTTAGTGCAATAGTGCATAATGATAAACATATATTTTTAGATTATAGGAATAAAAGTATTCACATCGTTTGGTTTAGTTTAATATCATTTTGTTATGTAGACTTAGCTGGCATGAAATTGGAAGGTTGGGAAAAGGTAATTCGGTTATATTCTTTAACTAAGAAGATCCCTTTTCCAAGCCTTGGATTTGTTGGGTTAAGGCTACATGATTTAGAGAGTCTTTCAATCGCTTTTGCATTGTTCCGTAAAGATCTGCAATATCTTGTTATTCTTCTGAGAATCGGGGATCGCATCTGAATTCCAATCTTTAATCCATTCTGCGATTCTAGCTATTGTATTTTTCAATATCGTTCTTGCCTGGCACTACCATAAAGTAGACTCCCTATCTTCCTACAACCATACCGTAACAGTAATATAACCATATTTAACATATACCTACTGATTCATGTGTAAACACAAAGCGATATATGAACTAATTACAATCTAAGTATATCGTTACACAATAACATTGTGAGTTAGTCACCAAGGCTGCCTGTGCGCAGCCTATGGGAAACTGCTCCATGCACTGACTGTTTAGAAATAATTATAGTTGTGTATTACCGTGTAATGTTGGATTAATGGATCTTGCCTACTGGCTTTTGGCTAAACTTAATGTTAATAATAAAATGGTGAAATATGGCTGAGCTTTAATGTATGTATTTTAACACTTATACGTATTACCCATATTTGCAAAATAAATGTCTATTCTATGTTATGTTAAAACTGCTAGCCATTTTGTTCATATGGAAATATCACCTTATAGAAGTGACAAAAAATTAAAGGATCAAGATTTTCCATAGACCGTTGTTGAATTTAAAAGCCACAAAGCAGTACTCAAACGTATGTACTGCATAGTTTTGATTGTTTAGAAAACAATTTAAAATATATCAGAAGGCCAATTCTCGTAGGTAATTTAAAACGTTTAAAATCTAGTCGCAGTCTCATCTCAGCGACAAACAAATGTCAAAATGTAGGGAAATTAGAGGTATTTTTGACAGATTGAGACTGAGATCAGACGGTGAACGTGCTTAAAATTACGAGAATTGCCCCTCTGTTATCTCTCTGAAGTCATGAAGAGACCAAGGGTCAGAAAGAACCTGAAACCAACAGTTCAAGAACCAAGAGACTTAGCACAAAATATGCAAATCAACATAGAAGTCGAAACAAATTTAAGATGGACAGAGACTTACAACCAAGTAGCTATATCTATTTATAGAAACTGAAGAGTTTCATTTCGATTTTGTCAATATATTTTCAGTCTTGATATGTGTCGAGGAAAACTCGTAACACTAAAAGTTCTGCTCGGAATTTCCCAGTGTCTTATTATTTCTAGAATGATTAAGGCTTTATAAAACCCCATCTACGTTTAGCTATTTGTGTTTTCCTGGGTATTCAAAATAAAAGACTTGCGTATTTTTAGCATAAGTACTGTAGTAATCGTCAATCTTAGAAATTATTTTGGAATGGACTTTAAGTCTCTAAGCATTTATGTTACTTTGATCTTCGCAAGACAAATACGGGAGAAACAGCCGTAAGATAATACCGGTTGCCGGTTATATAAAAAAAGATAAATCATATTACTTGGCAACATAAGTGAAATTGTTATCATCTTATTTCAGTATTATCTCATATCATCCAATCTTCGCTACTCAAAATCTCGAAACATGTAGGTACTTAAATGGCGAATTACAATGCTTTGTTATTGTAAAGACGTAGTGTATTTTTTTTTCTGCGATCGTCCTAAGAAGGCACGCATGACAAATACTGAAGGCATGCGATTCAACCGTAAGAAAACGTCATTGACCGATCCTACGGTGTTGATGCTAAAATAGCTAGAAAAAGTACACCACAACCTATAGTTAAAGACATAGAGTTCAAAATCGATCGATTTCAACTTATAGAGCATTTAAAAAACGGCGTCGAACAGAAGTTAACAATGCCGAAATGTAACTATCAAATGAAATTGAACCTTAATCTTTGTTCAAGAAGACCTATTTTGATAAAATCATAATTTGGTTCGTGATAAAAATATAATTAATAATACTGATGAATCTTTTGTTGAAATAAATTAGTATATTATACCAGATACAATTGGGGAATTAACTTAAAATTCTGCAAGTAATTTTAATCCAATATTAGACTTGATATAAATGCAACGAAACGAATCTACTTCGCTTTCACATGTTTTCATATTATGGAAAATTTACTGAGGAAAAGTAAGTTATATATAGAACCACTTGAACATTACCATCACGTTTTCTTAGGAGGGGAAAATACTCCACTCCATAGGGAATTATCCGCTTACCTAGCAGTAAAATCTCTTGTTGAATATAACTTTAAAGAGAAAGAAATTATCATATAATACTTACTATAAAAGTAGATAAGTTTTTAGAAAATATATGACGAGGCTAACGGTAAAACTTAGAGGAATTTGGCATGAGCGCCACGCCCACAAAGTGATTTGCGATACAGCCAAAATAACAAAAGAAAGCTACCTATCTAACCTATCCAAAACTGGATAGAATCGTTATTGAATCAACTAATAAAATATTTAGAAGACGACAAATACTTCTAAAATATGGAAGTAACTGAATAAGTTTCATTCTAATATAACAACCTTTTTGTATCTGTTTGGAAAAAAATAAAGGATTACTAATGCAAAGGCAGTCAGTTATATCCGTCTATAAGCTAGTGTCCAGTCCTACTGCATAAGGTTCCAACAAGCAAACAGCCGATGCTCCAAATAAATTAAGAAGCTATATATCTACCACAGATATATTAGCTGGTTTCGTCCGTAATTTTTTTTTCTGTTAGACCTCTAAAGAGCTTGTAATTACTTCCAGAAACACTGGAACAAAGACAAATAGCCATTAAACTCCCATCAATGAGCCGCTACACCTTACGCGTACCCACGTAAATTTTCAAGTTTATTAATGTGTCACCTTCGGGACTCTTGCGCACGTTAAAATAGAGCGGGACGCTATTATTAGCGCATAACTGTGTGAAAGAGACAGATGTACGTATTATCGGTGTCTGCCGGAATGGCATGTAGTTGATTGTTTTCTATTTATCTTTGTTATTGATGTCTGGCTGAATGTACTGGATTACGACGGTCATGGAATACGTACGGCCTATTTCCATTGAAATTCTTCTTATGTTCTTCAAAAGAATCGAAAATAACAGTTTAGTTATATTAGAAGTATTTACTTCATCTAAATTGTGATTTTCGTTAAAATGTAATTCTATTTTATCTTGCTTTTCATCAAAATAATCTTCAAACACAAACAAAGCATACCTTGTAACTTTTCAAATATTTCATTTTAATTTCCGTCATCTAAAAGAGATTGTACTGCCAAACTAAATACCTTCAGAAACAGGAAAATGGCGACAGTTCGGGCATCTCCGTGAATTCCGGAATCGGCCGAAGCCAAGCCGAAAGCTTTCTCAAATCCGTTGCGTAATTTAAGCTAATGTAATAGCTTCCTTACTGCAATTAATTGTTTTACGTTCTACTTGCTTGAGTTATTAAACTTTTGGAAAGTAAAGACTTTCTTAAAAGAAAATTGAGCTGAAAAGGATATTACTAATGACGGTAATCAGATAGAGCCGACGATGAAAAGGGAACTGTTCCTTGATGGACATGTTCATAAAACTATACCAGAAAATGATAAGCACAATAACTTATTCTGAAGTCTGAAACAATCTTGATAGAACATACTATTTATTCAAACTCGTACGAAAATCAAGAAAAATATGTTCCATATTCCTCAAAAACTCATCTTGTGAAAGAGATGAAGAGAAATGCGGGCAGTAAATCAATCAAAATATTCATGCGTCCTTGTTTCCACCGTAAGGTTATTTTTACTCTGCATTTGCATACTTTATTTGCGTGGTCTAAATTCGTCTTAAATTATGCCCATATATTTTGATAAGGACCTTGATTATATGATAATGTTTGTTCCCGTTATGGCTTGTTGGACTTGGATATGAGTCTTTCAGAAAATATGAAAAAGAAAGTAGGTTTGTGCTGCGTATGTTTATTAATTTCCAGGATTCGTATGTCTGTCTATAAGGACTTCTGTAAATTTATTTTTCACTTCTCATGCTCTAAAAGTTCGTCTTTATGTTGTGCTTAGGCGACATAAAATCGCTTTTTATGTTCTAGTGCATAAAGTATTTTTTTTTTTCTGAGACGAAGGTAATCAGGCCCAACAGCCACACGCACAATAAAACTTCGCAGATTAAAGTCGTGATTTATTTCATTTTCTTTAATTTATACCACTTCCGTGTTTTCTATCGTTAATTTAATAAAATCAGGTAAAATAGTTGTCAATTATTATTTAAAAACGCAAAGAAACGTTTTTATGACTTGGCAGTATGAAGTACACAAGTCGAATGACAAATGTTGAAATTAAAAAAAAAAAAACTTTTAAAAAGTTTCGTGGCGGTATTATCTGTGGTGGCGGGAATTAGCTATGCTTTGCAACATTTTTGATTAATATTATGTACTGTATACTTTATGCCTGTTTCATTTTCTCGCAATCGAAGTGAAAAGCAGAGTGTATAACTCAGGCATAAACGAGCCATTTTACCCCTCGACTTAACTATCCACCCTCGCCTGCGGCTCGCGTGGATATAAACGTCTCGGGGTAAAATAGCTTCTTTTATGCCTTAGTTGTACAATCTACTATTATGTGTGTGCATAAAATGTAAGAATCTAGGAAGTCATCTTCTTTTAAACCTGTTCCACATACCAAGTAATCAGGTACGGTAGATTATTCTTCGACTTCACCGACACCTATTTCCTCCTTTCTACCTGATATTCCCTTTTCGATAATGAATGATGTACTTTAAATTCTCGATAACCCCAAAGGACAAATTCTAATTGGTGGTTTTCATAACAACTATTTCAATGCACTTGCACAACATTTCACTCAGTGTGATGATTCACAATTTCCAATTAGCGAATCATTGGCTATCACGTAATTCGTATGTAAACAGGACGAAACAATGGCGGTGGTAGGCTGGTATATGCAGTAATGCAGTATTTGTTGGTAATAGAAATATAATCAATGTCATACATAGGTAGGGTGGTAACGGATCTATAGATTTTCAAGAAGTAAATTTTCAAGGAATCATTAAGCCGTGCTTGGAATTAAAGCTTGATAGCAAAGAAAATGAATTTGTACTATAATTTGAGTGTAAAAGAAAGTGTGTCACTGATATTTGGTAGAGTTGATTAGATAGAAGTACCTCCTAATGATAGGCTTACATCTTTCAAATCAAATTCAAAAGGCAGATAAGTAAGTCCTTTCATATATGCCAATGTTACGAAGATATTTGCTGAATGAAATCAGTATTATTTGTTGAACCAACGGTTTTCGGTACGCAACCTAAATATTTGATTCGGGGCAAGCTATTAGTCATACCAAATTATAATATTTGTTATGGCACATTACTAATGCTATAATTTGAATTATCGCTCTATTCGATCAACAGTTATTCGTTACTTGACCTAAATTCTACAATCCGAATTTAACAATCCAAAGGAGGCTTAATTTACTCAACACAACATCATGATCCGTATGAATCAGATCATATTATTAACGCCAAAAGGCATTAAGGCGAATTATCTTAAATAACCACACATCGTTTAAAAGTGCATTCGAAAGGAATAATGAATCTCATTAAATAAAAAAAAAAAAAAGAAAACACAACGCAGATAAGCCGGGTATCATGTGAAATGTGCCACCAAAACCGGCGCGAGCGCAATATTCAAAATGGCTGCCGCTGTATGTAGGTCACGGCAATCGGTGCCTCGGTGGCTGCTCTTACGAATTTTTTAAACCCGAAACCAATTTGACTTAAGTTTGCAATGTTTTACTTAGTTTTGTGTTCAGTATTGTTTAAGTCAACATGATTAATATTTGTTTTACTATAAGTGTTGAAAATTCTTCGTCAAGGGCGAGAACAACGGTGATTTCGACAAATTATTCTTCAAATTAACAAACAATTTGAGGCCTCTCAGAAATATTGGTGGAAAAACTGCTATAAAGTTAGCCAGTCACCGTTTATCGTAATTATAGTTTCAATGTCATATCCTTGTATAAAAACACGGCCTTGACTTTAAGATAAATGTATAAAAACATAGCGGAGCATTTGAAATATATCTGGGCAAAATATTTGAGAATAACGGCATTGTGTTTGGAAACGACATGATGTAATGTAATCGGAGAAATGTGGAAAAGTAATGGGTAAACCATCATTTGCGCCACAAACGAGTTCTAATGAGTTTTTAGACGCTCAAAATATTCAGGATTTTCATTCCTGGGGCCTTATTCTCTATGACACAATGAAAGAAACCGCGCGAAATGAACGCGAGATTGACGGGAATAGCTAAGGAATTGACGTGGTTTTGAAGTAAGGAATCGTTAAATGGTTATAGTGAATTAGGGCCCTGGCCATCATTTAGCCATAGTCCTTATGGAACCGGGATAGGATAATTACACCACAAGAGGATCCTAAACTAGTACTTATTACAACATTTACATCAATGGGATGTACTATCTGTCTCCTTGGGTGTGATCTACTACTAACGTGAATACTATTAGTGCCAAGAATATTCGAAATTGATACATGAGTGTGTTCCGCTACTACTACTACTATACTATTTCGTTGTGATCCCGAAGTAAAAATAGACTTTATCATCCTCGTGTCGTTTGGAGACGCAAAAAGGTTTGAACAGGAATAGGCAGCAGCATTTGTCAATGATGATGATACCATACCACAAAAATCTGGTGATCTTAAATGTTTCAGAGGTAACACAGGTATGGTAGAAGATTACTTAACATTATGTCAGATCAAGGTACAGTCCAGCAGTGGATGCTACATACTGATGATAATGTAATGGTGATGATGAAGCTTCAAACGATTATAAAGCATCTATGTCCCTCAATAAAGCTATTAATACATTTTAAACATAGGCAGGTGTTTAAACAAATAAGAATATTTTAGCATGAAGTTCATTGTCATTTGAGGTTACAGTTCCGTGGACTTTAGTCTTTTGCTGTAATTCTCGATCGCTGAGAAATCAGTCATCATGACTTGCCGGTTTTGGATCTGCGAAACAATCTATGGCTTGTAGAATACTGTAATCATTATTAGGTTTTACGACCTGACATTTCAACGAGATAGTTTCATGGAAATTGGAATATTCATTTGGGATTTTTTACCGAGAGCAAAATGCGGTAAATGTCAAGAGCTAATACTTTTGCTAAAGTGACATGAGAACAAATTTCTTCTTAATAATCTTCTAATAAATTTTTGCATTATCTATTTATGACTTTACTTTCAGATGAAAACGATTATTAGTGACTCATCAAGCTACATTCTGCATCTTTTCATTTTCTTTTCCTCAAATCCAATGCAATCGTATCTTATTCGTCCAACCGTTTTCGTGTACGGCTATTTTCGTAGCAATAAAAACATTTAAATGGGATTGTTTATTTGCTGCAAAGTATGAAAATAAATTATTTTTAGGGCCCTTACAATATAATATTTTCATAATAACAGGAGAGAGCCTAACATGTTTCATTTTAATGTTGGCGAGGATTATAGATGCTGGCGGGAAAAATTCCGAATCATTCCCGTCGAATACTTCGGAAGTATTCCGAAATATTCTGAAACTTTGGGAATATTTCAATTGTCAAAAAAAACCAGGAAAATTGTATTAACCTATTAAAAGTCACTGTACTCGATTGAGTACAGCGTAACAAAGTAAAATAATAAGGTGTATCACTTAAAATTTACAAGATCTGTAATTTACACTTCGGGATAAGGCTGTACTCAATTGAGTACAGTTACCTCTGATGGGTTAAGATTTAAAATATTCGCGTTAAGTAGATAAGTAATGATTAATACCTATCTATGTGACTCGCGAATACAAACTAATCAAAAACATAGGTAACCCTTTTTCAAAGAACAAATCAAATATGCTCGGTGGTTTTTTATTCCACAACCAAGTACCTAACATTTAGAAAAATAGCATTTGCAAAAATAGCACAAAGAAATAAAAATCCTGTTAATCGCAGAATAACATATTTACCTATAAAAATATCAACATAATATATTATACTTAATCAATCATATTTATAATAAAATAAACATTTATATTTTATTTACTTATGTGCCACTGAAAAATAAATTCACCCACCACACAACAAATAAACACGTTTATTCCTGAATAATTCGTTCGAAATATTCCGCGGAAACATTCGATTGCGGGGTATGAATCTTTCTCCGCGGGCGAAAACTTCTCCGGGGAGCATCTCCCCTCTTACCGCACCCCGCACCGCCATCGCCTGCATCACCGCTAACAAAGAGTTTCAAATAAATGTCACTAGATGGCACGACATTTATTGATTAATGGTTGAAGTGTAATTTTCAAGTTTTTATTGACTTTTATAAGGTTTATTCATACATAATCAACTCTTATACACACCAAATTATGTAACAATAAGCTCTTATTTCAAATTTCAAAGATGATTGGAATGCACAATTAATATTTATACCAGTAGATGGCGCTATATTAAATTTCAAAGGTTAACATCTCGATTTTTTAAATTTTGTTTTGTTTAATAATATCACTGATAATAGGAGTACGTAGCAGCAGTACAAAAGTACAGTGTGCTTTTAACGTCATCTATTCGGAATAAAAGTATAATGTAACCCTTCTTGCAAAGTCGCTACTAACAATCTATTGGGAACGAACGCGATTGATGTACAAAAATAGCTAGAATTGCCAGATGAAATCTGCTCTTTACGTCGGGACATTTCTTTGTATGGGATGAGGCAACTGTATGCTAGTATCGATGCAAAATACGATATTTCAGCAAAAAAATAATAAAAATTTCAATAAAATTCATTTTGAATAATTCTGATTTAAAGAAACTTTCCCAGAAGTATTCCGGAATTATTCAGAATTTTTCAGAAGTTTTGCAACTATAGCGAGGATATATTTATTGAGTATGAGAATTCTCATGTTTCATATAGCCACCCAAATTATATCTGTTTCGGATAGCTCATAATGCCTATTTTATTAGCCGGTTTTCTGGAATTAATGTATGATATAAAATATAGATATTCATCAGTAAATCGTAAAGTCTGTTGCAGAAACTTCTAGGCTAACTAAACCTGAGTCTTAAGTGGACCAAATAAATGAATGTTAGATGTGTCTTCGTGTCGATCTCGCAAACTTATTTAATCATCATAAACCCACAGTTTAATGATAGCTTGAATTTTAACAGCTTCCATGTATTTGAGAGCGAAAGTGCATGCATTTGCACATCGCACATCATCTCTGTTTACACAACTCTGGGCTGGTTTGGCCATTTTATGATCATCTTGATTAATTAAGATGGTGGATTATAGCTTGTTATGATAACTATTTCGGTATGCTTCTGAGCGATGAGATTTCTTAAACTGGGGGCCCAGTTACTTTTACTCAACTGTTACCAAAAAATGTATGTATAAGTTTTAACATGTTCTCTTGCAAATTAGGCTTCGTGTTCAGTAGCAAAGTCTTGAGCTGATATTTTATTAACATTAATTTCCATTGTAAATACAAACTTTCTCGGAATATACCATTACATTAATGACTAGACGGAGTTCCAATTTACTTTTTCAGTTCCGTAAGCCATGCATGTGTAATTGCGGGCAAAAATTCTCAACTCCATTTACAATTCTTTTAACATGTTCAACAGCGTTGTTTTATAGCTCACCACTCGGTATGTTTGTCAAACAATGAAAATCAATCATTCATAAGGAATGTCCCAATTCGGTTTTACCGAAACCCAGGTCGCATTACGTTTAAACAAAATAATTGCACGTAAACAACTCATTTGGTACTTCAACTGCATTATTTATCACTTCATTATATTATTCAGTTGCCCAACGTACCAACTAATGATGTATATTTTATATACTGTTACAAAACAAGTCTATTGGGACTCAGCTCACAACGGTTCGCGAATTCCTTTACAAGAGAAGTGAAAGCCGACCAAATAATACACTTATCAGAGCGGAACGCTTTTCGTCATGTACTTCATTGACAAAACGCCTAGCACTCGAAGATGCAATGAATGAATATTATTATTGCAGCTAATTTTAAATTGATTTATTTTTGCACTACCACCCGGTCATCCGCTCTCTCCCAAAGACGCGTGCGGAATGAGGTCAGCGTGTTCCAATTTTAAATTTTGATTGTCAGTAAGAGGTTTTGATACATAGTACTTTCACTGTCAGTTTTGCTCTTTATCTGACCAAGCCTAGAACATTCATTGTACGGTCTAAAACTTCCGGTTATGGTTCCGGCTAGGATCCAATTTCGAATTCGTTGAGCTTCAAAATGTTGCGCCACTATCTAAACGAGTTCTTTATAAAGTTTAGTTACTTATCACTATTATTGAACTTTTAATCTCAATTTAATCTTTAACGAGTTGTGTTGCACAATATTTGAGTTCATCTTTAATGTCTTTAAAAGAATTGACAGCTTTTTGATGGGTCGTAAAATTTTATAATTGAATATTCCTCAATAGTTCTTAACCTCTCTATGTCTTGTACACTATACAGTAGTAGTTTTATGAGTTACTGTTGTTTTATTTGTATTAAAATTTGGATGATTTCCAGTGCAATCACCTTAGGACTTCAGTCCATCGTCCTGCATTTCTCCCATTAAAAGAGCTTGCTTATCGGCCCGCAAGCGGTAACCCAAATGACACATTCGCGGTCCTGTTATTACTTCGGTATCGCATCGGACCAATTATAAATAGAGACTGATAAGTTCCGTTACTCGTGCCTTCTCCATCCCTATCGCACTCCCGCACAAACCTCCATCAAAAGAAAGAGACAGAAATACAAACGAACCTGTCTCGGTAGATTCGCGTGCCACGGCTCGGGTTTCCCCGTATCACGAGGCCACTTTCCTTCGACGACATGCGAATTTATCATTTCTTGATATTGTATCTTAATTTCTTCGTTTTAAAGTTCAAAACCTTACGGTGTTTGTTGCAAGGGTGTTTATTAAACCCTTGTTGCCTTGACATTGCCAATTTACGATGCCGCCCGTTCTTTGGAAGAGATTATGTGTCGTTTCAGTTTATGGCAAAAGTTCATTGGAATTTTAATTTTATATGTTCTAACTGTGACTGATCAGATCATGTTAATGACCCTGGAACATCAGTTGAATGGATTTTAATTTGCAATTAATGCTAATGTTGGTAAGCACTTTGTTTTGATCTACAGAAGTAGACTCTCGAATCTTCCATGATTATAATTTAAATCAGACGAGATCCTATCTGTACTAATTTGATTTTTTGTTTACTCGTACAATTATTTCTTAGAAGAAAAAAAACGTAATGATTATGCAAATGATTTAATTGTACCGAGAGCCGAGAGGCTAAATTATTAGACAATATATTTTTATTAATGTTTAGGGCAAAACCTGTAAGTACAATACAATTCATATTTTTGTAAAAATATTCACATCATCGTCATTGGATTTTTCTGTCTCCCCACCGACCATATTTGTACTTATATCTTCTATAACCATTATATTTTTTCTGTTTACTTCAACAAATAATAATTAATTGATTTCAGCAAAAACCTCTCCGTTTCAATCCAGTCATCTATATTTCTATTCCTACTGAATACTAATACAATATTGTGTATAGTAGATAATCTACTTGGAATATATACTCCCGTGTTGACCTTCAATAGATTATTACGGTTTATTATTTAATGACCGCCTTATCGTATGTTGTTATTGATATAATAATATTATTTACTTTGCTATACAGACATTTCGACGGATTCATTTTGTCCTTAAATTGTTTTTTATATCGCGATCGTCCCTAATTGAAACCTATAGCACACTGTTTATATCTCCAATGTCTCTGCTGAAATGTTCGCATAAATCAGTATATTGTACTTCGAAAATGTCATAGCTATCAGCTAATGAACTATCTATCGATAAAGGGGTCAAACGGTAATTATTAAGTTAATCATTCATCACAGTTTCTGTTCATTTGATACTAAAATATTTATCCATCCGTGATATAACTTGGTAACAATCGCAGTCCAGTAAGGTCGAAACTATTCGTGTCATGCAGATCCCTATCATTTCCGTCTCAGACTGATTTGAATTCAATGCTTCCACCATTTGTTTATTGTTCCTCGACACAATCTTGACCTGTGGCTTACGTATGCATTTCATAATTAATCATACCCTGAAAAGTATTCCTCCATATTTGTGTACCATATGTTTTGGTGACCCATTTCTGTTGTACCTATAGTCTGAATTAAGAGCAACGTGGATGAACAATGCTCTGGATACTCCGTCATCCGCTCGAAGGCGTAACATAGCGGTCCACCAACGTAACAAGAGTTTCACCGCTCTGTAACGGATGACACAAGCGGTTACGGTACCCGAGCCCGCGCGGTGGGGCGCATTCGACTTTCAAACTCACGCGCACGAAAGCCATTGCTCCAACGCTCGGTGCACGCTCGGCCCGTCTTCGGCTAACATCGGATCCTTACTCTTCATAAACACTTTAATTCTGATCTTTATTATAACATGCGACAATAGATTTTCCATTGCCATCAATTTCATAATCCGTAAAGTATTAAATGCGGAAATGTTGACAATGAAAACTGTAGACGAAGATGTCCATGGTAGAGTCGCTATTCGCTTGTAATGCAAGCGTGGTACGCTCGTACCGTTAGCAGTGAAAGTGCTTGGGCAAAAGTGAAACGGATGGTTTAGAGTGGCGCAACTTGCTCGAGATTGGCGTAAAAAATCGCGATCGAGGAAATGTGAGAGGTTACAGCCGGTTGGATGTTTGAGATTTTTTGTGCGAACTTTTTTTGGCATCTCGATCTTTCTTTCTCTAGTTTGTTCTCGAAGGTTCTTTAGGAGTTTTGTTCTCTTTGAATTCCTTTTAAGAACTAACACCCACTCACTTATCTTTCGCATTATCTAATTCTATCGAAATCCTCTACTTGGCCTTTCATCCTCTTCACATCATTGACTAAACCTTCCTACAATTCATCCACTCTTTCTCCAATTCAGTAAAATCAAAAGTCACGCCACCCCTCTTTCCCACTAATTACCCTTAATTAAACTAAAAAGTAATAAGTCATTTCACCAGTAAATAACAACGGTGTCGACTAACCTAATTTCACCCATTGATTGTGCACTGCCAGTATGTGGCACGGATGTATGTATGTACGTGAGTTTCTTTTGAACTCACCTGCCACTCATTTCTTTCCATGGTGTGTTAGGTAGACAATTTAAACTGGTTATGGCCTGTTTCTCTACAGTTTCATAAGAAAAACTAAACTTACAAATAGTTCAATGCCAATTCTGTTTCGTCATTTATCTGGTAGACATTGTCTATCTATAGTGAGAAAAGTATTGTGTATGAATGTGGATAAGAGTAGAGACCAAATAAACGATGGTTGGACTGCGAGAAAGATGATATGGCTTGAAAGGAGGAGACTACTGATATGACAGCTAATAGAGAAGTATGGAAGATGAAGACATGCTGCTTCCACCACAAATATATTGAGATAAGGACAAGAGCATGATTATGGAGTGTGCATCTGAAGCTGGGAACTGAAAAACAGGCCTCTAGTCTTCAAAGCAATGCAAATCAACAGAAACCAATGATTTTAATCAGATTGCTTATCTCTAAATTGAAACCTCACATTTTCAACATGGTCAGTTCAAAACGGGTGCGAATACTCTTTGATCGGAAGTAACTTCCGGATTTCGGTTTTCTCCTTTCAATGGAATTGTGGTCAAAACTTAATTTGATTACCTCGCAATACTAACGAGAAAGTAGGCCGCTCGTGTAGCTCCAAATTATCTCTAAAACGTCTCGGGGTTCTCCTCCCCAAAAAGATGATTTTCTTTAACTCGATCACTATTAATGTATTCAAAGATTAGTCTACTTTTCTAAATGTTACCCTCGTTTCCCAAGAATTCATTATTCCCTTGGGATTAAATCGTTTAAGGAATCTTTTCCAACCTTGATCTACAATATAGTCTAGGTCTTTGTAGCTTGATGCTCCTTTTCTATGAGCTATTCTTGTGTCTGGATTTATTATTAGAATGATTGATGGGTGAACTAGGGTATATTCTGCGCCGTGTGAACTCAATTTACTTTATAGTCGGCTGATAAAAGTATTTTGAACATTTTTTGTCTATTACGGGAACATTTACTCTGTTTTCTAGATGATATGGCTCGTTTATTCTCTTGTAATTTAGATTTAGAAGCATTGTTATTTATCATATTAGTATTAAGTACTTGTATTTTTTCTTATCTGTGTCAAATACTAGAAACATCCTCTTTTATAGTAGGTACTCAAGATATTTAGCGAATTGCACAATACTTTGTAATAATAATAACAAAATGGCGCGTTACCGGATGTTCGTAACTTTAATCTGTTATGTCTTCAATTATTTTTTTATATCTGTACCTCCGTTGTTGACATTCTCTTTTTCTCTTTCGTTAAAGACAATCCAGTACGCTTGTGAATTTTCACTTATTATACCACTTTATGTAGAAGAAAACCTTTGTTTTATCTCTTCACAATACAGCGTCAGATTTCTTATTTCCTTCTCCGAATGGAGAACTGTTGATTAAAAACGTATCCAATTCAACCCTTCAAAAGCTTGGCATGTCTATTTTTAAACAAAATTAAAGGATAAAACAATATGAATCATCTATAAGTCAAATGAGAGCGCGGCGACAGTGAAGCGCGCGTGCGTATCTAGGTTAGTTGGTCACAACCTCGTCGGTAGGGGCCTCAGCGGTGGGTTAGGTTAATCTTGATAGTTACTTGCTTTCAATACCTGGACCTGTGGTCAGGTGTCAACAGGCTCAGCATAAAATTTTGAACGATACTCTCTGGAAATTGGTTAAAAAAGGTACGTAAAAGAGATTGACGTGTCAAAAAGATAACCCTCTAAAAGCGAAGGTTTTCAAAAATAAACATTTACGAGATTTTTTTTTTAAGAAACAAAGATGATATTCTTGCAAGTCACGTTTTATAAAGTTTTTTCATCCCTCGTTTGCTGCCATCAGTCAAATAGCTACCCTACCCCTGACCCCTAAATATTTGTTTACTCACACAACAATCAAGCCGTTAATTACCATACTGTTCAACATTCCTCGTCCTTGGGCTTGTTTTTCTCAGTTATGAACAGTTTCAAGGAAATGTTAATTATCAAGGAAGGAAAACTCTAAATATTATGTTTTCCCGGAACATTAAAACGAGAAAGGGCAACAAGTGGAGAATATTGCAACCTATTAATGTTGCCTGAAGGTTTTCAGACGGCTTCGCTAATAAAGGTCGGAGTTTATCGTGGGCACAACTTTGTATGTGTTTATATTATGTTGTTGGTATTACAAGCGGTTATTTCATATAGAATATTTTTATCGAGTTTCTCGGAAAGAGTGATGAAGTGAAATGTTTTTTACTTTCATGAGTGGCCAGGGTTTAACGATCGTAGAGTATTCGGTGAATTATGACTTCAGATATAGAGAATCTTTTGTCACAATATTTTAGTACGTTTGCGTATTAAATAATTAATAACATTATTTCCAATTTTACAATTAACATAAAGGCGATAGGTTAATGCTATGACACCATCGTTTTTATTCAATTTCATCTACCACTGACTATCTCCACTGTCACCCAAGCTAAGATTAAACTTGTGTTATGGGTGTATTCCATTAAAATAGGCTACATTCAAGTGACAATTAAATAGATTTACGTCATAACATAATCCTTAAACAAGTCGAGCGCGTCACAATAAAAAAAAAATAGTGCGTTTAACAAGATAAATTTAATATTGATGAAATAAACGTATCTTTTTTCTTTCTTTCAAATAACTGTCTGTCTATCTATAAATAAAAATGAACATTTTCAGTCGACCGCTGCTGTTCAGTGGGCGTTATCTGTTTGTCGCTAATATTATATTTTTAGATCGCCATGTTTGTGACAGCCCTGTTTCAATACATGAGCGGTTTGACGTCAGTAGGGTAGTTCGCGTTTTGTTTCAAACCAGACCTGTTTGCGGGCCTCTTTTAAAACTAGATATCTTTGAGCAGACAGCCCTGGCTGGATATGTATGACTGAAAAATTTAAACCTCTTTTAAATACGACAGACCAAGGTATTCGTAATATGTTATGTGAATGAATTATGTTATATGTGGTAGACATCAAATACTGTAAACTCTACTATTTCTTGAAACGCCTTGAATATTTAACATGATTACCATAATGTGTAATGGCATTATTATAATTATGTTACGTACTTGGCTGGTTTTACGCATAAAACGGTCATGTTTACATAAACTTATTCCAAGGAGTATAACATAACGAGCGTCTGATATAAAATGTATTGTATCCTCCTTACATTATCCTTCTTTATTACCAAAGCCGTCTTCAAACTCCAAAACGTTAAGGTCCAACTTTCAGGAGAAAATAAATCATTTACTTTGATTAAACTCAAGAACGCGACTTAAACGTAGCATCGCGGCGATATCCTCGCGTTGTGTACATTGTAAACTAAACTTTAGGTTTTGAAAAATAAAGTAGATAATTGTTTGTTGTCATTGTGTGCCCCCCGACGCACGAGGCCGCGCACAAGCGGGTCAGTAGGCCACCAGTAAGTGTGCCTCGCGGATCCGACCGGTCGTCTAGCCCTGAACTTGGTCTGGGATTTGCTATGTTATGTCATTCATGTGTATATGACATAATGTGCAGCGGTTGATTTTTGAACTGCGGTAACAATTGGACGTAGTTATGCAAAAATGTTTCATTCCACAGTAAACTGAATTTGAGATAAAAGCATTTACGCGTTTCAATGGTATTCTTTTTTATTCTAACTAGTAAAGGTCAATACTAAAGGTTTTATTGTTGAATTATATTGCGTTTAGATAATCATATGTTTAATTTTAGACTATTCACTTTACAATAAGAAAAAAATATATTATTGGTATTGGAACATTTTAACATAATTAATATTTACATGAACATAGCTTCAAATTAATTTTGCACAAACGTTCCAGGTACTTTTTATCCATCTGTAGGTACCTTTTATGATCTAAATTTTACATCATCATTTTACATCTAAATTTTATTTTTTAATAAATATGTAAAACCTGAACAACAAATAAAAGAACAATAATTGCTTATGATTTTTTTATTACTAGGTCACAATTTAAAAAACAGTATAAAATCTTGTGCTATTGGGGAGGCCTACGTCCAGCAGTGGACTGCTATGCTGCTGATGATGATAAAATCTTCATACGTCATACTCATCATCCTCTTGCATTTCGATATCTGGTTCCCCACCAAACCCATCGACATCATCTATGATTCCCTCTGTACTCTTTAGGTTTTTATGTCAACAACCTCGTGTGCTAAGTCAAGACATTTAATTTGTTTCTCAGCTTTCACGAGGTTCCCGTCATGTGGAATGGTAACATCGACAATCATTGTGCGGCGCGCTAATCGATCTATCACCATTATATCAGGCTTATTGGCGACAATAGTCCTGTCAGTAATGATAGACCGATCCCAGTACAACGTGACATGGTCATTTTCAAGAACTGGGTCGGGCACATACTTGTAATACGGTACCTCAGAATCCACAAGTTTATATTTCAAAGCAAGTTGCTGGTGAATAATCCTGGCTACTTGGTTATGCCTGTGCAAGTACTCGCCGTTAGCCAGACAAGAACAACCAGAGATAATATGTCTGATAGACTCACCCGGACGGTGGCATGCCCGACACACGTCAACTGTCCCGTCCTTCATAATATCTCTCCGGTAGTTATTCGTCAAGATAACTTCGTCCATAATTGCACAGACAAAACCTTCGGTTTCCCCGAAAAGATCACCAAAACGTAACCAGGATACGGATGCTAATAAATCTAGACCGGGCTCATAGAGAGCCCGATAGAAGCGCCCGTGAAGCTCCTTGCTTTGCCATACCTTCCTGCGGTCATCGGTAGTAAGTACTACAGGTTCAGGTTTGCACCAGTTCTCTTTAGCCATGGAGAGCGGGGTGAGCCCCTTGTCCACTGCGACCACATCACGGTGCATACCCACTTTAGCTTTTAAAAAATATTCCCTGAGACTGCTCACCTCGCGGTTGTGGAGGGTCTTTACATTTAAAAAGCCTCGACCCCCGCACTTCCGCGGGATATACAATCTCATCACCGATGATCGTCGGTGATGCATCCGATTTACAGTCAGCAGTGTGTGGACCCTTCTATCCAGGGCGTCGAGTTCGGTTTGAGTCCATTTGAGTATGCCGAAAGAGTACATCAAAACCAGCATGACCCAACCGTTGAAGGCGCGCACCTTATTTCCGCCCGAAAGAAGACTGATTAATACCATTCTCAGGCGACAAAAGAAGCGTTCCTTCAACGATTGCTTCATGTCAGCATCGTTGATGCCTAACGCTTCCAACATACCCAAATACTTATAGCTTTCGGATGAGGAGAGGTTTCTAAGGTTTATGGAATCCGAGAGTTGAATTCCCTCGGAATCCATAATCTCCCCTCGCTTTATATGCATGACTGCACATTTGTCCACACCAAATTCCATCCTGATGGCGCTACTGAAAGTTTCAGTTACCTTCAGTAGCTCCATCAGACGCGATTTGTTGGGGGCAAAAAGTTTCAAATCGTCCATCTAGAGGAGGTGAGATATGACCTGACCACCTCTCCTCAACCGATAGCCTAGACCTGAATCCTCCAGTAGTGTGCTTAGAGGATTCAGGGCTAAGCAGAACCAAAGTGGACTCAAGCTGTCGCCCTGAAATATTCCCCGTTTAATCCATACAGGTTCATCATTCCCCTGGATCTGTGGATTCCCGTGGATGGAGGACCGTCTTCCATTGCTCCATACACGACTCAAGGAAGGTGCGTAGAGTTGCATTTATCTTGTACAACTCCAGCACCCTCATAAGCCATGTATGTGGCACCGAGTCGTAGGCTTTCTTATAATCTATCCAACATGTCGACATATCCTTGCGGGATCGACGAACCTGTTGGCTAATGGCCATGTCTATGAGGAGTAGCTCCTTAGTGCCGCGGGAACCATTCCTACATCCATTTTGAGAGGCAGACGTAATCGAGTTACTCTCAATGTGCGTATTAATTTGCGTTCTCAAAATGGATGTAAGAAGTTTATAAACCGTCGACAAACACGTGATCGGTCTATAATTCTTGGGTTCCATGGGACTACCTAATTTATGGAGCAGGTGGGTAACGCCTGTTGTTAGAAACTGCGGTAGCTACCCAGACTCTAAAGATGACTGGAACTGAGATGCCAGGCAAGTGTGTGAACTAATTAGCCATTTCAACCAAAAGTTGTGCAGTCCGTCCGGTCCTGGCGATTTCCAATTCGATAACGGACGGACCGCTCTGGCAACGTCTAATGGCGTAATTAGTACTGTTTCCATCTCTGGTACAGTCTCACACACTGGCTCGACATCCCGTATCCAGCCAGCCTCAGTGTGACAGACGGGCACCGACCAGATGTTGCGCCAAAATGCACTCGTTGCGGCATCATCCGGGCGGCATACATCTGTCACAATTTTTTCAGGTCGCTGCCAAGCTCTATACACCCACCTTTCATCGCTCTGGAACATGCGATTCTGCTCTGCTGATCAATATGCCGCTTATACCGCCGAATTCGGCTCGCCCATGCACAAATTTTCTGCTTCAAGAAGTCGATGCGCTCTGTGACACTGGATATGTATTCTCGAGGGCTGATTCCAGTCCCCGAGAATGCCCGTCTCACAAAGCGCATCGCTCGTGGTCGTGTATTGCCCTCCCTGAAGCAGTATAGTTTGCCGATGAATACCCTGGTCCCATCGATACGACGCTCGATCCTGTGCTGCCAGGCTGGTACGGCTGGTTTTGGTCGAGTAGCTCCATCACAACTTGGAAACTTGAAGTTAGCTAAACGACATGTCGCCACAGCCGCACAATACAGGATCGAGTGAGTATCAACGAGATCCTCGCTGCTCTTGAAGAAATTCTTGAGCTGCGAATCCAAGGCACACACCAGCGCCCTATTTTTTTTGTGCATGGGTAATCGTGGTAATCGGGGTCTAAGCTCGGTCGGAGTGAATCTATACTCGAGAAACGCATCCTCCAGTGCGCTCCTCAGTCGGTCGTTGCACTGGCTACTTACTGTGTCAACCCTATCATCTTCTTCTCCAGCATGATTGAACCGCGGCGGGATGGCGTCAACAGTTGACGTTTCTGCCGCGGTTTGTGCCGGAGTCGAGACGATATAATTAATATATTATTATTAAAAACTGTAAAGTGCCACGAAAACATTGTGAGAGAAATAAATAAATTATTATATTATTGTCATTAGTATTTTTTTCTTTTGTCTATGATATTAAAAGTTTCAAGTAATATTTTTTTTGTAAATAACTACAAAGAAAATAAACATTTTCTTTACGTGTTATAAATATTTATTTTTAGTGGTCGTGTATGCAAACAGTTAAGGATGAAGCTAATTAAAGCGTGTTAAAAATGAACCCTTTAAAGTTGAAACATTTTGTTTTCGAAACAGGTTTTTTATTTAGGTATATAATAGTACAAAATTCATGAAACCTTTTAAGTTTTCAAATTATGTTATTTAGGTCTGAAACATAACGTACCACAAGTTTTGGATCGTTTATGCCTCGCTATTGTAATTTTGCAAAAACGTTCCAAATATAAATGGAACATTTTTTACAAAATAAAATGGTTTAACATGGTTTAGCTAAAACGCTATAAGATTGTTGTGGCGTTTTAACAAAATAAATATACTGTTTCGTAAAACATTAAATGTTCCTGTCCTCATAGTACGTTCTAGTTAATTTACACAAGTTATTATTTGATAAAGGTTGTGGGTTGGAACGTAAGTGAAAAAAATATTTTCTGATATAAGACTTAAAACTTGAAACCTTTTTGCTAATCTGACGCTAAGTGTCATAAAAGGTAGTTTGATCACATTATCTCGATTTCGGGTGACTTGTGGGTTGGAACGTTTCTGCATAACTACGTCCAATTTAGGGTTAGAAAAACTTTATTTAAAAAATGTTTTTTTTTTTTCGTTTTGTTTTGTTTGGAATTAAATGTAGCAGACACATTTTTGATTAATTATGTTTTTATTATTTAAATTATAAAATTATAATTTATTTGAGTTCGGTATCAATCAGTTACATCAGTGCACTTTTCAATTAATTTGTCTTCATGAACAATTCAAATAGAAATTTATTTGATAACTATCAAATAATTACTCATCTAGCTAAATCAATTACTTTCACCGTACGACGAACATTTATTACCTGTCAGAAAACTGAAACATCATTACATTTAGTAACACTTCGGAACATGTTACAAAATGTTTAATAACTTTCACTGTTGTCATGACATTGCAGCGAATCGATTGCGAGTCGAGTACTCGATTGTCTGTCGTAACTTGTAACCTATCGATTATCGAAGTCAGGGGCACTCAAACTTTTGAGCCGAGCTTTTTATTATAGCCTGCAACTTTTCTGGTCGTATTTTCTTGAGTTTCCATGCCACGAAAATGATAAGCTTAAAGGCAATTCAAAATATACAAAAAAGAAAAATAAAAGAAAAGCATACTAAGGGCTGATTTTTTTATTCCAAGAATAAAATTGACGTTTGACAGTTTTTGTATAGAAGAACTGTCAAGTGCGGTGTGTGTCTCAAAGTTACACCAAATGGGAGTCCAGCACAGCTATTCACAACCATTCGACAGGCTATCGTATCGAAAATGACAAATTTTGCTAACCTGAGTTGCCTTGCCCCCGTCAGCAAACAGCTGTCGGAAGAATTGCGGTCGTCTATTTAATTTAAACTGACAAAATTTTCGGGTTTTGAATTTGTGAACAGCGTTTAGAGGACTCCTACTGTAACATTGATTGATGTTCGATTTGGTACGGAAGCTGCTGATGAAAATAAACTATTAAAACTATAAGTATAGACGTTTTTATTTCTTACTTAAATCTGAAAGTATCTATAGCACCTATTTTTACTAAGAAACCTACTTTTAACAAGAATAAAGGCACACGAAAGTCTACATCGGTCTTCGTACCAAAAAAGTACGAGAAAAGAAGTTTGAAAGAAACTAGCCCAAAACAAAAAAAAAAGTTACAGTATCGCTTTCCAAAGTAGTCCGTTGAAAGAAGACTAGTCACGATCGGGTGCAAGACGTGTATTATCTTTTGTTGCTATCCATCACTTATCAATCAGTCAGATGAGTCCTGGTAGCTCATTGCATGTCTGTGGATGCTAACTAAAGTCAGAGATCAGACATCGTCTGCCTGCTGTAATTACAGCTACTATTAATAAGTAGTTTTGACACATGTCAAATGATATGAAAGCCTGATAGACTCGCTGGTCAATATATTGCCAAATCTCAACAGAAACTACCAATTTCTACTTTGAATTTTGACAGGAAATAAAATTAAAATAGTCACATTAAAAACCATGGTAAAGTAGGCCGCATGTCTGTGGTCGTGAGGACCTAATTAGGCTGCGTCAGCAAATGATATCCGCGTTGCTGAATTTTGGGCCAAACAAATTTTATAAATGTTAGTTATTTTATCGTGCTATTTTTGCCATCGACACGCTAAGACGGTAGACTGGGTGTGGAAGGCGGAGGACAGGGTGTTGTGGCGCAGTCTGAGAGAGGCCCATGTCCAGCAGTGGACTGCGATGTCTGCGATAGGCCGAGTTGATTGCTTCATTGACGCTAAGAAGAAGAAATGGTAACAAAACCATTATAAGCTGACCTCTGATTCTATTGAAACCACTTCGTACCACGCTAGGCCAGCTCAAGGTCAAAGTTACCACCAAAGTGTGGACAAGTGTACAAAAGGCAAGCTTAGAAAAAAGGCTTTTATCATAGAGATGAAATCAGTGATTGTTCTAAACGTAAAGCAGAAACATCTAGACATTAACACAGACACCATACATACATACATTATAAAACGTAATTTTCTAAGACAGAGATCAATAAGATAGACGTAGCCTTGTGACGAGCTCCTTGAAATAAGTCTGGATCCAATGAATATTAAACAGCTCCCTTGATACAACTTGATACGCTTCAAGTTAACTAAGTTTTATATTCTGAACTGTAGACGAAATTAGATATAAGAGAAGATTTAGTAAATGAAAATAAAGTGGCACAGGAGGAGACAAAGCATGTTTTTCTAGGAATGTTTTTTTGCACCCACTGCCTTACCTTTCCTCGATTTTCTTAAGCTTTACTCAATGGATGAAAAAAAATACAATTATCTTTCTTTGTTATGATTTTTCGTCTCGTTGGCCTTCGGGATTGTTTCGTTAATCTCATCGGGTGATAAAGCTTTAGATTTATTAAAGGGACTTTGGAAACTTGATGGACTAAATATGGTGTTGGGTAAACCGTAAACAATCTTAAACAGTGTCTTATAGATCATGAAGTAATGAAATGCAGTCAATACACATCACTGTCATTCGTAGATCTTTGACCGTCGTTCCGGGTAGTCTGAAGCCCAAAAGTCTGAAAACCAGTCTTACCAAGGGGTACCGTGTTGTGAAGGTCAGTTTGGCAGTTGCTCCATGTAAAATATCGGGATTCAGCTGCATTTGTTATAGCTGCATAGTTTGGGAAAAGACTAGGCGGATTGATTGACACATCACTGTGGGACTATATCCTAAGTTTCACCATATATCTTGGTTTTACCACCTTCATTGTCATCTAACTCATTAACCCCCGACGCAAAAACGACGGGGTGTTATAAGTTTGACGTGTCTGTGTGTGTGTGTGTGTGTGTGTGTGTGTGTGTGTGTGTGTCTGTCTGTGGCATCGTAGCTCCCGAACGGATGAACCGATTTTGATTTTGTTTTTTTTGTTTGAAAGGTGAATTAGTCGCGAGTGTTCTTAGCTATGTTTGAAGAAAATCGGTCCAAGATGGCCGCCGCCAGAAAATGGCGGATTACATATTTTTTCACAACTCCCTCAATATGGGTATCAAATGAAAGGGCTTGACAAGTAGAATACCAAACACTATGATAAATTTCAAAACCAAGATGGCCGCCACCACAAAATGGCGAATTATATTATTTTTTTCATAATTCCCTCAATATGGGTATCAAATGAAAGGGCTTGACTAGTAGAATACTATACACTATTACAAATTTAAAATCTAAGATGGCCGCCACCAGAAATGGCGAATTCACAGAGGAATACGTTAGTATGGAATGAACGCCAACGACCACGAGTACCTAACTAGCTTCGCTTCACTGTGGTAAAAAAATACGTACAGCTGCGCAGATTTCGGCTAATCACATGTGGATCGTATAGTATGTTTACTAGTAATATAATATTATAAAGTTTAAAAAGCAAGAAATAAAAAAAAATTAAAAATTTAAAAAACCCCCGACTCAAACAAAAACCTCTAAAAAGTAAAATAATAATATATATTAGCCCTTTAAGTTTAATATAAGTTGCAGGAAATATTTTGATCCAAGCGTCCTTATGTCGGGGGACGGCTAATGAAAACGCCAAACAGATGAGGCTTAAACCCAGCAATAATGAATATAGCTATTGTAGAAACATAACTGTTGTTAACTTCCAATTTTCATTAGCCGTCTCCCGACGTGAGGACGCTTGGATCAAAATATTTCCTGCAACTTATATTAAACTTAAAGGGCTAATATATATTATTATTTTACTTTTTAGAGGTTTTTGTTTGAGTCGGGGGTTTTTTAAATTTTTATTTACACCAGTCTTCTTCAGGTCATTCATCTATTCACCTCCGGCCCGACCCCACATGTGACAATTCAATTAGCTTAAAAATCAATCAACAAAATAAATACATTGTAAAGAAGAAAGAATGCCACTTGTGTTTATTTTTAAACTATAGATAAGAGACACTTGCACACAGACGTGTTTTATTATTATTTGTTTGGCACGTTTTTTGTTTAATACTCCAAGTTTTGATAAGTATATGAGGACCAAATAATTTAATAATTTGGTCCTTATTTCAACGTCCTTAAGAAAGTGGAAGATGGAAAGCTAAACATCTTTGTTTGAGAAAGCTAAACAGCTTTGTTATCTTCGCACAGCACAAAGTTCAAACGTGTTTCATCGAAACAATAGCATTAATTATTTTCCTGTACATCCATAACAAGCTCATAGTCTTCCAGTCTATATTATTTTGTACTCACACTGAGCTTTTTCAATCCTAAAACTCTTACATAACACACCATCACAAACATTTAACCTTACACCTTCATTCATATTCCACAAATTGATCTTGCCTTCCGTAAAGTATGTGGATTGTGGACTAATCTGGAGTAACACTATGACCTTTGTCAATCCTTACCGTTATACACTTTCAAATATTCACATTTCATCTCCATTAATATCCGAAAAATTGTGCGTACTCAATACTTTTATTGCATTCCACTTGTAGGTATTCTTAGGTGGTTATAATTAGATCATTTTTGGACCCTGTCGGGCACAGCAAAATAAGTGAGTTAGGAGTGAGGGTAGTGAGTGGTTAGGGCATATTTCTGCCTTTCAGAAAATCTGTTTTTGGAGTCACACTTTGATTCATCCTAAAACCCTTACCTAACACACCATCACATACACTTTCATTTCCATTCATATCCAAGTGCGTATTTCTAATAACAAAAGTCTGACCAATCACAGGCTTTCATACGCACACAAGTAAACTATGGGTTGTGTGTGTGGCAACGTGCCGGCCTCACGTGGCTATCGACCGTCGCCACAGTCACGTGAACCAGCTTTGTCTGTAAACATTATAGATTGCACTGGAATTTTGTTAGGCCTTAGAAACTCCTATTAGGTTATGAACAACTCTTCTTGCTTGTCTTTTCCAGACTAAGGCTCGACTCGTTTGATTAATGTTATCCTATCTCAAGCACATATTATGAGGAATTTTAAAGAATTGGTTGGAAACATTAAATTATTTCAACAGGAATTTTGTACACTGTCCTTAGAAAGTGCTATGATATGAGGCGCATGTACTTAATTAAGACAGTGATGATATAAATGATGATGAATGGAGAGGGAGAGGAAGATCAAAGAAAAGATGGATGGATTGTGTGAGAGATGATATGAAAGATGATAAGAAAGAAGGTGTTAATGATAGAGTGACGCGTGACTGGGAGAATGGAAGAAGCGTGTTGCGCCGACCCCCAAGTAACATGGGACAAGAGCATAATGGTGATGACGTCCTTAGAAAGTGTCAAACGTTCATCGCTTCCTAATGTTGTGTTGTAACTGGGGAGAAGAGTGTCATATACAGTATGGACCGATTTCTTTAATTTCTTTGTATATCGTCAGAAAAGGCCATAACAAGTATATGGTATAATTTATTGCATAATGTGATTTCCATATTGTATGAAGGACTGTGCCTTGCAGGTAATTCCAATGTCACATGGGTCAAGTCTGAATTGATTGACTTATGCTTTCTCATCTCTCGGGTTTGACTAAGCTTGAAGAAATTGTGTTGGAATAATTAAATGTTACTCTGGAGTTTGGTAGAAGGTTCTAGATGACGTCAACAACATAATAACAGAAAAGTATACGGCAGTGAAAGTGTTTGCGTTATTTCAGTTACTTTCAGATACGCTACGAATCATTTGGAACTAATTAGGTACAAAACAAAAATAAAGTATCAACAATCTTCGTTTTCAAAAAATGTAAGCTATGCAACCTAATTTCTAAATTAAACTGCTATCTCGACTATTCTTCCGTATACGATAAAACTATTAACATAAAATAATGTTAATAGCTTGAAATAAGGTCAAGAAATAAATTTATTTCTTGACCTTATTTCAAGCTATTTTTATTAGTACAGCACTTATTACCATAATAGATATCCATTTCAGTTTGAAATAGAAGAACATCTATACATATAATAAAATCGTAGGAAAGTCAAAACGGTACATTGAATATTTTTTTAAAAGAATACTTGGGGCGTGATCTACAATCGATATCGAAGCCAAAAATATAGTTTTTAGAATTTTTGTCTGTTTGTCTGTTTGTCTGTATGTCCGGGATAAACTCAAAAAGTACTGCATGGATTTACTTCAAATTTTGCATGAATATTACTAAGAGGTCGGGTCAACATATAGGCTACATATTATCACGCTATCACCTATGGGGGAGGAGCTGTGAATATTTATTTTTCTTACGCATTCTGTGACAGCGTGTAATCTAACGACGCATATTTAAATGTTGTTTTTCAGTAAGCCATGCTATTATCTAGCTTTACACTATAAAAACTACGCCATTTAAGTAACTTGGGCAGAAAAAACATAGTTTAATGAATTTTAGTAGTATAAAGAAAATTTTGAAGCAGCGCCATCTATGAGTTTTCATAAAAATCAAATCAAGTTACATGTTGACACTTTTTGGAAATTAATAATTTAAATTTGATCATGTTGGCGAGGTTAGTAGTTAGTTATTCTTAAAATTCATAGATGGCAATGTGCATTTTCTTCATAAAAGTTGTATCGTATAGTTCGTTTTGACAAATTCAAGTTCCAACAAAACCCTTAAAATGTTGAGCAGAGTTGAGGACGACAATAAAAAAAAAAATGCGGTGTTAAGTATTACAAAAAAGTTATGTTTCTACTGGAGACGAAGTCGGAGTAACTGATGAACGCGTGCTGAACACCTGTCTCAGTTCACTTCAAGATGTGGTAATTTCTATCGGCGGCAATCCACTGATCGAATATGGGTTACCAGCTCCCCAATGATCACCGCATCAAGACCGTGTAAATCGGGAGTATAACGCTGAGACAAATTACGATCCGGGCGAAATGACCATGTCGCTTTGTTCTCTTCAGAGCAAAAACAAATTTATGACACCGTCCTTGAAAGCGTTGGGAAATAACCAGGGTCAAATGTTTTTCTTGGAATGCGTCTGGTGGAACAGGAAAAACATTTGTTACCACTTGGATACTTGCAGAGGTCAGCAGGCAAGGCAAAATTGCTATTGCTGTAGCGTCGTCGGGAATCGCTGCCACACTGCTTCCGAGTGGCAAGACAGCACATGCCATGTTTAAAATTCCTATCGATTTAGAGAGCGCCGAAACGCCTGTTTGTGGTGTGTCACGTAACAGCGATAAGGGACACGTGCTCAAGGATTGCTCTTTGATCGTATGGGATGAGTGTACGATGGCCAATAGGAAGGCAGTTGAGGCCGTGGACGGAATCCTGCAAGACATCCGCAGGAACGAACATTTGATGCGTCGTATCACAGCTGTTCTGTTCAGTGGCGATTTCCGGCAAACGCTTCCCGTGGTGACACGGGGATCGAGGGCTGACGAGGTGAATGCTTCGTTGAAACTATCTTCGTTGTGGTCACGAGTTCGTATGCTGCGCTTGACCATTAATATGAGAGCTCGGCTCGGCGGCAATGCACGTGCTCAAGAATTCTCCAATGTCCTTCTAAATCTTGGCGAAGGCACTCTACCAGAAGAGAGAGGTGGACAGGTGGTGCTTCCAGAGTCTCTCGGTAGAGTGGTATCCAGCTTAGAAGAACTCATTTGCTGTGTGTACGGGGACATCAGTCGTATACTGCACCTGCAGAATTCTTGGGTGTGTGAGCGGGCCATTTTGACGTCCAAAAATGATCAGGCTGCAGCAATTAACGAATGCATTCTCTCGGAAATTGAGGAGAATGAAGTGGTCTACACCTCGATAAACACTGTTGTCGAGCAAGATGACGCCACACATTATCCCGTGGAATTTCTGAACTCCCTGTCAGCAAGTGGACTTCCAGCGCATACCATCAAGCTGAAGGTCGGTGTCCCGATTATGCTTCTTCGGAACCTATCTCCTCTGAAGTTGTGTAACGGGACCCACCCTAAAGTCATTTCGCTCTACAGACACACCATTGAGGCGGAAATTCTTACGGGTTGTGGCGTTGGCGAGGCAGTATTTATACCACGCATTCCCCTCATACCTCATATCTTCCCGTTCCAGTTCAAGCGCGTACAGTTCCCCGTGAGTGTTTGCTTCGCGATAACCATCAATAGAGGCAGACACTGAGGGCAGCGGGTGTCGACCTCAGGACGAGTTGCTTCTCACACGGACAACTGTACGTCGCTTGCTCCCGCGTCACCAGTCCTGACTCTCTTTACATTTTGGCTCCTGGCAGCATAACTACCAACGTTGTTTATAGGGAAGTGTTTTAAGGTATGATGCCTTTGTACGTATTTTTACTCTTTTGTGTCCTGGAATGTATTCCTGCATTGTTTTCTCTATTTCCTTCAGTCACATCCCCCACACCACACTGAACTCAGCAGGACTCCCATATAACTCTCTTCACTTGCTTCGCTTGCAAAAAAAACTTATATTTTAATGCTATTTTAAAAGTTGTTTACTTATAATGCTATAGCGACACTGGCATCTTAGGTATTTTTGGTGCTGTAGAGCCTTCAGGCAGACGACGTCGCGGGCAGCAGCTAGTTAACTATATTATGAAACCATATTCTGATGGATTGCCTTCTAAGTATAATGTTCAAGCTCCGAGTTTTCCAGCCACGTGCAAGCTTTTTTTTTTTTTTTTTTTTATTAAACAAACTGTGTATTTGAAACCTGTTTACTGGGAAACCGGCACGTGGCAAATAATGGCGGAAAATGGTATTGTTTTATTGAAATCGGTGTAGAAGTTTATTGTGAAGAAAAGGACTCGATTGAATTTTATCAGGCTTCTAAACAAGAAGCCTGAACAAGTCAACAAATTTTACAGTGTTGAAATCTCTCCCCGAAATGTTTTGTTCTTTGTTAAAGGGTTGTTAACATAACGATCTGTTTCCTTACATGGCTTACATCAAAGTTAACAAGGGGGGGGGGGATAAAAGTGGGGGAAATAACGCGGATAGCTGTGATTTCGTAATATGAAAATACGGTTTGCTTTTTAGCCCTACTATATTGTTCTTGTTACCCTCAGTATTACAAAACTGTCTATTAATATTTTTTTCTAAGTTATTTTTGTTCTTGCTTTTTCGTCTACGATAGTATCAAATACCATAACATCTCTCTCGCCTGTATTTCGCGAAGAGAGGTGTACCTATAGTACACCCACATTTCGCCAGTTATGTTCAAGTCCCATGGAATGAGGAGCGAGCCTATTGCAGTCAACCGGGCACAAATCCAGACTCCGGGCTGCTGCTGAAAAATTCCAGAATTCAGAGAAATTTCACAAAAACTGCACTTCCATTTGGCCTAAAACTGCGTTACAATCTAGTTCACATACCAGCACTGTACTTAAACGACCTACTTCCAATCTGATCTAAATTAAATTGTAATTACTCGCCTGTATGTGGGTTTCTGTGGCTGTTCTAAATATACGACCTGATTGTTACTACTACTCTTTGACAGTGGATTTAGTGCACGCTACGTACCTAGTAACAGTCCTTCGATAATCAGTAAGTTCTTTATTGGTACTTCTTTCCGAAATTTTGCTTCTATTCTATCTAAGTTGGTACTGCTTTTACTGTTCTTCTTCGTCAAGCCGAAAGACTTCTTCTGCTCCGTCCTATACTGATTGGTTCAATTTAATGTAGACGTAGACGGTTCCAGAATAACTTGACTAGAACCCTAGTTGGCTTTAATACCACAATTTTTCACGAAGATATTAATATTCTCAAGATTTTCCTCAGTAAGAATATTAATTTTATCCGTACTGCAATATAAGAAAAAGCATTTAATAAGATTTCAGTCATCTCTATTTTTCATCTTTTTGTGCCACTTGATAGTGTTTTTATCACCAAAGTCACGACCAATGATATTGATATTGCGAATTTAAAACAGTTTTATATTTGTCCTCATCATCATCTTTATCAAAACTGTAGCTACTGATTCATCCAATACTAAAGTAACTACTATAATATTCATCTTTACCTTATTAAAAATCATCTACATAACAAAACAAACAATAAACATATTTAATACAATATCAACGGTATCACGCGAGTCTACGCATAGGCTACGGCTGACCTTGTCTGACGATAATTTAGTGAAACACGGCCGCTCAATGTCATGCAAATTGTACAGCCACGCCCACTGCTTGGATAACGGCATGCGTATTCAAGATGTTTGGAGGAAGTTTGCTTACTGATGAGATTTTTTAAGAACTAGCCACTTCGACCGCGTGATATTTTTTGTTTTTTAACAAAATATATCGCTCATTTGGAGAAGCATCGACGTAACTGCTACTTTATTTATTTTTACGTCTTTGCTTTCCCAACCTAAATACGCTTTCTAAGTGCTTTGTCATATTTAACTCATTTTTGGGAAAAAATACATTTACATCGATGTTTCTCCAAGTGAGCGATATGTATAAATATTGAGTTTCGTATTAGTGGAATAATTTTCGGAATCGAATCAGTACCTAGTTCCGAAGATAGATTATGTCAGTTCGGCTTTGAGTAAAATTCTTGTCTTATTTGGGGTATGTAGTCCTTTGTATCTCGATATCTTTAGAAGGGTTTATTTATTTATACTTAGTCCAAGTAAAACTAAACCATACATGATTTAGTGTAGGTCATGAACATTATAATGATCTCAATTTTGGTCTAAGCAAAATATGTAGAACCTTGTGTCAAAGTTTCTCTTTGAGGTCTGTGTTGAATATTTAAATTGTATATGTAATTGTGTATGTATGGAATATTGGTCGTGTAAATGTAATTTTGGAGTTACTATAATATAGAAGCTTTTTACAGTTTCAAAAATTCTCATAATTATTAAGCAATTTTTAATTTTTGGTGTTGAGAAAGGCCTTTGACAACAGTTAGTATTCGTTTCCATGATTTGATTGTTGAATAGATAAGTATGTAGTGTAAATTTGTGTGTCCATTCCGTATTTGGTAATTTTATAATAAAAACGGGTCAGTAGGTCAATGCGAAAACATAAACTCTACATTAAATATTTCAATATCTGGTGCAATATTTTCATTACTTTTGCTGTCGTATAAGTTTCGTCTTTATTTATCTTTGTGTCAAGTCATGAAGCAAAATTACTCAAAAATGATGGACGTCCATTCAAACTTTCGACACCTATTTAAACTCTTTAGAGGATGAATTTCCAAAAATCCTTCGTTAGTGCTCACTTTCGTTGTATTAAGAACTCTTGTGCCAAATTTTATGTTTCTAGGCTAAACGGCTTAGGCTCGTCTTTGAAAGGATTTTTTAAAGTAAATAAACAGCTCCAGTCATCTTTCTAATTCGATTATCCAATTTGTATTTAAATTCGTCCTATAAATATGACACATAGCCTCACATAAAGCGAGTACACACGATTATGCAACGATCTACCGTATTACGTTGGCGCAGTGCTCAGTGTGCGCGAATCCTTACAACAGTGAAGACTCGCCTCTTATTACTTTCTTATTTCATATTGCCTGGCATTGAGACTAACAGGACGTTGCCAAACTGCTCACATAAATTCCTTTATGCATTATATTCTGCTTAAGGTGAATGCGTAGTGGTAGCCCGCGAAATTCAAGTTTTCTTACTTTTTTTGCAATTTGCAGGTCAGTGTCAGGTTGTATCTTGACAAAAATTTGATTCGCGACTATAATAGACATGTATTTACAGAATTATAGTCATTAGAATCATTAATATATCTCTTTAAGTTAGATTTCTACCATAAACACTTTTCCATACGAGATTTGTTCTTAACGGTAGAAATCTAACTCAGAAAGATGTATTAATGATTCTGATGATTATAATTTTGTAAATACGTACCTGTTATAGTCGCGAATCAAATTTTGATCAAGATAAAACCTGACACTGACCTAAAAATTGCAAAAAACGTAAGAAAATTTGAATTTCGCGGGCTACCACTGCGCATTCACCTTAAATAGCCTTTCGAATTACCCTTCGTACTTTTTTGACTTAAAAACATGAAAAATGGACGAAAATCGCGCGGATTCTGCGCTCCGCAGCGGCGAAATGAAAAATTTTGCTGTCTTTGTCTATTACAAAAATTAAGAAGGAGATAAAAGTAATTTGGAGCTGTCAAACTTGAGAGTTGATGTAAATTGGATCATTAAAGTTTACTTTGCTTTAAAAGTTTGAAAACACGAGAAAATTTTACCTGCATTTTGATTTATAATAATGTCTTCTAATATTTATTTCTATTGTGTCGTGAATACTTTCTTTGATGGTGAAGGCTGTAGCGTGAAAATTCTTAAAAAAAAAATACCCTTCCTTCTTATGCCACGTGACAAATGTGTGGTTAAACAGTCGCTAATGCTTAAGAGCGTTATCGCTTAGCGCGGATCGTCAAGTTTAGGTAATTCTTTGCAAATTTCACTCACACAGACGCGTGCGCAACTGTGTGCGTAGGGTTAGCGCGTTCGCTCTGCTTATAGTCAGACGTACTCACTTTGATCCGTTCGCTTTAGGGCAATAATTGTTTTAGCATTATTTTAATTTGAATTTAAATCCAACTTCAATTTTTTGTCATACTTATGATTTATAATAAATCTGAAATCCTCTACACATAAAATTAAGTTATTTAGGAGAAAAAATAATATTAATAGTCCTCGATATGACTTTAAACTGTCGTGCATTTAGTATTGAACTAAATGTAGAACGCCACCTGTAGGCTATGGGATAAATACACCCAAATAGGCTCGGATGGAACAGTCGATATTAGTGCAGGATATCAACTCAGGGCGGCGGCTGATGAACATCTAGCACGTCAAAGGCGGCGCCCACGGACCCAGTCAGGCGGTCCACTGTACACCCACCAACTCGCACTAGACAAGCGCGGTGGGTTAATTTGCCTAAACCTTTACTCTCTCATGAGAGAGTAGGGAGGCCTTTGCCCTGCAGTGGGACGTTACAGGCTAATAAGAAATAAGAAGATTACTCAAGTGTTGGCAGTTGGTGACTAGTTTCAGTTGGTTGTAAATAGCTTTTTTAATATTTATGCACTAGATGAGTAGGTGGGAAATTAAATAAAGGTTTAAAATCAAAATATTTTATTTCACATAAACCTACATGGGCACTTATGAAACGTCAGAAGCTAGGTGCACAGTTCCAATTGGTCGTTTCCTATGGAGAAGAACTGGCAAGAAACTCCACGGTTACTCTTTTAAAAATAATTGGCTTTTACAATGTATTCAAATTACAGTAGGTATTGAAGGACAGCGTAGGCCTGTACCAGGTACTTGATAAAATAAAAATGGTCTAAAGGTCTAAAGTCTACAAGGCTTACAAAGTCCCCACATTTACAAAATAAGAATCTATCAAAAGGATAAATAAAATATAAAAGTCTACTAAAACCAAGTGATATGATTTCCATTACAACCACTATTAAAGAGGTGAAAAATTAAAATTGTCTGTATATAATGTCAAATAATAAAAAGAGTATGTCAAAGAAGTATGTAAAAAGAAATAAAAAATAAATATCGTAATTTGAGAGCAGTTAAACATTTACGTAGTTATGCCGTTAATGAGGTCCCAGGGAAGCCACATGTGCAGAAGGAATTATTGCCAAAGTACCTTGTCTTTAACATAGTCTTTAATCATGTACGTTTGCCCAGCTAGGCCCCCCAGAATTTGCGATTTAGGTATACACCAATGCAATGTACTCGCCTCTAGGAGTATATGTACCGCTTTCTTTTTCAATGTACCTCTGTACTTTTGAAGAAATATGCAAAAAAAGGGGGCCGTGCCAGCCAAACGTTTTCAGCACGGCCCTCGTGTAACTTGAAAAATATAATAGCGTATTAAAAAGTTTCATAAACTCAAGGAATGTACTTTATTAACACGTTCTATGTACCGTAACAGATATTGTGAATTCGTAATAACAAATAATATATAGACGTGGATAGGGGGCCGTGCTGAAAAAAAAAGAAATGAGAAAATATCTACAAAAGACAAAACAACCTTAGCCAAAAACTATATAAATGTAATTCATGTTTGGCAAGTAACATATGTACCGCATTGGTTTCTCATACAACTTGCTAAATTCAAAAAATAAACCAATTTTAGTTTATTCAGCACGGCCCTCTATAGTTGCCTATATCTTTTTAAATATGACATGTTTGTTTACAAAATTCGACTTCCTGAATTATGTATAGGAGTACATTCGTTCCAAATAAATTGCGATTATGGTGTATTAGTATTTTAAAAGATAAATTGGATCAAAAATATCCTAACATGCAACTGATGGGGTGACCATGGTTCCATAAATTAGGTACATATATTCTATTTCTATTTTCTATATTTCCAATAAATCACACGGATTGATGTACGGTACATTACAATAAAATTACAGTTTCAGTACATTTCACAGATTAGTTACGTTTACCTATGGAATAATCGCAGCAAAACTATGTGTCACAAACACTACAATTCTTTTACCTATTGTGGTATAGTAATTTTATTTTAGGTGCATCGTCCTCACATATTATTATATAATTAATGTACCCATGCAAAATATTGTACCTAAAACATTTTAAAAGAGTAACGGTGGAGTTTCTTGCCCATTCTTCTCCACACGAAAACTACCTTTTGGAAGGGGCGACTAGAATCAATTCTATTTTAAGGTAATTTTTGACGTTCAAAAGTGCCTTTTATGTGCCTATTTGAAATAAATGCTTTCACTTTGACTACAGAGCTTAAAAGGCTTAAACAATTACAGATACGTTTCCAACAAATCACATTGATTGAACCTTACCTAGTGAATTAATAGCGACCGCACACAACAAGTTTTAACTGATTTAATTCCCTTAAAAGATGTCATCGCTAATATTAATTTTGAAGAAAAAAAAAACAAATTGTAAAAAAAGAATGTTTATTTCAATATAGTCACATAATTTCATTAATATAGGTATAGAATATATGTACCTAATTTATGGAACCATGGTCACCCCATCAGTTGCATGTTAGGATATTTTTGATCCAATTTATCTTTTAAAATACTAATACACCATAATCGCAATTTATTTGGAACGAATGTACTCCTATACATAATTCAGGAAGTCGAATTTTATAAACAAACATGTCATATTTGAAAAGATATAGGCAACTATAGAGGGCCGTGCTGAATAAACTAAAATTGGTTTATTTTTTGAATTTAGCAAGTTGTATGAGAAACCAATGCGGTACATATGTTACTTGCCAAACATGAATTACTTTTATATAGTTTTTGGCTAAGGTTGTTTTGTCTTTTTTAGATATTTTCTCATTTCTTTTTTTTTCAGCACGGCCCCCTATCCACGTCTATATATTATTTGTTATTACGAATTCACAATATCTGTTACGGTACATAGAACGTGTTAATAAAGTACATTCCTTGAGTTTATGAAACTTTTTAATACGCTATATATTTTTCAAGTTACACGAGGGCCGTGCTGAAAACGTTTGGCTGGCACGGCCCCCTTTTTTTGCATATTTCTTCAAAAGTACAGAGGTACATTGAAAAAGAAAGCGGTACATATACTCCTAGAGGCGAGTACATTGCATTGGTGTATACCTAAATCGCAAATTCTGGGGGGCCTAGCTGGGCAAACGTACATCTTTAATCTTATAATATTATGCTTTTTTGATAAGGACTCGTTTGATGAGGGTTTTGAACTTTTCATCGCTAAGTTCTGTAACCGGCTTTGGCAACTTGTTATAAAAATGGATGCAGTTTACAAGAAATGACTTACTAGTTTTAGTAAATCTAAATTTAGTTAACACAATTTCATTTTTCTACGTTTATCATGTTATGCTGTTTACATTATAAAATAGTTTCCCTCAGTGGCATTGATCGGCTTTTTGTGGGATCAATTATTTCAGGAAGAACGCACATATAATAAAATTTTGTCAAACGAGGAATCATTTTTCTTTCCAAAATTGATCGTCTTTATAAATCTTCAGAACATTTATTGGAAATTCAGGACCAGTGTACACCGCAAACAAACATAAATTTTTATTTTCAATATTTAGTTGGCCCTGAACTTGGTAATACCAGCCATGGTTAACGTTGATAATAACGTTATCGCCATCAAATAAAAAACATTTCAATTGTTTTGTGACGGATTGCTGCTCCACTGTCACCACAATACAATTTACTTTTTCGGCCCATCACCTAAAACATAAAAGGAATAATAGACCACACACACCTAGTTGACACTACACTATTACGTTTATGATTCGAATGTACAAAATAAATTTTATGAAAAAAAAATACTTACGGATCAAAACGTGTCAGGCGTAGTATATACCGCCGGCAACTACGTATCTGTGTATAGTCGATCGATGGCAGCGCGAGCGACATAGGTCCTACCTCGGAGAGCGCCACAGCGCGACTGGCCGACACCGCTCGGCGCCGCGTAATTTATTAGTAACTTTGAAATATTATACTGTCGATAAAATATCTTTATGTAAGTTTTTTTTTTACTGGTTTTTGTTTGCCTGAACTCCTCTTACAAACAGTGTATTTTTTTTAAATAATTTCAGCCTTAATATGACATAAAAATGATGTTTTATTTTGCCAAATTTAGATTAAGAAAATATTTTTTTTGAGATACTTAATGAATTAAAATTTGTTTTTTATTTTATACAAAAACAATAACGGTATCTTTCCTTTTTCCACGTATTTTTTCCAGACTTCCACGACTCATTGTTGATTCATAATTTCATTCCGAAATTCAGTCTTCCCGTATAGTCTCAAAAATACGAGTTCAAAATAAGCTTTTATTTTGATATTTAAGAATATTTTTCAATTTTTATTCTATACAAATACAATATAAAGATATGCTTAATGCGGTACTCAAATTAGTTTTTAATAATTTCATGCCATTTAGTAGTAATTTAACCTTAAAAAACCCCGATTTTATGTTTATTGTCATTTTTTAACGATAACACTCTTAATTTAAAGCAACGTTTATAAATAACCCCAAGTTAGAGTCGCCGCACACGGGCCACACGCGACAGCCTCAAACGCCGCCACGAGAAGCTAACGAGCAGCGATGATTTGTAGCGTGTGGCGGCCATCGGCGGCGGCGTCAACCGTGTGCGGCGAGTCCATATAACATGTATCAAAACTACAGGAAATATGCCGTTTGGCGACGATTTGAGGTTGTGGCCGGTAGCCCGTGTGCGGAGACCCTAAGGAAACCTTAGTCGCCTTTTTCAACACCCATAGGATAAAAACAGTCCCGTGAAAAATCACCCCGAAAAGCTACATTAACTCCGCCATTTCCAGTTATTTTTCCGTGACTGCCCACTCACTAAGGAAGACAGTTTCATTTAAAAGGCAAATACATATGCACGTTTACTCTGTTGACCATTTAGTACATAATTATATACTTACATATGTATGTTTGTGTGTGTTCGTTAACCCGGTTTTTGTGAATAATTGCCGTATTTACTATTGCTAGTAGGTACCTGTATTACTTACCTATAACTATATTTTGTTAATCGATAATTTACTTATTTGATGTTTGATCCATCTTTAATTGAGTTGTAGTTTGGCCTATTTGATGAGTAATGTCCTGATTTTGATTCTTATTAAGTTCAAGTTTGTTTACAACACATTGTTATATGGTTGGTTTCCTGAACTATTGTGATATTTATAATATTAGCAAGTAATCTTACAGAATACAATAAAAAAATTATCTAGTACAAACAACATAATAAAATCCCACAATTCACTGATGACCTGGCAGGCCGCAGGAATCCGCTGGATGCGAGGCGAGAAGCACAAACCAGCAGGGCAATTGCGTAACACATTACCAATCGGAATCGGTTTCATTTTGACAATTCAACAAGATTCATTGCGTTATTTACGTGTTGAGCAGACAAATTTTTCGAACTTATGAAGCAATGGATTAGCAATTTGCTTCAAAATGATTCTGATTCCGATTGATAGTGTGTTACGCAATTAGGGTGCCGGTCGAAGTGGCGATGCTTGATAGAAGTGTTGATGATTATTATTATTAGCCTGCGACGTCCCACTACAGGGCAAAGGCCTCCCTACTCTCTCATGAGAGAGTAGGGGTTTAAACAAATTAACCCACCGCGCTTGTCTAGTGCGAGTTAGTGGGTGTACAGTGGACCGCCTGACTGGGTCCGTGGGCGCCGCCTTTGACGTGCTAGATGTTCATCAGCCGCCGCCCTGAGTTGATATCCTGCACTAATATCGACTGTTCCATCCGAGCCTTTTTGGGTGTATTTATCCCATAGCCTACAGGTGGCGTTCTACATTTAGTTCAATACTAAATGCACGAGAGTTTAAAGTCATATCGAGGGCTGATGATGATCATAATTTCTTACTAATCTTGCACCTGTATTTTAGAACGATGCACAACTTAATAAACAACTGTGAAACCTGTTAAAATTCTAGATCATGAATTAATATTTCTAGAACACGGCTCAAGACTATTGCAGGCACTACAAAATCCTCACGTGAATATTATAATAAATGAATGTCAAACACTCACGTTTTCTATTCTAAAGGTTGCATGTCATTAGCAGTATGCGATAACGATAAACACCTTATCTCTATTAGAGATAATTACATCTAATTGTCGATACTTCGATAGCCGTAAGCTTGATTGGCAGTGAAAGTTATTGGTCTTTCAGTTTCGGTAAATCATAGCCCGTTTCTAACCATCTTTTCTTGTACCGAACTTGATGAGAAAAGCTAATGGCGAGGTAAAATCAAAAATCATTTACTTATACAAATTAGGCTGACACTTCTTGAACGAAAAAATTACATAAGACAGTCCCACAAAACACTCGCCCTTTACCACTTCCTAGTGCTTTCGCTGGGAAGAAGTGACGCAACAAACTCCCCAGCAGCAAGATCTTAGTCAGTCAGCGAGGTGGTAGCGGGTCTGACTGTCCTAACTGCGTAACATACTATCAGTCTCAATCTGAATCATTTTGAAGGATATTGCTAATCCATTGCTTCATATGTTTGAAAATTTTTTCTGCTCAACAACGGAAATACCGCAATGAATGCTGTTGTACTGTCAAAATGAAAACCTTTGCTACTGATAGTGTGTTACGCAATTACCCCGCAAGTTGCGCCCGAAGTATGTTTTGTTATCGCCATTCGTGCAGGCTAATTGAATGCTTCTTCTGAACTAAAGAAGCCTCTAGAAGGCTTGAGGAAATATGTTTCCAGGATGGGTTGGGCAGAGGTGTACCTAAATACACCCACATTTTGAATAAATACAGTATTGTAGAAAATATATCCTTTGTTATATTATTTTCTTTGATAAGAAAGCAGTACTTGAACCGGTACCAAGCACGGATAGATATTAAAATGCATAAGTAGGTACTTATTACTAAATCATGGCAAAATATACTGCAGTTATGCAAATAAGTAAATTATTGTTGTACAAAATAAGTTTCATAAATAAAACGGAAATAGGTTTTAAAGGGTAAGCCAATAATGCTTTTGTTGAAGCAAGGCCTAGTCTATCCTTATAGTAACGATGGATGGACTGTGTGAAAGACGATATGTCTAGAAAGAGTGTGAATACCGAGACGACGACTAATAGAGAAGTATGGAAAAAAAGACATGTTGCGCCGACCACTAATAAATTGGGATAAAAGCAAAAGAATGATGAATGACAGAATAACTATTTTCTGACATAAAATGTTTGAAAGAAAAGCACACAAACTACACGTCTACCTACCCCCTAAGGACCAAATGCGTGACAGTAATGCTAAGTACCCGCTAACTTAAAAAGAAAAGAACAAGCGATATCTTCAACAAACATACATTCTCCGCGCAGCCGGTAAATTTACTCTGTTACTATCCAACCAACTTGCCAAAAACTTCTACCGAACGACCTAGATTTTAACACCACAACACAACCTATTTCCAACCTTAGCAACCACGAAATAAAGTCCAAATTCTTATGTGGAAACAGCTGGTCTCGATAATTCATAGGAATGTCGACTTTATTTACTTTATTCATATAGTATATTTTGGTATGATTGCATTGTAGTAGTGTAACCTTCCGCAAGACTGCTGATGTGGCCTCGCTCCTTCCACGTTCAAGGTTTGATTCCTAGACATTGCACACAATCTAAAACAATCTCTGTTTTTAAAGCTTTAAGGTTTATTTTATCATTTATCTATAAAAACTTGGAGAAAACTGTTGTATTGCGCTGGTAACGGTTCGCGGATTTAGCCATCTGTCAAAAAAAGTATCTAGAATTTTTAGATAGTCGTTACTGTAGTTGGGTTCATAGAAATGGAACTGTTATTGAAGACCGTTATGGCAGATTCTTTTCTGCCACTTTCTTTATGGAAGCAAGACTTGCAATGTCTATGTCATACAACTTCACGCCTTTATTCTCCGAAGGGTTAGGCAGAGGTCATCATCATCATTCTCCTGCCCTTATCCCAATTTAATTGTGGTCGGCGCAAAGTCTTTTTCTTCCATACTTCTCTATTAGTCGTCATCTCGGTAGTCACCCCCTTTCTAACCATATCACCACGTTTTTTTAGAGGTGTATTTATAGTAACACCCACGTTTTTACCGTTATGTTTTAGTCTCATGCATGTGATAGTGGGCGAACCTAAGGTCCAGCCGCGCTAAATTTGCCAAAGACGTAAACAACAATGGCCGCTCGAAATTGAATGTTTGTTTTCGTCTAGTTAGCTCGGAGATTTAGACAAAAACAAACATTACTTAAAATAAATGTTCTTGTATATCGATTTTGTTCAATTTCGAGCGGCCATTGTTGTTTATATGTTTGGCAAATTCAGCGCGGCCGGACCTTATGTAATAACTCAATCATAAATAATGCATGTTATTGTTACTATGCTCGGTCATCTGGAATTTCTTAAACGTTCAATATAAACTAATTATGCCTTTGGCAGTTGACGCATGCAGGTTAAATTAAAAATAAAACCTAATAAATTTGGTATTTCAATTATCGGCCAATTAAGAAGTCAATGTCACTTGTAATTTTAATTGTTTTAGTCAAAGTGGACTTGGTCAAAGCAATAAATTTACTTTAAGAGTTTAACTGGTGAAATGTGTACCTATTATGCACCTCTGTCTGTCAAGCCCTTTCAAACAAAACAGGCAATATGATAATATGTTTCATTGAAAGTATAGAAAGTTGATTCTTCTTTCATAATCAGTTAATTTACAGTTGCAGGATTAGTTATAGTTACTACCTTATGTTTCTCAAAATTAAACAGACTCAATAATATAATTAGTAATGATCCATCAAAATAATTAACAAAACCTATCTTTACCCAAAATAAATGCTTTGGCTTTGACACAAAAATCTCAAGTCCAAAGTAAAGTAATTTCGTTTTAAAGTTCTCAACAATTGAGCAATTAAAACTTCTTTGATATTATTAGTAATACATAGTTCATTTGTCAGTCAGAATATTATATATAAACACCCAAAAAAATAAATACTGAATGATTTTTCTTCTCGAATAAATCCTTTCAAATTCCATCATTGACAGCTGATTATTCTATGCTTCCCTGGTATTTTCGTCCATCAAAACTCATTCAGTACCCGTTCAAGAAGATGATTAAATATTAGATTATACACAGTCATACCTACTTAAACTTAGAAATTTATTACAAGCATGTTTATGTACTTATAATTTACATGGCTTAGCAACAGTACAATGTTTAGTTTTAATAAGATTTCCTTATCGTAATGCTTGATCACTTCCTGGTTAATATTAAAAAGATTCTAGAAGACTTTTCCATAATAATCCTTTGCTTTGTCTAATACTGTTCATAAATTCACCTTTCCAAAAACGTAAACACAGATTTTGTAATAGAGTCAGGTCATAAACGTGCCACGAACACTAAAAATAAACATTTCATATATTCACACATCTAAATATAGACGCACGGTCTTATCTAAAGGACAAATTTATGAAGAGAGGTCGTGGTGATAAAAAGGATTACAAAAATAGGTTGTAAATTAGCAACACTTGTTTGAACAGACTATACTTTCGTTTGAGTAGGTCAGATTGTAACCACTCTGTATATTTTTAGATAATTTGGGAGCTGTGACTGTCATAGTTAGAAAAAGACTGGAATTTATAAATTGATTTAATAAAATCAAGTTCGAATTCTTGCTTTCCAATAATTATTAATGTATTGAAAAAAAAAGTTGTTTACTTATACAACGTACATTGTGTGGCGATGTTAAATGTCGGTCGCCAAGGTTCCTGCGGAAACCGACTCGTGCGCGCGTTCGTGTGTTCTCGGCAAACATCGGGAACGCTCGGCAATGGCCGCCGGAACGTGGAAAACGATATTTGTTTGGGGAAAATAATTTTCTTGATAATTGTGTTCTCTAAAAGACGTATGATTAGTGGATGCTAATAAACAGATATAAATCGTATCACTATTTTCTTTCATTTATTAGATAACTGAACGTGCTTATAGTAATTTCAAATTGGCACGTGTTTTTTTCACTATATCTATGTGTTTATTTTAGATTCAATACCACACGTGAATTCCAATGTCGCATTCAAAGGAGACGTATCTACATAAATATGATTAATATACAGTCTGTCGCGACGCAGATATATAATTTTATGCTGATTGGTTAATTAGTACCACGTTTCATTTATTAGAGGTTCTTCTTCCTTTGTATCGGCACGATTTATACTAGACATAGGTAGGTATACAATCTGGGGACGACAATACGGCCATAAATGAAAACACTGGCAATACTAATGCTTATGTGTATTTTGGAACTATGAAATACAGGATACAGTGTGCAAACTGTAAACCATGAGTTCATGAACATGCACCATGAATTCATTTTGACATGATTGATGACGGACAAAAAATTTCAACGCGATTAAATTTTTTGTCGGTTATTAATTTTTTTTTTTTGCTCTGTACATTTTAACCGCGTAGGTATTGCACTTTTCTATGAAAGACCTGTTTTTTTTTTTTTTGATAACCGACGAAATATATTTGTGCTAGGGGGGGTGAGGGGGGGCTAGAATCTTGTGCTGAATTCATGGGAACAGTTTGCGTACTGGTTAAAAAATGATCCTGTATATCCTAGCATCGAAATGTGACTTTTTTAAATAAACTAAATAGTTAGGCCGACTATGAGTACCTATTGCCAATCTTTGACTAGCTCTAAGTGACTAACTAAAACCTATATTATAATACTTAAATAAAAATCTATGTTTGTATGTTTGTCCTCTATGCGTTCCAACACCATTGGCCAGATTGTGATGAAACTTTGGTAGGGTGTTCTGGGGACGCCCGTGAGGGTTTCTAATTATTAAAACACTAGCTGCGCCCCGCGGTTTCACCCGCATAAGTGTCGATCCCGTGGGAATATCGGGATAAAAACTATCCTATGTCCTTCCCCGAGACTCAAACTATCTCTATACCAAATTTCATCTAAATCGGTTCAGTGGTTTAGGCGTGAAAAGGTAACATACAAACAGACAGTGTTACTTTCGAATTTAGAATATTAGTATGGATTGTCGTCTCCACCTTATATAGGTGTATAAGAATATAAGCTCATGCCGTGGTAAACATAAGGCAGTCAGCAAGGTGGTATCAAGGCCGACTGACCCAAGGTTCGCCGGATTTAGATAAATTTTAGTATCGTTATTCGGGGAAGCCATTTTATTGTACAGCCGCGGACAATGGTGGTCGATTCACTTTTCAACCTTATTACCAATAATAAGGTTGGAAAGTGCTCCACCACCAGTGTCCGCGATGGTACCTCAGAGGACGCTGAAATATATCCATTTTTTTTTTCATATTTGTTCTATGACATGGCATAACTTGACTGCTTTGTTGGTCTAGTGGTAGCACGCGCTACTGATGAGGTCCTGAGTTTTCTAGGCTGGGATAAGTGTCATTGGGTTTTTCCATGTGGAATTTCTCAATAGCAGCCCGGTTGATATCAATAGGCTTGCCCCCTATTACATAGGACTTAATCATGACTGGCGAAATGTGGGTTCACTTACCCGTCGGGGAACAGGCATGATGGTTTGTTATAAGGTGTATGATAGAAGACATGCTACAATTACCTAAATCATTTTATCTGGTAAAAATCGGTATTGATAAAAAACTTACCTTTTTTTGCATGAAACAACGTGTCATCACCAGCGCACCCGCCAAAAGGATTGTGACATTTTACCAGTGTAGTCATCCGAAAAAAAAAATTCTACCAAAAGTTGTTCCGTTTTACGCAATTTGCAATTTTATGTCGATAAGGAGTTTCTATAAAATTAACCCCGTGATTCAAAGTAACCCCGGTTTGGCATGAGAACAAATTTCATCATAATTGTTTGTTTATAACAACAACAAATAACCACGTGTATCAATACTTACTTATTAGTTAATTCACGATAATGCCTTAGGAAATGGCGCGCTGTATTCTCATTTATTTTATCGAAGGTCGTTCTTCAGTTTATCGATCAAACTGTTTTATACGCTCTTGGTAATGACCGCACGAGTATGTGTATTGCTATGGGGGTTTTACTCTTTCCTATGACGAAGGTTTTGTGTGGAAATTATGCGAAATATGCAAAAAAAATGTGGAGAGTTTATGCTGTTACTGTAATATGCCTATTTTAAGTTTCTAATGGGATTAGGTAAACTACCGAACCATACGGGTGGAACCGTTACCACGACTGGTTTATAATAATATTGAAAATACAAAAATATACAGTATATTCTGACATAGACCTAAAAATAACTTATTTTTAACTAAGATTGGGTCCAAAATCCAATGTGTTCTTGAGATTGATCCTTTGGAATGGAAAATTAACTCATTCAGAGTTGAGCATTATCAAACCATTGAACATGAATAAAAATAATATTTATTTTGATAAAAACATGATAGAAAAACTTGTTTGCTCCAAAATGTACTTTTATTAAAAAGTACATTTTGGAGCAAACATGTTTTGCCAATAGTAGTAATTCCATTATTATACTGTGCTTTCCTAAATATAATTTATATTTAAGATTTTATAAATTACACATTTTTACCATACTAAAACCCTCTCTCCCTTGTTCACAGGCAGTAGACTGGTGGTCAGTCGGAGTGCTAACCTACGAGCTCCTAACCGGTGCGTCTCCCTTCACCGTGGAAGGCGAGAAGAACACGCAGCAGGAGATCACCAAGCGCATCGTCAGGTGCAGCTACCCCGTACCGCCGGATGTCAGTCCTGAAGTACAGGACTTTATTAGGAAGTGAGTGTAAAAAGGTTTTCGCCGATACCTTATCTTCATTGTAACTTTTTGAGGGGTTTGGGCAACGGGACTGCGTTAAGTGATAGAAATAGGTAAATACTGCACCCTAAATGCATAACACACTATCAATCGGAATCTGAATCATTTTGAAGCCAATTGCTAATCCATTGCTTCATAAGTTCGAAAAATTTGTCTGCTCAACACGTAAATAACGCAATGAATGTTGTTGAACTGTCAAAATGAAACCAATTCCGATTGATAATGTATTACGCAACAGACGTACTGCAACGTACCATCCACACTTGGATGATATCACAATAGCGCTTCTCCTCCACATTTATACAAGTACAAATACAAAGTGTGGAAGTCTCTGCCAGCGTCTGTATTCCCTTCTACATTTAAACCGTCTGCTTTCAAAGCAAGAGCGAACAGGAATCATCTAGGCCCGCTAGCTCCATCATAGACCTCATCCATCGCTTTCCATCAGGAGTGATCGAGGTCCAGAGCAGGCCCCATTCATCAATAAACAAAATAATTTGCTCTCCATATTGTTTTTCGCTCTCCATTAGTAGCTCAATTGTAAACGTTGTAAAGTGATGTCAAATGGGACAAACAAAAGACTTAAAGCTACCTGAATTTCACACTACCAATACAAACTATACTCTAACCCCCTTACTAATAAACGTATTATATCAGATGAATAGTTACACACCGATTTCTCTCGTTTAGTCGTCAGTAATTTGACTTTCGAAAGAAGAAGACAAAGCGTTGTGTAACTATACAGACGCTATACAACGTTTATTAATTAGTAAGGGGGTTACTCAAAAGTTTTGTTGGATTGTAATTTGTGTCATCTGGGTGATTATAGTGTGATTCCTAAGCATCTTTCTGTTATACACGTTACCCAGCTATAAGGGTCAACATTCCCTCCATTGAGTTCCATTTTTATGCTATTGTAAACCTTCTAACTACTTAAAAGAACCTTGAGGAAGCATTTACGCATTTTGCTCTTGGGGACTTGAACTGAAGATCTGAGCGTGATTTATTTAAAAAAAGCCTGATCCTTAGCATATTTAGGATCTTCAGTCAAACAACGCGATCAGCACATCTAAACCAGCACCCTAATTGCTTAACACACTATCAATCGGAATCATTTTGAAGCAAATTGCTAATCCATTGCTTCATAAGTTCGAAAAATGTGTCTGCTCAACACGTAAAGAACACAATGAATGTTGTTTAATTGTCAAAATGAAAGCGATTCCGATTGATAAAGCGTTACGCAACTGCCCCACAGTTCTTAAACGCCGTTTAGATGCACTGATTGCGTTCAGTTTCATTGGTGGAATTCGTCCTAAATATCCTAAAGTTAAACAGATTTTAAAACATTCAGAATTTTTGTTACCCACTCATGGTAGCCGGTATTCTTATAACAACTGAATTAACGTGCTCTGAGAAATTTTACCTAGCTTGTCTCGAACAAAAGGACTCGTTAAATTCCTTTTAAGCTAAAAGCTTTTGTAAAAAATGTTGAATTATATCGAAGTAGGTTTTGCCCGCGGCTCCGCCCGCGTGATTGTCGGAAATAATCCCACGGGAGCGTACTACCGGGATTAAAAGAATCCTTTGTCTTAATCCCAGATCATGGTCTGTCCGTTGTCAAGCTTCATCCAAATCCGTTCGGTCGTTAAGGCGTGCAAATGTAAAAGACAGAATTACTTTCACATTTATAATATTAGTATGGATGTATGGATTAAAGCACTTTCTTCTAAAAAAAACATGTTTTTCTTTACAGATTACTGGTAAAAGACCCTCGTCGCCGGCTCGGTGGAGGCGAACTCGACGCTGAAGAGCTCAAGAGGCATTCGTTTTTCCAGGTTAGATATTCGTTCCGAGGTTAGTTCGCAAATAACCTGAGTTTTTTAAACAAAACCTCTAAAAACATAAATAGTGTTTACTTTTAAAGAGACTATGTGCAGGATGAATATGTAAAGTTTAGAAATTGAATTTTACGTATTGTTGTAAAAACAAAAATAGAATTGATTTTCAATGCTTCAGCTAAATTGGTTATAATATCAAAATTTTTAATAAATCGTCTTATAAACTGTCTTCTCCCGTAATTTTGTTCAAAACAGAATGAGACAAGCACAGTATTCAAACCTAAAAAAATATAGATATACCTAGATAACGCAAGAGCACTTCGCGTGCCAAAAATCGCACCAGTTTACGATCGAAAATCATAAGCCGCCACTTTCGCGCTCAGTCCTGCGTACTGCTGGCTGGGTGAGCGTGAGCGAGAGAGCGCGAGCTTGTGACGTCATAGTAGGTAGTCAAAAAGTGGCACGCTTAGTTTTCATACAGTTCGTGATACTTGCGTTATCTACGTATATCTATATCTGTGATTCAAACTAATATGTAATAAAAAGAAAAACCCTTCGTTCAAGATAAACAGGGTGGCGACATCGACGCGCATACTGTAACTATGAATTCACCTGCAATCTAATCTGTTCACCACGCTTGGGTGACTGGTAGAGAATGCCTAAGGCATTAAAGTCCGCCTTTGTACCATTTTGTGTGCGAAAAGATTTTTGAAAAGAAAACTTCTTTAGCGGCGTTGTACACTTTTTTTATAATGGGTAAAAAATGTTAAACTCGCGTCAGGACATCCCGTCAGGACACGTGACCTGATCGAAAATTCGTAAGACGGATGGAGAGTAGACAGCCGGCGCGGCGTAGGAGAGGAAGTATCCCCCTCTCTTTCTACGGCGCGGCGAAAATGTATGCCTGCTGTTTCGCTTAGGCGGCGCAGGGCGCTTGCGCGAATGTTCGTGTGTGTTTATGTTACAGCGTGGCACGCGCATCAATGGATGGTGACAGTTGATGGCTCGACCGTCTGTGTAGTGGCCACACTGCTGTGTATTCGTAAAATTCGTGTATATAAAGAAATTGAACAAAGTGCATCTATTAATGAAAAAAGTGACGAAGAAATAGCGAAAGAAAATGAGTTATAATATTAGGTCCTTACATATGAAATTGGCGTTTTTCGTACTGGCCACTTTAATCACGAATTTCTCCTCTTTGGTAAGGAATTCCAAATTCAAATTTGTACAGCTATTTACTCATGTATTTGTGCTTCGATGACCGTCATTCATTTGTTTTTTTTCTTCTGTTTTTTCTGTTTGCGTCACTCATTTTACAAAATGGAAAATTTAAAATATCGCATTATTTACGAGTACGAGTTCCGCCGTGGCACTAGTGCTGCGGAAACGACTCGAAGGGTGAATGATGTGTATGGCGGTCATGTTGCAAAAGAAAACACAGTTCGTTTTTGGTTCCAACGTTTTCGTTCTGGAAATTTCGACCTGCAGAACAAGCCCCGTGGACGGCCTGAGACCCAAGTTGATAATGGAGAATTGAAGGCTATTGTGGAAGCGGACCCATCGCAAACCACGTCCGAGTTAGCTGCAGGCTTCGATGTTAGTGATAAAACTGTTTAATTCACTTGAAGCAAATTGGGAAGATTAAAAAGCTTGAAAGGTGGGTACCTCACGAATTGACTGAACAGAAACAGACGGCTACCAAATTAGAAGAGCTTGAATTGGAATGTCTTAGACATCCTCCGTACTCCCCGGACCTTGCTCCAACAGATTACCATTTTTTTCGCAATTTGGATAACTTTTTGCAAGGGAAAAAATTCAACTCCGATGGGGCAGTCCAAATCGCCTTCAAAGATTTGATTGATTCCCGTCCGACTGGTTTTTTTAGTAAAGGGATCAATGAACTACCTATAAGATGGCAAAAGTGCATTGAAAACAATGGTTCATACTTTGATTAATTAAATATATTATATTAAAAAATATTCGACTTTTTGTTCCTTCCATACAAAACGCCAATTTCATATGTAAGGACCTAATATTAATTCAATTAATAGTTGATTTATTTCAACGTTAATATTCAAGTTTTCACTTCTGCCGGCACTCCCGGAGTGCAACCCGTCTTTTTTTTTCTTTTTTCTTTAGCCTGCGTTGTCCCACCCCTGAGCAAAGGCCTCCCCCCACTCCTGGGCAAAGGCCTCCCCCACTCCTTCCATCTTTCGATTTCGAAAAAATTAAATAAATAAATTCAGTATAGATCCCGTAGTTATAACCGTAGTTTCAGAATCATGTACTGAATTCATGGTTACAGTTTGCGTGTCGATGTCTCTGCCACCCTGTATAAAAAATTATCGTGTCTTAATAAAAATTTACAAACAAATATCCACATTATTCTTCATTTGTCAATGACTTGATTAAACAAACAAACTTTCTCATAAGCTACATTACAGTCCATCATGTTACGAACTTAAGGAACCCATTCCCTCTAATAAAATGATGTTGCACTTTCTAGAACCTCGACTGGGATGCAGTAGCCCGGCGCGAGATCTCGGCGCCCTTCGTGCCCGTCCTCACGCACGCGGCCGACACGTGCAACTTCGCGGACGAGTTCACGCGCATGCCGCCCACCGACTCGCCCGCACAGGCGCCCAAGCATCACGACAAACTGTTCCTTGGTGAGTACAACATCTTCTTATAAATATGTCTTCTGAGAAGACCACAAATCATCATCTGCCTAGCCATTTACCAACTATGTTAGAATCGGCTTCCAGCCTAACCGGATGCAGCTGAACACCAGTATTTTACATGAAGCGGCTGACTATCTGACCTCCACAATCCAGTTACTGTTACCCCTTGGTAAGACTGGTTATTAGACTTTCTGGCTTCCCGTAACAACTGTTAAAGATTTACAAATGATAGCCGGTACCAACGGCTTCTGGTTCTATCATGTCATGAGAGCTATAAGGTGCAGCGGGGCAATCTCGACTGGTAAAACCTAAACAACAACTTTGAAGGTATTAAAATATTAGATGATATAGTTTTATTAAAAATGTAATGTATTGACGCTCCAGAGTCATTATCTGTGTATTATTTTTACAAACTCATATTGAAAAATATTCAATAGATAGGCTTAAAAATGTGTTTTTGTCAAAAAAGGCAAAAATAGTTGTAATTCCCCCTCCGTGGGGCAATTTCTACTATTAATTATAATTTCTCTTCTAGAGCTCTTAGCTTGATGTTAGTGAGATGCAGAGTTTTTTTATAAGGATAGTAATGTAAATTGAATCTTGTCATTTATGCAGCTAGGCTCATTTTTGAATAAAAACACTTTAAAGGTTTAGGCGGGGTAATTTCGACTGCTCGCCATACTTAATAGTGATGGGAACGTAATAAAAAATAAGTCGATAGATACACCAATAAATAATTTTAGTCTGCTATCTACTAAAGGTACTATATCTACTCACTAATCATAAATCAAAACTTCATTTTAAGAAAGGAATATGTATTTAAAATAGAACCAGAGCACCCCTCGTCCTAAATCTACAATCGGTCATATAAACGTTACGCAATTTTATAATTTAGGACCAAGATTTATCTGTCTTTTTTAGTTTTAAAACAGCAATTAATAATCTAACAAATATAAAAATTAACAAAAGTCATAACAAAAAGTAGGTAATCAACTTAAAACTAATCTTTGAATTCTTAAAAAGTCACATCTTCCCCGAGAGCTATAGGTCTTCCAACGTTGTCGTTCATATGATTATTGTAAACTCTAGTTACAATGGTTGATCTAGGAATGCCATATATTTCTGCAGCTTGGTAACTCGTCATTACTTTATTTTTGACATCTTGCACTGCTTGCTGCAATTATGCCATTGTGTATGACTTGTCCGTTGTTTTTTTATAGTGGCGAACCATCTGCAATAAATTAATAAAGTAGTAAAAAATTGAAAAATCCCTCGAAATGCATCGATTTGAATCGTGTTGCGATCCTGCGAATAGAAAGATACAAGATACAAGCTACAAGTTAAATATTTGTAAAGTATTTACATCGAGAAAACATATCGAAACATGCACATCACTAGTGTTTGTTCATTTCCATATAAAATCTGGTGGGGCAATTCCAACTGCAAAAAAGTTGAAATTAGCCGCCATTACAATCCAGGTGGGGTTATTCAAACTCACACCAAAATGCTGTTAAAACGCAAGTTACAACAAAAAAATAGCTAATTACATGAAATAGGCTTTAATTAAATGTCTTACCTTTGAAAATCTTCGAAAAACACATTAATTACCACTTTTTTTCGCAAAAATGTGAGACACTAATTTGCACGTGCAAACAAGAAAAAGAGAAGAAAACAAAATGGCCGTGCCGATCAAACAGTATTGGGTCTAGCAGTGCCATCTATTTAGAAACTATGAAGTTGCTTTTGAGCTATCCGGTCATAGATGGCACTTATTGAAATAAAGTAAAATGTAGAAGTTATTAAGATTAGTTGAAATTTCCCGCTGTCGAGATTGCCCCGCTGCACCTTACAAGAATATTAGCTTATGTCGTGGTCAAAAGATTAGTGAGTCAGTAGACAGACTAGTCCTGCTGCCTATTTGCTTACTGGCGACCTTAGGTAGTCACCCAGGGTGCGCCGGACGAATGTTTAAGTGCCGTCACTGGAAGAGATATTTTATTGTACTGTAGCGGTATCTACAAACGCCACATGCGAACTACGCGTCATATTGGACGTCACACAAAATCCTGCATCTCGCAAGCAGAGTTTACCGCGCAACTAGCATAGACACAACGGCCCGACATGAATCATCGGGCAGTTGCCCGCCAGACACAACACCCGTCTGGTCGCAGAATCCTCCCTTTTCTATGGAGAATGAGTGAATTTTACACCCTGTTCCTCGTACCTCTATAGTACGTAGCATCCCCCTTTTTTTTCCTCAGCCAAGTGAGTTGAACACCCTGTTCTTGCTTGCTTAAAATAATTTTATTTCCAGAATTTTTGTGATGCAATTCTCTTATTAATGTTAACCTTACTTCCTTTCTTTCCAGGCTATTCGTACGTTGCTCCGAGCATACTCTTCTCAGAGAACGTGATAGCCGATCAGATATGGATGCAGGCGACCGGGGAGAAGAATGACAAGCTCAAAGGATGGGTCGCTAAGGTAAATCACACTTAATATTATAAAGGCGAAAGTTTGTCAGTGTGTTTGTATGTTTGTTACTTCTTTATGCACAAACGGCTGAACGGATTTGGATGAAATTTGGCACACTGATAGTTTATAACCAGGATTAACACATAGGATACTTTTTATCCCGATATTCCCGCGGGGGCGACACTTATACGGGGGAAATCGCGGGGCGCAGCTAGTGCCCCCATAGTCTTTTCTGATATAGCAAAATAGCGCATAGGGCGATCACAATGTACTTACAGTAGGGAAAAGAAAGAGACAAATCAAGTACTCTTGTCCTTTTTCATGTTCTAGGCTACCTTATTGCCATATTTACCCGACTACGGCGAAGCAAAAAGGAGGGTTATGATTTTGTTCACCGATATAGTCTTAATACTATCAATACTATCGTATCAACTAAGAAAACTGACTGATAAACAGCCTTTCTCATTTAAGACTGAAAAATTGTCAATGGTTATTATTGGTCCACCAAAATTAACCGAAACGAAGAAATATCGTCACGACAGCGACATTACACCAATTTTATTAGCAAACTAGCTGCGTCCCGCGCTTTCACTCGCATAAGTCTCGATCCCGTGGGAATATCGGGATAAAAAGTATCCTATGTCCTTTCCCGGGACTCAAACTATCTCTATACCAAATTTCATCTAAATCGGTTCAGCGGTTTACGCGTGAAAGGTAACATACAGACAGACAGAGTTACTTTCGAATTTATAATATTAGTATGGATCAAAGCATTCTGCAATCCCTTCTTTGGGTGTAACCCTTTACTGCACTCACCAGTAGGAAAACGGTAGTCAATTCTTTGCCGATAAATGGAAATTAGTCCCATATAAACACAAAAATAACCACTGAACGGATTTAGATAAATTTTGGAAAGGAGATAGATGGCATCCTGGGGAAGGACATAGGCTACACGCGGGCGAAGCCACAGGCAGAAGGTAGTCTTAAATGAATGTATTTTATTAACCAATTCCATCTTGTTTCCAGGACTCGCCATTCTTCCAGAAATACGCGGTGGAGCTTAGCACTCCACTACTTGGTGACGGATCATACTCCGTGTGCCGGAAGTGCATACACCGGCAGACTGGCAAGGAGTATGCTGTTAAAGTGAGTACAATAGTACTTGTATAAGTCTTTACCTTACCTTACCATAAGATGTTGGAAGGATTCTTGATCGAATCCCATTTTTTTAATTTTTTTTTTAAGTGAAACTTCTTTACGCACGCTTGACTTGGGGAGTAAGCTGGCGAACGCGTTACGAAAAGTGTGATCGAGCGAGGCGAACGGGAGTTGAGTGGGGGATATAAGCAAGAGAAAGCAGTGCGCTCGCACATTTTCTTTCTCTCTTCCTCTCATAGCCAGATACGTTTGAAGTTTCACTTCAGTCGTGTGGTCATAAGCACACTCGGTTTTTTTTTTCGTTGAGATGGGCCGACTTTGACTTTGGCCGACTAGTCGGTTGCAAAACGATAGACTAGTCGATAGGTACAGTCAACAAAAGAGATAAGTATGCAGGATCGTCGGATATAGTTGAAGTTTATTGAGAAACCGATGGATGTTGTCGAATGAAATTTAATTTGACAAATGAACCTTTTGTTTTCTATTAATTAAATTAAATTTTATTCGAAAACATCCATCGGTTCCTTACTAAACTTCAACTATATCCGACGATCCTGCATACTTATCTCTTTTGTTGACTGTACATCTCTATTTTTGTTTTAAGTGTTGTACTATTTCCACTTACAATTTTTACCGCGGAAGTTGCCCTCTGCAATCAAATTGCCTAGTGTAAACATTCGTAAGTCGATTTGTTGGGTATTTTACCATCAAAAATTTTTAAGAGCGTTATCGCTTAGCGCGGATCGTCAAGTTTAGGTAATTCTTTGCAAATTTCACTCACACAGACGCGTGCGCAACTGTGTGCGTAGGGTTAGCGCGTTCGCTCTGCTTATAGTCAGACGTACTCACTTTGATCCGTTCGCTTTAGGGCAATAATTGGTTTAGCATTATTTTAATTTGAATTTATATCAAACTTCAATTTTTTGTCATACTTATGATTTATAATAAATCTGAAATCCTCTACACATAAAATTAAGTTATTTAGGAGAAAAAATAATATTAATAGTCCTCGATATGGCTTTAAACTGTCGTGCATTTAGTATTGAACTAAATGTAGAACGCCACCTGTAGGCTATGGGATAAATACACCCAAATAGGCTCGGATGGAACAGTCGATATTATACTCCATTTGTTTAGGTAATTAAATAAAGGTAAACAAAAAACCACGTGACTTAGTTAACCGACTAAACGTAATATCACTCACTTCACTTGTCATGCTATGTCACAGTTGTACTCTTCAATTTAGCAACATTATTAACGAATTATAACGTTGCTAAATTGAAGAGTACAACTGTGACGTAGCATGACAACTGAATAGACTGGTATTACGTTTAGTCGGTTTACCACGGCACGTGGTTTTTTTGTTTACCTTTATTTAATTACCTAAACAAATGGAGTATAGTGCAGGATATCAACTCAGGGCGGCGGCTGATGAACATCTAGCACGTCGAAGGCGGCGCCCACGGACCCAGTCAGGCGGTCCACTGTACACCCACCAACTCGCACTAGACAAGCGCGGTGGGTTAATTTGCCTAAACCTCTACTCTCTCATGAGAGAGTAGGGAGGCCTTTGCCCTGCAGTGGGACGTTACAGGCTAATAAGAAATAAGAAGTTTACTCAAGTGTTGGTGACTAGTTTCAGTTGGTTGTAAATAGCTTTTTTAATATTTATGCACTAGATGAGTAGGTGGGAAATTAAATAAAGGTTTAAAATCAAAATATTTTATTTCACATAAACCTACATGGGCACTTATGAAACGTCAGAAGCTAGGTGCACAGTTCCAATTGGTCGTTTCCTATGGAGAAGAACTGGCAAGAAACTCCACGGTTACTCTTTTAAAAATAATTGGCTTTTACAATGTATTCAAATTACAGTAGGTATTGGAGGACAGCGTAGGCCTGTACTAGGTACTTGATAAAATAAAAAATGGTCTAATGGTCTAAAGTCTACAAGGCTTACAAAGTCCCCACATTTACAAAATAAGAATCTATCAAAAGGATAAATAAAATATAAAAGTCTACTAAAACCAAGTGATATGATTTCCATTACAACCACTATTAAAGAGGTGAAAAATTAAAATTGTCTGTATATAATGTCAAATAATAAAATGAGTATGTCAAAGAAGTATGTAAAAAGAAATAAAAAATAAATATCGTAATTTGAGAGCAGTTAAACATTTACGTAGTTATGCCGTTAATGAGGTCCCAGGGAAGCCACATGTGCAGAAGGAATTATTGCCAAAGTACCTTGTCTTTAACATAGTCTTTAATCTTATAATATTATGCTTTTTTGATAAGGACTCGTTTGATGAGGGTTTTGAACTTTTCATAGCTAAGTTCTGTAACCGGCTTTGGCAACTTGTTATAAAAATGGATGCAGTTTACAAGAAATGACTTACTAGTTTTAGTAAATCTAAATTTAGTTAACACAATTTCATTTTTCTACGTTTATCATGTTATGCTGTTTACATTATAAAATAGTTTCCCTCAGTGGCATTGATCGGCTTTTTGTGAAATCAATTATTTCAGGAAGAACGCACATAATAATAAAATTTTGTCAAACGAGGAATCATTTTTCTTTCCAAAATTGATCGTCTTTATAAATCTTCAGAACATTTATTGGAAATTCAGGACCAGTGTACACCGCAAACAAACATAAATTTTTATTTTCAATATTTAGTTTGCCCTGAACTTGGTAATACCAGCCATGGTTAACGTTGATAATGACGTTATCGCCATCAAATAAAAAACATTTCAATTGTTTTTTGACGGATTGCTGCTCCACTGTCACCACAATACAATTTACTTTTTCGGCCCATCACCTAAAACATAAAAGGAATAATAGACCACACACACCTAGTTGACACTACACTATTACGTTTATGATTCGAATGTACAAAATAAATTTTATGAAAAAAAAAATACTTACGGATCAAAACGTGTCAGGCGTAGTATATACCGCCGGCAACTACGTATCTGTGTATAGTCGATCGATGGCAGCGCGAGCGACATAGGTCCTACCTCGGAGAGCGCCACAGCGCGACTGGCCGACACCGCTCGGCGCCGCGTAATTTATTAGTAACTTTGAAATATTATACTGTCGATAAAATATCTTTATGTAAGTTTTTTTTTTACTGATTTTTGTTTGCCTGAACTCCTCTTACAAACAGTGTATTTTTTTTAAATAATTTCAGCCTTAATATGACATAAAAATGATGTTTTATTTTGCCAAATTTAGATTAAGAAAATATTTTTTTTGAGATACTTAATGAATTAAAATTTCTTTTTTATTTTATACAAAAACAATAACGGTATCTTTCCTTTTTCCACGTATTTTTTCCAGACTTCCACGACTCATTGTTGATTCATAATTTCATTCCGAAATTCAGTCTTCCCGCATAGTCTCAAAAATATGAGTTCAAAATAAGCTTTTATTTTGATATTTAAGAATATTTTTCAATTTTTATTCTATACAAATACAATATAAAGATATGCTTAATGCGGTACTCAAATTAGTTTTTAATAATTTCATGCCATTTAGTAGTAATTTAACCTTAAAAAACCCCGATTTTATGTTTATTGTCATTTTTTAACGATAACACTCTTAAGAGAGCCAGCTTACGGAAAATCTGTTAGTTGACAATGTAAATTTGAAAATTGTAGTAATTGAAATGTTAACTGTCAAAACTCTTTAAAGTCATTTAAAACTGGTTACAAGTGTAGTTTAAAACTGAAGAAAATAGCCATAACAAACAATTATGATTAATGAAACATTGAAACTAACCTATCATGTATATTTTGTCCAACAGATAATATCGACTCAGAAGAAAGACATAAAACAAGAAATCGAACTGCTGAAGACGTGTCAGGGATGCCCCTACATCATCACTCTGCATGAAGTGTTCCATGATTCAGTAAGTATTAAAAGACATCTACCAACCTTACCTTTTGCACGACTCATAAATGTACTGGGGCTGTATTATGAAGTATTAATGCCATTATGATTCCAGTCCGAAAAAGGGATGGTGCTATCGGTCCGGTATAGCGCCGTCTCTCTCTTGCACTAGAATCATAATGGCATTAAAACGTCATCAGCCCCCTTATTCACAAACACTCGATATGCTTCCGTATCGTAACGAACATTAATCATTGTTATAGTAGGAGTCTTCTCAACGCTGTTCACAAGTCCAAAACCCGAAAATTTTGTCAGTTTAAATCAAATTGACGCCCGCTATTCTTCCAACAGCTATTTGCTGTTGAGGGGAAGTCAAATCAGGTTATCGAAATGTCAGGTTTTCGATACGATAGCCTGTGGTATGGTTGTGAATCAGGGCCGTGTTCCTCTTTTGAAAAGGGAGGATCCTCCAACCAGACAGGTGTTGTGTCTGGTGGGCTACTGGCCAACTTTCAAACCAATTTCCTGCACTTGAATTTTCAATGATTCGGTCAGTCAGAAAGATGAAGCTAGTGGTCTATTCCCAAGCGTAGTAGGTTCTTATGGATGCATGAAGAAGCCTCCTCGTGTTGCGCAGTTTGTTCCGCCAGTTACTCAACTGAACGCTCGCGCTCGGCGGATAGTCACACCCAACACCTTATTTGACTAGCCAATTCTTCCCTTGCGGTGGTAGGGCTAATGCCCGCCTGGTTGGCGACCACCCTCCCACCGGAGTACGGCGTCAAGCACCCGGCTTTGTTTCGTCGATGCGTGGGAGTTTCAGTGCCTTAGGCATCTTCTGGGCACGCTCGTTCCATCATAGACCTCATCCATCGCTTTCCATCAGGCGTGATCGAGGTTAAGAGCGGGCCCATTAAGAAATAAAAAATGGAGAAAAACGGGCAAGAAACTCCATGGACACCCTCTACAGCTCATCTATTTTGACATGGTAACTAATACCTTTACCTCTTTACTTCCTCCACAGGCCTTCACCTACATAGTAACAGAACTAGCTGCGGGCGGAGAGTTAGCATCTCAAATAACAGGCGGCATAGAAGAACGCATAGCACGTCGTCTGTTGGCTCAGTTGGCGCTAGCATTGCGGCACATGCATGCTAGGAGAGTCGTGCACAGAGATCTGAAGCCTGAGGTAAATATGGCGGCACTATTTTGAACTAAATTATACAGAGTGGCGATTAAATTATCACATTAAACAGTACAGAGGTTATTAAAACTTTTTATTAGTCTGTTAAAAAAATAAAAAAAAACAAGGTTATTAAAGGTTTTAGAAAAAAAAAAAATTTTTTTCGATATGCCTAGTTTATTTGCCGAACTAAAGGGAGGGAGGGTACATATTTAAGTTTCAGTAGTTCGGTGCTTTGTTAGAAGCGAACTATCGCAACTGAAAGTTTCAGTAGTTAGGTCAACCGGAGTAACAACCGAACTTCTGCTACTAGAGGGCATTTTACGAGAAGCCTCTCACTTGACAATGGCGCCCGTATTTATATCTCGAAAATCATGCCTTTTCATCGGAGCAACATCTCACCTCGTAACTCCATAACAGTTTATTCACTCTACCTCTAACAAGTAAATAATATTATCTTATTCACAGAACATCCTCCTATCAACTTCTCGTCTCAGCGAAGCGAAGGTCAAAGTGGTGGACTTCGGCTTCGCTCGACAGACGCCCGAATGCGCTGAAGAGAGACCGCGCATGATGACGCCTTGCTTCAGGTAAGTCAAGTATCACCTTACCTTTATATCAATGGTAAGTCTAAATCCAGCTTCAGACCAGATATAGACTTTTTTCGTGCATCGCTATGGCAGGTTTTGCGTTGCCTAGATCCAGCGAATTAACCGTCAACTCGTGAGGAAATCTGGACTGGACTTATAAATTAATCATCATCTGCCTAGCCTTTTCCTATGTTGGGGTTGGCTTCCAGTCTAACCGGATGCAGCTGAATACCAGTATTTTACATGGAGCGACTGCCTATCTGAGCTCCACAACCCAGTTACTAGGTAATACAATACCTTTTGGTAAGGCTGGTTGCCAGACTTTCGGGCTTCTGACTACCCGTAACGACTGTCAAAGATCCACGAATGACAGCCGGGACCAACGGCTTAACGTGCTTTTCGAGGCATGGAGGGGTCTTGGTATGTAAAGATGGTCACCCATCCACGGTCCAACCGCGGCAAGCGTAGCTTAACCTGATCGATCGACCCGTGCGGCTGTTATTATTTAGCCAAGGATCTTTATGTACGCGTAGTTGGTAAATGGTTATAAAAGTATGGTACTGGGTTCGACTCCCGGGTCGGGCAGTTTTTCCATTGGGAATTTCAGGAAACTCCGAGCTGTTACTAATAACAGCTTGGTGTTTGGAAGTTGGTGGTGTGGTACCCCCGTGCCTCGGATAGTCGTCCCATCGGGCTATGAGAGTGAGGGAAGAGTGAGTGCACCTGTGTCTGCCACACACTTGTGCACCATAATATCTCCAGCGCCTAAGGCTAGTCTCCGTTGAGATTGGCCGCCGTGGACGAAATACGCTCTGGAGGACTTTATTTAAATGCTATAACTAACTAATAGCTGTTGTACAGTAGTAGTAATGTAACGTTGTCCCGCACAGCTTGCCGTACGCGGCGCCCGAGGTAGTGTCGCGCGCGCGCAGTGCGGCGGCGCCGGGCTACGGGCCGCAGTGCGACCTGTGGAGTCTCGGAGTCGTCTACGTGAGTATACATACACTCTGACACATATAGACGGTTAAGAACCAATAGTGTCTATCTCAGTTTTTCACTTTTTAATGCAGGTAGATTTAAAGTTTAATTTGGCTTGGCCTGCTGAGGCACTTATCCCAAAATTTATATCTCATCATATTTTTTCTATTTTTACATATATGTATAAACATTTCAAGTAACTATTCAAAGGCGAGAAATGTTTTTTTTTATCCCCTGTAAAGTTAACTTTATTGAGATAGACACTATTGATTCTTAACCGTCAATATTATGAACATGGCCTTGTAGCTAAACCATCGGTAGCTCATTTAAAAAAAATCCATCTTTAATCTTAAGTAGTTAATCGATTTAAGTAATAACAAACTTTGGTTGTTCTATTAGTTACTGATTAGACACTTAACCCCTTACTAATAAACGTCGTATAGTGTCTGTATAGTTACTTAACGCTTTGTTTTCTTCTTTCGAAAGTCAAATTACTGACGACTGAAAGAGAGAAATCGGTGTGTAACTATTCATCTGATATAATACGTTTATTAGTAAAGGGGTTAAAAGAAATAACAGGAATTGGGGGATAAATATAATCGTCATCATTATCTGTCTGTCCTTAACCCAATTTGACGCCGCATTAAACCTTTTGACCGCCACATTCATGTATAGATGACAAACCAAAATGCGGTAGTTGTGACCGTGGCATGCAGAGCACATTTTGGTTGCCAAGCTACGAATTACCTACAAAAGTCATGTATGACAGACTTTTGTAGGTAATTCGTAGCTTGGCACCGAGGGCACGGTTTTGCTTTTTTGACGTGGCGGTCAAAAGGTTAAAGATAATTGTATATAAAACAAAGAAAAAAAAAACAAAGATATAAAAATATAGAGAAAAAATATAATAGTTATAAAGATCGCTCTTAGCGATAAGACCGCCCATTCTGTACCCTTTGAAAATTTCTATATTTATTTCTGTAATTTATATGGTGTACATAATGAAGAGTATTCTATTCTGTACTATATAAAAACCTGTTTCGTAAGCATTCTAAATGCTGTATAAAGTTATCTATCAGATAAGTTAACCGGGAATTGTCTGGAGGTGGTGAATTTGGCCAAATTTACAGAATTGTTTAAACTGTTATGTCTTGAATATCATAATAAAATATGCTCTTTATTTTCAGTACTACATGCTATGTGGTAAGGCGCCGTTCCAGCCTCTGTCCAAGAAAGAACCTATTACAGCCTTCATGGATAGAATCAGGATTGGCAACTTTACTATGGATGGTCAGTATCATTCTTTATCTAAAGTCGTTTTAAAATGCAGTACCCACTCACCGAGGTGTTGACATTACATGTCGAGGTTTAGAAAGAGACACACAGGTATGAGTAAAGAGGCCACGTTTTACAGAAATGAACTTTCTTACTTAAAATTTTATGTGCATGTGCTATCGCGGACACTCCCGCCTGACCATCGCTTAGTTCATTTTTGCTTGCACTCAAAAAATAGAAGCGCGCCTAGGTCAAATAGTTCGTCCGTAACATTCACAAAAGGAGTACACGTGATACGTCACTAAGCTGCGCAGTGCAGGTTGCAACTAATTGCGTTATCGCTTTCCTAACTGACGAAAACTTAAAGAAGGCGTGGCTTGGCGCCGCTGCAGGATTTAGGTGAAAAAATTGTTAAATCATCAGGCGAAAAATGCCCCGATGGTGCAGATCATGCAATTTAGATTGTAAGATGATTAACTGTCACTGTCAAATAAAAAACATAGTAATTGAAAAAAAAAAAAAAAGGAAATATGATAAATGCTGCCTTCTCTGTATGTTAAGACAAGAGACCTTTGCTTTGCAGTAGGGCAATAAATATCTAGTTTTATTTAACGCTATTCAGGTGCATTAATACTTTTTTTTTTGAGGGTGGGAAATCATCAAATGGCCCCTCCCGCTCTGGGTGGAGTCGAAGGGAGTGTCAGACTCTTACTGACTAAAACCCATCTGTGTTCCTTCCTTAGCCCTTTATGTTCCGGGGTAGCGGTAACCATTTCGGACAATCCCGTTACGTGCATAAAGACTTCGTGCAATCAAGAAATCACTTCTCATGACAATGTTAGAAAGTATCACAGATTGAAAGAGAGTTTGGACTTATTTTATCATCCTTTCTACACGCGATATTTTATCATCTTTTCTAACCTTCACATTTTCCACCTACAGGAGCAATCTGGGAAAACATATCAAATGAAAGCAAGCGCATAGTCCTGGGCCTGCTCGCAGTAGACCCACTGCGACGCTTCGGTACCGACGAGTTGTTAGCCGCGCTAGGAATCAGCATCCCGGTTGATAACAGCTTCAGACTATGTGTAAGTATTATAATATAATGACTAACCAGTAAATTATAAGGGCTAATTGGTAGAAAAAAATTGGTTGTCTGTAAAGTCAGTTTACGGACGAAAATTTTAAGTGATAACGTCATAAGAAAACAATGCGTTATAAGCCGAACGCTTAGGCCGATCGTGCCTCTCTATCGCTTGTTCCGCGTTCTCGCTCGGCTCAGGCGGAACGTGACAATGTGTCATGCTTTTTCGTGCGTACAGCCGGCGTTCATCCATTTATAAGACGTTATCACGTCAAAAATTATCTAGACTAGCATCCAGACAGTACCCATACTTTCTGAACGTCAGAAGTTACAAAAGACCTCCCTATAACGGCATCCCATTTACGTAACACACTCTCTATCACAATCCGAAGGATTTTGAAATATCCTAATACGTTGCTTCATAAGTTTGAAAAATTTGTCTGCTTGACAACATAAATGACGCAATCAATGTTGTTGGACTGTCAAAATGAAGGGCATTGCTAATGTAAGTGTCACGCAATCACCCCACAGACCATTCTTCATCACTTCCTAGTGTTTGAACTGGGAAAAAGTGGCGAACTAAACGCTATAGCAACACACTTCCGTGTACTGAGTTTTCTTCATTTTCATAAGACAAAATTAACGAATCATCTTTGCCCCCAGGACATGACCAAAGCGGACCTCTACAAACGCCGATACAAGAACAAACACCGGGAATCCAGTGCCTCAGAGGCCGGCACCTCCCAATCGGACATCGCTGAAGAATTAGAGGAGAAAGAAACCTCCCTAATAGACACGATCAACAATCTCAAGAACAGAATGAACAAAAACTCCATAGAGAACGACGTAGAACTCATCAAAGCTAACACTATAGAAACACCCGTCACAGAGTCTTCAGAACCAACCTACACAGACATAGACGATGACATAGTCCCCCCGGTTAAACCAGTAGAAAAGACATACGCTAAATCTAGATCTAAGCTAGACGATTACATCTACATCGAAAGCAGTCAAGGTCTCGATGGAACAGAGGTCGCTTTCCCCAAAACTAGTCGCGCTAAGAAATCTAAATCTCCAGTCCCTAGGAAACGCAGAAAAGTTGAGACTAGACAAACTAAGAAGGAGGTGAATGGAGACAGGGAACTCCGCAGCAAGGTAGAAAATGGCACCCGTGGTAGAAAGACTAAGGAAGTCGAGAAACGTGTGCTTAGGAGTAAGAGTGTGACAGAGAAGAATAGGACCACGAAAGAATCTATAGAGAATGAGAAATCGGTTGTGACTAGAGTCACGCGTAAGAGGAGATACGAGGAAGTAACCAAACCGGTTCTGAGGGAAAAGGGACAGAATGGACGCTCTTCCCGCAAGGCTAGCCCCGAACCCGTCGCCGAAGAACGGAAAGTAATTCGTGCTAAAAAGACGAAAAATGTTCCTCTGAAGCTAGACGTAGAGGACGCACAGAACGTTCGCATGACTCGCTCGCGGCGGCGGCGTCTCGAGATCAGTCTGTCGCCGTCCGAGGTCAAGAACGTAGTCCCCGCGTTCTCGTTCGAGTCTGACCGCCGCGTCACATCCGTGGAGAGCAACCGCTCCGCCAAGTCCAACGCGAATACCAAAGCCAAACGCAAAGACAACGCCAAAGCGAAAGCAAAGGCCCCGAAGGCTAGCAAAGCTAAAAAGACACCCGTTCGAGCCACGCGCGCGCGCGCCAACCGGAGGTGAAAACACTCGTTCCTATCACAATAACCGAGTCCCAAATACGATCAGCGCCATCTCTTATCATATATAGACAATTAATAGACTGTTGCGCCTCACGGCAACTATATTCTAGTTTTAAATTTCCCCAATATGGCGTCAGCTAACCTCAAATTCCAAATGAGACAAAATAGTGATGCAATAAAATTTTATGGACGCTTTGCTCACGCGTAGGCATAGACAACAGAGGAAGGAAATTATTTATTCAACGAGAAAAAAAGAGTAAGTTATATTTCTTTTTTTAAATGTAGGTAGCCTCTGAAAACTAGTTCGTGAAAAAAAAATAACGTTAGACCTGTTTTTATTTTTTAATCCTTTTATTTAATGTTACTATTCATTTTTAAGATACTTTTTTCCCCTATTATTACCATTAGAATTAATTCTTTAAAGTTGGTTATTATGTATTTTTTGATTAGAATAATGAAAAAAATAATTAATTAAAAAATAGGTAAATTGGTGTGATTGAGCACTTAGTAGATGAGAGTAAAATTATTTTGTGAATTATTATAATTTATTCTTTCATAGCTATATAGTATCTTGCTTATATGTTGTGATTTTTTTCACATAAGCGATTTGTACCGTTATAGGCGTCTATACTAAATGATCGCTACGAATTAATTCACTGGATAAAAGTTCAAAATATGTAGGTTCAATTCGCCGCACCATTAAAAAATCGCTCATACGGTAACATCTTCGTAGACTCAAAATTTCCCGTCACTAAATAAAATTTACGAAAATTAAAAAATCCTTCACAGATCTCTTTCCGTAACTATAAAATGAATTACTTTGTTTGTGTGTGTATATTTGTTTGAATAGGATAATAGGTTAAATTTGTAAATGTTCCCTTCGATATAATAGGCGTTTGTATTACAATACTTCTTTCTTCCACTTTGCAAAAAATGTAAAAAAAAAAGAATATATATATTTATTTATGGTGAAAGTGCCAAAGCATGCTTGGAAATTCCGCTTATATATTACGCGTTCGAAATTATTTGTAATTGTTTAAAATCACGACTAAATACTTCCTATTTTGTATATGGGTTGTTTAAAAAAAATTAAAATAATTTCCGTTCTGAATAAAATATAGTTTCTTGTCTCTGTGGTATTATAAGCGCCCATTGTTCTTCCATATCTAAGATCTGCACCAGGTTTCAGTTACTCGCCATCATTTTAAAAATCAGAAATATATAACAATAAAACTTTTTTACTCGTTTTCTACAACTTTGGGACTCGTATCTTCTTCTCTACGATCAAACTATCTCGCTATTTATTATAATAATTTTATTTTTAGTTATAAACTTAAAAAAAAATAATTAAACAACCCATACACAATCCTAATCTACTTCTTTTGTCGTTATAAGCGCTTTTACCAAAAAAAAAAAAAACGATATTGTTTTCGGCTCACTTCCCTGTAAATATACTATGATAGCATTTAGTACAAATTCGGTGGAAGAGTTATAAAAAAAAAATATTATTTATAATTAAATTGAAGAAGGAAAATAGTCTCAATTGACAACTTGCATGTTACTCTGTTCAATCGTGATCGTGATACGATAAGGCACTGAAGAATGATTATTATAATATTAGCTCGTTCAGCTTGACTGTATGTTTTAACTTCAAAAATTTAGTTACAAATAAATAAAATTGTTGCATGCTGTTAGACTTTAATATGAAATTGTTGTTAAAGACAAATATGTGCGCCAAATTCAGTTATGCGACTGATTATAACAAATAATAATGTTCTTTATCGCATTTCGGCTGTTCGTCTAAATTCTTTGTTCTTTGCAAGGAAACGAGATCGAGCATACCGCTCTCTCGTTCACTCACAGTACAATTAACTTCGGTTATATTCGTGAGTGACGAAGATTCCCGAAGGTTTAGCGAAATATTGCCGTTAAGTTTGAAATTATTTGCATAGTAATATTGACGAAATAAATAGTGAAAATAGTATGTAGTACATGCCCGTAAATTTTGTTATATATATTAGCTCAAATATATATTATGAAACCCAATTAGATTATATAGCTTATACAAATGTTTTATTAGTGTAAAGTACTTTCACAGTTGACGAGTATATAGATTTTGTATGGGTATTTTATTTAATTGGGTTGCTACATCTATCATTAGTTGAGTCCAATACCTTTACAGTAGTAGTATTATTTAAACCATACAATCAACGTGAAAGTACTTGAAACTAATCCGTATTGTTGCAATTTACAAACGATTATGAGCAATCCAATGTAATTTTCTTATACAACTTACATGATTGATATTTTAATCCATAGTTAATGTTTTAAAGCAAAGATGTTAATTTATACAGCCAGTCAATAGACAAACATGATTTAAGCAAAGGTATAAACCGCGTAGTGCCGACGCGTATTACGATGTTTTTTGTTTCGGAAATTGAAAATTTCCCCGAATGCTTAACTCGAGTAGCCTTTACGTCACATAAGTCGTAAAGTTTGTAAAAGTGCACTTAAATGGATTGTACCAAAAGATTATATAATTTTATAATAAAGTGTTAGAAGTTATTATTGATGTCGGCGTAAAACAAATTTTGTAAGACGTTACATGGATGCCGGCTGGAGATATTGGATTGTAATAAATATACCATTTTAACATTATTTTATTCGTTTTATTAATGGTTGGAGAGAGGCCGTTGAAATTAGCGTGGCTTCTAAGGCTGGAATTATACTTGGTGGCAGCCCAGCAGTGTCCACACGTCTTGGTCTTCTGATATTTTTTAGGGTTCCGTACCTCAAAAGGAAAAACGGAACCCCCCAATACCTGGAAGCAGTGAAACAAACTTGTTAGTCAACGCAGTCAAAAGATACGGGCGTTTATGTTCTAAAACCAAAACCTATAGGTTGGGTTAGGTAAATAAATAAACGCACACACGGCGGATATAAACATGCGGATACAAGAGTGCGGATATGTTGCATTAGGTTTCCATATCTATCGACCGCCAGTAATTCCTCTGACAGATAAGAATAGAACATCAAGCGCGCTAGACAATTTATCATAATATTCATCTTGCGATCATTTTCGTTCGAGAAACGTCCCTCTCTTCATGTCTTTCCATTCCGTAGTAAGGTAAAGAAACCGTGTGAATAGGAGTGTGGGTGCACAAGTATAACGCGACTGCTACAGAAACTCAACCTACCAATAAATACTTTTTCATACAAAAAAACCGAGAAAGCAGTAGAACCCTGCCAAAAGACTCAACGATGAAGCTCGACCTTAAACAACCTTGCGGCAAGGCCGTTAAAAGATGCCCATCCATAGATATAATAATTACTCATCTCTCCACTAGTCCAATGCTTGCTCTAGGATGCATATCCGGTAGGCTCTTAAATCCTTACCTATCCTTCGGGCACGTCTTCCCTACCATTACCGCGCCCCCCGGTCTATTCCTTGATATGCAATGGTCGCTGTAGCACCATGAACATGAGGCTACAGGAGCTAGTGCGAATCTTGGGGTTCATTCGATTAATCGAGTCTGATTTAACCATGCTGGGATCGGTGCAATTCATTCATTCATTCATTTCACTGATTCACCGCTGCCCACCCCTGCCGGGTCGCAATCGTGATGAGTTAGTTTAGATAGTACTCGCACTTTCTGAAAACTTTCAATAGATTCCTGAGTAAAAGCATATTACAAAAATATGCAATCTGGTAGTAAAACTATATCACAGAATTATATCTATATATATAAAAATGAAACCCGTTTTCCGTTGTCACGACTTGACATGAAAACGGCTTGACCGATTTCGCTAATTCTTTTTTTGTTGTGATCGGTATTGCCGGGACAAGGTTTGTATGAAAGAAGATTTTGGAAATTCGAAAAAAAAAATTGCACCCGTGCGAAGCTGGGGCGGGCCGCTAGTTTCTTATAATTAAAAAATACAGCATAGCTATTCACAACCATTCAACAGGCTATTGTGTCCAAAATGACACAAATTTCAATTACCTGATTTGCCTTGCCCCCGATAGCTGTGTTGGGTTGCTCAGCGAGCTGATAAAGGTCAATCAGCGAGCTATGGAACAAGCTATGCTTAACGTCTGTTTGAAGGATAGAATCCGGAATGAGGTGATCCGGCAGAGAACCAAAGTTCCAAACTCACAGAAAAGCACGCTGAATTGGCAATGGGCCGGCCATATTAGCCGTAGCCGACAACCTTTGGGGTAAGAAGTGTTCTTGAGAGTGGAGACCGCGAATCGGCAAACGTAAGGTAGGACGCCCTTTGTAACTGCACGGATTTAATAAACTCGTCTTTTTCTACGTCTATATCACGTCGCTTCGTTATATTAATTTTGAATCTCTTTAATTGCTCATATCTAAAATTTTTTAGACATGCTGGACATGCATCATCATTTAGAATATGCAGAACATGGAGCATATTAGGGTTTTTATTTAACAAGCCGTTTATTTTGTGATTCCAACCCTCCACTATATTGTTAGTGCGGTATTTGTCACCAAATACTGACCAAATTTTAATCATCCAATATGTAGAAAAGTGAGTTTTGAATTTTGACAGTAATGGATCTTCTTCACCTATTTCTGTTTTTATCTATCAAAAAGTACTCTGTGGCATGGTACCACAATTATGGCAGGCCGCATACGTCCGGTTTCCTGATTCGGAATTCAGTTTCGGAATTCAGATTCGGAGACCCCGAATGCACGCATTTCATACAAAATGTTCTCTCCAGCGCACGTCCGGGTTTCAGAACGGAAAATTTATATAACCGCAAGACGGGCAGTAAAACGATCAGTTGAGATCCACACACAAACATGTCAGGATGCTACAAGTCACTGGTGCAAAATGGCGTTGGATTTCTGTACCCGCCGGCCACCGCGGTCACCCGCCAACCTCCTTCAGCTTTTGCGAAGGAACTACTGATCCAAAAATTCTCAGTAGTTCCTTCAAAGGAACTAGTGAGCACAAACGCTCAGGCTAGGGGGAGCGACGATCTTCGCAGGGTGTCTGGTAGCAGCTTGATGATAGACTACCGGGAATGTAGCTGAATAGCGTGCAATTGGAGAGGCATATATCCAACAGGGGACTGCTTCGGATCACTATAAGTTTTTTCTGGTTTAGGATTTGTGAAAAACGTAGTAGGTCCTCCTTCGATTGTGAATACATAAGCTGGGTAGTATGTGGTGTTTTGCCTGGCCTTGGACTGCCTCGTTGGTCTCTTGCTTGCAATCGCGATTGCGTTGATCGTGAGTCAGGCAGGCCCTGGGTTCCTGGATTTACTCCTACAGTTAGAATCAAAAAGGGAATAGACGAAGAATCTAGTTTGGTAGTGTTTTTGGATATAAGGATATTTTCAGTAGCAGGCCAGCGCGAGCTAATGGTAATAGGCTCGCTCCATACTATTACGATTTGTTTGCTCTAAATGTGGTAGGCATAAACAGTGGTGTGCACAAATAGAAAAGTACACCTCTGACTACCCAGAACCATTGGCGTATATAGGGGGGGGGGGGGGGCACGGCCCACCCTAGAATGGTCTCAGGCCCACCCTAGGATGTTTGGGGACCTATTCGAAATTTTAAGCTGGATACTTAGGTACATAATATAACTTCACACAAAAGCAATCAAATAAATAATCTACCACCAAGACCTACACAAACTTATTATTAACTACATAATACATTCCATTTAGTTACTTTTGAAATCACAAAAATAATAGAATCTATTAATAAGCAACGAAATAAGCTAGAGTATTATTATGATTAGACGGCCCGGGAGCTAACGCATCGGCAATCGGCCATACAGGCCACGGCAGGGGTTGCGCAGGTCGTTGGAAGGATCCGGCGTCTAGGCCACGCACAACGGACCAAATGGGAGTCTAAGTGCGGAAAAGGGAGCCCCATCATCACCTGGGTCTCGAGGTGGCTTTGCACAAATCTGAGGTCCTCTGTTTCCATGGGCCTCGGAACAAGCCACCACGCGATTTACACATAGCGGTAGGAGGCGCCCGCATCGGTGTCGAGTCGACGATGAAGTACCTAGGACTTGTCCTCGACAGCCGGTGGGACCTTGGACCGCACATTCAGCGGCTGGTCCCGAGGTTGATGAGCTGCAACGCTCATCAAAACTGCTACCTAATTTGGGGGGGCCCAACGCCTCCTGCCGGAGACTGTACGTAGGGATTGTAAAGTCCATGGCCCTGTATGGGGCGACCGTGTGGGCGGACACTCTGACGGCCCGCAACGTTGCAATATTGCGAAGGCCGCAAAGAGCGATTGCTGTTAGGGTGATAAAAGGATACCGTACGATCTCCTACGAGGCAGCAACTCTACTGGCCGGATCAACGCCCTGGGATCTGGACGCGAAAATCCATGCATCCCTATATCGCTGGCGGAAGGCGGAGCTTGCTCGTGGTCAGCCTCGATCCACGAAGGACTGAGCTCCGTCAGATCCTAGTGGCTGAATGGAGGGAGCGACTTGCGCAACCTAGGAGGGGGCTCGCCACAATAGTGGCGATAAGGCCTGTTATAGAAGAGAGCCTGAGCTTCCGGCTGACGCGAGTGCTTACTGGACACGGATGTTTCGGGAAATACCTGCGTCGCATAGGTCGGGAGCGGACACCTGCTTGTCATCACTGTGTGGACTGCCACGAGGACACGGCGTTACATACGTTGGAGGAGTACAGCTTGGGCCCAACAGCGCTGGGCCCTCGTGGCGACACTTGGTGCGGGTGATCTGTCATTTTCGGCGATGGTTCAGTCCATGGTCGGAAGCGAAAACGCGTGGGATGCTGTGGCCTCTTTTTGCGAGGAGTTGATGCATGCAAAGGAGGCGGCGGAGAGGGAGAGAGAGCATACCTCTCATTCCACCCGCACCAGAAGAGCAGTTGGGCGTCGAAGGGTGCTTAACGATTTCCGGCCAATATAAGGGGCTTGCGGGCGGCGAAATTGGGGCCGTGTCATCGCTCGAGCAGTCGGGCCGGTGTTGCCTCCTTTTGCGAGGATGTCATGTCTGCAAAGGAGGCGTCCGAGCGGGAGAGAGAAGCCGCATCCTCTCTCCCCTCCCGCAGGAGATGCACCGGGCGCCCGAGTAGGGCGCAAAACGATCTACGACCTCCTTGAGAGGTGGCCTGCGGTCGGCGGACTAAGGGCGTCTGTCGTCCGACCAGACAGGCCCGAGTTGGCGCTGCAGTGTTTCACGCACGCCACTCGAGAGTGGGTGCGGCCATTATAGGAAAGGGCGCACGGGGAGGTGGGACCCGCTGAGAAACAGCGGGTCAAGGCCTGTCGGGGGAGCGGTATGCTTATGCAAATCCCGCACCCCCGGCCATAGGTAGAGGTGGAACACCGCGGTGGTTTTAGCCGGTAAGAGTCGCCGATGCCCCTCTGTCACCCCCACGATAGAGGAAGTCCATGAGGATTTCCACAGCGAGAAAAAAAAAGGTGTCCGACATCATAACCCTCCGTTCTTGCCGGACGGAGGGAAAAAAAACAAGGTCAGGGGCCAGGCCCCCCCTAGAAAGAATCCCTAGATACGCCAATGCCCAGAACATAATGCACTGTCCATACATTTCACACTATACCTACGAGTTCCTTTCAGCTTAGCACACGCAACCATTCGACAAGCTTCCGAGTCCGGAAATTACACTTTTTTGATAACCTAAAGTTATATCTGTGAAATGGCTATAAATGACGCGCATTTCTTAGTAAAAGCATTATATGTATAAATTGCTATCGTACTAAGCGCCTACTGGTTGGAGGCCTATCATAGATCGTGTCGTGTTAATGTATTTCGTTCCTACATCCAGGCATCTTTCAACTGGCGATTCTTTAAAAAGTAACTTTTTCACGGTTTTTTTATATAGGTAGATTCAGCCATGTGGCCGGTGGGAAGAAAAAAGTTGGCTTGGACAAACTTGATACTTGTGCTGAGTTGATAGCCTAGCTGTGACCGGCTGTGAGCCATGATACCCTATTCAAAACTCAACAAGTATCGACACAAAAAATAAGGTTCATTCTATGATGCTGATCTAAGCCTATAAAAAAAAACTTAGCATCTATGATGTACCATAAAGTACGGAATTATGACAGTGAAAGTCAGTGTTGCTTACAGCGAAAGAACGCCTTTTTTTGGTACACTTCTAAACACACTTGTACATAAATAGTCAACAAAAAACAGATTTTTTTTTTCTAATCAAAAGATCCATGTCTTATTTTGTCAACCGCACATCCTTTATAAATGATTGACATTATCAGCGCCTTTTATTTTGTAGCAGCAAGAATTACTATTAGTAAGGGCGGTTTTCGTAGTTAAAAACTTTAGTAGTATTACTGACGTGCAGCTTACCGTACTACTCATAAACATACATCTTTTATGTTAAGAAACAGCGTTTTTATAATATATGTCAAAAACAAACGATCATTTTCCTGGCCTTGTCCCATGTTACTTGGGGTCGGAACCGTCGGAACATGTTTTCTTCTTCCAATCCTCCAAGTCCCAGTCAACCGTCACTCTATCATTCACTCCCTTTTCTTTCATATCATTCCTCATCCTCATCCATCCATCTTTTCTTTAGCCTTTCTCTCCATTTCAAAGTTTCCATCCATCAACATTTATATCCATCACTCTTTTTAGTGACATACGTTTTGGACAACTATTAATAATTATTGGACAAAGATAAAGTAGTAGTAGTTATTTTTTGATGCCTTTTGATTATTTTCCCTCCCTTTTTATATACTTGCACATATTATTATTTTAAGGCTGTTAGCTTTTGAAATTATGTAAATATTTGAATCTATAAAACTTTTTTAAAAGGAGAAGTAAAGAGTAGTAAATTTAAAACATAGTATGGTAACACCAAGAATGGCACTGTGGCAAACGTCAGACGATGTCGAGTGAAGTGATAGAAAAATAATTAATTTCACGACGTTTTGTGTTAATAATTATGTGAATGATGAGATGAAAGTGTAGATAAATGTTAGTATAGTGTTCAATAGTGATTATGGCGCATAGTGGTGGTGTTTTGAGTTCGGATATATCACGGAGGAATCCACAAGATGAGTATGAACTCATTCAGAGAATCGGTTCGGGGACCTACGGTGATGTATACAAGGTAGGGGGCCTTTCTAAAATACTTATTTCTCAAATTTACGTCTATTTAAGACGATATCGACGCGAGTCTAACACTTTCTTGGGCGTATCGTCACAAAAAAATTGTATTGTAAATCTCGTTTGTCATACAAAATATTTTTTGTGACAATAAAAATGTTGATAATCGTCAGAATTAGTAACAAAAATAGTATTTAGCGTTGTGTATTGTTTATGGGGCGGTGTTTGTTATAAAAAACACGTGTTACTAATGACCTTGAGTGCAAGACAAGTCTGGTTTACTAATTAGTGTTGAACACACCCAAAGGTGTTGTGATATTCAAAACACATCACACCTCTTTGTTCTGTAACTGTTCTTTATTTAAAATACTTATGATCATTGCCAGTAATTATGGCTTTACCTATAGTTTTACAGCTTGCAACTTAAATATTTATAATTTAGTTTTAAGATTGGCCTATTTTTTTACATAAATTATTGTCTGTGTTTTGAGTGCAAGGCAATACCTAGAGGTTTTACATTGCATAATACAAAATTTAAAACCAACATCTTTAAAAATGACAAGTTTTAAATCTTAGTATCAGTTTACCAACATTTTCTTATCAATTAAGTATTTTTAGATTTGACAGCAGTATATTTAATTGCACAATAAGTTGTCAAGTTTTTGTAACAGGTAAATCTATATGAGTAACATATTAGATCCTCTTCCTATATGTACTTTCTGTTTGCCTCTGCATCACCCAAAGGTTGACTGCTAGAAAATGCCTCTGGCATTAAGTCCGCCTCTGTACATTTGTGTGCTTTAAGGTACAATTCCGAGACGGGCCGCAGACCGCAAACTGCAACAGCAAACTGCAAGCGACAACACTTGTTTCTATGAACATCTATGAAATTGATTCTAAGCGCGGCAACACTGCTGCCTGCAGACGCAACGCGCAGCGACCGCAGACTGCAGCGCCAGTCGTGTCGCGAACCGCAGAGACTTCACACGTATAATAATGTTGACTTTTTCGGATGACGATGAAGAAAAACTTATTAACATTGTAGCTGGTCATCCAGTTCTTTACGACACATCCAATCCAAATTACCGCAATAATTTGGTCTGAGGCACGGTTCTGTGCATTGTCTCGGAATTGTACCTTTAAAGTGCTAAATAAATAAATAATTTCCACAAAAATATGACTTAAGTCTTGTAGTGTAGGCCAAACCATGTGCTTATGTCATAACAAGATCTTAGAAGACAGTGGCTCCGATTCCCTTGTTCACAAACTAAACTAAATTTAAGTTCAGGGCATCTTTCTATTTCATTAAGAAAAGGACAGAACATAATTATTATTATTATGAGCCTGTTATGTCCCACTGAAGGGCAAAGGCCTCCCTTCCGTCTTTCCATATTCTCCTGTCTCTTGCTACATGTGGCCAATCCTTTAGATAGGCATCCAATTTGTCACGCCATCTCTTTCACACAACATAAATAAACACACACAAAACATAAATAAATATTAATTTAGTCATGTCAAATCAAGATACTTGTATAGACAAGTTTAGACGTGATTAAAAAATTGTCTACTAAAAATATGTCAATTTATGTCAGGCTCTGACTAAATTGACAACGTCTGTGTTACTAATTTGATTCATTTGAGTAAAGTATACTTAGTGCGTTTAGTTAGTTATAAGTGTAGTCTGACAACGAGTCTTACTAAGGGGCTTTGTATTACCCAGTAACTGGGTTGTGGAGGTCAGATAGGCAGTTCCGGTTAGACTGGAAGCTGATCCCAATGTAGTTGGGAAAGGATAGTTTGATGATGATACTTTTGAAATAACCACTTTCCTCAATTAAATACTCAATATATTTATTGCTTTCCACAATGTAAACAATGAATGTGAGAAAGGCGGCCCGCCCGAACCCTTGCTTGAACCAACCTGCTTTGAAATAATTCCAAAATAATGTTGGATCTGATTGAGGCTGTCCCTTGCTGTGATCCTAAAGCAATGCTCTAAACCGAAGTCTGTTCCCCACAAGAGGTGTCCTTAGGGTGTAGTTGCTTAGTTAAATAAGCTTCACACCCTGGCTGGAGGCCTTAATTTATTAAGACATTCACAAGAAAGACTGGTTAAGCAGATGACAACCTCCTAGGTTGACCTACAGAATACCATTCCCAAAAAAAACAAAAGCAACTCAGGTTAGTTGTTTGTGGACAATAATATAATCAGTAACCGTAAGAATTACTACTGCAAATAAAATAAATTAGATAGATAGAAATATATATTTCAGTTGCTAGAGATATTTCAAAGAGTTATCCGATTAAGGAAATCTAAAATAATATATTTTAGCTTTATTGAACACAATTCAAGAATCTTAATAAAACAACAGTAAGCAGTGCATTTATTGGCTAATGGCTTACATTTCATCATCACCAGCCTACAGCAGTTCACTGCTGGACATAGGCCTCTCTAATTCAATTGCTCACCATTCAGCTCGATTCTTGAGAACTCTCATGCAGATCACATTTACAGATATTCTTAAGTTAAATATGTAACCAATTACTAGTAAATCCATTCCTAAATGAGGCATATAGAATCAAAGGTAGCTAAGTGCCTCCATGTCAAATCAGGAACCGAAAAAAACGTTTTTCTAATTTAAGAGTCAGGGGTTTTCATACTCTCTTGAGTTTATTAGAAATAGGATAACATTTAAGAGTAATATTGTGGAGAAAATAAACTATTATTATTATTATTCTCCATACCTAGTTAATTTTTTGAAAGTGTGGCGCTTAGCTGCCTTTGGTTCTATATGCCTCAAATACTATTGTGAGCTAATGTTGAATGTATATAATACTGTGGGTGTTCTTTATTAAATAAAGTAATACATGGTGGTCTGACCAGAAGGATAATTCCCCTAACTAAAAATGTTCAAAACCTAGTTGGCAAACTCAGCTCAGCGACAATTAATGTCAAAAATGTAGGGAAATTAGTGATATTTTTGACAGATTGAGACTGAGATCAGACTGTAAACATTCTTAAAATTACGAGAATTGCACCTCAGATTTATATGAATGTAAACAAAGCAAAATGAGTAGGATTGTAGCAGGTGGCATTCAGTAGTTTTTGCATACCCCCATGGGAAGGTGTGAGTTTATGTATGCAAATTACTAAGTCTATTATAACTTTGTTATGTTTCAAATGAATATTCTTTCAAGTTAAACAAATTATCAACTTGGTTATTAAGTTGATTTCAGAGTGACTAGTATTTACTATTGAAAAAGTTATAAAAATGTTAGAAGTTGTAGTGTAAACTGTACTTTATTGTGTAGGATGTAAAGTTATTCTTCCATAAACTCATATTTGTTTACATTTTTGGCAAATAAATCAGGAATGCAGATTACATTCATTATCATTCACTCATTGTGCACAACAGTGGACTACTGAACATATGACTCCAATCTCACACCTTTTAAAATTGAAATATGTCCAACCATTACTTACAAATGAGTGTTTCTACAAGGTCTAACTTAAATAGTTTTCATTTATTTTCAAATTGTTTCCTACACTTAGGTAGACTAATGAGTTTTTATTGTTTTTTGTATTTATTTTCGTTTATTCACTTTTGATTTTAATTTATGTTTAGTTGTCTTTTATCTTAGTATTTTCCTTTTTCTTAATTGATATTAGGTGTTTTCCTGAAAAGTTATATCTTGCAGTTTTTCTAGAAGCCAGCAAATAGGTTTTTCTTGGCAAATATACTTCATTGTCCTGCTAGTGCAAGCCTGTCTAGCATAAAACAATCACATTAATTATTATTAGCCTGTGACGTCCCACTGCAGGGCAAAGGCCTCCCTACTCTCTTTCCACCTCTCTCTGCTCAAAGCTGCTAAGGACCAGTTCTTGTTGAAGGAGTCCAGCTCATCCCGCCATCTCCGTCTGGGCCTGCCACAAAGTCGTTTGCCATTAAGAGGGACCCATTGGGTCGTAAGTTTAGCCCACTGTTCGTCTGACATGCGGCAGATGTGTCCAGCCCAGTTCCATTTTAGCGTGGCAGCTTTCCAAGTAACATCAGTTATCTTTGTGATGGAACGGATACTCGTATTCATATTCCTAATCACATTAATTAATTTTTTTTTTCAATAAAATTGTATCTAATCTACGATCTAATATCATTCGCAGGGCCAACATGGCCAGAGATCGCACAAGACAGGGATGTTTGGAAGAAAAAAGGGGAGGCCTTTGCCCAGCAGTGGGACACAAAATAGGCTGACAAAAAAAAAATAGATTATCAGTCTAGCTGAGTCAATACGTAGTAAAACTATTAAAAATTAATAGTAACTCTAGCTGAATACCAGTACAATAGAATGTTGTGCATGTCACAAGGTCTGACCTACTGTAGTTTTGCCAAATACGTTTTGTTGGCACCAACCATTTTAATCTGTATCTTAATCAACATTGATGGCCATAAGTCTTTAGGAAGGGCTTGTCGATACAATGTGGTATGCAGCAAATGTGTCATAGGGTCTCCTGGCATAGGAGCGTGGGAATGGCCTATACCCAGCTGTGCGAAGTCGGACTGTGGATGATGATGACGACTGTCCTAGAAAAAGATAAATAATAATAAATACATTTCTATATATTGCCATTAAAACAGGTTACAGAAAAATGTGAGGCTACAGAGCTAGGTTAGAGTACCTACCTGTATTTCAGGAGCCATTGATATCTTCCATTCCTCTCTGTGAGAGGGAGTGGGCCGTACGTAATCCACCACGCGGGCTCGATGTCATGTCTTCGAATTTTTGGTTCTAGGACATGCCGGTTTCCTCACGATGTCTTCGAATTATTGGTTCTAGGACAAGTCGGTTTCCTCACGATGTTTTCCTTCACCGTTTTGAGAACAGTCTTGCCTACGCCATTTTTTTACAAAGCCGGAACTTGCGCCAAAGTACAGAAACCGAAGTTTCTTGCATACTTGCAAGTTATTGACAACGGCAACGTCGGCGTCGTAGAAAAAAATCTGCATCCGAGAAAGTCGCGTTTACAACCAAGTCTTATGTTCTATGTCATTATTAAATATCCACCAGCCAGCTAAGTTCAAAACACATGAATCAGTGTGACGTGAGTCACACAGGTGTTTCGGTTCGATTCCCGCGTCGGACTCCTATCGCGTCAGGTGTACCTTGTCAGTGAGTTTGATATTTTATTGTTCAACTGATAGTGTCGATTTTTGGTCAATGTCGTCTTTTTATTGTCTGTTTTATTATGGTGTGACAAAAATGCTGTTGAATTAATAGCTATTATAAGTACCTAATCTAAGCAGGCTTTCGTTGAGCCTCTTTCAAATTACAGAGATATGTATGAAATTGAAAGTTCTTATAGTTCATATGACCCTCCGTGACATTGTCAGTTGCTGGCCTTCCTTGAGGAGCTGGGGTGGATCGACTGATCGATTTTCCCTGAGGGTAGGCGCTACGTCCCAGTCAGGGGGCGCGGCAGGTGGGTTACGGGCATGGTCCTTAAAGCGCCGCGGTTTCATACGGTGCCCGTCAATACGGGCACGTCATTGGCTGTTTTGTAGCCCTAGCCCGAGGCAACTGCGGCGGTAGCGCAACTTACCTAAGGTACCAGCCGCGCTGAATTTGCCAAAGATGTAAACAACAATGGTCGCTCGAAATTGAATAAAATCGATATACAAGAACATTTATTTTAAGTAATGTTTGTTTTGCTCTAAATCTCCGAATTAACTAGACGAAAACAAAAATTACTTAAAATAAATGTTCTTGCTAATGCTATAAAATAACATTTTCAATTTCAACGTTAGTATTTATTTGATAGTTCCTAAATACTCCTATGCATTAGTATTGTTAGTGTTTTCATTTATTGTTGTATTGTCATTTCCACATTGTATACATGAGAAATAGCTCATGCCGTGGTAAAAAGATTAACCAGTCAGCGAGGCTGACTACCCAGGGTTTTCCCGGACGTGCTTAAGTATCGTCTTTCGTGGAGGCTCTTTAATTAATACATGAACAGTGCCAGATATAAAATAGCTCTATCTGGCTTCATAATAATGAAACTCACATGCTAAAGACTTGGTATTAAGATAATCTCCGTTTGTTTGACTGATAATAATGTGGAGCTGTAAAGTAGGATTAACATTTTTGGTAAAAAATATTGTCTCAAGATATTTTTGGTGCAGCAATACTTTAGAATTTAACGAGTTGTCGTCCAGAAAATGTTGTAAAACAGTGCTAAAGAGTATTTCGCGAAGTAAAAAGTCACCATTTATTAGATCCTTAGGGCGAATCAACGGCGTTTAAGAGCTGTCAGACGTCAGTGTCAATATTTCATAACAGTGAGGACATTGACAGCTCTTGAACGCGGTTTAGTAGTGCTGATCGCGTTCAGTATCAATGGTGGATTTGACACTAAATGGACAGAAATGAATGTAAAATTGGCTATAAAAAATAACGGTTGTATCCAATTCCCATTTGTGTTTGTTTGTGCACTAAAGCTCGCTGCTTGAAGTTTTACTTATAGATATCACATATCACTTCGTTTATTACGACTAGACTCCAAATTGTAGTATTTCCAGGGGGGAATTTCTACACACACACTTTAGCTGCAAAAATATTTCAAATTAGGCCTAAACCAGAAGTTTTTGTTATTAGAACGCACAGTTCAATTGACCTAGGTATATGATTTGGGTATCCGGCGGACCTTAGGCGAATTTAAAACCAATTGGCCAAGGCCGACAACGAAACTAATCAGACACACACTTCAGAGAAATATATCTGGAGAACGAATTGTTATTGAGTTGTTGTCGTCACTGGGTATTTAATATGTTTGTTACGCCTTCAATAACATCGGTGCTCTCAGATACCTATGCTATCTTAGTCAAAAAGGATCGACAGCTCCATCCCGTTTACTTACAATCCGACAATTCTAGTAGCAAATAAAGAACAAATTCGCAAAACACTGTATGAAACTGACAGGAGGGTGTCAAGAGCGCAATTTCTCGTCGGCTGCACTGTAGTCGAATCGATTCGTTTAGACTTTTAATGTAGGTACGAAACCATTTATACACATTGAATCAGTTGTGTCGGATTTCTATTGATCAGAAGAATACCAAAATTTTCCATAGTACCGTTTTTAATTGGTCACCAATCGGGTTCTTGGACCCGTTTGTCTAATAGCACACCCCGGACACTCCATACAACGCTCGCAAAATAATTACCTACTACTACTACATTAAAAAATGACGTTTGTATACGTATGAATGTGTGCGTGAGGTACTTGTGTTTGCGAGCGCTCTTGTTAAAGAACTGCGACGAATACGCCGAAGTGCGGGGTGAGGTGCGGTAACTGATGTAAGTGCGGGGAAGGGAGTGTCCTTTCTGTACGTAGTACTTTAAGTATTCTGTGCTAATAGCTTATTGTTGTGTTAAACAACCTGTCTTCGTAAACCAAATCGATGGCGAATTATGAAACTAACGGGTTTGCTGGTAAAATCATGTAAGAAAAGTAGGCATGGGTTACCTCCATCATCAGCCTAGCCTTTTCCCAACTATATGGGGGCCGTTGGCTTCCAGTTAAACCGCATGCAGCTGAATACCAGTATTTTACATGGAGCGACTGCCTATATGACCTCCACTACCCAGTTACTGGGTAATACGATACCCCTTGGTAAGACTGGTTGTCAGACTTTCGGGCTTCTGACGACCCGTAACGACTGTCAAAGATCCACGAATGACAGCCGGAACCAATGGCTTCACGTGCTTTCCGAAAGCAAAGATGGTCAGTCATCCATGGACCAACCGCGGCAAGCGTAATCGATCGACCCGTGCAGCTGTTATTACTTGGCCAAAACCCCCGTATGGTAGGAACCTACTTTTCTTCATCTTTTGGCAGTCGGAGCGTGTGTAAGTCACTATACAGGGTGTTACAGAAAGGGTATATCAATACAAACGGGTTGAAGAGTGTATCTGGTCTAGAATCTCTGTACAAAATTTCAGCTCAAAAACAGTAACTTTGAAAATGCTTAATATTTTTTTATTTCGATAGTTTATTAAATTGAAATCATAACAAACATGTCACCGCACTACGAGGGTCATTATCCATTATCTGTAGTGTGTCTGTGCGCCTAGTACACGCAAATCACGCCGCCGCGCGCCAGTGCAGCGCTGTGATGTCGAAATAAAAAAATATTAAGGTGAATGGGTAGTTGTAGCCCGCGAAATTCAATTTTTCTTACGTTTTTTGCAATTTGCAGATCGGTGTCAGGTTGTATCTTGATCCAAATATGATTCGCGACTATAATAGACATGTATTTACAGAATTATGGTCATTAGAATCATTAATATATCTCTTTAAGTTAGATTTCTACCACTAACACTTTTCCATACGAGATTTGTTCTTAACGGTAGAAATCTAACTTAGAAAGATGTATTAATGATTCTAATTATTATAATTCTGTAAATACATACCGGTTATAGTCGCGAATCATATTTTGATCAAGATACAACGTGACACTGACCTGAAAATTGCAAAAAACGTAAGAAAAATTGAATTTCGCGGGCTACAACTACCCATTCACCTTAAGCATTTTCAAAGTTAATGCTTTTGAGCTGAAATTTTGTACAGAGATTCTAGACTAGATACACTCTTCAACCCGTTTGTATTGATATACCCTTTCTGTAACACCCTGTATAAGCAATCATCGAATTGGTTTTGAACGGGAAATTTTATACTGACCTCTTCAAACCTCAAGGGAATACTATCCTGTCGAGTCCGTCCACTCTACTTCATGTTTTACGATCAGCTATTCAATACATTGCATTCTTTCTGATAGAGATAGCGCCATCCACGAAGACGCGCCCCACTCTTCTTCCTCCTAATCGCTTACAGTACAAGTGTGCAACATTCCGCTAGTGTTTTAGTTTTGTCGATACACAGTAATTACTTATTAGTGGGTAATTAGTGTGTGTCAAAAAACTAAAACACTAGCGGAAATCTGTCGAGCTCAGCTAATGAGATACAATTGATTTTCTATTGTTTCGTCGCCAATAGGCGACGCGCGGTGCTTGACCGGCTAACGATAACCACTAGCGATTAGTAAGAAGAGTGGGGCGCGTCTTCGTGGATGGCACTAACACGTTATTTCATCAGGAATTTCTCAATAGCAGTCCTCTACTAAAGGTGCCATTCTCGTAACTTAATTCTGGGCCGAATTTATATCTAGATTGTCGACGACATTGATCGACAAGTTGATGATTTCATTATTTTCATCCAAAAGAGGCGCAAATGCCGAGTTTCTGAAGAAGTCTTGTGTGAATTCTCAGTATTATCTTGAATGGACTTGTGAACGTATAACTCGTTCATGAATGATGTCATATCAAAATGTTTACGTTATGTAGTAAGTAATGCGTCGTATAGTTATTAGATTCTAACTTTGTAATACATCGGTATAATTTTGCTATTAATTTTCAAACATAATAGTAGATTGTACAACTAAGGCATAAAAGAAGCTATTTTACCCCAAGACGTTTATATCCACGCGAGCCGCAGGCGAGGGTGGATAGTTAAGTCGAGGGGTAAAATGGCTCGTTTATGCCTGAGTTATACACTCTGCTTTTCACTTCGATTGCGAGAAAATGAAACAGGCATATTTCAACATTTGTCATTCGACTTGGGTAGGTACTTCATACTGCCAAGTCATAAAAACGTTTCTTTGCGTTTTTAAATAATAAATGACAACTATTTTACCTGATTTTATTAAATTAACGATAGAAAACACGGAAGTGGTGATAAATTAAAGAAAATGAAATAAATCATGACTTTAACCTGCGAAGTTTTATTGCGCGTGTGGCTGTTGGGCCTGACTACCTTAGTCTCAGAAAAAAAATTTACTTTATGCACTAGAACATAAAAAGCGATTTTATGTCGCCTAAGCACGACATAAAGACGAACTTTTAGAGCATGAGAAGTGAAAAAATTATAAATATTCCATCTGTTATAAAATGTGACAAAACTGCCTTTCTTTAAACAGGTATTTATTATCTTTCTAAACTATTGAACCAATTGCAACAAAAACATAACTCTCCTTTTAGCAATGACTATACAATTCTCTTTGCCTTTTAGGATCCGCCACAGTAGGGTAAAAAGTTTCTGGAGTGTCTATTAAAGAGTCTTCAACCCCGAAAAAGCGATATTTGGAAATTACATAGCACACACAACATAACATCACGCTTGTATTATCCAATGGGTTAGGTAGAAGGGCACCTATACCACCCACATTTCGTCAGTTATATTTAATTCCATAATATAATAGGGGACGAGCCTATTGCCATCAACTGTGCACAAATCCAACCCGCACCGGGCCTGCGTGGTAGATTACGACCCACTCCCTCTCAGAGAGGAGGCCTGTGTCCCAGCAGTGGGAACAGTATAGGCTGAGGACGTGCACAAATCCATACTCCGGGTATCCTACTGAATAATTCCATTCCACTATTTGGAAATCTAATCCAAAGGTAGTCTTTAAAAGATCGCTCGTAGTGATAAGACCGCCCATTATGTCACCCTTTGTAAAGTTTCTATATTTATGTCTGTAATTTATATGTTGTGCATAATAAAGAGTACTCTATTCTATTCTAATCGGAGAATTATAGTCTTTCCTAAAAACAAATGACCCAAAATGGCAACAAGGCTACACTTGTGTAGGTACCGATCATTAATTATTATTAGGTAAACTATGCACCACAGTCCACACAAGGCCGCAGTGATTCAATCACTAACCAACTGTTCTAATAGAAACTAACTCAGCGTTTATGTGAAAACATTCGTGAAATATCTGTTACATGCTGTAAAGATAAAAATCCTTTTAACAAAAAAAAAAAAACGGACTTCCAAAAAAACACTACAAAGTGAAAAATAACTTTAATTTCGGAAGTCGGTGGCAAAAAACTAAAATACAGATCCAAAGACACCGTCTTCTGAAAATAAAGTTATTTTTCACTTTGTAGTGTTTTCTTGGAAGTAGTTTTTTGTTTTGTTAAAAAGTTTTGTTTCTCGTTACTATTTGTATTTCCTATGTGTGTCACAAATAAAATATTTTTCTATCTTTCTTTCTTATTTATCGCATTTAAATAGTTTCATTGGTGAAATTCGCCCTGAGTCTATTTTCACGGGTCATTTTCCAAACATTTCATTTAAAATAATAATAAATTTTCTCCTATAAAAGAAAATAAAGAAATCCTCTTATCGTACTATAATGACCTCTTCAGTCCACGGCACGGCTGCCAAACGTGATTATTTTCATTACAAACGCGCACGATTTAAAGTTAAAAGTATTTCGTGTAATATAATTTATGAGTGACGGGCTTTGGAGCTGTTAAATATAATAGAGTGCACGAAGGCATAACAAAGAAAATATGATAGAAAAATCTAAATATAAAAATCAGGTTTTAGTTTGTTTTTAATGTTTTAGCATTCATCTGTCGACTCTGTCTTCGACATGATCTACGAAAATTGCACACACCTTGGTGAGAAGAAAAAATACCATAATCAGCCTATAATCTTCCCACTGCTGGGACTCGGGCCTCCTCTCTGTGAGAGGAAGTGGGCCGCGTAATCTACCACGTCACACGTGGGCCCAGTGCGGGTTGGTGGATGTCACATGTCTTCGAATTTTTGGTTTTAGGACATGCCGGTTTCCTCACGATGTTTTCCATCATCGTTTTAAGAGCAGTGGTGATGAAATAATTTACACAAAGTGCCTGGCTGAGTTCGAACCTAGGGTCTACAACTCGTGGCCGTTTACTCGTAAGTCGGGACCGAAGGGCTAGCAGGAAGGCTTATTGCTTTAGTTATGCCAAGGAGTTCAAACTTCATAGTTTTTACGCAGATGTTAGAAATTCCGCGCTATATGTCATCGAATTACATGCACATGATGTGCAAAAGAATGTCACACAAAGAACAGACACTTTCATCCCCGTGGTCTACCCAAATAAGGGTGATTCTCACCCCTCAACAAAAGGGGGGACCAATTAATGCAGTCGTGCGTACGTCGCAGACAGAACGCAAAAAGTCTGACGTTTGTACCTCGAAATATTATGTAGAAACGCCACGTATAGAGATGAACTATATGAAATATTTCATTCAAAAATGTAACAACTGAAATACTTGGAAGACAACTACCACAATTTGTTTAACTTTTACTTCGAAATGAGATACTTAAATGTAACACATAACCACAATTTATCTTCAAAGAACAATGAAACAATTAACTCTTTACAAATTACTATATAAATTCTTAAGTGAGTACGCGGGGCAAAGTTACGTTCCTACCATATGAGGCGAAAGTGTATCTCTCTGTCTGTACGTTCTCACGGCTAAATCGCTCAACCGATTGGCTCCTAACACGCTGCCGTTAGTCCCGGCTGTTCATTCGTGGATTTTTGACAGTCGTTACGGGTCGTCAGAAGCCCGAAAGTCTGACAACCAGTCTTACCAAGGGGTTTCGTATTACCGTGTAACTAGGTTGTGGAGGTCAGATAGGCAGTAGCTCCATGTAAAATACTGGTACTCAGGTGCATCCGGTTAGACTGGAAGCCGACCCCAACATAGTTGGGAAAAGGCTAGGCATATGATTATGATAGCCCAGTGTTTGAGGAAGGTTACAGGCAACGATATGCTATCTATGACCCTTAGGAGCCGAGCAAAAAGAAAAATCGTTAGAAGGAACGTTAAGCAAAAACGAAGTACCTAACATCGCGGGCGGGCGATACGATGCTATAGGATATATTTTCACGCGGACAAAGTCGCGGGCAGAAGCTAGTTCGCCTGTAACCGGCTCCCTAATAATATTTTTTTTCGAACCACAAAAACCACCACTTTTTCCTGTATTTAAAATTGAGCTTGTAAAGTAGGCGTTATTTTTGCTTAAAAAAGAACACTATTGCTCTTACATAACTGCTAAAATACCGCATACAAGCCCCATACATATTATACCTAAAAAATATAGCCCAGTACAGCTCGAAGGCTCTAATAAAAATGCTAATATCTACCCATAGCGTGTGCCCAAGACATGCAATATGGCAAATAGCACGACGATGTAGGAATATCAGTATCACGCGTTCATATTTGTTCTTTGAAGTTATTGTGCAGTTTAGTATTTTAATAACGGTCGCACTGACACATCCATTAAATGTAATGAAGCATTAAGTTATGATTGCCAGTACTTAAGTAGGTATACGACTCATGCAGGCCAAATGTCATAGATAATTTAACCTGATATTCGTATAAATCCGTAGAATTTCCTCTACCTATTGCAAGGAAATGTGGAAGAAAATGGGGGAGGCCTTTGCCCAGCAGTGGGACACTACAGGCTAACGGAAAAAAAATTGTTATGCTCTTCGTCGAAAAAGCTTCTGCAGACACCCTACCCCACCCCCTCCCCTCCCTTCCCCGTCTCCCTTTTTCGTCTGCCTTCTGCTTCTGATATCTTTGTCAGTAGAGCAGTCTTTCGGCAGTCTCATCACTTGGTTCTTGGAATCCTTATGGTAATAGTTGCGCCTGTGACTTCGTCCGCGTGGAAGTCGGGAAACAAGCAGCTTAATAAAAGTTGTACGTGCATCCATGTTTGAAATGTTATACGCCACTAAAACAATGCATGTTTCAACTTAATCCATTCACTCATTCAGCCTTGCTATTGCGGTTAAACCCTTAACTCTTCCGACACGAATTATACCCTGAATTTTATGAAAAAATGTAGGCTTATCTCTTTGCCAAGTTTTAGTCAAAATTTATCCAATAGTTTTTGTGTAAGCGCATTAGCGCAGACGTGCACGAGTAGCAAATAGATAACTTTCCAAGTTTCAAAAAATTCGTCAGAATAATCTAACAGAATATGTGATTCAAGCTACTGTATAATTAGGTACTTTAGTTTACAAAAGTAACATTTACTACATCATCGTTGTTTACTTCATGATTCAGTCATTCACTATTTCAAACGGATCTCTTGAGTCATCGCTCAACGCACGATCTTTCATTAAGCGGGGTTTACATTATGAAACTAGTGTCGTGGTTCAAGCTTGATGGCTATAACCAACCAACACCCGCCCCTAATTGGGGAACACGCTTTCAATCAAAATTCAAAATCTCAATTATTTTGAAGGATATTACCAACCCCTTGCTTCATATGTTCGAAAAATTTGTCTGCCGAACAACGTAAACAACGCAATGAATGTTGTTGGAACGTCAAAATGAAAGTCATCGCTACTGTTAGTGTGTAACGCCATTACCTCGCCGGTTTTTGAAAAGCTGATAAATTCAAGTAACACACTGTCATAATAATATGTTTTTAAGTTTTCATCGGCAATGCCATTGGCCATTCGTCAGAGAATTTTAACTGAAGAATTTGAGCTGTGGTGTAGAATATTGCAGTTTTAGGTCAACGCCATCTCTTGACCGATATGGAACTAATGTAACTTTTGTTGATGATTCCTGAAAAAGTGTACTATTTAGAGACATCGTTTTATTTTTCCTGTCATCTTTACATAAACTTCTATCGCATAGAATAATTTCAGATTTTTCTCTATACAAACTTCGGAGGTAAGGGGGTAACTTTTTTTACATTTTACATCAAAATTCGAAAACTATGCGGCCTAAAAAAAAGAAAAAGTGTTTGAGAATGTGCAAACTGCGCTCTTTCATATTATGGTACCCTACATGCCCTAGTAGGCCGACTTCGAATTTTTCAGACCCCCTTTCAGTCCCTGTTGCAAAAAAAAAAATACTTTTAATTCTTTCTTATTTGCAAACTAGTTGGACAAACGTCATCTAAAACTATTCCAAATTTCAAGTTGATAGCATTAGTAATTCTTGAGATATCCAGCTGTGACAGATGGACAGACAGACTGAGTCGCACCATAAGAATTCCTTTTTACCATTTAGTACGGAACCCTAAAAATCGTCTCTCTATCTGTTCCGGCTAATCTCCGAAAGGGCTGGACCGATTTTGACGGGACTTTCACTGGCAGATAGCTGACTGTTACAAGGAGTAACTTAGGCAACTTTTATTTTAGAAAAAGAAAACCCATGAAATCCAATTTGTTTTCCGACATGCACGTGCTTGAAGTCGATGGCACAACTAGTCTATACTTATAATAAATCTGTAGAAGTGAAAATTCTGTACATTGAAAATATCAAAAAAATAAATGGCAGGGGGTGTTACTAGACCGACACCGAACCCAAAAATGTGATTAAACAAATTTTTTGTCTATCTGTTTGTTTGTTCAGGCATCACGCAAAAACTACCGGTTCGATTACGATGAAACTTGGTATAATTATTCTTTAATATCTTACTATACTACTACTTACCCCGGGTACTTTTTATCCCGGAAAAGTATAAACAATAAAAAACAAACTTAATTTTGCGGTTCGATCCCTAGACCCGATTACTGTACCAACCGCAAATAATAAGTTTGTCGTAGGTTACGTGGAGGGTGTGTTCTTTGTGAAGAGTAGGTATCCACTAAGAAAGTGTTTTTCGAAATTCCAACCCTAAGAGGGTGAATGGAGGGAGGGTGAAATTTCACGCGGACCAAGTCGCGGGCAGAAGCTAGTTTCAAATTAATGCTTTGAGTTCGAGTCTATAGCCCGAAACAGAACAGTCAACCTACTGTATCACGACACTAGTTTCATAATGTAAACCCCGCTTTACCACAGATCATATTTATGACTCTATGAGTCGCGTGATGCCGATTTGTATTACATTCTACTTCCTTTGCCCAACAATAGGTGTTTTTTGTAGGCTTTTGTTCATATTTTCATTTTTCCAAGCATGGTGTGGTAACTCCGGCCTTTGGGGGGCACTTGTCTTTGTTCAGCTGTGGACTGAAATAGGCTTAGTAGTTCTTTTGAGATTTTGTATTCCATTATAGATTAACGGAAGAACCCAATTACCTATATCTATCTCCAGTTTTGGCATACTGGAGGTAGAAACACCTATGTATCTCTGGTTTTAACGTCCCAATCACAGATAGATATACCTAGATAACGCAAGTATCACGAACTGTATGAAAACTAAGCGTGCCACTTTTTGACTACCTACTATGACGCCACAAGCTCGCGCTCTCTCGCTCACGCTCACCCAGCCAGCAGTACGCAGGACTGAGCGCGAAAATGGCGGCTTATGATTTTCGATCGTAAACTGGTGCGATTTTTGGGCACGCGAAGTAGGTGCTCTTGCGTTATCTAGGTGTATCTATATCTGTGGTCCCAATAATCTATATTAGTGATTTGTATGATTATATTTTACTGGCAGTTATAATTTGTACTGGCTACCATCAGTAGCGATCTGTCAATAGGTTATTGGGTTCGGCCGTAAGGGAACAATAGGACACTCGAAGTCAACGATGGTTAGTCAAAAGACAATCGTCTGCTGGTTAACATACACGTGTCCATTACAATAGGAATTACGAACGTATGTATGTCCAAGTATTTCAATAAACCCTGTGCGTATATTTTGTTGCTGACGATCCGTCAGGAATAAAAACTTTTTTACAAAAAAAAAAACAACCGACTTAAAAAAAAAACACTACAAAGTGAAAAATAACTTAATTTCGGAAGTCGGTGTCGTTGGTTCCGCATTTTAGTTTTTTGACACCGACTTCTTCTTCTTAGCGTGTCGATGGCAATCTAAATGTACTCGGCCCAGAATTCGGCCACTTGTTTGGCGCCATCACTAGCGTCCGAAATTAAAGTTATTTTTCACTTTGTAGTGTTTTTTTTTTGAAGTCGGTTGTTTTTTTTTTGTAAAAAAGTTTTTATTTTTCACTTTTTAGTTGTACCTACCCCACACAAATTCAATTAACACTAGTGTATTGAAGAATTGAAGACACGACTCGAAGAATCATCAAAATTCCCATAGAAATGCCGGAGAAGCTGTACATTTATGCATATAACTTCGTACATAACAATAATTACCTAATGTATTATATACTAAAACCTTCCTGAAAGTATGTAGATCACACTAATGAAAGAATTATCAAAATCGGTTCAGCAGTTTTTGAGATAATCGTGGACATACAAACATACATACATACATACGGGTCGAATACAGAACCTCCTTTTTTAAAGTCGGATCTCTATACCAAATTTCACCTAAATTCGTTCAGCGGTTTAGGCGTGAAAAGGTTACAGATAGAGTTACTTTCGAATTTATAATATTAGTATGGATACGTCCAGGTTTCCTTATAAGGTTTTCCTTCACCGAAGTCAGTGATTGCCGCAAAGTATCACGCTTTTCTGACATATTGGATACTAGCAGCGCCCCGTGGTTTTACCCGCATAAGTTTCGATCCTGTGGGAATATCGGGATAAAAAGTATCCGTTATATTATAACCTATCTGTGTGCTAAATTTCATCCAAATTCATTCAGTAGTTGTCCATCACCAATTTTGATTTGATTTTCCATCCATTCATCCTCACAAACTTTCGCGTTATTATATTAGTGTGATTACTAGGATATGTCAAAGTATGTCATTAAACCTTAATAATAATAATTAGCTGCCTTGCTTTGCCAAAATTTTGCTTTCATTCAAATCTTGCGTAGCAGCCAGGCTTGGCAATTATAATTCCTCGCCGTCCCCAAGTAGAGATGGATTGACCTATTGGAAACTATAATAGCCTTGCGTGACAAAGCAATAGTTTAAATACCCCTACAATAAATATGTACTTAGCTAAGGTCGTTGCACTAGAAGTTAGCTGTGGTTTTAAGGTTGTTGGTGTGAAGTCTAGTTTCAATGAACTTCGATGAATCAGCATTTACCTTCAAATATTTTCGCACCCATTAGTAACCCCTAATGTGTTTGCCCAGCGGTCTTTTATGGCCTTTTTTTAAACCCTTTCTCCCCACTGTACTTTTAGACTATTTCCGTCTTATTCCAAAACACGATCTAAATTTAGTACTGGGATTAGTACTAGGTTTAAACCATGACTAAATAAAACGTTATTATAAAATGAAGTTTATCACTAGTTCATGAACTATCTAAGGTACTAAAGTTAGTCCGCGGAGACCCCTAGTTTAACCATGGATTTGACATCGGTACTAATTATTTTTTGAGGTTGCGTTGATTGTTATTGTGTCTTTTTATTTACAAATCGTAAAAAAATGGATATTAATATGATTGACTTGATGGATTTGGAAGATTTGGATATGCTGGAGATGTCTCGGCGATCATACAGACGTCGTCATCGTGTAAATCCTTTCGAATTGAGTGACGAAGATTTTAAATATAAGTATAGGTTTACAAAACGTTTTGGGGAAAAAATAGTGGATGTTTTACGTGAGGATTTATCCCACGACCCTCGAGGATGCCCATTGAGTCCTGAAGTGCAAGTGGTTTGCGCATTACGCAACTGGGCTCGCCATGAAGTAAGTACCCTATAGTCAATGCTAACATAACATTAGACAAAATCATGACAAAATCCTATCTAATATTATTGATTTATTTGTAGATTCAAGACGATACAGCTGATTTACATGGTGTGTCTCAACCAGTTGTCAGCAAAACGTGTAAAAAGGTAGCGGAAATTTTGTCACGGATGTCCCGCAGGTTCATAAAAATGCCTACTACATTAAATGAACAGGAGGAAACCATGAGAAAATTCCGCAGTATTGCACATTTTCCTACAGTTATTGGGGCAATAGACTGTACTCACATAAAAGTAAAGAAAGTAAATGCTGATGGAGGACAGTTATATATTAATAGAAAAGGATTTTCTTCCATCAATGTACAGGTAATTTTTAAACAAATATTTTAAGTTGTGATTGTCTAAATGACTTTAGTTTGATCCCAAAATGCTTGATAAAATAGTGAATAATTTATTTGATTATCCTAATTATTACCAATGTCATATTAAAATAAAAGAGGAGTGTAAAGTTCTAATAAGCTGTCACTTTTCAGGTGGTTTGTGATGCTGACCTGAAAATCATGGACATTGTTACCAGATGGCGTGGAAGCGTACATGACTCCAGAATATTCCGAGAATGTAGATTGAAACAGAGGTTTGAGGCTGGCGCTTTCTCTGGAATATTATTGGGTGACAGTGGCTATCCTTGCACTCCATATTTATTTACACCATTGCGTAACCCCACCACACCACAAGAAGAGAGGTATAACAGCAGCCATATTCGTACTCGGAACACGGTGGAAAGGTGTTTTGGTTTAATGAAACAACGGTTTCGTTGCCTATTACGAGGCATGTTTGGGGATATTGAAACAGCAAAAAAAACAATTGTTGCATGTGCTGTCCTCCACAATATTGCCATCGACATGAGGGAAGACCTGTTTCCTGGCGAGGAAGATAACATAGAGCAATCTTCATCTAGGGAACCTGTAGTAGAAAGGTATATTCCACCTTCTGTAAGGGGAAATATTAGGAGAAGGCAGTTTATTGAAACCCATTTTTAGTGTTTTTTTTTAATAAATTAATTATTTAATAACTATGTATTTTAATTAAATTAATAATCTATTAGTAAATACATATTTGCAGCAAAAATGTATCGGATAATAATAATTTCACATTATATCAGGATATTTACAAACATGGTATTATTTTAAAATCTTCGTCACTCAATTTTGTTTACACGATGACGATGTCTGTTTTATTCTTCAGTGTTGCTGTGTTTCTTACTTTCCAATAAAGCTATTTCTAGTTCCAATTTTTTTATTTTTAAGTTAGCAATTTTAATGTTGTATTTGTGTTCCACTTCCATCATTTCTAGCTGTTTTCTTTTAAAATCCGTATTGCTTTGTATGATTGACTGCCGCGTTTCTTCACTTCTGTAAAATCAAATAGAGTAATAAGCAATTTTATTTTTAACATGTACTAGTAATAGTTATTAGAGTAGGGTTAGGGTTCCCTGTCGAATTTTGATAGTGATTGTAAATTATGTTATAGCTAAGATTGTTCCATAAAATGTATAAGGTAATGCAACTTGTACAGTCGCCAGCACATCAAGTTACTACACTTTGACCTTGAACGCCTTATGAGCAACAACAGCGAGAATCGTGCGAAAGAGATAAATAGCTTTTTGTCTGTTCTTACTTGTAATGTTTCGTGCTGCAGTGCGGACGTGAGAGTGTGTGCGTATGCGCGTCGTCGTGTAGAATAAAATATTGTGCGATAAGAAATAGCGTCGCAAGTTGAATACTTGATTCGAATCGAAATAATGGCATGGTAATAAAAGCAAGCGGCCCGCGCAATGCCTAAAATAGATAATTATGAAAACTTATAATCAATATTTTTTATTTAAAGTATCTTTTATTTAATCCTTTATTTTTACATATTTGTTGGAAAATTACCTGAGTATTAAGTAGGTATTACCTACTCATATTACATTTAAACAGGTAGGTAAATATGGTATACACCGTTACATTATTGACTAGCGAAATTTCACGCTCTCGATGAATATTGTTAAGTAGACAGGTAGACGTATAATATGATGTAAGAAAAACATTTCTTTTTTTGGTTTTAATGACCCTTCCGGGTTTTTTTACCTACTTACTAACGGACTGGCGGTCACCTGTTTTAGCGCGGTTCTTGCTCTTTTATTCCATTTTTACGAAATTAATTTCTGAAAACCCATAACACAATCTCTGCTTGAAATTTGAAAAAAATATGGATACTTACTCCATCACGAACGTGTGTGAAGTTTAGCCAATTAATTATACCTACAAAAAGGCTTTTGTCATTCCGTCGTGTTTGAGATCGTTTCGTCCGCTACACGATCTTATTACTCAAACAATAAGGTTGAACGTAGTAACGGAATTACCTATACCTCAAGAAGTTTGCTTTTACATGCAAGTTCAACCTTATTGCGCTAGTTATAAGATACGATTTCAAAGGTTATTAATTTTCAAATAAAATTCTAATCAATTATTTATTATCGTTACCTACTTTACATCCTAAATCTATACTAAGACTGTTCGTTTGTTTGGTTGAACGCGCTAATCTCAAGCAGGAACTGCTGGTTCAAATTAAAAACAACTTTTTTGAGAAAAGCTTGTCCATTTATTGACATAGGCTATATAACATCACGCTAAGATCAATAGGAGCGGAGTGTCAATGAAAAATGTTGCAAAAACTGGAAAAATGATCCCTTTGAGAGCTTCCGTTGCGTACGCTACGTAAACGGTTAAAGTTACGCAAAAATCATGTATGACAGAATTGTTCCTCTTTAAAAGTTCTAAAAAAGGTATCTTTTAACACTTTTACTGCCCAGCACCCGGCTCCCGGGTCGAGCGAGAAATTCGTTTGTGTGTCCACAACTCGGCTCCAGAGTCGTAAATATACGAGTAGATACATGTGACCATGTGGGCACACGAACGAATTTCTCGCTCGACCCGGGAGCCGGGTGCTGGGCAGTGAAAGTGTTAAGGTTGACTCACTATAATCCATGGTAATCAAATTTGTTCTAAAATAATGCATTATTTGCGAAGGTGTTACATGATACTAATCCTTATCCAAATAAATACGCTATTCACAAGTATTTAATTTTAACAAAATTGCCCTTGACATTATATTTTGATTTCAATGAATATCTTAATGGAAACCCATGTCCTTTTCTGTAAAAGGATGTCAGTTCCCATAGGAACCTATTCCTATGGGAACTCGGGTGAAGCCACATAAAATGCGAAAGTGAGTTTATTTGTTACGCTTTCAGTTTTCACGCAGTGGCGTAGCTAGCCATAATGGGGCCCCATATCAAAATATCTTGGCGGGGTCTTTTGCAAAAAGGACGGTGACGTTTTTTTAACTAAATAAATATACCGTCGCGGCCTCCCGTATGATAGATACGGCAGTAGCTAACCCCCCTACTTTTGGCGCATAACTACACAACCGACCATCATGGAATTTTGCATACCTAATTACCTACCTATCAGAAAAGGATATAGGATAGGTTCCTACGGGAACGCGTGTGAAACTGCGGGAAAAATATCAAAATAAATGCGGAATAACAATCATAATATTTTTATTTATAAACATAACTTATAAAAAACATAAAAACAAATATACTTATAAATAAAACCAAACTACACAATAGATTAAAATTTTCTGTAACTTATTATGTGAATAAAGATTTTTTTTTTTAATGTCTGCACAGCTAGGGACCTTCAGGCCCCGGACCTTTGGAAGGCGTTATTATTGGCGACACGGCACGACAGGGGATTTTTGTAATACCCACAGATGATTTCGAATCTAATTTAACACTGTTAACACTCACATTTCATTGTTACGTCACCGCCTGCTTTGGCATATTTCAACACGTTCTGCCATGCCGAATTGTGAACGCTAACCATGATAAAATAAGATCTCAAATAATTTTCGCTTACTAAAATCCCTTGTCGTGCCGTCCCGCTAGCGGGTGACGGCCGTAACTTAAATTATCACCAACAATAGTAAAGGAAAAATTCTCAAGAATATAAAAATGGTGCGAAAAGAAGTATTAAATTTGAATTAACAGTAATTATCATACTATCTTTACCACATTATTAGAAGAATTATCAATTCTAATATTATAAAATGCGAAAGAACTTTGTCTATGCCTTTGCGGCCAAACCGCTAGGCAATTGTGATGAAAAATATGGAGATAGTTTGAAGCCTGAGGAAGGACATGGAGCAATATAATCTTAACCTTTTTATTTTTAAATATTCATATAACTGAAAACTTAACAAATACCTACTTACTATAAATTAAAATATACTTTCAACAAAATGTGTTTGCCCAGTCAAAATTATAAAACTCTAGGCAAAAACTTATGCGCTTGGGTCATTATGAACTTCTTAGCAGGGCGGCGGCATTTCTTACCGGCGTCCTTCAGGCGCCTCCTGACTGTGTCCATTGATATCTAAAACAAAGAAAATTTTGTCAATTACTTATGAGAAATTGTACGGGCCAACTTAACTAATCTGCATTCGCGATTTATTTGCCAAAAATGTAAACAAAAATGAGTTTATGGAAAAATAACTTTAACCGGTCAAGCAGCGCGCGTCGCTCATTGGCGACGAAACAATAGAAAATCAATTGTGTCTCATTAGCGGAGCTTGACTGATTAAATCCTACACATAACACAATGAAGTTACAATAATTAATTTTTTTACGCTACAACTTTAACTTTTTCAATAGTGCTAGTCACTCTGAAATCAACTTAATTGCCATTAAAATAAAGTTGATATTTGTTTAACTTGAAATAATATTAATTTGAAACATAAGTATGGGACGGTTAAAAATATTCTTCAAAATACACAAATAAACAATCTGTCGAATTGAGAACTTCCACCTTTGTAGAGGTGGGCTGTAAGCTATGGTTGTAAAGAACTGAAGATTTAACTAATAGTATTAATACACTTGGGAGCAAATAAATCGAGCCACTTCCTTTTTTCACGTATAATGGTTATTATTTTTGGTATTACGGAACGTATCAATTCGAAACATATATTGCCTAAAAGATTATTTAATAACCTTTACAATGAGGGTAAATTATTGAATGATAACCTTATTTAATGATAAATTATTGGCTCTGGAAGAAAAACGGTAATTTTGATAGAAAATTGTCAGTCCAGAAAAAAACAATTAAAAACAAAATTATGGTATAAACTTATTCTTAATATCTTGTATTACCCCCCCCCGCGCCCGGATTTCGATTGATTTTCTGGACTGTTTTAACCCTACAATGTTCTATCAAAATTACCGTTTTTCGTTCAGAGCCAGTAATGTATCATTAAATAAGGTTATTATTCAATGATTTACCCTCATTGTAAAGGTTATTAAATAAGCTCTTAGGCGATATATATTTCGAATTGATACGTTTCATAATACTAAAAATAATAACCATTATACGTGCAAAAAAAAGCAAGTGGCTCGATTTATTTGCTCCCAAGTGTAGTAATAACATTCACTAAGTCTGGCCGAGCATTGGCTGCGCGGTGTGCGTAAAACCGGTTTGAATGAGCGCCGAGCTGGCCATGCGTCCTTCCAACTACATTTTTGTCTATTAGTGTGGGTCCTGAGTGATGGCGGCGCACCGCGTATGGCGGATTGCGGAGCGGATTTACTCGTCGATACCTGTCCTTGGTGCACGCGGGAAATTGATGCGTGCGCGCGTGTTTCGTTTATTTTCCTTTGGTTTTTATAATGTCGATATCAAAACTCAAACGTTTACAATATTTAGAAAGAAGCAGTTTCTTTACCGATGATCTATATTTTTTTGTGATAAAAAAAAAAAGCAGGAAATTCATATTTAAATTATATAAAAATTAATATTTATACCAGAAACTAGCGACATGTTTGATCATTTTACGTAAAACTATTTTTATTTTGAAGAAAATATTATGTTTATGCCAAAAAATCCGGACAAATTAAAGAGCCGGACAAAGTCCGGTCAAGCTCAAATGTGTTAAATATTTGTTTAATGCGCCGTTCATTCCGCCTGCGCGGTGCGGTTGCCAATTTGTGGGGATTTCCCCAAGCTGCGGGGAATCTCAACACCGTTGGGCATTTTGTGTTAAAATTTTTCCGGTAAATTCCAGGCTCAATTTTTTTTATGGCAGCATTACGTCATTTCAACGATTCTTCGGGGCTGCGTTCCGTTTGAATCTATTGATTTTTGGTATAGAAATGAGTTTATTTTATGAAATATTTTTGTGGGAATCAGCCAATCAGAATTTTGCTCTCCCCAAATTCGGGGATTTTCACCTATGATTTTGGGGAATCTAGAAAATAGGCATTGGCAACGCTGCTTAGGATGCACACTTAGGTAGTAGGTATTATTTTAATCAATTTTGTTATTCACTGTTTATGAAAACCATGTTTTATGTTAGTGATGAATAGAGATCGGATATTCAGATGCATATTTACCTAAAGTGAATTTTTAGCGCTGAAATTTGGAAGCGGCTCCTTAATATATTTTTTCTTAAAAAAAATCCCGGGATGCCAGGAACACCCGAAATGCATAACTAAGTCGGGTGTTTAGTATGGAAGGAAGGAACTACATAAATAAAATTATTCTAAATAACATATGTAGTCCGTTATCTTATCTTGACGTTGTTTGCTATTGCAGTTTGGTATCTGCCTACCTACTTTTCAATATTAGGTAGGTAGAAATGCATCTGATTCTATAGTCGGAAAAAGACAAAAAAATCCGGAATCGCGGGATTTTGATGATCGATACAAAAGTGCATTCCATATAAGCCAACTTTTGAAAGTAAATAAATAATTATACATCCAATTCTATAATCAGAACCTCGGAATTTTTAGATACAAAAGCGCATTCCATATTAGCCAATTTCTCAACTTTAGGTGAATATGCATCCGAATATCCGATCTCTAGTGATGAATAAGTTAAGGTGATAGGTAAGTGTGATTACAAGCTACACATGGACTCACGCTGTACGAAGTAGAGGTCACTCGTGTGCTTAGAAAAGGATCGGCAGAGTGTGCAGCGACCATAGCCGCATCGTCTGCCGCCATAGTGGCCCTCGCGTAGAGTTGGCTTCTATGCTTCCGCATTCTTCCCACCGCCGAAGAGCCAGAAGTAAACTGTTTTTTTCTGGAACGAGAAATATAGCTATAGTTTTTTTGCCCATTATTACTCAATTACTATAGGCAAAGAGATCATTGATTTTTAGACCATTTTTACATGTAGGTAATTTTCTCTTGGGTCTGACACTTTAAAAGCCCTGTTTTGAATGTTCTTTATGCCTGATCGTTACGATTTCATTATATTATGTAGACTATGTATTCCTCTTTTGTATTACGTAACAACATTTGTCCTATCTCTATACAATAAAAACTTTCTAGAACATTAACTCACTTAAATCGAACTTAGCCATGTTTTCATTATACAAATTTTTTTCTATCTCTAAAACCCGTGGACAACAAACTAGAATATCATTTATAAACATAATACTCTCAATTGACACTAAAATCACGCAAATATTCCTATAAACAAAAAACCTCGTTTTCAAGTTACGTAATTATTCTATCATTTTTCTTCACATTAAAATTCTCAAAAATTCTACGTTAAATATTCCTATCAGATACTAACACGAAAACTAATAATAAAAACAAGTTAGAAAGCTAATTAGAACAATACAAAATACCTACTTAAATCTTATTTTATTAGAAATTCAAATCTTACTCAGTAAAACAGTAATAGTCCGTATCAACTTACGCCCTGGAGCGCGGATAGGGTCATAAGAGTCATAATTACTATCCTATTATATTCCTATTCTATCACTTTTACACTATTCTAAATTATTTATCACTTTGCTGATCTAAAAACTCAGTCAAATATTCACTATTCGCACGCCCAGCGTTCGTTACTGTGCGTATTTGCGTAGGTATTTACTTTAAAATCCAATCACAACCTACTGTAATAACTTTTGTTTACAATGTTCCATGACTAAATGGAATCAAAATCAGTTCATCCAATTCTGTTTACTTATGTATAACTCTGAATTTAAGCTTTCACGGTTACCTACACTACATTTTATATGACGCTTGAAACAGCGCGCAGCGTTAAACCTAAAATCTTACAATATCGGGAACTCATTAGGAATGAACACAAAGAAGATACCTACCTACCTATCCCTTCTGTTAACTTAATCCGAAAATTCTATAGTAAAACACTATTGACCCTTGTTTCAATAGTAACCTTTGTTTATTTTAATTTAAAAATTATAATTACAAAAAGTATTACTCACCGTTATGCCCGTCTGCCGACAAATATCAATCACAATTCACACGGCAACCACTTAATCTAAGGGCTATGATGCGCTCCGTTTCAATGTGTGTCAACTCAGGCGGCATTCTTGTTGACTTCGATTTTATATTATTATTTAAACGCACAGCCCAAATATGCACAGCACAGTTGCACACGACGCAGTTGCTGTTGTTACGACTCCAAGGGACGTAATGAATAAAAATAAAGTAATAAACAAACGTTCGGGAAAACCCGGGAGCGGTGGCGGACGCGCAAGGGCATGTGGGTGTGGCTTATTCCTAGTGAGACATGATAATTGGCTCCCAATTATCAGTATGTGCAACCATTGGACAATTTTAGAAACGTTGAAAACTCCACCAATCATGCCAAGGATACTTTCTTTCTAACACTATACGGCGCGTCGTAGTTATAGATATGTATAGAGTTTACTTTGATGTGCTGCTGTCTGTACATTTGAAGCAAATATTATTACGATTATTTTTAGCCATAATATTTATATACAATGTGTGTGTATGTAATTAAAATTTGCTTTTAACATTTACAGCAGTCGTGGTCAAGTGGTGACGGCTGCGACTTACCTACAACTTGTAGGTCGTAGGTTCGAATCCAGACAGGCGCTTTACTTTGTGTAAATTATTTCATCACCACTGCTCTCAAAACGGTGAAGGAAAACATCGTGAGGAAACCGGCATGTCCTAGAACCAAAAATTCGAAGACATGTGACATCTGCCAACCCGCACTGGGCCCGCGTGGTAGATTATGGCCCACAGAGATTTTCCCTCTCACAGAGAGGAGGCCTGTGTCCTAGCAATGGGAACATTATAGGCTGATTATGTTATGTACATATCTATCATCACGCCGATTATCCCAGAAGGGGTAGGCATAGGTGCTCTGTTGTTGGTCGGTCCTTATGACTCGCTTTCCCGGCGACGACACAGGGGAATTGTATTGTTTATCCGTCCCCCATGGAGAGTATTATATTATAGTAGGTAATTATTTCTACATACCGATTTTGCAAGCTCTTTTTCCTTTTTTTTGTAGTGCTTCTTGTGTTACCAGTATCTATAGTTGGATTGTTGGGTATCTCTAAAACAAAATAAAATATATAACAATCCACAGGTTTTAGCAAATTAAATATGGAAAGATTAACACAAACTTGTGTACATGTTGGATTGTAATTATATTATACTAGCTTTGTCCGCAAAAAGAACGTTAAAATTATCCCACAGGAACATACTGCTGGGATAAAGTCCAAATTCGTGTAGCCGTTAAGGCGTGATTAGCAGGACTTACAACTATTATTTACCTTGCACTTCCACAAAAAGGTGTTCTGGATTTTCCTCGTGTATTGCTTCATTTTCTTCAAAACTGGGACCAGGGTTAGGGTCAGCGAACATTTTTTTTGCAGTTGTAGGCATGGAAACTGGATTCTAAAAGAAATAAATTTACTTAACATGTTTTCACACCAACTGCTGTATTTGCATAGGTACAACTGAATTAGGTATTTTTCACTTTGAAGGATTAATATAAAATACACATATATTTGTTATGAATCATGGAAAAATATTAAAATAAGTTTATAGAAGTGTATTATGCTATAGTAGGTAGTCCAGTGTTTTGTGTCCTATGTTATTATAAAGAAATTATTGCCTATCATTTTTAAGAAGTTTTATTTACCAATGCATCACTATCGTAGTCATTAACTTCAATGACAAAGTCGTGAGGAGCAATCGCCATTATTTTTAAGTCCTCAGGAGAAGGTGATGGTGGTTTGTCGCCACCGCCTGTCTTTGATTGGTCCCGTCTATGCGTAGATAAGTTGGATTTAGCGGACAACTTCATTCTTTTCCAAGCCAACTTTAATTCTCCATCTGATCGACATTTACCAGATATCTCATTAAATCTAAAAATAATAAATATCGATTAATATCCCGTAAATAACATACTTGTACAGATAATAAAAGCAATAAGTACTTACTTAATCCGTATATTCTTCCACTCTTTAGTTTTCTGCATATTTACTGTGGTTTTCGTGGACTTATCTTCTATAATATGTGCTGATTCAGCAATAAGCTCACGCAATATTTCCTATAATAATAAGAACATTCGCGTTAGGTAGTTGAAATAAGATTAAACAAAGCATTGTTTACCTAATAATAATTATAAAATTAGGTTTCACTAACTTTTTCTTCAGAACTCCAGTTTTCACCCCGTTTTTTCTTTTGTTGTTCCATTTCTTAGGTAGCTCACGTTTAATCACACACAACAACTCACGAAAAAACCAACTAACAAAGAGTTAGTGATAGAAATACTAAGAATAATATCTACTCGTATTAATTAATAAAAGTGCATTTATTTATTCAAAAAGACGTAAACATTTGCTTCAAATGACGCGGGCTGTCCCCGAATGTAATTCACTCCATTTCAAGCTAGAGGTGTTAAAAAATATGACAACTTGATTATAAACAGCGCGTCAAAGTACAAGTTGCGCTTGTTCATTATATTGTAACCTGAACAAAGAATAATTTATGACATATTTTTGTATTGATTAATAATTATTTAATCATTTCAAGTGTTATTATAATATCAATATTTAGAGAAACAGAACGTTGCTTCAAATAAAACCTGTACGAACGAATGAAAGAATGCCATTTTTGCTTCTTATCTGTGGATATTATTTGAACCATGGACCTTCTTTGGTACTAACAGATCCTCAGATAGTCTTCGTTTTGTAATCGGGACACATTTTGATACTGGTACTAACTTTAATACCGTCACAATCCTAGACCTTTTAGTCTTGGTTTAAACCAGTACTTAAGCGTTTTTTTGTAATAAGACCGTTTATGTATATCTGCAATACCAGAGGGAATCACACTAATATTATAAAGGCGAAAGTTTGTGAGTGTGTTTATATGTTTGTTACTTCTTCACGCTCAAACGGCTGGACCAATTTTGATAAAATTTTGCATGGAGGTAGCTGACACTCTGGATTAAGATATAAACTACTTTTTATCCCGATATTCCCACGGGATCGACATTTACGTGGATGAAACCGCGCGGCACAGCTATATATTACTGCCGCAAAGAAGCGTTGCTGTGTTGTTTCGGCTTGAAGGGTTTGGGTGCCTGTGTAATTACAGCCGGTCTATTCTGTAAAAATCGCACTTTAAAAACGTAGGTGAAGTGAGCTGTCACTGCACCTGATTGACGTGCACGATGACACATTAAGCTATACATAACCAGTATATTAGCACAACTGTCACTAATGAGACACAATTACTTTTTCTATTGTTACCGATCTCTAGTAGATTTCTTGACAGTTATCTAACTTCTCATTGCACGAAAAACCTATACAATGCGAGGTCAGCTAAAACTCGAAATTTATATATTGATGTGTCGCCGTGTGTACATGAGACAGCTTTGTCTTAGGAATGGCAACGGATCTGCGCTGCCTATGCTATTGTATATTATGTCAATATTTGACGTTAACTACTTACCATCAGGCTATCGGGTTTTTGGATGATAAACGCCATCTAAAAAAAACCTGTTTCAAGAAACAGAATGGACCAGTTAAACCGGAAACATGATTATAAAGGAAAACTTTAACATAATTTTGTCTCGATCAGCTCTTGAACATCATAATTTAATTCGACACACATACGAAACTTTTGGAACGTAGAGAAAGTTCACGATACCCGTTATCTTGTAATTTGACGATTGATTGAACAAATAATTTTATATCCGGCTGCTGTTATTATGTTGTCAAAATATTGGACTTAAATTATCTTAGCGAGTTCGGTAATCTTGTTTCATTTGTGGCGGCTCGGAAAGTGAGGTGAGTCGCTGCGCAGTAACGAATTTTCCTGTCAGCGGGGGTGAGGGGTGCGGTACTGCGCATTGAGTAGCGCACTTCAGAGTCGTCACAAAGTTTAAATCGAGCTGTAATGATTGTTTTTCTTCAGAATGGCAATAACTTCTATTGAATTTTGGGTTGGTTGTAAAATTGTGTCAACAATACTATTGCTGCCAGCTCAAACACTTGGAAGTTTTAAAGTCTTGTTTTGGACGCTGTTTATTGTAACTTTTTTGTTCAGAGAGTGCCGATTCTCAGCTTAATTTAAATTAATATTTTTGAAGTGAAAACTTCTTTAGCGGCGTTGCACACTTTTTGTAATGGGTAAAAAATGTTAAACTCGCGTCAGGACACGTGACCGTCAGGAGAGATCCCCCCCCCCCCCCTCCCCCCTTCTTTCTACGGCGGCGTCAACCGAAGTGAACCAAGTGACACACGACAATGGATGGATGGATGGATGGATGGACGTGGATGGATGGATGGACAGCTGATGGCTCAACCGTCTGTGTAGTAGCCACACTGCTGTGTATTCGTAAAATTCGTGTAGGCATATAAATTGTTTAAAATATGGAAATTGAACAAAGTGCATCTATTAATGAAAAAAGTGACGCAGAAATAGTAAAAAAAAATGAGTTATATTAATTAAATTAATAATTGATTTATTTCAACGTTAATATTCAAGTTTGCACTTCTGCCGGCACTCCCGGAGTGCAACCCGTCTTTTTTTTTATTTAAAAAAGCTTTTTGAAGCTATAATGCCTGTTATGAGAAGGCCTGCTGTTCTGTTACACTCGTTAGCTTCTGTGTTTGTTTGACTAAAATAACAAAAACACGGCCAAATAACATTGTACTTAGTTCTAATTTCAAATGAGATTTGACTTTTGACTAAAGATCGAATAGGCTCAAGTCTCAGAAAGGGTTTTACTCTTTAAAAGACCTTTCATAACATTCTTCTTCTATTAGATAGTTCTCGTTTGTTCCCTTCTTCCAAGTTTGAATTTCGCTTTTATGGTATAACACGATATCGATTATATAATGTTGTATCATATAAGCGGTTAATCTCGGTTGCATTGTGCATTGTGTTGCATAATAAGTACTTGATTAATGTTACTCTGAACTGAGTGCCCAGCCCACTAAATATGGGAACTGATCAAATCTGTAACAGGTTTCTTGATAAGTACATAGGTATTTGTTTTTATCAACATAGATTCTACACTATTTCTACAGCTGTAGTTACAGAACGTATTCCCTGGGTAGAGATGCAGTGGAAAAAATTTCATCTATAAGCGCATGAAACTTCTTGGTATGACAGGTCAATCTATATATCCATACTTAATATTATAAATTCGAAAGTAACTCTGTATGTTACTTTTTCACTCCTAAACCGCTGAACCGATTTAGATGAAATTTGGTATAGATGTTACCGGCCAAACCCGATTTTAGGATGAACTAGTTTCGCCTAGGCCAAACCAGTTCTCATTCGCTCGCTCTTGCATCCTATGTCGACGGAGCCCCGCTTTGCGGGGCTCCTATTTCTGTGTAAAGGGTTTAAAGTAACCTAACCAAACCTAACCTCGGGGTGCCCTTCACTCGCTCTTGCATCCTACGTCGCCTAAGCTCTTACCAACCTTAGAACTAGTTCTGGTTTGGCCTAGGCGAAACTAGTTCATCCTAAAATCGGGTTTGGCCGGTAACATAGAGATAACTTGAGTCCCCGGAAAGGGCATAGGATACTTTTTATCCCGATATTCCCACGGGATCGAGACTTATGCGGGTGAAACCGCGGGGCGCAGCTAGTAGTCTATACACTGAACAGCCAATAATTGACCATAATATTTTTCTGTAATTTGTAAAATCCGGTCTTATTCATTCTAGCGTTTTCCTGCACATTTCTTTATACGGATTTATAAATACTCAAAGAATTCTTCGATACGTTCTTCAATATGACGAGTTCTGGGATTTTCGCAAATTCCTATCGTCAATATGAAAAACCGGCCAAGTGCGAGTCGGACTCGCCCATGAAGGGTTCCGTAGCAGCAAGTAACATAATATAAAAGTTCTTGTAGTTCGTTGTAACTTTGTGAAAGGTAAATTGCGGTTTTCGATTTATGACGTATTAAAAAAAAACTACTTACTAGATCTCGTTCAAACCAATTTTCGGTGGAAGTTTACATGGTAATGTACATTATATATATTTTTTTAATTTTATCATTCTCTTATTTTAGAAGTTAGAGGGGGGGGGACACACATTTTACCACTTTGAAAGTGTCTCTCGCGCAAACTATTCAGTTCAGAAAAAAATGATATTAGAAACCTCAATATCATTTTTGAAGACCTATCCATAGATACCCCACACGTACAGGTTTGATGAAAAAAAATTTTTGGAGTTTCAGTTGTAAGTATGGGGAACCCCAAAATTTATTGTTTTTTTTCTATTTTTGTGTGAAAATCTTACTGCGGTTCACAGAATACATCTACTTACCAAGTTGCAACAGTATAGTTCTTATAGTTTCGGAAAAAAGTGGCTGTGACATACGGACGGACGGACAGACAGACAGACAGACAGACAGACAGACAGACATGACGAATCCATAAGGGTTCCGTTTTTTGCCATTTGGCTACGGAACCCTAAAAACCGATTGCTAAGTAATAAAATGTAAACTGCGAATGGTTTCATGTAAACATTGTGGACTTGATTTTGTATTGTTTTCTTTCATATTTATTTTATTGGCAGCTGTTATAATAAGGCGTTAGCTATTGAATTTGGAGCATTGAATGTAAGGTCTGGCCGCGCTAAATTTGCCAAAGATGTAAACAATAATGGCCGCTCGAAATTGAATAACATTTACTTTTAGTAATGTTGTTTTCGTCTAGTTAGCTCGAAGATTAACAAACATTACTTAAAATTTTCGTTACTTCTGGAAGACTTTCAGTTTCTACATTATTTTTAATTTGGAGAATATCTTACTGCGCTTATTGTGTAGCAGGCCCTGAATTGATAGATGTTTTGTTTCGTTGTTTCATGCTTAGCGGCCATTCATTATTTGCTTGCACAAAATTCGCAATAGATATACAACGTGTCCCAAAATTCAACGATTCTCAGAGGGTGCACCTGCTCATGACTACTCGAACAAAAAAAAAAAATATCTAATTCTTTTTGGAAATTACAAAAAATACAAAAATATCTATAATATCTATAAAAATATCTTAAGATATTTTTAACTACCATGACCACAATTTTTCAAATATTTCAGTTTTTTTGTATCGGCAACTTATGTAGCACTGCTATCCACCACAAATCTTAAAAATCCCAGAATGCCTGTAGTTTTTACACAAATATCAATCAAAATATTTTTTTTCCTTAAAATTTTCAAAGTTCTTTACTTTCAGTCCACTTTGTAATACCAAAAAAATTGATATATTTTTTTTTCACTATCTTTTCTCGAGTAGTCATTATCAGGTCCACCCTCTGATGCCCGCTTATCGTTGAATTTTGGGACACGTTGTATATTGTATCTTCAAACCGCAGAGTCAATAAATCTATTTTTTATTAGACAGCTTATCTTCTCTCAATTTGTAAACTTGTCTTATTTACGACTATCAATCTATCTTTAACCGGTAGTAGGCTAAGATCTCCTAAAAGTGCTTGAGATACGCCTAAAGGCTGTAGATGACCGGTAAGGCACCTCGCGCACTAGGCGACCCACTACACGACCACGACCAATGGCCGCAACGACCAGATTAACTAAACAAACCATGTTGCGGCCATGTGCGCGACGTTCATGCTTCTTTAGTTAATCTGGTCGTTGCTGCCACTGGTCGTGGTCGTGGCCGCCTAGTGCGCAAGGTGCCTTATAGGCTGATGTCATTCGATACAAAGTTTATGTTTTAAGAATTTTTTTATTTGTTTGTTTTCTGTATCAATTTCAAGGAGTTTGATTTTTGCTATTTTGTTCGAAATGTATGTACAGTTTTATTTCAAACTGACACTAGAATATTAATTCATTCGTGAACCGTTAAAAACCTCGTCAATAATAGGGAAATAGAGCTAGAAGGCACGGAGATCAATTTAACAAGACCAACCGCTTATGCTGCCATAAAGCAATATCGAAGGTTTGCACAAATATACCCAAGATTTTGTAATAGCTTGATTTAATTAACCGGTCAAGCGGCGTGCGTCGCCCATTGGTGACGAAACAATAGAAAATCAATTGTCTCATTAGCGGAGCTTGACAGATTAAAAGAGTGTCCATGGAGTTTCTTGTCCGTTCTTCTACATAGATATCAACGTTTTGGAACGGGCAACTAGCTTCAACTTTCTGACTAACTGACAGACTCCTCGACAGTTCAAAAGTGCCTGTAAATGGTTTAATTGAAATAAATGCTCTGTTGTGGGTTGTGGTCTAAAAACTGACACTAATCTGCGTGGTAATTTCGTAACACACTAAACAGTAGCAATGGCTTTCATTTTGACAGTTCAACAACATGCATTGTGTTATTTATGTTGTTGAGCAGACAAATTTTTCGAACATATGAAGCAATGGATTAACAATATCCTTCGAAATGATTCAGATTGTGATTAAAAGTTTGTTACGGGTCTGGATTTTGTCACAAAACAGCGACTACCGTTAAAGACTCAACGAGTATATAATATAATTTGGAAAAGTTATTAAACAACATCAAAGCTCTTCAGACATTTTAACCTCTCTCCGTCTCGTAATTATCAGAATCCAAAAATAGATTGTATAACGTACACAAATGTTCAAATAACAATAATTTTATAACAATGTGTTGGGCACATGTTATTCTGTTTTGTTTTTTCAAGCACGTCATGTCTGTGATCTTTTTTGTGCAATTAAAATGTTTACACTCATATGTCTAAACCGCGTACGTATTTTTTTTCAATTTCTGTTATGGTTTTGAAGGAAATTTTTGGTATAAACGCTTCTAAGAGATGAAAGTCATCTTCTTCATCATTTTCTTGCATCATTTGGAGTCGGCGCAGTATGTCTCTTTTTCTTCCATACATCTCTAATAACCGTCTTTTCAGTAGTCACCCCTTTTCTGCCATATCTTTTAGGCCCTAGAGAAACACTTTAAATCCATTCCCTAGGGCCATAAAGATTCCCTTATTCCATTCACCGACAGGTGTCCTTATTTTTGCAAAATATGTTTATTAGTTTATCTACTGCCTTTATGTAAGCGTTTGTTTATCTCGCCATCTACTTCTGGGCTTGCCACGAAGTCGTTTACTGCTGATTAGATCTGATTTTTCGCCAATAGCTCATCAGGCATACAGCAGACGTTACACTTGAGTCGTATGGCCTACATCAGCGATTTGTGTTTGTTTTGAGTTCCTAATAAGGTCATTAGGTTTCACTCCTGAAGTCCTAAAATACAGAATTTCATTAGTAAATTGCTGAAACTATACTAATAATAAAGCTGAAAAGTTTGTTTGAACGCGCTAACCTCCAGAGGTTAGCGCGTTCAAACAAACTTTTCAGCTAAATCCGACTGGTAGTTCCAGAACTACCAGTCGGATTTGAAAAATTCTTTTTGCATTTGATAGTCCAATACTTGAGGAAAGCTAATTAAATTAAACATCACGTTAGAACCCTTAGGAGCCGAGCAAAAAGAAAAAAAAATCAGAAAGAATGCTAAGCCAAAACGAAGTATTAGTGCGGGCAGGCGAAAAGGCGATGCGATGCGTCGGAGGACCAAAAAAAAACCGAGTGTGCTTATCAAAGTGAAACTTCAAACGTATTTGGCTATGAGAGGAAGAGAGAAAGAAAATGTGCGCGCGCACTGCTTTCTCTTGCTTATATCCCCCACTCAACTCCTGTTCGCCTCGCCCGATCACACTTTTCGTAACGCTTACGTCACGCGTTCGCCAGTTTACTCCCCAAGTCAAGCGTGCGTAAAGAAGTTTTACTTCAAAAATGTTGCAGAAGCTAGTAAAAACCTTTTTACAAAAAAAACTTTTTAAGAAAAAAAAAACCGGCCAAGAGCGTGTCGGGCCACGCTCAGTGTAGGGTTCCGTAGTTTCCTGTCCGTCACAATAAGTGTTCCCACGTACAATTCGATAATACCCGACCCAATGTAATAAATACCTACAGCGCCATCTCTCGGGGAATTGGGTTACTAATTAGTACATAGACGTGCCAGAAGTTTTCGGTGGTAATTTTGGATTGCGAGAACCAATTTTAATCATTCTTTTTTTGTTTGAAAAAAGATACGTTCAGGATAATAAAATATGTAAACGAAGTTAAAAAAAAAATGCTTGCATATACGATTATACTACAAACTTAGTCCAGAAATGATTTTGTACAACTTTTGTCTTTTTTGTACAAAAACTGTTGTTTCTATCAAGTTCAAAATAATTTTCATAGAAAGTCCTTATAAAGTTCTACTTTTCAGATTTTTTTCATATTTTCTAAACTTATGGTTCAAAAGTTAGAGGGGGGGGGACACATTGTTTTTTACTTTTGGAGCGATTATTTCCGAAATTATTGACATTATCAAAAAATGATTTTAGTAAACCCATATTCATTTTTAAATACCTTTCCAACAATATATCACACGTTAGGGATGAAATTAAAAAAAAAATCACTTCCCACTTTACATATAGGGGGGCTACCCTAATAAAACATTTTTTTCCAATTTTTATTTTACCACTTTGTCGGCGTGATTGATATACATATTGGTACCAAATTTCAGCTTTCTAGTGCTAACGGTCACAGAGATTAAGCGAGGACGGACAGACGGACGGACGGACAGACAGACATGGCGAAACTATAAGGGTTCCTAGTTGACTACGGAACCCTAAAAACCGACTTCCAAAAAAACACTACAAAGTGAAAAACAACTTTATTTCGGAAGTCGGTGTCTTTGGATCTGTATTTTAGTTTTTTGCCACCGACTTCCGAAATAAAGTTATTTTTCACTTTGTAGTGTTTTTTTGGAAGTCGGTTTTTTTTTTCTTAAAAAGTTTTTATTTCACGCTTTTTAGTGGGTCTGCTTATAATTTATCTAAGTTACAATAGCCTAGTGATTAACGCCTTTTACAAACAAAATATTGCTTTTCCCGATGCAGGGAAGTTAATTCTTGAAGAGTTCTCCAGGTCCACCATCAGCTCCATATCACCATTCACATTGTGACGAGCATAAATTGCTTAGCAACCATATTAAAGTAATCGAATCGCAACCCGTGAAATACTTATATATTATTGAGTACTTCCGATGGCCATCTGTGGTCTTCATCATCAGTTCCACTTCACCAAATAGTGCTTTCCGAGAGCAAATGCACGAGTTACTATAAAAAATACCCAAATCGCTATAGGTGTGCCTATAATATTTGAAGAGTTCCTTCGATTTCTCCAGGATCCCATCATCAAATCTTGACCTGATGCTTTTAGACTAGATGCTGATAATTCTGGCTGCAGCATCAGGCTGGCCTGATGCTGCAGCCAGAATTATCAATTATTAAATGACAAACTAACTATACAAATAAATACAAAAAACAAAGGACACTTAGTCGAAGTACGTCCGCATCGCTGTCATCCGAAAACGTGCCCAGAAGACTGGCTGGTCTTTTTTTAAAGTCTGGACTTATGTCAACATTACATTGAATTTAAAATTTAGTCCTGTTTAAAATGAGCCCAAACACGACTACGGTGCTGTAATTTCAAGGTTGGTACTTTTTCTGATGCTCCTGGCTTCAGCATCAGGTCTTTATGTACTTCGGTGTTCCTCATTAACAGTACGTTTATCCACACATCGAGCCCTTTTCAATGAGCCTAAACACGATATATCTGCTGTTAGTTGTCGAGGAGTTAGGTACTCTGCAGACTATCCTGACTGCAGCATCAGATCATGACTTGATGATCATGAGACCAAATGTGGCAAATGCCCTATCAAACATCAAAACAATTTACTAAAACAGTCCTTTCCTGTTCGAGTAACTTCTTACTGTTAAGGAGTTGTACCTTCCATCATCAGCCCAGCTACCTGAGATGGTGACAACCATACGCAAATACACAAGATACTTTATAAAACATGCGAAAAACAATAAGTGAGCCTGTAAAATTTGAGGGTTGCCCTCGATTTCTCTAAGATCCCATCATCAGATATTGAAATGGTGACAATGGGACCACACGGGAAGCACCAGCTTTCAAATAAAAAAAGAATCATGAAAATCGGTTCACCCAGTCGCAAGTTATGAGGTAACAAACATAAAAAAAAAAAAAAAATACAGTCGAATTGATAACCTCCTCCTTTTTTTGAAGTCGGTTAAAAAACAACCGACTTCAAAAAAAAAACACTACAAAGTGAAAAATAACTTTAATTTCGGAAGTCGGTGTCAAAAAACGAAAATGCGGAACCAACGACATCGACTTCCGAAATTAAAGTTATTTTTCACTTTGTAGTGTTTTTTTTTTTTGAAGTCGGTTGTTTTTTTTGTAAAAAAGTTTTTATTTTTCACTTTTTAGTTGTACCTACCCCACATAAATTCAATTAACACTAGTGCATTGAAGAATTGAAGACACAACTCGAAGAATCATTAAAATTCGCATAGAAATGCCGGAGATGCAGTACGAGGCATACAAACATACATACATACGGGTCGAATACAGAACTTCCTTTTTTAAAGTCGGTTAATAAATAAACAAACAACGTGACTTTCTTCTTCTTTTACCATTGCTAGTGTTTGCATTGCATGAGTTCAGATAAAATTAGCGCTACCACAGGTGCTATAAGATACTGTGAGGTAATATTACAACCTCCGTCTTTCATAATGTCTCATAATATATTGCTCTCAACCTAAGGTTACTTAGTCAAGTGGCACTGTCAATGGCACCAGTTCGATGCCCAGGCAAGGTCGTGTGACAAAATAAGTGAAAGTGATACGCGGTGCATGTTCGAGCCGATACGCTTCGAGTGGTGCTGCTGTAATGTGCAAAACTGTGGGTGTAGTGGGGTAGGCAGAAGAAGTAGTGTTTATTTTTATGATTTTTGTTTGCCTAAAATCTAAATGGATTGTTGCAGTTAAATGCTCGATATCATTCGATGAATTGTTGCCTCAGTACGCTTCAATTTCTTAAGAACAGATGAGCTAATCAGCTGTGATACCTAAGATTGTGATTAGTTGAATGCTAGTGGGAGGCAGTCACCTCCTTCTGCGAAGCAGTCATGCTAGCGAAGGAGGTGGCGGGATGGCTGAGGGAGAAAGCCTCACGTCCCAGCCGCCGCGGGATAAGCTCCGGGCGTCGGGAGTCGCGTGACGACTCCCGGCTACCGTAGGCGCGGGCCTGCGGACGGAGAGTAATGGGTAGCTCACCGTCCGATCAGGACCAGGCCCGTGCCGGACGGCGCGTACGTGTTCCACGCGCGCCTCAAGAGATGTCAGCAAAAAGGAAGGGGCTTGCCAGGGCCGAAGCCTGCCGGGGGTGCGGGATTGTCCGAAAGGGTTACCGCTACCCCGGAACATAAAGGGCTAAGGAAGGAACATGGGTGGGTTTTAGTCAGTAAGAGTCTGCCACTCCCTTTCGCTTCACCCAGAGCGGGAGGGGTCATTTGATGATTTCCCATTCATAAAAAAAAGCATCAAACAGTTAATATCAGTTGACATGAGCTTAAAAAATATGTCAATTTTGAGGTCAGGCGGCAGGCGTTTGAAATAAAACATTCGGTTGAATAACAGTCAAAGAGTTCTACTAAAATGAAAATTAACAAAGTGATAGCTAAAATCAAATCCTTGTTGCTGGTTACTCAAAAACAAGTAGATCCAATCATCATCACCATTGGTAGCCATGTTCCACGCTGAGTATTGCCCTCATCCTTTTGTGCCATGCTTCCCTGGTCTGTGCGAGTCTCATCCCAGGTCTTCCCCGCGATCTTCTGTAGGTAGATCCATTATTAGACCCCATCATCTGCCTAGCCTTTCCCCAACTATGTTGGGGTCGGCTTCCAGTCTAACCGGGTGCAGCTGAATACCAGTATTTTATGTGGAGCGACTGCCTACCGGACCTCTACAACCCAAATACTGGGTAATACGATACCCCTTGGTAACACTGGTTGTCAGACTTTCGCGCTTCTGACTACCCGTAACGAATGTCAAAGATCCACAAATGACAGCTTGGACCAACGGCTTAACGTGCTTTCCGAGGCACAGAGGGGTCTCGGTATGTAAAGATGGTCACCTATCCACAGACCAACCGCGGCAAGCTTAGCTTAACCTGATCGATCGACCTGTGTGGCTGTTATTATTTAGCCACGGGCTCCTCTCCATAATTAGACCCCAACAACTTTATATAAAAAACGTGTACAAACTATGTAATACTTTACTGACTTTACTCTCTCTCTCGCTACTGTGGGTCATGTGGAATTTTGTACCATTATCGTTAAACAAATGCAAAAATCAATTGCAAACTAGCTTATCAGTGCTGTAATCGAGGTGATTCGAGTTTGCATAGATAGTATCGATAATATTATGTGTTGTGATATCGGGAAAGCGTTGGTGGTCGCGTGACTAGAGTTAGTCCATGTCATGTATGCTTGCAACAGTATTGGCAAAATTGGGCAGTAGGACACTAGTGTAATTTCTGGCATGCCTCAGCGTTTCTACACGAAGTGACGAAGTGATGCTTTTACGAGGTGGTGGATAGTTTTCATCTGTCTATGCTTCAACGTAAAGATGCTTGGCCATATACATGTCGCAGCCAACTGGTTTAATTAGCCGTTTAGTTAACCGCCTAGCCTTTTAACTAAATGGCGGCCGTTCAACTAACGGCCTGAATGATATTCAATTATAGTTTAGGTTATTGAAGTGAAAACTTCTTTAGCGGCGTTGCACACTTTTTGTACTGGGGAAAAAATGTTAAACTCGCGTCAGGACATCGCGTCAGGACACGTGACCGTCAGGAGAGATTTCCCCCCCCCCCCTCCCTCTTTCTACGACGGCGCGCGGCGGCGCCAACCGAAGTGAACCAAGTGAGACACGATAATGGATGGATGGATGGATGGACGGACGGACGGACGGACGGTGACGGTGACGGTGACGGACGGACGGTGACGTTGACGGTGACGGTGACGGTGACGGTCACGGTGACGGTGACGGTGACGGTGTCAGTGACGGTGACGGTGTCGGTGACGGTGACGGTGTCGGTGACGGTGACGGTGACGGTGACGGTGACGGTGGACGTGGATGTGGATGGATGGATGGACAGCTGATGGCTCGACCGTCTGTGTAGTGGCCACACTGCTGTCTATTCGTAAAATTCGTGTATATAAAGTGTTTAAAATATGGAAATTGAACAAAGTGCATCGATTAATGAAAAAAGTGACGCAACAATAGTGAAAAAAAATTGGTTATAGTAATTCAATTCATAATTGATTTATTTCAACGTTAATATTCAAGTTTTCACTTTTGCCGGCACTCCCGGAGTGCAACCCGTCTTTTTTTTAAAAAGGATGCTATTCTGTCCAACTGCTGGGCAAAGGCCTTCCCCAAATTCTTCAAGATACCGTTTTCCTGTACCACCATCTTCTCTCCCATTTCGTCTATTTCTGGGTCAGCTGGCTGGCTCCGTCAATTTTGAGTTCCTCAAGTTCCGAGTTGAACTCTTCTTTCTTATTATATCTATGGTTGAGCTATACGATCACTGACAAATGTTTGCATTGACTGGACTGGTCCAAATTTCAGACATCAATCTACATGGTCTTCACATGATCTGACCAAGATTATGTCTAGACTTTAAAAGAGACTGTGACGTCCGAGTTTGTTTCGGCCTTTCTTCTCAGAGTAGTCAGATAGGAAACGCCGAACTCATCTACCTTTTTTTTTATAACTAGCTTTTGCCCGTGAATTTTCTTGTCTCTCCGACTCCCCCGTCGCATCGCATCGTCTGTCCGCGCTATTACTTCGTTATGGCTTAGCGTTCATTCTGACTTTATTTCATTTTGCTCGGCTCTTAAGAGTTCTAGCGTGATGTTATATAGCCTATAGCCTTCCTCAAGAATTAGGCTATCAAATGCTAAAAGAATTTCAGAACCGACTGATAGTTCCAGATATAAGCGCGTTCAAACAAACACACAAAGTCTTTAGCTTTATTTTTAGTATAGAATATACGAGAGATATAACGTGTAAAAGTGATTCCGATAATCCTATTTACAGATTAAACAACTGAAATTCATTTCAATCGCTTTTGCCTGCCTCTATCATCTCCATTTTGGGGAGCATCATGGCTGCCAGATGGGAAGGCATCCTAGCTAAAAACTTTTTCTATTTTCACTATTTAATTATGACAATATCACAACATAAACTGTATAACAGGTTACGTCTCAAGCCTCCGCTGACTGTTTCCAAGTCGCGTGCGTGCGCAAGGATTTTTATTAGATTTAGATTCGTCTCGAGATCTCGGATCGTACACCACTCACGCGCACTCGTTTTCTAAAGAATGCTCGTTATGTAAGTATGAAGAATTGGAAATTGAAGCTGTAGTGGAATTATTTTAACTCTTATGAAAGTAAAAGTTTCATTACAAGTTATGCGGTTTAGCTGAAGAATAAAATATCAAATTCTTTTAATAATATTTAAAATTATTTTTAACCAACTTCAAAAAAGGAAGAGGGTCTATGTTCGTTTGTATTGTATTTTTTAATGTATTGTTTATCGATATTTTCATCAATTGTGGACCGATCTTGAATTGGTGGTCGCATATGAATTGTTGATGATGCTATAAAACTTACTGTCACCGTTGTTAGCATAGCAAGAAGACAGTTATGAATTAGTGTGGGGTAGGCACTACAGCTATAAAGTGAAAACAACTAAAAACACTTTAATTTCGGAAGTTGGTGGCCACAAACGAAATTAAGGTTATTTTTCACGTAGAGTAAAATCGTAAAGATTTATTACCGTTGGATCCCGTTTTTGAATCCCATTTTAATATTTTTGGCGTTGGATCCCGCAAAACATTATTATGTATTTCCGTTGGATCCCGAATTTAAAAAATGCAAGATAATTACGTTTTATTGTCGTTGAATCCCGAAAAGTATTTCCGTTGGATCCCGAATGCTTAAAAAATATGAATGCGGGTACTTTCAACAACAAAATTGTTTATAATAAAATGAGGGGTTCACTAATGTTTCACCAAAACTCCATTGACAAATTTTTAGTTTACAACCAACGTTTCGTATACTATTTATTTCACAAACAACTCATTTTCTATATAATCTAGTCGTTTCTGGCACTCGCCGGCCGCTGCCGCGGCACCGCTCGCTTCGCTCGCTCGGCTCGTGCGTAGGGGTCACAGTTTTAACCTAACCTAACATTGTTTTTTTTTTTAATAATTAACCTAATCTAACTAGTTCGGTTCCGGGTAACCCACTAAAAATAATCTCTTTTTAGTGTTTGATAAAGGTAAATCACTTTTCTTCTGAAATGTACACATGTTGCTATAATATGGGATTCAACGGAAATAGCAAACGGGATCCATCGGTAATGCCTAAAAAACGGGATCAAAAAACGGGATCCAACGGTAATAAACGATCGTAAACACTACGTGAAAAAGAGTATACAGACAAAGAGGATCTGCAGCAGTCCTCTCTTGGCAAGTTTCTTTTGAGTTGTAGAAATTATTGGAAGGTTTATATTGAAAAGTGCTGCCTATACTTATTTATCACCCAAATAAGATTTGTATAGGCAGCAAAAGATTGGACGGACTGTGTGAAAGATGATTATGGCTAGAAACGGGGCGACTACCGAGATAACGACTAAAAGAGAAGTATGGAAGAAAAAGACATGTTTCTCCTGCCCGCATCCAAATAAGCAATTAATTCCCATCATCCTATTCGCATGTGGATGGGAAAATGACCATTCCATGCCATGCTTTGTTTGCTTGCTTGCTTTGCTGCCATGTTTTGTCTCTGCATCACCCTAAGGTTGACTGGTAGAAAATGCCTCAGGCACTAAGTCCGCCTTTGTACAGTATTTTTTTACTTGTGCATAAAGTTTTAATAAATAAAATGTGATGTACGACAAAAATAGACTCGTAAAGTGGTTTCCGACTCCTCAATTACTTTGTTTGAAGTCTAAATGTTCTTCTAAATTGTATCAAGGAAATGCTAGTACGAGTAGATTGAGCAGCGATTGACTGCTATTTATGGAAAGTAGAACAATAAAACTTTTTAACAAAAAAATTGAACCTCCGAAAAAACTGAAAAGCTAAAAATAAAAACCTTTTTTATTTTACCTTAATAAATAAGTTCTTAAACTAATGCAAGTATACCTAACTAATTTTGAGTCGGCGCCAAACAAGCAACTTAATATCGTTGCGAGTGGTCGTGCCGAGAGCGCATTTTTTGTTTGGAATGTTAATATTTAGCGCTGGGGATTTCACGTTGCATTATTAATTTGATTTGGCTATTTCTATAAATTTAAGGTAATTTAGTGATCTTTGTTCATTGATTGTTTGGCGCCGACTCAAAATTTTTTAGGTATACTTGCATTAGTTTAAGAACTTATTTATTAAGGTAAAATAAAAAAGGTTTTTATTTTTAGCTTTTCAGTTTTTTCGGAGGTTCAATTTTTTTGTTAAAAAGTTTTTATTTTATAATTTTTTGAGGCTATAATTTACTTATTCCTGCATGCTTAATTTTTGATTACTTTTAAAATGGCTACCTACCTTACTTTAGATATTAACTGTTATATAATCCTACTTTAACTATTATTTTTTGTATAATAAAATACTTAAAAAAACAGGCTTTATATACCAACATAGACAGGCCTTTAATTTTATAATTGTAATACACAGCTCAGCATTAAAATCTGTGAATGAACAACAAATCACCCCTATTTTCCCACCCTTAGGGTAGGATTTTTTTTTCCAAATTTACATGCAACCAACTTCGAGGTATGTTCTATCCATTAAAAAAAGAATTACCAAAATCGGACTAATCTGTAAAAAGTTATGCGTGGTCATACATTACAATCAGTGAGTGAACTATCAATCATCCCCTGTTTTCCTACCCTTAGGGTTGGATTTTTTTTTCCAAATTTATATGGGACCACCTTCGGGGTATATCCTTTCTAATCAAAAAAGAAGTATCAAAATCGGACTGCTCTGTAAAAAGTTATGCGTGATCATACATAAAAAAAAAAAAAAAACAAAAAAAAATATACGCGTCGAATTGATAACCTCCTCCGTTTTTTCGTCGGTTAAAAATATCCGTTTTTGGTTGATCGGCAAATTAGATAAGACCGGTTCTTGAGGTCTAGGTTGATGCGTAGATTATTATGTTTGGAATAATCCTATCCTATCCTACTATAATATTATATATTAGGTATATTATATATTTATTCCTTAGTTTCATTATTTACACATCCTACTTCTTACTAATATTATGAACGCGAATGTTTGTGAGGATAGATGGATGGATGTTTGTTACTCTTTCACGCAAAAACTACTGCACGGATTTGGATGAAATTTGGCACACGGATAGTTTATAACCAGGATTAACATATAGGATACTTTTTATCCCGATATTCCCACGGGATCGAAACTTATGCGAGTGAAATCGCGGGGCACTGCTAGTGTGTAACTATATGAAGTTTATCTTTTCGTCTATCTGATGTGATTTGATAAACTTACCCCAGTTTATCAAATTTTAGCACGGAACACAAGAAAAACTATCCTAAATTACGTTGCAAAAATCGAAAACTTGCATTTTTACCTGAAACAGTTGTAATATGATTGTGTTTTTGCTACACAGTGTAAAAAAATATTACATTCACGCATTCCTGTCAATATTACAAACACAGCACACTTTAATAGTCTTGTCGCGGGGTCAATGACCCTGCAACCGCAAGTTTTACTAATTAGCCTAGTGGTCGAATATCGCTGCGTTTGGGCAACGTTAACTGTTGTTACGGGATTCTAGGCCTTGTGGGGTAGACAGAGCTCTGGGGCTGAATATAAACTGCAGACTTGAACATGTACCTACGCACTCCGGTGTCCGTTCTCCTGTCATATATTATGCGAATTTCTGTAAAACGTTATAATTTTAGCTTGATAATTAACATAAATAACTCCGACGGGTTAGGCAGAGATGTCTAGAGGTGAGAGATGTACAGACGCCGGCACATCAAGCTACCCGAAACTGTCAAAATTTCCCAACCAACTTTGAACTTTACGATTTAGCGATAAAGTTGAAAATCTATTAAAGAAATTTGACTGATTGTAGTAGCTTGATGTGCTGGCGTCTGTACATACACCCACAAATCGTCAGTTATGTTTCAAGTCTCAGCGCCCGACCTCGGAATTGAATCCCGGACCTCATGCTCAGCAGTACAGGTTGCGGACATTAGGCTTCTAGTTGCACTCTTGCACTGTACTAGAAATTCTGTTGACCCTTCAATTAAGCTAAATGTGATTGTGTTAGGAGTGGGTTCACGTCAATATTGCAATGTGTGGGATTCAGACGCGCTAATCTTTGGAACTACTACTCGGATTTGAAACTTTATTTTTGCACTAGCTGCGCCGCGTGGTTTCACCCGCATAAGTCTCGATCCCGTGGGAATATTGGGATAAAAAGTATCCTATGTCCCTTCCCGGGACTAAAGCTATCTCTATACCAAATGTCATCTAAATCGGCTCAGCGGCTTAGGCGTGAAAAGGTAACATACAGATAGACAGAGTTAGTTTCGAATTTATAATATTAGGTCCTTACATATGAAATTGGCGTTTTGTATGGAAGGAACAAAAAGTCGAATATTTTTTAATATAATATATTTAATTAATCAAAGTATGAACCATTGTTTTCAATGCACTTTTGCCATCTTATAGGTAGTTCATTGATCCCTTTACTAAAAAAACCAGTCGGACGGGAATCAATAAAATCTTTGAAGGCGATTTGGACTGCCCCATCGGAGTTGAATTTTTTCCCTTGCAAAAAGTTATCCAAATTGCGAAAAAAATGGTAATCTGTTGGAGCAAGGTCCGGGGAGTACGGAGGATGTCTAAGACATTCCAATTCAAGTAATGTAACGCAGCAGTCGACGCGCGTTTGCCGGTTTGCTTCAGTCAATTCGTGAGGTACCCACCTTTCAAGCTTTTTAATCTTCCCAATTTGCTTCAAGTGAATTAAAACAGTTTTATCACTAACATCGAAGCCTGCAGCTAACTCGGACGTGGTTTGCGATGGGTCCGCTTCCACAATAGCCTTCAATTCTCCATTATCAACTTGGGTCTCAGGCCGTCCACGGGGCTTGTTCTGCAGGTCGAAATTTCCAGAACGAAAACGTTGGAACCAAAAACGAACTGTGTTTTCTTTTGCAACATGACCGCCATACACATCATTCACCCTTCGAGTCGTTTCCGCAGCACTAGTGCCACGGCGGAACTCGTACTCGTAAATAATGCGATATTTTAAATTTTCCATTTTGTAAAATGAGTGACGCAAACAGAAAAAACAGAAGAAAAAAAACAAATGAATGACGGTCATCGAAGCACAAATACATGAGTAAATAGCTGTACAAATTTGAATTTGGAATTCCTTACCAAAGAGGAGAAATTCGTGATTAAAGTGGCCAGTACGAAAAACGCCAATTTCATATGTAAGGACCTAATATTAGTATGATTTTGTTAGCCCAATTCTTGAGGAAGGTCTAGGCTATTAACAACACGCTAGGACTCTTAGAATCCGAGCAAATAGATAATAAGTCAGAAATAACGCTAAGCTAAGATGAAATAATAGCGAGATGAAATAATAGGTGGCTTCGGGGCACCAAGAAATTTCACGCGGACGAAGTCGCGGGCAGAAGCTAGTGCAATATCATGGGTACCCGACTATGTTCCTGTTATGCAACTGCCGCAAAAAAATAATACATCAACGTATGTGGTTGATAAGGCTATTTAAAGTATGTCAGTAGTCCAAAGAATCTATTTCATCTTATCTGAAAGTATTTTATTCAAATAAAAATTCATTAACATTTAACCGGTCAAACCGTACCGATACCCATAAATCATCATAATATTTTAATTAGTGGAAATAATTTTATAAAATTGATTTGCACGGTCGGATAATTTGTACTTATTAATTACTTAATTATTGTATTTCTTTCATTAATAACTTGTTTTGTAAGGATTTTTCTGAAAAATGTAAGTTGGTAGAGATCTTTGTCAAATGTCAATGAGCTCGTTAGGAAAATTACTACCACAATACCTATTTCTGCCGCCAAGCAGCGTTCCTGAGTTTCATTAGGGTCTAAACAGACGGACTGCATTTGAACTGCATGCCAGCTGCAACATCGCATTTTGGAAGCAGTTGACATAACTAGGTTTCGAAGCAGTTAAGTCAACTGCATCCAAACTGCGATGTTACATCTGAAATGCAGTCCGTCTGTCCTTAGTCAATGAGATGAATGGAAACGTTCCTACGAGGCCTCTAGTTTTGCAAAAATGTCTATAGGCGCCGGGTGACCACTTACCAATAGACCACCCTACGTGTTTGTTTGCGGTAGCCGTTTTGCGTGGATGTGACGCATGTTTCCCCCTACCTTTTTATTTTATTTTTTGTGTTTAGGTTTTTTTTTTTGCGTCATTTTCATCGAAAATCTTTCTATCTACCCGAAAAAGTCCTGAATATAGTCCTCCAAAAAAACTGCTTCAAAAACGATTGTCAGGAAACACCACAATAGTTACAATTACAACACAGGAAAGCCGCGACCATTCCTGTTGACAAACAGTATCTTTTAAAACCGACACATACATTTGTTAAGTGCAGTAAGTACACAATTAACAAAGTGTTGGGAATAGGAACAATAGCAGACACTTGACTCAGACGTCTCATTGACATGACAGGGTTGGCGAAAGTAGTGTCTGTAAGGTCCATCGTTGAACTCGGGGATACTAAAATATTATTGCGACAAACGATCATAAAGCCGCAGATACTTTACTGTGTCGTGTTGTGTCGTGACTCGGGATACACCTAAACGAATCTGTTCAGGACTACGTCAAATCACAACGAGTATTAATTGGCTAACATAGCGCGTTGATCAAATCTCAGGTCATGGCATGCTAAGACAGACCCCAGAGGTCTGTTTGTGTGCTTTGTTTAAGTATACGTTTATTACCGTTGGATCCCGTTTTTTGATCCCGTTTTTTAGGTATTACCGATGGATCCCGTTTGCTATTTCCGTTGAATCCCATATTATAACAACATGTGTACATTTCAGAAGAAAAGTGATTTACCTTTATCAAACACTAAAAAGAGATTATTTTTAGTGGGTTACCCGGAACCGAACTAGTTAGATTAGGTTAATTATTAAAAAAAAAACAATGTTAGGTTAGGTTAGGTTAAAACTGTGACCTCTACGCACGAGCCGAGCGAGCGAAGCGAGCGGTGCCGCGGCAGCGGCCGGCGAGTGCCAGAAACGACTAGATTATATAGAAAATGAGTTGTTTGTGAAATAAATAGTATACGAAACGTTGGTTGTAAACTAAAAATTTGTCAATGGAGTTTTGGTGAAACATTAGTGAACCCCTCATTTTATTATAAACAATTTTGTTGTTGAAAGTACCCGCATTCATATTTTTTTAAGCATTCGGGATCCAACGGAAATACTTTTCGGGATTCAACGACAATAAAACGTAATTATGTTGCATTTTTTAAATTCGGGATCCAACGGAAATACATAATAATGTTTTGCGGGATCCAACGCCAAAAATATTAAAATGGGATTCAAAAACTGGATCCAACGGTAATAAATCTAAGTATAAGGAACTTGTAATTAAAAAAAATGAATCGGGCTTTACGATCGACAAAATCACAACTAATTTTCACAAAAAAAAAATGGGTTGATAAACAACACTTACATAATAGAATGGAAAAATATAAAATTTTGTAAAATGGGACACTTTCGTCTCCAGCGTGTCCTGCGAAATAATTGCGTAACACACGAATACTAAGTAGCAATGGCTTTCATTTTGACAGTTCAACGACATTCATTGCGTTATTTACGTTGTTGAGCAGACACATTTTTCGAACATATGAAGCAATGGTTTAGCAATATCCTTCAAAATGATTCTGATTGTGTTTAATAGTGTACTGGTGTCAGCACGTTACAGGAACTGATTAGCTGCTACTGATGGTGCCGAACATCGACAAGTTTAGAAGAATGTTTATTTGCATAGAATGTAGCCAAAATCCAAACAGAATAGAGGCCCCAAATAATACCCACATTTTTTTGCATACTTTTAAACTAAGAAACAACGGCGCAACAACAACTTCTTAGGAACACTTCTGAGTCTGCTCTGATTAATGATAAAAATTGATCCTCTTATACTTCAATATAAATGAATGAATATCCATAAAAGTTTTCACATGTAACCCGCCCTAGCTTGTACCAAGGAATACAGCATAACACAATCAATTTAATCCCATCACACCAGGTAATCACTTCCAAAATAAAATTACGCAAAAATCAAAAGCAATTTTAAAATAAATCGTCGCCATCCCTAACTACGCTACTGGTTGCTTCCGTCAGTCCGTCCGTCCGTCCAGTCTGCCCATTTGAATCAATGATACATTGAACTTTATATCATTACTTGGAAACGAGGAAACTTGAGGAAAATGGACAGTAAATGTCTACTGTCCATTTTCCTCAAGTTTCCTCGTTTTTTGGAACGTTCTTGAAAGTATTTACCTATCTTTTACCAGACTTATATCCTGATCGAGATTAATCTGTCAAGCTCCGCTAATGAGACACAATTGATTTTCTATTGTTTCGTCGCCAACGGGCAACGCGCGCCGCTTGACCGGTTAAAATGCCTTGTCAACTTATATGATGAGCTGCTGTTATTTTGATTAACCAATCACAATACCTTGCATCTATTTCAGTCCTCATCGGCAGGGTAATTGCGTAAAACACTATCAGTAGCAATGGCTTTCATTTTGACAGTTCAATAGCTTTCATTGCGTTATTTACGTTGTTGAGCAGACAAATTTTTCGATCATATTAAGCAATGGATTAGTAATATCCTTCAAAATGATTCAGATTGAGATTGATAGTGTGTTACCAATTTACCATAGATATATGAATACATGTCTATGTGTGTTACGCAATAAGGGTGCAGGTATTAGATTATAGTCCGCGCGGAACTAGTTGGCCGCTGAAGTGGGGACAGGGGTGAGGCGGCGATTCGCAGCGCACGTACGCGCTCCCGCCCCCTCCGTCCCACCGCTCACATACCTAAGGCGCGGCCAACTAGTTCCGCGCGAATTATAGACGTAAGTGTAGGTATGGACGAAATGCTGTCAATCCATTCGATATGCCTATTAGGTCATCAATGGTACGTTTAATTAGCTAGAATTCCTCATGTGCTCGTAGCTCGTAGTCCCAATGGCACATATACACTTTAACATTCCAGAAATACGTATAGTGGTAGTTCTTCCCCGAAGCTCCCTCACAAAGAGCTCTCCTACTAAACGTCTTTAAGTGAATAGAAAATGAGTTTGCAAATCAGCCCTAGATTTTATGCTAAAGCTTATTTGCCATCCCTAAGTCAGCAAGTCGTCGCTTCCGGGCGTCTGTCGGTTCGCCGTCTGCCCATTTAAATCAATGAATCGTTGAACTTTTTATGATGCTGTGAAAAGGGGAGAACTTTCAAATTCGTGCGATCTGAATTATTGGACGTTCTACACGTCTGGAATGATTGATGCAGCCATTTGGAACTAAGCAGCACTCTGTGCTCTTATAATAAGATAATGAGAAATGAGGGACATTTCGTGAGAAAGTTTGCAGTAGGTATAGTCCGTTCTAAAAGTATCGGATGGAAATGTAAATACAACTAAGTGTACCTATTCTGTGAATATTTCAAGCGTCTACCTGTTGCCGTTATTAATATCAAGCCAAAAACCGCAAAAAAATACGTCTGTTGTAGGGGAGCCCCTCTTAAATATTTATTTTATTCTGTTTCAAAGTATCAAATAATACGCGGAAATTACAACTAAGTAGTACATAGGCACAACTTTTTTGTCAAATACAATTACTTTCAAATTCAATGATGAACAACGAACATAAATAATTTTTCCCGCGTTAAAGAGTTCTTTTTTTTTTTCAATAAACAGCTTTCAAGCAGCTTTCTATTTGCAAGCCAGTTCGAAATTTAATTAAAACCTTTGATAAGTTACCTCCTTGGTTGCCATGTTTCGGAGTAAAAGATCGTTCCATTTTTAAATTACACGATAGATATGAGTTTACTATGTAATTTATTTGGCCGCAAAACACGTCAGATATGGATTTTCATACAACTTTTGCCGGCCGCAGCTCGCATGTATTAGGCCAGTACAGCAATTTCGATTTATCTCGAAGAAGATTGTCAAAATAATGCTTTAAAAAAAAATATTAGTATAGGTCATTATAATATCTATGGTATAGAGACACACAAATGACTAAAGTTACACGCCGTTACACGCGCCATTGACGATGACCACAAACTTACAAATTATGTAATGCGGTTTGATGATTAATATCTAATAAAAATTCCCGCGTATGCTTTTGTCTTACACATACTTATTAATAGATTTTGTGAATACCAGTCATTAAACTGGTAAACATCGTAGTATTTAATATCGTAATTAAATTGCGTTTAAGTTTAAATAATAATAGGGAAACTATAATGTTCTGTGATATATGATAGTACCGGAAAATAATTTGGTACCTATTGTACCAAATTATTATATTAGTTCACTGACGTCCATTTGAATATTTAAGTAAAGGAGGCCTCTTTTACATAAATATCGTGACTCTTCCACAGCATATATAAAAGTACTATTATTTAATAAAAGTTCTCATCTTTTAACCGCCATCCTTCTCATCTTTTCAGGCGAAAAGACTCAACGGCAATGGTGAACTTGCTGCCATCAAGGTGATCAAGTTGGAGCCGGGTGATGACTTCGCCATCATCCAGCAGGAGATCCTGATGATGAAGGACTGTCGGCATCCTAACATCGTCGCGTACTATGGCTCATATCTTAGAAGGGATAAGCTTTGGATCTCCATGGAGTACTGTGGTGGGGGGAGTTTGCAGGTAATTCATCAATCATCCTTGTACGTTGTTCGTTTTAATTTCATTGATGCGGTGTTATGATCCTTGACCCCGGCAAATGACCCCGGCGCTACAGTTCTTTAAGTACAGTCAGCAGCAAAAGTCGATTAACACTGTCATTTTTACATGTTATTAAATTGACAACAATTTTATCAATAAACTGCTTTTTAGATTCTTCCATAATAGCAAAGAGTTTATATTCTAAAATTTTTTCTTCTGCTGCAATTTTGAACAAATATTTTGCTCAATAACTAAGATTGAAAAAACTGAAGGGTTAATCGACTTTTGATGCTGACCGTACCTACAGGTTACTCATAAATGCTTAAAAAAAATTGGAAGTAAATAAATAAGTAATAACGTTTAATGAAATTAAAATATGTTCATAAAAAGAAAACGTAGACGTGTGTTAAATTAATGTCGCCATAAAAGCGGCACGCTGTATGTATGATATACTTACGTACACTTTTTACGGTCTTCTAAGAATATGGGTCTTTTATTGATTCTTCAGCGAATATGTCATAAACACCACGATTGTCCTTAGGTTTGATGATTACAATACATGATTTTGTTAGAACGTGCAAGTGGCGTTGGCGCCAAAGTGCCACCAATAATTTTTGGCCATGTTCAGCATCTCAGTTGCTTTCAGTCTTAAAACAATCTAGCAATAGACCTTGATTATCACAACCTGAGAGCCAAGATTGGAGACATGACTGGGTCATATATTGCTATGACTTCCATATATATACGTATATACTAGCATAATCAGTCCATAATGTTCCCATTGCCGGGACACAGGCCTCCGCTCTTCGAGAGGGAGTGGGCCGTAGCCCGCAGGCCCAGAGGGGGTTGGTAGATTTCACTTGTCTTTGAATTTTTCGTTCTAGGACATGCCTGTTTCCTCACGATGTTTTCCTTCACCATTTTGACAGCAGTGGTGATGAATAATTTACACAAAGTAAAGTGCTTGTCTGGGTTCGAACCTACGGCCTACTATATACTGCTTCTATATACTTGGTCGCCTTCAAATACCAGTATTTATTTATCCTTAATTGATTTCTGATTGCTGAAAATCGTGTCCCAGAAACGGCACAAGAACTTATTCAGTCATTTACACTTGCCCTCAACCGTGTTTTTTATTGTTTGTCTTGCGGGTACTTGAACATTAATCTGTACATTTCAGGACATATACCACATCACAGGACCTCTAACTGAGCTGCAGATAGCCTACATGTGCCGCGAAACGCTGACGGGTCTATCTTATTTGCACATGATGGGCAAGATGCATCGGTGAGTAATTTTTTGTGACGTAATAGCCATGCTAGCTTTGGAAATGATGACCTAATGCTGGCTGACAAAACACAAATCGCCGATAAAATAATATTATTTCTTTTTCTTTTGGGAGGTCAACGACCGCTGTTACTTGAAATATGAGTTTAGAAAAACTGTTAAATTATGTTTTATCGTAATTTGATATCGATACTCATCACGTGTGTGAAATTAACACAAAAAAAATCTGTTTTCTTAATCAGATATCTATTTCAAATGTCTACAAAATTGCGGTCTAAGACCCCGCAACAAAATCATCAAATTAATTTATTTTTACCCGACTCCGGCGAACCAAAAAGGAGGGTTATGATTTTGACCGGTATGTATGTTCATCTATTCCCTCATAACTTCTAAACTTCTTGTCATAATTAGACAAATGAGGTATCGTTGGAAGCGTCTTGATTGTCCGCTTGTTATAGCCATGTGACGACACATTAAATTGAATGTGGCGCCCTCTAGCGAACATAGTCATGATCTAAATTTTTTTTTTAAATCTTGCTTTTTTGTGTATCAAATGAGAGTGCTAAAAACAAATATTACTTAAAATAAATACTCTTGTTTATCGATTTTATTCAATTTCAAGCGGCCATTATTGTTTACATCTTTGGCAAATCTGCCGCGGTCGGACCTTACATAACAATAGAGCAAGGTGAATATTTTCTTTTCGAATTAAATATGTCAGCAACTATGAAATACTTAAAAAGAAATCTTATACAATGGGTAATGTTGAAATGGTTGTCTAGACAAAAACAGCACTTTTGAGGGTATTGACACCTCATAAATGTCATTGTTATTTCGCACAACCGAGTACATGGTCTAATTCGCGCGATGAATGGCTCTGGTAAACGAGCTTTCCAGGGTTTTTAATCTTCAGATTTATTCTAAATAGCAAGAAAAACAACACAATATACACCGTTTTATTTTATTTTTGGTGCGCGGTGGAAGTCCTCATGACTTCCTCAAGCGTGGGGGTGACAGAGGGGCATGCCGGACTCTTACCGTCTAAAACCACCGCGGTGTTCCACCTCTACCTATGGCCGGGGATGCGGGATTCGCAAAAGCATTCACCGCTCCCACCATATACACCCTGGGTTGCGATTTCTGACTTTTCTAGTACTCAAATCTCATCTGGTCCGATATTGTTTTGATCCTTATAAGAAACAGGATCGAATGACATCAAAAAAAGTTTTTGTGAAAATTGCCCATTGTCTTGGGAGACTATAATTTTGTTTTCAAAATCTTTGAATCTCAGAAAGGGGTTTGAAGGTTTTGGCCCTAAAATCAGCCGCCATTTTGATTTTTTTTCAGAATCGCGGTGCACAACAAAAGTTATATATTTAGATAGAGGACACTTATACGAACAAAAAATGTTACATAACATAATATCCTAAAGCGTCAGGTTTCGGAGTTATTCACCGAAATATAAGTCGAAAACAGCAAGGATTTTTTGTTTTTTTTCCCTCCAGGTAAGCATATTGAACTATTGAGGTAATAGAAACGTTATGAAACCTTTATGGAGAAGAAACAAATAAAGAATAGACATTTTTTAAATAAATAATTAAACACGGCAATTTATAGTTCGTTTTTTAATCCCAGAGACTAATCTGAGAAGTGTAAAGTCAAACTTCTATACTAAAAAAAAACGAAAACACAAAAGACTTAAATGTCAGATTAGTCTCTGGGATTAAAAAACGAACTATAAATAGCCGTTTTTAATTATTTGTTTAAAAAATGTCTACTCTTCATTTGTTTCTTCTCCATAAAGGTTTCATAACGTTTCTATTACCCCAATAGTTCAATATGCTTTCCTGGAGGGAAAAAAAACAAAAAAAATCCTTGTGGTTTTCGACTTATATTTCGGTGAATAACTCCGAAACCTGACGCTTTAGGATATTATGTTATATAACATTTTTTGTTTGTATAAGTGTCCTCTATCTAAATATATAACTTTTGTTGCACACCGCGATTCTGAAAAAAAACCAAAATGGCGGCCGACCTTAGGGCCACCCTCCATACAAAAATCTTCTAACCCCTTTCTCAAAAAGTTAAGGACAGTATCCTAAGACTTTTTGCCGGTAGCTACAACGGTTAAGGTACAGACGCTAGCACATCAAGATACCCGAAACCGTAAAATTTTCCCAATCCATTTTGAACCTTATGCTTTAGCGATAAAGTTGAAAATTTATTAAATAAATTCGACAGATTGTAGTAGCTTGATGTGCTGGCGTCTGTACCTACCCTTACTGCCCCATCTAATAAAATCCACTATAAACTGCTATTTTGACACGCCAAGGGTCGTTTTTGGGGTCTTTAAAACATGGACATTGGTCATTTAATAAATTATGTCAATAATGCATTTATTTATATTATAATTTTTTTGAAAATATGGTTTTGAATTTTTTTCATTATAATCAATTTGTGAATGGGAATGTGAGGACATGTGGGTCCTGCCAGGGTCGCGAGTTGTTCGAAAGAGTTACCGTGGCCCTGGCACAGGCATATGAAGGAACACGGGTAGGTTTTAGTCAGTAAAACTCTGACACGCCCTCCCGCTCCGCCCAGAGAGGGAGAAATTGTTTGATAATTTCCGACCCCAAAAAGAGGACATTTTCTTAGAGATCATTGTTTTTATTTTATTTTTAATCATAGTTTGGCAGTTTGAGTAATTTATGCGGCCTGTCCAATGCCCATTCTTTGGTATTGTTCGTGGAATCATTGAGCTCCTTAAGTTTTGCACGATTATTGAAAAATGCGACCACTGACTGGACAGGTCCAGTCCAATCTGTATGGTTCTTTAACCTTTTCTCAAAAGACCATATCAGACACCAATCTACATGGTCTTCACATGATCTGATCAAGATTATGTCTGAAGTTTAAAAGAGACGAGTGAGAGAGAGTAGCCAGATAGGCAACGGCGACGTCATCTAGTTTTTACCCAACTGCGCCAGAAGGAGGGTTATGTTTTTTATTAAAATATGATTGACGTGTAAAAGTGTTTGTAGAAACCTACTTACAGAAATAAAATCATTTATCATTAATTAACTTTTCCTTATTATTTCAGAGACATCAAAGGCGCGAACATCCTCCTAACAGAATGCGGCGACGTGAAGCTGGCAGACTTCGGCGTGTCGGCGCAGATCACAGCCACCATCAACAAGAGGAAGTCTTTTATAGGGACTCCTTATTGGATGGCGCCAGAGGTGAACTTAATTACCATTGAAATAAAGTTGATATTTGTTTAATCTGAAATATTATTAATTTGAAACATAAGTTTGAATAGAGTTTAGAAGTGATATTAACCTTTTAACCGCCTACGTCGGATTAATCCGACAAATATTTTCGTGCCCATTCCGCCAGAGTCGGATATATACGACCAAATAACACATCTCGTTTAATCTGTATTATTATTATATTATCACAGCTCGTTTCATCGGTATTTATTTTTCTTTTTTTTTTTGTTCTCGGGCGCTGTGGGCACGACAACTGATATAAAGTCGGGCGGTTAAAAGGTTAATACTTTTTTTACCTTTTAAGGTGGCAGCTGTGGAACGCAAGGGTGGCTACAATCAGCTCTGTGATATTTGGGCGTGCGGTATTACTGCTATCGGTAAGTACAGCAAAATATGACTATCATAATCCTACACAGTTGGACTTCGACTGCTGAGCAAAGGCATATCTTTTTTTGTGCCAATCCATCCGTAACTAACATCAAATAAATCTACTTTGATGAAGTTTTGTTGTAAAAGTAGCTAGCTTTGTATATTTTGGAGAAAATTGGCGAAATATGCAGGTTGAAATTGAAAACATGCGACAAACCGAAATGGGAGATTGTACTCATCATTTTGAACAAATTTTACTATAGGACCAAGCCTGAAATCGCGAAAAAAAATCTGCTGTTCCCAACATTTATGTTCGCATAACTCGTCAAAATGTAGGGAACAGCTGATTTTTTCGCGATTTCTGGTTTAGTCCCATAATAAAAGGTTCATAATGATGAGTACAATGACCTCTTAAGAGGTTGTTGGTGTTTTTCCAATAACCCTGTATAATCCTGAAACACTAGTGGTAAAAGTTTAAATCTATATCGGTACCTAACTAAAAAAACTTAAATGATTTTATGTATCACGCTGAAAATCCATACTTTATTAATATTATAAATGCGAAAGTGTCTGTCTGTCTGTCTGTCTGTTACCTCTTCACGCTTAAACCGCTGAACCGATTTAGATGAAATTTGGTATAGAGATAGTTTGAGTCCCGGGAAAGGACATAGGATACTTTTTATCCCGATATTCCCACGGGATCGAGACTTATGCGGGTGAAACCCCGGGGCGCTGCTAATTAAAAATAACTCTTTAACTTTTAGATCCCACTAAAAACATTGTTTTGTCTTTCATTTCCAGAGCTAGCCGAACTCCAGCCCCCGATGTTCGAGCTGCACCCTATGAGAGTCCTGTTCCTGATGTCCAAGTCGGGCTTCAAGCCGCCCTCGCTGAAGGAGCGCGAGCGCTGGTCCGCCGTGTTCCACGCCTTCCTCAAGCTAGCGCTCACCAAGAACCCCAAGAAGAGGCCCACGGCGGATAAACTGTTACAGGTGAACCTCTTTTTAAATCTTCCTTTCTTCTACTACTTTGCTGTGCCCGACAGGGTCCATAATGATCTCATTATAATCATCTTAAGTTACCACCTAAGTGCACATTCTGGAATGCTTATGCAAGAAGCTACATTCTTGTTACTAACAAGCTTGCCTTGCCTATGGACTTTTTTGTCCAAAATAAATGTTTTTTTTTTAACCAATTAATGAGTATTGGCATTTCTGTAGAAAACTTCAATAAACTGTTAGAATCTTACAGTTTTTGAAGGTTTTTGGATGAAAATCAATCAGGCGGTCCATCGATGGTATAATATGGCAAAGATCTTCCCAAATTCTTCCACATTTCTTTATAATATGACGTTTGCCTTTAAAATGCGATAAATTGCTAATCATGATACAGTGGATGATAGTATTACGATTGACCGCTAGTTAGGAACATGCACACCAGACATAATGTCATTCAAACAAACCATAACCACACGTTAATTAAAAACTTTTTGGTCGACGAATGACCAGTATTTGTTCCTTTTTAATTATATCTAATTAGCTGCGCCCCGCGGTTTCACCCGCATAAGTGTCGATCCCGTGGGAATATCGGGATAAAAACTAACCTATGTCCTTCCTCGGGATACAATCTATCTCTCTGCCAAATTTTATCGAAATCCGTTCAGTGGTTTAGGCGTGAATAGGTAACATACAGACAGAGTTACTTTCGAATTTATAATATTAAGTATGGATCCTTGTCTTTTATTTTCAGCACGCGTTCTTCCAACAAGACATGAGCAAGCGTCTCGCGATAGAACTGCTTCACAAGTACTCGAACCCGCCCAGCCACTGCAACAATGAGCCGGATGAGGATACTGTAAGTACAAATCAAATAGTACCCTATTGCCACGGCGTAAGACTCGCTTTACCTCGTCTGCGTACATGTATTTAACATATTTTTATAGTTTTTTTTTCATTGGTAACTTTGGTAATACTCGAATGATAAAACCATCCATTCTGCAACGAAATAAAGGTACTGTTAAATTCAAACTGTTCCCATGGACACATCAGTCACATAGTTGACTGTACGAAGCAAGTGAAGTATGTGTAGTCTATTCCAAAACTATCTGATTAAAATGTCAATAAATGGATCAGTCAACGTACCTGTGGATGCCAATTTGTAGCGTCACGGCGCATTCTGTACAGTTCGTGTCAAATACCTTTGCCGCTCTGAAGCTAGGCTTTTTCGCTAGCCGCGCATGCGCACTGCTATTTTATTCCTACGATTAACTACTCCGCAATGATTTGGTGCCTACTTCAGAGCGGCAAAGTTATTTGACGCGAACTGTACTTTATGCCCCTTACTAATAAACGTTGTATAGCGTCTGTATAGTTACACAACGCTTCGTCTTCATCTTTCGAAAGTCAAATTACTGACGACTGAACGAGAGAAATCGGTGTGTAACTATTAATCTGATATAATACGTTTATTAGGGGTTAGCCTATAAAGTTAGTAAAACGACGTGACTTTGTATTATTTTTTATTACAGGCAATGTCAAACGTCCCCCAACGCATAGCCTCAAAACACACCGGCCGCGGGGGCCGCAGGGTCTTAGCCGAACAAGCACAAAACTCACGCCACTCGAACAACCACGTGCGACCACGCAGCCTACTCACCGACCACGTCGTGCCGACCAATAGCACGCGCCCAACCTCCCTACTCGATGAAGACGTCATCACAACAGCCAATCGCGTGAGACTTATGACGGGCGAGGGAAGAGATCCGGCCAATAGGAGGTCGGGAGTGTACGATGATTCGCCGATAGTGGACTTGGATGCTGATGATGATTTGAGTGTGAGATCTATGCCGAAGGTTATTAATTTTGGTGCGGAGGTCAATAGAAGTTGTGATGGGGATACTATTAAGAGGAACGGTGAGTTTTTATTACTTTTAATTTTATTTTGGTGGATGTGCTGGTAGCACAAAACAACATTGATGGACGAACCACATACATTACAAGCGTCGCACTGTGCCCTACCTTACAGGCAACCAATTTTTTTTTTGGCTATCATGCCGAGTACGGTCTCGGTGGAAACACGATCGCCGTCACTGGGACGTATCTATTAGGTTTCTCATAATATCTTCCATCATTTCTTATTTTTCGAGCAATATTTTTAGAATGGTAACAAATTGTCTATTCCTTTTTACAGCGTACCACAGACAATCTAGTGAAGATTGGACCGCCGCTTCACTATTGAGTTGTCCAAAGCACAATCCTTTGCAAGACCACTCCGTAGACACCATGCCCCAGAGCGAAAAGTAAGTGAAACTACGATTTTTATTATTATTTAGATTTTTTGTTACTTTTCTCGCTTTTTTGTTTTTTTATACGTTTATATATTATGTTATAGCAAGTGGTGTCGGGTGATCACGGGTGATGATATATTGAGAATGAGTCTAAGGTACATGTTTTGGCCAAAAAAAAGTTTCAAGCAAAAATTTTTTGAGCAAAAAAAAATTTTTTTTTTAGTTTCTTTTTTTTTTTGTTTCTATTTTTTTTCTTAACAACAATTAGGGTTTTCCGTGTGCTAATAATTTTGTGGTGGAGGTTTTTTTTTTCGATTTTTTTCTGATATACTTTAAGAAATTAAAATATTGTTTTTAAATGATTTTTCTTGAGTGTTGTGTGGATGCACAAAATGATAGTATAGTTACACTTTTGATTATGTGCATGATTTGGGCGTTGATTTTCTGTTTGGCTTTATGGTTTCTCTATGGGATGGGCTATTGTTGTCTATGATATCTTAAATGAAGAGGTAAGACGTTTTTATTCGCTGTCTATGGCCCTCTGTTGTTGCCTTCAGTGTGTTTTATAAAAAATATGTTTAATAAGGTCTAAAGTTATCAATAGCAAAGATTAATTATCTAAACAATTTAATCGTTGAAAAGTAATATCGTATGCTCAATCTACTTATGCAACTTTAGACCTTATTACCAAAGCATCAAAGTCGAAAATACAGCCAACAGTATCTTAATTTTGGATACATCTTCAATAATCATATCAAAGTTACGCCCATGAAGAACCAGTGGACAGAAGTGGTTGTGTGTACTTCACTTCTTCAGAAAGTCATCGCTTAATGTCGAAACAGACCGAAATCGACGTCACTTTAAATTCCTTATGGTTCATCGATGTTTACACGAGGTATTTTGATTACTTGGTGAAACTTTAGACGTGTTGGGTTTTCGTGTCTGAAACATACAAAAGGATGAAAAAGAAAACCAGCGGCGCAATTGCGTAACACATTATCAATCGGAATCGGTTTAATTTTGACAGTTCAATAACATTCATTGCGTTATTTACGTGTTGAGCAGACAAACTTTTCGAACTTATGAAGCAATGGATTAGCAATTTGCTTCAAAATGATTCAGATTCCGATAGATAGTGTGTTACGCAATTAGGGTGCAGACTATAGGCGTGGCAGCTGTTACTTGAATAATTTGATAATAATATTTACATAAAATAAAAGTGCGCAGTCCTATTCGTCCCTACCCTATTTCAAGTTTCAAGTTCAACTTTATTTCAATGAAAATTAAGTTGATTTCAGAGTGACTAGCACTATTGACAAAGTTATAAAAATGTTTTTAAGTTGTAGCGTAAACTGAACTTTATTGTGTAGGAATTAAAGTTATTTTTCCATTAATTCATATTTGTTTACATTTTCGGCAAATAAATCGCGAATGCACGGTAGACCCCCTTGCGTAGAAATTTATCGTCAGTTATTTTTAAAAAAATTGCAAGGTTCAGAATTAGGCCTTGTAGACTTTCGATCTGTAGACCATTTTCTATGTTATCATGTACCTGGTACTTGTTGACAGGCCTACGCTGCGCTCTCCTCCCATACCTACTGTAATTTGAAAACATTGTAAAAGCCAATTATTTTTAAGAGATTAACCGTGGAGTTTCTTGCCGGCTCTTCGCCATAGGAAACGACCAATTGGAACCGTGCACCTAGCTTCTGACGTTTCATAAGTGCCCATGTAGGTTTATGTGAAACTACCTGACCCGGCAAACTTCGTACCGCCTCAGAATTATCAAAAAAGTATGAGAAAGTGAATTATCTTAAATTTTAATTTTCGTGAATTTTTCCGATGTTTCGATACTCAATATCTTTATTGCTTTACCATAATGTGTACTTATGTGGTAACTATATAATTTAGATCATTATGGACCCTGTAGGGCACAGCAAAAAGGGTAGGAGAGAGGAAGCCCTTATTGTTTTAATAGTTATTTCGGGGTGGAGACAAATCTAACAAATAAAAGATCATAAAAATCCGTCCAGCCGTTCTTGAGCTATAAATAGTGTAACTAACCCGTCTTTGTTTTATTACGGTTACGGTTTTAGAAATTTATTTTCTCAAAAGATTTACACAATCACTTACAGAGAAAATACAATATTTTATCTTAAAAAATACATAAAGCCAATTGGCGTAGCGGGTTAGTACTATGACAAAATTATATTAGGACACAGAAATAAACAATAGTACGTACATAAAGGATTTTGGAGGATTTATATAAGTAGATAAAATATTTTGATTTTGAATCATGTACTTAATCCATGGTATATTGGTAACAGGTTGCGCGTCAATGTGCCACCTGTATAAAACCTAACAGACTTAAAAAAATAATAATTACACTATACTATGTACTGACGCCAGCACATCAAGGTACTACAATCTGTCAAATGTATTTAATAGATTTTCAACTTTAACGCTAAAGCATAAGGTTCAAAGTTGATTGGGAAAATTTGACAGTTTCGGATAGCTTGATGTACTGGCGTCTGTACATGATTGTATATAATAAAAATGAAGGAAAAGAATCATAGGGCATCAACAAAATCGTCCGTATCGCTTTCATTAAAATATTTAAGCAATGAAACCCACCAAGTCTGATGTTTCGCCAACTAATCAAAAACGACTTTGTATACAGGCTGATTCATAAGGATCTATGGACAGTTCTGTAACTTTAAAGAGTTTTGTTCTAAGGAACTACGTCATCGTTTTTCTAGTTAAGTAACAATACGCCGTTTCAAGTGAGTATCATCTGTAAGTTATCTCTCTTGTTTTAGGAGCCTCTTGCAATATATCGATGAAGAGTTAATGCTCAGGTAAACGGAGAGGTTTTAAGTTTGCATGCAAACATTGCAACATGTAATCATTACAATGTAATCTGTGTTTTTGTTACTTAGCGCTTATTACGCTGTTCGGAATAACACTAAAAATTGAGTGAAAAATACACGTTCGGTTTCGTCTTTGAATTTGGTTGAATCATCATCTTTTTTTTTTAATATGATTGACGTGTAAAAGTGTTTGTACGCACAACGTCATATCAAGGTATACATTTTCTGTGTAACACTTCGCATTGTACAGACGCCAGCACATTAAGCTACTATAATCTGTCAAATTTCTTTAATAGATTTTCAACTTTATCGCTGAAGCATAAGGTTTAAAGTTGATTGGGAAAATTTGACAGTTTCGGGTAGCTTGATTATATTTCTCCGAAAGTCCGCCAGATTTTCAGTTGTTTTTTTTTTTACGTTTGTAGTCCATATGTGTGGCTACAGTTTGAGACCAAAAAAACTTGCAAACATTGAATACATAATTCAGAAAAAATAAAATAAGATTTTGAAATATTTGCCATTATCTTAAAATTTAAAAGCCCTAGCCTACTCCTGATTGGTTCTTAATCTAGTCTTAGGGTTAAGCTTTCAGGCTGCAAAGGAACGTAAAGCATAATATACGTAGTTTAAAAGAAAAAAAATGAAATCGCTAAACTTGACATTCCGGGATTCCGGAATAAAATTGCATTTTTGCAAAAACTATGATAGCTAGGCTGGTAGGAGTTTTTGTCTAGCATTTGTAACATGTTTCTTCATACAATGAGCTAATAAAAATAAGGTGTCCCAAAATGAGGTCAAAAAATACACGGTGTGCTGGCTTGTGTACTTAAATTGTTTTTGCTTTTTGCGAGAGGTTTATGCTTTGTCTGAGCATACAAGTGCCTACATTATTATCAATAGCTTATAAAAAGGTTACTGCCCATTTTCAAACACAACCCCTGTGTGCTTGCGTCTGTACGAAAAGCCTATACAATGCGAGGTCAGTTAAAACTGGAAATATGTAGCTTGATATGTCGCGTGTACAAACCTACTAACAAAAACAAAATAATTGATCACGAATCAACCGATATGTCCAGCAATGGACTGCGATAGACTGAGTTGATTGATTGAACCAAATTGTTGGATGAATCAAACCAAAATGTAATGTGAATCAATTTGGCTCAAAAAGGCTGAAAAAAAAAAACTAAGTGTGGTTGTAATTAAAAATGATTGTCTATTTCATCGGCATACTTAATGATGTACAGTATCCGGCCGTAAAATATGGCACATCGGGTTTTACCGAAAATTTTGGCTTTCTAGACCAAAACTTGTGTAATTGTCGCTTTTTGAAGTGAAAACTTCTTTAGGCCCGTCCAAAGGATTAACTATCCGTCAAAACAAGTGACAAATTCAATTTTTCGGACGGGCAAATACATGTCGGGATTAGGAACAATTATCATTCTGCAGTCTTAGCTCGGGCCCTAAACTAATCACATGTTCAGTGATACGGAGTAGGAAATGCCTGTAACTTCGGCCGAAACTACGGAATTCGTGCTTTGGGAGTGAGTAGACCCCCTGAACCGTCACGTTCGGGTTGGTAACGCTGAATCGGGTATACTCGGCTTCAGTCGGTCGGTGACGCTGAATCACGTTAACTCGGCTCATATAAGTTATCACTTCTTGAAGGTGCACACACAAGGCACACACACCCTCTTATTTAAAAGTTTGATGTGTCATATTAACGACCAGGTACTGTAATATGGCTTTAAAATAATGTACGAATATTCCGAACAGCCAGTATTTAGATTAGTTTGGATTAATGTGTAAAATAGTTTCAATTTATTTATAAAATATTTGCTACAAAACGGGCGCGTTATACAGACTTTTTATGATAAAAAAACAGTAAAATTTACTAAAAGTACTCTTCACCGCTTGCTGTTCTTTAACGGGGAAGAAAATGATTTCAAAATCTGGTATAGCTATCGCAAAATTTCTAGTAAAAATCGCGAGTTAACTTAAAAACAATCTCATCTTCAACCATGTTCGGTAATTCTCTCTCACCATCAAACACCGTTTAGATATTATGCCTATTTTAATGGAAGAAGATCGGAAGAAGTGATCTCTTAAAACGGTAAAGGAAAATATCGTGAGGAAACCGGCATGTCCTAGAACCAAAAAATTCAAAGACCTGTGACATCTACCAATCCGCACTGGGCCCACGTGGTGGATTATGGTCCACTCCCTCTTACCGAAAGGAGGCCTGTGTCCCTGCTGTGAGAACATTATAGGCTGATTATGATGAATGGGAAAAGAGTAAAAATGTATAAAATTGAGACGGTATAAGAGGTATAAAAAAATTGGTCAAGGAAACTATTTGGAAACTGCTTATTTAACTAAGATGATAGAAAAACTTGTAACTGGGTTATGTAGAAGCAAACGCAGCTATGTACATCACATATCAATTCAACAATAATGATTTACCTAATATTTTGTAACAATATCATCATAATCAGCCTATAATGTTCCCACTGCTGGGACACAGGCCTCCTCTCAGTGAGAGGGAGTGGGCTGTAATCCACCACGCGAGCCCAGCGCGGGTTGGTAGATGTCACATGTCTTCGAATTTTTGGTTCTAGGACATGCCGGTTTCTTCACGATGTTTTCCTTCACCATTTTGAGAGCAGTGGTGATGAAATAATTTACACAAAGTAAAGCGCCTGTCAGGGTTTGAACCTACGACCTATATCTCGTAAGTCGCCGTCGTTACCACTGGGCCACCACTGCTCTGTAACAATATAATTTAAAGGAAATGTCCGTGGAGTTTCTTGCCCGTTCTTCTCCATTGGTATCTACTACGCTTTAGAATGGGCAACTAGCTTCATATTTCTGACTGGCCAACTCCTTGATTATTCAAAAATGCTTTGAGTTTGACATCCATTTGTACTGAAAGGGCAGTAAATGATAGGTATAAATACGAGTATAACCCCTAATCATATACAAAAAGTCACGCGAATACCACGGGAACCTACTGTTATATGGTTACATAAAAAGTCTGTAATGATTAGCAATCAAAATTAAGTATAAAATAAAAAAAAAGCATTTGGCAGAATTTATTGAGTAGTCGTAGCATGGAGCATGGTAAAAAAGCTTTGCAGCTTAAACATTTGTGTAAATTGTAAACATAAACAGAAATATATAAAATAAATCCGTAAACCAATGTCCGAATCATACAATTAATAAAAAATAAAACGGTTTTGTATCCCACCAGCACCACTTGTTATTTTAACACGAATAAACATATAGCTTGTCTCCGTGACACCTTTACATCTGTCCCTCCCACATTTGTGTCTAACAGCACTCGACATAGCTTTAAAAATAACCTAACAGCACTGCGATACCCCCCATTAAAGCTACTAAACCTACCAAAAATATTCTACCAAAATGGTAATTTTTAATTTTTATTACAGGGCAACACTACCGTTAACAGCGGAAACCGCGAACATGGCGCAGGGTGCCAACACCGCGATATCAATGCACGACCAACACCTATCGCAATGTATTCAATTAAAACAAAACTTTTTGAACAATTCTACCGCGAATATTTATCAAAATCTCACTTCGACTTTCCAAAGTCCTATAGGTGCTTCTAGAGTCTCCATCGACGATCCTCTATGCAGGAAAATAGGCGAAGACATAATGTATGTGGATCAACAAGAAAACGACCATTTAGATTTACAAAGGAATGCGAACTGCGAATGTGGTCTATGCCCAAAACCGGAACCCAGAGACAATAACACTTTGAGCGACCTGCAGAGGTCCGTAGCAAAATGTTCTTGTGACGTTTGCAACTCCAACGGGGACATACTAAGCTACTACAGAAATTGTTCAAATCATAATACGGATTCCGGAATAGTAATCTGCGAAAAGTGTAAAAAGCAGAAAATCTCAGTATCAAATTTCAGAGCGTTACAGATCGCTAATAGGTTAAGAATTTCCGAAGATGACAAATTACAAAATGGCGCCACAGACGACGATTTATGTAGGAAAATCGATATGAGTATGAACATGGAAGATAAGGTCTTTGAACATAGGAAAAAACATAATAGACATCATTCGGATTCTGTCACTGCTGGGATAGACTTAAATCAGTTTTGTCAATGTGAGCTTGAGGTTAAAAGAAAAACATCTTCCGTCGATGAGATTTTCAAAATGGTGGATGAAAATGGGCGCGACGCTAAGGCGGAGGTTGTCGATGAAGAGATTAAGACTACGCAGAGGCAACGGAGCTTGTCTGACAGCCAGAGGGATAAGGCCAAAGTTGATAATAAGGGTGAGTTTATCTATACTTTATACATTATAAAATTTTTATCTATAAACTATATTTTTTTTTATCTATATACTATAAAATTGGAATGTCTGTTTGTAATATTAAAATAACCGCTTTTTACTAAATGCATATGGATGTATACACGGTACATATACCAAAATAACATTTTTTACCATTTTTGTCTGTCTATCTGTCTGTTTGTTCCGGCTAATCTCTGAAACGGCTGGACCGATTTTGACGGGACTTTCACTGGCAGAGAGCTGATGTATTAAGGAGTAACTTAGGCTACCCTTATTTTAGAAAAAAAAAAACCTTTTAATTAGGATAGGATTTCACGCGGACGAAGTCATGGGCAGCAGCTAGTTAGTGTATAAAACAGAAATGCTGCTAGAGATAAACCATTTTAAAAATGAACGCCCCTCCACTGCTTGTTGCATACACACAGAGATATAGATATACCTAGATAACGCAAGTATCACGAACTGTATGAAAACTAAGCGTGCCACTTTTTGACTACCTACTATGACGTCACAAGCTCGCGCTCTCTCGCTCACGCTCACCCAGCCAGCAGTACGCAGGACTGAGCGCGAAAGTGGCGGATTATGATTTTCGATCGTAAACTGGTGCGATTTTTGGCACGCGAAGTAGGTGCTCTTGCGTTATCTAGGTATATCTAATCTGTGCATGCACATTTCAAATGTTTGTATAGACGTTTTAGTGGAGGGACGTGCAGTTTTATTATGGTTTATCTCTAAACTAGTTTTTTTTTTCAATCTATACAAGACAGTCTATTTCACGATTATCAATATTTCTAATTCTTGATTTTAAAAGCTTAAAGATACAATATATACAGCGGTTACACACTGGTGTATTTTTGTACGAATAACGCGTTCTGTTTAAGCCTCAAATGTAGCGCGGTTGTAAGCGGAATGCAAGAACGAGCGTAATATCATTTTCAACACACTTGCTCGTAAAATGGCTTTTAATGCACCGCTTTTAGGACCATAATGCAGTGTATTACAAACGCGTGCTTTTTCTTTACGTTACGGTACTTGTGCTTTATTTCCACAGATAACTATTTAATTTACTAGTCGGAGGTCGGGGAAGTGCGTTTTTTTTTTTAATCTGTTCAAAGAGACTTCATGCCAAAAGGAATCCGCGAGCCATATTTCACTTTTTTTTTTAATAGTCTGAATTGTCTTTGGTCCCAAAATGAACTAAAATGTATTTACCTTAAGATTAAGATTAATGCGCAGTTGTAGCCCGAGAAATTCAATTTTTCTAACGTTTTTTGCAATTTTTAGGTCAGTGTCAGGTTGTATCTTGATCAAAATATGATTCGCGACTATAACAGGTATGTATTTACAGAATTATAATCATTAATACATCTTTCTAAGTTAGATTTGTTCCATAAGAACAAATCTCTTATGGATAAGTTCTTAGGGAACAAATCTAACTTAAATAGGTATATTATATTAATGATTCTAATGACTTTAATTCTGTAAATACATGTCTCGTATTATATATATACATTTTGATCAAGATACCACCTGATACTGACCTGCGAATTGCAAAAAACTTAAGAAAGTTCAAATTTCGCGGTCTACCACTGCGCATTCACCTTAGGGTGCATCCACACAGAGCGAGGCATGCGCCGCAAATTATTTTTTTATATGTATGGTTGCCTCAGGCTGAGGCATCTAACATACAAATAAAGCACTTGCGGCGCATGCCTCGCTCTGTGTGGATGCACCTTATAATAATTGTCCGTGGTCCCTCGCGGAACCAAACGAAAAAGACCATTGGCGTTCTATTATTGCGGATTCTCACTGAATTAATGTATATTTCTGTATGCCAATAGTACTTTCTAATTCCATACTAACTAAACTACAATTTGACATACGACAACACTACGATCAGTCTAAACATTATTTTGTGTTTACTATATTATTTCTATAGGCTGTTTATCGGTTTGTCTGTGCCTTTAAATAACCAAACGCGCGCCATTACTTACTCTATGGGTAAACCTGCGCGCGCACGCTGGCGCGGCGCGCGGAAAAACAAACCCAGCCCGCCATTATTCATACAAGTTAATATTTAACAATACAAGCCTGTTTTTTTCCTCGCAAGTGTGTTGAAAAACGTCGTATGATACGCGTGTGCATTGATCATTAAACTCTCGACTTCCTTATCGCGCTCGCCTACGGCTCGCGCGAATAATACCGCCTCGAGTTTAATGATCAACATAGCACACATGTATCATAATATACTATTAGGTTTGTGAGTGCATTTAATTACATATTTCAATAATAAAAAAAAAACACTGAATGCGTCGTGAAATTGCTTTTTTTCATTTAGGTAGCCTGTATACAGAAAGTCTAATATATACGTTGATAATAAAACTACCTGTTAAATCTGTTAGCTGATGAGATCGGTTGACTAAATTACACCAGTTAACCATAGATAGATGTCACAAGCGCCTGTCTGGGTACTATCTACAACGCGACTTACGAGCTGTAGGTCGTAGGTTCGAACCCAGACAGGCGCTTTACTTTGTGTAAATTATTTCATCACCACTGCTCTCAAAACGGTGAAGGAAAACATCGCGAGGAAACCGGCATGTCCAAGAACCAAAAATTCTAAGACATGTGACATCTACCAACCCGCACTGGGCCCGCGTGGTGGATTACGGCCCTCTCCCTCTCACAGAGAGGAGACCTGTGTCCCAGCAGTGGGAACATTATCGGCGGATTATGATGAGATATCACATGAAATCAAATTATAGGCTTCAGTAGTTCAGTATACAGGTTCAGTCATAAAACTTGTCTAAAATGACGTCCAAACAAAAGTTATAACTGAGAATTTAACAAAATTCATAAGGTTTATTTTGTACTATTGGTCTGGGCAACTCCATCATCATCCGAAAGACGTCCACTGCTGGACATAGGCCTCCTCCAAGCACCTCCACTTCGACCGGTTTTGTGCTTCTCGTATCCAATGAGTTCGTGCGGCCTTCACAAGGTCGTCGGTCAACTCCATACTAGACTACAATACACGTTTTCACTTCTCATGCTCTAAAAGTTCGTCTTTATGTTGTGCTTAGGCGACATAAAATCGCTTTTTATGTTCTAGTGCATAAAGTAATTTTTTTTTCTGAGACTAAGGCAATCAGACCCAACAGCCACACGCGCAATAAAACTTCGCAGATTAAAGTCGTGATTTATTTCATTTTCTTAAATTTATACCACTTCCGTGTTTTCTATCGTTAATTTAATAAAATCAGGTAAAATAGTTGTCATTTATTATTTAAAAACGCAAAGAAACGTTTTTATGACTTGGCAGTATGAAGCACCCAAGTCGAATGACAAATGTTGAAATTAAAAAAAAAAAACTTTTAAAAAGTTTCGTGGCGGTATTATCTGTGGTGGCGGGAATTAGCTATGCTTTGCAACTTTTGTGATTAATTATGTACTGTATACTTTATGCCTGTTTCATTTTCTCGCAATCGAAGTGAAAAGCAAAGTGTATAACTCAGGCATAAACGAGCCATTTTACCCCTCGACTTAACTATCCACCCTCGCCTGCGGCTCGCGTGGATATAAACGTCTCGGGGTAAAATAGCTTCTTTTATGCCTTAGTTGTACAATCTACTATTGTCACCTTCCAGTCCCCGCGCTAGAAGGCACCGGCACGCCGCCCGTCCCGCCGCGCCGCGCGCGCGGGCGGCGGCACACGCCCCCCCGCGCGGCCCCTAACGGCTTGCCGCCCACGCCCAAAGTGCATATGGGGGCTTGCTTCTCTAAGGTATGTGCATAACAACGATGTTCAATATGCTAGATATACGATTTACAATACCGTGTATAGCGACTCTGGGCCCGACTCATTGAGTAACTGGTATTTAGTTGAGTGATGACTAGACACAATTTATAAATCTCTCACTTAGGGCTCAATTTAAATGTGTCTGCTTTTCATGTATAGTTAACGCCACGAAAGGTGAGACTTGACCCCGCCTCCCACGCTCTTTCCGCCGCCCCTATGACGTGCGGTCCCGTCCCGCGCTCAGACCTCATACCGCTAGAGACCTAAAACTGCTTAACAGGGTCCAATTATAGAAATGAAGACAAGACGCCGACACGAATTTATGCTAATCGTAGCATGTCGATTTAACCTTTTGAACGCCAGAGTATAAACGTATCGCCGTACGCCTGACGCCAGGCCACTTTAACAAAACAACACACACACTTAAAGAACAAATTTCTCGATATTGGTGGTTTATTTATATTAGTTTCATGCAATACAATATAGACGGAAGCTTAAACTTTTAAATTATATAAATAAAAACACACAAAAGTAATGATTAAATTGTTTATTTCATAATATGGTGCGACCCGTGCGACGTGTATTTTGTCATATATTTGTGACGTTGGCGTTCAGGGTAAGATTTCGTTTGTCACATATATGTGACAATGGCGTTCAAAAGGTTAAGCATAGCTTTAAGTAATAGCACCTGCAGTATTAGAGGCTCTTTATTCACCATCAGAGGGGCAATTCTCGTAATTCTAAGTACATTCACAGTCTGAGGGGCAAATCTCATAATTTTAGAACGTTCACAGTCTGATCTCAGACTCAAACTGTCAAAAATACCTCTAATTTCTTTACATTTTTGACAAGATTTTGACATTGATTGTCGCTGAGATGAGATTGCGACTAGATTTTGAACGCTTTTAATTACGGGAATGAGCCTTCTGGAATCAAGAATTTAAGACACATGATTCTTTTATCGGCAGGTGTTTAACGGATGTCCACTGCGGATCAACTGTACAGCGTCGTGGATACATCCTGACACGAGAGACCAACACATACTTATAGGTAAGTAATTTACTGCAAAATAATTAAATAATAATTAAAAAAAAAATACTGCAAAAATAATTAAATATTATATTACTAATGCTAGAGAACATTTCTCATTGGGATAAGTTTTAGAAATACTGAAGGAAATGTCTACATGGTCAAATTAAATGAATAAGCTAAACTCCGCAGACGTGATGGGTATCCATAAACATGATAAAACAAATATTTCCTAAAGTATTAGTAAAAAATATTACGTCAATTTAACCAATTTCTATTTAATACCTAATTTTGCCCACTTTGGTTCCCCGCAAAATCCGTATAGGACCAATAATAGTTTTTGAGATATAAGACAAGACAAGATATGTTTGTACAGGGTTTTTCAACAAGAACTTTGTTTTCTAAAACAAAATAAAACAAAGTATTTAGATGAAGATGATTCAAATTTTTTGTGTATTACGAAGAGAAAAGTTGAAAAAAAACATAGATCGATTGGCTCCGTATAGACTCTGTCCTTAACATAACCAAGCAAGCAATTGCTTAACATAACATAATTCTTAATAGCAGTCTCAGAAGGACGATTATGTTGTCCGAAAATATCACGAATTTTAAATGTAACTTTAACAGAAGCACCATTTTCATAGTGGATTTTAATTATTTTAATTCAATTTTCGAGCGAAATTTAATTCATTATAACAATTGCCAAAGCATCTACTACGAATACGTCAAAAAACTAAATGTCAAAACTGTCATGTTGTTGGTGCTGCCCCAATTGAAAAACAAAGTTCTTGTTGAAAAACCCTTTATGTTGTTCCCAGGCGCGGAAGAAGGCATCTACACGCTAAACCTGAACGAACTCCACGAGACAGCGATGGACCAACTGTGTCCACGACGCACCATATGGATGCATGTCATCAAAGATGTCCTTATGTCGCTTTCTGGTAAGTTATGTGTAGTTAAAAAACATTGGTTGTTTGTAAAGTTGGTTTACGGACGATAATTTTACGTGGTAACGTCATAAGAAAACATCCGATCGTGCCTCTCTATCGCTTGTTCCACGCTCTCGCTTGCACCTTCGGCTCAGGCGGAACATGACAACGAGTCATGTTTTTACGTGCGTGCAGCTGGCGTTCATCGTTTTATAAGACGTTATCACGTCAAAAACAATTTGCTAAAGAACTGCTGTGAAATTATAGAAAAAACGTATCCTATCCACACTATGACAAAATTCTTTATATCCTGTGAATTGATTTCGTTTGTATTTTGTAAGTCTGTCGTGGGGGCGTCTTCAGTGACACGAAATAGTAGCACAGCAGTGCGGGAAGTACTCGTCTAATAGGCCTTTTGAAAATGAATGAAGGTGTACGTTTTTATATCGTACTGTTTAAAACACTAAAACATTGTATTATTACTCTGTGGATAATCGTTCGCGCAACGTAGTCACACACGAGTGTGCGTTGTAGGCCTCTCGTCGTATTCGCTCCCGCATCGCTGCCACTCCATCGTTTGCCCGCAGATTACAACAACATTTTCAATAACTCATAATTGAGTTTTGAAGTAATCACACTAATATTATAAAGGCGAAAGTTTTCGAGTGTGTTCGTATGTTTGTTACTTCTTCACGCACAAACGGCTAGATCAATTTTGATAAAGGGGTTTGAAGGTTTTGGCCCTAAAGTCAGCCGCCATTTTGATTTTTTTTCAGAATCGCGGTGCACTACAAAAGTTATATATTTAGATAGAGGATACTTATACAAACAAAAAATGTTATAGAACATAATATCCTAAAGCGTCAGGTTTCGGAGTTATTCACCAAAATATAAGTCGGAAACAACAAGGATTTTTTTGTTTTTTTTCCCTCTAGGTAAGCATATTGAACTATTGAGGTAATAGAAACGTTACGAAACCTTTATGGAGAAGAAACAAAAGAAGAATAGACATTTTTTAAATAAATAATTAAACACCGCAATGTATAGTCCGTTTTTAATCCCAGAGACTAATCTGACAAGTGTAATGTCAAACTTCTATACTAAAAAAACGAAAACACAAAATGTCAGATTAGTCTCTGGGATTAAAAAACGAACTATAAATTGCCGTGTTTAATTATTTATTTAAAAAATGTCTATTCTTCTTTTTGCTGAAGTTTGCTGATCGTGATCCATAGTACGGCTCAATGCATTTTCGAATTTTCTTCTTTTGTTTCTTCTCCATAAAGGTTTCATAACGTTTCTATTACCTCAATAGTTAAATATGCTTACCTAGAGGGAAAAAAAACAAAAAAATCCTTGTTGTTTTCGACTTATATTTTGGTGAATAACTCCGAAACCTGACGCTTTAGGATATTATGTTCTATTACATTTTTTGTTTGTATAAGTGTCCTCTATCTAAATATATAACTTTTGTTGTGCACCGCGATTCTGAACAAAAATCAAAATGGCGACCGACCTTAGGGCCACCCTCCATACAAAAATCTTCAAACCCCTTTGGTATGGAGGTAGCCGACACCCTGGATTAACACAGGATACTTTTTATCCCGGTATTCCCACGGGATCGACACTTATGCGGGTGAAACCGCGGGGTGCTGCTAGTTTCATCAGAATTTTTACTCTTTTTTTTTTTAATAAATAAAAATAAATAAATAAAACTTATTTATTGTTGTTTCGCAGGCAAAACCCCATCCCTATACCGCCACGAGCTCTTAGCCCTGATAGGCTCAGCGCGCGGGGGCCGGTCGCTCCGTGTGTTACCTCCCCGGCTTCTACCCAGGAGGTTCGCGCTAACGACGAGGGTACCTGACACCCGGGGTGAGTATCTTAACACTATTCCAGTAAAGTTCATATTCGCATGAAGCGCTTGTTCACATTTGCTTGTCCGAATATGGACATTGTCTTAAGAATAAGGTTCATATTTGTATGAAGAATTACTTGAACTGTTTAAATATTTATTTCTTTATCTCTTCTTAACAGGTTGCATGCGCTGCGCCGTAGCCCGCAACCCATACAACGGATACAAATACTTATGTGGCGCCACCCCGGCAGGACTGTTCCTTATGCAGTGGTACGATCCGCTCAGGAAGTTCATGCTGCTCAAGGTAAAAAACTATAATATAATTTGTATACTCCATAGCTAAACAAAAAAACCACGTGACCTAGTTAACCGACTAAACGTAATACCAGTCTATTCAGTTGTCATGCTACGTCACAGTTGTACTATTTAATTTAGGAACGTTATAATTAATTAAAAAAGTTGCTAAATTGAAGAGTACAAAAGGGTCTTATCCTTACATACTATGGAGATCTATTGAATTAGCACAGCAGGGAAGAATTCTTTCACACATACATTCATACTAAGGATTCTTCTTTCGCATTACGTTTTCAGAGGACATTCTCAATTAATTCTACCATCATTTCCCACCCACAGAACATAGAATGCGTGTTACCATCACCGCTACTAGTATTCGAGCTGATCATCACTCCGGAGCTCGAGTACCCTCTACTGTGCGTCGGGGCGACCAGGAAACCCATGAGGCTCAATTTGCTCAATATTAACTCTGGTAAGGGAATATGTTCCATACTAAACCCCACCCATAATCAGCTTATAATGTTCCTGCTGGGACACAGGCCTCCTCTCGGTAAGAGGGAATTGGCCGTAATCCACCACGCGGGCCCAGTGCGGATTGGCAGATGTCACATGTCTTCGAATTTTTGGTTCTAGGACATGCCGGTTTCCTCACGATGTTTTCCTTCACCGTTTTATTTACATACTAGCTTCTGCCCGTGACTTCGTTCGCGTGAAATTTCTTATTCCCTCGACCCATCTCGTCGTATTGCATCACTTGCCCGCGTCTCCTGCTCTATCACTTCGTTTCCCCATAGCGCTTTTGCTCGCCTCTTAAGGGTCATAGCGTGACGTTAAATAGCCTATAGCCTTCCTCAAGAATTGGGCTATCAAATGCAAGAAGAATTTTTCAAATCCGACTGGTAGTTCCAGAGATTACCCCCTACATACAAACTTACAAACAAATTTTACCTCTTTATAATATTATTAAAATTAAAATAGACTAAACACATACAGCTGAATAACGAGATATAAAACAGAGCTGTGTTTCAATTTTTGTATACAAACCCAAAGATGTAAAACCGCATCAATATCCGTTGCGTTGTTTAGAACAGTGCGGTCATACAGACACACGAAAAGCGACATTAATTTATAATATTTGATTATTTCTCTTTCTTTAGGAGCGTCGTGGTTCCATTCTGATGAGCTAGAAGTGTGCGTGGGAGGCTCCAACACTGTGATACCTCGACCCGAGCGGTTGCACACGCTAAGAGCTGTGCACCAGCTTAATAAGGACTCCGTAAGTATCTTGTTTTCTAGCCTAATCATCTTGTGGGTACAATTTCCAGTCTGACCAAGTCAGTTTTGACTGTAAACTTTGGCTTTCACGATACTATCGTGTTGCCGAAAACAAAAGAGAAAAATTAACGATATTATGAAGTTTTCTTGGAACTTCTGCGGATCTCTTCATTTCTGATTCGATCCCGCAGGGAAACTCCAAGCATAGCCCTCTCCATTGCCCTTTGGGTGACTTTCAGCCTTCTAATAAGGCCCATTGTGAGCGACCACGTTTCAGTGCCATATGTCATCACTGGCAACACGCACTGCTCAAAGACTTTTGTCTTGAGACACTGCGGTATGTGGGACGAGAAGATATTGCGTAGCTTCCCGAACGCTGCCCAGCCGAGTCGAATTCGACGATTGACCTCTTTCTCGAAGTTGGACCTACCTAACTGGACAGTTCGTCCTAGGTAAACATACTCGTCCACGACTTCGAGTGTAGCGCCTCCGATCTTCACGAGAGTAGGTGTTACATGGGCATTTGACATGACCTTCGTTTTGTCCATGTTCATTTTCAGACCCACTCTTTCAGAGGCTCTACTGAGTTTTCTTCTATTTAGGTACAATACAATAGAATATGTACGCCATATAAATTACAGATATAAATGTAGAAATTTTACAAAGGGTGACACAATGGGCGGTCTTCCTGCCAGGGAAGCGGGATTGTCTGAAAGGGTTACCGCTGCCCCGGAACATAAAGGGCTAAGGAAGGAACACGGATGGGTCAGTAAGAGTCTAACACTCCCTTCCGCTCCACCCAGAGCGGGGGGGTCATGTGATGATTTCAAATCAACAAAAAAAAAAATTTGGCGGTCTTGTCGCTAAGAGCGATCTTTTGAAGGCAACCTTTGGATGGATTTAAAAGGGGAAGGGGAGACAATACTGTAGGTAGTCTATGGTCTACCATTTACACAATACACACATAAAGCATATACTAATCTATACCGCAAAACGGGGCTACTTTGACTTCCAGGGTTACTTTGACAGATTTTGAAGCTACTTTGACAGAGCGCCAAAATCGGTTTTCACGTGTGCTCAGCAAGTGTGCGTGACCTCGAGTAATATTGCGCGAGGCGTGGGGTGTGGGAAACGCGTCATACCGTTGTGATCGGCCTGTTCAAAGTTGCCCCGTTTTACTGTATTTAATAATAATAGGTAATCATGAAACAAGAGCAAAGAAATTAAATAATGATGATGTTTAAGGAGAGAGGAAGTATTGTGGTAAACACCCTTTTCTATTTATTTTAAAGTCAAACTCATTTATTTGTAAAATTTCCAGGTTTTAGTGTGCCACGAGAACGTAGTGGACATAATCCCCGTGCTACCCGCGACTATTGACGCGACGCGATGGCGACACGAAGACGACAAGAGAAGACACAAGCTACTCTCCAGGATACAGTTCGACTTCAATATTGACAGTATATGTAAGTAACTAACCCGACCAATATCGTATGAACCGGCGATTGTTCATAAGAAAAACTTTTTAACAAAAAAATTAAACCTCCGAAAAAACTGCAAAGGAAGAAATAATAAACCTTTTTTATTTAACCTTAATAAATAAGTTCGTAAACTAATGTAAGTATACCTAAGTAATTTTGAGTCGGCGCCATCCAATAAAAAAAGAATGATCGAAATCAGACTACTCTAAAAAGTTATTTGTGATTATATATAAAAAAATATATGTATATTTATATATACGCGTCCACTTGAGAACCTCCTCCGTTTTTTCGTCGACATTAAATATAATCGTGAAAATCGTTAAGCGCTAACATGCGAACGGCTGCTAAAGCAGTGTTTATAATCTCAGATAATTACATTCCATCGCCACTTATTCAGTTATCTACTTTAGTGTAATGTATTCTAAGTTGATTTTTGAGTGACGTTTTGTAACAAAAAGGTCCTAATAAGTTTTTGGTTGCAATGTAATTTGAACTTTGTTAGGTATGACATTCAGTTTGTTGTTCCAAGTGTAACTTCAAAATTATCTCGAATTCCTGCCTCTAATATAGTAGGCGATCGTTTCATGGGCTTAAGCCGAGGGATACATCAGGGGACAAATGTCCTGCGACACGTGTCGCCAGCGACGTCTGGTGAAGTGGTGCGACGTTGCCGGACTTCGCTCGACATACATAAGTCATAAGGATATAAGTCGCGCGATGTCGCCAGATATGTCAAGCGAAATCGCCCGGCTTCGCTCGACATGTCGCCGACACATGTCGTGGGACATTTGTCCCCTAGTGTATCCCTGGCTTTAATCTTAATACCGAGACAAAACTGAAAGTTCTCATAAATTTTAGCTTTGTCCTTTGGATGGCTCATCTACTACGTCAATGTTGGTTGTTTTGACAAAAAGGAAGATGAAAATTTATTGTTCAATCCTTTTCAACAAAAGCGTTAGAGCTTGCGTCCGTTTTCACGCTACTTTCTTTACAAACAACGATCGACCAAGTAGCCCAAAGTCTACACACTTTATATGACATATTTTTAGCAATGTATGTGTCATTTCATGTAACAGTTGCCTATAATTAATTCACATGATCTGACCAAGATTTTGTCTGGACTTTAAAAGAGACTGTGACCTCTTGAGATTGTTTCGGCCTTTCTTCTCAGAGTAGTCAGATAGGAAACGCCGACCTCATCTAGCTTAAAAAAAATATGATTGACGTGTAAAAGTGTTTGTACAAACCTACTTACAGAAAATAAATCATTTATCAATTTACTTTTGTATATGAACTTACCGAAAATATTATTTCTCTTTGTTCCCACATTACGTATATTAATCAAATCTTATGTGTTACAGTATGTCTAGCGGACTCAGTGCTCGCGTTCCACCGTCACGGCGTGCAGGGTCGCTCGTTACGTAACGCAGAGATCACGCAGGAGATCACTGACGCGTCCAGAGCTTACAGGCTACTGCCGCATGACAAGTATGTATAAGCCACTGCTGGCCATAAATATGTCCCAAAAATACAAAATCAAATGTCATTTATTCAAATTTAAACTAGGCTGAGAATCAGCACTTTTCGTACGTCAAAATGACAAAAGACAGTTTCCCAAAACGCCCGCCCTACAACACTTTCTAGTGCTTTCGCTGGGAAGAAGTCGCGCAACAAACTCCCCAGCAGTACAGTAATTTGGAAGAAAAATTTCCCAAAAACTATATTGGTGGTTATAGCTACTAAGTGCAACAAGAACTGAATGCCAATTCTCGTAATTTAAAACGTTCAAAATCTAGTTGCAGTCTCATATCGGTGACAAACAAATGTCAAAAACTTGTCAAAATGTAGGGAAATTAGAGGTATTTTTGACAGATTGAGACAGATCAGACTGTGAACGTTCTTAATATTACGAGAATTGCCCCTCTGGTCCTTTGCAGCTTTGAACAGAGAGAAGTGGAAAGAGAGTAGGGAGGCCTTTGCTCTGCAGTGGGACGTCACAGGCTAATAATAATAATAGCTACTGATTTCACTCGCCAACTACAAACCATTTTTGCTTCTTTACTATGCACGAAATAACTTGTAGTAAAAGTGCGCAGTGCTACACACCCCCACCCTATTTCAAGTTAAACAAATATCAACTTTATTTCAAAGACAATTAAGTTGATTTCAGAGAGACTAGCACTATTGACAAAGTTATAAAAATGTATGAAGTTGTAGCGTAAATTGAGCTTTATTGCGTAGGAATTAAAGTTATTTTTCCATTAATTCATATTTGTTTCCATTTTTGGCAAACAAATCGCGAACGCAGATTAAATTGTTTTTGCTTTTTGCGAGAGGTTTATGCTTTGTCTGAGCATACAAGTACCTACTTAAATTATTATCAATTACAATTACAGAAAGAAAGAACAAAATTAATTACAAAAAAAATTACAGAAAGGTTACTGCCCATTTTCAAACACAACCCCTGAGTCGTATACAACACTCAGAAAACAGATAGTGCGATCATTTATATCCTGTCAATTAATAATAATATAATTCCTAAAACTTCTTTTCCAGGGTCGTAGTCCTAGAATCGCACGTCCTTCAAAACAACACGCTATCAGGCGAAGATGGCAACGACCTCTACATCCTAGCGGGCCACGAAGCGTCCTACTGAGGTACCAGTGCCACTAGATAGTGCCACAAACAGGTACCATATAGTACCACGAGAGTAAAGTGTCAGGATGACACTAAAAACGGATTGAACGTTAAAAAAGGCTGTTTTTCAAAGAAGATTTGTTTTTTGGTGTAAAAGACATGGTTTTTACGTTTTGTTTTATGATGCTGGAGTTGAGAAATGTCGATAAATATGAAGGTAAGTTTTGAAACTTACAAAATTTATGACCAGGAGAGTAAAACCTGCTTTCGAACGCTTGAAAAGCCAGTTAGACTTTGTGTTGTGCCCAGAACTAGAGAACTTTTTGTATTTAAAAAAGTATTACCTATCGATATAATAGTTAAAGTAAATAATACACAGTTGAAATAGCAATAATTGAAGTCAATTCATTCGGTTAATAAAAAACTAGCTACATTTACCTTCTATGAGGTAAACTTTATAGAAAAATATCTTGTCAAATCGATATTTTTACCCAATTGCGATTAATTAAAAGAAACTTTACATTAAATCCGCGCAAATCCATATAAATTATTCATTTTGACAAACAAAAAAATTTAAGACATAAAATAAAATAATTTTTTTGTTTACCCAATTATCAAGAGACAAAATATTAAAAATCGATTATCGAAAATAATCGATTTAAAAATGCCAATTAGTCGATTAGTTTACCAAATAGTCAAGAACACCACTAGCGAATAAAAAGCAAAATTCTAAAATCCAATATTTCGGATTCAATCAACGATTTTACTATCTCATATTTACGTGAACGTAGAAGGTAATATTTAGTTAATATTATAAATAAATTGTCGTTAAAATACCCCCCGTCACTGCCATTTGATAGCTTTTACACAGTGGCCCATGGTTGTGGCAATGATTTTATAGAAAAATGTTTAGTATCGCCGATTGTCATTATGTTACTTGTAATGTTGCCACTACACTTATCATCAAAATATTTTCGTTATTTCGCTAATACAAAATGCACTTTATTTTAATAGAAATATGGTGTATTTCGTACTAGCGAACTTATGCAAATATTTTGAAAAATACGCCTAAGCGTGTTTTTCTACACTATTCTATACTTCATAGGTTAAGGTAGTCAAAGGTAAACAGTTAGTTAACCGACTAAACGTAATACCAGTCTATTCAGTTGTCATGCTACGTCACAGTTGTACTCTTCAATTTAGCAACGTTGATTTATTTAAAAAGTTGCTAAATTGAAGAGTACAACTGTGACGTACATGACAACTGAATAGACTGGTATTACGTTTAGTCGGTTAACTAAGTCACGTGGTTTTTTTGTTTACCTTTATTTAATTACCTAAACCTATGGAGTACAGAGTAGTGCCAACATTGGAAGTATTCGTGAGAGCTAAGGGACCAATCCCTATGCTAAGGTAGACAATCTTGCTGGTATTCGATTCGACATGACGATGTGGCCTTCAAGAGTGGCTATACATAAATGTACAGACACACAGCTACTACAATCTGTCAAATTTCTTGAATAGATTTTCAACTTTCTCGCTAAAGCATAAGGCTCAAGGTTGATTGGGAAAAATTTACAGTTTCGGGCAGATTGATGTGCTGGCGTCTGTACGTAAAGCTAGGGTTTCCTAGGAGAGCGGTGGTCGCCAAATAACGGCCGCAGTGACGGCTTTCATGAAAATATTGGCAGTGAGGTTTGACTTTATGGTGTCAAAAAACACACTAACTTCTACTAACATCCTTATATAATGTTTCAGTGAATTTATTTGACGTTAAATTGCGTTCGCTATACGGCGTTTACCGCAGTCTTAGGAAACCATTCCTTACGAAACGATGACGCTACGTGTCGCCACTCGCAGAGGCATTAAAAACCTGCATTTAATGCTGGCCCTTAACTTGGTGTATTGGCCCAAATATTGGCGTTATTTTGGCAATACAAAACATACCCTATGCGTAACAGTAAAGGCTCATAATTATTATGTTAGCGAAAACTTTGGCGTTATTCTGACAATACTAAAGGTTTATTTCATGTTAGCGAATTGATGCGAATATTTGCACCAATACACCAAGTAGTGTTGGTACAGAAATTATGGGTCACTGTATGTGAAGTCTTTAGATTATCATTCCTGAAAAAAGCAATAAGTTTGATTAGCAAACGAAGTGTAATTAATGTTATTATGTCTTCTATTCTCTTTTGCCTACATGGAAAGTATTCTCCATCTCTTTCTTACGTGTCCCTTCTTTACATCGTATTACGGTTTGAATAGCCTATTTGTCGGTAGTTTTAAAATGACTAGAAATTATTATATGTCAAATTCTCATGCTCTGACTTCGTGGACGAAGGAAATAAAGTACACTTGGGGGCAAATAAATCGAGCCACTTCCTTTTTTCACGTATAATGGTTATTATTTTTGGTATTATGGAACGTATGAATTCAAAACATATATCGCCTGAAAGCTTATTTAATAACCTTTACAATGAGGGTAAATTATTGAATGATAAATTATTGGCTCTGAAAGAAAAACGGTAATTTTGATAGAAAATTGTCAGTCCAGAAAAAAACAATTAAAAACAAAATTATGGTATAAACTTATTCTTAATATCTTGTATTACCCCCCCTTGCCCTGATTTCGATAGATTTTCTGGACTGTTTTAACCCTACAATTTTCTATCAAAATTACCGTTTTTCTTTCAGAGCCAATAATTTATCACTAAATAAGGTTATCATTCAATAATTTACCCTCATTGTAAAGATTATTAAATAAGCTCTTAGGCGATATATGTTTCGATTTGATACGTTCCATAATACCAAAAATAATAACCATTATACGTGCAAAAAAAAAAGCAAGTGGCTCGATTTATTTGCTCCCAAGTGTATGTAAGGATCGCAGCAGGTGGCGTTCTGTAGTCTCTGCTTACCCCCACGGAAAAAAGCTTGAGTTTATTTATATATTCTGTCTAGTAATATTAATCGCCAATAGATAGGTTATAAACCAGAGATACACAACATAATGTATGCCGTTTTTGGCGTTGCTGATATTCGGAAAAGAAATCAGTTCGGCAAAGAACGGGACGAAAGATCTTACATATTGTAGTAGCAAGTTAATGTACGTGTCATGAAAAAAGGTTGATTATCCCTGGCCTAAACATTTTTTCAGGGCTTTCTCGCACAATAGTGAGATGTCACGGGTATTGGCCAATTTTGATAGCAAGTGACAAAATTCTAGATATTTAGGATTTTTCAGGGCAGGAGCCAAAAAATGCGAGTTATTTTTCGCTTGCAAACTACTTTCATGGCCCATTTAAAGTAAACGACACGTAGTATACGGCTCATAAAACTATGTTAGGGGTTTCAAACAAATCTTGAGAAAAATAATCTAATATTGCATATAACTTTGCATAAAAAGTACTGCGATTAACAAAATATTAAAGGAATATGTGAAATAACATTTATTTCTAATATCTAATCTTACAGTTATTTGCTGTGATCGCATTATTAAGGAATTTTAGCTAAACATGTATAAAATATTAAAGTATTTGGTTTACTAAACAGGGTTTCGAATGACTAGTCGAGTAAAGAACTATTAAAAAATCGACTAAAAGCTAATGATTCGATACTCTTTAGTCAATTATTTTGACAGTCAATCAAAACCTTATTTAGCACATCTCTAATTACAATTCTTATTTTAGTTTTTAAAATCTTGTGATGATTATGGTTGGGGCACCTCTAGCCCCCGTAAAAAAAACATAACGAAAATATTAACAGATCTTTTTACTCACTATATTTTAAATATAAATAGTACTTTATTTATTCATTGTTTAATTTTAATATTAAATATCACAATATGTGATCGTACGTGTAACGAAAAAAATATATAAAAGACAATTTTCATTTAATAAATAGAAATTTCGAGGAAACGCGCTTCTGTAATATTGTTTTTTTTTTCTTTTTGTAAATATAATAAATAATTATTCCAGTTAGTTTTTAGTGGAATTGTATAATATCGTTAGACATTAGTTATTGTAATTAAAAATATTTCTTTTTGTAATCGCGATTTTGACAGTTAGAGGCTGATTCCGCTGAGAGCTAAGAAGGTCCATTAAATATTTAATTGCGATATAAAAATATGTCTTAGAAGATGGTTTTCTTAGCTTGCAGTGGAATTAAGATCTCGCTAGATTTTACGACCATGACACTGGTCGTTACGACCACAAATTCTCTTCAAAAGTTTTGCGACCAAGCTGCGTTCTTTGGTCGTTGCGACCAAGTAAGCTGTTTTTTGGTTGTTGCGACCAAGTGAGCTATGTTTTTTGGTCGTTGCGTCGCGAGGTCCTATCTTAAGTAACAGCTTCGATAATGCTTTATTTATTTTTTCTGTCAGTGGACTAAAAGACTTATAACGACTACAATTATTTTAAAGTCCACGCCCTAGAAACCTGTTTTATATTCTTACTAAAAATCTTGTTTATTCCGAGTTTTACGTGATTTTTTGTGAATAATTTAATATTCAGTGCTCATGCGACAGTGACTTGTGAGATTATTGTAACATTGTCTGTTATTTTACTGTGGCTGTTTTACTCGTGTTTATAATTTCAATGAAATATGCCTCTGGGATATTATTTCAAGTCAGAATTTTGTTTTAATATGGTTGTGCTGTAATTTTACTTTCAGTGTTCCGTCTGAAACTTTGAATGATATCAAAGGGCTGGTCTCAAATTGTCATAGAACTTGCATTGGAATCAAGTTTTTTTTTTCTTATCGGTGTAAATATTGGTGCGAGGCTTAAAATCATAAACAAATGACCAGCCTTGCCATTTTAATTGAAACACTTTGAAATTCAGTTTTACACACTCAGTTTGTTTTATTTACTTTTGTTGTATAACGGATGTATTATGTATGTATTATAAATAAATACTTTATAATGTAGTAGTCTAGCACATTACATTTTGAAAACCGAAAGATACTGTTTTTTTTATGAAATAGCAAGTGATTTTATTTACGAGAATTTCGCTGTCCGAGTGTTAAAACAAAATGCATTATGTGTAGCTTTTTTTAATGATCCTTTTTATTTATATACCTTCCAATAAATTTTATTTCGTATATTTTTGTTTTTTTTTTTTTTGTTTGTTCCCGAATTATTTTACCTTATATTTACTGGTTTAGTTTAGTTATATGTTTTAGAAAACCATTCATAGAAATATATTTTGTATTAAAAATACCTAGACATTACGGATCAACATGGTTTATATTCTGATACATCTTGAACAATTCAGCATTAATTGTAAAGGGGTTGATGCAATAGTTATTAGAATAACTATTTATGTAACTTAGTAAGAAAATGATCGCTTCTATGCCCCACTTATCTTAATGTTCATAAAAAAAATGGACGTAGCCACCTAGAGAAAAGCAGACACCATTTTAACGTATAAGTACAGGGTTATTGGAAAAACACCAACAACCTCTTAAGAGATCATTGTACTCATCATTATGAACAACTTTGGGACGAAACCTTAAATCGCGTAAAAAAAATCAGTTGTTCCCTACATTTTGACGAGTAATATGAACATACATGTAGGGAACAGCAGATTTTTTTTTCGCGATTTCAGGTTTGGTCCCATAATGAAAGTTGTTCATAATGATGAGTACAATGACCTCTTAAAAGATTGTTGGTGTTTTTCCAATAACCCTGTATAATAATTCTCTTGGCTACGCTCATGAAAACTGATAATGCTAATTGCTTTACGGGAAGACTTTGCAAATGCCTGTAAATGCATTAGTTTTGTTTGCCAAACTAAAATATGCAATGAACAAAATTATTTCTTCATTGCTTCGACTATCTCTGTCATTACTATTCTCATACATTCATATTAACTAGTTTATTATATTTACAGTCAATAAATACTAAATAACAATATGTACTTAGTAAGTGTTTCGCTTTAAAGGCATTCTTATAGGACAGGGAACGCGAACCTCTATACAGGCTTATTTTTTTATCACTATCCAAATTTTTACAGGGTGTTCTACCCATGAATATGAACAACTTTCACTATGGGACCAACTCTGAAACCACGAAAAAAAAAATCAGCTGTTTCATACATTTTGGTCAAGTAGGTATTGAACTTTTGTATGAAACAGCTGATTTTTTTTTCGTGATTTCAGAGTTGGTCCCATATTGAAAGTTGTTCATATTCATGGGTAGCAACCTGTAAAAATTTGGATGGTGATAAAAAAATAAGCCTACAGATCTAGGTACGTGCCATTTTTTCCAAATAAATATTCCATGTCGCCATTGCGTGCCAACAAACAATCTTGACTACTGGAAAAATAACGCTAGTTTAAGAATAATACTCATTATTTGCAAACAGAAATAGACCTTAACTATTATTCAGTCATCTTAACATTTACCATTTTATATTTATTTGAATGAAAGAACAAATTAGTGCGACTTCTGCTGATATAAACTAGATGCCAAACAATGTATAGCGGGTTCACATTATTCCTTGCATTTATGCAGCAACGATATCCGATATCGATGATGGAGTATCTAAATTATCTTGTCGCGTGCCACCAGCGGCACGCGTGATTTTGGTTCGCCATCCCTGTTATAGGGTATATTTAATCTATTCTGAATATTCGTATTAGTTACAGATATAGATACACCTAGATAACGCAAGAACACCTACTTCGCGTGCCAAAAATCGCACCAGTTTACGATAGAAAATGATAAGCCGCCACTTTCGCGCTCATTCCTGCGTACTGCTGGCTGGGTGAGCGTGAGCGAGAGAGCGCGAGCTTATGACGTCATAGTAGGTAGTCAAAAAGTGGCACGCTTAGTTTTCATACAGTTCGTGATACTTGCGTTATCTAGGTATATCTATATCTGTGGTATTAGTGTATCCGCACATGGACCAATCTCTACGACTAGATGTCAACGATAACCAGTGTTCATACTTTTAGGCGGTGAAAACAGTCGCTAAATATATGAAAGTTGACTATTGATGACCACTAGTGGCGTTCGCGGGTTGTGCCGTGTGCGAGGGGCTTTATCCCCAAATATACGACTATAATGTATTTCCAATTAATATCTGTAAGTAAAAATAATAAACTAGTTAATATAATTGTTTTAAATATGGAGAATGCCAAACCACTTGGCAGTTGGACTGAGAATGGCTGTAATATGAAAAATTTGGTAGCATATAAATATCGATCAAATTAATTAAACTTATAGTCCCGTTTAGTAATAGATGTATTTGTAGGTATATTTCGATATAATAGGTTTAAAACACTAGAACACCAGTACTGAAGTTAAAACGCATTTTTATTTTGTTAGTTACATGCCAGGAAAACTTTGTAAAATTAGATATTTTTTTATGGACGAAGCAAAAGGAGATGTAACGATCATGTCTGCCTAATCCCGTGGGAAAAAAGTGTGAGTTTATGCATGCATGTTTATGGAAACGCTAACATTCTTTTTATTTTTTAATAAATGCAATTTGTAAGTTTCTACAGATGTATTTCTTTCCCACTTTGTGTAAGCATGTACCTAACTAACAAAATAAAACTTAATTATATTGATGATAATAATTACCTGCTCTTTAGAATTTAAAAAATTAAATATATTATTAAACAAAGTCTGGCATTAAAAGTCTATTAAAACAATAATTATAAATTGTAGACGTTTAAATTAGCATTAAATGCTCTTGAATATTGCATTTTTGTTTTCGTGCATGTAGAGCAGCAAGATGTTTTCTAAATTATTTTATTGGTTTGTGCTAAAAATATCTAGATGTGAGTAGCAATTGTTTTATATGCTTAACTGTTTTATATTTATAGTTGTTTTGTGATCCCAATGCAGGAATAGGAGCAGTGTACATGTAGCAGGTAGTCAATAGTCACCAAGCCAAGTAATCTACCTATACAGGGTGAAATTTTAATCACCATTTCCTCTTAAGGGGTCATTGTACTCATCATTATGAACAACTTTTACTATGGGACTAAACATGAAATCGCGAAAAAAAAATCAGCTGTTCCCTACATTTTGACGAGTTATACGAACATTAACCGGTCAAGCGTCGCAGTTCGCCGATCAGCGACGAAACAATAGAAAATCAATTGTGTCTCATTAGCGGCGCTTGACAGATTAATGTAGGGAACAGCTGATATTTTTTTCACGATTTCAGGTTTAGTTAGATTTCAGGTAAAGTTGCTCATAATGATACAAGTACAATGACCCCTTAAGAGGAAAACGGTGATTAAAATTTCACTCTGTATTAGTCTGTATAGTAACAGAAATTCAATATAGGTAGGTACACAATATGAAAAATATAGATAAGCTACCTACTGCAGCGGAAATGAGAATGTTGAGATGGATGTGCATGGTTAAAGTAAGAAATGAGTATATAAGGGAAAAGTATGAAAGTGGCGCCAGTGATAGAAAAGCTGAATGGAAATTGTTTGAATTGGTATGTATGGGCATGTAATGAGAAGGGAGGAAACGCATGCGACTAATAGAGTGATGAATATAAAATAATGTTGATGGATGGAGAGGGAGAGAATAGCCAAAAAAATAAGGATGGTGTGTATGAGGAATGATATGAAAGAGAAGGGAGTGAATGATAGTGTGACGGTTGGCAGGGGAGATTAGAAGAAAACGTGTAACAAGGGACATGGGTAGGAAGATGATAATGGATTGTAGACAAGCTCTAAAAACAGAATTTTGTGGATGTTAATCTCAACAAGTGCTCCTCATGGGCATTAAAAACTTACTTAATAGGTACCTACATTCAAAATAGAATTATAAAAAAAAATAATAGCCTGCAATGGGATCACCCCTTAAAATGCTATCTGTTAAAATCTGCTTTCTTCATTTTGTGATTTTGACAGAAGATGGCGTAACTCAAAATGTTGATAGGCATGGTTTCCACAAAGGAGTGACGAGGGATGTCTTGAACATGCAATTGCTTTGTAATATTTTGACATCTCTACCTAGCTTTAAAGCAATGCAATAATTGATTGGTTGTTTGTTGAGACTTTTTCTCCTCCGCTGAAGTGGAAACTGTCTTAAAGTTCCGTTTTTAGCTTCGCTTCCTGTAGTTTCTATGAGTAGTTCGTACAAAAATTATGACAATTTATTTTAGAATAAGGTCTTTCCATTTTTCTCCAATAAAATTCATAGTATTAACGGTAAAATTAAAAAAAAAATAATTATAGCCAGAGAAAATTATAAATTAGATTATAATAGCATTCGAAATGATAAAATTAGAGATATGAATATTTATTTTCGTTATTACAGATGGTAGGTAGGGTCGGCGAAGACGAAGATTGTATATAAGCCGTAGGTAGAGGTAGCATGTCCTGAGGTGTAATAAAATGTTGGTTCAATGTTATTTCAAGATTGTTTCTGAACAGATTTTATTCCTGAATAAAGTGACGAACAAAAATATTTCTGGTTCTTCATTTTTATTGTGTTTCCTTCCCTTGGTTTACAAGCAAGAGTAAATAAATAGTGCGAGTGTGGTGCTTCTGATCAGAGGGACAATTCTCATAATTTTAATCTGTCAAGCTCCGCTAATGAGACACAATTGATTTTCTATTGTTTGGTCACCGATCGGTGTCCCGCGGTCCTTGAGCGGTTAAGAACATTCACAGTCTGATCAGTCTCAATCTGTCAAAAATACCTCTTAATTTCCCTATATTTTGACAGTTGTTTGTTGCCGAGATGACTGTCACTGGATTTTGAACGTTTTAAATTACGAGAATTGGCCCCCAACAGATGGAGACACACTCATCAGCAATGAGGAACAGACTTCTGAGCTGACTGATCTTAATATATAGCAGGAACAGAACTATTCATCTTGAACACAATGAGCACTTTTAGGTTATGAACTCAAAACAGGATGTTTTTAACGCGATTTATTAACAAAATACTTAAATACACTTAACACTATTGAGTCAAAATATCACATCAGTCGTCTTCTATCATTTCCACCTCTTCTCCTTCATCCTTTTTCTTGCCAGCATTGGATTTTCGAGCAGAGACCATCTGTTTGTATTGTTCTAAAGATTCACCCAGAGGCTCCACAAATCTATCGAATTCTATATCCCGCATAGCGTCTAACACATCCTGACCAGTCAAAGCTTTCCTTTTCTTGTTTTTCACAATGTTTGTAGCTGCCGAAGTCACATACAGAACGAAAACTGATGCAGCTTTTGCTAGTCCGGTTCGCGCCTCTTTTGATATCGAAACTCCTTCGGGTAATGCTTCCTTGACTATCCTCGTGACTACAGTCATCGGGAGATTCAGGTCCTCAAGTTTTTCAGCCATTATTATGTTAAATTTTATTAATATAAAATATCTCGAAACATGGAGCGGAAATAATAACCGCCAAAACTTTTTGACAACAATGACTGACAATTGACAGGATTGACATTTGACAATATTGACATTTGATAACAGTTAAAGGGTGCGTTCCAAGTTGCACTGTGAACGATTTGGGCCGTTTGGGCGTGCTTATACCCGTTCCGAATTAGCGTGAGTGCGATAACGATATCCCGTGAATCGTCATAGATGACGTCATGACATGCACCATCTTGCGATAACGCCTACTATAATAACTGCTGTCCTAAAATAATATCACCGTGAGCGCTGTCAAAAATGACAGTTGTGTTGTGCTGTTTTGTTGTTATCCTAAGAAGAAAAAGGTGTATACACAAAGAAATACTGTAATATTGTTTTAAGAACGTTCGAACGAACACTGTGAGAACGTTCACGAGTGTTGCAAAAATTGTTGACAGCTCTCAGCTGTCATAATCATGTTATATCTAAATTGGAACGCAAATAATATTGATGTGAGTTGCTGTGAGCGATTATGGCATATTTCGAAATGTAGCCTAAGTTTGGTGATGTTACTTGATGGCTTTGGGTAGTTAATATTTTCTAACAAGCTCCTCCGAGCTCCGCCAAAAATCATGTGGGATCACGATAGGAAAATTAAAATGGAGTAAATTGTTCCGTATATGTAGACATGAATTAGTTTAAATACTAGGTACAGACGCCAGCACATCAAGCTACTACAATCTGTCCTTTAATAGATTTTCATCTTTATCGCTAAATAATAAATGGTTCAAAGTTGATTGGGAAAATATGACATTTTCGGGTAACTTGATGTGCTGGCGTCTGTACATATTTTCCCCATTCTACATTTTTAAAATATCAAAAATACATGTACGTTTGCCTAGCTAGGCCCCCCAGAATTTGCGATTTAGGTATACACCAATGCAATGTACTCGCCTCTAGGAGTATATGTACCGCTTTCTTTTTCAATGTACCTCTGTACTTTTGAAGAAATATGCAAAAAAAGGGGGCCGTGCCAGCCAAACGTTTTCAGCACGGCCCTCGTGTAACTTGAAAAATATATAGCGTATTAAAAAGTTTCATAAACTCAAGGAATGTACTTTATTAACACGTTCTATGTACCGTAACAGATATTGTGAATTCGTAATAACAAATAATATATAGACGTGGATAGGGGGCCGTGCTGAAAAAAAAGAAATGAGAAAATATCTAAAAAAGACAAAACAACCTTAGCCAAAAACTATATAAAAGTAATTCATGTTTGGCAAGTAACATATGTACCGCATTGGTTTCTCATACAACTTGCTAAATTAAAAAAATAAGCCAATTTTAGTTTATTCAGCACGGCCCTCTATAGTTGCCTATATCTTTTTAAATATGACATGTTTGTTTACAAAATTCGACTTCCTGAATTATGTATAGGAGTACATTCGTTCCAAATAAATTGCGATTATGGTGTATTAGTATTTTAAAAGTTAAATTGGATCAAAAATATCCTAACATACAACTGATGGGGTGACCATGATTCCACGTGAGAATGGATAAAAAAACTTCTGCATAAATTGAGTACTTAAATCTTTAATAAAATAAAAAAATTAAAAAATATCGTAATCTGTATTAATTATTAACGATAACTATAATAGTAGTAAGTAGTAGGTCGCAAATCGAACAAAGCAACAAGTGTCACTAAGACTAAATAGCTCAAAAGGCTTAAAAAAATCACATATATATTTCCAATAAATCACACGGATTGATGTACGGTACATTACAATAAAATTACAATTTCGGTACATTTCACAGATTAGTTACGTTTACCTATGGAATAATCGCAGAAAAACTATGTGTCACAAACACTACAATTCTTTTACCTACTGTAGTATAGTAATTTTATTTTAGGTGCATCGTCCTCACATATTATTATATAAGGTGTAAAAAAATTTACTGCAAGAACTTTAAGAGGTGCTTTAGACCATCGAACTGAACAACTTTCACTATGGGACCAAATCCGAAATCACGAAAAAAAAATCAGCTGTTTCATACAAAAGTTCAATACCTACTCGGCCAAAATGTATGAAACCGCTCATTTTTTTTTCGTGATTTCAGAGTTGGTCCCATAGTGAAAGTTGTTAAGTTCGATGGTCTAAAGCACCTCGTAAAGTTCTTGCAGTTAATTTTTTTACACCTTATATAATTAATGTACCGTACCCATGCAAAATATTGTACCTAAAACATTTTAAAAGAGTAACGGTGGAGTTTCTTGCCCATTCTTCTCCACACGAAAACTACCTTTTGGAAGGGGCGACTAGAATCAATTCTATTTTAAGGTAATTTTTGACGTTCAAAAGTGCCTTTTATGTGCCTATTTGAAATAAATGCTTTCACTTTGACTACAGAGCTTAAAAGGCTTAAAAAATTACAGATACGTTTCCAACAAATCATATTGATTGAACCTTACCTAGTGAATTAATAGCGACCGCACACAACAAGTTTTAACTGATTTAATTCCCTTAAAAGATGTCATCGCTAATATTAATTTTGAAGAAAAAAAAAAACAAATTGTAAAAAAAGAATGTTTATTTCAATGTAGTCACATAATTTCATTAATATAGGTATAGAATATATGTACCTAATTTATGGAACCATGGTCACCCCATCAGTTGCATGTTAGGATATTTTTGATCCAATTTATCTTTTAAAATACTAATACACCATAATCGCAATTTATTTGGAACGAATGTACTCCTATACATAATTCAGGAAGTCGAATTTTGTAAACAAACATGTCATATTTAAAAAGATATAGGCAACTATAGAGGGCCGTGCTGAATAAACTAAAATTGGTTTATTTTTTGAATTTAGCAAGTTGTATGAGAAAACAATGCGGTACATATGTTACTTGCCAAACATGAATTACTTTTATATAGTTTTTGGCTAAGGTTGTTTTGTCTTTTTTAGATATTTTCTCATTTCTTTTTTTTTCAGCACGGCCCCCTATCCACGTCTATATATTATTTGTTATTACGAATTCACAATATCTGTTACGGTACATAGAACGTGTTAATAAAGTACATTCCTTGAGTTTATGAAACTTTTTAATACGCTATATATTTTTCAAGTTACACGAGGGCCGTGCTGAAAACGTTTGGCTGGCACGGCCCCCTTTTTTTGCATATTTCTTCAAAAGTACAGAGGTACATTGAAAAAGAAAGCGGTACATATACTCCTAGAGGCGAGTACATTGCATTGGTGTATACCTAAATCGCAAATTCTAGGGGGCCTAGCTGGGCAAACGTACATAAAAATACCAATAGCAATCAATCTCTCAATCATTCACACAAAATCGTCGCTATTATTATTATGTAGGCGTTTAGTTGACCATGTAAGCTGTAATCTTATACGATGGATGACCAATCAATCAAAGATTACCTAAGCGAGAATCGATGTACATTTGTGTTATTAATTTATCCTGATGGTGATGATATAACAAAACAAGATAATCTATGAATCTCGACTCTAAAAAGATAGGTCATTTTGCAATAGGGGAAGGTGAAAAAATGTACCACGATTAGGTAGGTACGCGACTAACAAATGCGATAAAATTAATGTGAACGTGAGGGGACGAAAATAAAGGACAAGCACGGGCCTTGTTGTTGATGTCCTTCAGGTGCGTTGCAAACTGAGCATTTTTGTAAGAGCAAATGGGGTCACTTTTTGATGCTTTGTGATCGGAGAGCACGTTGCTCGCTGCGTAACGCTTCTGTCTATCCCAATTACACTGCTCCGCTGTGTGGTGTTTAAATGACGTGTACCATCTTATCTATCTCTATAATATACTAGAACGCTGAAGAGTTTGTTTGTTTAACCGCGCTAATCTTTGGAACTAGGCCAGTCGGATTTGAAAAATTCTTTTTGCATTTGATAGTCCAATTCATGAGGAAGGCTATTCTTATAGCCTATTTAACATCACACTATGACCCTTCACAAGGTCGTCGGTCCACCTTGTGGGAGGCCTTCCAACGCTACGCCTTCCGGTACGCGGTCGCCACTCCAGAACCTATCGGCCCCATCGGCCATCTGTTCTGCGAGCAATGTGCCCTGCCAGAAGAACACTTGTGAAGGCCGCAAGAACTCGTTGGATGCGAGAAGCACAAAACCGGTCGAAGTGGAGGTGCTTGGGGGAGGCCTATGTCCAGCAGTGGACGTCTTTCGGCTGAAATGATGATGATGACGACCCTTAGGAGCGGAGCAAAACGAAAAAAAAAGAGAGAAATAACGCTAAGCGGAAATGAAGAAATAGCGCGGGCTGGATGATGATGACGATGCGATGCGACGAGGTGGATCAGGGGAACAAAACAATTCACGCAGATGAAGTCGCGGGCAGACGCTAGTAAAAACACTTACTGAATGTTTTATTCATTAATAGGCAGTATGTAATTATTAAAATTAAACGCTCGTTAATTTTTCGGATGCTTTCTCGCTACGCTTTAGCTGCATTTGGGTGAACTACTTATACCTAACTTCAAAACAAAAATAGAAAAGTTAGTGTACTTAGATATTATAAATTCAGCGTGTTTTCGGTGTCTTTAATTGATTCCTCTACTTCCTACTCAAATATCCTCCATTGTCTTTTAAACAATAAAATTAAGATTATGACTACTCTAAGTTTTCTACATAAGACCGCAAATTTTTTCACTAGGTAATAGCCTAATAAGTCATTGACCTGAAAATACCGCAACACAACAAAGACAAAATATGTAAATATTGATTTTCAACACACCCCTCTGAGCATTAGAGATGATTATAGGACTATTAGTAGCCATTGCTATTTAAAAACTGTCTTAGATAATAAGATTATGGGATTTTTAATTGGATTAAGATGTTTTTACAACGTAATACTTAAGTGGAAGCAAGCACACATTGCGCAAACTCAAATAAGTACGCCATTTTGTAAGTTGACTAGTATGTTAGTCTGTCAGTGCGGCACCGGCATTGCTCCGACGGGGACGGTCACGCGCGCTTTCTTATCGATTACCTCGGAAGTGTATGACACAGTGTTATTTTGATGTTTTTTGACCGAAAACGTGACAAATAATGCAATGTTAAATAACTAATTCGTACCAAGTTCTCGTGTTGTCGTGGTTTCATTTTTATTTTTAAATTTTTTACTTATAATTCTAATTTTGTGCTTGACTGAAAACATTGCTGTTATGTGCGATGATAATGGAATTGTTTTTGGAAATAAAATGAGGTGAGATTGATGTATTATTAATTAATTTTTATGGATAGTAATGTAATCGATTATTGGATTGCTTTATTTTAAATCGATAACAGAAGCGTGTTTGTTGGCCCCATCACTATATCATTGAGGGTTCGATTTTCAAAAAATATTCATAGACTTTAGGTAGGTACCTACTTGTGTATAATTTTTATGTTGTGGAAAAAAAGATTGCAAGGCTCTCTAGGTAACTTTTCTTTTAAAAAAAAGGAGGGATAAAGTGGAAGTTACTTCAAGTCCACCTTATCATTTTGTAGAAACTATAGAGATAATTTTACTTCATTTGAAACACGTAGGTACATAAAAAATATTAACTCTTGTCCAATCTTATTTAATTTTATTTACTTGCTTACTAAGCAGAGCATTTGCCCGCGGTTTCGCTTCATGAATTTTAATTTTCTATTTTCACGGTAAGCCGAATATCCGGGAAAAATATGTGAACCTAGTAGTTTAACAAATATTTATTTACTTAGGTACCATACGGGGATCGAACCCGCAACACTTAGCCACTCCACTGAAATAAAAGAACTAGCATCCAGGGGGGTTCAGGGGCTCAAACCGGAATAAATCAAATTACCTAGGTCACCTAATATAATATAAAAAAATAATTTCGGTATTTTACCTAATAAACTAATAAGATACCTATGTTAAAATTCCTTGTGACAGAAAGATCATACATTAAGTACGTACAACTAATACCGTATGTGTACGCTTTTGTGCCATGCTTCCCTGCACCCTAACTGCGTAACACACTATCAATCGCAATTTGAATCATTTTAAAGCCAATTGCTAACCCATTGCTTCATAAGTTCGAAAAATTTGTCTGCTCAACACGTAAATAACGCAATGAATGTTGTTGAACTGTCAAAATGAAACCGATTCCGATTGATAAAGTGTTACGCAATTGCCCCGCTGGTCTGTGCGAGTCTCATTCAGGTCTTCCCCACGATCTTCTGTGGGTCGCCAACCCACTGTGATGACTGTACCTACCTGTTATTTTATACACACAATCACGCCTGTTGAGCAGAGGCATAACTTAGATGTGATACTCAGCCACAGTTCGACTGCGGAGCCCCATCACAAACCTCACCTCTTGTCGTACTCTCTGTGCAAAAATACTTGCACTATGAAAGACCTTTGCGAGGCCAACGCTAAATCTGTTTTTTTTAATGACATCTCGCATTTCAACCTATGAGGTTGTCGTCTGGTTAACCGGACTTGCCTGTGGATGCCTCAATAAATTAAGGCCTCCAGCCATGAAAACTAAGCGACTACACGCTAAGGGCACCCCCTGTGGGCCTGTGGAGTACGGACCTCGGCTTAGGACGTCGCTGAGAAAGGGCAGCAAGGGACAGACTGGATCGGAATTTGCTAACGCTGTCGAAGTGCCCAAGCTTATTGTTCACACACATACATCCAAATCTAACGAACACGATCCGGCTCGAAGGACCATGCCTAGGCCCAGGTCGAAGTAAAGCAAGCGGACTGTATTATAAAAAGTTTTACTAGGTGGTTCACAATTATAGCAACCTAAATACTTAAATCAAAAGACTTGCCGAGCGCTGTCGTGTCGGAAGATGCACTGGTGCGATGCTGTTGCCTCCCGGTCCCCGCGCCACGCCATGCCGCTTCGCTCGTTGACGACGTCGTCGTAGTGTATTCGCTGGATTTGGATGTATGTGTGTGAAAATTTATTTACTCAAACTTAATAAAAGGGAATCATCGATACGACGAAGAAGAAGGAGGCAGAGGTGTACCAAACACATATTTCGCTACGTAATTTAACGTCCACATAAAATCCAGCGGTAAAAATGCTGCAAACATCTCATTGATGGCTCCAGCTCTAAATATACCCACTGTAACGACTTGTAGATCGTAACGTGTACTGGTACAATTTCAAATATGCTTGTTGATAAACTGCGGCCTTCGAATGTATGTGGTAGACGCAATACAGTTGTTGTTGAGGTTAGTTCCGAGATTAAATACCGAGTTTACTATGGATTTGTGAAAGAAGTCAGATCAAACAGCCACACAATGCCATTAAAATTGTCTCCACGGTAATATAAGCAATATATTAGACAATGTTATCGATTTATCAAGGCATCGTAGTAAGATACTGCATGCAACTCTGACTCCGCAATAAACGTGGCGATCTACCTGGCCTAAAGAGTTTTTTTTTTTTATCTGAAATGGGTTTGCTCTTGACTCTAGTCCAGGTCAGAGGTGACAGAGACAAAGTCGACGATGGAGTGAGCTTACCCAGAAGAAGCCTGTTCACTCTCACTTTGAAGAGATTCGGGTTGTATGTTGTTAAGCAGACACATTTTTCGACCATTATTATGTAGCAATGGATTAGCTTCATAATGCTTTAAATTGCGATTAATGGTGTAACGCTATCAGGTTGTCAATTTTTCGGTCTATTCGACTTGCTCCACGGTCACTAAAGTATAACTTGGGATTAGAACTTTTGACAGCACGCGGATGGCACTTCCAACATTTTAATCGGCGAAAAATCATCGCTAGGCACGTAAGTTACAGAGATAACTTTATGTTAAACAAAAAATACTACGAAAGAATAGTAGCTATTATAAAATTATCGATTAGGTACCTACTATGAAACATGTGCTTCAAGCGTGATGTAATATCACGAATCGAATTGGTAACATTAACGGTTACTAACAATTAACATAGGTAGTTAGGTACATTCTTATCGTAAAAAAGGAAAATTACATAACAACTGCTCGTAGACGTATTTTATTTAATTATTTTTTTTAGGTACTATTGCTGTAAATAATGAAACCGTCCGTATAATTAAATTATCTAACTGTTGGCCACAAGTTTGTTCTCACAGTTACTACAGCACCCTTATTCCGTAAAACACTATCAATCTCAATCTGAATCATTTTGAAAGACATTGCTAATCCATTGCTTCATATGTTCGAAAAATTTGTCTGCTCAACAACTTAAATAACGCAATGAATGTTGTTTAACTGTCACAATGAAAGCCATTGCTATTGTTAGGGTGTTACCACGTGTTACGCAATCAACTCGTTGTTATGATCAAAGTTGGACTCAAAATTAAGACGCTGTCCTCACAGTCTGTTAGAGAGATCTTGTAGTTTTTAGATACATACCTACACAATGTAGATTGCTCTCAGAACGACTCTACTATCTTACTTTGAAACTCTTTGAAATTAGTCTTCCATAGTCGAGGCCCTTTAAAGTTTTGAATTTTTCGCTAGTGTTCCTTATGGAATAAAATAACCATAAGTATAACACTGCAGGGATGAGCCCAGGGCCCCATGCTCCGCAGTCAATACAGTCAGGAGGATAAATTCGAAAAACAACAATACGATTCAGCGGGGCGATTGCGTAACACTTTATCAATCGGAATCGGTTTCATTTTGACAGTTCAACAACATTCATTGCGTTATTTAGGTGTTGAGCAGACACATTTTTCGAACTTATGAAGCAATGGATTAGCAATTGGCTTCGAAATGATTCTGATTCCGATTAATGTGTTACGCAATTAGGGTGCTGATTATGATTGAAAGTACGCAATTTGGGTGCAGGTCCCGTCTGAGCTAGATTCGTCTTAGGAGTTTCCTATTGATCTATCTAGGAAGGTTGTGCTAAAGATGGTCCTTCTTTGTTGTCAAGTCAAGGGGCCTTAAGAAGTCATATAGTTCTTCAGAATAAAGCGGTTTTTATGTCCTTTTTTGGCATTGAATAACACAAAAAGAAACTTGAATGCCACGGCAAAAAATTGCATGTATTTCCATAGATTATAGACTATGCCAGTTTTTTATAATCAGCTCTAACTTGTCATTGGAAACAAGTTTATTCAGCCTTGAAATAAATTACCACTATTATTATAAGAATTTATATTTTCTCTATCCTAAGTTATATATTATTAATACGTTAGAAATGTTATTTTGTAGTGGTAATAAACTTAGTTTTACTTTTTAATTGGCGTTCATAATACGTGACCATTTTTATTCAATTGTTTTTTTCCTGCGTGAATTGTGCAAAAAATGGCTGACAAAAAAGATGGATGCGATTAGTGGTCGCATTGTTTTTCAAATTAGATGATGGCATAATGAATAATACAGCATTTTATTATTTAACTTTGTCTGATACAATAGACCAGTTTTTAAACCGAATTTCGAAACTAGAATGGTTTTGAAGTTCTTAAATTAATACGATGCGAATTTTTGTTTTAACTTAAGGTGAATGGGTAGTTGTAGCCCGCGAAATTCAATTTTTCTTACGTTTTTTGCAATTTTCAGGTCAGTGTCAGGTTGTATCTTGATGAAAATTTGATTCGCGACTATAACAGGTACGTATTCACAGAATTATAATCATCAGAATCATTAATACATCTGTTTAAGTTAGATTTCTACCACCAACACTTTTCCATACGAGATTTGTTGTTAACGGTAGAAATCTAACTTAGAAAGATGTATTAATGATTCTAATTATTATAATTCTGTAAATACGTACCTGTTATTGTCGCGAATCATATTTTGATCAAGATACAACCTGACACTGACCTGAAAATTGCAAAAAACGTAAGAAAAATTGAATTTCGCGGGCTACAACTACCCATTCGCCTTAACCAGTCTTTGCAGTGGCTCATGGCTAGTGCAGATGATCAGATGGGATGAGGAAAAATTAAAGACTATCCCACTTTTTACCGGACGGCGAAGCCATAAGGGTTATGTTTTTGTTGTAATTTGTTAGTTATTCTGGTGTGCAAGAGGAGTATGAAGGATCGTAGCAGGTGGTGTTATGTTGTTTCTGCCTACTCTCATGGGAAGAAGGCGTGAGTTTATATAAGCATTTATGTACAGAGGCCAGCACATCAAGCTAATCTGTCAAATTTTCCCAATTGAATATGAACCTTATTACTTTGTAGTAAAGTTGAAAATCTATCAAAGAAATTTGACAGATTGGGGTAGCTTGATGTGCTGGCGTCTGTACCTATTGTCTGACAGCATTCAGCTGCTGAACTTACCGAATAAAGCATGGGAACATCACATTTAAATACTTCTCATACCTACAATAAAAATATAAATTACAAATGATTATCATACACGCAACTCGTGTAAAATAATTATTATTTAAACGAATTGTCCAAGAGGTGACGTCACGACCTTGGTCCAAAAACAGAGGTTACGTGGACAGTTGGGCACTCAAACGAAAGGTTACAAGAACCAGAAATTCTTGTTTTTTTTTTTTACTGACCCCGTCGTATGGGTCGTAACTCGTATGCATTCACTTGTCAGTTGTCATCGTTTGTAGAGTTTATCTTGTATAGTGGTATGCGCTTATCTTTTTTGTAAGCTAATTTGTTTTAAATTATGGTTTAGGTGTAAAATTTATTCGAAAAGAAGAGAAGTAATCGAAGTTTTAAACGAACTAGAAAATAATCTCTAAGACTCGACTGAATATAGAACATTTTGCCCCATACATTTCAGGTAGGTAGGTCTCCAATATTAACACCCGTAAAACCATTATTCAGCTGCCTTAATAGCTTTAACGTCCATAATGTCCATGGTAGAGGGGGACAGACCCTCATCAAAATGGACATAGGGTAGTGATGTTCACTTGTCATGAATGTGCCGCCATTTTCGAGCTCGAAAACAAATTTTTGTTTTGTGGACCAGTTTTGAATGCTGACAGCTATTATGTTTGGTTGGCTACTGCCGTTGGCAGCACAAGCTAATAAGTATAATTACAAGGTGGCAGAGGAAATCGTCGCGCAAACTGAAACCATTCAGCACATGGATTCTAGACACCTCATTGTATTTTTGCGGGAGAATTCGCGTGCCCCGTGTGGAGTCGTTCTGCCCATGCAGAGCTGGTGGACTGGCTTTCAATGAAATGTGCCGGACCCTCAGTGTAATTCTGCGGGAGAATTCGCGTGCCCCGTGTGGAGTCGTTCTGCCCATGCAAAGCTGGTGGATACAGCTTTCAATGAAACGTGCCGAATCATCACTGGTTGCCTAAAACCGACCCCGGTACAAATGCTGTATTCACTAGCAGGAATAGCGCCACCAGTGGTTTCATATTCATATAATATATTTTGCGTTCCACAAGGTAAAAAAAACCGGCCAAGTGCGAGTCGGACTCGCCCACGAAGGGTTCCGTAGCAGCAAGTAACATAATATAAAAGTTCTTGTAGTTCGTTGTAACTTTGTGAAAGGTAAATTGCGGTTTTCGATTTATGACGTATTAAAAAAAAACTACTTACTAGATCTCGTTCAAACCAATTTTCGGTGGAAGTTTACATGGTAATGTACATTATATATATTTTTTTAATTTTATCATTCTCTTATTTTAGAAGTTAGAGGGGGGGGGACACACATTTTACCACTTTGGAAGTGTCTCTCGCGCAAACTATTCAGTTCAGAAAAAAATGATATTAGAAACCTCAATATCATTTTTGAAGACCTATCCATAGATACCCCACACGTACAGGTTTGATGAAAAAAAATTTTTGGAGTTTCAGTTGTAAGTATGGGGAACCCCAAAATTTATTGTTTTTTTTTCTATTTTTGTGTGAAAATCTTACTGCGGTTCACAGAATACATCTACTTACCAAGTTTCAACAGTATAGTTCTTATAGTTTCGGAAAAAAGTGGCTGTGACATACGGACGGACGGACAGACAGACAGACAGACAGACAGACATGACGAATCCATAAGGGTTCCGTTTTTTGCCATTTGGCTACGGAACCCTAAAAAAGATGTTTACAAAAGGCTTAGAGCTAAGAGCCGTTGTAGACCCTGTTAGGGCACAGCAAATATTGTTATTTGATAGGTACATAGCAGCTTATCAGTTAAAGTTAAAATAAAATTAAATCAAAAGGTTTCCAAAGCGGTGGTAAGCTCCAGAGAAAGAGCCAAAATGGTCTCCGACACACAACACCCTTTGTACGACAACATCCTTGTGCCACAAAGGTTGAAAAGCCGAAACAGTTTTTAAAAGTGTGTCGACCCACCCACTGGCGAACCATCACAAGAAAGACTGAAGCTGTGGCGAGACAGTGCTTCCTTACCCAAACCGTTCGTTCCACCCGCTGAAGACCTCCCACCTGGACGCGAGTTACCTTGGGTAACCTGGAAGTCTTTAAACAGACTCCGGACCCAGGTTGGCCAAAGCAAGGAAAACCTGTTCAGGTGGAGATTCATAGACGACTCCGCCTTGGAGTGTAAATATGGTGCTATTCCACAAACAATGGGTCATGTAATATCGTGTTCTGCGTGTCTTGTCAGCTGCACGTCACAGGAACTGATGGACGCTGGTGATAGCGCCTAAAAAGTAGCCGAATTCTGGGCCGAGTCCGAGTCCATTTATATTGCTATCGACACGCTAAGGAGAAGTGTAGAAAAATGTATAGAACAGCTAATTTACATATAATTCGGACATCTGTCAAATCGTGTTGTGTGTGTTTTTAGTTTGGGCCCCGAACTAATCTTATGTCCGGAGTAGGAAACAAGCGTGACTATGGAGAAGAGTAGCAGAGCCAGCCCAGAGCCACCATAAAGTTTGCATCGAGCTGTATTAGGAAGCGATACAAATCCGTTGGTTATTGAAATAGTCCAGGAAACAAAATATTTCAACGAAGTAGGTATTAATACTCACTATTATCCTCCGAAACAGGGAAAACGCGGTAAAACAAGATAATATGTGTACTTAGCGTGAAGGTCAACATTAACAAATACATGCAATAACTATAATTATTATTATACTACTATAAATACTCGCCGCCGAGGTACCTCGTGACGTTCCCAAGTAAATGCTCCCCCCGACCCTTGCTCGAAGAAATGCCAGCCCGCGCCGCAGCTGAGCCTGTAGACTTAAATCCCCGACCGTGACCTCTGAGTTTGTTTCGGCGTTTCTTCTCAGAGTAGCCAGATAGGAAACGCCGGCCTCATCAAGCTTAAATAATATTAATCTGATCCAGCCTGTCCCATCTTGCTGCCCTCCCCCAGCGACGCCCTAAGCCGAGGCTCGTACCCCAAAGGGGGTGCCCTTAGCGTGTAGTCGCTTAGCATACTAGATATACGCCCCTGCCTGGAGGCTTTGAGTTTACTTAAGGCAACCACAGGGTAGTCTGGTAATGTAGTCACGACCTCTCAAGGTCAACTACGAGATGCCATATAGGAAAAAAAAAGTCCGAGTGCCCACTTAGTTTTTCGAGACATCGCCAAGCGGTTGGTGGACTCTTCACGTGACCAGAGGGCTGGCCTATTTTTGGGCCTTTTGGGCACTTTTCCTATTGACAGCGATGCGGACGAAATTTTTGATGCCCTTTGATTATTTCCCCTCCTTTTTATATACTTGTACAAATTATTATTTTAAGACTGTTAGCTTTTTAAATTATGTAAATAATATGTCTAGGTAAATAACTACCTATGGTATTACTGTGTATTTACCTATTTACTGTCGGTCACGGTCATAAGTACCTACATATATTGACATATAATGATAATTAGCTTCCTTGAACGTTATTATTACTATATTTCATTTAGTTTAGGAGGAAAACATCTAGAAACTTCCCTGAGATAAGCTGAATCTGTCAGTCATAAAGTAGTGGTCAATTTTTAAAGCAACGGTGAAGGAAAACAGCGTGAGGAAACCGGCATGTCCTAGAACCAATCGATGAAATGTGACATCTACCAACCCGCACTGGGCCCGCGTGGTGGATTACGGCCCACTCCCTCTCACAGAGAGGAGGCCTGTGTCCCAGCAGTGGGAACATTATAGGCTGATTATGTATTTTTTTTTATTATGTCCGTCCGTCTGTCACACCTCTCAGGGCTGTATTCCACACAGTACCTACGTGCTACTATGGCTGCTATAAGTCACAATAAATAAAGTTTAAAATTTTAGGGGGTAAAAAACTTGTACGGGGGGGCCTATACAAGTTTTTCATGGAACCCTCCGTGTGCCAAGTGAGAGTCTCTAATCCCAGTCTCAATATGTCAAAAAAAAAAAAAAACATACCGTCGAATTGAGAACCTTTTTGAAGTCGGTTAAAAATACCTCAAATTTCCCTACAATTATGATAAGTATTTTAAATTGAATATCACTAAGGAGATTAATGCGTCTTGAATTTGAACGTTGTTAAGTTCAAGAATTAGCCTTCTGGTTTTATTTAGCGTGCTCAGTCGAAACAAATTTTGGCCTGACTTACTGTAATTTTTCGCATTCGAAGGTCAAATTCAAGCCCCATCGACATTGAAAGAAGAAAGAAATAAAGGAAATATGTTTATTTACATTGCGATCTGCCGGTCTATTCTGTAGAAAATCTTACCGTGAAAACTTAGGTGATCCCTAGAGGATTGACATTATTGACAGCTCACTTTACTGAAGTTTTCACGGTGAGATATTTACAGAATACCACTGCAGTACTTAGTTTGCTAAGCTTTCCCTATGATGTAATGTTTTAATCACTTTATGCCACTCGGGGTGGTAAAAGTAAAACATACTATTAATTTTATGCTTCTTTTGATTACATAACTAAGTAATGACGTGTAATAGTCCAAACTAAATGTTTGTGCGTTCGTAACTATGGGGGGAGCGGTAACCAGGAGGGAAAATGGGACCGGTACTTATGTTGATGTAAGTGTTCGATAATATTGCGTCTTAGTTTTAAAACTACTACAATAAAAGACAAGGGGAACCTTGAACTTAAAGGTTATAAAACGAAAACAGATGGAAACAGTATTTTAATGGAAGTAGAGCTATTTGTGAAGGAGCTCATCGAGGAACATCAATATCCAATTGAAAACTTCTTTAAGGACCGATACTAGTTCAGATTGCGAAAATTGCCTTAGCATTAACGGCTGTAGTTCCAACAGTTCTGCAGTTTTCACTTTGAAATTAATATACGATAAAGATGAGGACTACTGCGAGGTGTCATCGGTTGCGAAAACACGATTGCATACAATTTTCTCGATACAAAGAAGTCTCAAAGTTACCTCTAAACCGCAAAATAAAAGGAGAATATTCAATGAAAATTTTCAAATTAGGCCATGAAAATTTGCAAGCTAATCGAACTATGCATAAAGCAGGTGTCATAGGTTCGTTTTTATTTTTTTAATCGTTAAATTTAACGTAAAAAGATGAGATCCGAAATATCCAGCTTTATAACCACTCATACCTTGAACCGCTCTGCCGCCCGGCCCCCGACAGGACCCCGATTCAGTATTTGTCAGTACCGCTTCGGCTATCAGACGGGGAACCCGTGTCACTTTGCTTGCGCTCAAAAGACCCGATTGACAACGTTTTATGTTCTGAAGAAATTATGTAATAAAGTAAAATGAAATATAGATGTAAAATATAAGGCCTCGTATTTTTATTTTTTCCAAATTTTGTAGTTTTCATTCATAAAATAATTTTTGAAATGGTTTAAAATCGTAATTTCATGTCAATGTCAAAACATTGTCAGAAATTTAGGGAGGTAAACGTACCTATTTTAGACAGTTCCCAATGTGTAATGGTGTTTTCAATATATTCAGCAAAACTATTTTTATAAATAATTTTATCTATTTATTGATACAGGGTGTAAAAAGACTTATAGCCGTCGTACATCAAACTAAGAAACATTGCACAAAAGATCTGTGACAAAAGTAATTGCTGGAAATCGACTTTAATTTTTGGTGTGAAAATTTGCTGTATGCGCACTACCACAAACAGCAAATTTTGCACCTGCATGTAACTGTACAGGGGTCCTGGAGGTATTTAAAGTTGTGTTATAATATCAAAACTTGTTTTCGTAAAAAATATCGTTTATGCTCACTAGTTCCTTCGCGTAGTTCCTTTGAAGGAACTACTGAGAATTTTTGGATCAGTAGTTCCTTTGCAAAAGCTGAAGGAACTACTGAGACTAGATATTTCCTTTAGCAGTTCCTTTGAAGGAACTACTGAGAACTTTTTGATCAGTAGTCCCTTTGCAAAAGCTGAAGGAACTACTGAGACTAAATAGTTCCTTTGAAGGAAATAAACATATATAATGCTGCCCGCTGCTGCCGCATGCAGGACCGTAGGTTCGGTAGGAAAAGAAAGAGAAGCGCGATGACACAACGGTGGTAATTTATTGCAAATATGAAGCTATTATCTATTTACAAAAACTATTTAATAAAAAATAATCCATCACTGAATGCAGTTTGGCATCAGAAATTTAATGGTATATTTTTAATTATAATTAAAAATAAAATACTTTTACAAACCATTAAAGTAAAAATACTTGCATACGAAATTGTTCCATAGACTCTTACCACACCTCGGACACTCCATACAACGCTCGCAAAATAATTACCTATTACTACTACATAAACAAATGAAAATGCGAAATCTTACAAACAGTTTATGTAAATACGAATTCGGAAAAGCATCACAATATCCAACCATCGTGATTAAAACTCAAATAAAACTTTTAAATCGCATAATTGTGTGTTCGTATCAGCAATACAGCGCTGCGGTTCGCGAGCGCCCTTGCTAAAGAGTCGGCGACGAATACCTCGAAGTGCGGGGTGAGGTGCGGTATCTGATATGAGGTCGAGGAAGGGAGTGTCCTTTCTGTACGTAGTACTATTAAGTATTCTGTGCTCTTACTGATAAGGAGCATGATTGCATTTGCGAAAACAAACGCGGTTGTTGAACAGATTTGAGTACCTACGTACTTGTGTGCGTACTTGGAAGCAAATACCTGGTGTAAAAACCCGGTCGCATAAATACGTACCTTCCCTACTCGCCCGATCACACGTTTCCGTAACGCGTTCGCCAGTTTACTCCCCAAGTCAAGCGCGCCTAAAGAAGTTTCACGTCAAAAAAATTTTGGCAAAAAATACCGACTCCCAAAAATACTACAAAGTGAAAAATAACATTAATTTCGGATGTCGGTGTCTTTGGATTTGTATATTACTTTTTGCCACCGACTTCCGAAATTAAAGTTATTTTTAGTTAAAAATCTTATATATCCAAAAAATGTATGTAATGTGCCGTCCATAAAACATGGAATAGAAAGTGAAACAACTACCATGGAACAACTAGCATCACAATTTAATATTAAAAAAATAGAGCCTTGTGGTCTTTTTATTGATAAAGAGTTACCTTTTCTAGGTGCAGCTCCGGACGGAGTTGTGCAGGGAGAAGACACAATAGTAGAAATAAAGTATCCAATTTCTGCATTCAGGACTTCGTTGGACGATGCAATAGATTAAAAAAAATAAGGTTTTGGAGGAAAACGAAAGATGGACTTTCCATAAATTTGAAACATCCGTGGTACATTCAGGTGCAGGGACAACTACACATAACTGGTAGAAAAACATGTATTTTTGGCGTATGATCGGGATGTAAAAATCATATCAAAATCGAAATTATACAGAAAGACGACCATTATTGGGCAAAATTCATGAGACCTAAATTAACAAATTTTTACTCATCCATCATACCTACATGTTGCCAGAGTTATGTGATACCAGACATACACGGAATGTGGAAATTAGGGATTTAAGGGAATTCACATAAATGTTCTTGCTTTCGTCATTCTCCTCCTCTTGATTCCTTTTTTTTTAATTTAAATGTTTTCATTAAAAACAACTTATTTTAAAATTCGTTCTATTCCAAACCTCCGTTAAAGCCAAAATGTATGAAACTTTATAATTGACATCAGTCATTCCGCTGACGTATTATTATGCGTTATAACCATTGCGTGCTCTTGACAGTGCTGGGTTGCCAGCTGTTTTAGAACCCAATGGCTCGCGACGATTGGAAAAGACCAGACAGATTGACCATAATGCCTTAGAAGTTAGGTCGGCCTTTGGTGTGTGATGCAACATGTATCGACTACCTTGCGCCACCCCATCTTCCTATTACGGTTGGCTGTGCTAGTGCGATTACTGCGGGTGCAGAAAACCTCAAACAGCGCAAATAGATACTCTAATCTTATTCCGACTTATATGTACCAGCCGTTTGGGGCTGATACACTAGGGCCATAAGGTCCGAGTGCCTACTTAATTTTTCGAGAAATCGCCAAGCGATTGGTCGACTCTTCACGTGACCAGAGGACTAGCCTATTTTTTGGCCAAAGATTCAGCAAAAAGAAAGTAATTTTAAGGCTTTGTCATGGCAAAGGATTTTATTACTAATCAAGTTATTTTGAATCTTATTTCAATGAGTTTCAAACTCAAACTCAAACTCAAAGCATTTATTTCAATTAAACCAATTACAGGCACTTTTGAATTGTCAAGGGGTCGGTCAGTCAGAAAGATGAAGCTAGTTGCCCATTCCAAAGCGTAGGTACCTATGGAGAAGAACGGGCAAGAAACTCCATGGACACTCTTTTAAATCAAAATAATATGGTTACAAAGTCTTGGTTACATCATTCACGTTAAAAATTATACATGTGAGAACGATGCAGAACGTTAAAAGCGTCCATAATGAAAAGATGAGAAAAAACAACAATTCAAATATTAAATTAAAATAAAATAAGCCATGGCAGCAAAGAGATGACCAGTCCCTACTGACGGCGCCCGTTCACGAACATGACGCATGTATTAGCACCATTCAGCTCAACCATTTTGAAGGGAGCTAAATGATCCAACACATGCGCCGCCATCAGCGAGACATTTGAGTGAGCATGACATACTCTCAGCCGCCAGGGCACATTCAGTCAATGAAAGACGTACCCAGTAAATGGTAGCTTTATAGTATGTACATAGTACTCAACATGTGCTATGCAATTATACAATACTAGGAGCTTGAATTTATACAATGCAAAGATAGACTTACAATCTTCAGCAGCTCCAACAGCATTTTTAAGTGCTAATCAAATAGTTGTGGTTGTGGAGCAGGACCAGCATTGAGCCAGGCATTTTTATCAGCGATGTAATCCCCTAACTTATAATATGCCTGTCTGCATAGTGTGCGTTTAATACAAGACTTGAATTTTGTCTCATTCAGTTGAAGAATGTGGGGAGGTATTTTATTATAACATTTTAAACAGTACCCCATAAAAGATGAGTCTACTTTAGCTAGTCTAAATCCTAGTTGAACTAATAGGTCCCTATTTCTAGTACTATAATTATGTCTTTCACCTCTTTTACTAAAAAGATGTAAATTTTTCCTTACATACATGATATTTTCGTAGATATATTGACAAGGTACCGTCATGATGTTAATTTCTTTAAACCGTTCCCTTAGAGAATCGCGCCTGCGGAGATTATAAATGGCTCTGATAGCTCTTTTCTGCAGAATAAAAATAGAATCTATGTCTGCAGCCCGTCCCCAAAGCAAAATACCGTAAGACATGATACTATGGAAGTAACTAAAATAGACCAGTCTCGCGGTATCTACATCAGTAAATTGACGGATTTTTCTCACAGCATAAGCTGCTGAACTTAGCCGTCCTGCAAGGGATGTTAAATGCGGACCCCATTGTAGCCTTGAGTCGAGCGTGATCCCTAGGAAAACAGTTCTATCGACGAATTCAAGTTTCTCTTGATTCAATATTATCTCACAATCACTACCTTTGACATTCGGTAAAGAAAATCTTATGCACTTAGTTTTTTTCCCATTTAATACTAAATTATTAGCAGTGAACCAATTTTGGACCTGCAGTAGGGCGTTATTTACGTCGTCAAAATTTGTAGCACGTCTATTTACCTTAAAAATTAAGGAAGTGTCATCAGCAAATAACACCATTTGTGGTTGATTCTTTAATAAATGGAGTAGATCATTTATATACACTAAAAAGAGGAAAGGACCCAAAATCGAGCCCTGTGGCACACCCATTTTTACAGTTAAACCGTGTGAATTGACACCATTTATTTGAACTTGCTGTTGTCTATCATTTAAATAAGAACTAACTAAACTGAGCGCAAGTTTTCGAAGTCCGTAATGCTCAAGTTTCAAAAGCAAAGTTTCGTGATCGACGCAATCAAATGCCTTGGAGAGGTCACAAAAGATTCCTATGGCGTCTTGGGCCTCTTCCCACGCGTTAAAAATGTGTTTTAATAAGGTTACACCGGCGTCGGTCGTACAACGTCCTTTGGTAAAACCATACTGTTGATCGTGAAGGATTTTGTTCGTGTTAAAATGATTGAGCATTTGATTAAGCATTATCTTTTCAAACACCTTGCTGAAAACCGGCAACACGGATACGGGTCTATAATTGTTAGTGTCTTTACTGTCCCCGGATTTGTAAAGTGGTATTACCTTACTGTATTTCATTAAATCGGGGAAGACTCCTTGATCAACACACGAATTAAATACTAAGGCTAAGTAAGGCGCAATAGTCTCAATTATGGAGGTACATACTTTAATAGACATTCCCCAAAGATCTTCGGTCAATTTGATCTTAATTTGCTTAAAAGCTTTTATTACTACTGCAGGGTTAATATGTTTAAATTGAAATTCAACCGGGCAGGCTTGAACGTTCGCTCTTAATAAATCAATTGATACGCCGGGTGAGGAATTTAAGGCTTCCGTCGTTTTTGATGGTATATTAGTAAAGAAATTTACAAATTCTTGAGCTACTTCTAAGTTAGAGCTTATGGCACCACGTGAAGTCTCCAACGTGTAATCTGTGTTTCGTTTTTTATTCCTACTAGTTTCGTTATTTATAATTTTCCAAACCGTTTTTATTCTATTTTTTGCCGATTTGATTTTGTTGCTAATGTACCGGGCTTTGGCTATTTTGCAAGTATTTCTAAAAATTTTGGAATATGTAGCAACATACTTGCTGAAAGTATCAGTATTAATGTAGGGCTTAAGGCCATACAGCTCGAACAGTCTTTCCCTACTTATCCTAATACCTCTAGTTGCCCAGTCACTAAATATAAAATTAGGGCAAATGTTTTTTGTTTTCTTTTCAAAAGTTTTATTGAATTGAGTCTGCGCTACTGAAAAGAAATCCTCGTACAATTTATTTGCGTCATCCATATCATGGCCCAGATCATTTAACTTATTATTTAGAGTACTATTGAATCTTTTTAGTTTACCAGTCGTTATTGGTCTAAATTGTATTTGCACTTTTTGCAAAGGTGTTTTAAACTTAAAAGTTACCGTTTGTCCACTATGATCAGACGGCAGATAATTTACGATGGCTTTATCTAAATAATCACAATCGCAAAAAACATTATCGATACAAGTAGCAGAAGTTGGAGTTACTCTAGTCGGTTCTGTAAAAACATTAGATAAATTGAACGATTTGAAAAGGCTTAATAATCTACTGCTGTTTGAATTATTTTCCAAAATATTAATATTAAAATCACCACAAATAATTGCGGCTTTGTTATTGGATGCAAGTTTCACTAGGACATCCTCCATTATTGACTCAAATACAGAAAAGTTCTGATAATTAGGGGGTCTGTAAACGCACACTACAACATGCTTATCTAGCTCAACACAAGACAGTTCGATGCAATGTTCAATTGATAAATCCACTATGTCATTTCGTTGCTTGAATTTTAAACAATTTTTTATTAAGATTAAAGAACCTCCACGCAGCATAGATTTACGGTTAAAACAACTGCCTACACTATAGTTCTCATAATTAATTAACATTTGGTATTCCTTTAACCAATGTTCAGTAAAACAAACAATGTCAAACTTTGTTTTTTCTAAAAACATTTCTATTTCTAATAATTTGGAGGAAATGCCTTGAATATTTTGATGAAATAACTTCAAGGTATTCTGCTGATCTCCTTTTTGATATTTAATTATTTTAGAGCAAGAAGATACCTTGTTGCTGTTAGGTATTAGAATATTATTACTGGTACCTTCTGTTGTCTTACAAACTAGTTTAAATGATTATCCGGAGTTAATCCCAAGACTTCAATGTCATCACCAGGCAGTGAGCTCATAGTGCGTGAGGGAAATGGAACCTCCTTCGTACAATTTGTATACATATTTATAGCATTTGAGCTACATTCATTTAGGCAAACCACCTTATTATTAGTATTATTACTAATTGTTGTGGTGTTAATAATACAAGACTTCGACATAATACTTATGTCTGTGTTTATATAAAAAGCTAATAGCCTTGCTATTGTGTGTCTAAAACTAACAGGCAGATACACAGTACCTCTAGTCGACTTTAAAGTTTCTACAAAACTGTTAGTGTCAAAATAGACAAGCTTGTCACTGTAATGACTAACTAAAAAGTGCATTTGCTTATTAAGCATATGAATATAATTGTTTTGTCTATTTGTCAATTTTTTAAAATATGGGAAAGCACACAATATTATTTTATTACAATTTAACTTTAACAACTCAGTTACACAGTCAGTTATTTCATATTTTTTGACTTTAGAACTGTTACCTACAAATACAGTAATGTTGGTTTTAGGATTAAATACATTTCCTGTTATTGATGCCATTATTTCTTTATAGGTTGACCCTGGCATACAATTGTTTTGAGTAGAATAACTCAGGTTGTTACTAATTAATTTACCTAATCCTCTTCCTATACTATCTGAGAACATAACTGAATTATAACAATTATGACTACTGAACGATGGACAACTACTAGCCTCAAGCTGTACCACTGGGGATAGATCCTGTACTATATCAGATACATCTGGGTTAAGGATACACTCTTGAGACAAACACTCAGTCTGGGACGGGTCCTCCGTTGCCTCAGGCTGGACAGCAACAGGGTTTGAAACCTTCTGACAAGTACACTGACACATAACTAACTCATTAGCAGCAAGAATATGTTCTTTAATTTGGTTCTGAGAACCCACATATTTAATGTAAAGGGAACTAAGTCTGCCCTCAAGTACCTGTATGTCAGACTGTAAGCGCTGTGTATCAAATTCATATATTTTTGTGCTGTCTTCTAATTTGATTTGATAATTATTTAATTTATTAATTAGATCAATACGTTCTTTTCTTAGTGGAATATTTTTAGAAAAATGTTTTTGTTGTTTCCTAAATTGATTACATTTTTTAATTATTCTATTCATTCTTGCATATTTTTTCAATTTGTTATGACTCAATTTATAACTATAATTCTAATGTTTAGAATTCATGTTACTTTATTTCGATACCACGATGCCGGGAAATGACGCGACGTGCCGCGGGATGCTGCGGCATGACGCGACGCGCCAGGGATGCTGCGGCATGACGTGTCATGCCGTTTCATTCCACGTAATGCCGCGGCGCGCCATTGCATCCCGCGGGACGTGTGGGTCACGTTGTGTCGAGGAATTATGATTGCTAAGCTAGTTGAAATAAGATTGAAACTTGTGCTGCGGTCATTTCGGTTAATGGGACGCAGTCCGGTCTGTGCGGGCTTTCAGCAGGATGCCACGGAACGCCGCGGGATGCCGCAGCACAACCTGCCGTGGCACGCTGTCAGTGAGCTGAGCGCCGGCTCTATTTGGCTGTCGATGTCTTATGGTGACAAATATATGGCGGTAGAGCAATGGTCTTTGGTCGGTCATAGAACACTAATGAAGTAGGTACTTATATTGCGGATTTCGATGTAAACTGTATTTGCTATGCGAATGATGAGTGTCTCATGTTTGTTTTGTTATACCTACTTATTATTTACCTGCCCATTTAAAAGAATTTTATATATACTGTACATACAATGTGAATGTAATAAATTAATGTTAAGTTTAATCATTTTATTTCTTGACATCCTTCCAACAATAGTTCAGTTCACCCTAACTGAATCAGTATGTCAGTGCGAGTGGGATAGAATGATACATAGCGCGGGGAAGTGGGGACAAAATCTGAATTTTAGCTGAACTATTACAAGCCCTTAAGCGCCCTTTGAGGTCTTTCTTGAAGTGAACAACACTGAGCCGTCATGTTCGGGTCGATGACGCTATATCCTACTAATATTATAAATGTGAAAGCTTGTGAAGATGTTTGGATGTTTGTAACTCAATCACGCAAAAACTACTATACGGATTTGGATGAAATTTGGCACACATATAGATTACTAGCTAGTTTATTTTCTGCGCCCCGTGGTTTCACCCGCGTCAATGTCGATCTCCTGGGAATATCGGGATAAAAGTAGCCTATATGTTAATCCAGGGCATCAGCTACCTCTATACAAAATTTTATCAAAGTTGGTCCAGCCGTTTGAGCGTGAAGAAGTAACAAACATATAAACACACACACACACTCACAAACTTTCGCCTTTATAATATTAGTGTGATAACCGGGATTAACACATAGGATTCCTTTTATCCCGATATTCCTATGGAATCGACACTTACGCGGGTGAAACCGCGGGGTGCTGCTAGTCGGGTATATTCGGCGCTGAATCTCGTATATTCGGCGCCAGTCGTAAGTTTCCACTTCTATCGTGTGCTCATACTGACAACTAATCATCATCTTGGACAACCAATGTGAGACGATGATGAAGGGAAACATTGTGAGGAAACCTAGGAGTGTCTAGGACCATTAGTTCACTGATATATCGAAAATAAAGATTTGAAGAAAATATGCAATGTGTGAACGACAATTACGACCATAAATGTGACCACTGGCAATACATTAGTTGCCAGTGAATGGTGTGCATTAGCATTGGCGTATTTTGAAACTATCAAATTAAATCGAACATCGTACTTCAAATAAACTAAATAGTTGTGAAGCACCGACTGCCGACCGACCGGCGGGGCAATTGCGTAACACATTATCAATCGGAATCGGTTTCATTTTGACAGTTCTACAACGTTCATTGCATTATTCACGTGTTGAGCAGAAACATTTTTCGAACTTATGAAGCAATGGATTAGCAATTTGCTTCAAAATGATTCAGATTCTGATTGATAGTGTGTTACGCAATTAGGGTGCTGGTTTGCCGATCAGCCGAATGCGAATAGCTATAGCCACTAAGCTATTGGATATATTTGATTGAATGTGTATATGCAGACTGGAGTGGGAACGTCAATAGATATAAAGTTTAATTTATTGTTGTCTCCACATTGTATATGCACGTACTTAGAAATTTTGGCGCGTCTAATTCTCCTGCCAAAATCCAGTCTTGTAGCACTCGAAGTATCTCTCTTCTACCTCCTTGCCCATTGAAAGATCATTCTTTTTAAATTCATTTCGAAGGGGACACTCAACCATTGAGAGGGTCTGCCACTCGCAATCTTTTGTCTCTGCCCTTTTCTTTTATAATCTATTGATCGGTCGTGACAGCCCTGCTGTGTGAGGGTGAAAAAGGTTGAAAGTACCTACTGCCCTAATTTTCGCCGGTGTCGTTTTATCCAACCCGCACTAGGCCCACGTGGTGGATTATGGCCCAGTCCCTCTCACCGAGAGGAGGCCTGTATCCCAGCAGTGAGAACATTATAGGCTGATTATGTATGTATGTCTTTTTATTATAAAAAAAAGTATCGTCACAACGGTCTTCATTCATCCTTGAGAGTAATCCTACAGAATTTGAAATATCTGCTACTCTATAAATTTTCAGGAAAATTGCTCCGAAAATCTGTTTGTTCGCTTTTTCCCAACCATGTGCGGCATAAATTGCTGCTGAAATTGATTTTCAACCTACTGAGGTTACCGAAAATATCAAATGCAAAAATATGGCTCGAAAGGAAGTGAACTTTAGGAAGTCTGTTGATAGAGAATGTATGGAAAAAGGAAGTACTGCGCCGACCGCAAATAAATCTATATTATAATTATAAAATTCAAAGTCCTGACTGACTGATATATCAACGCACAGCCTAAACCGCTGGTCCTAGAGAAGTAGAGACATGAAATTTGGAAGGGTGTGTTCTTTGTGAAGAGTAGGTAAGTATCCACTAAGAAAGTATTTTTCGAAATTCCACTCCTAAGAGGGTGAATGGGGGGAGGGTGAAATTTCACGCGGACGAAGTCGCGGGGAGAAGTTACTTGTTAGATATATGGGCAGGAGGTTGAATAAGATTAGTCAGGTTTTCAAGAACGCTCAGATTGCTTTTTTGTTACCTAACATAACATCACGCCTGTATTTCGAGAAGGGTAAGAGAGAGGACTACCTATAGTACACCCACATTTCGCCAGTTATGTTTAAGTCCCATGGAATAGAGGGCGAGCCTAATTTGCATCAACCGGGTACAAATACAGCGCCCGACCGGTACGTCAACTTGAAAAATCAAAGCCATATATAACTCTGTCTGTAATACAATATTTATAAATACCCCCTTTACTAATAAACGTATTATATCAGACTAGTTGCGCCCCGCGGTTTCACCCGCATAAGTTTCGATCCCGTGGGAATATCGGGATAAAAACTATCCTACGTCCTTTCCCGGGACTCAAACTATCTCTATACCAAATTTCATCTAAATATGTTCAGTGGTTTAGGCGTGAAAAGGTAACATACAGACAGACAGATAGAGTTACTATCGAATCTATAATATTAGTATGGAAGTATGGATTAAGTATATTAAGTATTTTGCCCAGCAGTGGGACACAAAATAGGCTAACAAAAAAAAAAAGTAAAGATAGTATGGATTAATAGTTACACACCGAGTTCTCTCTTTCAGTCGTCAGTAATTTGACTTTCGAAAGAATAAGACAAAGAGTTGTGTAACTATACCTCAGACGCTATACAACGTTTATTAGTAAGGGGATAAATGTTTAACGCTTAAACACGCGTGTCTGTCATAAAATATTATTAAATTATTTAGAAAGGCAGACAATGCCCAAGGTCGATTGGCCACAGGGGTGTCGTTCACATTAAGTATCGGGCAGGGCAACGCGTTCCCAGTACCCAAGTTCATTATTATAATAAACTTTTGTGCTTTGCAGCACCATAATTGCGTAACACGACTAACACGCTATCCTTCATAATCTGAATCATTTTGAAGGATTATTGCTAATCCATTCCTTTATATGTTCAAAAAATTTGTCTGCTCAACAACGTAAATAGCGCAATGAATGTTGCTGCAACTGTCAAAATCAAAGCCATTTCTACTGATAATGTGTTACGCAAATACCCCGTTCATATTGCGTTAGAAAGATTTAAGACTCTCTGTCTGTCGAAAATTGGGAAAGATTTAGCCTTTCAGGATCGAAGATATTTTTCCATATTGTTTATACAATAGATAAGTATTCATTTATTCAGTGATTGTTTAATAATTACCACGTTTGGCTGAGGGATCGGTGGCCGCAGTATGCTCTTAGAATAAAATTAAGTTAAAATTAATTATCAATTATTAGACAAATGAACGGTCCTGTTCTGTTGCTTTAAACTTCGGCAGTATGTCACAAAATGTGACAAAATAACATTAAAATAGTGCTTGATGAATTTGAATTGATTGTTCCAAATAACATTGACTCGGAAACACTAGGTAACTTTAGGGTCTGTAGGTAATTGCTGAATCAATAAAATTTGAATTAAGAAAAAACAGCTGTGGCGTGTGCTCATTTAAATTTTAAAGTTACCGTAACAATGGTGGCTACCGATTTCATTCATAAATAATGATAATTTTGAACCTGTCAATATTTGTAAATGTCAACCCAAAGTAAAAGCAGTGTAATTTCCAAATTAAATATTTTATTTGTGAACAGAAAAATCAATTTAGAACGCCGAACCTGTCTCTTGGGTTATCAACCCGCCATTGTGACGTCATCGGCCGCCATGATGTCATTTCTTACGTAACCTTTGGATCGCGCGCGCTTTTTTCTTTTTTTTTGTTGGTGCTGTTAGATAGGCATAATGCCTATGGCTTGACCATGAGATGTTATTATTACGTACTTATTTGTTTTGATAATAGGAAATAAATGTAATAAGTAATTATTGTTTTGTGGCTTATTAGAACAAGTAAGTAGTTTTTATGGAATTTTAAACAAATCATGACTTTTGTACTTAAAAAAAATTAAAACTTTGAAGGCGACTTGATATTTGGAAATACGTTCAAAATTACAGATGATTTTTCTTGAGTTAAATTAGAACAAGTTTGTCAAATTAGAACAAATAAATTACTGTATCTACTACAAAAACGAAACCTGAAAAAAATGACTATTATGTTCAATATTTCGCTCCTTATTCAAACTGACAATTTCAAAACGGTAGCAATTTCCCTATTTTCACTGCGGACACAGAAGTGAGTTTGACAGCGACTTTTTGCAGAATTGTACTGCAGAATAAAAACTATTCCTTAATCGAATTAGTTCTTACTTCAATTTGTCATTTTAGCGTTTTTGGCATCGTGCCAGTTTGCTCTTTCCTAAGTTATGTATTTTCGTAGTAGGTATTTCCTTTGTGTCCTGTGTGTTCCTGACAGTTTCCTGGCACTGATCCTGATATTGGATATTAAAACTTTTGTTAAGAGCTTTCGTCTGGAATGAAGTAGTACCTAAAGATATAGTAATAGGACATGTATGTACAGACGCCAGCACATCAAGTTACTACAATCTGTACTTTCATAGAGTTTCAACTTTATCGCTAAAACATAAGGTTCAAAGTTGTTTGGGAAAATTTGACAGTTTCGGGTAGCTTGATGTTCTAGCGTCTGTACCAGTAGGTATATTGTACGTACAGTCAGTGAGGTGCTTGTGGCTAAGTAATAACAGCCGCACGGGTCGATCGATCAGGTTAAGCTACACTTGCCGCGGTTGGTCCGTAGATGGTTGACAATCTTTATACCTATACTAAGCCCCTCCGTGCCTCGGAAAGCACGTTAAGCCGTTGGTCCCGGCTGTCATTCGTGGATCTTTGACAGTCGTTTCGGGTAGTCAAAAGCGCGAAAGTCTGACAACCCAGTCTTACCAAAGAGTTTCGTATTACCCAGTCACTGGGTTGTGGAGGTCAGATAGGCAGTCGCTCTATGTAAAATACGCGTACTCAGCTGCATCCGGTTACACTGAAAGCCGACCTTAACATAGTTGGAAAAAGGCTAGGATGATAATGATACTAGCGAAACAAAAGAGGAAAATAAGTTTTATATTAAAAAAAAAAGACGGGTTGCACTCCGGGAGTGCCGGCAGAAGTGAAAACTTGAATATTAACGTTGAAATAAATAAATTATTAATTGAATTAATATAGCTAAGTTTTTTTCACTATTTCTGCGTCACTTTTTTCATTAATCGATGCACTTTGTTCAATTTCCATTTTTTGAAACACTTTATATACACGAATTTTACGAATACACAGCAGTGTGGCTACTACACAGACGGTCGAGCCATCAGCTGTCCATCCACGTCCGCGTCCACCATCACCATCACATCACATCACATCACAACACATCACCATCACCATCGCATCACCATCGCCATCACCTCCGCCATCACCATCACCATCACCATCGCCATCATTATCACCATCGCCATCACCATCGCCATCGCCATCACCATCCATCCATCCATCCATCCATCCATTATCGTGTCTCACTTGGTTCACTTCGGTTGGCGCCGCCGTAGAAAGAGACGGGGGGGGGGGGGAATCTCTCCTGACGGTCACGTGTCCTGACGCGATGCCCTGACGCGAGTTTAACATTTTTTACCCATTACAAAAAGTGTTCAACGCCGCTAAAGAAGTTTTCACTTCAAAAAAATATATTTTTGCTAGGTATAACCTACTAGAATTGTCACACTGACTGGTATCATAAAACGCATTTTCTTTTAGCACGGTTCCAAAGGGTCTTGGCGTGATGTTAAATGGCTTATAGCCTTCTTCAGGAATCGGGCTATCAAATGCAAAAAGTATTTTCTAATCCGACTGGTAGTTCCAGAGATTATTGCGTTCAAACAAACAAACCAGCTCTTCAGCTTATTATTAGTATAGGTACCACCGCGGACATTTGCGGTGAATCACTTTTCAACCTTATTGCCTTAGTAATCAGAGGGGCTATTCTCGTAATTTTAAGAACGTTCACAGTCTGATCTGTCTCAATCTGTCAAATATACCTCTAATTTCCTTACATTTTGACAAGTGTTTGACATTTCGACACCTCCATGCAATAACATCGTAGGTAACTCACTTTTTTACAAAAATTTAGTTACAACGGCATTGTTATGTAAAAAAATAATGCATTTTTTCTGTACTATCATTGTAATTCTATTCCCTTTCGTTTCTAAAATAAACCAGCGTCGAAGTATTGTAACTAATCCAAAAAATATTTTTTGTCAACAATATACTTAATTGCAACTTGAAATACAATTTAATGAAAAATATATAAAAACATTTTATGTAACTTAACACCTTGGAGTTACAGTTATCTGACCACAAAAATAAATTAAACTACAAAAAAACTAAATTGTAACTCAGACATACAATGTTTGTCCTCGTAACTTATATGTCATTTCACTGTTTTGTTTTTCACGTAAGTCATGAAAACCCATGAAAACAATTTTTCTTTTACAGCTTAACCATACCTATTTATAGTCCGCCTAAACTATATTAAATAGAGCCAGCTTCAAAAATTGTACGGGGTGTTTTGAGTTTGCTATAATTTTTCAAACTTTAAAATCGCTCTCCTGTAAAATCACAAAAAGTGAGTTACGATGTTATTGCATGGATGTGTCGATTTGTTTGTCGCCGAGATGAGACTGCGACTAGATTTTGAACGTTTTAAATTTCGAGAATTGGCGCCAAGGTCGAAAAGTGGTTCACGGCAAATGTCCGCGATAGTACCTACAGGTTTTCGTTTAACAGGTAGGCTACCCATAGAAATTCTTTCATATATCTATGTAGGCTACCCGTCAGTTTCATAACTTACTAAAATAATGTTAAAAGAACCGCCACCGGTTGAGTCCGACTTTAGGCATGATTTGGCAAAATCTACGAAATATGAGGCTTGGCACCTGTTCATAGCTTTAAGTTATTGATACTTCACTGGAGTAAATTGATAGTCAACTATTTTTTATAAAGGTTTTTTCTGCGATTTAATCCGGGCTTATCACTAGCTAGCACTTTGCTTACGACTTCTGAATCCATCATCAGCCTACAGCAGTCCAGTGCAGGGCATAATAAGCCTTTATAAATTGCACGCCATTCAACTAGATTTTCGGCAACTCTCATCCAGCTGTTACCACCCTGCGAAAATCGTCGTTCCACCTAGCCTAAGGGCGTCCGACCCAGTGGCGTGCATTGGTTTTCAGAATAGGTAGGCACTAGGCCGGGCCTAGTCTAGGCAAACACGGTCACTAATCAGAAAAAAAGTGAGATCAAAAGTGTGGTTATTTGAGTAGGCATGCCTACTTAAGGGTGATAAATTGCGAAGGTCGTACGTCATGGTATTACGCGTGAGACGTACGTATTTTTAATTTTGTCGTATTAACTTGAACGAGTAAAGACCATGTTCGAATAGTACGGGAGTCGAGTAGGCCGTCCGGCGACTGCCTACTGCCGCGCGTGTTTGTATGAAGATTTTGTTTTTTGTTAGGTATGATAGTTTAGTGAGTTTCTTAATTGTGGGGCACACACACTAAAATGTAATTGACAGGCTTATGTTCTTATATCGTAGTAGGCACTGCTTATATGCCTATATGCAATGCACGCCACTGGTCCGACCTTACGTTTGTCGATTAGCGGTCTCCACTCCAGAACACGTCTACCGCAACGGCCAAAGGTTTAATATGGCCGGCCCATTGCCACTTCAGCTTGCTCATTCTGTGAGCTATGTCGACAACTTTGGTTCTCACCTCGTTGCGGATTCGATTCCTCGGAGAGACTCCAAGCATAGCTCGTTCCATAGCTCGCTGAGCGACCATAAATTTATGCTATATTATATTTAGCTGTTCCGTGAGTGTCCTCGTTTCGGCTCCGTAAGTCATAAGCATAACATAACAGGCAGGTCGCACTGATTAAAGTTTAGTTTTTAGTCTCTGTGGAATACGCGACGAAAAGACTCGAGGAAGCTTCCGAAATGCTGTCCATCCCTGCTGAATTCTTCTGTTAGCCTCCCTCTCAAAGTACCCAAAGACTTGAGCATAGATTTCCGATTTTCACATACAATGTAAAACACCCCAATTTTAGGGGTTATTTTTTAAAATAAATTTCTTTCTTCGATTAACAGTACATAGCAATGGATGCTGTTGATTAAACTGTTAAAATGAATGTGATTGTGATTGGGTACAAAATTAGGCTCCTAACGGTCTGATAAACTTCTTTGAGGCTGCCTCTTAGAAAAACAAAAAATATAATAATATATCTGACTGTCTTTTGTTAATAACATCATCGAAACAATAATGAGTAGTACTCACACACAAAGGAATATAAAAAACGTGTTTAAAACTGGGTTAAAGGCGCCATTCATGGTAAGCAGAGCAAGGGCAAAGAAATTAGCGTTTACACAGCCTTTCTGGTGAACGAAATCAAGATTGTGCTGTGAATGGGATCATACATTGATTGCCGGAGTCATTTACATGGGTGATATCATGTTTATGAGCTGTAATGAGTGTTAAAGAGTGAGTAATTAGCGTGTATGTAGCAATTTGTAGTGGCTTGAAGGATAAGGTGGACCGCGCCCAAGTTATAAAAAACAAATGATAGTTTTGAAAACAAAAGAAAAATCCACTGCTACCGAATTCAAAAATTCGTCAGCGCGAAAAGGGGTCGTCCTTTTTTAATCACGCGAGGTTCGAAGAGGGCGCGAAGGGATCCGGACTTTACGCCACATGTGACCTACTCATTTTGCTTGGTATACGTTCATACATCAGCACTTTGAATCATTTTGAAGGATATTGCTAATCCATTGCTTCCTAAGTTCGAAAAATTTGTCTGCTTAACAATGTAAATAACGCAATGTATATTGTTGAACTGTCAAAATAAAAGCCATTGCTACTGATAGTATGTTACGCAATTACCTCGTTGGTCATACGCCGGTTTTTATAACTTGACTATTTATCGCTATTTTTATTTTACATTTTACGAACAACTTATAACCATCAACTCATGTAGGTACAATAGGTACAGTCAACAAAAGAGATAAGTATGCAGGATCGTCGGATATATTTGAAGTTTAGTAAAAAACCGATGGATGTTCTCGAACAAAATTTAATTTAATTAATAGAAAACAAACAGCTCATTTATCAAATTAAATTTCAGTCGACAAAATCCATCGGTTTTTTTTTATTTTTTGTTTATCCTATACTGTCCCACTGCTGGGCAAAGGCCTCCCCCAAGTCCTTCCAGGAAGTCCTTTCCCGTGCCACCTCAAACCTTTTGTATGGAGGGTGGCCCTAAGGTCGGCCGCCATTTTGATTTTTTTTTTCAGAATCGCGGTGCACAACAAAAGTTATATATTTAGATAGAGGACACTTATACAAACAAAAAATGTTAAAAAACATAATATCCTAAAGCGTCAGGTTTCGGAGTTATTCACCGAAATATAAGTCGGAAACAACAAGGATTTTTTTGTTTTTTTCCCTCCAGGTAAGCATATTGAACTATTGAGATAATAGAAACGTTATGAAACCTTTATGGAGAAGAAACAAATGAAGAATAGACATTTTTTAAATAAATAATTAAACACGGCAATTTATAGTTCGGTTTTTAATCCCAGAGACTAATCTGACATTTAAGTCTTTTGTGTTTTCATTTTTTTTAGTATATAAGACACTTGTCACTGAAAATATATAACTTTTGTTGTGCACCGCGATTCTAAAAAAAAAACAAAATGGCGGCTGATTTTAGGGCCAAAACCTTCAAACCCTTTAACTATATCCGACGGTCCTGCATACTTATCTCTTTTGTTGACTGTACCTATTGTACCTAGGTACATGAGCTGATGGGTATTTAAGTTGAACCGTTTCAAACGACTGTATACAAGGACAAGACTATATTTTATCACTAGAGGCTTCAGTGAAGATTTATTTACTGCGAAAATATGAACCAAGTGTTTACCAACGTATTGAATGAAGTTTCCGGTTGCGTATGTCTGTTGAATGATGCTAATCTCAGAAATGACTGAATGGATCTTGATAGGATTTTTTTTTCATTATTATGGAGGGTTTTCTTACCAGCTGTGTTCAATCAATCAGATTGATTTTACACAGCTGGCTTGGCCTTTCCCGACTATTGGGGTCGGCTTGTTGCAGTCTAACCAGAAGCAGCTGAATACCAGTATTTTACATGGAATGACTACCTATCTGTTCAATTCAATTCAATGTTATTCCCCCTTGGTAAAACTGTTTGTCAAAAAAGACATTAAATTATTTATTGTAGAATAATTACCACCATTAATACCAATTTCTCTTTGCTCTAGCTTTTTATTTTTGGGATGACATTGCATTATTATACTTAGGTGGTGGTGATCACTTAGTTTAACCCACAGAGTACTTTTTGATAGGTTTAACCGGTCAAGCGGCGCGCGTCGCTCATTGGCGACGAAACAATAGAAAATCAATTGTGTCTCATTAGCGGAGCTTGACAGATTAAATAAATTTACTAAATTAAGGTGTTTTCGTCTAGATTGCAGACATTTTTAACCGACGAAAAAAAACGGAGGAGGTTCTCAATTCGACGCGTATATTTTTTTTTTTTTTTTTTTTTTTTTTATGTATGATCACGCATAACTTTTTACAGAGCAGTCCGATTTTGATAATTCTTTTTTTATTAGAAAGTGTATACCCTGAAGTTGGTCCCATATAAATTTGGAAAAAAAATTCCAACCCTAAGGGTTAGAAAACAGGGGATGATTGATTGTTCACTCACTGATTGTAATGTATGACCACGCTTAACTTTTTACAGAGTAGTCCGATTTTGATAATTCTTCTTTTGTTGGATAGGACATACTTCGAAGTTGGTCCCATGTAAATTTGGAAAAAAAAATCCTACCCTAAGGGTGGGAAAATAGGGGTGATTTATTGTTCATTCACAGATTTTAATGCTGAGCTGTGTATTACAATTAAAATAATAAAAGGCCTATCTATGTTGGTATATAAAGCCTGTTTTTTTTTAAGTATTACATTATATTATTTAGTATTATATTACACAAAAAATACATAATAGTTAAAGTAGGATTATAACAGTTAATGTCTAAAGTAAGGTAGGTATTTTAAAAGTAATCAAACATTAAGCATGTAGTAATTAGTAAACTATAGCCTCAAAAAATTATAAAATAAAAACTTTTTAACAAAAAATTAAACCTCCGAAAAAACTGAAAAGCAAAAAATAATAAACTTTTTTTATTTAACCTTAATAAATAAGTTCTTAAACTAATGCAAGTATACCTAAGTAATTTTGAGTCGGCGCCAAACAATCAATGAACAAAGATTACTAAATTACCTTAAATTTAAAGAAATAAGCAACGTGAAATCTATAGCGATAAACATTAACATTTCAAACAAAAAATGCGCTCTCCGCACGACCACTCGCAACGATATTAATTTGCTTGTTTGGCGCCGACTCTAAATTACTTAGGTATACTTGCATTAGTTTAAGAACTTATTTATTAAGGTTAAATAAAAAAAGTTTATTATTTTTTGCTTTTCAGTTTTTTCGGAGGTTTAATTTTTTGTTAAAAAGTTTTTATTCCTACATATTTTTTAGTTTACACATTCGAATTTTGAAGGAATTTTGGTGTGTGTGAAAAGTGAAAAGTGGTGGCCAAGTGGTATCGGCCGCGGCTTGCGAGTTGTAGGTCGTAGGTTCGAATCCAGACAGGCGCTTTACTTTGTGTAAATTATTTCATCACCAACGGTGAAGGAAAACATCGTGAGGAAACCGGCACGTCCTAGAACCAAAAATTCGAAGACATGTGACATCTGCCAATCCGCACTGGGCCCGCGTGGTGGATTACGGCCCTCTCCCTCTCACAGAGAGGAGACCTGTGTCCCAGCAGTGGGAACATTATAGGCTGATTATGTTTAGAAACAGACCTTAACTATTGAGTATGTTTCGATGTTTCTTCTCTTAATCGTGTTAGATATTTATTTCAATGCATTGCTGAAAGATAACAAGCAACTGAAAACATTTCAGGCCACTCGTCTGCTCGTGAAAGCGAGGAAGCCATCAACAATGACTACATTCATACACGATATCTTATAATATACTCGTGTGTACGTCTGGTTTTTATCTCGCAAGCTATTCCAATCTTTATACAGAAGCCTGTAATGACTAAATTGGCGTGCGAAATTGAAGGTTATGTTATTATCGTGGGAACTGTTAGGGCCTGTTCAGATTTACGTTTTAAAATATTTTCATGATTATTTAGTACCCTATGGTTCACCCTGGACACAGCTTCAACTTGGGATGCAGAGTAATAGGCCCTACTCTAACAGTGACCTAGAGTCTAGGTCTAAATAAGAAACTTTTACAAGTAAATTTTTTGTCAACGGTTGACTGATAGTTCCATATTTTTTTAATAAATTACTTACCCGATTCTGCGGTGTTAGTATAGGTGACATTGACATTGGCGCCGATTCCCTTGTTCACAAACTAAACTAAATTTAAGTTCAGTGCATCTTTTTCATTCTATTTCATTAAGAAAAGGACAGAAGATAAATATTAGTTTAGTCCTGTCAAAATAAGATACTCCATAGACAAGTTTAGACGAGATTAAAAACTTGCCTACTAAAAATACGTCAATTTACGTCAGGTTTTGACTAATTTGACAGGACTAAACTAATATTTATCTTCTGTCCTTTTCTTAATGAAATAAAAAAAAAAAAAAATGCACTGAACTTAAATTTTGTTTAGTTTGTGAACAAGGGAATCGGCGCCATTGCGAAAAAATGACGTTTTGAGAAAATGACGTTGTGCGAAAGTGACATTATGCTAAAGGGACCAATTTTTTCACGGTAACATTTTGCGAAAGTTACGTTCTGCGTCAAGACCCCCGTGAGCCAAGGGCTGGCTTTGCCCCAGTCTCTTGGGTACATTACCAGTCGACAGCGATGCGGAGAAATTTTTCGACGCTATATTTTAGTTTTTTAATAGGTTTTTACTTAGGTTAGGTTGTTATATTTTAATAGTTCGTTAGTTAATTTAGTATAAGAAGTTTATCCAGTTTTGAGTGTGTTTATATATTTTTATATCCTCTTCAAAGCGCTCTTCCTCTCTACTAATTTAAAAATTTTCTGTGCCCGACAGGGTCCATAATTGTTTCTATTATTTTTTATTTACCACCTGTAATTGTACATTATGGATTGCAATAAACGCTTTGAGATTTGAATAAATAAAACTTAAATTTTTTGGTCAATATTTTAAGACTATGTAGATGACGCCGGTATTTTCTATCTGACTGATCCCTGACAAGAAAGGCCGAAACAAACTCAGAGTTATGTGATACTAGCTGCGCCCCGCGGTTTTACCCGCATAAGTCTCGATCCCGTGGGAATATCGGGATGAAAAGTACCGTATGTCCTTTCCCGGGACTCAAGCTATCTCTATACCAAATTTCATCAAAATTGGTCCAGCCGTTTGAGCGTGAAGAAGTAACAAACATATAAACACACACACACACTCACAAACTTTCGCCTTTATAATATTAGTGTGATACCTCTAACTTAAAAAGTAAGGTTAGGTAAGTTGCAATAAAGTTGATACCTACCTACTTGTGAGTCAGTCAGTCTCCCCGCGCGATCGACCGCGAACGCACGTTATGTGCGAATTGTGTTTGTTTACATAAAATTACTATATTCGTCGATGACTGACACGGATTCAATTAAAATAGAGGTGAGCTTCTCATTGTCTTTTTGTTGATAAGTTTGGGTGTATGCAAAATATTATACTTGCCTAAAACATTTTAAAAGAGTAACGGTGGAGTTTCTTGCCTATTCTTCTCCATACGAAAAATACCTTTAGGAAGGGGCGATTAGAATCAATTCTATTTTTTTTGTAAATGTTGACGTTTAAAAGTGCCTTTTAACCGATTTCAAAAAGGAGGAGGTTCACAATTTAGGATAGGGTGTGCCTCAGGGTGGTCCCATATAAATTTTATTATCTTTGCTTGGGTTGTTTTTGAGTTAGCTTCAATAATACGTATTTTAGCCATTAGTTTATATCTATTGATGACGTTATAATGACGAATTTGTGTGGGGTAAGTACAACTTAATAGTGAAAAAAAAACTCTTTTACAAAAAAAAAAACAACCGACTTCATAAAAAGACACTAAGTACAAAGTGAATGAAAAACAACTTTAATTTCTGAAGTCTGTGGCAAACAACGAACATGCGAAACCAACGACACCGACTTCCGAAATTAACCTTTTAACCGCCCGACTTTATATCAGTTGTCGTGCCCCCAGCGCCCGAGAAAAAAAAAAACGAAAAATAAATACCGATGAAACGAGCTGTGATGATATAATAATACTTAATACAGATTAAACGAGATGTGTTATTTGGTCGTATATATACGACGCTGGCGGAATGGGCACGAAAATATTTGTCGTAAAAAGTTTTTGTATTAAAAGGTTAAAGTTATTTTTCACTTTGCAGTGTCTTCTTTGGAAGTCGGTTGCTTTTTTTTGTAAAAAAGTTTTGTACATATATTATGTCATATCGATCATACTAAAATAAACATACTATATTCTTATTTAACAACACTTCGAGTCACGGTTTATGAATGTGGATTAATATCAATGAAGGTTGTTGAACAATATCAGCTGTTCAACCCTGCAAGCTTTATGTCAACAAAGGTATAATGTATTCCTGAGTGCATAGATAACGCGTTGTATTTTATTGCACTGATAAGCCCTAAATCCTAATCTGATCCGATGCCTAACCTTGATTACAGTCAATAAACAAAATTGTCAATACATAAAGAAATGTCAATGTCAAAGTGACATTTCACTTTATCTTCACACAGCTGTCAATTGCCTTGTTAGCCTAATGGTCGCAAGCCTGACTGTTGAGCGAAAGGTCCTGGGGTTCATACCCAGTTTGTGCAAAATGTTGTTGTGTTTTCCACTAGGAATTTCTCAGCAGCATCATCATCATCATCTGCCTAGCCTTTTCCCAACTATGTTGGGATCGGCTTCCAGTCTAACCGGATGCAGCTGAATACCAGTATTTTACATGGAGCGACTGCCTATCTAACCTCCACAACCCAATTACTGGGTGATACAATACCCCTTGGTACTCGTAATACTGGTTGTAAGACTTTTCGAGCTTCTGACTACCCGTAACGACTGTCAAAGATCCACGAATGACAGCCGGGACCAACGGCTTAACGTGCTTGCCGAGGCACTGAGGGGTTTTGGTATGTAAAGATTGTCACCCATCCACAGACCAACCGCGGCAAGCGTAGCTTAACCTGGTCGATTGACCTGTGGGGCTGTTATTATTTTTTTCTCAGCAGCCTAGTCGGTATTTGAGCCCGGCTCGTGGCAGTAGGTTTCACCCATTTTTAACCGACTTCTAAAAAAGGAGGAGGTTTTCAATTCGGATGTTTGTATTTTTTTTTTTTTTTTTTTTTTTGTGTTTGTTCGCGCATAACTCCGTCGCTTGCCAACCGATTTGAAAAATTCTTTTTTTGTTGGAAAGGGTATACTTCCCAAATGGTCCCATGAAAATTTTATCGAAATCGGACTAGCAGTTTTTGAAAAATCAACAAAAATCTAAAAATTTATCTATATTGTCTACATTAACGATCTTTTCGTTTACATTTTTGTGGGGTAGGTACAACTAAAAAGTGGAAAATAAAAACTTTTTTACACAAAAAAACAACCGACTTCAAAAAAAAACACTACAAAGTGATAAATAACTTTAATTTCGGAAGTCGGTGTCAAAAAACGAAAATGCGGAACCAACGACACCGACTTCCGAAATTAAAGTTATTTATCACTTTGTAGTGTTTTTTTTTGAAGTCGGTTGTTTTTTTGTGTAAAAAAGTTTTTATACATAATATGGACTTTAAACATAACTGGTGCAGAGGTGGCTCAGTGGTATCGGCTGCTGCGACTTACGAGTTGTAGGTCGTAGGTTCGAACCATAGAAATGTCTTTCATATATCTATGGTTCGAACCCAGACAGGCGCTTTACTTTGTGTAAATTATTTCATCACCTCTTTTTTATGGATGTAAAATCATCAAATGACTCCTCCCGCTCTGCGTGGAGCGGAAGGGAGTGTCAGACTCTTACTGACTAAAACCCATCCGTGTTCCTTCCTTAGCCCTTTATGTTCCGGGGTAGCGGTAACCCTTTCGGACAATCCCGCACCCCCTGCAGTTTTCATTTTTTTTATTTCATCACCTCTGCTCTCAAAACGGTGCAGGAAAACATCGTGAGGAAACCGGCATGTCCTAAAACCAAAAGTTCGAAGACATGTGACATCTACCAATCCGCACTGGGACCGCGTGGTGGATTACGGCCCACTTCCTCTCACAGAGAGGAGGCCTGTGTCCCAGCAGCGGGAACATTATAGGCTGATTATGAAACATAACTGGCGAAATGTGGGTGCACGAAATACATGTCTGAGCTCTCAGGCTAGATGTTATACTATGCATGTTTTCCTATAACATTGATATTACTAGCACAAAAGAAAGTAAACTACGGAGCTTGGTGTTATCACGGCCATTATTCTTATCAGGATTTCGTTCGTTCAGCGAATTATGAGTTATATTTTCCAATGACGATTAAACTTGAGTATTACCATGGAAAATTACCGCTTATAGCGGACATGGTTTAACACATTGAAGGGTACTTTTAAATCAATCAGCCGACACCTTATTTAGCACAATATCACGCCTGTTATCCCAAAAGGTAGGGCAGAGGTGTATGTAAGCTCCTTTTGCCAGTTATGATGCTAAAAATTATTGGTTCAAAGTAATAGGGGACAAGCCTATTGCCAATAACTGGGAACAAGTCAAAACTTACACTTCTATAGGCCGTTTAATTGAGGCGTCGTCTGAGGTACCAGCGCGGTGCGGGAGGGGTGTGGTGACGTGATGCGAGCGCTCAGTGATTCGTCAACTTGTGATAACTATCACCCCTCCTGCACCGGGCAGCTACCTCAGGCAACGTGTCAGTTAAGCGGTCGGCCTATAGCAGAGATGTTTTTTAATGAGATAACCCATAGACATCCGTGAGAAAACCCAATAACACTTTGCCCGACCTGGAGATCGAACTCAGGACTTCATGTTCTTTTGGTACCCGTATCAAGAAGTGTGGCTAATCCACACTGAGCAGTGGCTGCCCAGTATCACTTTTTTCAGAAATATTATTGTACTAGCAGCGCCCCGTGGTTTCACCCGCGTAAGTTTCGATCCCGTGGGAATATTGGGATAAAAACTATCCTATGTCCCGGTATAGAGATAGTTTGAGTCCCGGGACTCAAACTATCTCTATACCAAATTTCATTGAAATCGGTTCAACGGTTTAGGCGTGAAAAGGTAACATACAGACAGACAGACAAACAGACAGAGTTACTTTCGAATTTATAATATTAATTAATAATAAATAATATAGTATATCATAGAATATAGTATGGATAGTATGAATGTTTCAATGGCAGTAGCTAATGCCTAATTTTATCGCACTTGATAAAATTGCTAACCATTATCAAAACAACGCCATTGTTGTTAACAATAGTGTGAACTACCAGCTCATTAATAGAGCTTTAAACTGACTGAAAATAATAACATAATTATTATTTTATGGTAAGTTAAGTCTGGGAAATAAATTGAAAACCAATTTAAAATAACCGTATATTAAAAATAATGACAACTGCCATTCTTTGATAGTTGTATGAAATCTATATAATATACATAGTATATATATATATAAGGTGCTATGAAAATATCTGCCACGGCTTCAATGGGAGACAGTTTTCTGTGTATAGATTACAATAGTAGTAGTTTTTTTTTCAGACAAAAAAATGTGCGTATTTAAATTTGAATTGATTTAGTTGCATGAAACCGTCGTCCCATAGTAATTAGATGTTGCCGCACCGTCATTTCATTTCGCAATATGTTACGAAGCAACACATCGTGCGTAGTTTGTGAACCACGTTATGCAGAATAGAGTTAATGTTTATTTAATTACTTTATTTTCTTAAATTGATTTAACTATTACGGAATTCAAAATGTCTTCACTACTGTAATCTATATACAAAATACTGTCTCCCATTTAAGCCGTGGCAGATATTTTCATAGCACCTTATTAAATATTTTCTTATCTTTTCTTTCTGTTATTGCACCTACTGTGTATTGTCTCTGCATCATCCTAAGGTAGACTGGTAGAAAATGCCTAAGGCATTAAGTCCGCCTTTGTACAGTTTTTACTTGTGCATAAAGTTTTAATAAATAAATATTTTTATAGCACCTTACTAAAACAAATTCGGGTTAGTTACACCATTTATAACTGAAGAACGGCTGGAGATTAGTTTCCTTAGTGTACTTACTCCTAATCAGCATAACTGAATCATAATCAAGGTTGAGTTAAAAAAAAACTATTAATTACTATTCTCAAATTAACACCTTCTAAAAACCTTCATTTTTTTTAACAAAACCTTTAAGAGTATCTAATTGATACTAACTAGATCGAATTATAGATAACCGTGCTCATTACAAAGGTATAAACTACATGCGTAAGACCTATTTTTAGCACGAACTTCATGGTTGTAAAATTACGTCATTGTGGTATTACAAACCAAATTCAGTAATGTAATTTTTAATAATAGGTGTATTTGTTGTGTCTGACAGTATATAACCCACAACAAAGACATGAAAACATTATAAAATAAAATACTAGCTGCGCCCCGCGGTTTCACCCGCATAAGTCTCAATCACGTGGGAATATCGGGATAAAAAGTATCCTATGTTCTTTCCCAGGACTCAAACTATCTCTATACCAAATTTTATCTAAATCGGTTCAGCGGTTTAGGCGTGATAAGGTAACATACAGACAGACAGGGTTACTTTCGAATTTATAATATTAGTATGGATATGGTTATGAATGTCTAAATAGTCTTCTTCATCTTCCTATCCAGCAACCCGCATTGGGCCGGCGTGGTGGATTACGGCCCTCTCCCTCTCACTGAGAGGAGCCTGTGTCCCAGCAGTGGGAACATTATAGGCTGATTATGACTATGAGTCTTCTTCATAACGTGGCTATGACAATTCTGTCAGCCCCATAGAATATCTATGGTCAGCCCAGAAATTAGCTACGAGTTTACTACGAGCATTGTCAGTAGCGTCTATTAGTTCCTGTAAAGTGAAGGTATCAGGCAGGACCTCAATTGCGTAACTCACTATGTATCAAAATAAATCTGAATCATTTTGAAGGATATTGCTAATCCATTGCTTCATAATTATGTTCGAAAATGTTGTCGGCTTAACAACGTAAATAACGCAATGAATGTTATCGAACTGTCAAAATGAAAGCCGTTGTTACTGATAGTGTGTTACGCAATTATCCCGCAGATTTATTAAGCTGCACAAAGAAAAAAAAACAAATAATTGATTAAATCTGGCTATGAAAATGTTATGCTAAAAAAAAGCTGACATTTCTTTCAAAAATTATTTAAATTTTTTTTTTGTTGTAAAAAATAAACAAAAAATGTAAGTAAATTGTAAATTAGCCATACTTGTAAGTTAGTGACAAAACCTAAGCTCCCTATATGTGCAAACATACACCTTCGCTGTAATTATTCTGTTTTAAGTAGATAAGTTATAATTTAGTTAATTTAATTTGAAAACTTTTCTATTATAAAATTAATCCCTCAACAAATGAAGCCCAAAGTTCACAAACAAATTAAAAAAAAGAACATCAAACAGCCATGTTGAAATGTTCCACAGACGAAATATAATTAAAATTCAATGCGCATAGATTAAAAATTCAGCTGTTTATCTGTGACCTCGCGGTGATGTCATTCAAGGTCGGGTCAACCGATACTGTTGAATTAAGTGTTGGAATGGGAATAGCAAGTAGTGACGTGAGGAATTGCCATGGGTTTGAAGTTGCAAGTTCATGTTTTAGTCCAAAAACGAGAGATGTTAAAGAGGAAAAATACTAAATTGAGCTGATTTGATGTAAAATATTTCTTTTGATCTTTTTTGTCATGTTATGAATACTTTAACGTTGAAATTAAACTAATTAAGCCTACCTTGACTTTAAAAAATTGCGTAAAAACTTGGTTAAGATTTCAAGTTCACTTTGAATAATTAATGTACAGTAACCACTTTAGTGTTATTTGTTCTAAAGTTAGTCTTAGTCACATTAAGTAAGGCTGTTTATATTTGTTCATTGTTGAAATAAAACGATGACCGTGGCCCGTGACATGAAAATAAGTAACAGAGTTAATTTTAGAATAATATTTTTTTTTTAATAAGTTAGTAATAAAATATTGTTTTAACACATTTTTTAGTTCCACAATTTAAAATACTCTAGGTACACCTCACATCTATACTAATAATAATCTACATCAATACTAATAATACAGCTGAGAGTTTGTTTGTTTGAACGCGCTAATCTCTGAAACTACCAGTCGGATTTGAGAAATCTTTTTGCAATTGATAGCTCAATTCTTGAGGAAGGCTATAGGCTACTTAACATCACGGTAAACCCCTTTGGAGCCGAGCAAAATGAAAAAAAAAGAAAGACCGCTAGGCTAAAACGAAGGCATAGAGCGACGGAGTGGGTCGGGGAAACAAGAAATCTCACGCGGACAAAGTCGCGGGCAAAATCTAGTCACGTATAAAAAAAACTTACCATTAGATACCATTTGCTAATAATTATAATTGCCAAGGCCTCTAATTCCTATAAATTATTCATCATAGCCATTGATATATATTTTTTATATATCAATGATCATAGCAATAAAATCTTTAAACCTGTTACACTTAATGAGAGCTAGTTTGACAGGAATGAGTATCGTTTATGACATGACTGACTCACAGTTTGACTTAACATGGATGATTTTATATACAGTATAATATGACCACGACCTCGGTGTTATTTTGCAAGTCTAATGTATACAGGTAGGCTAGGTTAAGAATGGGAAATATTTATTTGATCCTCGGTAAAAACTTACTGACCTTGTAATAATGCACTTTTCACCAGAAAAAAAAAACAGAAATATATTTAAAAAAATTTGTTCTCTATAAAGTCGGTTTGCGGACGATAATTTGACGTGATAACGTCATAAGAAAACATGCCTCTCTATCGCTTGTTCCGCGCTCTCGCTTGCACGCTCGGCTCAGGCGGAACGTGACAATGAGTCATGTTTTTTCCTGCGTGCAGCCGGCGTTCATCGATTTATAAGACGTTATCACGTCAAAAAAAAAAAAGAAAAAGTATTAAAAAAAGTTAGAAACTAAGCGAAAACGAAGTATTAGCACAGCCGAGTTTTATAAAAATACGGCTGTTATTTTAGTATTTTGTGTGTCTTACGACTTCCACGCGAACGAAGTCGCGGGCAGAACTTAGTGTTCAGTATAATCGAATGATGTTATTCATTGTGTAATAACGATATGTCCCTAATCAAATTTAAAATGAAGCAACCGGAATAAAGTTCAACCTAATTGGTAGTACATTTGGGTGAGGTCAAATGTGCCATTGCGATAGCACAATTAGGACATTTAGTCTGGCATAAACGTGCTGGTTGGACTTCTAGACTATGACTCAATTTGTGAATAGGCATTGTGAATCAGCTGATAAGCTTTGTTGTTTAAATTGATGATGATTGAATAGGTGACAGGGCTTGCCGAGGCCGGCCCGTGGATGGGTGACCATCCATCAGGGACCTACGCGATCAAAATGTATGGTAGAGCAAATTTTTGAAGTGAAACTTCTTTACGCACGCTTGACTTGGGGAGTAAGCTGGCGAACGGGTGACGTAAGCGTTACGAAAAGTGTGATCGGGCGAGGCGAACGGGAGTTGAGTGGGCGATATAAGCAAGAGAAAGCAGTGCGCTTGCACATTTTCTTTCTCTCTTCCTCTCATAGCCAAATACGTTTGAAGTTTCACTTCAGTCGTGTGGTCATAAGCACACTCGGTTTTATTTTAAATAACCGTTGAAAAAATTTTCATCGGTTAATTTTTTTCAGAATAATGTACTTACTGAATCCATGGTAACCGCACCATAATTGCGTAACACACTATCAATCTCAGTCTGAATCATTTTGAAGGATATTGCTAATCCATTGCTTCATATGTTCGAAGAATTTGTCTGTTCAACAACGTAAATAACGCAATGAATGTTGTTGAACTGTCAAAATGAAAGCCATTGAACTGCTAGCGTGTTACGCAATTACCCCTCTGAATTTACGTGAATTATGCTTTTAAGGAAACGGACTCTTTTGAAAATGCGGAAAGAAGTTATCTAGTAAATGATAGAAGGTGGATTGGCTGAAATATTCCCTCCGAGCTTTGATTAATTAGCGTAGGTAGTGTTTATTTTATTTTAACTAATCACCGCAGCTAATCCAATTCTCATTGAGCCAATTAACCAATCAGAAACATTAGTACTGAACAAGGTTAAAATAATTATGAAGTTTTTGCTTGACGCAGAGTCTGGCGCCTGGCTTCCTGTAGTTCCTATGGTGACAAGATTTATTATCTCGCGAAAATACAATTTGGAGACGACAATAAATGAAAACACTGAGAATACAATAATGCAAAGGATCATTTTGAAACTATCAAATAAATATATACAGGGTGAATTTTTCAAGTGGGCGTGGATGGCTAAATCCGAAACTATGAGGACTAGCGAAAAGTACTCAAAGAGTCGCGGGCTCGATTTTGATAAAAACTAAAACTGCATCATTGGATTTTTAAAAAATCAATATTTCTAGCCAGGAATCGAACCTGTTGATTTTGAAAAAAAAAAACACTGTATTATTACACCTTTCGATAGTGTCGCTAATAAGGATCGAATTCTGGGAAGTAATGACATACGGCAAACTAAAGAAAAGAGCTAATTTTTAACAAAATACTTTTTTTATTTTTCTTATGTTATCTACCTCATCATCATCTGCCTAGCCTTTTCCCAACTATGTTGGGGTCGGCTTCCAGTCTAACCGGATGCAGCTGAATACCAGTATTTTACATGGAGCGACTGCCTATCTGACCTCCACAACCCAGTTACTGGGTAAATACGATACCCCTTCCCCTTGGTAAGACTGGTTGTCAGACCTTCGAGCTTCTGACTACCCGTAACGACTGTCAAAGATTCAGGAATGTCAGCCGGGACCAACGGCTTAACGTGCCATGCTTTCCGAGGCATGGAGGGGTCTCGGTATGTAAAGATGGTCACCCATCCACGGACCAACCACGGCAAGCGTGGCTTACCCCGATCGATCGACCCGTGCGGCTGTTATTACTAACCCATAAGCCCTCCATGAAAAAAAAAATAGTGGCACTCCGGGAGTGCCGACAGAAATGAAAACAAAACATAAACAGAATACTTCTTTGCCATCCACTCACTGACATATCGGATATAGATACATTAAAACCGAGTAAGTACAGACGCCAGCACATCAACCTACCCGAAACTGTCAGATTTTCCCAATCAACTTTCAACATTATGCTTTGGTGATAAAGTTGTAAATCTGTTAAAGAAATTTGACAGATTGTAGTAAGTTGATGTGCTGGCGTCTGTACATCCCGAGAACAGCCGAACACATCCGAAGCGGTGTCGGTTACGGTAACAGTGGCGCGAATTCAATGGTTTTTTCCCCATCTCAAAAATGCCCAACGCGCCTATTGAAGTTTTCACTTCAAAAACACTATCACCCTGAATTTCAAACCACAGACTACTCAAGTAAGCATAGAGTTACATCATCAGTGCTGTCATGCCTGACCGGCTGAGTAACGATAGCTAAGTAGTATGTATTAGCAACACAATAGTCTATTGCCCATTGTTAGGTGAATAGCGTACATTGTTACACGGAGGCACAGTGAAGGTTCTTTTCATCCAAGATGGAAGATTTCTTTGTTGAATTTATAAAGAAATTGACTTTTAGGGGTAATGAGGATCTTGAGACTGGGCTATATTACCTACTATAACGGACTTTTGGCAAACTAATTGGTCCTGGATTCATTCTAGGACCTAAAGTATTATTACAACAGAAGCAGCTGTTGCAAAAAAATGACAATTCATAATGCTAAAGATCTAAGTACAAAAAGTTTTCCTTAAGGGACACAACTTACATAGGTACAGAAGCCAGCACACCAAGCAACCCGAAACTGTCAAATTTTCCCAATCAACTTTGAACCTTATAATTTAGCGATAAAGTTGAAAATCTACCAAAGTAATTTGACAGATTGTAGTAGCTTGATGTGCTGGCGTCTGAACTTGTTTTACGCCATTCTTTCAGGATCTGCGGGTTAATTGCGTAACACACTATCAGTAGCAATGGGTTTCATTTTGACAGTAAAACAACATTCATTGCGTTATTTACGTTCTTGACAAGACATATTTTTCGAACATATGAAGCAATGGATTAGCAATATCCTTCAAAATGATTCAGATTGAGATTGATAGTGTGTTAAGCAATTTATTAGGGTGCTGGTGAACATTTTTTTCAGACAAAGAAAGGTAGAGATAAAAATAACTACCAGGCTTTAATGTTAGAATTAGAAATCAATAACATACGCACACACATAGGGCTTATTCGGTTAATTTATAATTAAAGGTAGGAACTAACAGCTGCTGTCAACGGTTGCTGTCAATCGAAAGTGTTTTGAAAAATCAATGAAAGAATATTTCTTTGAAACATTTGTATTTAAAGTATTAAATTACTCAGTGTTGATTTTACCTAAGTCAGATTTATTTTATACGTGGAATAAATATAACGACTGACAGTTCTAGAAGGTATGGAAAAACTGCCAAAAATTCAAAATTTATTCTCAGGATAAGACTTAAACTACATAGGTAAGTTTGGTAAAATGCGCCATTAGGAGGACAAGTTTAGTTTTAAAGGATAATACCTAGGTAATTAGATAATAGTAGTAGGTAAGTAGATAGATAATAGTAGGTAACGAACTGTAATTGAATGAAGAATTTGAGATAATTTTCAAATTATGGAAAAACAAACTGAATATCATACTGAATAAAGTTCAGATTCCATTGCAACCAAAAACTTATTAGGACTTTTTTTTTTTACAAATGGTCACACAAAAATCAATTTATTGTAGAATATATTTGACTAAAGTAGATCAACTGATTAAGTGGTGATGGAATGTAAATTATCTGGGATTTTAACCACTGCTATAGGTAGGTATGTTGCACATTACAGTACAATATTGATCGATTTTTCCAGGATATGATTTTATTCATAGATATATTTACATTTCTATGATTTTATTACTTTACTAGCTGCCCTGGCGAACTTCGTTCCGCCTCAGATTCATTAAGAACGGCTGTATAAGAAATGATTTTTTTCCATGTTTTAATAGTTATTCTGTTAAGTATTCGGGGCGAAGACAAGTCAAAGATCATTAAAATCGGTCTAGCCGTTCTTGAGTTAAAAATGTTGTGACTAAACCCGACTTTGTTTTATTTATACAGATTTAATTATTACACAGCTGACATAATCTGGTATATGGATTTGTTAGAATAAAGTAATGTTTTAGTTATCACAAACATTTCATAACCAGAAAAACATTTAGATACACACTGCTATATATCAAGCTATACGTTCCCAATATAAGTGGATCTTGCATTGGTTCGGCTTGCAGTACAATAAGAGTTCAGCATGTACTGGAAATGTATAACTGTACGTCCATTGCATTGCACGGGATATTAACTAACATCTGGGATTCATTGCATTTGATGACCTATTGTTGACTTTAAACACTAGCATTTACTGCTATAACCATAAACCTACAATTTCCTTAAATTAAAACTAGATTTCATTTCTGAAACAATTCTATTGTTTATTTGAGCACCACATAGCATAAAGCAAGATTGCAGAACTACATATTTTATTCAGATTATTTACTGAAAAATTTTTTTTCATTGTTACAGTCTCAAAAACATGCTGAAAAAAGGGGAACACTGAAACCACGAAAAACACGAACGAACGAAATGTGTTCAAACTAAAACTAACCCAACTGAACGCATCCAAAATAGAAAGAGACAGACATAGCGAAACAGAGCTGCGTCCCAAAATAGTGCGTTCGAAAATAGAAAAAAAATGCCTAGCTCCCAATCAGTTACCGAGAAAGACGCGGCGGGTGCGGTCGCCGCGCAGTGGTGGAGAACACCATGGAAAGCTATGGCCGACCTTGCCGAAGCAGTTGACGATCTCATATGTAGCTTTGATTATATGGACACAGCCATGGACAACCTAGTCATGCTAATTTTCATATGGATCCTCTTTTCCATCGTCCTCCTCGGCATAGCGAAATGGGCGTACGCTCGCTTCGCCAATAAAGTGGTGGAGGTCGACCCAAAACAAAAACCAACGACAGATGACACGAAGAAAACAACGAACGAAATTATAAACAGTGCTGATAGTGTATTGGCTACTAGTGCTAAAGTTAAAAGTGCCGCGTTTAAGCCTGCAAAGCCTACTGGATTCGTGCCAGCTACTCCGCCAAACAAAAGGAGGTTGGGTCGCATGTCCCCGGGTCCCGAGCAGCTGACTTTAAAAAAGCACCAAAGCGTTTTAATACCAACATGTATGGGACCCGACCCGCCGAGTGTGCAATGGGTGAACGACCTATTGACGTGGTTATATAATGATCTAGTTATTGTGAATGAGCTCGTGCAGCAATGGATTGTGTCCATGAACGAGTTCTCCAAGAAGTCCGTCGAAGAGGTAAGTTTATATTACAGCTTGTTTTATATTTGTCTTTTCAGTAACAGGATCGTCAAGGATTTTTCTTTTGGGCTTATCTTCAATAATATTTAATGCTTCTATATTAACTGGCGTTCTGTTTAGTACCAACATGATTGTATGCGTCATGATTTCTATATCCAGAAGAACCTCGCCTTTCAGCAACGATTATTCACACATTCATTCAACCTGAATCAACAAAAACTCATTCACCCTCTTTTGAACTTCAACAATACCCCCAACATATAGACTCCTTAGTTCTTCTAATACTGATTTTATGGAATGGAAAATCTATTCATGTTTAAAAAAATCTTAGAATTTTCTTCCATTTAGTTTAAAATTCTATAGTTTTAACGATCTCAAATGCACTGCCAGCAAAGAAATATCTCATTTAAATTAGATGATTCTGAACGAAACAACTCCGGAATGTCTCTGAATGATTTTTGACGATTTATTGTTGTTTCTACCCGACCTGATGATTCACACTTGCTTTTTTTATCTTTGATTTTTTAACTCTCTCTATATTCTACTTCATCGTCGATGGCACGATTATCGATAAGAACTCGACTCCCGCATTCCAAGGTACAGGAACGCTTAAGTAATATTGTTATGAGCCAAATCTAAACCAGAAAACTAGAGAGATATGTAGTTTATGATCAGAATTCACAAACAATTTTTTTTCTATATTTTTTTTTAACAGCGTGTTCTCCAAAAAGTATATTTTTCGGAGTAAGATTATTCTAATGTGAATCTGCTGAAACCTGAAGCCAATTGCGAAAATCTAGGGCAAAAGCACGGTAATCTGCCCCACTATTCCAATTTAGTGGGGCAGATTCCACTGCAAAATTTTTGACATTCCACTTTGCCCCACCAGTGGGGCGGCCGGTGGGGCAAAGTGGAATAATCCAAATTAAACTTCTTGATAGCATACGCATTCCGCATATAAGTATAAATTGGAAAAAAACATTTATTCAGTAAAACAAGCATGCTTTTTTAATAGAACTTTGAAGACTTGATATACCATGTTTTCCTTTAGCTCCACGGTTTCGAGTTGTAGTAACGAATATAAACAATAATAAACCAAGATGTTTAAGGCCTTGGGTGGAGGCCGCGTGACGCGCCTGACGAAACATATGTTACGGGCCTCGATTTAGATTCACGACGATAATCTGACCGCTAGTGCATAAAATGTTACATGTGTTGTTTTAATGTTACGAGAACGTTTGCTTTATGAACTCTGACCATTGTCATTAAAAGAGCTTCCACGAATGTCAGTACTAAGCATTCTTCCTGAAAACTTGGGGCAATCAGCCTCTCTACTAATCTGTTGACTGGTTAATCTTGTTCTCGCTTTAGGGTTCCGTACCCAAAGGTTCCATACCCCCTCCTATTACTAAGCCTCCGCTGTTCATCCGTCCGTCCGTTTAATTTTCAGCGGGCTATATCTCACGAACCGTAATAAGTGGACAGTTGATATTTTTACAAAGAGTGTATTTCTATTGCCGCTGTAACAACAAATAATAAAAATAAAATAAAGTTAGTAAAAATTAAAGGGGATCTCCATACAAGAAACGTATTTTTCGGCGTTTTTTGCCTTGTGGTACGGAACCCGTCAGTCCGACCCGCACTTGGTTTTTTATGAGCCTACACTGTCGCAATGCTGAACCAAGGCTTCCCCCAAATCCATCCAGGCATTCTTTCCCAGAGCCACCTCGATCCGACCCTTGCGGTACGCGTCTTCTTGATGGGTAAAAAAGAAGACCCATTTCCCATTCAATTGCGTAGTAATAAAATGAAAGAATTAATTCTTGTTGCAATGATGACAGTCTTTTGTTTGACTTCGGGGTCAAAGCATCAGTAGATTTTTTCCAAACTTTGCTGTGAGAGTCTACAAATATGCGCGCCATCGTTGTTTTCATAGAACATTTCATTTCCTTGTTATTTTAAAAGTGTGTTAGTTAATTTAGAGAAGTTTATCCAATGGTACTGTTGAGGCTATGTAGCCCTACCTTTAATAGTACAGGCTGGTCATAATTGACGATGAGTTCCATTCGAACGTTCAAGCAGGTGTCAAACTTTTTCATTGGGTATATTTTTTTAGTAGAGTCAGTGCTAGGTTTACGTGGTAATGTAAAGACTTTCTACAAATATAATAATATCGAGCACAAGACCTGTCGGAATTTAATTTCATTGTGAAGCTCTCATCTGGAGCTTCACAGTACCTATATATTTTTATCGTATTAAACAAAAGTCAGGTAAGTATCCGTTGGATGCGTGAAGCACGTCTTTCGGCCGAAAAGTTGATGATGATTCAAAAATTAACACATTAGGTATTGGAATCTTTATCAAATTGATTTAAATCAAAAATCTTTCGCATCTCGTCAAATATCGAGTCATATAACCTTGGCATTATGTGAATAACAACTAAACGATTAAATGCAATCCTATCAAAATTAAGACAATATTAAGGACTTAGATTATATTTTATGACAAACTATCAAGATAAGCAGCAATACGGTAAAGCAACTAGTTTTTTTTTTCTGTTTCTTTTATACATATAATTATACTTTATTGTACACCAGAAAATACATAAAAAATTCAATTATCACTACAAAAGATACAATAGGCGGCCTTATCGCTTTTTGCGATCTCTTCCAGGCAACCTTGTTTTAGATTTTATTTCGTTTGGCTTTCTGAAATTACTAGCCATTGATAGGTTCTGCTATCGGTTTTCATCGATTTTTTTTTAATATACTTGATATATTATCCTTCTTAAAATTATATAATGCTGTTTTCTCCATTTTCTCCTATTACAGATTTATTATATCTAAGTATAGATACAGATTACTTATTGCATCTTAAAATAATAATATGTACAAGTATATAAAAAGGGAGGGAAAATAATCAAAGGGCGTCAAAAAATTCGTCCGCATCACTGTCAACGGGAAACGTGCCCAAAAGGCTGGCAGCATTTTCTCCTACAAATGTTCCTCCGAAGCCAAATCTGTTTATCTCTGTCCTGTCTGCCCTTACCCCACTAGTGGTCGGCGCATCATGTCTCCTTTCTCACCTCCGTCATCATCTCAGCTGAAATACTTATGTCGTTTGTTTTACCATAACATATTTCACACATTTCTTAAAACATATCTTTTTTTCCCTAATCATATAGCCATACAAACTTTCCTTCTATTCAACTGATGTTCTAGGTAAACTTCAGTCAATATTCCATTGAATATTTTTTTAGATTCTGTTAATACCAGTTTATGTCTATATGTACCCAACTGATCGATCTATCTAGGAATCTTCAGTTCAGGATGTTGCATCTCGGATATAATCTCAATAACTATCTAAATAACCCTGAAATCATTGTCTATTTAGTCATACATACACAAAAAAAGAAACTCCAATCCTACATTGACTCACATTTTTTAGTAACAGTGTTGACATCACATCCTGCGACAATAATACATCTTGCTGCTCTGAAAATAGATACAGCACCAAAATAGACCTTGTTGGTACAGACTTTACAGAGTAAAGTCGTTTGAAATGTATTTTTAGGTTTAGTAGGTGTAGGGTCAGGTTGTCCATTATTGAGTTAAAGGCACAAAATGGTCATGCAGATAAATATAATATGTGATATAACCCCCTGCGTTGAAATTTTTAGTGTCATCAAAAAAAAATCTGCTGTTTCATACAAAAGTCCAATACTTACGTGCTTTTTTTAATACCCGACGAAAAACAGTAAAAAAAGAAGATTTAGATTAGAGGTTATGATTTTTATTAAGTAGAAGAATAAGATAAAAAAGAAATAAGCTAAAGATAACATAGAAAAAGCGAAGCAAGATGCGGAATTGGATGTGAAACATCATAGTGGGTAAAAGAGCGATTTTGGTCGTGTTCGGAGTTGGTGTTCCATCTCTAGATACCTTGTTTATACTTATCGTTATTATCTGTCGCCTAGTAGTGCTCATATTTGAAAGTAATAAGCAAAAGAAGAGAAAGGAAGAAGAAGAAGGAGAAGAAAGAGGCTTTTGAGAGGAGGGAAGTAGGCTTTTCGTACAATGAGAATTCAGCTTATACTGGAAATGTATTGCGTGATATGTCGTCATGCGTACTTAGAAACAATCGGTGACTAATTTGAGTGTTAGTTCCCATAGTAAATTCTTAATATCTTAAGGTGAATGTGAAGTGGTAGACCGCGAAATTCGAATTTTCTTAAGTTTTTTGCAATTTGTAGGTCAGTGTCAGATTGTATCTTGATCAAAATATGATTCGCGACTATAATAGATATGTATTTACAGAATTATAGTCATTAGAATCATTAATATATCTCTTTAAGTTAGATTTCTGCCATAAACACTTTTCCATACGAGATTTGTTCTTAACGGTAGAAATCTAACTTAGAAAGATGTATTAATGATTCTAATTATTATATTTCTGTAAATACGTACCTGTTATAGTCGCGAATCATATTTTGATCAAGATACAACCTGACACTGACCGGAAAATTGCAAAAAACGTAAGAAAAATTGAATTTCGCGGGCTATAACTACGCATTCACCTTAAGCAGAATTTGAACGCCTTGTCTGTGATGGATACCTTTATAAACAAAAAACGATCAAGATTTTAGGCATGAGTTATAGCGGTGCAACCTTCTTAATGGTGTTGCCTATCGGCGACGGCAACTTCTTTTTTCTCTTCATTAGTTGGGTCAACGACCTGTTTTTTTTAGTAACGCTATCGGTATATGCCAAAGCGATAAGTACAGGTTTCTTACCCATGGTTTTATAGAGGTCCATTGACTTGCAAATTTTTTCATAGAGTTTTTATGCCGATGAATATGGCGGTTTCGAGACACCATAATTACTATGGCATAGTCCATTAGAGCGTCAAAAGCAACGATGCAAAAAAAAGACGGGTTGCACTCCGGGAGTGCCGGCAGAAGTGAAAACTTGAATATTAACGTTGAAATAAATCAATTATTAATTGAATTAATATAACTCATTTTTTTTTCACTATTTCTGCGTTCTTTTTTCATTAATAGATGCACTTTGTTCAATTTCCATATTTTAAACACTTTATATACACGAATTTTACGAATACACAGCAGTGTGGCTACTACACAGACGGTCGAGCCATCAGCTGTCCATCCATCCATCCATCCATCCATCTATTGTCGTGTCACTTGGTTCACTTCGGTTGGCGCCGCCGTAGAAAGAGAGGGGGATACTTAGTAGTTAGGAGTAGTAGTTCTTCCCTGTGTAGTCTCTCCTGACGGTCACGTGTCCTGACGCGATGTCCTGACGCGAGTTTAACATTTTTTACCCATTACAAAAAAGTGTGCAACGCCGCTAAAGAAGTTTTCATTTCAAAAATAAAAATAAGAATCGTGACCAACATCGTGCATCTCGTAACGTAGCGCAGTTTATGTTAGACTCGCTGATCTAGTAGTTCGGGGTAATTGCGTAGCTCACTATCAGTAGGAATGGCTTTTTAACCGACGAAAAAAAACGGAGGAGGTTCTCAATTCGACGCGTATATTTTTTTTTTTTTTTTTTTTTTTTTATGTATGATCACGCATAACTTTTTACAGAGCAGTCCGATTTTGATAATTCTTTTTTTATTAGAAAGGGTATACTCTGAAGTTGGTCCCATATAAATTTGGAAAAAAAATTCCAACCCTGAGGGTTAGAAAACAGGGGATGATTGATTGTTCACTCACTGATTGTAATGTATGACCACGCTTAACTTTTTACAGAGTAGTCCGATTTTGATAATTCTTCTTTTGTTGGATAGGACATACTTCGAAGTTGGTCCCATGTAAATTTGGAAAAAAAAAACCTACCCTAAGGGTGGGAAAATAGGGGTGACTTATTGTTCATTCACAGATTTTAATGCTGAGCTGTGTATTACAATTAAAATAAAAGGCCTATCTATGTTGGTATATAAAGCCTGTTTTTTTTAAGTATTACATTATATTATTTAGTATTATATTACACAAAAAATAATAGTTAAAGTAGGATTATATAACAGTTAATGTCTAAAGTAAGGTAGGTATTTTAAAAGTAATCAAACATTAAGCATGTAGTAATTAGTAAATTATAGCCTCAAAAAATTATAAAATAAAAACTTTTTAACAAAAAATTAAACCTCCGAAAAAACTGAAAAGCAAAAAATAATAAACTTTTTTTATTTAACCTTAATAAATAAGTTCTTAAACTAATGCAAGTATACCTAAGTAATTTTGAGTCGGCGCCAAACAATCAATGAACAAAGATTACTAAATTACCTTAAATTTAAAGAAATAAGCAACGTGAAATCTATAGCGATAAACATTAACATTTCAAACAAAAAATGCGCTCTCCGCACGACCACTCGCAACGAATTAATTTGCTTGTTTGGCGCCGACTCTAAATTACTTAGGTATACTTGCATTAGTTTAAGAACTTATTTATTAAGGTTAAATAAAAAAAGTTTATTATTTTTTGCTTTTCAGTTTTTTCGGAGGTTTAATTTTTTGTTAAAAAGTTTTGTTTTGACAGTTCAACAACAATCATTGCGTTATTTACCTACGTTGTTGAGCAGATAAATTTTTCGAACATATGAAGCAATGGATTAGTAATATCCTTCAAAATCATTCAAAATGTTGTTAATAGTGTGTTACGCAATTAGGGTGCTGGTCCTAGGTTTGATCTCCGTGTCGGACATGTGACATCCACCAACCCGCACTGGGCCCGCGTGGTGGATTACGACCCACTTCCTCTCACTGAGAGGAGGCCTGTGTCCCAGCAGTGGGAAGATCATAGGCTGATTATGATGCGCCTAATTGATGGCAAAAAGCGGAGACGACGAAAGATACCGCTGGCTACCTCTTCGGTAAATGCAGGCAAGATGTTATGTGTGTGTGTGTAGCACAGTTCATCTGGTGTAATGTCGTAGATGTTACCATTCGGTAGTAGCGTTCGTAGATAAAATTAGCATACGACCTTTCTTTGATAAACTAGAACAGTATGTTTAGTATCACTAAGCTGCCATTGGTGAGAATAACGATTTGATAATGGATAAAGAAACCAGGTATTTATGATTTGCATTCTTTTGAGTCTCTTTGAAGGATAAAATCTGGAATGAAATTATCCGGAAAAGAACCGGAGTTACCGACATAGCTTACAGAGTAAGCAAACTGAAGTGGCAATGGGTTGGCCATGTCTGTCGAAGGACCGATGGCTGGTGGAGCAGACGAGTCCTTGAGTGGAGACCGCGTATAGGCAAGCGTAGTGTGGGACGCCCCCCAGCTAGATGGACGGACGACCTAAAGAAGGCTGGGGTAGACTGGATGCGGAAGGCGGAGGACAGGGTGCTGTGGAGCAGTCTGGGAGAGGCCTATACCCAGCAGTGGACTGCGATAGGCTGAGTTGATTGATAGATTCTTTTTAGCCAAAGAATGCCAACGGAACTACTAAGCCTGCGCTGTCCGGCCGTCTGTCTGTCTGTCAGCGGGCTGTACCTCATGAACCGTACAAGGTAGACAGTTGAAATTTCCACAGAGTGTGTATTTATATTGCAGCTAAAACAACAAATAATAAAAATAAAATAAAAGGGGGGTAAAAAATTAAAGGGGGTCTCATACACGAAAAGTTTTTTCCGCTTTTATGCCTTGTGATGATACGGAACTCCTCGTGTGCGAGTTCAACTGGCACTAGGCCGCTTTTTTTCTGTAACCAAATCAGACATTTTTACATCTCGTATAGGAAAGAATTTTTATAGTTCTTGTTTTAATATATGCGTAAACCATGTATATTTTAAATTATGTAGACTTAGAGTAGCTGTAATTAATTCCAAATAAATGGTATTATTATGATAACCATAGAGGTAGACAGTTATCATCGTCATCTGCCTAGCCTTTTCCCAACTATGTTGGGATCGGCTTCCAGTTCAACCGGATGCAGCTGAATACCAGTATATTACATGGAGCGACTGCCTATCTAACCTCCACAACCCACTTACTGGGTAATACGATACCCCTTGGTGAGACTGGTTGTCAGACTTTCGGGCTTCTGACTACCCGTAACGTCTGTCAAAGATCCACGAATGACCGCCGGGACCAACGGCTTTACGTGCTTTCCGAGGCATGGAGGCGTCTCGGTATGTAAAGACGGTCACCCATCCACGGACCAACCACGGCAAGCGTAGCTTAACCTGATCGATCGACCCGTGCGGCTGTTATTACTTAGCCACGAGCCCCAACAATGTTGATTTTTTAAATAGGACTACTTTAGTAGGTATTTATATACCTACTGCATTAGGTCATCATTAACATTAGATAGTATCGATTCAAACTTCATCGCACATTTTATATTTGCATAATTATATGGAAGTTAAAATCATTTATTATTAACACACAGAATCTTAGTGACTATACAGGGTGTTACGGAAAGGGTATATCAATACAAACGGGTTGAAGAGTGTATCTGGTCTAAAATTTCTGTACAAAATTTCAGCTCAAAAGCATAATCACGGCGCTGCACTGGCGCGCGCCGGCGTGATGTGCGTGTACTAGGCACACAGACATACTACAGATAATAGATAATGACCCTCGTAGTGCGGTGACACGTTTGTTATGATTTCAATTTAATAAACTGTCGAAATAAAAAAATATTAAGCATTTTCAAAGTTACTGCTTTTGAGCTGAAATTTTGTACAGAGATTCTCGACCAGATACACTCTTCAACCCGTTTGTATTGATATACCCTTTCCGTAACACCCTGATACTATACTAGTTGACCCGGCGAACTTTGTACCGCTTCAGAATATTAATTATTTTAAATTTTGAAGTGAAACTTCTTTACGCACGCTTGACTTGGGGGGTAAGCTGGCGAACGTGTTACGAAAAGTGTGATCGGGCTAGGCGAACGGAAGTTGAGTGGGGGATATAAGCAAGAGAAAGCAGTGCGCGCGCACATTTTATTTCTCTCTTCCTGTCATAGCCAAATACGTTTGAAGTTTCACTTCAGTCGTGTGGTCTTATGACCACACGACTGAAGTACCAACTCACGAAAAAAAACCGAGTGTGCTTATGCACTCGGTTTTTTTTTTCGTGAAATTTCTCATGTTTTTAATGGCTCGTTATTCTGCTATTCGGGGCGGAGACAAATCCAACAAATCAAAGATCATAAAAATCGGTCCAGCCGTTCTTGAGTTACAAATTGTGTAACTAACCTGACTTTGTTTTATTAATATAGATAGATATAGACTTACGAGTTGTAGGTCGAAGGTTTCAAACCCAAGCAGGCGCTAACTTTGTGTAAATTATTTCGTTCCCGTTCCCGATATAATTTTTTGAATCCGAAATATACTAGGTTTAATCACTTCACATAGTGCTCAAAGAAAAAACCATAAAAAACTATCAGGTTTTTTTTCTTTGAGCACAATGCGAAGTGATTAAAAAAAAAACAAAACCTGGTCATAACTTTAAAACCATAAAAAAATTCACCGACATTCTCAGGGTTAAAAAGTTTGGAAATGACCTTGCCCACGCCCCTATTCGATTTGATCCATACTTCCAGGGACACCCTGTATATTTGATTGATTGATCGATTGATTAATAGGCTGGTATATAATAACGTGTTTTATAACATTATGTCACCAACTGTGGCTGGTATCTGTTGTAGAAACTTGTTGATCTTGTATTATTAATGCTGACTATACCTATTACTACACTGGCTCATTACCACAACAAGCCTCTCGTGCAGGACTGCAGGCACGTTTCAGTTTTCACTGTTCTATACTATTTCTTTATTATGGCAAGCAAAGCCGATGTCGACCATACTGCCAATGACTAAAGTGAATTGGAAAAGCAAGAGTGCATTGTTATAAATTGAAAAAAAAAAATTAGAAAGATCAATGATAAGTAATGTAGGTTAGTATCGGATATATACAGTTTGTTTCCACTGTTTCCCGCCATTCGTGGTGAACTGACAGTTGACATTATTGACAGCTGTCACAACTGACGTGCATGAGATAGTGTTTACATATCTATTAAATAGATACACTACCTATACTATTAATAGAAGTTACTAAGTCCATCCAGTTAGTACCTATTCAGTTATTATAATAAGTATTCATGATTCATACTTGTTACTTATCTTTCATTGTTGTGTGTGACTTGTGGCCTGAAGACCTTATTTTTGAACCCTGCATTGTTATATGATAGCATTATGTTACCAACTGTGACTGATGCTTATAATCGTCTTCTTTTCATGGCAATAATAAAACATTAACCCCCTTATTCATAATCCTATTTTATCTCTATTTTAGCTAAAATAGGTTTATAGAACGTTTGTCTTTATCTGTCACGTTGTCATTTCTGTGTGTAAGAAAGAGACAAACCCCATTTTAACTAAAATAGGTTTGATAAGTTTTATGAATAAGGGGGTAAGTCTGTATTTCTCGAAGGGATATTCAGACTTCAGAGGTACCTACATCCGCATTTCACCAGGAAATATGCACACCATAGATTCTATGATGTTAATTAGAGGAGCCCGTGGCTAAATAATAACAGCGGCACAGGTCGATGGATCAGGTTAAGCTACGCTTGCCGCGGTTGGTTTGTGGATGGGTGACCACTTTACATACCGAGACCCTCCGTGTCTCGGATAGCACGTTAAGCTGAGGAACATCCACGAATGACAGTCGTTACAGGTAGTCACAAGCCCAAAAGTCTGACAACCATTCTTATTAAGGGGTATCATTTTACCCAGTAACTGGGTTGTGGAAGTTAGATAGGCAGTCGCTCCATGTAAAATACTGGTATTCAGCTGCATCCGGTTAGACTGGAAGGCGACCCCAACATAGTTGGGAAAAAGGCTAGGCAGATGATGATGATGAGATTGATTGACAGGCCTGATGGTCTAGTGGTTAGTGACCCTGACTGCTATGCCGGAGGTCGTGGGTTCGATTCCCACCCAGGACAAATGTTTGTGTGATGAGCACGATCATTTGTTCTGTGTCTGGGTGTAATTTATCTATAATATGTATGTATTTAGATATATAAGTATGTTTATCAGTTGTCTAGTACCCATAACACAAGCTCTGCTTAGCTTGGGACTAGATGGCGTTGTGTGATAGTTGTGGAATATTATTATTATTATTCTATTATGTTAGCGAAGTATGCGCAGCCGCACGGGTCGATCTACAAGGCTAAACGACACTTGCCGAGGTTGATCCGAGGATAGGTGAACATTCTTTACTAATAGAGACCCCTCCGTGCCGTGGAAAGCACGGCATTGTCATTTGTCAAGTAGATCTTTGCAAGTCGTGTGTGTAAAGCTTATGACCATAATCAGCCTATAATGTTCCCACTGCTAGGACACAGGCCTCTTTTCATTGAGAGAGAGTGGGCTGTATTCTACCACGCGGGTTCAGTGGCGGTTGGTAGATGTCACATGTCATCGAATATAATAATAAGTTCTAGTACAAGCCGGTTATCTCACGATGTTTTCCTTCATCGTTTTGAGACAACTACTACGTGGAGCCCTGACACAGCCAAAAGGCGTCGCGGCAGACCCCGTAGAAGATGGCGGGACACCGCGGGACGAGCTGGACAAAACAAACCACCAGTGGTCCACTTTAGCCCTGGATTGAATGAGCTGGAAGTCATGGGGAGAGGCCTTTGCCCAGCAGTGGGATTATAGAGGTGTGAGGAACAGGGTGTAAAAATCACTCATACTCTATAGAAAAGGGAGGATCCTCCGACCAGACGGGTGTTGTGTCTGGCGGGCAACTGCCCGATGATTCATGTCGTGTCGGACCGTTGTATCTATGCTAGTTGCGCGGTAAACTCTGCTTGCGAGATGCAGGATTTTGCGTGACGTCAATATGACGCGTTGTAGATATCGCTACAGGATAATGCAGGACAGAAACAGTAAAGTGACTGCCTGGGTTTGAAGTCAATACCTTCAAATCGCAAGTTGGTGCCGTTACCACTGGGCCACCACTCCTCCCCACACTAATGATTACCACGTGACTAAATCATGTCATTCTTTTAACGACCCTAATAAATAACAAAATAATTAGTCTGTTACACATTTATGCTCCGATTACTCTTGATCTTTGACCCGGCATTGCCACGCGTGGGTTTGATTTGAATAGCGTCGTGTCGACAAACTAAAGACCCATTCATAATATGATACTGAAATGAATACTGTCTGTTTGGGTGTTAAATCTTACTAATCTTACTTCTTATTTTACTATTTTACTTCTTACTATCTTACTTCTTAAGTTCTTACTAATATTATAAACGCGAAAGTTTGTGAGGATGTTTGTTACTCTTTCACGCAAAAATTACTGAACGGATTTTTATGAAACTTTACAGTAATATAGCTTATACATCAGAATATATAATGAAAACCCTCTCTAAATCATAAATTATGCCCATGAATCAACTTGGTTAAACTTACAAAATGATAACCATTGTAATTGAAATGGTTTTGATAAAGTGAAGGCAGTTGAAGTCTTTATTACGAGTACTTTAACTTTACCCGAACTGTTGATATACCTAACTCTAAGTATAGCCTGGAATTCTGCTCAGCTCCTCAAAATAACCCGCGCAATGCTACAATCGTAAACAAACCTGTGAAGTGTTCTTAACCTCTCCGCTGTTTATATTACAACATTGTCTGTTTGTTTGTATGAAAGTATTTGCACGAACACTCTGTGAGGTGAGTTGAATACGTATGTTATGTATGTTATTCGGTAACGTAGTTATACAGATATATGGCTATAGTTTAGACCTTGAATAGGCTATAAGAGTGCCGTAAGAGAGCGATGAGAAAATATTTAGTGCATCACATTGTTAGATTACGAAAGTGGCGCCACTTGTAAGGATGGATGGATGGATGTTTGTTATTCTTTCACGCAAAAACCACTGCACGGATTTTGATGAAACTTTACAGTAATATAGCTTATACATCAGAATGATACATGGGATACTCTTTATCCCGATATTCCCACGGGATCGATACTTATGCGGTAGAAACCGCTAGGCGCTACTAGTTCATACGTAGACTGCTCGAAAGCTTGAAAGCTGTTAATTAAACAAATCGATCGAATCGATCGTGTACTATATATATTTAATTACTGTTAGGTAAGTAGGTATAGGTATTATGTGCCGTTATTGTTTTTTTATTTTATTGATATCAGCGGAAACTTGTAAATTAGGTACTTAGTCTAATATTAGGTTTCCTAGGAATAGTTGTTCAGCATAGGGAGTAGAATCATCTCTCCCTAATGGATGCAGGTGACTAAAGTCTATCCATAATTGATGTTATTTCAAGTTAAACGACTACAATTGATGTTACTTCAAGTTAAACAATTTCTACAACAAATTCCATGATATCGATATGTTTGCTCTTTCTGCTGGTAGATTCAAGAATATTGTACTCAAAATACTTAGTCACCAGTCATTTTATTTTAATTAAGATTTGCATGCCTTTTGATTTTTTACTTTGTTTGCTTTTACTTTTGTTTTACTATTTAACACAAGAAATGTTTTCTTATTAACTTAAATTATTGTTGTAGGTTTTAGTTTAAATAGCATAGTTTGTAAAGATTATTATTTTTTATGTGTATTCCGTGGAAAATGTTGTTGGTTACACATTTGGCCGTATCTTTTTTGTATTTCTTCGTACAAAATGTAATGTGTCACTGTTTGTTTTCCCTAATAAATAAAATAAAAAAATAAACAAATATCAACTTTATTTTAATGTTGATTAAGTTGATTTCGGCGAGACTAGCACTATTGAAAAATTTATGAAAATGTTTGAAGTTATTTTTCCATAAACTCATATTTGATGACATTTTTGGCAATTAAATCGCGAATGCAAATTAAGGTCACAGCCTGTATAATGATTGGCTATTTGCATCTACCATACCATCGTATGTAATTGCAGTGTCGATAGTATATAAAAATAGTTCCTAATTAGTATTGTTTGCACGGTTGCAGTGTAGGCTGTGAGTAGAATTCGATATGACATGACGTCATGACGTAGTGTGTTAGGTCATAGTTTTTATTTGACAGTGATTGAATTATAGTGACGAGTGTTGTGTTTTTAATATATTCAGAACATAATTTTTAACATGAATGATGTAACCAAGGCTTTGTAACCATATTACATATCTTGATTTAAAAGAGTGTCCATGGAGTTTCTTGCCCGTTCTTCTCCATAGGTACCTACGCTTTGGAATGGGCAACTGGCTTCATCTTTCTGACTGACCGACCCCTTGACAATTTAAAAGTGTAATTTGTTTAATTGAAATAAATGCTTTGAGTTTGAACAAAAAATGAGCCATCGGTTTTGTTGCCAATATTTATATCTAAGTACTGGGGCTCTATTAATTCTTAATTCAGAATTAAAATGATATGTACATAATTAACAAATTATACCATGGTAGTTGGTCATTACCGTGGCATAATTTACGACTTCCACGCAGGCGAAGCCGCGAGCATAACTACTAGCTTTTAAAACAATTGCATGGCAAAAGACATTTTAAAGTAGGTTAGGTACCTATTTAAAATATGTATAAAAGTCTTGCAGTTGCATGGACCAGTGTCAACTTATGAGTCGGTAGACATTAAAATACTCGTATACGGTGCAATGAACATCGCCGAACTGTCAAACGAAAGCCATTACGATTACGTTACGGAATAAGGATACAAATGTCCATCATCATCATCATCTGCCTAGCCTTTTCCCAACTATGTTGGGGTCGGCTTCTCGTCTAACCGGATGCAGCTGAGTACCTACCAGTATTTTACATGGAGCGACTGCCCCAAAAACAAAAATGAAAAACAAAAAATGAATAAAAAAATAATTAATGAATGAAATGTCCGAAAAACAAAAATGGCATTTATTTTTCTTGATACAATATAAACAATAACATTATAATTATTTATTATCCAAGACAAGCCTAGCAACACGCGGTTTTGGCACTAGGGTTGCTTACGTAATGTCTAGGCAATGTTCAGGGCTGACACGCAACGTTGACATTAACTTATTAATTAATATTTGTTTTAATTAATATTCATAGTGCTCTTTTGAGGGGCTCGTGGCTAAATGATAACAGCTGCACGGGTCGATCAAAGGTTAAGCTACGCTTACCGCGGTCGGTTTATGGATGGGTGATCATCCATTACATATAGAGATCCAAAAGTGTTATGTCCCCTCCATGCGAATTTTTATTTTATGTAATAAAAAGAGACAGAGAAAGTGACAGTTCACATGGTTTTCGAGGGCGCTGAAGCTGATAGTGATGCCAAAATGAAAATCCATGATGGCGACTGCAATTTTTTTTTTCAATTTTTCGACATGCGTATCATTTTCGTGGTTTTCCAGGGTGCTAAAGCCGATATTATAGGCCCCTCCGTGCCTCGGAAAGCACGATAAGCCGTTGGCCCCGGCTGTCATTCGCAGATATTTGACAGTCGTTACGGGTAGTCAGAAGCCCATATGAATGACAACCAGTCTTACCAAGGGTCCATCGCATTACACAGTAACTGGGTTGTGGAATTCCGATAGGCAGTCAATTCATCTGCATCTGGTTAGACTGGAATCCGACCCCAACATAGTTGGGGAAAGACTTTTATTTAATTTGATGACCTGTTGGATGGTTTCAGTAAGTTGTTTGTAGTTGTAAGTTGATTTCGGCCTCAGACTTCAGGATTCGCATAACTACGCGTTTTTTTTCCTGTTTTTATCGTATGTAGGCACTATACAGGGTGTTACAGAAAGGGTATATCAATACAAACGGGTTGAAGAGTGTATCTGGTCTAGAATATCTGTACAAAATTTCAGCTCAAAAGCAGTAACTTTGAAAATGCTTAATATTTTTTTATTTCGATAGTTTATTAAATTGAAATCATAAAAAACGTGTCACCACACTACGAGGGTCATTATCCATTATCTGTAGTGTGTCTGTGCGCCTAGTACACGCACATCACGCCGCCGCGCGCCAGTGCAGCGCCGTGATGTCGAAATTAAAAAATATTAAGCATTTTCAAAGTTAATGCTTTTGAGCTGAAATTTTGTACAGAGATTCTAGACCAGATACACTCTTCAACCCGTTTGTATTGATATACCCTTTCCGTAACACCCTGTATATGGTTTCCTTGTTTCCTGGTTATTTCTTTATCATCGACACCACGTTTATTCGTGGGAATACCAACTGCGATAGCGATAGTCAATTTATTTGCCAAAGTTTGGTTATTATTACAATATACTAATTTTCCTGTTTTAATGGCAGCACATAGATTATTCGAGAAATTTATAAACTATTGGCAGACCGCTTAACTGAACCGTTGCCTGAGGTAGCAGCGCGGTGCGGGAGGGGTGTGATGACGTGATGTGAGAGCTCTGAGGGGCAATTATCGTAATTTTAAGAACATTCACAGTCTGATCTCAGTCTTAATCTGTCAAAAAATACTTCTAATTTCCGTACATTTTAACAAATTTTTGATATTTGTTTGTCGCTGAGATGAAACTTCGACTAGATTTTGAACGTTTTAATTTACGAGAATTGGCCTTCAGTGATTCGTCAACTTGTGACAACTATAAAGACTTACCCCCTTATTCATAAAACTTATCAAACCTATTTTAGTTAAAATGGGGTTTGTCTCTTTCTTACACACAGAAATGTCAACGTGACAGATAAAGACAAACGTTCTATAAACCTATTTTAGCTAAAATAGAGATAAAATAGGATTATGAATAAGGGGGCTATACTATAAACCATAAAGCGTCTGTATAGTTACACAACGCTTTGACTTCTTTCGAAAGTCAAATTACTGACGACTGAAAGAGAGAGATCGATGTGTAACTATTACGTTTACAATTTTGTACCACGTCATTGTGCCCATTTTAACGTTGATATAAACTTGTCAATATTACCAGTGACAACCCTATCGACAGTTAGTTTATATCTTCTGGCATGTCGTACACGGAACGGACCGGCCGTGACTGACTTGCTTCTATACAGGGTGTATTAATAACTGAAGCGAGATTGAACGCCATGATTATATGCTGTCAGTAAAGCGCTACCTTGATAGGTGTTGTAATATTTTGAGCAAAGTCAAAAATTATTTGCTCCTAAATACCAGTTTTTTCGTGGAAATAGGTTGGGCACATATTATTTGCCATTTTAAGGGAAGTAGTAAGATGGGTTGATAACGTTTGAACTCTCGGGGTGATTGCGTAACACACTATAAGTAGCAATGGCTTTCATTCTGACAGTTCAACAACATTCATTGCGTTTTTTACGTTGTTGAGCAGACAATTTTTTCGAACATAATAAGCAATGGGTTAGCAATATCCTTCAAAATAATTAAGATTGAGATAGTGTTACGCAATTAGTGTGCCTGTCTTTCTTTTTCTACATTAAAGAGAATTTTCTTTGTGCTTCGAGCATTTTGCCACAAATTAATCTGGAGGGTTCCGGGGTTGATACCATCGGGTCGTGGGGTCTGCGTGCTCATGGTTTGTTCTCCAAACAGCTGGTTGAAACTTCCCATGACCAAGGGTTGGCTTTTACCTTGGCCAAAGGCTATGTATTGCCATACAACGTGGCAAAGCCGCCAGTCTCTTCAGTACATTAACAGTCGACAGCGATGCGGAAGATTTTTACGACGCCATATTTTAGTTTGTTATTTATTATCATTAGGTATGTTAGGTTATTCTATTTTTATTTTAATAGTTTTCTTTTCTTATCTGTTAGTTTAAACATAAAGCAAAGAAAAGAAAGAAAAATTGTTTACCACCACCACAACACCTTCTTCTTCTTCGTGTCGTTGGCACGACTGTATTTTAGATCTTGTTGTCCCAAAACTTTGCCACTTTCACGGAGCTGTCGGTGGCAGCGCAGAGGTCACTTTGACTGCATGTTTTGGGGAACAGAGGGCAGGATAGGAGGTGGAGCATGGTTTGCGACATAGCTAATCACACCCCACTGCCGTTCCGTCAAGGTAGCCCCATTTTACCATGTTGGACTTACATCTTCCACAGACACCAACCACCAACCAACACTACCACATTCTCCTTAATTTTAGGGTACACCCTGTATACATTTTTATCGGATGTTTTACGGATTACTGTGCGTCAAATACCTTTGTGTGACGCCTCGAACAGCGGTGAGGTCGACATGGTAATTAACATTGTGATTATTTTGTGGGACATGCATACAAAGAACTATTAATAGACACACGTTACTATAATAGCGAGGTGAATAGGCTCGACCCCTATTACATGGAAGTTATACATAACTGACGAAATGCAGGTACTACTGGCTGACTTTTTCACCGTCTGGACAAAAACTGAGTCTAAAAGGTGAACGGAGTAGAAGCCTATGGCAATTTTTTTTTTATCTTCCGTCTTTTGGTTTATGTCGGCCGATGCCTTCAACCAAAGGATAGCTACGAATTCATATATAATTTCCGCACGTAGAGTGTTTATATTATTTTTTGAGATAGGAAAAAAGGCGCTACATTCGGATGTGCTCGGCTGTCCTCGGGATTTATTCGGTTTTAATGTACATATTTCCGATATGTCCATGATACGTCAGTGAGTGATGGTAAAGCATTCTGTTTGTGTTTGTTTATATGACGATTCAAAAAATACACACGTAATTGTTCAAGTTTTCACTTCTGTCGGCACTCCCGGAGCGCCACTGTTATTTTTTGTGAAAAAAAAAGAGATTTCTATGTCATAGGCTTCTAGTTCGTTCACCTTTTATACCCTGTTTTTTCCTAAACGGTAATAAACGTCAGCCTGCATATGTAGAGTCTTTCCAAGCGATGGGACACATAGTGTCTTGCGTGTCCTGTCAGTCAGCTGCACGTTACAGAAACTGACGGACGCTAGTGATGGCATAGAGGTGTGAGGAACAGGGTGTACTCAACCTCCATAGAAAAGGGAGGATTCTCCGACCAGACGGGTGTTGTGTCTGGTGGGCAACTGCCCGATGATTCATGTCGGGTCGTTGTATCTTATCTATGCTAGTTGCGCGGTAAACTCTGCTTGCAAGATGCAGGATTTTGCGTGACGTCAGTATGACGCGTTGTTCGCATGTGGCGTTTATGGTTTCATGTCTATTATAATTTCTGAAGTTTGAACATGAGCTCATTTTCAGCGTACTATTTTCAGCTTGCAAAGTTACTGTGTCGCTTGAAAAATAGCAATGGGAAGGAAAATAAATCGTTTCTGGGTCAAATAGTAATGGCACTTTTATGGGATACTAGCTTCTGCACGCGTTTTCGTCCTCGTAAAACTATCGCCCATCCGCGCTATTACTTAATTTTCGCTTGGCGTTCTTTTTAACTTACGTTCTTTTTGCGCGGTCGGAGTTTTATTATTGTACAGACTAGCTGCGCCCCGCGGTTTCACCCGCATATGTGTCGATCCCGTGGGAATATCGGGATAAAAAGTAGCCTTTATTTTAATCCAGGGTATCAGCTACCTCCGTACAAAGTTTTATCAAAATTGGTCCAGCCGTTTGAGCGTGAAGAAGTAACAAACACATAAACACAGACACACACACACAAACTTTCGCCTTTATAATATTAGTGTGATACTAGCTGCGTCCTGCGGTTTCACCCGCGTAGATGTCGATTCCGTGGGAATATAGGGATAAAAAGTAGCCTATATGTTAATCCAGGGTGTCGGCTACCTCCGTACAAAATTTTATCAAAATTGGTCCAGCCGTTTGAGCGTGAAGAAGTAACAAACATATAAACACACACACACACAAATTTTCGCCTTTATAATATTAGTGTGATTACTAATGTTATAAAATTATTTTTTTACGACAACTGCATAACCCCTGCACTGTTCCATAAAACAACTAATTTCTTTAAAGTTAGTTCAACCGTCAACTGTTGGAATCCATTAACTACCTAAGCTTTTTAGTGTTATTATCCAAATTATCCTAGGAACACGCTACTGGGCTAGATTTTATATCTAGGTTATAAGCTTTGCCTGGACGGTTTTAGGTCAGGTAACTAGGGCTAATTTTTTGATTATGGGTGACCTAACTTTGTGGTTCGTTAGTTAGAAGCGAAATGGGATTTTGCTGTTATTTTATTTATTAGGTGTAAGTGGGCTTTATAGAGGGTGATTGAAAGTTCAACCTTGAGAGGGTCTTGTGGCTAAGAAATAACAGCCGCACGGTTCGATCGATCAGGTTAAGCTACGCTTGCCGCGGTTGGCCCGTGGACGGGTGACCATCTTTACATACCAAGACCCCTCCGTGCCTCGGAAAGCACGTTAAGCCATTGGTCCCGGCTGTCATTCGTAGATCTTTGACAGTCGTTACGGGTCGTCAGAAGCCCATAAGTCTGACAACCAGTCTTACCAAGGGGTATAGTATTACCCAATAAGTGGGTTGTGGAGGTCTGATAGTCAGTCGCTCCATGTAAAATACTAGTATTCATCTGCATCCGGTTAGACTGGAAGCCGACCCCAACATTGTTGGGAAAAGGCTAGGCAGATGATGATTGAAAGTTCAACCTATTTCTTATTCTTACTACAGCTAATTTGCAACTTGGGGTCGAGCGAAAGTAGGTACAGTCAGCATCAAAAGTCGATTAACACTACCATTTTTACATGTTATTAAATTGACAACAACTTTTTTCAATAAACTGATTTTTAGCTTTTCACATAATAGACAAGAGTACATTTTCTAAAAAAAATTCTTCTGCTGCAATTTTGAACAAATATTTTGCTCAATAACTAAGATTTAAAAAACTGAAGTGTTAATCAACTTTTGATGCTGACCGTACTAGGTACAGCAGATTTTATTAAATTATCTACCTTTTAAAGGTAAACTCTTCTCTTGGTACTATTCAATATTTTCTGATTAACAGGGTTGCAGGGACGTCGGCGCCCATACTGTAACCATAAATTCAACACACGATTTTTTATTTTTTTGGTGCGCGGTGGAAATACTCATGGACTTCTTCCATTGTGGGGATGACAGACCGGCTAAAACCACCGCGGTGTCCCACCTCTACCTATGGCCGGGGGTGCGGGATTCGCGTAAGCATTCACCGCTCCTAGGACCTAAACGAAAAAAAACCCAAGTTTTAGAAACAATAAAAGTAGGTATATGATCGACTACAGTAAACAAAATCAATAAAATATATGATATTCTTCAGGATAGCTAGATAGTGTGTTGAAAACATAATACAACTTATTTGGTACGATAGAAAAAAATCATGAAGATACCTCTAAAAACTTTCTTTTTACAATAAAAACCATACTAATACACAAATACAATCATTATGATTTTTTGTCAGATTATTCTACAAGCAACATACTAAAACTCTAGTGTTTTAATTTTTTAGTCCAAACAATAGATTTTTCGTAAATAGATAATTACTTCACATTTTGCAATAAATTACCAGCGTTGTGTCATCGCGTTTTTCTTTCTTTTCTATACAGTCCGACAGTGACCGCGCTTTAGGTCATGTAGTCCTTCGTCGCAGATATTTTTCGTCAGTTATTAAAATTAATAGCCCCATCACTGTCGCGGTCGTGCCGGCACGGCGCGGCGGCGGCACGCTCGTGACACGCCCGGTGACATAACTCGTCTACAGCGTGCCGTGACCAAGGCACCGCCAATGGCCTAATAGTTCGGGGAATGGCTTAAAGTTCGGCTGTTTAATGTGTTATTTTTAGAAAGGAAAGGGCGTCATTCTTTTGTTATGAGCTCATGATGTGGTGGAAAGATTGGCTAGACAAGGTTTGTAGACTGTTTTATGGGTGCCATACGTTGTTTTGTTTTTGTTGGAATCCATTAACTACCTAAGCTTTTTAGTGTTATTATCCAAATTATCCTAGGAACACGCTACTGGGCTAGATTTTATATCTAGGTTATAAGTTCTTTTACGGAGCTTGCGGTATGTAGGAGTAAAATGGGAGAAATCGTCATGTAACGAAAAAGTGTTATGTCCCCTCCATGCGACTTTTCATTTATGTAATAAAAAGAGACAGAGAGAGAGATAGTTTACATGGTTTTTGAGGGCGCTAAAGCCGATAGTGAGGTCAAAATGAAAATCCAAGATAAATGACAAATATCTACTAAATGGTTCTTAATTCCTTTCTTAGTGCAAAAAGACTGCGAATTGAAGATTTTACGCAAGCAAAGTTCAACAGCTAAAAAAAAAAGAAAAAAAAATCAGCATCATAAATTCAAAGATCGCTTTTCATTCCAAGTCACTCAATCGACAGATTCCATTTAGATGCGCTTGCCATTACCGATACATAAATACGACCACGCAAGTTTGAGTAGGTGACGCCATGATGAGTTCATCTGTGACGTCATAAGGTGGGGAAACTGTTACAGATTATAATATGCAAATAGAAAAGGTTGCGTAAAATGAGTATAATAAAGAGGAAGAAGTATCCGTATAGGTTATCTTTGTGTGAATAGAAATTTGGCTTTTTTGAAGATATAAAACATTGTCTTTCAATGATTCAAAGTTATAAGGTAACAACACATCAAAAAACCCAACTGCTGTCTGATACAGTTAGTGGCAATTATTTTAATTCAATCTCTGATTAGGTGCCACCAACTTATTGATGACACCAATTCCTCAAGTCCTTTATTTTGACACCCCACGTGGTCATGGTACAATTTTATTGTTTTTCATGACGTTACATTATTGACTTGTATAATCCGCCATTTTGAGTTTATAAAAACAAAAGCTAGTCGACATAGACGAGATAATGAGACGAGTCGTGTTAGTAATAAAATCTATCCAGCTTCTTCGATGCTTCGAGGAAATATGTATAAGATCTCTCTCGACGCTATATTTTAGTTTGTGTGGGTATAGTTTTAGTTAAGTTAGGTTTTAATTTTGTTATTTTTGTTAATTAAGGATATAAGTAAATAAAAGAATCATGTAGTCCATTGAAAAAAAAAAGATGTCACATACAAAGATTTACAGATAAAAAAATATAGACACGCGTGAAAAACATAACCCTGTCTTTGCTGTCCCGCAATCGGTTAATTTAATAGCAATGTTAGTATTCTGGATACAGGAAGTGTTATTCTATAAATTCATGTTAACCAAATGACTCATTCTCGCCCATGTCTGTCAATAAATATTAGAGGTAAAATCTTCTTGAAATATTTCATGGCATACTGACTTTCTTAACGCATTATCATGGAGTTTGACTTTATCTAATCTCTTCTTAGTAACAGTGTTGTACATCTTATAGACGTAAGATTATCTGCAGGTAATCTATCTGCGTTCCCTCCTGATTGTTACGTGATGTACCTAGGTACTTAGGCAATGTTTATTTTTGAAGTGAAAACTTCTTTAGGCGAACTTTAACCCTTCGTATGCTTAAACGTGGATCCACGCGAGACGCAATGGCTTTTTAATTGTGTCTGTAATTATGGCATTCAACCGGTTACAGACTTTTTTTTTCTAGAAAAGTTTACCATGACTGAAGTATCTACATAGTTTCATTCCTATGTTTCTTTGGATAATAATACGATGAGGACTGATTTGTCCAATGTGGTTCCTCCGGCGAAGTCGTTTAGCAGTACATACATACATAGGATCACGACATCTTCCCATGGGGGACCAAAACTAAAGAACGCAACCTGAAGTATCTCTTGTAGCAGTACCTAACTTATAATAAATTAATCAATATCTTACTAATAAGTAGGCAGGTACGTCAAGGTTATGTATGTTGCCTACAGTGATGTCAAAATGGCATATACACGTGTTTACCGTGTCAACGTTAAAGTTTTTAGTTCACATATTTCCACATTTTAGTTTAGATTCCCATCATCAGCTGATGATGGGAATTATTATTATGTGTCAGCCATTTATGTATTATTATGTGCCATTATTGTGTCAGCTGACACAATAATGGCTATCAAATAAAATAGTAATGGAACCAATTCAGTATCGTATTTTAAAGAAAGTGATATTTAATTCTGGGAAATTAACAAAAATACATAATACTTGAATGTTCTCGAATCTTATGGATGTTTACCTTGGTTATATGGGGTGCTTAATGGTTGCAAAGGGGAATGTGCCGAATTACAAGTCACCCTGTTATTTCAGTCCGCTGCTTTATATAAGTCATCCCATGACTCGCGATTGGGGTGAGCACTCTTATCCATCTGCTACCAACCACCCTGCGAAAAATCTTCACTCCACCTAGCTTGAGGGCGTTCCGTCCCTTACGATAACCGATTCGCGGCCTCCACTCTAGAACACGTATAGGTACTCTAACGAAAAATGGACTAGGGTAACAATTAAGGTAACAATTTAAATCGACCAACCAACTGTGCTTATCGCAGTCCACTGCTAAACACATGCACCTCCGAAGTTACGCCACACCACCCGGTTTCCCGGTTTTCTACCTTCCGCATCCAGTAAAAATAAACAATATACTCGTACATAAGCTGGTTTATTTTTCCGCCAATCATAAAAGTAACATAATTTCAGTATGTATATTTTTGTGTCAATCTGAAATGTCGGCAGAGGCGCCATCTTTATTAAACAGTGATGTTTTGGCCTGCTGACAAGTCGTGTTTTCAACTTCATAAGGCGTGTAACACAATGGAGGCAGCATTTTGCACTTTGTCAGAACTTCAGATCTCCTTGGGTTAATGAAAAATTTTGTTCGACAAATTCCAAGCCGCTCTGGGATTTCGGTCACCAAGCAGCATTTGACTACTGGTTTCCATTTTCAACCGTATTTGTGCAGCCAAGAAAAAAAGACAAGATACTTAACGAGTGGTATTGCAGAGTTGTAGGCGTGTCTTGTCGGTAGTAGACGATAAATCAAATATCTGTCTAATCTTGTCACTGTATTAAGAAGTGTTTCGCAGGGCTCAGTTCTGGACCCAATTTTATTGATGAAATAATTGTCTTAAAAGTTTATTTTATGTAGGCCGTACGTTTGAAAACGTATACCTACAAAAATCCATAGTTTAAATATTTTGAGGACGGTATTTATAAACATACAAGATAATATTACAAACATAGTAAGAACACTATTGTGTTTGGAAGTGCGTTACACAATATGTGTGATGTATTTATTTCATTGTAACTTCGATTACGTGTTGTGTATAGTGTAATGTATGTCGAAGGCATGCTACACACTACTGCACACTAGTAGTAGCGGGTATTAATCGGCACAGTCGGGCATTAAAATCGAATATTTGTAGATATGTTCGAGAAAAAAGGAAGACTGGAAGCCGACCTAGTTGGGAAAGGGTTAGGTAGATGATGATCATGATGTTCGAGAAAAAGGCCGCTAGCAGTGCGGGTGGCAAAAATCACCGGCCATTTCTTCGAAGATGATGCCGAAAGGATTTTTCCGATTCGGTACGAGCCGAATAAAAGCCGTTTGCTCGAGATTTCGTCTGCGTGTATTTTGTATTTCTTCTTTTTTTTATACAAATATTCATGATCAAAGGTAGTCTATGTCCCTCTCCAGGTACCAGGTTAAGCATAACGATCGATTCAGTGGCTAAGGGTCGATTCTTCCATCGTCAGATTACTTTTATCTGAATAATACATATGGCGGTATGACATAATATATTCTATACAAAAGCTGTCTAACCGCAAGTTTTATTCCTCAGATAGAAGTTATCTGAAGATTGAATAACCGGCCCTGAGGTGTGAAAAGGTAACGGATAGACAGACAGAGACTATGGATTAGTATGGATTGCTTCGGATCGGATTTTTCTTCTCCAAATATTGCCGTGTACAGATGCCAGCACATCAAGCTACCCGAAACTGTCAAATTTTCCCCATCAACTTTGATCCTTATACTTTGGCGATTAAGTTGAAAATCTATTAAATAAATTTGACAGATTGTAGTACCTTGATGTGCTAGCGTCTATACAATCTAATGTGCCGAGCCGAACAAGTGTGTAACACGCTTTACGCCACAAATCACTGGTAAAAACAGGAAACATATAAAACGGATGGGGTTTTGTTCCGCATTTACATGTCTTCACTGAGTTTTATGGGCTAAGCAGTAGAGTTACTTACTTGCTATTTATGTTCGGCCATACAAATTACTTTAGATAAGTAGGTACGTTCAATGAATTATGGTTTGGGCTTACGTATTGCGGTTGCAGAAGAATGAAATACGTCTTGAGTAAAGTTTAAAGATGGTTGATTGCCTCCTTGGTCTCGAATTGTGCCCTGTTGATGGCAATAGATTCGCCCACTATTGCCATCCTAACAGTGCTTCTCGTTGAGCGCAATCTTAGATATCTCAACTCATATAATTAACATGGAATGTTATTGATCCCATCTGCGCGAACGATCACATAATACATGCAATCTATCACATTTCACATGAACGCACTCACGCGCAGCATTCCTTGAATGATCGATAAATCTCAGATATGTTGAGATAAATCGATCATCAATCATTGCGTTATTGGCTGTTGGCATAATTTAGAATAATAGGTAAGTTAGATTGAAGTAATAGAAGTCGTCAATGCTTTATTTATTGAAGTTTCTACAGATCGAAGGATTTCTTATTAATCAAGATAGTGATGGTGATGACATGTATATATAAAAAGAAGGAAAAGAATCATAGGGCATCAAAAAATTCGTCTGCATCGCTGTCAACAGAATAAATGGCAATATTGCCACGTTGAATGGCAATGCTGATTCTTTGCCCAAAGAATAGGCAAGCCCTCTGGTCACGTGAAGAGTCGATCCTGATTATTTTTTTCTTAGTTTTATATAAATTGACCGACTAGCGACCGGTGCACGGTGATCAAAATAAGAATTGGCTAATAGAAATTTAATCAGAATTACGAAAAAGCAAAAAAAATTACGAACGTAGTGCGCCAGAATTCTTTGTTACCAACATATCTCTCCCCATGGGCAGAACATGGCCTGTCCAAACAATTCCCACAGGAAATCTGCTAAAGATATCACTATTATTTGCAGTATATTTTCGTCCCTTCGTAATCAAATATCGTAGGACAAACCTTGACCACTTACAATGTAATCATATCCTAGTGTGACCATTTATGCAGGATTAAATGGAGGGCATGAAACGTTGCCTAATGTATTAGGACATTATAGAATTAATGGGTTGCCAGGGGATTTACGATTTACTTATGGAAATGCAATATCATATAATACCATTTTCAAAATTAATAGTCGTTATGTCTTGGATGGCATCGTGGCAGTACTTGGGGGAGGCCTATGTCCAGCAGCGAACGTCTTTTGGCTGAAATTTTGATGATGATGCTGATGTGTTGGATACAGGATATTTTTTGGTATGGGCGGTGGTTGAGGGCAAAAGCCGACATCTCATTAATATTATAAAGGCGAAAGTTTGGGAGTGTGTGTGTATGTTTGTTAATTCTTCACGCACAAACGGTTGGACTAATTTTGATAAAATTTGGTATGGAGGTAGCTGACACCCTGGATTAACACATAGATTACTTTTTATGCCGATACTTCCACGGGATCGAAACTTATGCGGGTGAAACTGCGGGGCGCAACTAGTTATCATTTATAGGGCAAAGTCTAGGAAACAAATGAGGAGAGTTTGTACATATTTGGTAAAAACTAAAATGTCATATACATATTATATTATAATGGGTTGCGAGGATTGTCTTATACGTAATATGTAAAAGATAGATATAAAGACTAGCTAATAAACTTTTTCCCCATGAATGCAACAAGGGGATAGAAATTACCATTCGAATGAATGCAGTTCACACTTCAAAGAGAATTGTTTACAAGAGTCATTAGGTGCAGCTACAGCGCCATCTTGAATACAAGTTATATCATAAAATGCAACGACTGCATGCTTGCTGCGTTAAATCTGGTAAACAGATTTAACCTTTTGAACGCCAGAGTATAAACGTATCGCCGTACCCCTGACGCCAGGCCGCTTTAACAAAACAACACACACGCACACTTAAAACAACAAATTTCTCGATATTGGTGGTTTATTTATATTAGTTTCATGCAATAAAATATAGACGGAAGCTTAAACTTTTAAATTATATAAATAAAAACACACAAAAGTAATGATTAAATTGTTTATTTCATAATATGGTGCGACCCGTGCGACGTGTATTTTTTGTCATATATTTGTGACGTTGACGTTCAGGGTAAGATTTCGTTTGTCACATATATGTGACAATGGCGTTCAAAAGGTTAATATGGCGCCCTGGGGCTGCGTGGTGGATTACGGCCCAGTTCCTCTCATAGAGAGGAGGCCTGTGTCCCAGCAGTGGAAATATTATAGACTGATTCTGTTTATGCTTATCATTATCATATCAATCGCAAGTCAGCGACAATCAATGTCAAAAACTTGTCAAAAATGTAGAGAAATTATAGGTATTTTTGACATAAGTACAGAGACTTGGATCGGGAACGCTAGAATTGCCTCTCTGTTGATTTAGTGACAAAATCCTTTGACCCGTAATAATTTGTAAAAGTCATGTTTCGTAACATTTCCTTTTTAGTTTCCTATTTTCTCTATACTCAGTTACTGGGCTGATTTCGGTGCCCATAACGACAACTTTTGGCTGTCGCCTGATCGACACGTGTCATCGAAACCGATTACAGGATTCGACCACGCGACTCACAGAATCGATCCGATCAGTTTTACTATTAATTAAAGCCTCCAGTCCACATAATATTTATTTCCAATGTTTTACGATTCTCGTAAAAAAATACGATTTATATTGCAATACTTATTTTAGTTTACATTTATAATATTTGTTTACTTAAAATCTTTTATAGTTATGTATATTTGCATTTGTAGGTACCTCGTGTTTACTCAAACATACTATTTACTGACTGTATACTTTCGAAAGATCGTAAAAACAGCTGTTTTTATTAAGAATTGCTCCCACGCATAATGTCAGCGCATATTAATTGACATTCACGCGTTTCAAATGTCAAAAAACGCATCTAGAATAATGTAGGTTTCGTTTATTGCCCGTGGTCCGACCGTTGATATTTGAATGGAGTTGTGGACCGTTGAGTATTTTAAAGATAACCTCACAAATTCACAATAAGAGTACTTACCTGATTTTCAGTAACTATTTATTTTATGTTAGGTATATTTGAATTAGACATAGTTTTCAAGTTATCGAAGAACAAACTGAATATCATACTTAACAAAGTACAAATTACGTTGCAACCAAAAACTTTTTAGGATCTTTTTCTTACAAATGGTAACTCAAAAATCAATATAGAATAAATTTCACTAAAGTAGATAACTGATTATGTGGCGATGGAATGTGAATTATCTGAGATTATGAACACTGCTATAGGTGCATTTAGATGATGCAAAAATATACTCATTGATTGGAGTTTTACCGTGCACCATAATCGTCAACTTCATAATTTAAAGAATAAAGCAACTCAAGTACATACCTACTTATTTATTTTTATTTATAAATCACTCGTGGATTTGCTTATGATGTGGTAATTTTTACAAACTGCAATCATCAAAATCAAAATATTTTATTTCACATAAACCTACATGATCACTTATGGAACGTCAGAAGTTAGGTGCACGGTTCCAATTTTTCTCATAGGAAGTAGCTTAAATAAACAAAAGACAGTCATTTCCAGCATTGATGCTTGCAAATAAAAAAACTGTAATTAACGATTTCGTTTCAATCAGACCGAGCAATTTAACGCGGATTTTAAAATGGCGTCACATTATCAGGGGATTTTCCATTTTCTTTTTACAAGTTTGAAGTACAAAGACAACTTCAAAACATTTATAATCTAGGTTTATTACCGCTGTAAAATCTTACAGATTTTTATGATTTACGACATTATTTTATATTTTCCAACATAGGATTTACACCACTTTTCCCGAGTTCAACGGACTTTTAAAAAAAAAACTGTCAAATCGCCCGTCCCTCAGGAACTGGGAATGTAGGTCGATTGGCGCGAGAATTTAAAATTAGAACGCGGATCTCCGGCCGGCGTGATCCGTTCTCGATTACTTTCACTCGATTCAAACATAGATTCTCGATTATGTTGTGTTTGTGTTAGTGGTTTAATTAAAAATAATAGAGGATGTAAGTTGCTCGGCAGTGTGTAAAGATGGCAATTAAAAAAATAATAACAAACCCAATTTTTTTTAATTATAACGTTTACAAGAGGTATGTCAGCTTCTTCTCAAGATTCAGGCTCCCAATACTTAAGTGGATTGGTTGGAGCATAAAACACACGTTCATCATTCAGCCGAAAAACGTTCGATTTTCTGACTAGGCCTTTCCCCAGAAGCATCGCTACATTGACCGTTCCTTTGCATCCTGCATCCAGAAGATTCTCGTGATAAAGGTCACAGATCCCCGGTTCACCTTCCAGGCTATGCTCAGATATTAACAAATACATGATTGAAAATAGTCTTACCAAGGGGTATAGTGCTAGTGTTACCCAGTAACTGGGTTATTGAGGTCAGACAGGCAGTCGCTCCATGTTAAGTACTGGTATTCAACTGCACCCGGATAGACTGGAAGCTGACCCCGACAAGTCTAGCTAGATAGATGATGAGTTCATTTAAACAACGGTGGCAGTAGTAATTTTATAGGCATCTAGTAGAAAACGCTAAGATTCTGTCTTAAATTCACCAGGATACCAGTCAAACGCAAAATCAATACTAAGACTATCCCTACCAACAGCAAAATCATAGAAACGACCCTATTTACCAAGTTTGACAACGAGCAAGACAATATACTAGCAACAATACTATTCTGGCATTCCGCCAACATATTATATACCTTGCCAACAGTAGTACGGTCAGCCATTCGTTAGAACTACGAAACCCACCCTTATTACTACGAAATAATGTCGTTGTCACTGTCAAATTGTTACCAAGGAAAGCGGTTGACAGTACAGCCTCGACAAATTATTGTGGCTACATATAAAAAGTTGTTTATCTATGTGTTCAATCAATGTCATGGATATTCAAGATAGCTGATTCTGAATTTAAAAATAGATGATGGAAACTGTCGATTTTGTGCCAGTTATTGACAGGTTCAGAAGGGAGATTTTCCACTTATTTGTTTGCGAACATGCATGTTTGTATTTCTTTTCTTTCTTTTGTGTTGCTATGGACTATGGAAAAGTGTCGTAGTAAATAAATTAGCCAGTTGCAGAAGGCCAATTCTCGTTGTTAAAAAAACGTTCAAATTCAAGTCGCAATTTCATCTCAGCGCCATGTCAAAAATGTAAGGAAATTAGACGTATTTTTGATAGATTGAAACTGAGATCAGACTGTGAATGTTCTTAAAATTACGAGAATTACCCGTCAGGTGCGACGGACAAACGTATTGTCATTCTTGGAGGCTTATGAGAATGTTGAGATGAGAAAGTGTGGAGTGAAGAAAATGGATAAAGTAAGAAAAGTTGAAAGGAAATCGTTTGGCTTGGTTTGGGCATAAGATGAGGAAACGCATGTGATTAAAAAAGTGATGAATATAAATGTTGATGGATGCAGAGACGGAGAGCAAGGCCAAAGAAAAGATGAATGGATTGTGTGAGGAATGATATGAAAGAGAAGGAATGATAGCGTGGCTTTTGACAGATTCGGCCTTAAACTTTGAACTTTTTATATGCCTACTGGTTTTATAGATTTATGACCAACATCTTGCCTAGCCTTGCCTTTTCCCAACTATGTTAAGGTTGGCTTCCAGTCTAACCGCATGCAGCTGAATACCAGTATTTTACACGGAGCGACTGCCTATCTGACCTCCACAACGTTACTGGGTAACGCGATACGATAGATTTATGACCAGCAGTAGCCTGCTCCCAAAAGACAGAATTGTGTGGAAAAGTGTGCAAAAGTGTGTGGAAAAGTGTGCAAAAGTATGGAAATGTGTGCAGTAGGACAATACAGGCTAGTTAGTTAGTCAGTAGCCTGCATTGTAATAGATGAATGGTTTTAGTAATCTTCTAAAATGAGTTTGTATTGGAACTGGCAGTTAGCCCAACTGGTGTTAAGCGGCGACTTCTGCCCATTAAAACTGCTATATCTCGTGGATCACGCTATGTATATGCTTCGTGTTTACATACCCAGTCATCTGAGGACAATGTTATATCATCAATTATCTGTTCCCATGGACTTAATAACATAACATTAACCAGAGGGGCAATTCTCATAATTTTAAGAACGTTCAACGATCTCAGTCTCAATCTGTCAAAAATACCTCTAATTTCCCTACATTTTTGACATTGATTGTCACCGAGATGAGATTTCGACTAGATTTGGAATTGGCCTTCAGATCGGTAGATCTTCGGAAAGAAACGGTCACGTGTTTTAGCTGTTACTTTATGAGTAAGCATATCTTACTAGGTACTACCAGGACTATTTCGCCCACACCGATCAGTACCGACTTGTCTGAATCGTTCTTTATGTAAGCACCCTTATGGCGGTTTCGCACTACGTCCGATCCGAAACCGATCCGAACCCGAGAAATCAATCTGAATTGGAAATTGTTCTAAATTCTGATGGATAGAGTTCGGATGTAGTGCGCAACCCCTCATAGAAATAGGACTACGGTCACTTCGGACCGGCATTTCTCGGATTCGGATCAGACGTAGTACGAAACCGCCCGCCCTTATTCGGAAAAACCCAGAACACAGCACCGCTGCTTGGAAGCAGGAATAAGTATGGAGGTAGTGCTTCCCCGTTCGATTCCCTTGTACTTTATTTCTTCTAGAGTAGCTAGAGAGCTACTCTGTCTACTACCAAGATCTTGAAGGGCGGTGCTATTCTGAAAAGTTCACTTCGAACCTCACTCAAGTGACCGCACACGACTCGAAAGCAAACTCATTTGTTTTTAAAGACAATCATCGAGAGTTTACACTTTTTGAGCTATTCTGCAAATTCTTACCATGAAAACTTAGTTGAATTAAGCTGTCATTTCATCTGATGCAATGGAATTGACACTATTGACAGCTCACTTCACATAAGTTTTCGAATTTCGAAGTAACGTCATGATGGAACATCAAGAAAACAAATGAATGTTTGTGTTCTCGAATCAAACGTACTTATGTGTACAAAGTAATGGTCTATGGAAAACGGACAACTATAGACAATAGACGGGTAACCTGTAACAATACTATTTGACGTCGCAGTTCATATAACTAGTAGTTAAGGCATATGACAAAGTAGTTCTTATTCTTTTAAAGAAGTTCTTGGCTTACCAAATATGTACCTACTACATACTGTTTACTGATATATAGGTAACCGTCATTCATACATACATATTTCTGTAGGTAGGTAAATTGTAAATGTAGACTCAACTAGATTCCGACGCAAGATTCCGTTTTATGTCAAAACAATCTTGTTCTATTCATATGAGCATAATATGCATCAATTTCATTTGTATAAGTATGATGGTTCTAAAGATATAGCCTTGTGACTGACTGTGACTGAGAGATATGTAGATTACAATAAGACAAATAGACGGCGTAGGGTCAGTTAGTTGTTAGCAAAATTGGCAACCCTAAAAGGATTTTTAGACTCACTGGCTGAATATCTCGACGCCTGACTAAATATTAACTAGATCTTCTTTTGTTATCATGAAAAGACGTCCACTGCTGAAACTAGGCCTTCCCAAAAAACATCCAATGACCAATCGCGTTGGCGATTTCTGCGCGCCTGCCCGAAATAGAAAGAGAAAAAAAAACAAGTGCCTAAATATGTTGGAAGAACACGTAATCATCCACTTAAAAATAAACTTTATATTAGTAATATTAGAGTCTTCAATTGATAGTTATTTGCTACATGTGACAGCTGTCATTAAATCGTGCACGGTAGGAATCATAGACACGTTGACAATGCATTCGCAGAAATTCTCAGACGATCATGACAATTATTTAAAAGAAAACGAGTTGAGTTCATATTCTATTTAAAATAGTTAAAATATTTCTGTTACTTTCAGTTTTTAATTAAGTGTACTTAAATACAAAATTATTTAATCTGGCAATCTAAAGAGTGTTTTCACACTTTTGTGGACAGTGGAATTTCTTACAATTTTTACTGACCGACACGCAAGCAATGAATTTCTTATAACTAACTTCTAGTCAAACATGGTCGAATTAAATTAGGTACCTAGCGAAACTTCACAGACTTTATCGTATCGATACAGTATTTTTATCTCACGAAGTGACGCGTGCTTTACATGTGGTAACCATGTGTACAAACACGCTGTGAATGTGTGCGTGAAGATGAGTAGCGTCGGCACATAACACACACAAGCACACACTGTCGACTTCGCAATTGACAACATTTCAAACCTGACACGACCTTAAAACAAAAATACTGTTTCTTTATTTTCGTATCCTGAGTTCAAATATATTTTTATTTTATTTTTTTATTTCTAAATTTCTGAGAAATAAAATAAAAATAAAAAAACAGGTGATGACGTCACATAAACGGCGGAATGAGGTAGTTACCTTTGCGCATTCCAATATCTTTGATTGAAAACATTATATCAAACAAGACATGTCAATGTCACCTAAGAAGTGTAACTAGAAAACAACTAAAAAACTGAATTGAATTCAATAATATTTTTTTCTATCAACTCGACACGCTGTACTGTTAATATTATCAATTTTTGATTGATATTTCGCCAATAAAATGGATCCCAATGAAAAATATACGCCAATGACGGAACCAAAACAACGACTGAGACAAGTGACATCTAACAGTTTTTTTGACGGGTCACAATAAAGCAAAGGTAATATCGCCATTCTACAGTCATCTGGCACTTACGTCTTTTTAGAATACACCGAATTTCAAAGTTAAAATTATGAATGAAAAGTACATAATTTCGAAAAACGAAAAAATATGGGTGCCCTAGATTTGAATTTACTTTTATATAACGTAATAATACATACAGGTTAAAAATATGAAATGTTGTCAATTGTCTCGAACGGTATCGAGAGCTCCTGCGCTTACACACACTGTCACAGCATGTTTGTACACTTGATAACCACAAGTAAAGCGGGCGTCGCTTCGTGAGATAAAAATACTATATCATGATTAAAAAAAAATACTGCTTGATTGATTACAACCAGATGATCTATACTGTAGAAGTGTCACCGTGAAAACATAAGCGAAGTGACCTTGAAGTAAGCTGTCAATAGTGTACTGACACTATTGACAGCTTACTTCAAGGTCACTAGGGACTGCCCTATAGTTCGTTTTTTAATCCCAGGGACTAATCTGACAGGTGTAATGTCAAGCTTCTATACTAAAAAAACAAACGACTTAAATGCAAACACAAAAGACTTAAATGTCAGATTATTCTCTGGGATTAAAAACTTTTTTACAAAAAGCAACCGACTTAAAAAAAAAACACTACAAAGTGAAAAATAACTTTAATTTCGGAAGTCGGTGTCGTTGGTTCCGCATTTTCGTTTTTTGACACCGACTTCCGAAATTAAAGTTATTTTTCACTTTGTAGTGTTTTTTTTTTAAGTCGGTTGTTTTTTTTGTAAAAAAGTTTTTATTTTCAACTTTGTAGTTGTGCCTACCCCACACAAATTAAATTAACACTAGTGCATTGAAGAATTGAAGACGCCGACTAGAAGAATCATGAAAATTCGCATAGAAATGCCGGAGATGTAGTACATTCATGCATATAACTTCGTACATAAGAAAAAGTACCTAATGTATTATATACTAAAACCTTCCTGAAAGTATGTAGATCACATTAATGAACAAATAATAATACAACCTGCGGTCCGGCGGCGCCGCGCCGGTGCGGCTCCGGCTTCATGTACAGGCAGCCTTTGTAATATGGTCTTGGCAACATTTGGATTCGGAACCCAAATTACTACCTATCATCGTAGCACGTGTTTTAAGTCCCAATGTGCCTTTGACTCCTTGCGACCTTGAGACAGTCGCGGCAATCGATTGTTTGATGGGAATGATGCCATATTTATGTAACGTACGAGAAAAATGTCTACAAGTGCGTGGGAATCGGCAGACAGTTATAATTAGAGGCACGGTGTTAATTGATGCTAAATGTGTAGGATAACGAAAATAGTTGTCGTAGGAAGAACTGTATCCATACTAATATTATAAATTCGAAAGTAACTCTGTCTGTCTGTCTGTCAGTTTTTATCCCGAAATTCCCACGGGATCGAAACTTATGCGGGTGAAACCGCGGGGCGCAGCTAGTATTGAATAATTTCGAAACAAGTAATAGCTACGAGGTGTGGCTGGTAACGACAACGAGTCTGATTCCAAAAATAATATAGCTTTTAGATTTTTTTTGTCCGTTTTGTCTGTTTGTCTGGAAGTATGTTCCGGACTGGCGCAAAAACGGATGTGCGGATTTGGATGAAATTGGGCACAGAAAGTTTATAACATAGGGTAGCAGCTGTGCTGCTGGGGAGTCTGTTGCGCCACTTCTTTCCAGCGGAAGCCGGGCGAAGTGGCGTTAAGTTCCAGTAGCGAGGGGCGGGCGTTTTGCGGAACTGTCTTATGTAATTTTGAAATTCAAATAGTGCTGATTCTAAGCCTAATTTGAATAAATGACTTTTGTTTTTTTTTTTGGCACAAATCATTATGAAAAATTGCTCGCACCGCGAGGTCTTATTCATTCTGCCGGGTAGTAGCGGGGACTTCAGGGTTATGCCTACTAGTGGAAGTCTTCTGTATAATTTGATGATCATGATCATTCTGCTTATGTTGATGATGAGATGCGTGCACACTATTTAGGTACCTAACGTGAAAAAACCTTTAGAAATACTAGTCTCTTAGTAATTATTTGGCTTTATTTTCATACCACTAACTATAGACTGCTTAGTTGGTCTAGTGGTCGCAAGCGAGTATAAGGTTCTGGGTTAGATTCCCGGGTCGAGCAAAATGCTATTGAGCTTATCCAACTGGAATTTCTCAGTAGCCTAGCCCAGCTGGAGTTCGGCAATGGCTCGCCCTTATTACATGGGACTTAAAAATAACTGCCAAAATATGGATGTACTATAGGTACACGTCTACTTAACCCTTCGGGGTTTACTGGCGTGATGTTATGTTATGTAACTTTATAATAGTTATTTATGCAACTGTTTTAATACCTAATTATGTACAGTTGCATACAAGACTTTATCTACACCCATGATATTGTTACGCGCCACACTTGATGGCGACATTAGCTACTACTAGCGCCATCTAGTATCGAGTAGCAGAACTAATAATTATTCGGGTCCCTTCTAGAAACTTCGATGCTAGAACTTTCCAGAACTATCGACGCCTGGTCGGCTGGTATCGGTATGTACTCGAACATTCTAGATGTTTCTACGGTAGAAGGTTCTGGAACTATCCGAGGCCTATATAAGGCCGGTGTGCCTGCGAGCCGGAATCAGTGTTGGATAAGCGATACAAGCGAAAACATCAAAGCGATCTTCAAGTGCGACTCTCAAGTGATCTTGTAGTGCGATTGTGTTTTATTGTTAGTGTGTTAAAGTTGTAATTGCTGTTTTTAATTAAAGTGTCTATTTTTGGTTATCAAATCGGCAGTTTTTATTGTCACGAACCCCAAGCTCGTAACAATTGGTGTCAGAAGCAAGGATTAAAATCATGCCGATTCTACCGAAGGACGACACGGAGGGTATCCGTACCCGGAGTCAACGCCAGCAAGAGACGGACCAGAGGCGATTCGGTGGAGCAACGCCACAGACGTCGGAGGGCCAACTACCAATCACGGAGGCCGGCCCGTCCACAGCTGCTCCAGCATCATCAGCACCAGATTTTGCTGCTCTGATGATGATGCTGCAGGAGCAGTCCCGCCGACAGGAGGAACAGGCTCGTCGGTTGGAAGAACAGCTCCAGCGGGACAAGGAGGAACAGGCCCGCCGACAGGAGGAACAGGCCCGCCGACAGGAGGAACAGGCCCGCCGACAGGAGGAACAGGCCCGCCGACAGGAGGAACAGGCTCGTCGGCTGGAAGAACAGCTCCAGCAAGATAAGGAGGAACAGGCCCGCCGTCAGCAGGAGCAGTCCCGCCGACAGGAGGAGCAGATGCTCCTTCTGAAGGAACTTCACGCTACCTTCGGGAAAGACATAAAGGAGGTGAAGGATAAGGTTGCTCAACACGACAACCGCCTGTTGGAAGCTGAAACCCGAATCGACCAAGTGAATAATCGGGTTGACACCGTGATGGCTGACGTGAAGAAAACCGTAATGGCTGACGTGAAGAAAACGCTGGATTACCTTAAACTTGAGGATGGAATCGCAGCCCCCGTAGCTACAACACCTTCGCTACGGGGATTCAAAGTGCCACCGTTCGACGGAACTTCTTCCTGGTCGGCCTACAAGATTCAGTTTGAGGCTGTCATGAAGGCGAACGGGTGGAATAAGAGTCAGGCCATGACTGCCCTCACCCTAGGCCTGCGCGATCAGGCCTTAACTGTGCTGGAAGCTCTCAGCAAAGAAGTGACTTACGAGCAGCTCCTTGAGGCATTGGAAGCTCGGTATGGCGACGCTCACCTGGAACACGTGTTTCGTGCGCAGCTCAAGGATCGCGTGCAACGCAATAACGAAAACCTGCAGCAGTGGGCCCTTGAAGTTGAGAAGCTGGTTCGGAAAGCATACCAGTCTGTACCTGCGCTTATTGATGGGAATTTGGTGCAGGTATTTATCGACGGCATCCGCGACCTTGAAGTTAGGGCTGCTGTGAGGCTCGGTCACCACGGGACGCTTAAGGACGCCTTGGCCCATGCACTGGAGGTGGAAGCTGTGCGGCAGGATCATCGTTCCCATCGTGTCAGGGAGGTTGCAGCGGCTACAGTTCGCGACCGCAATAAAGGATACAGCCCTAGGTGCTACGGCTGTGGGGAAAGGGGCCACCTTCGATCCAGTTGCCCTAAGCGAACTGCAGAAAGAGAAGACCGAGCTCCAGAGGGTAGTGCGGCTAACAGCACCGCCCAGCAACAGCAGCAGGGAAACGAGTAATAGCCAGGACTGCGGGGCGGGTGCTGGCTGATGCTCAAAGAGCCCCAAGGATTTCGATCACACAAACCCTTGACGGGAACAGCTTAATCATCAAGGGCGAGGTCAACGGAACGCCGTGTAAGCTGACCATAGATACTGGAGCCTCTCGTACGGTCGTCAGTTCCCAACTTCTAAGTCGGTTCCTTGGGGACTCCGCATACAACCGGGAACGCATTAATTTGGTAAAAGCCACCGGTCAGCGCATACCCGTCCATGGAGAGAAGAAGATGGAGTTGAAGCTAGGCAACAGAATCTACCTGCATAATGTCATCGTGGCCGATATAATGGACGATTGCATCTTGGGCCTTGACTTTATGAGGAAGAATTATTGCGAGATTGACGTCAAGCAAGGGGTTTTGAAATGTGGACAAGAGGAACTTTTTATGGAAGGGGCATTACCAGGGAATGTGTACAGCCTTAAAAAGATTGTTCTTCCGCCGAGATCAGAAACGATTGTGCCGGTTAGTCTTCCTCGGAATCCTGGGCAAACTAATCGTTGTGTACTCGTGGAAAGGGTAGACAATGACCTTCCATGGAAAGTGGCACGAACTTTGGTCAGAGCCACCGACATCTCAGGGGTACGTGTGCTGAACCTTTGTGATCAGGAACAGATTATAGAAAAAGGCACACTAGTTGGTACTTGCGAGGAAGTGGATTGGTTGCGTCGATGCCAATATCTATCGACTGGGACCCTCAGCAAGGATGCACAAACGAAAGTGTCCACACTTTTAGAAGACTGCCGTAGCGCTCTGTCCCAAAATGAAATAGTGAAGGCTAAGAAGATGTTACTCAAGTACGCCGATGTTTTCTCGGCAAACGATGCTGACATCGGGAAGACTGGCTTAGTTCAACACAAAATAAACACAGGAGAAGAATTGCCTATCCGTCAGCGGCCAAGGAGATTGCCGGTAGCACGTGAAAAGGAAGTGGAAACCATGATTGAAGGAATGGTGAAGGATGGTGTTATTGAACCTTCATCTAGTCCATGGTGTTCACCTGTAGTGCTGGTAAGGAAGAAGGACGGCAGCATGCGGTTTTGTGTTGACTATCGTCGTCTGAACGACGTTACGAAGAAGGACAGCTATCCTTTGCCAAGAATTGATGACACGCTGGACATGCTTACTGGAGTAAAGTGGTTTAGCACGCTGGACCTGAAAAGTGGCTACTGGCAAGTTGAAATCGATCCCAAGGACAAGGAGAAAACTGCGTTCTCGACAGGAAAGGGTCTTTGGCAATTTAAAGTTATGCCGTTTGGATTGTGCAATGCTCCGGCAACGTTTGAAAGGTTGATGGAACTTGTACTTACCGGGCTAATTGGCGATGCCTGTCTGGTCTACTTGGATGACATCATCATCGTAGGCCGTACGTTTGAAGAACATCTTCAAAACCTGGAACGCGTGCTCATGAAGATCCAGAGTGCCAACCTCAAGTTAAGTCCGAAGAAGTGTTCACTATTCAAACGACAAGTTAGCTTTTTGGGGTATGTAGTGTCGGAAGAAGGTATCCGCACGGATCCTGAGAAAATCACCGCTGTCAAGGATTGGCCAGTTCCAAAAGACAAGACGCAGGTCAGAGCATTTTTGGGTTTGTGCTCTTATTATCGGCGATTTGTTAAGAACTTTGCGGATATAGCCAAACCCCTGCACAAGCTAACCGAGGAGAAGCGACATTTCTGCTGGGATGAAAGTTGCAACATCGCATTCCAGGAGTTAAAGGACCGACTGTGCAAAACACCTATTTTGGGGTACCCTGATGCAGGCAAGGAATTTATAGTTGACACAGACGCAAGTGACATAGGACTTGGTGGTGTATTGTCTCAACGGAATGGTGATCAAGAGGTTGTAATAGCGTACTTCAGCAAGTCGTTGTCAAAGCCGGAAAGGAACTATTGTGTCACGAGACGGGAATTGCTTGCTGTGGTAAAGTCATTGCAGCATTTTAGCAAATATCTTCTGGGGCGGAAATTCCACTTACGAACTGACCATGCTGCACTGAAATGGCTATTGCAGTTCAAAAATCCAGAAGGACAAGTTGCGAGATGGATTGAGTTACTGCAGGAATACGACTTCGTGGTCGAACATCGCAGCGGAAAGTCTCATGGCAACGCAGATGCATTGTCAAGAAGACCTTGTCCTGAAGACTGCAAGCATTGTACTAGGCAAGAAAGTAAAGAAGTCGTACCTGTGAGGATGCTCAAGACAGACCTCAGCAACGAGTGGAAGGAAACCCTACAACGTGCCCAGCAGGAAGATTCAGACCTCAAGCCGATTCTCGAGTGGATAAAGGCCGGTGCACCTAAGCCCACGTGGAGCGACGTCTCAGCGATGAGTTCGATAACAAAAAGCTATTGGGCCCAATGGGACAGCTTGGTGATTCAGGAAGGAGTCCTGTGCCGTAAATGGGAAAATGCTCGAGGAGACAGCTGTCATTTTCAAATGGTTGTCCCTAAAGCTAAAGTACCTGATGTTCTACAGCTGTACCATAATGGTTGTTCAGGAGGCCATTTGGGAGTTAAACGGACCCTACTGAAGATACGAGAACGGTTTTACTGGGTCCACTGTCGTGACGATGTCGAGGACTGGTGTCGCAAATGTACAAGTTGTGCGGCTGTAAAGGGACCTCAGTCGCGTAGTAGAGGTGCATTGAAATTATACAATGTTGGTGCACCATGGGAGAGGATAGCCCTGGATGTTGCAGGACCATTTCCGGAAAGTGAAAGTGGTAACAAGTATTTCATGGTTGTAATGGATTACTTCACTAAGTGGCCGGAAGTCTTCGCCATTCCAAACCAAGAAGCTTCAACAGTTGCAGATAAATTGGTTCATGAAGTCTTCTGCCGTTTTGGAGTACCTTTAGAGATTCACAGTGATCAAGGAAGGAATTTTGAGTCCCAAATATTCCAGGAAACTTGTCGAGTTATGGGTACTCATAAAACGAGAACAACTTCTTACCACCCACAATCGGATGGAATGGTGGAACGATTTAATCAGACATTGGAGAGATACCTGGCAAAAGTTGTGGAAAATCGGCAACGAGATTGGGACAAGCACATACAACCGTTTTTGTTGTCATATCGAAGTGCTGTTCACGAAAGTACATCGGTGACACCAGCTTTCGCAAACTTTGGAAGGGAATTACGGCTGCCTGCAGACCTGATCACCGGAATACCACCTGATGCCCCACGCAGTATAACCGATTATGCGAATGACTTGCGGAACAAAATGAATGACATTTATGAGCACGTCAGACAATCGGGCCAGCAAATGTCTGAAAAGATGAAAACCCGTTATGACCGCAAAACGAACAATAAAGGGTTCGACGAAGGTTCACTAGTGTGGTTGCACAATCCAGTCCGTAGCAAAGGGAAATCACCTAAGCTTCAAGCTAAATGGGACGGACCGTACCGGATTGTGACAAAGATCAATGACGTGACCTACCGGATACAGAAAGGTGCAAGAGCTACTCCGAAGATCGTCCACGTGGATCGACTGGCGCGTTATTATGGGGCCAATAATGCTCGGGACGAGCATGTCTTAGGAGGGGGCAGTGTTACGCGCCACACTTGATGGCGACATTAGCTACTACTAGCGCCATCTAGTATCGAGTAGCAGAACTAATAATTATTCGGGTCCCTTCTAGAAACTTCGATGCTAGAACTTTCCAGAACTATCGACGCCTGGTCGGCTGGTATCGGTATGTACTCGAACATTCTAGATGTTTCTACGGTAGAAGGTTCTGGAACTATCCGAGGCCTATATAAGGCCGGTGTGCCTGCGAGCCGGAATCAGTGTTGGATAAGCGATACAAGCGAAAACATCAAAGCGATCTTCAAGTGCGACTCTCAAGTGATCTTGTAGTGCGATTGTGTTTTATTGTTAGTGTGTTAAAGTTGTAATTGCTGTTTTTAATTAAAGTGTCTATTTTTGGTTATCAAATCGGCAGTTTTTATTGTCACGAACCCCAAGCTCGTAACAATATGAATCCTCTATAAAAGGTTCTGAAACAGTTTTTTTGCAATACTAATATGGAACAAAAATGGCGGCCGGCGGGATACGATGTGAATTCGAATAACCTATAAGTTCCTTTTTTAAATTACTGCGCTGTGGTAGTGAAACGCGCGTCCATGACAAGGTTCGCTTTTTGAAAACTAGTTGCATAATGAAATTTAGTACAACATAATAACACTCGTTTGGATGATATTATGATTACTATGACACTGGTTGTTTTAATGTTGGCAATAAGCTAACTGTTTCAGAAACTTTTATAGAGAATTTATAGCATGGGTTTAGATAAAGACCATTAAGCCATTTCCTACTATTGTTTTAAGCATTTAAGTACCTGCTAAAAGCTTTTTCATCATTTAAGCCCTAATTTAAAAGCCAGGAAATGGCATTAGAAAACCTTTCTCCGGTTGACTGACACCGAACAAAGGAATTACATAATAAAGCGATACAATAAAATTGTCTATGCTAAATCATGGCGAAATTAACCACGATTGTTACAGAAACAGACAGGGACAAGCAATACTTTGTCGGAGCAGTTGTGGCCCAGTGGTAACGGCCGCGACTTACGGGTTGTAGGTCGTAGGTTCGAACCCAGACAACCGCTTTACTTTGTGTAAATTATTCATTACCACTGCTCTCAAACCGGTGAAGGAAAACATCGTAAGGAAATCGACATGTCCTAGAACCAATAATTCGAAGACATGTGACATACCAACCCGCACTGGGCCTTCGTGGTGGATTACTGCCCACTCCCTCTGACCGAGAGGAGGCCTGTGTCCCAGCAGTGGGAACATTATAGGCTGTTTATGCTAAGGCTTTGACAGGTAAACCTGGATTTATAGATCATCATCTGCCTAGCCTTTTCCCAACTATGTTGGGGTCGGCTTCCAGTCCAACCAGATGCAGCTGAATACCAGTATTTTACATGAAGCGACTGCCTATCTGAACTCTACAACCCAGTTACTGGGTAATACGATACCCCTTGGTAAGACTGGTTGTCAGACTTTCGGGTTTCTGACTACTCGTAACGACTGTCAAAGATCCACGAAATACAGCCAGGACCAACCGCTTAACGTGCTTTCCGAGGCACGGAGTGGTCTCGGTATGTAAAGATGGTCACCCATCCACAGACCAACCGCGGCAAGCGTAGCTTAACCTGATCGATCGACCTGTGCGGCTGTTATTATTTAGCCACGGGCTCCTAACCTGGATTGACTTGTATCTATAAATCCAATAACCTGGATTTATAGATACAAGTCTAAATCCGCCATCCCGTCTTGAGCAAGCGTGGTGTTTAATGTTCATGCCTTCTTTTTATAAGAAGATGTCTTTGTCCTGCAGTGGGGTAATAATGGGCTGGTATTATAAGGCTTTGTATAGCACCTTTCTAAACATTTGTACACACTGCATATGTGAAAGAGAAAGTGCTATTAATGTATTGCGTTGTCCTCTTTTGTCGTAGGTAATGGTTTATTTTATATGAACTACGTGCCTATAGTGCTGTTACGGAGGTTTGATTGCTGTTGTCATCTTGGTGTGTGGTCTATTGTCACCTGCAGTTTTAGGTTATCAAAATACTAGAAGGTATGCTTAATACGATAACTAACATGTGTTTGGAACCTAAAGCTACGGTTTCCTAGAAAGGCGTTTCCGTCATATTTATAATGGACGTCATGAAAGCTGTAATTTTTGACATTAAGGTGTCAAAAACGTTCTGTATTTGAATGAATGTTTTGGAATAAAATTTAATTTATTTATAGAAAACAAACAGTTAATTTATCAAATTACATTCGGAAACATCAATCGGTTTCTTACTTTTTAAACTTCAACTATATCCGTCGACCCTGGTTACTTATTATATGTATACTTTGTTGACCGTACGTACGAACAGTTCTCGCGAGGGTTAAAAGTTCGAAGGTATAATTCTGGGCGAAGTCGTTCGAAAAAGTCGCGGTTGCAATGTTTCAGTGTTTTAAATTTATTTTTTTTGGGTTGAGACGGTACGACCTACCGGTATTTAATATTAAATTGTTGACTAAAACCTACACCCTAATTGCATAACACACTAAGAGCGGTTTCGCACTACATCCAATCCGATTCCGAATCAAAGATCCGACTTCAATCCGCCTTGGAAATGTTCTAAATGCGGACGAATAGAATTCGGATCTAGTGCGCAACCTCTCATACAAATAGGACTATGGTCACTGCGGACCGGCATTTCTCGGATTCGGATTGGACGTAGTGCGAAACCCGCTCTGACAATCTCGATTTGAATCATTTTGAAGGATATTGTTAATCCATTGCTTCATATTATGTTCGAATTTGTCTGCTCAACAACGTTAATAACGCAATGAATGTTATTGGACTGTCAAAATAAAAGCCATTGCTACTTATTGTGTGTTACGCAATTACCCCGCTGCTCTACCTAAGTGGTGCCGAAATCAGCACATCGCGAAGGCAACCTCTCAGAAGTTCCCCATTTTAGCCATTTAATACTCCAAAGATACCAAGGCCCATACACCATAAAATAACTAGAACAGGCAATTTTAAAGTCGTTCTCTATTCAAACGCATGTAGAACTGCCCATAGACAATAGACGCGTCATTATGTCACAGTAATGGCTACCGGATTCGTCGTGTCCATTAGACGTAATCACGTTAGTGAGTTTAGATACAAAAAAAAAACATTTAGAAAGCAAGTTATCATACAATAATTTTATCGCCCTCTCGAAACAATATTTTTATATCAAGAACTTAATCAAAACTAATGAAAAAACCATTTCCTCTACATTTATCGCCATCATCTAATCAATTTATGAGATAATCGATAAAACAATTAGAGAAATCAGATAAATACCATTTTATTAATAAATCGATTGAAAGAATCGGTAACCTCAATTGTGTTGACCAACATTATTCTTAAGCGATTTATAATCGAATTGCGGCTGAGTAATCTTTATGTTTTAATTCGATTTTAATGTTTCTCCGGGTTCTTATCCAGTAAAAGATATGATACTCAATATTGTACATACTTAGGTGACAGAATTTACTTCAAAAATAACTTTATATTGGACTAGCTGCGCCCCGTGGCTTCACCCGCATAAGACTCGATCCCGTGCGAATATCGGGATAAGAAGTATCATACGTCATAATTTAGGTAATGGTCTACCCATCATTTCAGCCGAAAGACGTCCACTGCTGGACATAGGCCTCCCCCAAGCACCTCCACTTCGACCGGTTCTGTGCTTCTCGCATCCAACGGGTTCCTGTGGCCTTCACAAGGACGTCGGTCCACCTTGTAGGAGGCCTCCCCTTTTGGCAAATTTAATTCAAATCCGTTCAGCCGTTTTAGCGTGAAAGTTTAACAAACAAACGTACTAAAAATGTAATATTTATAATATTAGTTTAACATGTGACATGTACCATGCTAACATGTTATTTTCTTTGTTCCAGCAAGGTATTGGCGTGGAGATGGTGCGCGCGCTCGACAGCCACCCGCCCAGCATCTCCAACGTCTTCTGTGAGTGCGACTCAAAGGATGATGTCGTAAGTATTTATTACTATTTAAACACCTTTTTTCTTTGAAGATTTACTCCTAGAACCCTCGACACACTGTTCTTCTACTGACAAAAACAACGGAGTATACTGAAAAAAAAGTAGTTGCCAAAAACAAGATTTTGTTTAGATTGACTAAGTAACTTGTTTGCATCTGAGCCTATCAAGCACAATGATCACAGCTACTACTTTTATTTGATTGAGATTTGAAACGGGATCTTAATTGGAGTTATCACAAAACCTATTTGCAGCAATCAAGTTGACCAAGTTGCTTGATTGACACAACTAACTTACTTTGTTGTTTTAACTCATCTACAATGATGTCATGTTAAGGGGTAATCAAGAAACTTGTTTGAGCGTTCAATCATTTCAACTAGTATTGCTGCAATCATGTCGTGATGATCAACTTAACTAAGATTTTGATTAATCTAAACAAGATATCGTCAATCAAGCTAAAAAGTCACTTGATTGGAGTGCATTTTTTTCAGTGTACAAATAGCGCCATCCACGAAGACGCGCCCCACTCTCGCTTACAGTACAAGTGTGCAACATTCCGCTAGTGTTTTAGTTTTGTCGATACGCAATAATTACTTATTAGTGTATCTCCCATAAACGCCTCTAAGTCATCACACCAGCGTTTCCTCGGCCTCCCTCGGCGACGACGCCCGTATTCTGGCTCCCACTGCGTGAAGACTCTGGACTGTGTTTGTTTATGCAATAATTATTGTGACAAAACAGCTTTTACATGCAGCGTCCCGTTACAGTCGGATCAGTTCAATTTAATCTCAACTGGTTGAACGGATGTTATGATTGCGTTAAACGGAACGCAGTCATACAATCTTATTACTAGGTTTATGATAGGTCAGCTAATGTAATTACGTACTACGCAGACAGTTTAATTTAAGCGGGACAGTATGGGGAAATGCTAATCCTTTCGATCTACAGGAAAACTGTCTTAGATATTTCTTACTCAGGTTATATTTACTTAGTGCTGGGCGAAAGCTTTCTATTTCACAGGCTATTCTTGTCAGGATTTGCTAATTTTATTCTAAATTACTTTCTGCCCGCGACTTCGTTCGCGTGGAAGTCGTAAGTCACCACAATATACGAAGGAACATGAATTAATGAATTGTACCGATCCCAGCATGGTTAAACCAGGCTCGATTAATCGAATGAACCCCAAGATTCGCACTAGCTCCTGTAGCCTCATGTTCATGGTGCTACAGCGGCCAATATCCCAAGGTAACAGCTACATTTTTATAAAAGTATCCTTTTTTTATGGATGGGAAATCATCAAATGACCCCTCCCGCTCTGGGTGGAGCGGAAGGGAGTGTCAGACTCTTACTGACTAAAACCCATCCGTGTTCCTTCCTTAGCCCTTTATGTTCCGGGGTAGCGGTAACCCTTTCGGATAATCCCGCACCCTCGGCAGGCTTCAGCCCTGGCAGGCCCCTTCCTTTATGCTGACATCTTTTCGAGGCGCGCGTGGAACACGTACGCGCCGTCCGGCACGGGCCTGGTCCTGATCGGACGGTGAGCTACCCATTACTCTCCGTCCGCAGCCCCGCGCCTACGGTGGCCGGGAGTCATCACGCGGCTCCCGACGCCCGGAGCGTCTCCCGCGGCGGCTGGGACGTGAGGCTCTCTCCCTCAGCCGTTCCGCCACCTCCTTCGCTAGCATGACTGCTTCGCAGAAGGAGGTGACCGCCTCCCACTCTCTCTCACCCTGGACCATGGCTTGAACCAGGGCCGGACGCGAGAGGTCGCCGCCGCTGCCGATCGCCTCTACGAGGGCACGGCGTAATACATTTGTAGTTTTGGTCTCACCAGCCAAAATATAAAGAGAGTCGGGCTCGGGACTGGTGACGCGGGAGCAAGCGACGTAGCGTCGTAGAAGAATTAATTTTATAGTTTTAAAGATATTTGCTTATTCATTTTAACCAAAACTGTATTAAAAGAAAGGATACGTACTTAGGATAGCGATCCTACGGAACCTTTCTTTTAGAATATCCAAATACTATTCATATGTCAAATGTCTCGGTGGTTCAAGTCAACACGACTAATATAAATTAAATACCGATATAAAATTCCATTACGGTTTAAAAACTACTACCTACGTACGTTCCCCTGAAAATTCTAAACTCCACTAAAAACTACAAACTCCCCTAAAAATGCAAGCGTTGTGTCGATACCGTCCCGCAAAAACCGAAGCGACTGTCGAAGGTATTGCGAATACGTATGAAAACAACACAGGATGATGCAACATACCTAGGTACTTGTGTGGATTTCGGGGAATTTAGCATGACCCTTACATACCTGCCCTGCATACTCATTCGTCGGGACCAGATGGATTCTCTCACGAACCCCATCGATTAAAATCGGTTGATTGTTTTGAACCTTACGTGTCCTTATTGATACATCTTGCTTGCTTTGATATTTTTTTTTGTATTCAAGTAAGCAAGTACCTAAAATAAAGAAAAAAAATTTAAACAAATTAGAATCCAAAAGAAAAGTAAAACGTTATCCTGCGTAGCAATCTCGTAGCACCTTCGTAGCAACTTTGTAGCACCAAAAAAAGTAAAAATCCTTTCACATTCGTAATATTTTAAAATTTAAAAAGGATAGCCTTAGGGGACACCCGGATTTGAACCGGGGACCTATCGATCTGCAGTCGATTGCTCTGCCACTGAGCTATATCCCCGATGTAAGACCGCGCCAAATACGGGTACATATTCCGCGACTGACATTGCGTAGGTAGAAAGATATGACAATAACCAGCATAGCCTGATCTCTTCATTTGTTTTCAAAGAGTTATCAATTTGTTAGAGAAGAAAGGTCTTGCTTAAATAGTTGTTTACGTGTGATATCATAGGTTATTGAACTTGTTTATCTGGAGAATTCTCGTGGGAATACTTTTATTTGTTGTTTTCTCCAGAAAATGGAAGTAGGTATCATAAATTAGGGTGTTATTTTCTTTTGCTGATGTTGGGCTGTAAAGGGAAGATATATTTTACTTATTCATGTAGATTTGGCCTTGGTTGCTCTTGGGGGTAAATAGTTTACAAGTAAAATGTATACAGGACATGAAAATAATACGATTTCTGGACTTTCATTTAAAGATATCATCGTAAGGAAACCTTGATTCACCATCGGGGTAATGCGTAACACACTATCAGTAGCAATTGCTATCATTTTGACAGTTCAACAACATTCATTGCGTTATTTACGTTGTCAATCAGACAAATTTATTGAATTATGAAGCAATGGATTAACAATGTCCTTCAAACTAATTCAGACTGAGATTAATTAAATAGTGCGTTACGCAATTAGAGTGCAGTCTCTAATAGCAAACAAAAGTGACTGTGGTGGTCATGTACAGATGCCAGCACATCAAGCTACTACAATCTGTCAAATTTCTTTAATAGATTTTCAACTTTATTGTTAACTAGCTTGAGCCCGCGACTTCGTTCGCGTGAAACTTCTAGTTTCCCCCGAGCCACCCCGTCGTATCGTATCGCATCACCCGCCCGCGCTATCACTTAACGTTCGTTTTGACTATTTTTCTTTTTGCTCGGCTCCTAAGGGTCATATAGCGTGCAGCATGTTAAATAGCCTATAGCCTTCCTCAAGAATTGGGCTATCAAATGCAAGAAGAATTTTTCAAATCCGACTGGTAGTTCCAGAGATTACCCCCTACATACAAACTTACAAATTACAAACTTACAAACAAATTTTACCTCTTTATAATAATATTATTATATTAGTATTAGTATATTAGTATTAGTATAGAAGAATAAGGTTCAAAATTGATTGAGAAAAGGCAGAACTTTCAAGTTTTTATGTGTATCTAAAATTATGTTTATTACAATTTCAGACGATCACATGTGACTGTGAAGCTACCCCGGCCTTCCAGCTGAAGGCTTTCAGTCAACGAGGAGAGAAAGTGGAAGTGTCGCACTACAGGGTTAATGTTAATAAGTAAGTTTCATCATCATCATTACACCATATTGGCAATTTAAGCCGTCGAACCGCTGACGGTTGGAGTCTACACGTTACGTTTCTCGAGTGAAGATCGAAAATCCGCAAATGTAAGGCGGATCTCAAACTACCACGCGCCATGCACCCTTGCGCATGATTCTATATACAAATTCAATAAAAGCGCGTTTCCGCGTGGGGGTATTTGGCTCTGTTTCCCGCGCCATGAGACGGGGCGCAGATAACTCGCACCCCGCGCGTGAATTTCTACATACAAATTCAATAAAAACGCGATTCCGCGCGGGGAATTTAGCTCCGTTTCGCGCGCCCTGTCGCGTGGCGCGTTGAAGTGTGTGTTCCGCCTAAGGTAGGACGCCCTCAGGTGGTATGATGATCTTCGCAGGGTGGCTGGTAGCAACTGAAAGTGAGTTACCGAGTATTGAGATGATTGGCGTGTGCTTAAGAAGCCTAGACACTGACCTCTATTATTACCACTGGACAGGCTGTTTCAAGCGTTTGACAGCAATTTTTTTGTGTCTTTTTGAAGCGCCACTAGCGAGTGTCCAGAGAACTAATTTTGACATATATTACATTTTGGTAGGGCTGTTCCAAACAATATAAACGAAACATCGAAGCAATGTGTGGGATACATAGCAGGTTTTGTGATTAGATTACTCTTTGGAATGGGCAACTAGCTTCATCTTTCTGACTGACCGACCCCTTGACAATTCAAAAGTGCCTGTAATTGGTTTAATTGAAATAAATGCTTTGAGTTTGAGTTTGAGATCTATCAAGAACAAAATGAACATGTATTGATTGTTTGAGCGCTTGTGAATCAATACCGTCCGATGCCATATCTGATCGACGAAACGGTATCGCACTAATTATTCAAAAAAATAGAGGTGGACTAACTATTCCATCACAAAGCGTCGTTTCTATATTTTTGTTAGTGGAATCACTTTTTCGACAAGCATGCAAAAAGACCAATGGGAAGCCGCCGGTGGAAAAAATATTTCCGGCAGTTCTCACAGCAAAAGTTATAGAAGAATTGCTACCAAAATCAAATAGGTACTTTGTTTCCAGAACTACGCGTTCATTTTTTGGAAACAATGATGTTTGAAACTTTAAATAGTCATTATGATGTATTAATAAACAAATTATAAGTATTTAAGTATATCGATGTGAGAATTTTTGCAACAACGAAAAATTACTCTTTGTCAATTACAGGTCAAAGTATACGAAATTTCTTAACCCGTCAAATAATTTGGGCACGTCAGTAATTAACATCGCTTATGCTGTTAGGAAGATAAGGCAGAACAGATGTAAAAACCGCGCGTTTAGTCTATTTTAGCTACTTTCACAGCATTATGTCGTACGGCATTTTACTATGGGGTCGAGCTGCTGACATTGAATCCATCTTTATTTTGCAAAAGAGAGCTTGTAAACAAGCATACTATAAATTAGAAGATTATTGTAAACAAGCATACTATAAATTAGAAGATTATATCCAAGATAAGAACGCTTGGAAACACGCTGAAACATTATTCCCTGTAAATTGTTAATATAAGTAGTAATTATGATGATACGTTTATTAATGTAAAAATATTATCAAAAGTTATCGATATTTGCTCGCTGATATCGACATCACTAGTTTTAGTACCACAGACACTCGCTACGGCTAACAGCGCCAAAATGGCGATTATCAATAAGGCACAAAAGCACTTTGACAGCCGCCAGTCCAGTGGTAATAATAGAGGTCAGTGAGCCTAGATGTCCCAACTGGCCTAAGGGCGTCCGGTCCTACTCTATGCTTGCCGATTTGTGATCTTCGCAGTAGTGTATAAATATGAGTACAGTCAACAGCAAAAGTAGATGATGAAAATCAGAAATTCAATACTAATGAACGGAGTTCGCGTCAGAACTGTGTGGCGTCGAAGTGATTCAAAAGTATGTGATTGTAAATTATACCAAACATTTACTACTAGTACTGCTGCCATATATTCGTGATCAGTTTAGACTCCAAAAGTTATAAACTCAATTCATCATCTACTTTTGCTGTTGATTGTACAGTCAGCAACAAAAGTTGATGAACACTTCGGTTTTTTTAATCTTAGTTATTGAGAAAAATATTTGTTCAAAATTGCAGCTGAAGTAGAATTTTTAGGATATAAACTCTTTGCTATGTGAAAAGCTAAAAAGCAGTTTATTGAAAAAAAAAATGTTGTCTACAACAAATGAACAAATGTTGTCAATGTTGTTGTTGTAGCAACATGTAAAAATGATAGTGTTAATCAACTTTTGTTGCTGACCGTACCTAACAAAAAATCATCAGAAATATTAGGTCCTTACATATGAAATTGGCGTTTTGTATGGAAGGAACAAAAAGTCGAATATTTTTTAATATAATATATTTAATTAATCAAAGTATGAACCATTGTTTTCAATGCACTTTTGCCATCGTATAGGTAGTTCATTGATCCCTTTACTAAAAAAACCAGTCGGACGGGAATCAATAAAATCTTTGAAGGCGATTTGGACTGCCCCATCGGAGTTGAATTTTTTCCCTTGCAAAAAGTTATCCAAATTGCGAAAAAAATGGTAATCTGTTGGAGCAAGGTCCGGGGAGTACGGAGGATGTCTAAGACATTCCAATTCAAGCTCTTCTAATTTGGTAGCCGTCTGTTGCGCAGTGTGTGGTCTGGCGTTGTCGTGAAGCAGCAGTGGCGTGGAGCTTTTTAATCTTCCCAATTTGCTTCAAGTGAATTAAAACAGTTTTATCACTAACATCGAAGCCTGCAGCTAACTCGGACGTGGTTTGCGATGGGTCCGCTTCCACAATAGCCTTCAATTCTCCATTATCAACTTGGGTCTCAGGCCGTCCACGGGGCTTGTTCTGCAGGTCGAAATTTCCAGAACGAAAACGTTGGAACCAAAAACGAACTGTGTTTTCTTTTGCAACATGACCGCCATACACATCATTCACCCTTCGAGTCGTTTCCGCAGCACTAGTGCCACGGCGGAACTCGTACTCGTAAATAATGCGATATTTTAAATTTTCCATTTTGTAAAATGAGTGACGCAAACAGAAAAAACAGAAGAAAAAAAACAAATGAATGACGGTCATCGAAGCACAAATACATGAGTAAATAGCTGTACAAATTTGAATTTGGAATTCCTTACCAAAGAGGAGAAATTCGTGATTAAAGTGGCCAGTACGAAAAACGCCAATTTCATATGTAAGGACCTAATATTATGAGTTTATGAAAGAAGCCTTTGCACACAATTGGGAAACCACTTAGGGTTTAAAATACGTCAACAACTTTAGAGAATATAACAAACCATTTTATACCATTTTCTCTACGGTCATAATAATCGATCGAATTTGAATTAAACCTTCCTGATGGCTATGCAAAAAAAAATTGTTTCTTGTCTTTGACATCTGTCACTTTAAATGACAAAATAAATAAACAAATAATTAGGTACCTGCGTAGACAAAGATATAATACTACATAGAGGAAAAAATATATAAACTAGAGAGTGCTAGAGAGATACTACAACGGCTGCGACACAATTAATTTAATTTATTTATTCAAATAATTGAAATTGTACACCATACTCTTCCGAAATATGAGACATATAATATGTCGCTAGTGTGTATGCACGCTTAGGGCACAGTTAAAACTGTTATTAAAATTATTTAACATAATAACTAACTACCTACGCTATTCAATATTTTAGGTTCAGGGCCCGTTTGAACGTGGTCTGCGTCACAGACAAGTTGACGGGCGAACTGAAGTGCGATGGATGGCCTGAAGTGAAGGTGGCACTGGCGCCAGTGGGAGCCCTCAGGCCTAACGCCACTGAGAGCAACTTGCAACAGCTTATCAGGTATTGTTAAGTTTACTGTTGTAAAGAAATAAAATCATTTATTTCTTAGCAAGCATGTGTAATTGTCTCATAGATTTTCGTCACATGGGAAAAAAAATACTGCCCATCCTTTCAAGTTCTATAACTTTCATAAGACAAGATATATTTATTTGCTCAAACATGTACACATACAAAAATATATGTATAGGTACGTGCAGGATAGCATAAAAAAGATTTCAAGTCAAAAAAATTAATGTTAGGTAGATATGTGAATCAGTAAACAAAAAATAAATTATAAATGTCAATATTAGAAAAATAAATAAAAAATAATAATGCCTCAAAATCTATGTCAATATAAATTCTTCTGTCAGAAATTCATTAATATTATAGTAAGCTTTGTCATAGGTAAAGTAAAGGTTTTCTAGACATTCGGGATAATCAAGCTATGCCTGATATTTTTAAAAGGACTTTATTTTGTTTCCTACCTTCATCTAAAACTATTTTCACCAATAGTAACTTACGACCTACCCACCCTTCTCTTTCCAGTGACATAGTAGTAAATGCGCTGCGCAGTACCAATCTGCAGTTCAATTTAGCGCACTACCCCACCTGCCCGCGCCTGCGCAGATACGTCGAGACTCCCGGGCCGAGGCTGCCACTGCACTACGACTCAATGGTAAGTAAAGACAGGATTTTTTTTATTTTCATGTTTATTATAGATTTCTTCTCATGTGGCGGAATATAGATCTGGAGCCGTATTATGACGTATTAATGCCACCATTTTTCCAGAGAGACGGAGCTATAGAAGATCGATAGCACCATCTCTTCTTTTTGCAATGGAATAATTATGGCATTAATCACACTATCACACTAATATTATAAAGGCGAAAGTTTGTGAGTGTGTGTGTGTGTGTGTGTGTTTATATGTTTGTTACTTCTTCACGCTCAAACCGCTGAACCGATTTAGATGAAATTTGGTATAGAGATAGTTTGAGTCCCGAAAAAGGACATAGGCTACTTTTTATCCCGATATTCCCACGGGATCGACATTTACGCGGGTGAAACCGCGGGGCGCAGCTAGTACTTCATAATACGGTACCTGGTAACTTAAAATATCAGATTGAGTATGTTGACGTAAGCTCAGCACTAGGATAAGACCATAAGAATCAAATTCCCGCCTAATTTGGCAATATTTTTTAATGCTGACAACATTGAGTTCTGCGCCATTTTATTCTGACCCGTCCGTCAGAGCAGAATAAAATGGCGCTGAATTTAATTCGTACGCTCTTAACTCATTTAAAAACTTACCACCAAGATACAAATACCTACTCTAAAGATTTGAGTATCGATCCATTTTATATATTACCGTGTTCCACTAGATACACTCTTACACAGTATGAATTTAAAAGCTTTCGAAGTACTTCTTAACATTTTCACAAACAGCAGTTGGAGACAGTCGGTAAAAGTGTCCCAAACATCAGTCAGAAATAATAAAAGTGTCCCAAACATCAGTCAGAAATAGTAAAAGTGTCCCAAACATCAGTCAGAAATAGTAAAAGTATCCCAAACGTCAGTCAGAAATAGTAAAAGTATCCCAAACATCAGTCAGAAATAGTAAAAGTATCCCAAACATCAGTCAGAAATAGTAAAAGAGTCCCAAACATCAGTAAGAAATAATAAAAGTGTCCCAAATATCAGTCAGAAATCTAGACCTACCTTCAAATGACCATCAAAGAATTTCCCTGTAGCTTTATCAATGAAAAGCGGCTGATTATTTTCCTTAGCTGTACCAGATATAATTATTACTATACCTCTCTTAATATCTCGATGGTAAACAATAAAACCGTATCTTCTTTCAGTTGCAACAAGATCGCCAACTGTACACGTCAACTCCTAACTCGACAGCCGGCAGCGTCACCCTGCACGGGGACAAGAGGCTGCTCGTCAAGCTTGTGTGTGCTAAGGATCTGGGAGGTAAGCAACTATCCTTGTAACAAGACCTTGACCTTGGACTTAGCGAGACCTTGAATCGTAACAAAGCATACCAGTTCAATAAAAAGTTGCAAACAAAAAATTTTTCGAATCCAAACTAGTTACTTATCCGGTATCTGCGGGGTAACTGCGTAACACAATATACAGTAGGCTTTCATTTTGACAATTCAACAACATTCATTGCGTTATTCACGTTGTTGAGCAGACAAGTTTTTCGAACATATGAAGCAATGGATAAGCAATATCCTTAGAAATTATTCAGATTGTGATTGTAAGAGTTAGGTTGGTGCCCAAAATCCAAATTGAAGGTCATAAAGGTTAAGGTCAAAATACCTTACACGAATACAAAAATGACCTTTCTAGTCTTGGAGATTTGTCTTGCTAACATAACCTAACATACGCACTGGCGCGTTTTTTTTCGCGCACTGCGTTTTCAACACACCGCTTAGCGCCGAGAGATGAAAATCCAACAGTGTGTTTTTTTGAGGCGCTGGAATGCGCTCTGTTAAATTCTCAATGTTCGGCTCAACGCCGAGAGTTCAAAATCCAGTGCATGATAAAATCCCGCCGCGATATTTTTACGTCCGGTCGAACGTGGGCTAACAGTTTCAATACTAACAAACTATTCTGAATGCTCGTATCATGATATTAACCTCCTTGTCTGATAACTTCAGGTAAGACTGGCTGCATAGCGCCGTATTGCGTGGTGGAGATGGATGAACCTCCACAGAAGAACCAGACGGCTTTCAAGAAGGACACCACCAGCCCGCAGTGGGAGGAACACTTCCTATTGTAAGTACTAAGCATTTCTGAAGTACAGTCAAACAAGGTAATAGGTATACAGGCTGCCGAGTTGCTGCGTCTTACGTGAAAACTAAAATCATAACCCTCCTTTTGCCTTTCCACAGTTGGGTGATAAACGTTATTAGAACTCAGGTGGACTCTTTACCCGACTACAGACCTAAAAGTAGTTGAATGGGTTTACCTGAAAGCCGTTTAGACGAAATGAAATAAAATTGTTTAATCGGCCTCACTTTTACACGTCATATTAAAAAAATAAGCTAGATAGAGTCGAAATTCCCTATCTGACCCCTGAGAAGAATGGTGAAACAGACTCAGGGGTCAAAGTCTTTTAAAGTCCAGATATAATCTTGGTGAGATTATATGAGGACAATGTAGATTAGCGCCTGAAATGGTGATACCTTCAATACAAATCAAATCATTTGCAAATTTGATTTGCATTCGGACAGAATAAAAATTAAAATTGGTAGTGTACCTATGTGTTTTATTTCATTACCACCCGTCGTTTTTTTTGGTTACTTTCGAATCCTTGAACGCTCAAGAGGATTTGACCTGCTCTAAGGAGTATTTAGTGGTGTAAGACTCTAGGGAGTAGTTAGTGGAGTTTTAACCTACTGTCATGTTGTCCTCAGTGACCTGTCCCCGCAGACGGCGGAGCTTCTGTTCGAAGTGTATGACCGCACCGGACCACCATCACCAGGAGGCGGCCCTTCACAGAACAGGTAAATATTACCCTCTTCTAAACTAAACGAAGCCTATTTCAGAAGTGAATCCTTTAAGAAAAGCTTTGATCTGCCTCGAAAAAAAGATTCTTCAAATTATCATTTTGGATGAGTTCTGCAACTTCAAAGAGCTACTTAGCACTTGGATTTTTCAGACTTATAAAAAACTAGCATCCTGCACCTGCTTCGCACGTTTTTTATAACTTGGTAAACCATCGAGGTTTCTTTATTATTTATATTAGTTGAATTTTAAAATGTTACACAATGATACACATGTACCGGTATATAAAATGCCACATGCGAACAACGTGTCATGCTGACGTCACACAAAATCCTGCATCTCGCAAGCAGAGCTTACCGCGTAACTTGCAGATAGATAGAGGATCCTCCCTTTTCTATAGAATATGAGTGAACTTTACGCCCTGTTCGTAATACCTCTATACACATAAACCTTTCGAAATAAATACACTCAATTATGGTGAAAACCAGATCAAAATCCGTTGCGTTGCGTTACACAGACAGACACGAAAAGCTACTTTAATTTATCATATTTAGAGATATATATTGATAGTCTTTTAATTGCTTTGTTGAACAAAGCAATCAAAAGACTATTACGCTCATACTTTTGGATGTTACCCTGAAGTCCAATCTCAAAAGTACTCTTTGAATAAATATCTCAACTTTAATAACACAACTTACACCTTTTTATAAAAAGTGTTTGTTCACCAGGTTCCTAGGTCTTGGTCTCGTGGGCATAGACGAGTTGTTAGCAGCTCCGTCGCAGCGACAACAGATCGCCCTACAGACTCGACCCATGGAGGACCATGATGTCAGTGGCACGCTTACTGTTGAGGTAATTACTCCATCACTATTTCCAATTTTTGTTTCATGTAGAAGAAATTTCAAGGATCTCTTCATCTTCAGCCACACGTCTGCGTCTACATTATAGCGGCACGTTGTACGAGTATATGAGAAGAACGATTATCCCTACAACCACTTCAGCCTGCTAAAACCACACTGTACAACCACCCCTTAATAAAGGTTGCGGCTGTACATGAATATATGGTAAATTGAAAGGACCTAAACTAAGACCTATAAGCCCTACAGTCCCTACGGCCCTAAGTCCTATAAGCCCTACAGCCCTAACCTACCATATAATTTGTAATAAATAAATATATAAATAAGTACAGGATGTCTGCACCAAGAGACCTAAGGTAACAGACGGATAGTGGTTAGGAATTACAGGTGAGGGTGAAGGGTAAACTCACTGCCAGTCCAGCAGTCTTCACAGGACTGATCAGAGATGGCTAAAGGTGTCTTGGCCACAGTGAGGGGTAATGAGAAAAGAATAAATTCTAATCTGATTTATTTTACAAATATCACAGCTTATATACTACTTTTTCTTAATACACACAAATGTACAAATATCTTAGTATTCTATGCGTGTAATATGCAACTATGACAATATTTGAAGTAGGCCGCGCGTCCACCGACGAAGTGCTGAATCAATGGTCAAAGGTAGCATTGAACATCCTGGCGACTCTCAGGAACAGGACTCCAGTTGGTACAGTTCGATGGTCTCGTATGGTCCGACATCCTGTACTTATTTATATATTTATTTATTACAAATTATATGGTAGGTTAGGGCTGTAGGGCTTATAGGACTTAGGGCCATAGGGACTGTAGGGCTTATAGGTCTTAGTTTAGGTCCTTTCAATTTACCATATATTCATGTACAGCCGCAACCTTTATTAAGGGGTGGTTGTACACACACGTTTGCTAGGCTCGGTACATTTGGAGGAGACTTTACATGTTTGCTAAACTATCACATAAAGAAACAGCGCTTTGGATTGCAAGAGCAAGTCCATTTAAGGTATTTGACCAGTTCTTCAAAACAGCGTAGTTCATAATATACGCATTTCAAAACTCTTTATTCATTTCTTTTGTAATTTCCCCCACAGTTCCTCTTCATCGAAGGCGCCGACATCCCAGACCTGGGCTCCCGACCCGTCAAGATCAAGGAGAGTCTGCGCACTATGTCCCCACACGGACACCTCACCACCACTACCAAGACCATCTTCAAACAGAATGGTATATTCCTCTGCAGAAATAATAATACTAATCATCAATACAATACTTGTTTCATTGTTCCCTGACACTGGCAAAATGGTTTTTTGTCAATATAAAATTAACGTAATGATTTGCCGACTTTTTCCGAATCTAGACCATTTGTGAAGATATCTTAAAAAGTGTCCTCTCATCATCATATCAACCCCATTATTATAGATGCTTAATGGAATGCTGCCATTTATAGCTTGGATGATGGAATGGGTGGCATCATCACAAAAGGATGCTGCTCGCCTTCTTTTGGTTAACTTTTGAACAATCATAGGACTATATTATGGTCTCTGGCCAAAATAACATAATTATCATGTACATACTTTTTTTAAATTCCAGGCCACGATAACTCCCAACTAACGGAATCAGCGCTCCGCGAATTAGAGCTGAGCCCCACAAACGCAGCCAACAAGTCCACTCTCATCATACACTCTGTGCAGAGGGTGAGATACCATTTAAATAGCACACCTCTAGGAGTGCTGTGTGGGTGACCAGCGACATCTGTAGTTTTCTAATGAAACAGAGCATGCAAAATGCTAAAAAATAAATAAAGTACGAGCAAATAGTTCATATTATATTAATTAAATTCCATGCCAGACAAAATCATCCGTGGGATACATACCGACTTTACTGAATGAGGCCGCTTTAATTAAAATCTAAAAGGCTCCGTGAAAATACCATCGCCATTTCAAACGTTGGAAAAAAAATACCAGCTTAGTATTTTTTTCCAACAAGCATTATGTTATGAAGCTAAATACAGTCCATGTTAATCTACAAAATGTTAGGTCACATAATCAGCGTAAATAAAATAAGGTTTATACGCTCCGCCAAAATCACAGTTGAGTTGTATAGATGTCGCTAGTAGCCTGTATACTTTGTCATTTTGTGATGTGTACTTTTGAGTTCTATAGTCGTGCAGGCACCGACTAGAAGTTACAATAAGAGTAATAATGAAATATTACTTACTTTTTAAGGCATGCTGTTTAAGGGAACGCTTTATGGAGAGGAAGAAAATCGTAAACACGTCATTTGAAAAGCATTGTTTTTTTACAGTACATAAGGCATTGTTGAACTTTTAGTAAAATATCCGGAATACAAATTAATTATAATTATAAAAATATGCAGCAACACCAACACAAAAATTTGAGCCGATATTTGTTCAATTTTCTACTTAAATGGTAGAAAATAAAAGATGTTGGCAATTTAAAGCCGTAAATTACATATGACATTTTTATGCTTTGCAACATTTATCGTTTACGTATGTTTCAAACTTCAGCGTTCCGCTAAACAGGAGACTATACAAAAACACTGTTTGTAAATAGTGTGTCCCAAAAGTCCCCATCATGTCCCCATTTACAAAATGTACCTAAACATTAACACGTTGTTGGTTTTCCTTTACATTGCGTGCGTTTGCTGTGATAACATACACAGGAACCGAAGAAATCTATCAAGGTGAGATGTTTTACTGATTTTATTTAGTTTTAAGATTAGGCTAGCAGTTGGATTAGGATTGAGTTCAGTCATACATAGAGTATATGAAAATGGATGAAAATGTCCAGTACCTACGCTAGAATAAGGTTTAAAATACGAAGCCTACTTCAAGTAAATTTTAAATTACTGCTGAAAATGGAAGCCCCCGTCAACACTGAGCAATTTATTTGGCCGTTGAATCCAATATTTTAATTTATTGCTCCATGTAAACGAGCCATAAATTATTATAAGTATTTTTGGAAATATTAAGTTCTGAGTTAGAAGGTAAATAGGTTTTATAACGCCATAGTTTTAGATTGAATAAATTCTTGAATGATGATCTTTTGATAATGTTGATACCAGGTGTACCTAGCCTTTTTCTAAATAGTGTACAAAAATAAACAAATAGGTAAAATGTTTTGTGCTTTTAGAACATAACTAAGTAGTTTTCTGTTAAGTTTTGCTCTGCGTTAGAACTTAACGCTTAGAGTAGCTTCTACCGCTACAAGATTTAGTTTAAAACTGTGTTGTATGTAAGTTAATAATTATCCTAAGCATGATCATTTTATTTTGGGAGATATTTTGTAACATGATAACCCTTTAAAATGGGTCAGCTCTATAAAATGGATGATGTTGCGCTGGCACTCGAAAACAAAAAATACGATTTCATTTGGAAATGGATATAAAAGATCAAAATGGTTCCCATTTTTTTATCTGTCAGTGTCACTCAATATCTTTCAAAACCCCGTGTGCTGTGTTGCCATACTAACCCCGCAAAAAATCTACCCAAAAAGATGGAAATTACCGACTCCGGGAAATTCATCGAAGTGGAGAGAGCCGAAGTGGACTCCGAAGTACCTCAAGAGAGTGACACGATTGATGAGAGTGAGAATGAGACAGATAATATGCCTGTCACAGGCACTCCTAATGCCTCGCCCGGAAAGACGGTGAGAATAAAGGAGAATGGTGCTAAAGCTAATGGTGATACCGAGGTAACGTATTGTTTGTGGTTTTTTTCTTTTTTTTTTACATACTAAAATGATTAACTTTCCTTTGTTTTTCGTGCACAGTTTTTTGGTAGATTAGTTTTTTTTTTTTCATTTATGTATCCAATTTTTATATATTATAATATTCAATGATTATTTCATTTGGGGATTTTTTAATTTATATAATTTATTTCTCACTTTAATTACAATGCCCAATAAAACTTCACATTGCAATTATGTATCTATTAAATATTACACAATTTATCATTCAGTTATTTCTTTCCTTTTGCCTTAACTTCGGGCGGATAACAGTAGGTTAAGTATATAAGTCTCAATTCAAATAAAATTATCCTCTCAGCAGGGTGACTACGTACACCAGCAGAATGAGAACGTCCCACCGGAGCCCGCGCCTCGCAAGAGGAGAAGGGACTTCTTTGGAACTATTAAGAGAAGGTATGTTATACACCTGGCCTACATGGTGTATTACGGCCCACTCCCTCTTATAGAGAGGAGGCCTGTATCTCAGCAGTGGGAACAATTACTCGCCGTTAAACTCTCGATCCTCGAGTTCCTCGACTACTCTCATCCAGCTGCTACCAGACATCCTGAAAGGCGGCCAGGCTACCTGGCGTCCGACCTTACGTTTGCCAAATATGATCTAAAAAGGTCCATTGTTATCATTCTCGCTTTAAGGGGGGGGGGGGGATAATTAATTCTCTGTGGCTTCGAAATATTTTAACTTACCAGCTTGAGGCTCTTTGTCATCCTCGGCTTTTGAAGGCCGAGAACTGTAACGGTTACTTAACCCTTACTTTGGCTTTTCCTGTCACTGTCGCACAACTGTCAAACTATAAGACTGTGTAGGACGGAGACGAGAAAGTCGAGAGTACGTAATACGTACTCTCGACTTTCTCGTCTCCGTCGAGGAGCAATCATTCAATTAGTGTTTTGTCCATAAATTAACGAAATACAACTGAGTATGGAGAAATCATAATTACACTGTTTCTCCATACTCAGTTGTATTTCGTTAATTTATGGACAAAACACTAATTGAATGATTGCTCCTCGTATATAGATCTCGGTCAAAGTCTTTAAAGCACTCGTAAGTAGACTTCGTAAATTGGGAATCATTATTAAATTATATCTTATTATATGTATTGTTTCCAGACTGGGCCGGTCCCGCACTCGGGGTGCGTCTCTGGACCTCACGGACTCAGAGCTCGAGAACCAGAGCCGCATCCGCAGCATCAGTGCTGAGAGGAATGCACATGGTGAGTGCCTGTCAATTATTGTTAAGTTTAAAACTGCTAACCCTGAAAAATATTAGGTGTAAAAATGAATGCAAGTTTGGGCAACAATTCTGAGTCAGTCGACATGCACAGACTTAAAGCGGAGCGAAAGCTCATATCTCATGAAGTCTGAACACGTCAGAATAAAATAGGTGCCAGTCGTCTATACTACAAAAATCTCAACGTGAACGCTTAGGTGACGTCAGCTGTCATTCCAACTGATGCTAGTGATTGACACTATTGACAGCTCACTTCGACTAAGGTTTCCCGGTAAGATTTTTAAAGAATAAATCAAACAAAGACTCGAGCGAACTGTTTACTTATTCTTATTTTTCTTATCAATAATGCTTAAATTTTCATCCAACAGAGAAAGCGCTATCCATCCCCAACAGGAACGTGTACTCAGCAGGCGCGTCGCCTGCGCAGTCTGGAGACGAGTCCCGGACTTCTAGGAGGTACGATCATTCCTCCATTACATTGTTAGGGCCTGTTGTATAGTCTTTGCGATAGGATATTTAACTGTTTTTTTTCAATTAGATATTTCGAAACATTAAAAAAAAAATCTATGCGTCTTAAAGTCTATGCTAGACAGAGACAGCACTACTCGCATCTGACGTCACAACAAAGGAACGCCATAGCAACTTCGCACTATTCAGTGCAATGATCGTTTTGCGTGAAAAAGATAAAAGAATTTAATCTAAATAATGTCACCCCTAAAGCAATACACAATATGTACGCACAGCTATACATAACTACCATAAATGTTGACTTCTTATTGTACGAAAAACCTATACAATGCAAGGTTAGCTAAAACTGGAAATGTATAGCTTGATGTGGCGCCGTGTTTTCCAGATAGTAAGACTGGTAAAAAAATATTGTTCTCTTTAAAATAATATTTGTTTGGCATCCTTATTTTCTTCTATTAAATTACTACCTATAGATATTAGTAGGTTACATAACGGGTCTTCCTCTTTTCTCAAATAGGTTACACATTAATTAAATACAATATATTGGCTTTATAACATCGTGTCACTTTGGTGGTTGGGATCAATATTGTACCTACTTACAAAAGAATCTTTTGGAAACTGTTCATATACTATTTTCTCATTTCCATGCATCATCCATTTAGAAATGATTTGACGGTGGGAACAATAAGTCATCCTTACAACAATAAGTCAAACTTTTTTATGATCATGATCATTTTATAGTTTTAAAGAGAAGATTAAGTCGGTAAAGAATATTTTCCTTCATCGAAAACGACAGTATCTATATCAATATAAAATAAACATCAAAAGTAGAAATAATGGCCGCGAAATTTTTTTGCGTTAAGATATGAAAATGTATATTTTTCTGTGTGTAGAAATTGATATCTAATTGAATTTAGCTTTACAATAACCGATTGGCAAAGCCCAAGCATATAAAAATAAATATGTATTCAAAAATATATGCTTGGGTAATACCTATAAAACCGTAGATGCTTGGCAAGACTACATTATTTTCTAATTTTTAACAAAATTTTACTCTAAAGTTATATATTTTTATTTAGTTAATACTAACTTCACCGCTTCACTAAAATAATGCTGTCTTGCCATAGTATTTTTGAAACTATTTAGAGTATGGCAACATCGACACTAATAAAAGATTTTTCTCTTTTTTCCATCTGTCAACACTCACTATGCGCTGGGGGTAATGGCACTCTGCAATCTGGTAACATCGGTTTTTCATACTAAAATATTTTGACATTACCTACATTTTTACATTGTACGCTTGAATGAAAATGCTTGATTTTACTATGATATGTTCATCGCTTTTGCACCTTTGATTTTCTTCTTGCTTTTTGTTTTTTTATTGTATTTGTATTACAAAACATGCCCGTTACATCATTGAACTTTCTATTCCATATGTTTTCCAAATCAAACCTTGTTTTGGCATCCCTATAATTTTTTTATCCCTCTTTTGATATATCACCCTGCATGATATCCCTTTGCATCCATCCCAACCCACCTTCGAGAAAAATAAATTAAACCCTCAAGGTCATCTCTCAGCGAGGTCTCCGGAATCAGTACAGCATCAGCCAGGACCTTCATCCACGAGGCTTCGACCCTGGTGTTGGAGACCATAGAGGCTGGTATTAAGAAGCATTACCTGGTGCCACTGACCATCGCCCAGCGTTCAAGATGGAGGCGGAAGGGCATCAAACTGCATATTTATAATGAGCATACTTTTATTGCTAAACATCTTAGTGGGTGAGTTGGACAGAGTATTTTTTTTATTGATGACAATTTACAGGGTGTAAAAAGACACATTACATAGCCGTCAACTACGCATTCTTTACATCAAACTAGTTAAGTAACATTGCACAAAAATAATTGCTGGGCAATGACTTTTATTTTTGGTGTGAAAATTTGCTGTTTGCGGTAGTGCGCAATATAACGCACGCAAAACATGGCACAGATTAAAAACTTGTTTTCGTAAAAAAAACGTCAGTAAAAGTTGGAATTTTGACGTTCAATATCTCCTTAATCAGAAGGTGGCATGATCCAGTACAAAAAAATGATAATTACAATGAGGGGAATACAACTGATTCTGCTTTATTTACACAAGTTATGGCTAGATGACGTTGACGTTGACGACGATACTGAGATGACGACTCGTAGAGGTGTATGGAAGAAAAACATTCTACTCCGACCGCAATAAATAAACAGGAGGATAATGGAGATTGTAGTTTCATGTTGTATTTTTAACCTGCACCCTTATTGCGTTACACATATTTTGAATGATATTGCCAATCTATTGCTTCATAAGTTCAAAAAAATTGTCTGCTCAACAACGTAAATAACGCAATGAATGTTGTTGAACTGTCAAAATGAAAGTCATTCGTAACTATATTAACTATTCGTTGCGTAACTTAGTGTGTTACGCAATTACCCTCTGGTAGCAGCAATGTTATAATCGCCCCAAGATCGAGTATAAATGTCAAAAGACGTTGGCATTAGCCATCAAGCAAATAGAACACCCAAATTGTAATAGTGACTTCCTTTTTAGGTACAATTTTTTGTATTTTTTGTAGAAGTCATAGCCAATTTTTTGATCTCTGAAAAGTCAGGGCAGGTCAGCATAATTTCAAATAAATGTGGAAAATTTAGCTGAAAATCTTTTTTCCCCACGATCAAAAAACGCCGTAAATATCATCTGAACAAACCTAATCCCTTTACTCTATACATTTCCAGTGGCACAATGTGTGAGGTGTGCACCAAGACTATAGCGCGGCGGCTCGGCAAGCAAGGCTACGAGTGCCGCGACTGTATGCTGCGCTGCCACAAGCACTGCCACGTCAAGGTGGCCACCAACTGCCCGCGCTCTAGCGTGCACAATATGGAGCTGTAAGTTCGCTATTTATGTAACACTACCTTCTACCCGCGACTCCGTCCACGTGCAAGTCAATTAATACCATAAAATATATACTATCGCACTCTGTAATAGCGTAGCTTTCTATCAGTGAATGATTTTTTTAAATCGGATTGGTAGTTTCGGAGATTACCTCCTACATCCAAACGTACAAACTTTATAATATTGATGAAAATTGACACGATGTATGAGGTTTTGAAAAGCTAGAACAGGGTTTTGCGTACATAAAGATGTATGAGATCAAGTATTTTTTGTTAATTTCTCGATAAAGCTTCATAATTATTATTATTTACTTGGTAGAGCTAGTGATTATGCATAGCATATAGCTTAAAGTGTTAGTTTATTAATGTAACTATATTCACTATACAAGATTTACACTAACGACAAGATAACCAAGTAAACGATGTAGAAAATACAGTGAAGTTGTTAGATGTAATGACTCCTAAGATAGAAAGCGCGGAACGAATTACCCATGAACATTGCAAACGTATTTTTTTTTTTTTACTCATTTCACTAATTAACAGAATCATTCCATCTTAACTTGACCCAAATTCTACCATTTTAGAAGAATTTTATTAACAGGCAAGACTAACGCAAAAATTGGCGCCATAACTTTTCCATCTTATTCGTTTACTTTTCGCCGTTACGGTAAGTGATTAAATTAATTTGGAAAATATTTTTTACAAATTATAATTAGTATCTAGTCAATTACTTACACGAAATAATTAGGTACTATATACATTTATTGAAGATGTTTATTCTGTCACATAATTATGCAGTTGTATGTTGGCAGTAGGTACAGTCAACCTGGAAAGTACCTATTGATTAATTTTTTTTTGCGATATAGATAATTTGCGGTTTTGTAATAAAACAAAAAGGGAAAATAGAAATACCCAGATTGACTGTCCTATTTCTACAATATGACTAAAGGTTTTCACTCTTAATATTTTTGTAATATTTAAATACACTTTGATTTTTTATAGTCCTCCTATTCTGTTCGAGGACCAGTAAAGTTTCAAGGTGTGTAATAATAATAATAAATAAGAACTTGTTTCAATACGCTTGATATTCTTTTAATATCAAAACACACCGCAGTCCCATGCTACAGGAGAAAAGTTACATATTTTTATATTTTCCTCATTGCTTGAATGGACGAACACTAGGAATGTGCCAATGACAATATACACATTTGATTATTATTTGTACATGAAGAAGATTTATAGTGTTTATTTTTTAGAATACACTGGTTAGATAATTAAAAAATACTGAGTTTGAATATAAAAAAACACTCGTTTTTTTTTACTGACCATAAAACGGTTTTGTTAAAAAAATCTAGCTTACTAGTTTTTTGTATACAAATTCAGATTATAAAAAATATACAAGGTAAAGACGACAATACGACAGTAAATAATAAACTTCGTATAAGTACCTATCTAATGATGAGTCTGCATAGGTACAGTCACGAGCATAAGTATGTATACACTTGGCTTTATTCAAAGTTCATTTACTCCTTTATTTTTTAATGAAATTTCATGTTATTTTGAACATAGTATTTTCGAACCCATAGGCTTATGTAAAGTGTCGTATTTCAACGTTGCATTCGTTATTTCACGAAAAAATCGCAATTGAAAGTTGCAAGTGTTGACATATTAGTGCTCGTGACTGTAAACAAATTGTCAATCAAATATAATCCAATAGTTATAGCTAGTCAAAGATTGACGAAACCCATAGTTTTTAATTTCGACACCTATTAGGATTTATTTGATAATTTCAAAACACTCCTATGCATTAGTGTTGCCAGTGTTATAATTTATTGTCGTTTTAATGTCTCCACAATGCATACAATATACGGTTCAATCTATTATTATTAATCCAAATAAAACACTGAAATCGTACAAGTCCTTATCACATTTACAAACACAATCCTTATAATCTTTCATGACATCAGTAGATACACTAGTTCTGTAATTATTACATTATTCTATTATATTTAGGTATATTTTATTCGAAACGTAAGCTGCTAATGCTGCTTTTTATAATAATTATTCTAAAATAGATTTAAAAAATGAATAAAAAGCTTATGGCGTTCGAACTTCCATTATATTTTATACTTTTATCAAAAATATATTCAAGTTAATAATTTATTAGCCTTGAAAACATAATAAAAAATGACCTTGGAAAAAATATTACTTTCTGATAAAAGTAAAAATATGCATTTTACAGTATACACGCAATTACCTATATAGTAATATTTAAAACCGACCAAAAATTACTTTTGAAATGAAAACTTACGAAAACATCCTTACAAAAAAAAATCTGGTATACGAGTATTCGAATAAGCAAATATTTAAATCGTTAGATTCGCCCTGTCACGTTTCTGTTTCGTTGAAAATGACATTTGAATAGTGTTGTCTCGCTTACTCATACTGAAAATCGTATTTATCGTTCCATGTGGGATGTGGAAGCTCACTCTTCTCAGTGTGGACACTTTCGCGTGACCTAAGTAACGATTAACGATTTAAACCTTTGCGAAAAGCTATTATTTCGAAATAGTTTTTGTAGTTAAAACAAAACCTAGAATTACACATTCACATTGAACAATTAAATTGTCTGTCGAATGCAATAATAAAAGTATAACTAAATTAAATAGTGCTTAAATGAATTACATTCAACACGCAATTTCATTGCCCTGTATGCACTGGCAAATACAGGGTTTATTTTAAAAGACCAGCCAAATTTAAGGGTGTGGTACAGACCATCAAACTGAACTACTTTCTCCATAGGACCAATATCGTAATCGCGAAAAATTTATCAACTGTCCCATAGAAAACATCAGTACCTACCTACTCGACCTAAACGTATGGGATGGCTAAATTTTTATTCGCGATTACGATGTTGGTCCCATGGAGAAAGCTGTTCAGTTTGATGGTCTGTACCACACCCTAAGATTTGGCTGGTCTTTGAAGACTAACCCTGTATATGCAGTATTTAAAAAAATCACAGAAATTTATAATTTTTGGTCGGCTCATATAACTGATTTCATCTATGCTGTATTGCTTATATGTATTTTTATTTTTTACGCTGCCAAGGTCCCATTCCCATAGCTTTGGAAATGGAAGGTACTCGTTTAGTTTCTATCATTTTTAAATATTCCTATAGCTGTCACTAGCTCATGCGGTCGGGTTTTTGAAAAGCGACATTATTTTAAAGTAGGATTGAAAAGACAACTTCAACCCGCGATTGTTTGTGTGGTATATTTAAAGGTGCAAAAATGCTTGTAAACTGTTTTTTGATTAATAAATAATAAAAAAAAAACAAAAAGCTTTTCTCCTCTAGGTATTGTAAAAAAAATCTCCGTTAGTTATTTTTATTTTTTGAAAATTACATTTCTTTCAGAAGCCCGACTAATGTTTTGTTATTTTTGAGGCTGGCAATAACGCGCGCCATGTATTTATTAGTCACGACTTGCATAAAATAGCAATTATTATAAATAGTAAAATGGTGCACAAAAAAGAAGTAGACGTTGTCTTTATATAAAATAGATAGGACTTCATAAATTCAAAAAATATATCAACAATAAATAATGTAGTTCCCATACATTTCCGCACATGAATAAATCACTATAATTCGCTTTGCTTATAAAACGTATGTATTCACTATCATAATAATATGAAAAATCATGATAGTTTTTCACCGAAAGAAAATAGGATTTTTAGAATTCACCTTTTGTTATTAATAAATACATTTTTAACTGTTTATGAATTGTTTATTTTTTATTTACACTACTATTATTAATTATTACTCACTAAAAAAAACCTAAAAATAAAGAAAAAGTGTAGATAAATAATGAACATTCAAAATATTTATGTATGGTAAAATTCATCATAATGTATAATTTATTAACGTAAGTAAATACTATTTTTCTAGATCCATGCTCCCTGTGTTAAGTGAATAGTCAAGCTAAGCGAGAAGACTGCAAGAAAAAATATAAAAAAAAAATACAAAAAAAATGATACAAGCAATTTTCACTCAGGTTCTTTAAAACTATTGAAGTTTGTAGTCGTCAATATTTAAATATTTTGCGTTTTCGTGTGTTTTGCATGTCGTTCTTTTGCATAAGTTTTTACTTAAAAAAAAAATTAAAGAATGTTAATAGTTGTTTTTTTTTCTTGCATGCCTGTTGTTTAAATAATACGTATTTATAAGTTTATAATAAAAATTATTTTTATTCAAAGTGCAATTACTTACATTATTTTCGCTGAAGGAAAATGTTGCAATTAAATGTAGCTTTATTATAAAACTCACTTATTTTTGTTAGATTATTAAAATATGCGAATAATTTCTTCTATGTACATATATTTTTTTCACTATATTTGATGTCGTTTGCATGCCGTATAGATAATGCAATTCACGAGCACGTGTCTTATGACCAGTGATCGGAATAAGTAGAGCTATTTAGGTTCATTGACCGCAAACATTGATGTTAGTATGGATATTCTACGCAATTACGGGATTTTATTGAATTTCATTCTTTTTGTCAATATGTATAAAAATGGTTTATGTAAGCCAATAAGCGCATGAGCGACGTTCTAAATTTTACGTCAACAGCACGCTATAAAACTTTTTGCCAAGCGCGCGACGTTGCCGCTTTGTTGAGACGCATAATGTAACTATCCTTAATCCCGCCCTTCTTATATTTACCCGTCAGAAAGGAAGTGTAATCTTTCATTAGTCCCGAAGGCGAGAATAGTTTTTTATGATTTTACTACTTAAAAACCAAATCCCGGGACTCGGGGAATATCCATAATATTCTAACCTATGGCAAGTGCAGAGGCCAGCACATCAAGCTACCCCAATCTGTCAAATTTTCCCAATTGAATATGAACCTTATTACTTTGTGATAAAGTTGAAAATCTATCAAAGAAATTTGACAGATTGTAGTAGCTTGATGTGCTGGCGTCTGTACATAAAACAGCTCTACCTATTCCGATCTCTGCTTATGACTCTTATAGCAATTGCAATAAGGTATCTATAAAATTGAATGATCGACACAAGACACAACCATTGCGTTCGTGAAATGCAACATCTGTACCGTAAAATGAGGCTACTTTGCCCCGTTATTTGCTCCTTGAAAAGTGTGACTGACGAAAAATCCTTCTTTGTTATGGTTTTTGTCAATATTTCCACAGCTTATATAACATTCTGGTTACAATATTATATTATATATATACAGGGTGTTACGGAAAGGGTATATCAATACAAACGGGTTGAAGAGTGTATCTGGTCTAGAACCTCTGTACTTACAAAATTTCAGCTCGAAAGCAGTAACTTTGAAAATGCTTAATATTTTTTTATTTCGATAGTTTATTAAATTGAAATCATAACAAACGTGTCACCCCACTACGAGGGTCATTATCCATTATCTGTAGTGTGTCTGTGCGCCTAGTACACGAACATCACGCCGCCGCGCGCCAGTGCAGCGCCGCGATGTCGAAATAAAAAAATATTAAGCATTTTCAAAGTTAATGCTTTTGAGCTGAAATTTTGTACAGAGATTCTAGACCAGATACACTCTTCAACCTGTTTGTATTGATATACCCTTTCCGTAACAACCTGTATATATAATATTTTGACTGAAATAGCAATATTTCAATGACAATAATATTTGTTTACTTTGACTTTAATTAATTTTTTTTTAATTTAATAATGGAGGAATGTTACCCTCCCTGTCGGAAATATTGCTCCTACATTTATCTTGTACCAAAATAGGCACATATTTGAGACAGTGGCAAAGTTAACAGCCTTAGTTGATAATATGTTGCAAAAATAATAATATGGAAGCATATTTTGTGTTTCTCGTCTTATTGATATGGTTTGAACAAATTAAAGGAACTTTTATTTACTTATATTTTATTATTCATCGGATGCGTTCAAATATATTTCAATTTCTTTGGACCTTTAGAGATTTGATCAAATTTTTTTTTTTAATATAGTGCATATTTACCTTCACGGAGTTTATAGCCTCATTTTACCGGTACCTATATGTTTATTGTATTTATGTAGTAAATAGATTTTAGCCAGAATTATATATTTGTTTACAGAAGAGGTGTTACTTTGGCTGAAGTGCGCAGATTATAAAACATATGGATTAATATGCAAAATAGTAGGTATATTGTAGTTAATTTTAATACATCATTCATTGGGAACTGCCATATCTTCAGCTAATATACCACCTCAAATAATTAACTTCTACCTACCTATTATTTTATTGTTATTTTTTAATATTGTTTTTTTTTTCTTTTTCAGGACTTACATCGCATCTCCGTACACAGACAAAAACATAAGGATGTTGTGATTATTCATAAAAAAAGCTTGCGAAATGCACAAAGCATCCTTTTCAAAAATCAACTTAAATTATTAAAAATAAGTACAACACTTATGTACCCTGCTGACATATACAATTTTTAGGCTTTTTTACATATATTTACATGAAAAAATGAAATTTAAAAATTAGTGTTAAGTAAACCGTAGGATTTCTAAGCGTAAGCGTCGCTGACAATTTAAAATCTTAAAAATGTTACCCGCTTAAAAAAATCACTGTTGGAAAATGTTTTATTCAGATGTAATGGAATAAAGACAAAATATTTAATAATAATAAAAAATATACTGTTGAATGTTTGACATAAGATTGATAGATTTGACAGTTGATGGCCGACTATTGCGCCGCTGCCGTCTGAGTAAACCAACTTCCCATGGCGTTAAATTTATAGAATTAGTTTAGGTATCGCTAGAGCCCACCATCAAACCAATTTTAAAGCAAATATTAGATTTCATTACCACATAATAATAATAATAAATGTCAGCCAAAAATTAAGAATTTCACACAAAATTTTCTACCTCATTTCTTCAAAGTTACGACAATATTAAAAGGATTTATAGTTACCATTATTTTCTTTTGTTTTTTTTTGTTGTTGAAAACACGTTTTATTTAAAATGAAATTGTATAACTCGAAATATTTATTTTTTAGTTTTAATAAATGTGCTTTTTCGCACAAATTGTGATCTGTAATCGTCGAATGTGCAATAAGTCTAATATTTAAATAATAAACACGCGCTTTGAGCTTTCAAATTTATACCTTACTATCTTAGAAATTAATATTTGGCCATAACTTGACAGTGACCACCTAGTAGTTTTTGAGATTATTACTGGAGATCAAATAAATACCTGATTATTTAAAAAAAAAACATGATTTTATTAATCGACTAAATTTGTCACAATCGACAAATTTTAACACACTTATTTGAAATAAACGAAAAAAATAATTTCAAATACTATGGCTTCCTTTTAAGGCTAGCAACGTGGACCATTCAAAAACATGATGATAACTCAATCTCCAGTAATAATATAGAATTTTCTCGTTGTATGTAAGAACTAAGAACGCGTAATGTTGATTTTTGTTCATTAGAGTGACTGATTGTAATGCCATGCTACAAATATTTTGTGCCTTAGTTTCCCTCCCGGCCAATAAAGGCTTAAACTAAGTATAGGCCTAGAATCAGTAAGGTACTAAAAACGAACTGCACTAAACCCAATTGCTAGAGATTTTTAGTCGATTACATTGCCAGGGTGTGCCTAAAAACAAAGTTTTTTTTAAATCGACTAAATTTTTTACACACTATGGTCTAAGAAATATCGAATAATCAATTTAGTTTAATTTTTTATAAATCCTAGTCGATTAGTGAAGTTTTTTAGAGCCCAGTACATAATATTTGTAGCAAAAAATGGTTTTTATTTAAGTTAAAAGGAAGGTTCATATTAATTATTAATACATGACAAACCATAAGTGTATCTTTGTATACTAAGATTGTTAACGCATAATGTTTTATGTGGATCCGTATAAAAATATTATTATTTATAAATGTTGCGCTATGTGTTCTATGTAATTTTATTTTTCCTCTTTTTTTTAATAAAATGCCTTTTTTTTCATGTGGTTGTTTTATTAAAAGAGTTTTAATTTCATTTTCAACCCTAGTGACAGTCACACACAGCTTTAGAGAATTATAATATAATACTGGAGAAGCCTTATGAATAGTTCCCCCTTGCACTTCGCACTTCGTAAGTTTTCAAGGCGCGCGGAGCTCAGTGAAAATCCATAGCTGTACGAGATAACTGTTTATAATTTACTGTTCGCCTAGTATCTACATCGGCACAGCACTACGGTCACTTCATACAGTGGTATCGTTTAAGGTGAATGCGCAGTGGTAAACCGCGAAATTTAAATTTTCTTACGTTTTTTTGCAATTTGAAGGTCAGTGTCTAGTTATATCTTGATTAAAATATGATTTGCGACTATAATAGACATGTATTTACAGAATTATAGTCATTAGAATCATTAATAAATCTCTTTAAGTTAGATTTCTACCATAAAGACTTTTCCATACGAGATTTGTTCTTAACGGTAGAAATCTAACTTAGAAAGATATATTAATGATTCTAATTATTATAATTCTGTAAATACGTACCTGTTATAGTCGCGAATCATATTTTGATTAAGATACAACCTGACACTGATCTGAAAATTGCAAAAAACGTAAGAAAATTTGAATTTCGCGGGCTACAACTGCGCATTCACCTAACTTTAAAAGACCCACCGTACGGGCAGGGGTACTATGGGTCTGCATTAGTTAAATTCTGTAAAAAGCGTTCAACTACGTTAAACTTACATAAATACGGAATAACCTTCCATGTCTTTCCAGACGAGCAGTTTTTGTATTTTTGAAGTGTAAACTTCTTTAGCGGCGTTGCACACTTTTTTGTAATGGGTAAAAAATGTTAAACTCGCGTCAGGACACGTGACCGTCAGGAGAGACTACTACGGCGGCGCCAACCGAAGTGAACCAAGTGACACACGACAATGGATGGATGGGTGTGGGTGTGGGTGTAGGTGTGGGTGTATGGATGGATGGACAGCTGATGGCTCGACCGTCTGTGTAGTACCTACACTGCTGTGTATTCGTAAAATTCGTGTATATAGTGTTTAAAAAAATGGAAATTGAACAAAGTGCATCTATTAATGAAAAAAGTGACGCAGAAATAGTGAAAAAAAAATGAGTTATATTAATTCAATTAATAATTGATTTATTTCAACGTTAATATTCAAGTTTTCACTTCTGCCGGCACTCCCGGAGTGCAACCCGTCTTTTTTTTTTAGCGTTCCGTACCTCAAAAGGACAAACGGTACAAGGGTTCCGTTTGTGATCTTATAAGGATAAGTTCACTTCGTTGTCCGTCGAAGCAGTGAAAAATCAAACTTCTAAGGCCCCCCACATTAGGCGTGCGCCGGGCGCGAGCGTTCCTCCGGCGTGTGACCGACCGACCGGAAGGCCACTAAGTCAATGCGATCAAAAGATACGGGCGTTTGTGTTCCGAAATCAAAACCTACAGGATACTTCCCGTTGCTAAATTGCTTCTTGCCAAATTTGATGATTCTAGGATCATGAGGCAAGAAGCAATGTCGTGTAGCACAAGTAATGGAGAAAATCCGAAAACCGTTTGAGAACAGTTACATTACAAAAAATCATTTTTTTTTTATATACATTCATTTGCAGTTGGTAGACTAACCGCGACCTATACAACATTATTTTTAGTATATGCGAAACCCGAAACACGTGTCTAGTATTTTTATGTAAAGAATCTATGTACAAAATTTCAAAACTGTATCATGAATAATCACAAAGTTATAAGCTTGTTATGTTACCTGTTTGTCCGTACGAAAACATGCTCACCCGCTCCGCGTGCCTAAACGTACCGCGCGGCGATTGTATTGTAATTAACTGGTGATAACATTTTCCATCACACTTGCAGGCTTTGGACTGTCGTAATGGTCAAGTGTAGGTAGTTATTATAATGTACTTTATTCGTAAATAAATGCAGCCGTAAGCTACGAATAAGTAATTACTTATTCGTAAGCCGTAAGTGATACAATGTAGTCAATGCGATTTGTTGCACCTTATGTCAACCACTTAAAGTTCAAAGTGGATGAAAAGTGATAAACATCGCATTACTTAACCACAGCAGGCTGTAGGTACAAATAATAACTTTCTACAATTAACCATCTTGGCGTGTTTAAAAATGTTAATCATCACGGCAAAGCATTGTGTTCCACGATACTCTGATTGCTCCTCGTACCGCCGCACTGCCAGGGATACGTTATCACTGTTATCGTTGTTTCTGTGTATGTACTGGACGTTTGTGTATGAGAAAGTCATGGTTACACGACACTTTTTACATACGATAGGTAAGTACACGATCAACCGAAACACAACTGTAAGGCCCGCGGCGGCCGCGCGCTCGCGATTATGCAGTTGGACCCACGCGACACGTGCGCGCCAACCTGTAGTACCCGGGCGACTGAAGGGGTTGCTGCACCCCCGCCCCGGTCGCCCCGCTCGCTGTGCGCCTGCGCCGCGCCATTGTGCGCGTATGGTAGATAACTACCTACTTAGTCGCTCCTCGGGGTGTCCAACTTTTAACCTTTTTTAAATATTTTTGGGCCAAAATATAACATGGGGTAAAAATTATTGGAATCGATTCAGTTACTTATTCTGAACAAACTATATTCAGGTTTCGCATATACTAACAATAATGTTGTATATATGGATATTATTAGATGAATTTATTACGTTGAGGGCTTCGTTTTAAACACCGGAATGACGTAGTTTATGCACAAGCGTGTCATGGTGCACGCAATCAAAGGCTTTGGAGAGATCACAGAATACTCCAATAGCATTTTGCGAATTCTCCCATGCGTTAAATATGTGTTTCAACACAGCAACAACCGCATCTGTAGTCGAATGATCTTTCGTAAAGCCATATTATTCATCATGAGGGAGGCTTATTATTCAACATGAAGGAGGCTTATTCTTCATCATGAAGGAGGCTTATTCTTCATTATGAAGGAGACTTATTCTTCATCATGAAGGAGGCTTATTCTTCATCATGAAGGAGGCTATTCTTCATCATGAAGGAGGCTTCTTATTCATCATGAAGGAGGCTTATTCTTCATCATGAAGGAGGCTTATTCTTCATCATGAAGGAGGCTTATTCTTCATAATGAAGGAGGCTTATTCTTCATTATGAAGGAGACTTATTCTTCATCATGAAGGAGGCTTATTCTTCATCATGAAGGAGGCTATTCTTCATCATGAAGGAGGCTTATTCTTCATCATGAAGGAGGACTATTTTTCATCATGAAGGAGGCTTCTTATTCATCATGAAGGAGGCTTATTCTTCATCATGAAGGAGGCTTATTCTTCATCATGAAGGAGGCTTATTCTTCATAATGAAGGAGGCTTATTCTTCATCATGAAACGGCTTATTCTTCATCATGAAAGAAGCTTATTCTTCATCATGAAGGAGGACTATTCTTCATCATGAAGGAGGCTTATTCTTCATCATGAAGGAGGCTTATTCTTCATCATGAAAGAGGCTTATTATTCAACATGAAGGAGGCTTATTTTTCATCATGAAGGAGGCTTATTCTTCATCATGAAGGAGGCTTATTCTTCATCATGAAGGAGGCTTATTCTTCATCATGAAGGAGGCTTATTCTTCATCATGAAGGAGGCTTATTATTCAACATGAAGGAGGCTTATTATTCAACATGAAGGAGGCTTATTCTTCATCATGAAGGTGGCTATTTAAATTTAAATATCTTAGCAACTACATGAGTATTAACTTTTCAAATAAGTATTTTTACTAAAAGCAGGTATGATAAAAATGGGCAATTGCCAGTTATTTTTTAAAAAAAAAATTACCTCGTTTAAAAAAAAGTATGACTACTACTCGTAAATCTTTTGTACATTTCTTGATGCAGTTGCATCTGTCGTCAACGAGTGTCGCTCGTGTGGGGGTTCGTGTGTGTGTGTGCTCAGTGCTACGACATAAAGGCGCTGTCAATTTAAAATTCTTACCAATAACATGCTCTTAATTTTACAAGGAGGTAGTTGAATAAAAACCACAAATGTAATTTTACTTAAATATATTTAGCAACGTATTTTACTAAAGCGTAAAACAAAACGTAGCCTCCCCCAAAACACTCCGTTGACAATCATCCGATAGATGGCGTTGTTTTCAAAAATAATATTTTACAATTTCATCGTTAATGCATTTTATTCATTATTAATTACATTTCTATATAATTCATACAATCCACCAAAAGAAACTTCAATGTATAACGCAAATAAACAAAATAATAACAATGTGATTACAACTTATTCACAAAAATAAAAATCTAAATATTTCAGACGTGTATCCTTGCGTCAATCAAAAGCGATCGTCGCGTTTATATAATAATGTTTGTTCGGCGAACCAGAATGCCTAGTAACGCCGACAGAGGGCGTCTTCCATAATATTATGAACTCGCGCTCGCGCGACGATCGCTTTTGGTTAGGACGCGGGCTATCAGTTACGAATACAGTTATAATTTTATGAAAAACATGGATATTTTTATTTATGAAATAATGAAATCGCAGGTAGCCAAAAAACACTCAATATTTTTTTTTTACTCTTGTGTTTTTTTCCTGACACATTTGAAATTATTCCTACAATGTCAAATGCCAACCATTGCCGCTACGCACTTTCTCCAGACCCCTCTAATATTAACAACATTAGCCAGTAACAACTAACACTGGTAAAAGTGCATTGTATATCAAGGTTCGTGGCAACCGCAAAATATTGTCCCATGATATGAAATTCTACTAGTATCCTGTCTCTCTCTTGTAAAAAGGAATTTAATAGTAATAACTCTTCAATGTATGCAACAATCAAATGCATAAGCTAGGGTTTCCGAAGACTGCGGTGGCCGCCACATCATCATCATCAGCCTATAGCAGGCTACTGCTGGAGATAGGCCTCTCCTATTGCACGCCATTCAACTCGATTTCCGGCAACTCTCATCCAGCTGCTACCAGCCATCCTGCAAAGATCGCCGCTCCAGCTAGCCTGAGAGCGTCCCACCTTACGTTTACCGATTCGCGGTCTCCACTCAAGAACACGTCTACCCCAACGGTAATCGGTTCTACTTCAAATTGCATATTCTGTAAGCTATGTCGACAACTTTGGTTCTCTGCCGGATCACCTCGTTGCGGATTCGATCCCACAGAGAGACTCCAAGCATAGCCCGTTCCATAGCTCGCTAAGCGACCTTGAATTTATGGACCAGCCGTACCGTGAGTGTCCACGTTTCGGCTCCGTAAGTCATAGCTGGTAGGACGCACTGATTGAAGACCGTAGGGGCCGTCTCCACGAGCGAGAGAATCGCGGCGATAGTTTCGCCGTGCCACCAAATTTTCGCCGCGATGATATCGCCGTGTGGAGACACGTTCTAAGAGAGTGTATAGATATATGTAGCACGACGATATCGCCGCGATTTTCTCGCTCGTGGAGACGCACATAGCGTCCACAATTTCCCGACGAATGACGTCACATAAACGTTATTTCTGAAAGTAGGTTGTTTTTCTTAGAGAGCGTTTATTGACACCGTAAAGCCAAACACCAGTGCCATCATTTTCACGACAGCCGTCACTGCGACCGTCATGTAGCGGCCACCGCTCTATTAAGAAACCGTAGCTTAATAACAATGATGTTGATTCTGTTGTTCACAAACTAAACTAAATTTGAGTCCAGTGCGTCTTTTTCTTTCCATTTCATTAAGAAAAGGACAGAAGATAAATTTTAGTTTAGTCATGTGTAATTAATCAGCGCTTGACACTACTCCATACAAGTTTCGACGTGATTAAAAACTAGCCTGCTAAAATTACGTCAATTTCAGGCGCTGATTAATTTGACAGGACTAAACTAAAATTCATCTACTGTCCTTTTCTTGATGAAATAGAAAGAAAAAGATGCACTGAACTTAAATTTGGTCTAGTTTGTGAACAACAGATCCGGCACCAATGTGTCACTTTATCCAAATCTGGATTTCGTATATGAACCGGTCTCTGTTAACATAATCTACAGGTTGCTTGATATTTTCATTGAAATCATTCGTAGAGTTCGGAAATCGATTTTTAAATTATTCATTTATTTCAACTACTCGAAAGAAATAATGTTTGGTGATGTCCGTGAGATTATAAACAATTATTTGACTAAATATAAATAATTACTAATATTTCGTAGTATAACTAATATAATAAGAAGCAATACGCGCTTTTAAAGGAAATTATTATTATTACAGCTTGCGTATTGGATAATTTAAGTTATAAGGGAATTACAATTTATTTAAGTTGGTGTACACTTCATGATTTTAATGTTTAATGAACTTTACATAAAAAGTGTCGTATGGTCTGCAATTTATTTAATGTGTTGTGACCTTATTTATTTACTTACTAGCTGCGCCCCGCGGTTTCACCCGCGTAAATGTCGATCCCGTGGGAATATCGGGATAAAAACTATCCTATGTCCTTTCCCGGGACTCAAACTATCTCTATACCAAATTTCATCGAAATCGGTCCAGCCGTTTTCATGTTATGTCGTGACAACGGAAAACGGGTTTCATTTTTATATATATAAGATTATTTTATATACAATAAGAGATTATCCCTGCTTCATTAATTGATTTAAGTAATGGATTCGTGTGTTATATGAATAATTGTATAAAAGGTACTTTAAATCGTTAAATGTACACACAACTTTTAAATCACAAAATACTAACATTACAACTGTTTATATAAAAATGTATACGCAAAAATTGCAGAACATTTTTATGTAAAAAGTGAAATTTGACTAGTAATGTGGTGGATATGTATTCACTCATAATTAATAGGTACAGTCAACAGCAAAAGTAGACGATGAATTGAGTTTATAACTTTTGGAGTCAAAACTGATCACGAATATATTATTATGGCAGCTGTACTAGTAGTAAATGTTTGGTATAATTTACAATCACAAACTTTTGAATTACTTCGACGCCACACAGTTCTGACGCGAACTCCGTTCATTAGTATTGAATTTCTGATTTTTATCATCTACTTTTGCTGTTGACTGTACCTAAAACGTCAGTGGGTACTACGAACTATTTATTACAGTTGTAATATTTAGAATTACTGGCTTTAATTACAATTTATAGCATCGTCATTTAATTTACTATTATAAACGAACTGATGAAATTAGCAAAAAAAGTGAAATATTAAGACTAGATAGATTATAACCTAAAAATTCAGTCAAGTCATTCACTAAGCACATTAATTGTCTTGCAGAAACTGCATCAAAATTCAGTTGAAAATCAACTTTGAAAAGGCCAAACAAAACATTAACATTTTATTTAAAAAAAAACGCATAATAATTAGGATTTGAAGCATTTTCTTACAAGTGTATAAGCAATATAAAAAGAAAAGACGAACAATTAGAAAAATTGCACTTTTACAAAATATGTTTTATATAGAAAAATACGAAGAACAATATCAAGAAACGTTGGTGCCATTGTAAGCTCTTCGAATTTCAAAAGAATTGTTTTGATTTAGTAAAAACTTATCCAACTAGCTACATCTTTTTTTTCTTTCTAAATTTATACCAAAAAGGAAGATCAATGCAACACGTACGAGTTTTTTTTTTCAAAAAAATATAAATATGAATTATTATTTACATCAACAATATTAAGTGTTTATATACTAGACATTAAATATTGCAAGTGTCATAAGTCAAAGTGTCAAAATTTGTATTATATCCATACATAAATATGACATAAATATGAAAAAATATATTCTATATGAACCACTATTAAGTAAACATTATGGGACAGCGATTTTATATGAAAATATAGGCAATATTTTATTCGTACAAGTAACTATTTACAAAGCATTTTATTATTTAATGAAAAATAAATTGAGTTAAAATGAATACTGATTCAAATAAAAACCACTGGAATAAAAGTTTTAATGTCACTAAAATGATGTGAAATAAATACATTACATGTGCCTTAATATTAAGTTTATTTATTAATTAATCTATAATACTATCACACGATTTTAGATTTTTAAATGACAGTTTCGATCGGTAGGCGAAATAAGGGTGATATTTGAACACTACACCTATCCGTGATGACAGTTTGTCAATCTGTCATTTTGACAGGCTCATCATCTCGTATGAGAGCCTTAACTTTTTTTATAATAATATTACCCCGTCCAAGTAGAAATTCAAAACATCATAGCTGGGCATTCATAATTCCCAAATTGTAATAGCTAACCGCAATTAGCCAGTCATTCATATACCCGAAAGTCGAGGCAATGTCGACAATGCCCGGACAAAGATCACTTTGCCCAGTTTTTACTAATAACAATAATAATTAATGTAACACTTTTGGTGTTCCCAAGGTACTCTAAAGAATCAATTAGTAATTATTTAACTATTAAAATTACTTTTATGTTATAGAGCTTTAATTTTCACTTACATGATAATAGTATGATGCTTGTTTTTAACAAATTCAATTTTAGTGATATTTTTACCTATTCTAATGATCGTTTGCTAAAATAATTATATTTAATTGGCGTAGATAATAAATTTAAAATTTTTATTTTCCCGGTAAAGTTACAATTGCTGTTAAAAAAGAAAAATGGGTCACTTTTGGTACAAGTAATAAATATTTCGCGACAAGGCTTGTGCATGGAATATGTGCGTCGAATAATAATAAGTTAACGTTGCTGAGTTTGCCCTCTTGAAAAGAAAAGGCCTATATCCCAGCCGTGGGAAAATTATAGGCTGGTTATGCTGACTTATTTGCAATCATGTTTTGTACCACATGTCCACAGATATAGATATATCTAGATAACGCAAGTATCACGATCTGTATGAAAACCAGGCGTGCCATTTTTTGAATACCTACTATGACGTCACAAGCACTATTTAGTGATGGGAAAATCAAATCGATTCAAAGAGTCCGCCGCGTGCGGCACACGTCTTGCCCCACCCCCGGGGCCTAGCGCCAGCGCTCACGCTCACCCAGCCAGCAGTACACAGGACTGAGCGCGAAAGTGGCGGCTTACGATTTTTGTACGTAAGCTGGGCACGCGAAGTAGTTGCTCTTGCGTTATCTAGGTTTATTTACATCTGTGTTTTGTACGATTGACAGGAGATAAAACTCGCCAAACTTTGTGGCCACTCTCAACTTGAGGCGTATCTTGCAAAGTGCAATTGAAATGTAATGTGCGCTTTGTCATTTCTAACGTGACGTCATTATCGCGGACGTCCACGTCACGGCATCACGATAACACAGGGAAGTAAAATGTATGGAAATATATGAAGACGCGAGACGAACGCGCGAACATTCCCAGTCGCCCCCATATGGATTGCCACCAGTCAAACCAAATTGTAAAAGTCTGACCGTCAACCCCTCATCGCGGCCGTAAGACAGACGATGAGGAGATGTAATTAATTAAGCTACCAGAAATTAATGAAAAAATCAACCAAATTCCGCACAAATATGTAAAACCCGTAGTATTCTTAACTGACTATAGGAATATACTCGCTGCTATTGTTCAGTAAAATAGTGGTTATGTTTAGCGTGATTAAGGTCAATTTCCTATGTAAAGTTATGTCAAAAAAACAAACGATGACACTGAAATATGTACAAGTTAAAATCAGACTTATATTTAGTTCATAAGGTACGAATTCTAAACCTGTAGCGTCGATTTGGTGAAGTAAGTGGTCACTTTATATTATTGAAAATAATTTAAAAACATTGTTTAGGACGCAGGATAATTGGAACAATCGAATATTTGTGAAAATCTTGGGATCTATTAGCCTATGATATATTGTATAGTCGAAAAGCGGTGAAGGAAAACATCGTGAGAAAATCGACATGCCCTAGAATAAAAAAAAAATATCGAAAACATGTGACATTTATACTCTGTTGGTTTAGGTAGTTAACGGTCAATGACCCCACAAAAAAACATCGTCAAATTAATTTCTTTTTGTTTTATCGAATTTCGCTAGCTAATTTAATTTAACCCTGTATAGTCGATAAACGTATATACTCCATTTGTTTAGGTAATTAAATAAAGGTAAACAAAAAAACCACGTGACCTAGTTAACCGACTAAACGTAATACCACTCACTTCAGTTGTCATGCTATGTCACAGTTGTACTCATCAATTTAGCAACATTATTAACGAATTATAACGTTGCTAAATTGAAGAGTACAATTGTGACGTAGCACAACAACTTATTAGACTGGTATTACGTTTAGTCGGTTAACCACAGCACGTGTTTTTTTTTTTACCTTTATTTAACTAAACAAATGGAGCATAGGTTTTCTCATTATGTTAAATTGTCATGTCAAATGACGGACAAAATAAATTATTCTTATCCAAAATCATTTGTTTTCATGTAGAAAATATAAAAATAAATTACATGGAATTGACTAAATACATTGACCACTGAACTCACCAAACGAAATAATTTAAAGAACAAACTACCTACGATTAACACTTATTAGGTACTTTAGATCCAAACTCGTGTAATATATCGCACGCCATCTCGAGGTCATTCCGTGTGATCCCCAATGCGCGTACGACTATGTCTTTAGGGTATCCTTCGCCTACCAAGCGCGCAATGTAGTCTAAGTTGATGTTTTCATACGACACGTTGTCGCCGTATTTTCGGCCATGCTTGTCGTGTGTCAGCGGGTTGATTTTTTTAGCTGGAAAAAAGAGAAGGAATTTGTTAAAAAAATATCAAGAAAAAAAACCGAGTGTGCTTATGACCACACGACTGAAGTGAAACTTCAAACGTATTTGGCTATGAGAGGAAGAGAGAAAGAAAATGTGCGCGCGCACTGCTTTCTCTTACTTATATCCCCCACTCAATTCCCGTTCGCCTCGCCCGATCACACTTTTCGTAACGCTTACGTCACGCGTTCGCCAGCTTACTCCCCAAGTCAAGCGTGCGTAAAGAAGTTTCATTTCAAAAATCAGGGGCTTATGGCTACATGACTAGATTTATCCTTGGTTACTTTCTAATAGCTTGCAGAGTAAGCAAACTGAAGTGGCAGTGGGCTGGCCATTTTTGTCGAAGGATCAATGGCCGGTGGAGCAGGCGAGTCCTGGAGTGGAGACCGCGTATCTTCAAGCGTATCGTGGGACACCCCCCAGCTAGATGGACAGACGACCTTAAAGAAAGTGACTGGGGTAGACTGGATGCGGAAGGCGGAGGACAGGGTGGTGTGGCGCAGCCTGGAAGAGGCCTATGTCCAGCAGTGGACTGCAATAGGCTGAGTTGATTTATTGATTGACTTCTAATGGCAATTAATCTCAAAAGTGAACCAGTAGATTTAGACTTGAGACTTGCTCAGTATTTCAGATGCAGGGCCTTTTATCTTTTGGTTTTCAAAAACAGGATGTCCAAAGTTTAGATAGCAGAAAAAATACGTGTGGCACTCGGGGACTGCCGCGGTAAAGCTATTGCATAGCATTTTTTTATCAACTTATGCAATTATAATATATATGCAATATTTTTTTTGTTTGATATTAATTCAAGTTTTTTCTTTGATATTAATTCAAGTTACAGTAAGCAGCTCGTCTCGATCCGTGCGAGCTTGGTACAGTCTACACGCATACGTCAAGTCGCACGTACACAAATACCGTGCCGAAGTCTGCCGAACTGAAACGACGTTAGACGATGCACGGCTTTCAACGCCGCACCGCTGTGCCGGCCGGAGTGGGGGGTGTTAGGTTTATTTTCGTTACGGAATTTCTTGATTCGGTCGGCGCACTCAAAGCCCGCGATAAAAGCTATGCAATAGTTAAAAAAAACATCTTAAAATTCTAAAAGTTTGATTGAAAACAGTGTCGTTACTTTCGTGTAGCACCCAAACAAGCAAAATTATGATTCACTATTTTTGAATGAATGAATAAATGAAATGCACAGGCTCCAGCGTGGTTTGACCAGAACTGCAAGATTCGCACTAGCCTCTGAAGCCTCATGTTTCATGGTGCTACAGAGGCCATTGCGTATCAAGAAGTTGCACCGTAATGGTAGGGAAGACGCCTTTTCCCAACTATGTTAGAGTCGGCTTCCAGTCTAACCGGATGCAGCTGAATACCAGTAGTTTACATGGAGTGACTCTCTAATCTGACCTCCACAACCCAGTTATTGGATAATACGATAACACTTGGTAAGACTGGTTGTCTGACTTTCGGGCTTCTGACTACCCGTAACGACTGTCAAAGATCCACGAATAACAGCCAAACTGCTTAACGTGCTTTCCGAGGCACGGAGGGGTCTTGGTATATGAAGATGGTCACTTGGTCGCACATCCACGGACCAACCGCGGCAAACATAGATTAACCTGAACGATTGACCCACAAGCCCCTAGGAAAAGACTGAACTAATTTAATCCAATAAAGAAAGAATATAATTCATATACTCACGTTGAACAGCCAGTTCATTCTTCTCCACAGCCACATTCTCATACGGTGGGTCTTTCGAATCTTCAGAGGGAAACTTGGGCATAGTGGTAGACTTTGTAGGCTGGTCAACACTCCCACTGGTCGTTGCGGGCAAAGACCGTTGCCTAGGTGGTGCCCTACTCTCTAGCCTGGTTTCCCGGTCAAAACTACACCTGGACTCTATTATCCTATCGGGTTTATCCGGCGGCCTTTCGGGGGGGAGCCGAAAATCTGTATGCCGAGTTTCTGATAGAGGCAGATGCCTTTCTGTTTTTTCAGGGACATGTCTATCTTGTCTATTGTCCATTACCCTAATTTCGTGTCTATTATCTTGCTGTATATGCCTTTCTTGTCTGTCAGGAGTAGGGATGTGACGTTCTTGTCGACTTTCGACGCGTTCTGGCCTCTCTTGCGTTATTCTTTCTGGCATGTGTCTTTCAGGAACATGGCGGTCGTTTTGCCTATTTTCTGGCATGTGATGTCTGTTTTCTTGCGGTTTTTCTTGTCTGTTTGGTGGCGGATCGGGTCTTTCGGAGTTGTATCTGCTGTCGGGTACGTGTCGGAGTTCTGGTTTCGGTTCTGTGGGTACGGGGGTGCCGGGTCGTTCGGGAGGGGGCGCGGGGAGGGGCCGGCTGATTGCTTGCGGGGTGCAGGCGCGGCGAGGCTTCTCGAAGGCTCGAGGGTCGGGAGGCACCTGAGATTTGAGAAATATACATTACTTTTATATAATTTTGTGTACACTTTCGACGACAACACGTCTATTGTTTACGTGGCCACTTTGGGTTTACATGGTATTTTCCACCGAAAAAAGAAACGAACCGCAGTTACCAACATAGCTTGCAGAGTTAGCAAGCAGAGTGGACAGTAGTAGGCCGTCCACGTTTGTCGATGGACCGATGCCCGTTGGAGCAGATGACTCCCGTAGTGATGATCAAGTATCGGCAAGACTGGTGCTCCACGTCCCGCACAATGATTTAAGAAGGTGGCTGGGACAGACTGCATGCAGAAGGCGGGAAAACAGGGTGTTCTGGCGCATCCTGGGAGAGGCCAATGTCCAGCAGTGGACTGCGATAGGCTGAGTTGATTGAATGACTGACCGCATAAAAATGACTGCAACACCAAAACGTTTTCAGGATGTATTGATGAAAACGACAACTAGTCCAACGTTGTGGGCAAGTTGTCACTTTCAGTTGAGGTTGCTATGCGGTAGAAATAGGTATTATTTGACACACCTGCCATATTACAGTCAGTACCATAAGATTATCAAGCGTCAAATTGTCCAAGCGTGTTTTTTACGTATTGCTGTAACTAATTAAATATCTAATGTAGATACCTCGTGTCTCGTGTCAATGACCCCGGTGATGGTCTCCGTAGATCCTGTGATGATGGATGTCAGTCGGTGTCGTGAGTCCGGCTCTGGTTCCAATGATGAACGTCTTCTGGGCTCCACTAAAAAGAGATATTAAATGATCACACTAACATTATAAAGGCGAAAGTTTGTGTGTATTTATATGTTTGTTACTTTGTCAAGCTCAAACGGTTGGAGCAATTTTGATAAAATTTTGTATGGAGGTAGCTGACACCCTGGATTAACATGTAGGCTACTTTTTATCCCGATATTACCACGGGATCGAAACATATGCGGGTGAAACCGCGGGGCGTAGCTAGTATAACATAATTGCAAGCCTGTAAATCGTGCAGGAAAACCCATAGATGTACAATATTCTATTCAAATTTGGAAAGTATGTGGCGGCATCTACATGGGCACTACGCATCACACTGACGTCACGCAAAATTCTGAATGAGTTTACCGCGAGTTTAGCATATACAAAGTGTAAAAATATTAACCTTAAAAACTTTAAGAGGTGCTTTAGACCATCGAACTGAACAACTTTCACTATGGGACCAACTCCGAAATCACGAAAAAAAAATCAGCTGTTTCATACAAAAGTTCAATACCTACTCGGCCAAAATGTATTAGGGTCTAAAGCCCCTCTTAAAGTTTTTAAGGTTAATTTTTTTACACCTTATATACGTCCCGACATCAAACCTCAGGCAGTAGAATAAAAGACACCCCGCGGTTTCACCCGCAAAAGTTTCGATCCCGTGGCAATATAGAGATAAAAAGTAGCCTCGTATGTTAATTCAGGGTGTCAGCTACCTCCATACAAAATTTTATCAAAATTGGTTCAGCCGTTTGAGCCTGAAGAAGTAACAAACATATAAACACACACACACTCACGAACTTTCACCTTTTGTGACTAGGACATTTTATGATTGGCGAATTAATGGTAGTTTCAAGTAACTTTGGAGTTTCTTGTCCATTCTTTTGAAACTACTGTTTAGAGCTAGCTGTAATTAAGTCTATATTCTTGTCGACACGGAAGACGTAGACGGATTTTCTGGTTTAGGCACATAGAAGTGTTTTAATTTAACTTTGATTTTGAATGAGCTCGACACTCACCATGCGCACTGCTAGCCGCAGCTATGTCCTGCACGCTGGAGGCGGCCACGATGACGTTCTCAGCGGGCGACAGACTCTTCCGCGGCGGCAGCGGCGGCGCGCGCAGCTCGCCGTACGCGTTCTCGGCAGTCGCGCCCGAGCGGCGCGGCGCGCGCGGGCTGTGTCGCGGGGACGCGCCCGGGGACCGCACCACGGGCCGCAGCGCGTCGATCGTCGACGTGGCCGCGTTGAACTCGGCCCAGTCCTGTTGGGGAAAGGTTTATGTGTTGGCTCATACAGGGTGTTACAGAAAGGGTATATCAATACAAACGGGTTGAAGAGTGTATCTGGTCTAGAATCTCTGTACAAAATTTCAGCTCAAAAGCAGTAACTTTGAAAATGCTTAATATTTTTTTATTTCGATAGTTTATTAAATTGAAATCATAACAAACGTGTCACCGCACTACGAGGGTCATTATCTATTTATTATCTGTAGTGTGTCTGTGCGCCTAGTACACGCACATCACGCCGCCGCACGCCAGTGCAGCGCCGTGATGTCGAAATAAAAAAATATTAAGCATTTTCAAAGTTAATGCTTTTGAGCTGAAATTTTGTACAGAGATACTAGACCAGATACACTCTTCAACCCGTTTGTATTGATATACCCTTTCCGTAACACCCTGTATAACATTATTGAAAAAAAAAAATCGGCTCGATTAAAGAATGTATTGTCATAATCACCACGCTTGACAGATTGGTGATCACAGTAAAAAAAAGGAATATATTCAACTTTCCTTACATACTTACCAGATGGAGAGGCGATAGCCAATATTCGTTGCCATATAACCACGTTCAACAGTAATGTACAGACGCCAGCACATCAATCTACCCGAAACTGTCAAATTTTCCCAATCAACATTGAACCTTATGCTTTAGCCATAAAGTAGAAAATCTATTAAAGAAATTTGACAGATTGTACTAGCTTGATGTGCTGGCGTCTGAACATATAATGGCGGCTATGGCAATCGAGACAATCTCACCTTGTTTATTCTTCTATATAAAATCTTTATTATAGATTTTGATAAACATTAAGAAGGGATACCTGCTCGGTTTCTTCAGTTAAACACGAACTAATTTTCTGTGTCGTTACATCAACCTAAATTCTCAATCAAGAATCGCTTTAAAATATGTAAGTAGTTTTATGATTACTATAAACTGCAGGCACTATTTTAAATTAAAGGCTTCTTTTTACATACTGACATGCCGTTGGTTCTATAGTATAATTGTGAAAATCAAAAGAATTTTATCTGTAACGTAATAATGTCTAATCGCATTGAAATTGGAGAATAAACAGACCATAAAGTCAACAAATCAGTTTTTTTGACGTGATAACGTCTTATAAATCGATGAACGCCGGCTGCACGCACGAAAAAGCATGACTCATTGTCACGTTCCGCCTGAGCCGAACGTGAAGCGAGAGCGCGGAACAAGCGATAGAGAGGCACGATCGGCCTAAGCTTTCGGCTTGTGACGCATCTATCTGATGTTTTCTTATGACGTTATCACGTAAAATTATCGTCCGTAAACCGACTTTACAGACAACCAATTTATTTTTTTAATATGTAGGTATTAGATGAATCCATGCGAATCAAACTAATTTGGCACTGTTACAACAATGAAATTTCAAAATAAATTATATACGTGCACTTTATGCCATGCGAACATCATGAGTTATTGGATAATGTGTATGTAAAAATAAAGCAAAATCAAAACAAACAGGCAAAGGAAACAAAAACACAGAAGCACATATCACCAAGCGTATATTTTCAACATAAAAAAAAATACACTTACAAATAAATAAATCATTAAATCGTCACAATAATACGAAAAATAATAATAATTAAATTATTGCTTAATGTCAAATAATACGACTAATACGAGCTAAGCGTAAACATAACAAAATGTACGGAAATTGATTTATTTTCTAAAATAACTTTACTATTTCGGGCGGAAATGTGATTAACAAAAATAATTTAAAAAAAAACAACACTTCATTCTAGGGTTCCGTTGGCGTGATTTTGAATCGACAACTACTATTGACAGATAAAAAAAATAGATACGGAACCCGAATAACTTGAATGTGTATTCAGATGTTTAACTTTCTGTGTTTTTTTTCTACACTCTGAAGCAGTCTTTTGAACCCTATATAATTTGGGAAAATATTTCCATAAAAACCTTTAAAACTACATCAAACATTGTCAAAAGACTTACAATAATTTTATATACAAGTATTTATTTATTTTATTTTTATTAAGTATTCCGAAATTAGTTTTATTTTTAACGGACAAAGTCACGGGTATAATCATAAATAATTAATTAAATTAATACTATTGCATTAGGTTTACCAAAAAATAATAAAAAATGGGGAATGTCATCAAACAATTACTGTCATAATTTGTTTAGGAAAATAATAATTCCTATCATACAAATATTGTAAAGTGCCTTAAATAATAAAAATAAATATTTGTTTTTATTGGCTGCAAAAGTGATATAATTTAAGTATAGAAAAAGAAAAACCGTGAGTTGCAATGAAAAAAAAGTTTAAATCTCATTTTACTGTCAAAAACAACTTTCTAATGAGATTTGATTAAATGAGAAAAAAAAAAAATTGATAAGTAAATAATAGTTGAAGCTTTACCACTTTTGCAACAAGCGTAAAAACGCCAATAAATTATATTCAGTACGATTGCACCAAATTATAAGTGACTTTTATGCGTTTTTGTGGACCGGACCGGAAATTAATAAAAAGTCGTCCATAAAGAGAGCTCATGAGAAGGAGTTTTCAAGTTTTTAAGACGTGTTATTTATTTCATGAACGCTCATGTAAAATGTAATCGAACAGGAATGAAAAATTTATAACTCATTTCCTGCTATAAAGTTATTATGTTAATACTTTTTAGAATTAGCACCAGCATGTCATTATACATTTTGTGCGCTACCAGCAAATAATTCTATTAAGACTTTATTGTAACATAACCTAACTGAAATATGTACTGAATGAATACGTGCATGAGCCAAGTCCCAACGCGAAAAGTCACTTAATATTAAGACAAACACAATCATGACTAAGCTGTAACATTATTTCCAAATTACTTACAATATACAGACACAGAAACTCTGTTACAACCGTACATAGACAACAAGCGGGGATAGAGTTGTGATGGCGGAAAAACTACGTGGTTACCATAACACCAGCGCTACGACATTTATTTTTAACCTTTTAACCGCTTACGTCGGATTAATCCGACAAATATTTTCGTGTCCATTCCGACAGGGTCGTATATATACGACCAAATAACACAGCTCGTTTTAATCTGTATTATTATTACATCATCACAGATTGTTTCATCGGTATTTATTTTTCGTTTTTTTTTTTTTCTCGGGCGCTGGGCTGGGCTTCGTCTGACGGTTAAAAGGTTAAATTTCGCAGCATCAAGCTGAGACAGGGCTTTTTGGCCTCGTACAGGACTTTCCGTTCTTATTTAACTTTTTTTTTTGAGTGTGTTTAGTTAAGTCTGTGACATTTCTGTGTAAGTCCCAATAAATACTTTTTCTCTATTTCTTTCTATTAGATGTAATTTTAAATGAGCTGAGTTTGCCGAGTTTGCTGCTGTTTATCTTTGCATAAGCTCCGAGCCACAAAAAGAATCTTTCGGAACAAAAAAAAAGCGTTTAAACTGAACCGCTTTCTAAGTAATCTGCGACCTTTAAACGTTTTCACACTAAAATCAAGCCAAAATTATTTTCATGCATGAATAAACAGAGAGAGAGTAATCCAATAGTTTTTGCAAACAAATGTTTGTGATACCTTTTCCGCAGTCACAACTCTAAACTAGAATCACAGGCGAAACATCTAACCATGATGATTTCTAACCAAAATTATAACATTCACAAAATTCATGCTTCACAAACTAAGGCGCGCATCAAAAAGTGGGCGGGGCGTACGAACAGCCGCAAATAGGTTCCCTAAAATTTTAAATCGGACGTGTTTCGTTCATTCTTTATTATACTCACGATTTTCGCCATTGCAATTCGGCTAGTCAGACTTGCGCGATTGAGTCTGCGAGTTGTCAAAATACTATGTGTGACAGATGTACAGTTACCAAAAGAGAAAATACGTGTGGCACTCGGGGACTGCCGCGGTAAAGCTATTGCATAGCATTTTTTATCAACTTATGCAATTATAATATTAATGCAATATTTCTCGTCTCGATCCGTGCGAGCTTCGTACAGTCTACAAGCATACGTCTAGCCGCACGCACACAAACACGGTGTCGAAGTCTGCCGAACTGAAACGACGTTAGACGATGCACGGCTTTCAACGCCGCAACGCTGCGCTGTGCCGGTCGGAGTGGGGGGTGTTAGGTTTATTTTCGTTACGGCATTTCTTGATTCGGTCGCCGCGCTCAAAGCCCGCGATAAAAGCTATGCAATAGCTTAATAGTAACCAGGGTCGTCGGATATAGTTAAAGTTTAGTAAGAAACCGATGGAGGTTTCTAATGAAATTTAATTTGAAAAATGAACTGTTTATTTTCTATTAATTAAATTAAATTTTATTCAAAAACATCCATCAGTTTCTTACTAAATTGCAACTATATCCGACGACCCTGGTTACTTATCTCTTTTAGTGACTGTACATGCACAAATCGTGTTACTTCATGTTATTGATGTCTATTTAATAAACTTAAACACTGCTTTTGGCTATCATAAATCGTCATGCGAAAGCTATAACTTAAAAATGACATTAGTAACCAAAATGAAAGACACGACCAATTTGAAATGTAACCTCGAGATGATCACACAACAGGACACTTAAGATAAAAAAAAAACTGTCGTCTTTGGCCCCGCCCACTTTCCAACACTTTTAACCAACAAACGATACGTAAAAAAACAAAGGGAATGTGTTATCCGAGGCGATGACGTCGTCATTGTCAAGCAAACATAACAACCCGAGCAAGCTAAGCATGCGGTGATTTCCGCCGCTGTCTCTGCAAAACAAAGATACATTATGTTTTTATGTGGACGGCATGCATGGGCTGATAGTTATCTGTGACACTACTAATTACTAGGTTAATAGACTGGTATTCTAACTGCGATATTTGGGTCAAAAACAGGCTTTGAAAAAAAAAAAAACCGAGTGTGCTTATGAGCACACGACTGAAGTGAAACTTCAAACGTATTTGGCTATGAGAGGAAGAGAGAAGGAAAATGTGCGCGCGCACTGCTTTCTCTTGCTTATATCCCCCACTCAACTCCCGTTCGCCTCGCCCGATCACACTTTTCGTAACGCTTACGTCACGCGTTCGCCAGCTTACTCCCCAAGTCAAGCGTGCGTAAAGAAGTTCCACTTCAAAAAGCTATTATAATGTTGCTTCTGAATAGGTGTGCACAACACGGGCGACACGCGTCAACGTTGGAGGAAAATGCAGATGTCGACACCCGCCGTCGACGCGTCGGCGACTGTCGTCGACAACGTGCCGCTCATGTGTATGCACCACAGATATAGATATACCTAGATAACGCAAGTATCACGATCTGTATGAAAACCAAGCGTGCCATTTTTTGACTACCTACTATGACGTCACAAGTACTATTTAGTGATGGAAAAATCTAATCGATTCAAAGACGCCGCCGCGTGCGGCACCCGTCTCGCCCTATCACCGGGGCTGAGCGCGAAAGTGGCGGCTTACGATTTTTGTACGTAAGCTGGTACGATTTTTGGCACGCGAAGTAGTTGCTCTTGTGTTATCTAGGTGTATCTATATCTGTGGCATGCACACTTATATTCAGCAACATTTAATAGTTTTTTTTATTTGTGTTTTTGAGTACGGTGCTCAAATACACGAGCGGCATGTTGTCGCCGGCTGCAGTTGCCTCTGCCGTTGACGCGTGTCGCTCGTGTGTATGAGCACTAACTTGCCAAAAACTCTTTTTAAGAGCTATTGCAAAGTAGTTGCTACCTACTACCATAGAAAGAAATGCCTGGTTTGAAGTAATAGTCTTGTTTTTAGTGTAACCCAATTTTGTATTACGCTACGTCTTGGAAGCCAGTCGCACTAAGCCACTGACTGAAAGTAACAAACGCGAAGACAGTTAAATAAGTTAATTGTTGATAAACAAACAATCAATCAATTAATATTCTCAAACGGCTTACCGTGTAATTGAATTCGTAATTTTTTGGATAAAGTCACAGATAACCACCAGCTCTTTAAAATAAATGAAATAAAAACAGATAAATGAGACGAAAACGCATAGATATTATAAGCTCAAACGACGACAAACATGCCACACGGCCAAACAAACAAAATGCACACCATGCTACAGTTATGACATGAGGGTAACACCATGAAGATAAGACTAAGTGCCTCTTCACACGTCCCGGCAACCGGGTAGCCGGTGCCGGGTACATGGCGGCGAAGTGTATATAGATAGTGCAATCCACGAAGACGCGCCCACTCTTCTTAATAATCGCTAGTGGGTATCGCTAGTTAATTCCGCTATTGTTTTTGTTTTTTGATACACACTAATAGGCTAGTTTCCTAAAAAATTCTAATTAGTCCGTCAGTTAGATTATCGAAAAATAATGGACCCATATTTTTTCTTTTGTCAATCAAACAAAAAATGACAAAGATAAAGCGCGTCAAAATTTGGGAGTTGGGGGTCGTGACGTCACGCCGTGCGACAATTTTTAGCACGGCGTGACGTCACGACCCCCCACTCCCAAATTTTGACGCGCTTTATCTTTGTCATTTTTTGTTTGATTGACAAAAGAAAAAATATGGGTCCATTATTTTTCGATAATCTAACTGACGGACTAATTAGAATTATTATTTTTTTACCCAGGAAACTACCCTATTACCCACTAATAAGTAATTACTGTGTATCGACGAAACTAAAACACTAGCGGAATGTTGCACACTTGTACTGTAAGCGATTAGGAAGAAGAGTGGGGCGCGTCTTCGTGGATAGCGCTATCTGTAGCCATGTACGTCAGCTTTCACACGTATCGGCGGCGTAGTTTGCCTGGCAAGTGTTACCGGATAGTCGGCACCGGGTACCCGGTTGCCGGGACGTGTGAAAAGGCACTAAGGGCTGATTATCCAATGTCAGATATCCAGGGTCAAACTAAATTAGCTAGCGAAATTCCGCAGACGTAATGGAAATGATAAAATGAAAAAAAAAAAAAGATTAGATGATTTTAATTTTGGGGTCAACGACCACTTTTAATGTAACTACTTGAAACATGAGTTATAAAAAAAATGGTTTGATTACACTGGTTAACGAAATTGTAACTTTTTTTTGTCACATGAAAACTTACATCAAATTTTGAATGTACTAGGGCCAGCAAACAAAAATATGTGAATGAAAAAAAATTGACACGTCAGGTTAAAATAACCATGATCCTTTGGTTCGGTCCAAATCATTGGTTTAGCAAATGGCATATGTCTGGGTTCCAGTTTATCCCAACCTTATAGCAGTCTCACACACGTTACACAACATTTTTGTGGAACCCAGGATTTATCTTGATTTCTGACAGGAAATCCAAAATAGTTTAAATAGCACTGTTTCAATTAGTGATGTGAAATTTCGACGCTGAGATGTAAAAGTTAATTCTCCACACACATAACAAAAACTGTCGGGGTTGTTACAACACTTTCGTGGCATGTTTACGATGTAACAAACGTATATAAGATGTAAGTTGAATGCAATAGTTATACAGTCGTCTAAATTAAGTTATTCAAAAAAAGACACTTATATGAGGTCAGAAATGAATATGTAGCTGTCTCAAAAAAACTGGACGTAATTGAAACAAAATTATTATATATTGTTAATGAGGACACACTAACATTAACAAAAATCATCACAAAGTTCGTGTGACAAAAACAGTGTTTACCAGTGTTATTTATCAAACCATTTTTTTATTCTGTTTTGATGACTATGTTTAGAACTTTAGATATCGGCTGAGTTTCACTAGCTGACTTCATTTGACCCATTATTTTACCCGTGGGATAAAATTGACGTTTGACAGTTCTTTTATGGTAAAACTGTCTAGAATTACAAATTAATTGTCGGATTAAGATATCTGGCGATGGAAAAATCAACCTTATGTGATCTAAATAAGAATAGGGGTGGTCCTGAATTGGGTGGTCCTGAATTGGGTGGTACTAACGTCAAATCAATACATTCAACGTCTATCTCATTCTTATTTTGGTCATGTAGTCTAGTGGTATTGAAATAGTGTGACACGTATGGAACAAGCTACAGTTCGACACAACTTAGATGTAGCATCGGCAAAATTCGTAAAACCGATCACATCCGAACTAAGTGCGCCTTCAAAATCACCAATCTTTATTACTACTTTATAAAAAATCGATCAATTTTTCCTAAAGTAGTAATAAAGATTTACGAATACGAATTAAGAACGTTTTACGAATTTTGCCGATGCTGCATCTAAGTTGTGTCGAACTGTACTCTACTTACTACTTGTCAAACGAGATGTTTACACAATTCTAGTCCCATGTCTCAGTAAACAGATTTTCTTGAGGCTTTTAGTAAACATAGGATGGCCAGTATGGCAAAACAGCCATAGCCATCAAGCTACCCGAAACTGTCAAATTTTTCCAATCGACTCTATTAAAGAAATTTGACAGATATTAGTAGCTTGATGTGGTGGCGTCTGTGCACGGGAACTAATTTTTTCTTTATTTTGCAACCAATAAGTTTGGTTTGCTCAAAACAACTCGCGAAGTGGTTCGCAATAAAAAGCAACCCAAACTCTTCGCGTTTTCTAGCAATTTCCTTGACTGAACTAAATAATAACTATACTAAAAATACTGCGATCACCAATTCTTTTGCTAAGCGTGGTGATTATGACAATATAACACTCTAAGGTCCGGCCGCGCTAAATTTGCCAAAGATGTAAACAACAATGGCCGCTCGAAATTGAATAAAATCGATAAACAAGAGTATTTATTTTAAGTAATGTATATTTTCGTCTAAATCTCCGAGCTAACTAGACGAAGACAAACATTAATTAAAATAAATACTCTTGTTTATAGATTTTATCCAATTTTAAGCGGCCATTGTTATTTACATCTTTGGCAAATTTGGCGCAGCCGGACTTTAGCTAGAACAAGATTCAAAAATATAAACGTGGAGGTTTATTTTTTTAATCTAGGGCCAGGCTAAACTATTTTTCATTTGACATACAGACGAAAGTAACTCAAATCAATAATATTATTATTATCTGTAGATGATTAGATTCACAAAGCTTTATCAACAGAAATAAAAATCGATTTATTGATAAGATAATTGATGCAGTATTTTGAGATCCGCAACAATCGGTATGAATGATTGTGATAGATAAAAATACTGCATTTTTATCTCATTCAATCGATCCAGCTGATTTGTCCAATTTTTTCTTTTATACAAGCCGCGGTCGCATGCTATTCAGGTTCAACTAGATTGTATTTGATTGATGTTGATCGCCTGAAAATATAATCGCCTATAGTCGATCGAAGAAAGAAATTCGGTTGACATGACTGGATCAGTCTGAACGGTTGCTGTCGATCGACCGTAACCTTTTCTTTTTTTTTTCTCGCGGTGGAAATCCTCATGGACTTCCTCTATCGTGGGGGTGACAGAGGAGCATGCCGGACTCTTACCGGCTAAAACCACCGCGGTGTTCCACCTCTACCTATGGCCGGGGGTCGACCGTAACCTAGACATCACGCCTGGATTTCCTGACGGGTATGGCAGAGGTGTAACTGCATAGTACGATACACCTACATTTCGCCAGTTATGATTAAGTCCCATATAAAAGGGGGCGAGCCTATTGCCGTTAACCGGACACAAATCCAAACTCCGAACAGCAGTCAGTACTGCTACTTGAAATTTCTAATGTAAGAAAACCTAATAACACCGCTCGACCTGGGAAGCGAATCCAAGACCACACGTACAGTCAAAAAAAGAGATAAGTATGCAGGATCGTCGGATATAGTTGAAGTTTAGTAAACCACCGATGGATGTTGTTACCTGAAATTTAATTTGATAAATGAGCTGTATGTTTTCTATTAATAAAATTAAATTTTATTCGAGAACATCCGTCGGTTTCTTACTAAACTTCAACTATATCCGACGATCCTGCATACTTATCTCTTTTGTTGACTGTACATGTTTCGGTAGCATGAGAACGCGGCTGCGATTTTTGACAGGCAACATTTTCATGTTCCATGCCTTTTCAATCAGTAATCTATTCCCTAGTCTGATTTTACTTTATCCTTTCGTCTGTAAATCAATTAATTTAAATAAAAAAAGCATATAATTTACCTCAGCATCATCAATGTCATCTGTGAGTCCGTTGAAAGTGGTGTTTCTATGCGCCCAGCCGTTCGCGCCGCCCGATACCGTCACATCGACACCTGGAAAATAATGCACAAAGTCAAAGTCAAAGTCAAAGTCAAAGCATTTATTTCAAATAGGCACATAAAAGGCACTTTTGAACGTCAAAAACCTGCGTTAGACACGTTAGGGAGCAGTGGTGGCCAAGTGGTAACGGCCGCGACTTACGAGTTGTAGGTCGTAGGTTCGAATCCAGACAGGCGCTTTACTTTGTGTAAATTATTTCATCACCAACGGTGAAGGAAAACATCGTGAGGAAACCGGCATGTCTTAGAAACAAAAATTCGAAGACATGTGACATCTGCCAACCCGCACTGGGACCGCGTGGTGGATTACGGCCCACTCCCTCTCACTGAGAGGAGGCCTGTGTCCCAGCAGTTGGAACATTATAGGCTGATTATGCATGTACAAAAATAAACCCACCTTACTGAATAAAATTATTTTTATTTACTTATACTTAACTAGCTTCTGCCCGCGACTTCATCCGCGTGAAATTTCACCCTCTCAGGGATGGAATTTCGAAAAACACTTACTTAGTGGATACCTACTCTTCACAAAGACCACCCTCCAAATTTCATGTCTCTAGGACAAGCGGTTTAGGCTGTGCGTTGATATATCAGTCAGTCAGGACTTTGAATTTTATATAGACACAGATAATGGTTATTAAAACTTACTAGATCCGTTGCAACCGGACGAGCCGGATGAACCGGACGAATTTGATGACACCGGTTTCACTGCAGTCTTTGTGTTTCTGTAATTAACGTTTTCGTAGTTAGTTCGGGATTGTTCGGGTACCAGTCAATCGAAGCAATAGAATTCGTTATGATAAGCAAAAAGCTGCGCTTGCGATCACTAAAACATTAGGTGATCTGACGTTAGAATCACACTAGTCGAATTAATATGGTTTATGTAGACACAGTATATCTATATAAACTAGACCCCTAAAACTTGATACTAGCGACTTCGTTTTCTTTTAAGACTTTTCAATAATTACCAACGCGACATGCGAGGAGTACATTAACGTGCTATATTAAGGAAATCAAACGGATTCTAAGTTGTTTTAGATCTTCAACGTTTCCGCTTTAGCATTTCAACAAGTCATATTTTACGATTTACAACAAGTATTCAACTTACTTGTCGGAACAAGTAGGAGGGCGCGGCGGAACAAATGCGTCTACCACCACCTGTTCTGTTCCTTTGATCTCTGCCCGACAGAACGGACAACCTTGACCTTCTGAATCCTGAAAAGAGATGGAGAGTTATGAGAACAGACCAAATTCTACCTTAAAGCTATGCAGGATCCAGAAAATGGTCACATAGTGACCACCATCTGAACGAAATCGGTCGCGAAAAAAAAAATCAGCTGTTCCCTACATTTATGTTCGTATACTCGTCAAAATGTAGGGAACAGCTGATTTTTTTAAGTGAAACTTCTTTACGCACGCTTGACTTGGGGAGTAAGCTGGCGAACGCGTGACGTAAGCGTTACGAAAAGTGTGATCGGGCGAGGCGAACGGGAGTTGAGTGGGGGATATAAGCAAGAGAAAGCAGTGCGCGCGCACATTTTCTTTCTCTCTTCCTCTCATAGCCAAATACGTTTGAAGTTTCACTTCAGTCGTGAGGTCATAAGCACACTCGGTTTTTTTTCGCGACCGAGTTCGTTCTTTTGTATATCGTCAGAAAAGGCGATAACAAGTATGTGGTATTATTTATTGTATACAGGGTTATTTGAAAAACACCAACAACCTCTTAAGAGGTCATTGTACTCATCATTATGAACAACTTTTACTATGGGACCAAACCTGAAATCGCGAAAAAAAAATCAGCTGTTCCATACATTTCGACGAGTTCTACGAACATAAATGTAGGGAACAGCTGATTTTTTTTTTCGCGATTTCAGGTTTGGTCCCATAGTAAAAGTTGTTTATAATGATGAGTACAATGACCTCTTAAGAGGTTGTTGGTGTTTTTCAAATAACCCTGTATACATATTATGTGGTTTCCATTCTGTATATAACCATTTTTAGGATAGTAGATGTTCGTAGATAAGAATACTACTCACAATTTGCCACGCAGTTAGGCAGGGCGTACATAACAGATGTCCACAGGGTTCTATCCTGATGTCCTTGTCGTTCTCCGCACAGATCTTACATAACTGGAACGTGCTACCTGTAACAGTTTAAATTGAGAATTAGATTTCTATTGTTGTTAATGGTATTGATTAGCCTTGAATCCTTTGATGTGGCTCTGGTCTATTTTAGCTTCAAGAGGGCGTTTGAACTACAAATAAATAGTTACCAGGACATTCAACAGGGTGCATATCTTTAAATTTATTTACTCCTTGCAGTAGTAAATAAATTAATTCCAGATTTGTATAAGTATAGAATTCTTTGTCACGACGATTTGCCTCACGATTTCTGGATTTTATTGTGTACTCATACAAGGGATCGTCCACTGCTATATGTATACCGCCCAAAATACTAGGATAACATAATAAAGCTTACTGACCCATTTCACAATACAACTCGTACTGTTCCTGCGTGACGGTGATATGGTCTTCAGCTGGTGATATGATGGCGCTGCTTAAATCCGGGTTCACGTCCCGTCCATCCGGATATAGGTAGCTGAAAGCATAGTATGGGCTTTTTTTATTGCTAGGGTAACCCCGGTTGTGTTGGCATGTTGGTATACTTATCTTTTTGGAAACTTACGCACCTAGAAAACATAAAAGACTATTTTTGAAGCATAAGTACCTAATGCACGCAGCATTACTATAGGCCGACCGCTTAACTGAGAGGTTGCTTGAGGTAGCTGCGCGGTGCGGGAGGGGTGATAGTTGTCACAAGTTGACGAATCACTGAGCTCTCGCATCACGTCACCACACCCCTCCCGCACCGCGCTGCTACCTCAGGCAACGTCTCAGTTAAGCGGTCGGCCAATAACGGTATGTGTTTAGTTGAATCGGATTTATACAGGCTGGCAGAGACATCGACGCGAAAACTGTAACCATGAATTCAGAACATGATTCTAGAACCCATAGCGCAGAAAATTATCGTTGGATATCAAAAAAAAAAAATCGGCTGTTTCCTACAAAAGTGCGATCAAAATGTATGGAACAGCTATTTTTTGTTTTTATAACCGACGAAAAATTTCAACGATTTGTTCTGGTTCAGAATCATACAGTACTGCATCTATGGTAACAGGTTGTGCGTCGACCTGCCACCCTGTATAGGAAAAGGTAAAAAAAGTCATTGGATGTGTTTTTTTTTTTCATTTTCATGTCAAATGATTTGATTGGCTTTCAGTCAACCAATCACAACATTATATTCGACAGTAGATATTGTTTAATTGAAGATTTATAATTTTGATCTGTGCTCGTATTATACATTATATAAAAGATGTAAAAACCATCACAATTCTGTTTCTCTAAAGCATAGGTTCTCAGTAAAAGACCCAGGCAAAATGAAATATCCTATTACACGTTTAAATATAAACTAGTGTAATAGCCGTTTCAGATTCGCGACAGAAGGTAAGTAAAAAAAATTGGGGGCTCTAGAAAGTTATATTCTCAAAATGGGCGGTGAGCAAAATAAGGTTGCGAGCTTATGCGCATGATGCTATTTGTTTTGTATAACTTCATCTCTTTCTCGCACTGGAATATCCGCTCTATCCCGTAAGAACACAGCCCCTGGCTTTCCAAAACCTGGAAAATATGTGTAGAAGAGAATAAATCCTTTAAAAAGTTTACAATCAGTATTTAAACTTACAATCCCTCTCGATATCCGTCCAGTAACGCCTGCACTAAACTCTTGTTCTGCGGTATCGTCTGTAGGATTTCTCCGTCCACCGTGACGTAGCCTATCGCCCATTGGCCGAGCCGTGTACATGATAACCTGGAAATAGAAGGTGATTGGTTAATATTATGTAAGATTGGAAGGAAGAGCTGGGTGTAGTGGGTATCTTGGTAGAGGCAACTGACTGTTTCATTGGTAACATAACATCATGCACACATTATCAAGCATAACTTTATTTATTTCCTCTTATTTGACCTTTTTGACGTGATAACGTCTTATAAATCGATAAACGCCGGCTGCACGCACGAAAAAGCATGACTCATTGTCACGTTCCGCCTGAGCCGAGCGTGTAAGCGAGAGCGCGGAACAAGCGATAGCACGATCGGCGTATGCGTTCGGCTTGTGACGTGATTGGGTATGATACCTAACTGAATGTTTTCTTATGACGTTATCAAGTAAAATTCCGTAAACCGACTTTACAGGCAACCAATTTTTTTGGTATTTATTTTATATTTACTTTGTATGTTGGTGTAAGTAGGAAGTGCTAAAAGGTGCCTTTTAACCAACTTTCGCCCAACCCTTCGGGAACAGACGTGTTATGTTGTTTGTAATATTTAATGTGCGATTTATTTTTGTAATCTGCATTCGCAATTTGTTTGCCAAAAATGTAAACAAATATGAGTTTGTGGAAAAATAACTTTAAATCCTACACAATAAAGTTCAGTTTACTCAACAACTTCAAAATTTTTTATTAAAACTTATCCAATAGTGCTAGTTACTGTGAAATCAACTTAATTAGCATTAAAATAAAGTTGATATTTGTTTGACTTAAAAATAATATTAATTTGAAACATAAGTTTGAATAGAGTTTCGAATAATCAATTTGTTTTCTTTTTCTCTCACTGCCACCATCAACCCGCACTAGGCCGCGTGGATTACGGCCCACTCCCTATCACGGAGAGGAAGTCTATGCCGCAGTAATAAGAACATTTTCAGTTTTCCGATTACCGACTTATTGCTTGGAGACGTCGTTAAAATATTATTATTAGGTATATTAAGCTTTTATTTGCTTCACCAAGATCGACTGGACTGAAAGCCGCGATCATATGTTATATATACGGCGACATGAGCTATTTTTAGCCGTGCCGACACAAAAGCAGAATACACGTGGAATTTCAATCTTCTATTACTTACCCATAATAAGAATTTCCACGAAAACGATTGATATTATAACAATGTAGTATTTCAATCCATTTAAGTGAAACCATAGCATAGCCACCTACGCAGTTCGAGTGCAAAACAATATGCCGTGGGTGTCGAATATAAAAGACAAGTTTCTGCTCGCGACTTCGTCCGCGTAAAATTTCTTGTTCCAAGGACTCACCCCATCGCATTGCATGGCCTGCCCGCGCTATTGCTTAGCGTTCTTTCTTACATAAGCTCGGTTCCCTAAGGGTAAGCGTGATGTTAAGTAGCCTATAGCCTTCCTCAAGGATTGCGCTATCAAATGCAAAAAGATTTTACAAATCCCACTGGTAGTTCCAGAGATTAGCGCTTTCAAACAACTTCTTCAGTTTAATTTATTATTAGTTTAGAAGAAACGGTGATGTTAAGTAGCCTATAGCCTTCCTCAAGGATTGCGCTATCAAATACAAAAAGATTTTTTAAATCCAACTGGTAGTTCTAGAGATTAGCGCGTTCAAACAACCTCTTCAGTTTAATTTATTATTAGTTTAGAAGAAACATATATGTATAAATTCGACTAGACTGATACTAGGGCGTAATATCAACTAGCTGACCCGGCGAACTTCGTACCGCCTCAGAATTAAATAATGTGACAAAGTTCAATAGACACGTGGCGCCATCTATTATCATAATAACGTTTTTGTTGTTTTTCCTCTGGAACAGCACTTTTTTTCGGGATGAAAGGTATCATATGTCCGTTTCTGTACACCTGACACCGTATATGCAAAATTTCTGGATGATCGGTTCAGTAGTTTAGGCGTCAAAAGGTAACAAACAAACAACCAAACTTACTTTCGCATTTATAATATTAGTTAGGATTGACAAACGCGGGGAAGGTCAAACCGACCCCAACCTATTTGGTATAACATGGGTATAACAGTTGCATTTCAGGTGTACGGAAAGTTCGCATATGTTAAACGCTAGCTTCAATTCAATTCGGACCCTATTAGTCTGTCCCTAGGATACAATTTTCATCAACGTGTTGATGAATTTTGAGCTCAACGCATTGAATTTGGCATACGTGATAAAACGCTAGCTTCAATTCAATTCGGAGCCTATTCCAATGTATACAAGTGACAAATTTCAACGATTTGCTGTAGGATTTTGAGCTTAACGTGTTAATAGATTAATAATGATAGGTGTCACTTTGTTAGATAAGTAACGGTTTTCAGTGAATGGATTATATTCGGAAACTGAAATTATTCATGTTTCGACGAAATCATGACGGCAATGATTAATAGTTTGGGCGTAAAGCGGATTTTAAACGTTCTGGCGATGAGATTTCAAAGTGATTGAATAGTCATGTCTATATTGTAGAATTTCTGTTTGATTTTATTATAAAAATAATTTTTGATTTTATTATGAAGGCCAAGTGCACATTACAGCCGCAACGGGCTAGGGCACAACGCATTTTCATACCAAAAGGTGCGGTGCGCCTCTAGTGTAAGTTGGTTTATAAAAAAAATTTAAATGTAGATAATGTACTAAGCTAAAAAATATTTCGGTAGGTCCTAGATGCCAGTCATCACACCACTTTCCTCATCAATCTAGGGCATTGAACAGACAAAAAAAAGACGGGTTGCACTCCGGGAGTGCTGGCAGAAGTGAAAACTTGAATATTAACGTTGTGCATTTTAGATATTTTTCATTAATAGATGCACTTTGTTCAATTTCCATATTTTAAACACTTTATATACACGAATTTTACGAATACACAGCAGTGTGGCCACTACACAGACGGTCGAGCCATTAGCTGTCACCATCCATGGATGCGCGTGGCACGCTGTAACATAAAACACACGAACATTCGCGCAAGCGCCCTGCGCCGCCTAAACGAAACAGCAGGCATACATTTTCGCCGCGCCGTAGAAAGAGAGGGGGATTTTTCCTCTCCTACGCCGCGCCGGCTGTCTACTCTCCATCCGTCTCACGAATTTTTGATCAGGTCACGTGTCCTGACGCGAGTTTAAAATTTTTTACCCATTACAAAAAAGTGTACAATGCCGCTAAAGAAGTTTTCACTTCAAAAATAAAATCGTGGGGCGCGTGAACTTTCTATCAACAGTCAACCGCTCATATTATCATTATAAATGCTATTTACATATTTACTCAGGTTACGCTATGCACCACGATTTTATTATTGCTGTTGGCTTTGGGTGGGCTTGGGCTTACTCGCCTTTTTTTGTTTTAATAGGGAAACCTTCAAAAGTCTTGTTGTTTTCCTTGTACAACCAAATTTTTGTATGCATGCGGAGTTCACCTATAAGTGATTGTTACACTAATTTGTTATATTTTTTACCTTATTTGTTACCCTAAGCATAATACCAGTGTAAACAGTTGTTGGTGAACCAATATAAATAAATAAAAAAAAAAATAAAAAAAAGGCACCCGACCTCCCTCAGGTCGGGGAGTGTGGGATTTTTACCTTACTAAAACCACCCCGGTGATCACCGTCAGCACATAGGGGTGGTCCCGATTCCTCTTAAAATACCAATTCCGGAACCCCCCCGTGCAACGCCTGTAAGGCACATCCCTGGGGAGACTGTAAAGAAGCCTCCCCTGAGCCTCGCTATGCAGGGCTTACTCACCTAAACACATAACTGCCAGCCTTATGGATATACTTCTGGAGCCTCGCCTTGACCTCATCGTACGTGAGGAACGCCACGTATCCAGGATGTGTGACCGCCAGCAGCTGCCAGTTGCGGAGTAACGTGCTCCAGGGCTGGAATAATCTGGAACGGTTGATGGGAAGTGTTAGTGAAAACGTAGAAGAAACTCCCAATCTTATGTACATCATTCATCATCATATCTACCTAGCCTTTTCCCAACTACGTTGGGGTCGGCTTCTAGTCTAACCACATGCAGCTGAATACCAGTATTTTACATGGAGCGACTGCCTATCTGACCTCCACAACCCAGTTCAGTAACTGGGTTGTTGAAGACTGGTTGTCAGGTTTTCGGGCTTCTGACTACCCGTAACGATTGTCAAAGATCCACGAATGAAAGCCAGAACCAACGGCCAATCTTACATAGAAATTAAAGTGTCTGTTTGTAATGTCAAAATAACAGCTTTTTACTAAATGCATATGAAAGTATATACGGACCTTAAAACATTTTTTTTAATGATTTTGTCTGTTTTTCCGTCTGTCTGTTTGTTCTGGCTAATCTCCGAAACGGCTGGACTGATTTTGACGAGACTTTCACTGGCAGATAGCTGATGTTATAAGGAGTAACTTACGCCATTTTTATTTTAGAAAACAGAATTAGGGTACCGCGCTAAAAAATTAAAACCCATGAATATGAATGCACAAATGCACGCGAAACAGCTAGTAAATGAATATGAAGAATACGTTGATCCGGGTTGAAAGGCACCAATGAAGTAACAGTCTAATCTGGCATTATAAGTAAGGTCTAAACTTAGTATCGTTGCAAACGTGAGGTGCGCAGATGTCAAGGTGCGGGTGCGGCACTTATCAGGCTTTATAAGATGAACTCCGCTTGGTTATCAAACTATTACACTAGATCAAAAACATGGAGCAAAAACCCTGGGGTTCAAAAGATTTTACGACACAAGAAATCTATATCCTCATGGACTACCAAGTCCTTGGAGGTAGGCAAATCTTTGCAACTATCTTAGAACCCCAACTGGGTTGGTCTCGTGGTCGCAAGTGCGACTGCTGAGCTGGGTCCTGGGTGCGAGTCCCAGGTCGGGCAAAGTGTTATTGGGTTTTTGCATTAGGATTTTCTCAGTAAAAGCCCGGAGTTTGGAAATTGGCGGTGAGATACCCCCGTGGCTCGGAAATTACTTTCAAACCGTTGGTCCTGCGTCTTGTCTCTCTCCGGTCGTGTCGGATTGCCGTCCCAACGGTCTATGAGAGTGAGGAAAGAGTGAGTGCACCTGTATCTGAGCACACCTTTGTGCACTATAATATCTCCCGCGTCTTCTACGCGCTAGTTTCCGTTGAGATTGGCTGCCATGGCTGAAATTCGTTCTGGCAGACTATTTATTTATTTATTAGGGTTTTCAACAAAGACACAATGTTACTTAAAAATGTTTCTATTACTATTAGAGCCGAAAAAATAATAAGTATCTACAGTATCACTCACCTAGTAAAAACATCAAACTCAAAGTTAGATATGAAGTCGTTACACGTGAGATCTATGGTGGTCTTCAACGCCATCGTCTCCAACCCTGATGATATGGGGTGCACGTTGTTGAGCTCCTCTCGGAAGATCTTCCAAGGGACCAGGGTGCTGTGGACAAAAGAAATGTTTGTTAAGTATTTTTTTATGATAGATGAAGCCAAGAAGGAAAATAATGGGTGAGCTGTGACGACGTTTATAAAAATCATTTTACAATGAGACTATACAATGTATGTACTAGCAGCGCCCCGCGGTTTCACCCGCATAAGTTTCGATCCCGTGGGAATGTCGGGATAAAAAGTAGCCTATATGTTAATCCAGGGTGTCAGCTACCTCCACACAAAATTTTATCCAAATTGGTCCAGCCGTTTGAGTGTGAAAAAGTAACAAACATATAAACACACACACTCACAAACTTTCGCCTTTATAATATTATATAGTGTGAAGTGTGATGTGATATCAGAGCACTGTATTTCGTCTAGTACAAGCCAGCGGGACAAAATTCATGACGCCATTTTCAGGAATTCTTTATAACAACTTGTAAACAACCCTTCCCAGGTAAGGAATTCTAATAAATAATTTGTTTGTCACCTCATTAAGTAATTTTGTAGAGGGGTCAATGTTAATTAAAAAGGAAGTGCAATTTTCATTTGTAAATTAGTTGAATTTTTAGCACACTTGCGATGGCATCTCTTAAAATTGATAGCAAAGTGAAACGATTTTTTTGTGATGGATTCTACTGTTGAAGGTATGTACTTACTCTTTTGACTTGTTTTAAAAAAAATACATGTACCTTTTTGCTGTAATTTGAGTTTATATGTATGTTAAAATAATCCCACATATTTTTCCTTAATGTTAAACTTTAAAGGGTTGCAACTTTTTGTATCCAAATGTATCCAGCTTGATATTTCTGTATGTTATAAATAAAATATTCAGGCATAGTTTCATACATATTGTGGCGCCCGAAAATGCCCGCAAGTAAAATTATTTACTTTTTTTCATAACGAGTCGTAACTATGAAAAAATTTGAGTTTTTCGAAGAATGGTTAAAACTGAAAGAACAAGTCGCATGTTTCATTATTTATGTATACAACATTATATATCGGATGCTTCTGAAGATTCCCTAAGGAAACTCAAACAGAAAATTTCGAGCCTTTCATCAAAATTGAACGAAAAGTGGACATCTTCTAAGAGTACTAAGGATACATTTCTCATCAAACATAAAGATTGGTTAGAAGGATCCGGAATCGAAATATTTGTGTGTGTGAACCAGCCATGCTCTTCAACATCATCCAGGGTTCGTTCTACCCCAGCCAGAAAGCCTTTGATGAGTCATCAAGAGAAAATACATCAAATACATTCAGAGAAGAAATTAACTGCGTTACCACTAGAAATGTTGCAGTTGATTGTCCCACCTTCATTACCATCCCAATCAACATCAGTTCGCGAATTTAGTGAGGGGGATAATTCGTTATCAGAAGATTCTAGCGAATTGGAGAGTGGTGAGGAATCTTCTGATGATGACTATTAGATTCAACTTGATAGAATTATATTTTATTGTAAATATGTTTACCTATTTTATTATGTAGTCATTTATCATACCTAATGTTTTAGTTTTAATTTTTTTATATTACATATAACATGATTGTAGTAAAATAATTTTTGTTTTTTTTATGATTTTGTTTTAAGAGTTATTTTATATGTTCCTATAGATAATTGTTGCTGTTCTTGGACTATTATTGTATGTTATTTGATAGAGTGAACAAATAAATACGATTTATTCCGGTTTTGAAACCCTTTCACCCCCTTCCTCGATCCCCTGCTAGTTCGTCTTCTGTTTTAACTAATTTTACACATATTTATGATTTTAACTCTCCTGAGACATTTTTGTAAATATTATATATACATATAGTGCCTTACAGGCACAATAAGTAGGTAGACGCAGCTATTTAGAGCAACCAGGAATAACAGTAAACAAAAATGTAAAAACTTCTAACTTGCATCCACACCTTTTGACGTATACGCAAACAAAACACAGAAATCCCTTCCATTTCTTTGTAAAACAGCGTAAGACACCTTAAATATACATAAACAATTAAAACAAGTAAAAAAATAATTTTGTCTCGCTAGCTTGTACTAGACGAAACACTGTGCAGAGGGGCAATCTTCTTCTTCTTCTACACGCTAAGAAGAAGAGGGGCAATTCTCGTAATTTTAAGAACGTTCTAAGTCTGATCTCAGTCCCAAAAACACATCTAATTTCCCTACATTTTTGACATTTCTTTGTCGCCGAGATGAGACTACGACTAGATTGTGAACGTTTTAAATTGCGAGAATTGGCCTTCAGGTGTTAAGCTAAATGCACATTACAGCCGCGTCAGGCTGGAGCACATCTCATTTCAACACACAAAAGCGTGATGCGGCCTGCCTGTAGACTGTAATGGTTCATACGAAACGTATGAAAGTGATGCAGAGGAATTTTTGCCATACGATGCGGCCCGTCCGAACCTATATTAACCTTTATTTAGCACTTTCGGAGGTTGTTTAGTTACGTCGTGACGTCAAAATGAAAGATAAAATATAACATAGTGCAGAGTATAGCTGCTAAAGTATGCATATTCTTAACGAAAGAACCAAAGAGCTAGCAAGCTCGCGAGATTAATGTACTTTGGCTTAGTTTGTAAAGCTAGAGTAATCTCGTTGCATCGTACAAGATGCACTCTGTGCAGAGGATCATGTAAAACCTCTCCAATGGATTGAACTTCTAAAGCTTAGCTATTGAGTTTATAGAATACCATAGAACTGTTAAAATTACATTTCTATCTGCACAGACAAACTTGGATACGATATGAAGTGACTTAAAAAGGCCCAGACAACCCAGATGTTTCACCCAGTTGGTGCCTCGGAATTCGAGTTACCATCCGTCCGGTTTTGACCGGACATGTCCGGCTTTTTGGTCTCCCGTCCGGACTTTAACCCGCTTTCTCTTTGGCCGGAGTTTCCGACTTTAGGATACTTTCTTAAAAAGGTAAGTAAATGATTATTGAAAAAAAAGAAGGAATAAAAAGTGCGGACGTTTTAGCAATCATGTTTCCTACGATTTTCACTTTCCTGCCATTTCCAACACCCCTTGTTTTCGCGCAGAGAGGTAGCTTCTCTCCCGAGAACAACACGGCCATAAGCATAATATTATGCAGATATTAAGTCCACAAAGGGAGCCGCGACAGTTACAAAGTCAAACATCACGCTAGGTCTGAATAAGTGGTAATCGATAAGTCGGAACGTGACCGCGCTTTGCTGATATTGGTGTACTAGACAAAAACAAAAGAAGTACAACACCAGTAGGCCAATTCTCGTAATTTAAAACGTTCAAAATCTAGTTGCAGTCTCATTTCGGCGACAAACAAATGTCAAAAACTTGTCAAAATGCATTTTTGACAGATTGAGACTGAGATCAGACTGTGAACGTTCTTAAAATTACGAGAATTACCCCTCTGGAGGTTTGTGCACATGCGACTGCTGAGGTGGAAGACATATTTAGAATCTTAAAAAGTGATATGGTCACTAGGACGTCACTCTGAGTTACAAGTAAGTACTCGCAAGGCGTAAAACCAAAACGAATCTAAAAAAAAGTGAGTGCGTACACTACCTTTACCCGACATCCTCCGATAACTAGGTATTTTCATTTAACATAATTATGTTTGGTTGGATCGGTCGCGTTCGGCAGACGACACGCAAGTATAGTTCGGCCGATGACGGATAAGGTGCACGGGCACCGTAAGACCAAAGACGTGCTTTCCCTAACCTCAAGTAATTTCTAATCCACTTCATGTAATACTTCTGCCCTGAGTTATTTCGGCTTACACAATAAATTCTTGCTAAGACGATGGTCTACCCCTCTCTAAGCATTGTTTCACGCGCTTTAATACCATTAGGAATTGCAACATTGCACATGCAACACTTATTTTATTTGGCATGCCGTCTATTTCAAGATTTTGATTTTGGAGCAGACTTTCTGATCCCACCTATTCAATGGTCCCCATACAAAATGTTAATAGGAGTGGGACGGCGCGTGTTTTCCAATTAGCCGAATTAAATTCCTATATTCGATTGAGAGGGAGCGGTTGGCATTGACAGTGGGCAGACGTAACGATTATTTGGGCATCCCCTCGAATGTTGAGGGGGGATTATTTATGTAGGTATGTGAGTCTATGTGGGAATGAAATGAGCCTGTTTTTACGCTGTTGTGAATTTCGGTATTGAGACAGGAGTTTTATTAGGAGATGATGACTGAGGCTGTAGATTACATTTACCTACTTACTGTAAAGTTAGAAGGGACATTAATTAAGGGGACAGGGTACTATCGATACTTACAGAAAAGTAGTTTCTTGTTCTTTGCTCGGTAAATAAATTCTTTGATTTAAGATAACTTTCTCGAGAGAAAGAACATAATGAAGTCGTAGTACTTGTATACTCTTTAGAAGTGCATTTTATTTACTAGATACCAAGTCAAATAAGTAAATATACTGTTTAACCTTAAAGAACAATGGGTAAAGTTGTATGGGCCCCGTACCCAAAAAAAAAGATGACTGTAGCATTATGAGCTATATCGGTATTCGTTGCCCTCATGGAGTAGTTTAATTAATCCTAAGACAGCATGTCTGAATTCAATTGGAGAAAAAAGATATTTAAGAAAATTAAATTGGTTTTGAGAAGACGGTACCTACCCAGAGACAAGGTTAATTGTAGCATTATGAACTATGTCGGAATTTGTTGACCTCATGGAGTAGTTTAATTAATCCTAAGACAGCATGTCTGAATTCAATTGGAGAAAAAAGATATTTAAGAAAATTAAATTGGTTTTGAGAAGACGGTACCTACCCAGAGACAAGGTTAATTGTAGCATTATGAACTATGTCGGAATTTGTTGACCTCATGGAGTAGTTTAATTAATCCTAAGACAGCATGTCTGAATTCACTTGGAGAAAAAAGATATTTAAGGATGTTAAATTGTTTTAATAAAATAATAGGAAAGTTCATTATCTTTATTGTAATTACCATACTTTTATTGGTTCTTATTCAATACTAGCTGACCCGGCGAACTTCGTACCGCCTTTAATTTTTTTTTTTTAATAATTTTTTCCCATGTATATAGCTATATGTTATGATAGCTATTCTGCTATTCGGGGCAGAGATTATGAGCTATGTCGATATTCGTTTCCCTCATGGAGTAGTTTAATTAATCCTTAATAAAACAATTTAACTTCCTTAAATATCTTTTTTCTCCAAGTGAATTCAAACATTCTGTCTTAGGGTTAATTAAACTACTCCATGAGGTCAACAAATACCGACATAGTTCATATTGCTACAATTAACTTTGTCTCTGGGTACGGTCTTCTCTAAAACAATTTAACTTCCTTAAATATCTTTTTTCTCCAAGTGAATTCAGACATGCTGTCTTAGGATTAATTAAAGTACTCCATGAAGTCAACAAATACCGACATAGTTCATAATGCTACAATTAACCTTGTCTCTGGGTACGGTCTTCTCAAAACCAATCTAACTTCCTTAAATATCTTTTTTCTCCAAGTGAATTCAGACATGCTGTCTTAGGATTAATTAAACTACTCCCTGAGGTCAACAAATACCGAGATAGTTCATAATGCTACAATTAACCTTGTCTCTGGGTACCGTCTTCTCAAAACCAATTTAACTTCCTTAAATATCTTTTTTCTCCAAGTGAATTCAGACATGCTGTCTTAGGATTAATTAAACTACTCCATGAGGTCAACAAATACCGACATAGTCCATAATGCTACAATTAACTTTGTCTCTGGGTACGGTCTTACTCGTTCTCCTTTATTGGCAATCTTTTAGTGGGTAAGAGCACAACTGAATATGAACAATTTTTCTACGGGACCTACTTTGAAATAGCAAAAAAAATCATCTTCCTTAATTTTTTTATGAAGAGGCAGATATTTTTTCATGAAAATACTAGCGACCAGCTCCTGTTTCGCAAGATTTTACCTGGTGACAGACAGACAGACGGACAGTGGAGTCTTAGTAATAGGGTTCCGTTATTACCCTTTGGGTACGGAACCCTAAAAAGACATAAAACGAAGTCATAGCAAAGGCGGGTGATAGGACGCGACGCGGTAAGTTGGGAACCGAAATTTCACACGAAGTCGCGGGCAGAAGGTAGTGTATAGATAAGCATATTCACTTTTACGTAAAGTGCAATAGCTACCTACCAGCTAAAAAAGCTATCACACTACCAATGAAAACTGCTGCACGAGCTCCCGGCAGCGTGAACTTTTGCTCAGCCTGCATATTCTATGGAGGAGTGTGGCTGTTGCAGGTTTCATTGAATATGCATCGATGTGTATTGATTTAGAGCTGGCGGTATATGCTGACGGTTTACACGATTTTCTAACGCGGAAGTGTATTGAAAAGTTGTATTTACTTAATTTTTGAAGTGAAAACTTCTTTAGCGGCGTTGCGCACTTTTTTGTAATGGGTAAAAAATGTTAAACTCGCGTCAGGACACGTGACTGTCAGGACAAAATTCGTAAGACGGATGGAGTACTACTACTACTAACTACTAGGTATCCCCCTCTCTTTCTACGGCGGCGCCAAATGAACGGATGGACGGATGGATGGATGGATGGACATCTGATGGCTCGACCGTCTGTGTAGTGGCCACACTGCTGTGTATTCGTAAAATTCGTGTATATTCAAGTTTTCACTTCTGCCGGCACTCCCGGAGTGCAACCCGTCCTTTTTTTTTTTTAGTGTACTCTATTGGTTACACATAGGTAAGTACACATTTCTAGTAGGTAGGTACAAAAGTACCTACCTACTAGAAATGTGTACCTACCTATGTATGTAGGTACACATACATAGGTAGGCTTTTTCGGACGGTTAAGCTTTTGCTTAACCGTCCGAAAAAGCTAAATATACTTAACAGGGTAGCAGAGACAAACACAGCACAAACCGAAACCTGTTACCACGGAGTCACTCAGTAGGTACATGATTCTAAAACCTTCTGTGTTGAAATTTTCAGTTGATTATTGGAAAAAATATTGAGGAATTCATGGTTATAGTTTGCGCGTAGATTTCCCTGCCACCCTGTACGTATAATGATGCTTAGGAGTGGGTTCACGTCAACAATACAAAACATCATCTTTGATCATGAATTTGTAAACCTAATGCGGGTTGCAGACCAAGAGCCAAGCTGAGTTAGTCTAGCTTAGCTCGCATACTTACTCAGATGACCTAGGCCTAAGTCTGCATTGTGGAATGCTATAAATATGTAAGTAGGTATATTGAGTAGGTACTAGCAGCGCCCCGCGGTTTCACCAGCGTAAGTTTCGATCCCGTGGGAATATCGGGATAAAAACTATCCTATTTCCTTTCCCGGGACTCAAACTATACCAAATTTCATCGAAATCGGTTCAGTGGTTTAGGCGTGAAAAGATAACATACAGACAGACAGACATAGTTACTTTCGAATTTATAATATTAGTATGGATTGAGTTAGGGCAGGGGTCTAATTAGTCTAAACTCAAGATATTTCGTTGACACCTAAGACACAAGGCTTACCGCGTTTACAGAAACAAACCATGTTACCCAAAGCCAAGGTTTTTAAAACAGAGCAACATTTAAACGCGGTAAAACCTTTTTTAGCACAACCTAAAACTCTTCAGTCCTACTTTGTCAGCATTACCCCGTAACTAAAAGCTGCCAACTTTTTTAGGGCACAAAGTCCGAATAGCTCGAGCCTTCATGGTTAATTAGTATAGTTCTTTATGTCCCTACAATATTTAATTGCCCCTTTTTTTATGGATGGGAAATCATCAAATGACCCCTCCCGCTCTGGGTGGAGCGGAAGGGAGTGTCAGACTCTTACTGACTAAAACCCATCCGTGTTCCTTCCTTAGCCCTTTATGTTCCGGGGTAGCGGTAACCCTTTCAGACAATCCCGCACCCCCGGCAGGCTTCGGCCCTGGCAGGCCCCTTCCTTTATGCTGACATCTCTTTGACGCGCGCGTGGAACACGTACGCGCCGTCCGGCACGGGCCTGGTCCTGATCGGACGGTGAGCTACCCATTACTTTCCGTCCGAAGGCCTGCGCGTACGGACGCTTAATTGCCCCTGGCGCTTTCAGTAAAGCAGAAGGGTTAAAATCCAATTGGAAAGCAGTTCGCTCGTTTGTTAGGATCATAATTTATTTAAGTCTAATTATCACAGTGGAAATTAGATTGAGCTGCGGCGGAGAGCAACAAAACTAAGTATTAATTACAAAACGAAGTCCTTGTCAGGGTCAGTGTTCCCTTCCATGTACAGTCACGAGCACTAATATGTCAACACTTGGCAACTTTCAATTGCGATTTTTTCGTGAAATAACGAATGCAACGTTGAAATACGACACTTTACATAAACCTATGGGTTCGAAAATACTATGTTCGTAATAACATAAAATTTCATTCAAAAATAAAGGAGAAAATTGCCTTTGAATAAAGCCAAGTGTATACATACTTATAGACGTGACTGTACGTATAACCAGTCCAGTCCAGTGAATAAGCGTCTTCGGGGCTTGCTTTTTCCAGCCTAGACCTCATCCATCGCTTTCCACCAGGCGAGATCGAGGTCAAGAGCTGGCCCATATTCTTTTAGCCCTTAATATCCCACTGCTGGGAAAAGGCCTCCCTACTCTCTTTCCACCTCTCTCTATTCAGAGTTGCCAAGGACTAATCTTTATCAAAGGAGTCCAGTTCATCCCGCCATCTCCGTCTGGGGCTGCCGCGATGTCGTTTGCCATTTCTGGCCCGTATTGCAATAAAAAAAAACCATCAATCATTTCTTTGTTGTTTTATTATACACACATCAAAAGTGTCTAGGGATCAACATATATTTATGCAATAACTTTTCTCCTGATTGATATTAATTAAAATTTTCTTTAAGGATTCATCAAATAAAGTGTTTTCGTTTGTCACAGTAACGATAAACCAAGTCACCTTTGCATTAATAAAGAAATTTGCCATTTTCCTAATAAAGGGATTTTTGACATTTGAACCACTAACACAAAAGTTCGAAAAAAAGACTGAAATAACAGTTTTCTTTAAAATTTTATTGGGTAACTTAAACAATTAATAATCCGTGTTTCTACCGCGAACACTAACAACACAAGAACATCGGTTTGGCATACTCAAAATGAGTTCATCCAAATCACGCTGTGGAATGGCCGCCCATGTTCGTTGCAACAACAAAAAAAGGTCTTCTTGCGACTGGATACCCTCCATATTCGGCAGAGCTCTTCTCTGTAGCATATCCCATGCATGCTCAATCGGGTTCAAGTCTGGCGACTGAGCAGGCCAGGGCAGGACATTGATGTTAGCTGCGGCGAGAGTCTGTCTTACAACTCTTGCGGTGTGCGGTCGTGCATTATCATGCATTAACTGAAATAAGGGACCGATTTGCACTTGTAGAGGAACGATGACGTCTGATACAATCGTCTCAGCATAAATTTGAGCGTTGAGGTTGCCTCTGATCCAAATCAACTCAGTTCTTCCGCCGATCCAAATACCCGCCCATACCATGATGGTTCCACCACTATAAGGATGGACTTCCTGGCAGGATTTTAATCGCTGTTGGCGTCCAGGGGTTCTCCAGTGTCGTATATGTCTTGTATCCGGTCTCATACCAAAACGAGACTCATCAGAAAAGCACACGAAACGCCATTTTCTTCTGCCCAATTTCTGTGTTCAAGAGCCCATTGATATCGAATCCTACGATTGTGCATTGCTATAGGTGGTACCCGTAGCGGTCTTCGGGAATGAAGGTTCACTTCATGCAAGCGGTTTCTGACTGTTTGGTCGCTAATTAAGTTCCCTGAAGAGTGATGAAGCCTCACGGCTAACATCATGGCGGTTATTGTTGGAGCTCTTCGAGTTAAGATTTGAATGTATCGGTCTTGTCTCCGTGTGGTGCAGCGATACCGTCCTCCATGGCGCTCAGCCACGGTACCAGTGCTTCGGTAACGTGTCCAAAGTCGATTGATAACACTGTGACTTGTATTCAGAGCTAAAGCCACATTACGTTACCGGGAACCAGCTTCTATCATTCCCACGGCTCTGAGCATTTCTTCCCTGCTTAAATGACGTCGCCGCTCCATAATAACGTTGGTTTTAATCAGTAGTAGGGAAACAGTAGCACTAATAATGTCTTCAATGCGTTGTATGTTTTTATAGGGAAAATATTGACAGCTGATTTTCATCTTTTACTCGAATTTGATTCACAGTTCCTGATTCAAATTATGAAATGCACCAAAAAGGATCCATATAAATTTATAAAATCATAAATTTATTACAAAGCCACATCTCAATCTCAAGAAATCCGCATAAAAATGCTTGATCCCTAGACACTTTTGATGTGTGTATTTAGTAATTGTTTTGGTGTAATTGGGTTTTTTCATCAGGCATTTCTCAGTAGAGCAGTACGGAGCGTAGATTTTTGTCCGGTTGATGGCAATAGCCTCGCCCCCTTTTACATGGGACTCGTAGGTAACGTAACTGGCAACATATGGGTGTACTATAAGTACACCTCTACCCAACCCTTCGCGGAAACAAGGCGTGATGTTATTTTATGTATATATCTATACTAATATTATAAAGAGGTAAAATTTGTTTGTAAGTTTGTATGTAGGGGGTAATCTCTGGAACTACCAGTCGGATTTGAAAAATTCTTCTTGCATTTGATAGCCCAATTCTTGAGGAAGGCTATAGGCTATTTAACGTCACGCTATGACCCTTAGGAGCCGAGCAAAAGCGCTATGGGAAAACGAAGTGATAGAGCAGGAGACGCGGGCAAGTGATGCCATACGACGAGATGGGTCGAGCGAATAAGAAATTTCACGCGAACGAAGTCGCGGGCAGAAGCAAGTTATTAATAATTTTATAGGCAAATCTTGAAATTGAGAAATACATTTATTGACGGAATCTGAAGAACTTTTCATGTATATTGATGATGGATTGTGTAAGGTGACCACGATATTCTATTAAAATATACGCAAAGAAAATACCTGGCAATACTGAAAAATGCATGTTACCATCATCATCAGCTTACAGCAGTTCCACTGCTGGACATAGACCTCTCCTACTGTACGCCATTCAACTCGATTTTCAGCGTGTTACCATCCAAACTAATATTATAAATGCGAAAGTAACTCTGTCTGTCTGTCTGTCTTTTCTTCACGCCTAAACCGCTGAACCGATTTAGATGAAATTTGGTATAGTGATAGTTTGAGTCCCGGGAAAGGACATAGGATACTTTTTATCCCGATATTCCCACGGGATCGAGACTTGCGCGGGTGAAACTGCGGGGCGCAGCTAGTAAATAATAATCATAAATCAGCTGTGCAGTCAATTGTGTTAAAAGCATAGATTAGAAACAATTATATTGCAAAAACGATTTGTTATTATTATCCTTGTGCCAACTTATAATTACATCGTGGGTAATTTTCCTGCACTAAGTGCAGGTAATAATATCTATTGTTTGTCAACATTGTTGTCATGAAAATGAGGATACATTTCAGGAAAATTATTGCAATTTACACAAATATTTGCATGATGGTTGTGAAAACTGAGCAATTTAATTGGGTTTTATTGTTTTGTGTACACAACAATGCAATTATTGGAATTAATACTTAATATTATAAATTCGAAAGACACTCTGTCTGTATGTTACCTTTTCACACCTAAACCGCTGAAGCGATTTAGATGAAATTTGGATAGAGATAGCTTAAGTCCCGGGAAAGGACATAGGATACTTTTTATCCCGATATTCCCACGGGATCGAGACTTATGCGGGTGAAACCGCGGGGCGTAGCTAATACTTAATATTATAAATTCGAAAGTAACTCTCGTCTGTCTGTATATTACCTTTTCACGCCTAAACCATTAAACGGATTTCGATAAAATTTGGCAGAGAGATAGATTGCATCCCGGGGAAGGACATAGGATAGTTTTTATCCCGATATTCCCACGGGATCAACACTTCTGCGGGTGAAACCGCGGAACGCAGCTAGTTATTTGTAAAGTAACAAACAAGAACAGAGAGACTCAACCGAGTCGCTTCGTATTTCTGTTTGGAAAAAAACGTTTCAGGAAAAAGTCATCTTGGGATAAGGATCCCAAGATGACTTTTTCACGAAAACCGCTAAGTATACCTACTGCTGAACCAATTTTGACAAAATTGAGTTGAGAGCTGTAAAAACACGAATGGGGATAATTTAACCCGTCGTAGGCGCGATCTCCACGAGCGAGAGAATCAAGGCTATAGTCTTGCTGTGCCATCAAATCCAGAAGAAACTCGTATGAAAGTTATGAAACCATCTCCATTCTGCGATAATTTGATAGCATGGCGCGATTATGACTGCGATTCCTTCGCCTGTGAAGATAACGCTATACAGCTAATTAAGGGAGAACCGCCAGGGTAGCCTGCGAAATTAAAATGTTCTTACGTTTTTTGCAATTTTTAACCGATGCATTGCCACCATCATTTTCATGCACACTTTAGCCAGGCCCCGAACATTGGACGATGACGTTCGATGTGACAGGCTACCGTATCGAAAACCTGACATTTAGATAACCTGATTTGACTTCCCCTCAACAGCAAATAGCTGTTGGAAGAATAGCGGGCATCTATTTGATTTAAAATGACAAAATTTTCGGGTTTTGGACTTGTGAACAGCATTGAGAAGACTCCTACGATAACAATGATTAATGTTCGATACGATTCGGAAGCATATCGAGTATTTGTGAATAAGGGGGCTGGTGCGTCATGGGCCTCCCGTGATATTTTCTTAAGACGCGTCTGGGGCGCCATTGGCCATGGATTGGTTGAGTTAGTGTCAGGTTGTATGTGGAACAAAAAATGATTAGCCAGCGTAACAAGTATGTACCTATTTACAGAATTATAATCATTAAAGTCATCAATACAACCCTCTAAGTTCATATAATCCTATTGATTGATATTTCATGAAATAGTCATTATATTATAGGCAGTGGCGTGCATTGGTTTTCAGAATAGGTAGGCACTAGGCCGGGTCTAGTCTAGACAAACGCGGTCACTAATCAGAAAAAAAAAGTGAGGTCAAAAGTGTGGTTATTTGAGTAGGCATGCCTAATTAAGGGTGATAAATTGCGAAGGTCGAACGTCATGGTATTACGCGTAAGACGTACGTATTTTTAATTTTGTCGTATTAACTTGATGACAATGTGCGAGTAGGCCGTCCGGCGACTGCCTACTAGCGCGCGTGATTGTATGAAGATTTTGTTTTTGTTAGGTATGATAATTTAGTGAGTTTCTTAATAGGGCACACACACTAAAATGTAATTGACAGGCTTATGTTGATATATCGAGGTAGGCACTGCTTATATGCCTATACTATGCAATGCACGCCACTGATTATAGGCTACTTGGCGCATCCCCCTTATTGTCTACTTTTCTTCAGTAGATTATAAAAAAATGTTTGTTTCATTTCACATAAAATTTTTGTTAATATTGATATACAGAAGCCAGCACATCAAGATAGCCGAAACTGTCAAATTTTCCCAATCAACCTTGAAACTTATGTTGTAGCGATAAAGTTGAAAACACATGTGCTGGCGTCTGTACATAGGTAAGTAAATATACATTGTTTTATTTCATTACTTTAGAAGGAAGCAATTAATAAGGTAACTAATTAGGATAAAATCTTTTGTATAATATGTATTTATGACTTAACTTTTCATTGTATTATTCAGTTAGTTTTGGTGCTGTGTATGCCTACCCTTTTAATATAATTAAATTTGCATACAAAGATTCTGGCCAACGTTAAATATAATTTAAACAATGGTGGTAACGCGTCGACCAAAACGATTTAACCAAGGACTTTGTTGGATGAAATGGTCACATACCTTTAACATTCTTTATGTCATCAGTGTTCTATACATATATGCCTAGCTAGATATTATTTAGAACACTGAAGAAGAAAAAAACACGACAAAATGATAAATAACTTTAATTTCGGAAGTCGGTGTCGTTGGTTCCGCATTTTCGTTTTTTGACACTGACTTCCGAAATTAAAGTTATTTATCATTTTGTAGTGTTTTTTTTTTAAGTCGGTTGTTTTTTTTGTAAAAAAAAAATATTTTTCACTTTTTAGTTGTACCTACCCCACACAAACTCAATTAACACTAGTGCATTGAAGAATTGAAGACACCGACTAGAAGAATCATCAAAATTCGCATAGAAATGCCGGAGAGACAGTACATTTATGCATATAACTTCGTACATAAGAATAATTACCTAATGTTTTATATTGTAGCGGTACTAAAACCTTCCTGAAAGTATGTAAGTAGATCACATTAATGAAAGAATTATCAAAATCAGTTCATTAGTTTTTGAGAAAATCGCGGACATACAAACAAACATACATACATACGGGTCGAATACAGAACCTCCTTCTTAATTTGAAGTCGGTTAAAAATGGGCGTGTTGGCGCCGACCCCAAGTAACATGGTACAAGACAGGTAGAATATGATTTTCGTATGTAGCGCCTGTCCCACATAAATGTAGGTTACGGTACAGGTAACGCGCACAGAGTTAACAGTACCTACATACGATAAGCATGAGAGTCCAGATGACCACAAAAAAAAACAATAGTGAAAGAAATTATACAGGTTGAAATTGAAAACATGCGACAAATCGAAATGGGAGATTGTACTCATCATTATGAACAACTTTTACTATGGGACCAAACCTGAAATCGCGAAAAGAATCAGCTGTTCCCTACATTTATGTTCGCATAACTCGTCAAAATGTAGGGAAGAGCTGATTTTATTTTCGCGATTTCATGTTTGGTCCCATAGTAGAAGTTGTTCACAATGATGAGCACAATCTCCCATTTCGGTTTGTCGCATGTTTTCAATTTCATCCTGTATAAAATATCAACAAAATACCTGTTTATTATCGTCGACTTAGCGTAAAAAGTGATAGGTAGAGGTACCTGCAGGCTACGTGCCGTTCCGAGATCCGTTTCACTCGCACGATCCAGGTTAATCCGGCGAAATATTAAAATATTCTAGTCACATCGTTATTCCGACGTGTGATTTAGTCCAAACGAATGGGACTACCTCAGTATTTTTCTTCGAGGAAAATTCCTGTTTACCAAACTCGACAATAATAATAAATTTTCTCAACACACACTCGGTATATTGGCGTGTGCTAGCTGACATAGTACAAATCATCATCTGCCTAGCCTTTCCCCAACTATGTTGGGTCGGTTCCCAGTCTAACCGGAAGCAGCTGAATACCAGTATTTTACATGGAGCGACTGCCTATCTGACTTCCACAACCCAGTGATTGGGTAATACGATACCCATTGGTAAGACTGGTTGTTAGGCTCGGGCTTCTGACCCCTCCATAACGACTGTCAAAGATCCACGAATGACAGCCGGGGCCAACGGCTTAACGTGCTTTCCGAGGCACGGAGAGGTCTTGGTATGTAAAGATGGTCACCCATCCACGGACCAACCGTGGCAAGCGTAGCTTAAACTGGTCGATCGAACCGTGCGGCTGTTGTTACTTAGCCACAAGCTCCGCAGTTGACATATATGGCAAATAATATAATTTAATGTTTTGTGTTGCGTAATGTAATTATTTTGCTTGGTATTGTATAGAATAAAGTTTTTCTAACTGAACAGACAGCTGTGCTGCTGGCTGGGGTTTGTTGTGCCTCTTCTTCCCAGCTAAAGCACTAGAAAGTGGTGAAGGGCGTTTTGGGAGACGGTCTTATGTTATTTTTAGGGTTCCGTAGCCAAATGGCTAAAAACGGAACCCTTATGGATTCGTCATGTCTGTCTGTCTGTCTGTCTGTCTGTCCGTCCGTCCGTATGTCACAGCCACTTTTTTCCGAAACTATAAGAACTATACTGTTGAAACTTGGTAAGTAGATGTATTCTGTGAACCGCAGTAAGATTTTCACACGAAAATAGAAAAAAAACAATAAATTTTGGGGTTCCCCATACTTACAACTGAAACTCCAAAAATTTTTTTTCATCAAACCTGTACGTGTGGGGTATCTATGGATAGGTCTTCAAAAATTATATTGAGGTTTCTAATATCATTTTTTTCTGAACTGAATAGTTTGCGCGAGAGACACTTCCAAAGTGGTAAAATGTGTGTCCCCCCCCCTCTAACTTCTAAAATAAGAGAATGATAAAATTAAAAAAATATATATAATGTACATTACCATGTAAACTTCCACCGAAAATTGGTTTGAACGAGATCTAGTAAGTAGTTTTTTTTTAATACGTCATAAATCGAAAACCGCAATTTACCTTTCACAAAGTTACAACGAACTACAAAAACTTTTATATTATGTTACTTGCTGCTACGGAACCCTTCATGGGCGAGTCCGACTCGCACTTGGCCGGTTTTTTTAACGTTCGAAACGACATTCTAGTTTGAATAAATGACTTTTGATTTAATAAAATACAGAATCTTAAATAGAGAAAGGTGTCTGAGGTAGGACTTTCCTGACTTACAATGTTTAGGTTTCTCTGTAATCTCATTAATAATAGTCTGAAGATATACATTTTTATCGAAACTGTATTGTTAATCGAATCATCATAAATCATCGTCACCCTTGATTACGTGCAGTGTTTGCAGGATGCATCAATTAACACAACTGCCCTCAGAAATGAAAAATCGAAGCCATCGCATCGCCCACACACATATTTTAGGGCGAGGCCACAACACTGCGTTACGGCGTCGTATCGCAAAAACGACGTCGCACAGCAATACGCGTAGCGTTGTGTGGCATCGTAGATTTTTACGATGCGACGCCGCAACGCAGTGTTGTGGCCTCGCCCTTACACATGCATATGCTACAACGACGTGCACAAACACACATTTTACAAAAACAGACGTACACACGCACAGTTAATACGTCGTGTCGACACATTGTTAGAGGGTAGAGGCGAGAGCTCCACGCCCACTCCAATTTAAATTTTTATCCGTCACAGATCACAGGTGAAAATAGTAGTTGAATTTTTAGTATTTTGACTGCAGTCAAAATACTAAAAAACTTTTTTGCAAAACAAAAACAAGCGACTTCAAAAAAAAGTACAAAGTGATAAATAACTTTAATTTCGGAAGTCGGTGTCGTTGGTTCTGCATTTTCGTTTTTTGATACCGACTTCCGAAATTAAAGTTATTTATCACTTTGTAGTTTTTTTTTGAAGTCGGTTGGTTTTATTTTTCACTTTTTAGTTGTACCTACCCCACACTAATTCAATTAACACTAGTGCATTGAAGAATTATAGACACCGACTAGAAGAATTATCAAAATTCGCATTGAAATGCCGGAGATGCAGTACATTTATGGATATAACTTCGTACATAAGAATAATTACCTAATGTTTAATATAACTAAAACCTTCCTGAAAGTATGTAGATCACATTAATGAAAGAACACATACATACATACATACGGGTCGAATACAGAACCTCCTTTTTTGAAGTCTGTTAAAAATTCAAGAACAATAAAAGGTATAGAGCCTTAACACGTGCTGCACGTGTAAAGGCTCTATACCTTCGTTTATGAAAAGGACTTGGAAATAGAGCGCTAAAAATACTTTCACGTAAATATGGTGGATGAAAAAATAACAATAATATGCGTTGACTTGAGAACCTCCTCCTTTTTTTTGTCGGTATCTGCAGGCGATCTTACACACGGCCAGCAACAAAAGTTGAATGTAATGTATGGTAAGTAAGTTTATATTGTTTACTAGCTTCTGGCCGCGGCTTCGCCCGCGTGGATGTCGGGATTTATCCTACGGGAACGTGCTACCAGGACAAAAGTATATGTTACTCCATAACATCAGCTATCTGCCAGTGAAAGTCCAGTCAAAATCGGTCCAGCCGTTGTGGTGATAAGCCGGAACAAACTGACAGACAGACAAAAATTTTAATGAGTTTTTTTATAAGTAGCGTAAAAACTTTCATATGCATTCAGTAAAAAGCTGATATTTTGATATTACAAACAGACATTTCAATTTTATTTATTTGTATGGATATTAGATGTCAACTGTCACTGTCATGTTATGGCGGGCTGTCACAACAGATTGATTTATCATGGCTGTTCCGAATAAACCGCGTTACTAGCTACCCGTTGTTTTACTTAAATACCTCAGTTATCAAAATGTACTTAAGTAACTTTTTTTCTGACGGAGAACAGTCAAATCTCTACAAAATTCCTGACCAAATTACGTTGTATTTTTTTTTTCGTTGTCCGAAAGGTCTCTCCCAAGTTGTTCCAGGACCTCTTTTCCCATCAATAGTTTATAGTCCTATAACAACAAACGTTGAAGCGGAAGCCATTGTTTCAATCAAAATAATATTAAATTAAAGGTACAATTGCCAATGTATTGACTGAACAATTCCGCCGCAGGCAATGTTTGTCGAACAAAGTTATTGTTCCTCTAACACGGCTGCCTTGTTAGTTTAGTGGTCGCAAGCGCTACTGCCAAGCATGAGGTCTTGGATTTGATTACCAGGTCGGGCAGTGTTATTGGGTTTTGGAACGAAGTTCTTTAACGCAGATTGCGGTAGAAATCGTCACGTAACGAAAAAGCGTTGTGCGACTTTTTATTTTATATTATAATAGAAAGAGATAGAGAGATAGTTTTAAGGTTTTTGCGGGTGCTGAAGCCAATAGTGAGCTCAAAAATAAATCCAAAATGGCGGTTAGAAAGAATATTAAAATTTTTCGTAATTTTTATATTTTCGCAGCTTTCATCGTGTATTTTCATTTTGAACTTCGTTCCTTCCAGGGGTCCTCCATCCCACACGTTTTTTGACGTGATAACGAGTTATAAACCGATGAACGTCGGCTACACGCACGAAAAAGCATGACGTTTCACGTTCCGCCTGAGCCGAGCGTGCAAGCGAGAGCGCGGAACAAGCGATAGAGAGGCACGATCAGCCTAAGCGTTCGGCTTGTGACGCATCTATCTCTCTTTCACTCCATCGTTTTCATCAATGTTTTCTTATGACGTTATCACGTAAAATTATCGTCCGTAAACCGACTTTACAGACAACCAGTTTTTTTATCTGGAAATTCCCGGTAGCAGCCCGTAGTCTTATTTGTGCCCGGGTGATGGCGATAGACTTGCCTCCTATTACATGAGACTTAAACATAACTAGTGAAATGTGGGTGTACCGCTCCCCAACCCTTCGGATTAACAAAGCGTTATGTTGTTATGTTACAATTGCCAATGTATTGGCTGAACAATTCCACCGCAGTCCGCAGAGCAATGTTTGTAGAACAAAGTTATTGTTCGTCTAACATTATTTGCGGTTTCCAGAACAACAATAATACAGTTTCTAATGAAGGACAGTTCTGCTGTTATTCTGCGTATTTCAATTACTTAATATTATTATGAAATTGAAGACAGTTTACTGATCGATAATATTCGTACAGCTTCGAAGGTGGTTTGTGATTTTGTATTCAACTGTTATTGGAGGGGCTTGTGGCTAAGTAATGATATCCGCACGGGTCGATCGATCAGGTTAAGCTACGCTTGCCGCGGTCGGTCCGAGGATGGGTGACCATCTTTACATACCGAGACCGCTCCGTGCCTCGGAAAGCACGTTAAGCTGTTAGTCCCGGCTGTCATTCTTGGATCTTTGACAGTCGTCACGAGTCGTCAGAAGCTTGAATGTCTGACAACCAGTCTTACCAAAGGTTATCGTGCTACCCAGTAACTGGGTTTTGGAGGTCAGATAGGCAGTCGCTCTATGTAAGTTACTGGAATTCAGCTGCATACGGTTAGACTGAAAGCCGAGCCCAACATAGTTGGGAAAAGGCTTGGCAGACTGACTGTTATCGGATTCAAAACAGACTGACTGGCTTTAGTTGGTAAACATGACATAACATCACGCCTATATCCGAAAGGGTTAGGCAGGGGCACGGTGCACACCTTGTTGTGGTGTTGATGGTACACTATAGTATACCCACATTTCACCAGTTATGTTTAAGTAGCCTGTAATAGGGGGCGAGCCATAATACGAGCACAAATCCCGACTCCGGGCTGCTAATGAGAAATTCCTGATAGAAAAACCAAATACTTTGCCCACTTGGTAATCGAACCCAAATCGTGTTCCGCAAACATGGTTTAATGTTAGTGAAAAACGCTCTAAGTATCGGAAGAAAAAATGAGTATCTTGATTTCTCCTGTGTACCCAAGATGTGAAAAGAAGGATTTTAATTTTAATTACCATATATAAACCATCAAAGGCTTCTGTGGTTTTTAGTATTTTATAATTTAAACTCTGCGATATACTTTTTGAACATTAATAAAAAAAAAAATCCACAATGCTTGTGCTACACGCAACTCAATATCAAAGTATTTTATTCAAATTAGGCTGAGCATCAGCACATAAACAACCGCCCTTCAACCACCTCCTAGTGCTTTATCTGGGAAGAACTGGTGCAACAAACTCCCCAGCAGCACTATGCAAACAATCCGTCAATATTTCTCAATTTTCCCATAACCATTACCATTTAGCATGCTTCAGCAACATCCCGTCAATTGCATTCACAATTCACATATTATTCTAACACGCGAAACGAATAGAAATACTATACATTACAAGCAGGCTTATCAGTTTGCATGTATAATATCGCATTGTGAGCTGCGTTATATTAATCCAACGGCTATTGTTGCACAAGCAGCCCACTCTGACTGTATATGGATTGGCATGGAGGAGAGAAAAAATGGAGTGTTGATGTGGGTTATGTTGAGACCTTGCCTGTTGTGGAAAGCTACTGCACAGGAACAGATCTTCGAATGAATGAATGAATTGCACCGATCCCAGCATGGTTAATCCAGACTCGATTAATCGAATGAACCCCAAGATTCGCACTAGCTCCTGTAGCCTCATGTTCATGGTGCTACAGCGACCATTGCATATCAAGGAATAGACAGAGGGGCGCGGTAATTGTAGGGAGGACGTGCCCGTAGGATAGGGAAGGATTTAATAGCCTACCGGATATGCATAACGACCTTGCCGCCGGGCTGGTTCAGGTCGACCTTCATCGATGAGTGGTTAAATGCCTCAGTAGTTAGATTTTTTTTTTCCAGGAATAAGAAAAGGATAAAATGATGATGAAAGAAAGAGCAAGAAAGTAAATACGTTTATTCAGCACAGACTAAAAGGCGCACAGTATAAAATAGGTACATCAGATAAAAAAAAAAGAATCAAATAAAAATAATGAAAATGCCGTTGTAAAAAATTAGCAGGAAAATGTGCCTCACGATGATGAAGAACCTCATAGCTTTTTTTGACAACATTGTTGTTGTATTCTGTTCCTTGTCCCGGTAATTTCAGTTGACAGTTGGGAGTTGGAGATGGAGAGATACCTAGGTAGGACTAGACATGTTTTGGGTGACGGTGAGTAGATTACGCAGCAAGACAACCAGGCAGGCAAGTATGTTTGTAAGAGGCCTTCAAGAATGTGAACGACTCTTCCTAAGATCCTTGCATACTTTGCACCGCAAGATACGAAGCTTCTTCAAATAATAAGTGTGCCACAAAAGCAATTTTCAAAACGTTAAACACTCGGGACACTCCATACACTCACCACTCCGAAGCAAGTCGAGGAGTATTGTATGAATTCCTAATGCAGAGCACCTTATAGAGAAACAACGTGACATAGATTCCTATTGCAAAGGCGTGACTCATGTAGTGTGAAATGTTCGGAGCCAATTAATATTTGTTAATAGTTCTGTGCACGGTTCGACTAAATTTTTGGATTGGAAATCGTAATATTTCTTGGCAAAATAAATATGGCTGTTGTGAGAAAGATCGAATAGAATATAATACTCTTTATTAAGAAAACCATATGAATTAGGTACAGATATAACTGTAGAAATACAGAAGAAGAAGGAAGAGGGAGAGAAGGTTCGAAGATTGAGCATAGAATAAGTCTATCATACATAGTTGGCGAGGAGTGGTGGCTCAGTGGTAACGGCCCGACTTACGAGCTGTACGTTGTGGGTTCGAACCCAGCCAGGCGCTTTACTTTGTATAATTTATTTCATCACCACTGCTCGCAAAAAACGGTGAAGGAAAACATCGTGACGAAACCGGTACGTCCTAGAACTAGAAATCCGAAGACATGTGACATCTACCAACCCGCAGTGGGCCCGCGTGGTGAATTACGGCAAATTCCCTCGCACAGGGAGGAGGCCTGTGTCCCAGCAGTGGGAACGTTATAGGCTGATTTTGATATATACCTACATAGTTGGAAACGTGTAAACACTTGCAACGCAGCGCAATCCAAAGGAGTTAATAAAATCTTGTCGTTTAGACAATGACAGCTGCTTGTGAAGGATACATAAAGATGATAGCATTAGTATCAAAGAAGGCCGCAGCAGACATACCACGTCTGTGACGGTACAAACCACTATCCTCAAACAAAGGACACTCTCTATAGAAGTCTCAATGACTAATGGATCAAGTGACGTTTCGATTAATGGCCAATTTCTTGCAGAAAAGTAGGGGTCACAAAAGGTTACAATAGTAGAAATGATTATTTGATAGCTCGTATCAATTGAATTGCTATCTGCCCGTCGTCATGGAAGAAGACTTTTGGCCGCAGGACGTGGTGTTCTGTCGCTTCCGCGGACAAGTACCTACCACAGAACAGCACATGAGTTAGCTAGTGAAGTACTGTTTTATAAATAATAAAAACATGTATGTTTAGGTTAAGGTATTTATGTATGGGCCTATGTCGCCTGAAATAAATAAATAAATTCCACTCACTAAAGACAAAATATCGAGATTAGATAAATGCGACTGTTAACACGACTGATTCAATGTTAATAAGAAAGAAAGAAAGAAAATATGTTTATTTAGCACATTTCGTAAGTTCACACAACATAACAATAAAAATCATAGAGAAATCTAAAAAAATATTGCGTGCTTCACGGCTGCTCCAAATAGCAGTTTAGCAAAACGCCAGACAACTAGCGCCCGACGCTGGTTTTTATTCCATACATAACATCACGCCCGAATTCCCCGAAAGGTTAGGCAGAGGTGGACCATTTATACATTTGTCCCATGTAATAGGGGGAGAACCTATTGCCATCAACCGGGCACAAATCCAGACTCCGGGCTACTACTGAGAAGTTCCAGATGGAAAACCCAATAACACTGCCGGGCCCGATTATCGAACCCAGAAGACCTCATGCTCAGCAGTAGCGCTTACGACCACTATACCAACGGGGCAGTAAAATAATGTCGATATTTTCTATGTACGGACACTAAAGGAGATAAGTAACCAGGGTCGTCAGAAATAGTTGAAGCTTAGTAAGAAACCGGTGGATGTTTTTGAATAAAATTTTATTTAATTAATAAAAAACAAACAGTTCATTAATTTATCAAATTAAATGTCATTCGATCCATCGGTTTCTTACTAAACTTCAACTATATCCGTCGACCCTGGTTACTTATCTCTTTTGGTGACTGGTACTTACTATAACGCGGACCTATTTCGAGCCGCTTCCGCTACAATCCACTTCTCCAATGAGGGTGCAACTTCTAGAATGTTCTAGAAGCCTTGTGAGAAACAGCCGACGCGCACCTTCTTATTGACATTAGCCGTCTGACGTCCGTCAACTTGACTGCGCTCCGAAAAGGGATTCTCCGGTATACAATTTACGAAACTTTATCTTCGCCCCGAACCCTATTATCTTGGTATATTCTTGGTATGGTTTATGTTACTGGAAATAAAGCACATATAGTACATAATGTACATATGTTAAAGTACTTATTATCCTAACTAATATTGTAAATGCGAAAAAAAGTTTGCTTGTTTGTTACCTTTTCACGCCTAAACCACTGAACAGATCATCCTGAAATTTTGGATATACGTTGTCAGGTGTACAGAAACGGACTTAGGGTAGGTACGTTTCATCCCAAAAAAAAGTGCTGTTCCCGAGGAAAACAACAATAAGCTTTATTATGATAATAGATGGCGCCACGAGTCTTTCGAAACTTATGCGGGTGAAACCGCGGGGTGCTGCTAGTTTATTATGAAAACAACAGACAATCTCTAGAAAGTGTCACTCTCATTCATATATCAGAATCACAAAGGAAGTGGATTATCAATATCGAAATCCAACGATCTCAATGGACTTTTACAAGCAAAGATAATAACAAAACTGAGGTGAGGGTCGTAACCGAGATTAAAGAGATACGATATCTGAATTGATAGCTGAAGATGAATGGTGATATTAAGTGTTTATCAGAGAGCAGATAAGGGAACGAAGGTCGAGTTGATACAGACAATATAGTGTAGAGGTAGGTAGATCTTGTCTGGTTATATGTGTGTAAATAAATAAATAATAAAAAGGAACAGTAAAAGTATTAGGAATTGCACTAGTTGTGATGGCTGTTCTGCTATAATAATAATTATTATCCTGCCTGATCTATTATTATCATGACCTGATATTATGCGCCTGATCTCTCTCCGGTCGTGTCGGATTGCCGTCCCATCGGACTATGAGAGTGAGGGAAGAGGGACCGCACCTGTGTCTGCGCGCACACTTGGTCACTTGTGCACTATAATATCTCCCGCGCTGAAGGCTAGTCTCCGTTGAGATAGGCCTGAAGGACTTTATTTATTTAATTATTATCAATTAACACAACTTTAGGTCCCCATTTTTTTCCGTTAGCCTGTACTGTGCCACTGCTGGGCAAAGGGCCTCTCCCATTTTCTGACGTAACACTTATGCGTGGAAAACTATATATGATAATTCATCAATAATCATTTATCATCATCCTAGTGAGTAATGGTGGCCCAGTGGTAACGGCCCCGACTTACAAGTTGTAGGTCGTGGATTCGAACCCAGACAGGCGCTTTACTTTGTTGTGTAAATGATTTGATCACCGCACTGCTCTCAAAACGGTGAAGGAAAACATCGTGATGAAACCAGCATGTTGTAGAACCAAAAATTCGTAGACGTGTCGTCTACCAACCCGCACTGGGCCCGCGTGGTGGATTCTGGCCCACTGCCTCTCACAGAGAGGAGGCCTGTGTCCCAGCAGTGAGAACATTACAGGCTGATTATGATATAAGTCCTCTTCCTTCAAATTTTTCTTTTGCTGTGCCCGACAGGGTCCACGATTAGTATAACAAATGTCTACTTACTTAGCATATACATTGCGAAATGCAATAAATGATTAAGTATTAAGGGAAAATTGGGTCTACCGATAGATTTTCATCCCTGTGGCAGGAAAACACTCAATGATGGATGAGGTTAATTAGAGAGTAATCAGGATGGGAAAGACATAAGTTCACATGGTACTTCTGCACATTTTCCACAACGCAATCGTCCAGATTAGGTCTAATCCATTCAGGTTTACAAGGCGATAAAGCGTGAAGGTGAATGAACGTAAGGCCTAGAGCTTAATGGCGGACCGCAACGAACCGTAGCGTGTCGCAGAAACGCGTAACGATCGCTAATCGTCTTCGACACTCGAGAAGAAAATAAGAAATGCGAAGGTATTTTTTGTACTTGGGAAAAAGTATTTGTGTTTTTACAGCTATTTGGTCAAGTCGGTATGGTACTTTTGCGCAGCGGGTGGGCCATGTTATTACTTAATGCACTTTTGATCGTTAAGGCTCTTTAAACCGACTTTAAAAGCAAGTAATTTAGGTAGGTACTAACATACACCTACATACAGGAAAATGCATAAAGTGCATATTAATTCGCAAAATGATGCTCTCAGCCGGCAGCTGAAACTGTTTACAACCACAACAAGTAGAGCAGTGGTGGTTCAGTGGGAACGACTTATAAGTCGTAAGTTCGAACCCAGACAGGCGATTTACTCTGTGTAAATTATTTCATCACCACTGCTCTCAAAACGATGAAGGAAAACATTGAGGAAACTGACAGGTCCTAGAAACAAAAATTCGAATACGTGACATCTACCAAACTGCGCTGGGCCTGCGCGGTGGATTACGGCCCCCTCTCTCGCACCGAGAGGAGGCCTGTGTCACAGCAGTGACAACATTGTAGGCTGATTATGCACAAGCACAACAAAGACATAGTAAGTCCCAGAAACAAGACGAATATATGCCACTTGTCACGGTACTGGGTAGGTACCGAGCCTGCAGGTGCAAAGATGAATGCCCCCAACACTACATTACCTGCATACCTTTTTGTCACACTTAGTCACGCACGAATTGGCCCAGCAACCGATGTGTCATTGTATACCAAATCGCGCAGATAATCTGATCAGTTTCGGTGTGCCGTGTGAATATACCAATCAATATCGGCTAAACGTGGACGATTATACAAATTGGAGGTGCGAACGTGTTTCGCACGACAGCTTCGGTCGTTTCGTTCGCTCTGCTGCGTTGTTTTGCTTGTGTGTACTAGAGCTTAGATCGAAGTTCGAAGATCTTCAGATCAGTGGGATGATCACGATATTCGAAAGGAACTAAAGATCTTCGTTTCGCTCAGTAGGCTGATCACGATATTTTAAACAGATATTGCTTGAATGCTAAAAAGCTTGTTATTTTTTTAAGAGTTATATGAATTGAATCCAATGCTTTATCAAGTATTAAGAATTGTTTATTAAAAGCTTGTTATTTTTTTAAGAATTATATGAATTGGCTCCAATGCTTTATCAAGTATTAAGAATTGTTTATTTAAATGTTTGGTGCTTATCAGTGACGCTATAATTTTTTATAATGTAATTTAATCATTGAGCTTTTCTAGAACAAGTTTTCCCGAATTACTCGTGAATGAAATATAGGTACCTAACGCACCAATTCATAGATCTTTTATCACAAAGATCATATGTCAATCTTGCTATCATTTTGACGTTTAAATAGGCATAAACTTCTATAATTAGGATTTTCACTGCCATTCTGGGTTTTTTTACGACAGCTATTTTTGATGACAATTCTGCACATAAAAATTCTCAAAACCCGTACCTAGTTTTTATTTGTTTTTCTAAGTAATATTTCAATGAAAAGAGTTCCCGGAAGGATTTGGGGGAGGCCTTTGCCCAGTAGTATACCTAGGCTAACAAAAAAAAAAAAAAAATACTTCAAAGAATACCTAAGTAGGTAGGTACGTGCCATTGATTTGCAAGCAAATAAGGGGAAAACATAAAATACACATATGTTTTCGAAAGCCAACGAGAGGGCAGTTGTCAAACACACTTGACAATATCAATACGAATGTCGATGCCACATTGCCAATAAGCGAGAATGCGGGAGTGTTTTTCAAACAATATTCTTTGTAGACACAAATAGCTGCCAATAATAAAGAGGCTCGTTTTCGGTGTTTGTTTTTCAATGTTTTTCGTTTACCTGGGATTCTAGAAGATGGCGGGACGACTTGGAGAAAACACGACCAGTGGTCAACTTCAGGCTTGGATCTAAAGAGCTGGAAATCATGGGGAAAGACCTTTGCCCAGTAGTGGGATGATCCACGCTAAAAAAAGCAGTAGGGTTTCTAGAAGCTAGCAATGAAAAGTCTTGATTATCGATTGATCATGGGAGAATTCCTTATGCTGAAGTAAAATATTAAGCCGTCAGCATCTTTATACACGGGACGGCGTATAAACCGCGCCGTAGAAAAAAACGTGTCAACAAGCATCTATAGTGATCCATACAATACTGACGAACCGTGCCTACACATGGTGTATAAACCGTGCCTACACACGGTGTATCAACAGTGCCGCAGCAAAAAAGTGTCTGTCAACAAGCTTCCATAGTGATCCATACAATACTGACGAACCGTGCCTACACATGGTGTATAAACCGTGCCTACACACGGTGTATCAACAGTGCCGCAGCAAAAAAAGTGTCTGTCAACAAGCTTCCATAGTGATCCATACAATACTGACGAATCGTGCCTAAACATGGTGTATAAACCGTGCCTACACACGGTGTATCAACAGTGCCGCAGCAAAAAAAGTGTCTGTCAACAAGCTTCCATAGTGATCCATACAATACTGACGAACCGTGCCTACGCATGGTGTATAAACCGTGCCTACACACGGTGTATCAACAGTGCCGCAGCAAAAAAAGTGTCTGTCAACAAGCTTCCATAGTGATCCATACAATACTGACGAACCGTGCCTACACATGGTGTATAAACCGTGCCTACACACGGTGTATCAACAGTGCCGCAGCAAAAAAAGTGTCTGTCAACAAGCTTCCATAGTGATCCATACAATACTGACGAATCGTGCCTAAACATGGTGTATAAACCGTGCCTACACACGGTGTATCAACAGTGCCGCAGCAAAAAAAGTGTCTGTCAACAAGCTTCCATAGTGATCCATACAATACTGACGAATCGTGCCTAAAAATGGTGTATAAACCGTGCCTACACACGGTGTATCAACAGTGCCGCAGCAAAAAAAGTGTCTGTCAACAAGCGTCCATAGTGATCCATACAATACTGACGAATCGTGCCTAAACATGGTGTATAAACCGTGCCTACACACGGTGTATCAACAGTGCCGCAGCAAAAAGTGTCTGTCAACAAGCTTCCATAGTGATCCATACAATACTGACGAACCGTGCCTACACATGGTGTATAAACCGTGCCTACACACGGTGTATCAACAGTGCCGCAGCAAAATAAAGTGTCTGTCAACAAGCTTCCATAGTGATCCATACAATACTGACGAATCGTGCCTAAAAATGGTGTATAAACCGTGCCTACACACGGTGTATCAACAGTGCCGCAGCAAAAAAAGTGTCTGTCAACAAGCTTCCATAGTGATCCATACAATACTGACGAATCGTGCCTAAAAATGGTGTATAAACCGTGCCTACACACGGTGTATCAACAGTGCCGCAGCAAAAAAAGTGTCTGTCAACAAGCTTCCATAGTGATCCATACAATACTGACGAACCGTGCCTACACATGGTGTATAAACCGTGCCTACACACGGTGTATCAACAGTGCCGCAGCAAAATAAAGTGTCTGTCAACAAGCTTCCATAGTGATCCATACAATACTGACGAACCGTGCCTACACATGGTGTATAAACCGTGCCTACACACGGTGTATCAACAGTGCCGCAGCAAAAAGTGTCTGTCAACAAGCTTCCATAGTGATCCATACAATACTGACGAACCGTGCCTACACATGGTGTATAAACCGTGCCTACACACGGTGTATCAACAGTGCCGCAGCAAAATAAAGTGTCTGTCAACAAGCTTCCATAGTGATCCATACAATACTGACGAATCGTGCCTAAAAATGGTGTATAAACCGTGCCTACACACGGTGTATCAACAGTGCCGCAGCAAAAAAAGTGTCTGTCAACAAGCTTCCATAGTGATCCATACAATACTGACGAATCGTGCCTAAACATGGTGTATAAACCGTGCCTACACACGGTGTATCAACAGTGCCGCAGCAAAAAAAAGTGTCTGTCAACAAGCTTCCATAGTGATCCATACAATACTGACGAATCGTGCCTAAAAATGGTGTATAAACCGTGCCTACACACGGTGTATCAACAGTGCCGCAGCAAAAAAAGTGTCTGTCAACAAGCTTCCATAGTGATCCATACAATACTGACGAATCGTGCCTAAACATGGTGTATAAACCGTGCCTACACACGGTGTATCAACAGTGCCGCAGCAAAAAGTGTCTGTCAACAAGCTTCCATAGTGATCCATACAATACTGACGAACCGTGCCTACACATGGTGTATAAACCGTGCCTACACACGGTGTATCAACAGTGCCGCAGCAAAATAAAGTGTCTGTCAACAAGCTTCCATAGTGATCCATACAATACTGACGAATCGTGCCTAAAAATGGTGTATAAACCGCGCCTACACACGGTGTATCAACAGTGCCACAGCAAAAAAAAGTGTCTGACAACAAGCTTCCATAGTGATCCATACAATACTGACGAACCGTGCCTACACACTGCGTATAAACCGCGCCTACACACGGTGTATCAACAGTGCCGCAGCAAAAAAAGTGTCTGTCAACAAGCTTCCATAGTGATCCATACAATACTGACGAACCGTGCCTACACATGGTGTATAAACCGTCGTTTTTTTCTGCAAGAACAACGTGTGTGTACAAAGGGTCTTAAGGTAGCGGAGCTAATGGTGGGTTTTTCATTTATTACATTAATTTAGTTCAAGTAGCTTGTTATGTGAAAATCAGACCAAATGTGACAGTTGTTCATTCTGAAGTGTCAAGTATAGATGTCAATGGCCTTCATTCACTACTTAACTAAAGAAAATGTTAATCAGACTTTACTGCCACCGCCAGTCATGACATTCACTGTCATTCTCTATGAGACAACTGACATCCGGGTTTCTTGTTTGAGACGCCGAACAGTGAACACGTCTACAGTATCAGCGTAAAAAATTGGTATAATTTAAAAATCATAGGGAGTAGGTATAGACCTTATTATTTTGGTGATATTTAAGTGTTTATATAATACATGTTTATTTCTTTATTGCGAACCCCTTTATTTTTGAGTTGTAGCTTACAGTATCGACACAAAAACCGATTAGAGCTTCAGTCATCTATTTTTAACCAACCTCAGGCACCAGCAAACGAGATTGAGTTTCAACTTAAAATATTCAAAACATCCCCGAACATTGCTAGTAACTAAGTTAAAAGGGGATGTTATGACGTTAAGCGTGACCCCGGTTTCCATCCGTCCTTGGCTATATGCCAAGCGGTTCCGAAAATACGACAGTTATGCAAAACTTTAAGGAGTTACCTTAAGTAAGTGGGGTAAGCTTAAAATGACCTGACAAGTTGGGTTGCGTGGATTGAATAATTTAGCTGTGGGTCGTCAATTAGAGGAGGATTTGCATAAGTAATTTCAAGAGGATAGACAGCATCATAACATAGCATAACATCTTGCCTGCACCCCCCTAGGGGAAAGGCAGAGGCGAGGCTAAGTCCCTTTGTACACGGCACAATTTCATTACGGTACGGCGGATAAATCGCGCCGTAGAAAAAACGTGTCCGTGTACAAGCTTCCATAGTGATCCATACAACACTGACGAACCGTGCCTACACGCAGCGTATAAACCGCGCCGTAGAAAAAACGTGTCTGTCAACAATCTTCCACAGTGATCCATACAACACTGACGAACGTGCCTACACACAGCGTATAAACCGCGCCGTAGAAAAAACGTGTCCGTGTACAAGCTTCCATAGTGATCCATACAACACTGACGAACCGTGCCTACACACTGCGTATAAACCGCGCCGTAGAAAAAACGTGTCCGTGTACAAGCTTCCATAGTGATCCATACAACACTGACGAACCGTGCCTACACACAGCGTATAAACCGCGCCGTAGAAAAAACGTGTCCGTGTACAAGCTTCCATAGTGATCCATACAACACTGACGAACCGTGCCTACACACTGCGTATAAACCGCGCCGTAGAAAAAACGTGTCCGTGTACAAGCTTCCATAGTGATCCATACAACACTGACGAACCGTGCCTACACACTGCGTATAAACCGCGCCGTAGAAAAAACATGTCCGTGTACAAGCTTCCACAGTGATCCATACAACACTGACGAACCGTGCCTACACACGGCGTATAAACCGCGCCGTAGAAAAAACGTGTCCGTGTACAAGCTTCCACAGTGATCCATACAACACTGACGAACCGTGCCTACACACGGCGTATAAACCGCGCCGTAGAAAAAACGTGTCCGTGTACAAGCTTCCACAGTGATCCATACAACACTGACGAACGTGCCTACACACAGCGTATAAACCGCGCCGTAGAAAAAACGTGTCCGTGTACAGGCTTCTATAGTGATCCATACAAAACTGACGACCGTGCCTACACATGGCGTATAAATCGTAGTTTTTCACGGCAAGAAAATCCTAAAGTCAAAGCATTTATTTCAAATAGGCACATAAAAGGCACTTTTGAACGTCAAAAATTATCTTATAAAATAGAATTGATTCTAGTCGCCCATTCCAAAAGGTAGTTTTCGTATGGAGAAGAATGGGCAAGAAACTCCACCGTTACTCTTTTAAAATGTTTTAGGTACAATATTTTGCATGGGTACATTAATTATATAATAACATGTGAGGACGATGCACCTAAAATAAAATTACTATAAGTACCACAATAGGTAAAAGAATTAAAAATGAAACCATGACATATAAATTAATTATGTCATAGATATATGGTGCTCACATATTTACAAACATGGCACAAGCAAAACGATTTTAATTAAAAAAAAAAAAATACAAGTAATAAGTCAGGGTGTGAGTAATGAATGTAAAAACGAATAAAAAAAAATTACAATTAAATTAGCAACCAGTTTGATTTTGTCTAGACTCTAGATTGTCCTATGGAGCAGGACCAGCATGTTTCCAAGCGTTCTTATCTTGGATATAATCTTCTAATTTATAGTATGCTTGTTTACAAAGTGTACGTTTAATGTGAGTTTTAAATTTTCTTACATTTAATTGCAATATATCACAAGGTATTTTATTGTAACATTTGACACAGTACCCCATAAAAGATGTATGTACTTTGGCTAATCTGAAAAATGGTTGATGTATTTTATCTATATATCTTCCCTTGTGTACAAAGGGCCTTATAGTACACCCACATAGTCTCATGTAACAGGGGGCGGGCCTGTTAATATCAATCGGGCACAAATCAGGACTCCGGGCTCCTACTGAGAAATTGCCGACAGCATCATCTGTTTGCCAATTAAGCTACAGTGTCAGTGGTCAAACATTTGATTATGAATGTTCCTCCATCTAAATGACAATTATCAATGTGATACCCCAGTAGTGGGAACATTATGCTGATATGCGTGGCAGTTGTTACTGGTTGATAGAAGGACACCTTGTAACCTAAATATTAGTTTTCAATTAGTATGAATACATGAATGAATTGCACCGATCCCAGCATGGTTAAACCAGACTCGATTAATCGAATGAACCCCAAGATTCGCGATAGCTCCTGTAGCCTCATGTTCATGGTGCTACAGCGACCATTACATATCAAGGAATAGACAGAGGGGCGCGGTAATGGTAGGAATTAAGAGCCAACCAGATATGCATCCTAGAGTAAGCGTTGGACTAGTGGAGAGATGGGTAATTATATGATCTATGGATGGGCATCTTTTAACGACCTTGCCGCCAGGTTGGTTAAGACGTTTTTATGTTGTGTTAATAAAGAGTTCAATTTATTAGAGCAACGTTTCTGGCGTGTAATTAATTTATCTATAAAAATTCCTTAGAAAAAATATCACATTAATTTCAAAAAGATGAAGTTACAAGAGCGAGTATATAAAATATCATCACACAAAAAGCCGTGCAAATGACAAAAAAATATTTCGACTATTGTCTTAGGGAGGCTTTCAATATTTTTTACTCCAATATTCCCGGGAGTACTGACCCAGTTCGGGAAGCATCAAAAGAAACTGTGTACATTGACAAGGAAATATATATAAAAATATTGGGAGTTTGTATGAGGAAAAGTACAGGAAAACGGGTCGCTACACAGAATCCTGCAAAGGTTTTTGCTTATTGGTGCTTGGGGACAAGATCACAAGTTGATATTGCTACTGTCTCCAAATCGATAAGGACAAGGACATAGAAAGCATTAACAGGTTTTCATAACGTTTTCATCCATTGATGAACGTTGATTACAACTGTGTAAACTGTAAACCCGTGGAAGAATTTACCAGCAATTTCCGAACTGACTCGACTGACGTGGTCTCGACTGTCTACTGCTGATCCCCCCGGGAATGGAATACATGGATGGTCACACGTTATGGTCCTGGATTCGATTACCGGGTCGAGCAAAGTGATATTGAGTTTTTCAATCTGGATCTCAATAGCAGCCCGGAGTTTGGATTTGTGCCCGGCAGATGGCACTAAGCTCGCCCCCTATTAAATCAGAATCACACTATCACACTAATATTATAAAGGCGAAAGTTTGTGTGTGTGTGGGGGGGTCTGTTTATATGTTTGTTACTTCTTCACGCTCAAACGGCTAGACCAATTTTAATAAAAATTTGTATGGAGGTAGCTGACACCCTGGATTAACAATAGGCTACTTTTTATCCCGATATTCCCACGGGATCGACACTTACGCGGGTGAAACCGCGGGGCACAGCCAGTTAAACATAACTGGCGAAATGTGGGTATACTAACGTACATCTCTGCCTTGCCCCTCGGGCAATACCAGCCTGATGTTTTATTATGTCAGAACAATTTGTGTAACTATAGAAAACTCCACAACAGTAGAAACAGCTTAAATAACTTCAAAGCATAATCCCAAAGATCTTACTTCATATTCAGCATCATATAACTGAAATGCTGATTAATCAGGCCACGTTGAGGCGAATGTAAGGTATTAATCTGCGCGAGGCGAAGTTACGCAAGTCAGATAATGTATTCTGCATTAGCATACTACATGAAATGCACTAAAGGATTGCATAGCACGACGTTCTTCAGTGTGCCTTATTCTGAATATGGGGCAAGTTTGTATGGATATGAGGATATTATGGAGGGTGATCTTTGTTTCGAGAATACGTCATAAGTTTCATTGTGGGTGTTGTTATTAGATGTATGGATAGCATTGCTGGGTGTGTTGTTAACAACTGTCTTCATTCATATTCTCTTGTGCGCTTTTATAATTTCTGAAGTGACGATATTATCGTGGATGTCCAATGCATCTCGATAACAATGGGATGTAAACTGTATGGAAATATATGAAGACGCTTTTAAGTTTCCGTCCACGATAACGTAATAACATGCAGGCATTTCCACACATTTTAAGTACGTGACGATGCCTAGTACACGTATACGCAGCATTCACAATAAAGATAACAACGTAATTATCTAAGAAAACAAAATATGAAAATACAATTAAACAACTGCATATCTTATATCTTCCTCTATTGAGAGCAAGTTTCTTTAACCATCACCACAATAATATACATCGTTTCAAATTGTTGAACCATCATCTTCCTACCCTTGTTTACTTGGGCTCGTTGCAACACGTTTTCATTTTCCATTCTTCCCTGTCAATCATCACGCTATCATTCACTCCCTTCTCTTTCATATCATTCCTCACGCAATCCATCTACTTTCCGTTTGGCTTTCTTCTCCCTCTCCATCCATTAACATTTATATTCATCACCCTTTTAGTCACATACGTTTTGAAACATATGTGAGAAAAACGATGCCTGAAATTAACAGAGTTCCAGCAAAATGAGGTCCAACTACAAAGTAATCAAATACACTAACAAAATTTTCTTTCCACATCGAAGTGACTAAAAGATACACACAAGAACCTAATAATGTGTACAGAACTTACACATAGAGGAGTTTTAAGAGTGAATCCAACACCAGCATACAGAGCTTGACCCACTTTCCGAACTATCGAGTGACTTTACTCGAGCCTTTTGAATTTCTAGAATACATTTTTAGACGTTTCGTCCGAGATTTCCTTGGACGCGAATAAGACTGGGAAAGTTTCCATTCAAGCTGGAATTGGGGTTGTACCTTTGAATTTAAATTGCTAGGGACGTTTTTATTAAGCGCCTTGGTTGCTAGGCAAAGGGTTTCGATCGAGTGGAGATAGTACTTATTGAAAATGTAATTGGTGAAGCTATAAATAATTTCTCTCAGTATCGAAAAGTACTGGATAGTTAGAAATGTACCGTAAATAAAAATAATACCAGCCTATTATTGTCTTACTGCAGGGCAAAGAACTCTTCTCAAACGGAGAAGACACGATCATTTATCATCAAGCTTGCTCACGAGTACTGACGATTGGTTGGCAGTGTACCGTAATTTATATTCATAATTTATGTTGGTTCAAAGATACTGAGAATTATCTCAGAGGTTTCAATTAGGAGAGATGTCTTTGACATTAAATTCCCTTTTGCACGGTTAAGCCGTGCACCGCGGTCAGAAGTAAATGTTGCACGTTCAACGCAAAAGGGAAGTATATTGTCTCCAATCATAGCCAAGCAAGCTTCAGCATATTCAGATTCTAAATTCATAAAACATTTCGTTACTAAACAAGGAGTTACATTCAACAATTAATTTTTACCTTGCATAACCGTCATACTTCAAAGACCTTGTTAGTCTAACAAGAACATTCTCAGTTAAAAACAATAAAAATAAATCAACACACAAATTGGCTGGCTAATTAATTGCAGTGTCAACTTCTTGGTTGGAGAAGTGGGTCAGAGCGTCTAATCAACGACACGGTGTCGCTTAGTTGGAAGACACCTGACACTGATTAAGGCAGGGTTGGGAAGTATATACAAGGAAGTGCAAATTTTGTATTTTATATAATTACAAGCCGTGCGGCTAATAGGTTCCCATTGGCAAAAATGACAATATCATAGAAACTTTCATCCCCTAAGTAACCCCTTTAGGGGAGACTATGGATGGACTATGTGAAAGATAAATTATGGCTAGAAAGGGGGTGATTACCGAGATGACTATGAGAAGAAAAAGACATTTTGCGCCGATTCCAAATAAATTGGGATGACGGCAGGAGAACGATTTGTAGATATACAACTTGTTTATGGTACGTCTCACCACCTTCAGATAATTTCCGGTAGGTAAACCTATTTGGACGGTAATACGCCGATGAAAATACATAGAAAAGGACTTTTTCTAAGTATTTTTGAACCTTTCTGGTAAATAAATGGTGGAAATGTAACTGGAAATCGTCTAGGGTCTGCCATAAGACTTTTCATAGCTAACTTCATCTTTCTGACTGACCGACTTCTTGACAATACAAAAGTTCCTGTAAATGGGTTCAATAAATGTTTTGAGTTTCAACTGTCAAATCACTCACACTTGCAATGGACAAGTTCCTCAGAAAAGCTCAAAATAATCCTACAAGATAAACTAAACAGTCGCATTTCAAAGAACATTAAACCGCTTTGCAATCAGATAGTCTGTAGTCGCAGGAGTAGAAAGCTGGATCAGTTTCTAAAACGCTATCGCACTTCAAGACGCGAGACGGTACGAAATGGGTCAACAGGTTTAATGTTGAACACCGTGTCTTAGCCATCTGACACGAGCAGAACGAGGGTTGGGACGTGTCGATAAATGTTTATTACGATAATGCTCCATTACGGGGTTGACTTACAAGGAAATATCGGAAAACGAGAGTAGTTCGAAAAGATGAATGTTTCTCTGTAAAAAGATGGTTTTAATTCGTAGAATGCTGTTGCTATCCTAAGCTACTGGATAACACGATGGCCCTCGGAGACTGGTTGTCAGACTTTTGGCCTTCTGGCAATCCGTAACGACGGTCAAAGATCCACGAATGACAGCCGGGACCAAACGGCTTAACGTACTCTCCGAGACACGGAGAAGTCTCGATAACGTAATGGATGGTCACCCATCCACGAACCAACCGCGGCAAAAGTAGCTTAACCTTTGATCGAGCCGTGCGGTTGTCATTATTTAGCCACGAGCCCCCCTTGAATAATATTAACTTAATCAAGCCTCATGTGATTTTTCATCATCATCATCATCATTTCAGCCGAAAGACGTCCACTGCTGGACATAGGCCTCCCCCAAGCACCTCCACTTCGACCGGTTTTGTGCTTCTCGCATCCAACGAGTTCCTGTGATTGGTTGACCAAAATACAACAACTAATCAAACAAATTAACGTGGGGATTGACAATTGATTCAATACCTTTCCGAAACTGGGGATGAGAAAATTGATCGACATTGAAATATTCATTCCATTAAGTTGATACTTGATTGATATCGAACATATTTTATTCATTTCACTCGTGTTACTTCCTTTGTTGCATTCAATTTGCACATAATTTTCATACCAAATGAGGCAGATGTACGCTACACGTATGTTAATAGAATTTATTAAGTAAATTGGATCTCAATACGTTGTCTTTACTGTTTTGCATGATTTTCCACATGAATGAGGCAGGATTATTGCTATTACAAATGACAAAGAAAATTGTCGTGTCTACACGTTTCACGCTGTATTAAGACAGGTATTCAAAGATATAGATTGCGTGACAATGTGTATATCAGCTTTTTTGTTAACTGTATTTTAACTTCTTTTTTCTTGTGGTCCCAAAATACCACTCAAAAATAATTATAGGTGGAATCCGGGACCGCGGTCCCGGTCCTGAAAGCCCCACGACCCGTGAAGGCTTCTTGAAAAAATCCAGTGCTTCATTTGTTTAAAAAGTTGATTTGTTAACAAACTATACCAATGCATATGGTTAAAATGAAAGCGATTGTAATTTAGGGTGTGCTTTTACGAAATTAGGCTATAGTAAAATAACTAATTAATAAACTCCAGAAGATCGCGGACAAGACCTAGTAACGTATTCTCTATGACACAATGAACGAAAACGCGCGAAATGAACGCGGAATTGGCGTGATTAGCTAAGGACTTGACGTGGTTTCGAAGTAAGGAATCATTGAGTGGTCATAGTGAATTAGGGCCCTGGATAAGACTCGCACAGACCAGGAAAGCATGGCACAAAAGAGAGGAAGCCAATACTCAGCATTGGGCAGAACACGGCTACCAATGATGATGATGATGATTATTATGATAACAACTTTCAGGCTGATTTGATAGAACAGCAGTTTTAGCTGAATAATGAACAAAAGAATGTACTATCGCGGACATTGCCGCCTGACCACCACTAAGTTAATTTTTACTTGCACTCAAAAAATGGAAGCGCTCTCTAGTAAGCGCGCCAAGGTCAAATAGTTCGTCCGTAAGGCGATTCTCACACTGCCCCGCATGATGCAGCGGGGCGCAGATAACGCATCCACGCGCGTGATTTTTTACATACAAATTCAATAAAAACGCACTCACGCGCGTGGAATTTGGCTCCATATCCCGCACACCGCTGCGTGAAACGCAGCAGTGTGCCAATCGCCTAAAATTCACAAAAGGAGTACACGTGATGCGTCACGAAGCTGTGCAGTGGATTTATTTCCGTTGGATCCCGTTTTTGAATCCCATTTTAATATTTTTGGCGTTGGATCCCGCAAAACATTATTATGTATTTCCGTTGGATCCCGAATTTAAAAAATGCAAGATAATTACGTTTTATTGTCGTTGAATCCCGAAAAGTATTTCCGTTGGATCCCGAATGCTTAAAAAAATCTGAATGCGGGTACTTTCAACAACAAAATTGTTTATAATAAAATGAGGGGTTCACTAATGTTTCACCAAAACTCCATTGACAAATTAGTTTACAACCAACGTTTCGTATACTATTTATTTCACAAACAACTCATTTTCTATATAATCTAGTCGTTTCTGGCACTCGCCGGCCGCTGCCGCGGCACCGCTCGCTTCGCTCGCTCGGCTCGTGCGTAGGGGTCACAGTTTTAACCTAACCTAACCTAACATTGTTTTTTTTTTAAATAATTAACCTAATCTAACTAGTTCGGTTCCGGGTACCCCACTAAAAATAATCTATTTTTATTTTTTGATAAAGGTAAATCACTTTTCTTCTGAAATGTACACATGTTGTTATAATATGGGATTCAACGATAATAGCAAACGGGATCCATCGTTAATACCTAAAAAATGGGATTCAAAAGTGGGATTTGGATCCCACTTTTGAATCCCATTTTTTAGGTATAAACGGTGCAGTGCAGGTTGCAATTAATTGCGTTATCGCTTTCCTAATAGGCGAAAACTTTAAGGGGGCGTGTTTTGGTGACGCCGCAGGATTTAGGCGAAAAAAATTTTAAATGATCAGGCGGAAAAGTCCGCGATGGTACGCTGTAGGTACTGGTGACTGATTGCAATACACTGGACAGTCTTTCAAAGTTTCAGTGCAGTTTTGAAAGCTTCTAAATATTCATGCTAAAGATGTTTTTGCCAAATCTTGAAGCAAAGAGCCTCGTTTTAAAGGTTAGTAGAACGAAAGCGCATGAGGATGATGCTTTGGGTAATCTAGGTGATGCAGGCGGTAGTCAGAAGGATAAACAAGATGTGGATTAGGTTAACGACTTGTCCGGTTTACTTAACTTACAAGTCGATAAGTGCATAGCGTTTTTAACAGTTTCGACGTTAATATACCTATGGCATTGTGACACGGTTTTGGAATAGGGACCAGATTGGAAATTAGATCCTTATGGAATGAAATTTATTTGAAAGAAATGTAGCATAAATCAGCCTATAATGTTCCCACTGCTGGGAAAGAGGCTTGGCCTGGCCTGCTCTCGGTAAGAGGGAGTGAGACGTAAATGACGTAATCCACCACGTGGGCCCCGAGCAACCAAATTCAAAGTCTAGAATATAAAGTTTAATATCCAAGAAATGTTACGATGCAATAAAATTCACACTTTTAAATACATTAGCATACATAATACTAGGTAAGTAATCAAGTTGGTTACTTTACAAAAAGCTAATTAAAGCTAGGAAACCGTATATAAACTGCAAAACAACAAAACTAATTAAATTGAACATTTCCTCTCGAAACTTTATCGATATATTTGAAAGTTCAGGCACAACACTACTTTGTAACGGATGAGGCAAGTCGCGGCCAACCTCTCTAGTGTTGATATTGCACTTATTTACTGAGTATTCATTAAATAAATAGTTGTAGCTATACTAAATTATTCATTTACAAGAGGAAAATTATAGACTCTCGAGATAGCAGTTGATAGGGAAGGAAATGGAGGAAGACTTTGCTAATGGGCAGTTGGGCACACATATCAAGACAGGCGATGTCAATAATATAATTATTTTTACTTATTTTTAAGTAGGTACGCAAAATACGCGCGCGTGACGTGGATTTGCGGAAACCAGCCCGTATTACCTATTTATATTTGACTTTTTTTTTGAAGTGAAAACTTCTTTAGCGGCGTTGCACACTTTTTGTAATGGGTAAAAAATGTTAAACTCGCGTCAGGACATCGTGTCAGGACACGTGACCGTCAGGAGAGATTTCCCCCCCCCCCCCTCTCTTTCTACGGCAGCGCCAACCGAAGTGAACCAAGTGAGACATGATAATGGACGGACGGACGGACAGACAGACGGACGGACGGACGGACGGACGGACGGACGGTGACGGTGACGGTGACGGTGACGGTGACGGTGACGGTGACGGTGATGGTGACGGTGACGGTGATGGTGATGGTGGACGTGGATGTGGATGGATGGATGGACAGCTGATGGCTCGACCGTCTGTGTAGTAGCCACACTGCTGCGTATTCGTAAAATTCGTGTACATAAAGTGTTTAAAATATGGAAATTGAACAAAGTGCATCTATTAATGAAAAAAGTGACGCAGAAATAGTGAAAAAAAAATTAGTTATATTAATTCAATTAATAATTGATTTATTTCAACGTTAATATTCAAGTTTTCACTTCTGCCGGCACTCCTGGAGTGCAACCCGTCTTTTTTTTTTACTTATTTTTAAGTAGGTACGCAAAATACGCGCATTGACGTGGATTTGCGGAAACCAGCCCGTATTACCTATTTATATTTAACTTTTTTTTTGTTAACAAATGTCTTCCCCAAATCCTTCCAGGAACTCTTTTCCCGCACTACCTCGAACTAGCCCTCGCGGTAGGCGTCCAGGTCATGTCACCGTCTCTTTCTAGGCGGGCCTAGGCATCGCCGTCCATCTTCAGGCACCCATTGGTGGTGTCTTAATCACTTTATTTAAGTAAAATAAGTTTAAAAAGGTCCGAATAAATGACTTTTATTATTATATACTTCAGTAATGAATGGTGTAGAAACCTCTTTGGAAAATATGCATGAAGAACGGAAATACAATTAGCTACTACTTAAAGAGTTCTTTCACTTCCATTATCAGCAACTTTGTTCTTTCTAGAAAATACAGGAAGTACATACAATACGAGACCGTAAAGCAGATTAAGTTTTAAAAAAGGGGTGTGTGCTTATACGCGATAGTGAAAACTGACCACTGGAGCCGAATATACGCGATTCAGCGTCACCGACCCGAGCGTGATGGGTTCAGTTTCGTTCACTGTTCAAAAAGAGCTCAAAGTGCGCCTAACGAAGTTTTCACTTCAAAAAGTTTGGCTTTGCAAAGCGGCGTCCATGTCACTCATACATTTGAGACAGTTTCTGTCTAAATCTCCATTTGCCTCCTTAATGGCTGGCTGCGTACTGTACAATCCTTTCAGATAACCTTTGACTGTCTAGACTTTAGTGGAGGGGCCCGTGGCTAAATAATAACAGCCGCACAGGTCGATCGATCAGGTCAAGCTACGCTTGCCGCAGTTGGTCTGTGGATGGGTGACCATCTTTATGTAACGAGACTCCTCCTTGCTGTCATTTGCGGATCTTTGACAGTCGTTACGGGTCGTCAGAAGCCCGAAAATCTGACAACCAGTCTTACCAAGGAGTATCGTGTTAAGATATTACCCAGTAACTGGATTGTGGTGGAGGTCAGATAGGAAGTCTACCCCAACACAGTTGGGAAAAGGCTAGGCAGATGACGCCTAGACTCTAGTGCCCTACCAGCAACCTTATTGCAACGACAATAAAGATCACTGTGGTTTTAACAGTGATGCAAAATCAAAGGTGAAATAACTGTGTAAAATCAAATCCTTTCACCTGTGATCTCCGAAAAAAAAAAAAAAACAAAAGAATTAATTCCAACTTTAAATAGAAGATCCCGCAGCCCAGCGTTTGCTCGAATTTGTACCAGATAATAAGGAGCTTGGTCAAGCAGTGACGTATTCAATTTAGTATAATCACCTACATGAACCGACAAAGTACCGAAGAAGAAGTATATAATATCTAAGCTAGTCCATAGGTTAACCTAAGGTACACCCACACGATCACAGCACGAGTTCTCTTTAACGACATCCTCGCATCACTCCATCGATGAAGTAATAAAGCGACGTACTAAAAATATCAGACATAAAATCAACTGGGGCGGATTTGATTTTGTCATACTTTATTGCATTACATCATAGGAATCATACATAGGCAGAAGATCTATTTTTGTCAGATGACAGATGGTATTTTTAAACCTTACATGAAACTTCCGTGTTCCAGAAATATTTCCTGAACCCATCATAATAGATGGAAAAAATCTTTTATTACGTGGGTGAAAGGAAAATGACAAGAAATAATGTAGGAGAGCAGTATTCTCAGAATTAACTTAAAGGGGGAAATATAAGGATCAGTCATTGTAGAGGACATTATAAAGGCCGAGGTAGAGCTGAGGTGCAAGTCCTGCACTCTCATTGCGTAACATACGATCAATCAATTTGAATCATGCATTGCTTTATATGTTCGAAAAATTTGTCACCTCAACAACGTAAATAACGCAAAGAATGTTATTAAACTGTCAAAATTAAAGCCACTGCTACTGTTAGTGTGTTACCCCGCTGTCTTTTTAAGAACGTTCGGATTCAAATTTGACTCACCGTGTTACAAAAAATACATCTAAATTACCTACATTTGTGACACTGTCGATGAGACGAAATTACGTCTTGAATTTGATCTTTTTAAATACGAGAATTGGCCCTTGTTGGTAGTCGATGTCAAAAGGCTAAAAAGGCGATCAACTAAACAAATGTGCATGTCTTTCTTTCCACTTTTTGTGTGGGTACCTCATCGCCCGTTGGCTTGAGTTGGTCTTCTGTTCTTTTCATACTGTGTAGCACTTAAACCAAGGCTGCGTAGGTTTTACTCAAAAAGGAAAACATATGTACCTAATGCCTACGCAAATTTCCCCCATGTCGCCTACCAGCTAATTAGGTGAAAATGTATCGTAATTTATGGTTTTACTTCTCTTAGCTTAGGGCGTGGATGGCTATAGCCACTCCTTGTTTTATGGATCGTTTAAGGTAATTAAAGGTTCGATTATGGTAATTATGTTTAAGTATTAAGTTGCTGTTTATAGGGAGAGGAGTGTTTGGAAATAAGCGATAAAGTTGACGCAAGTTTTAAAAGCTGTTGTCATCGAATGCTGGTTAGTTTTTTCATTAGTATTTATTAGGAAAATAAATTTCAAATCACCTCCTTGTTTGGCGGGGTTACTGGTGCTGATTTATAAGTAGTTACAATTAGGTATTCATAACATCATTACGCCTGTAGTTAGACAGAGGTGCACCTATAGCACACCCATATTTCGCCATCAGTGACGAAATAAGTTGTCCCATGTAATAGGGGGCGAGCCTATTATTGCCATCAACAGGACAGAAATCGCAATCCCGGATCGGGCAATACCGACCGATCCAGAAATCGAACACACGACCTCATGATTAGCAGTAGCGCTTGCGATCATAAGCCCAACGAGGCAGTCAATTAGGTATCAATTCAGGGAAAAGCGTGATCTCGACAAGACATATACCTAAAAACAATAATGAGAATGAGTCTTGTAGAAAACCGATTAAAAGTGATAGAATTGCTTTAATCCCCGCCATTGGTGACAGCTCATGTGATGAGCTACAAACCAACCAGACACGTTTAGTAAAACAATGCACACCTCATCATCATAATTATCAACCTGCATCTGGACATATGTCTCTCACCATTCAGCTGGATTCTCGGCAACTCCCATCTAGCTGTTACCAGCCAACGTGCGATAGTCGTCGCTCCACCTAGCCTGAGGGGACCTTACGTTTGCTGACGCGGTCTCCACTCAAGAACACGACTACCAACAAACGGTCATCGGTTCTACGGCTGATATGGTCGGCCCACGATCCAAATTTAGTCAAACAATGCGCACCTGTATTTTTAAATTCCAGACTACATTAAAATGTAAATGGTGCATACATGCCTCGTTTGGCGTGGCGCCATTCGCTTGAAAGCCGATATCAACAAGTACTTGGACATTGCAGTTTTATCTCTCTGCTCGTTCAATAAAATACAAAGTGCTAGCAACATGATCTCGTCCACTTACTTTGTTGTTGCAATACTTTTAAAAAGTATTTGTGCAATAAAAAAGTTGTGTTGAGGACTTGTTACTGGCAGGTCCTACCTACAGGTAGCAATGTCTATGTTAGATTTAAAATAACATTATGTGGGGAGATTGAGCAAACCATATTTTATTGGAGCTAAAATCAACATAAGCTGATTGATTTCTTTCGGCTTTCCTTTTTAAAGATTTTTGTTCGGGAGAAGTTTGGTTTTGAACCTTTCATGTTAAAAAAAAATATTCTTGTTTTTATTAAAAATAATTAGATAAAATGTATCAATGGGATCAGTTGCCCGATTCAAAACATTCATTAGGTCAACTCATCCCGCGGGATTAATTCAAGCGGCCTCAGTTGACTAAAGAGCCATATTAGTACCTGCGTATTTCTGCTCTTAATTTTGTATCAAAATCAAGTCATTTATTCAAATTAGGCTGAGAACCAGGACTTTTCGAACGTCAAACTTACATAAGGCAGTCCCCTAAAACGGCTGCCCTTCACCACTTCCTAGTGCTTTCGCTGGGAAGAAGTGGCGCAACAAACTCCCCAGCTTCTGTTATGAGACTCCAGTACCATCTTCTTTGTCTATGGTAATATTTTTTTTTTAATTCGATAATACCACAGCTAACCTGAAAATATAATGCAGTGCGTTGTTGACTTCTGTAACAATGTTCATTTACATGAAGTTCTTAACTCCAAAGATTGTTTCAAAGTGTTTGATATCAACTACAATTCCAATTTTCTGTATTTGAGCATGTGGAAGATTGTGGTTGGATGAGTACTTGAGTAGACTATTTTGGGAATGTGGTTTACGTCTAAGAATAGAATATTACAGGCTTTTACAGTGGGTGTTACAAGTCCTTTGAAGGTTGTAAACTTTAATCCAAACATACATACTCTAGAGCAATGGCGGCTCAGTGGTACCTAACGTCTGCGACTTACGACCACAGGCGCTTTACTTTGTGTAAGTTATTTCATCACCACTGCTCTCAAAACGGTGCTAGAAAACATCGTGAGGCATATCCTAGAAGCAAAATTTCGAAGGCGTGTGACGTCTACCAACCTGCACTGGCCCCCGTGGTGGATTACGGCCTGTGTTACCATTACAGGATGATTATCCATACACTCACGACTAAGACTTCCACAAAGACGTGGATGATTACTAAGGCCGTATTCAGTGCTCTCCTGACGGTCAGTGCGTACGCATGCACTATGCGTCCGTATGCGGACGCGGTCAGTGCTGCTTTGAACGCATGGTTTCTATGGCGATAGCTACGGCAGACCGACGTCAGTCCTGACCGTCAGGAGAGCACTGAATACGGCCCTAGACACATCCTAATGGGAAGACCGTCCGTAATTTACCAAGATCGACCACAGTACGATCAATTTCAAACAGAAAGGAGTTTCCATGTGTTAATAGCTGTTAAAGATACGACGAGTGACCGCGTAAAGGTTGGCCCAACTGTCCTCGACCGCTTGGTTCAATGGATCAGCTATATTGCCAAAAGCCCCTCAACCATATAAAAAAAATAACGGCACCGGGGTAATTGCGTAACACACTTACCCCCTTACTAATAAACGTTGTATAGCGTCTGTATAGTTATACAACGATTTGTCTTCTTCTTTCGAAAGTCAAATTACTGACGACTGAAAGAGAGAAATCGGTGTGTAACTATTCATCTGGTAATAATACGTTTATTAGTAAGGGGGTAACAGTAGCAATGGCTTTCTTTTTGACACTTCATCAACATACCAAGTTATTGAGCAGACAAATTTTTCGAACATATGAAGCAATGGATAAGCAATAAATATCCTTCAAAATGATTCAGACTTGAGTGTGTTACGAATTAGGGTGCTGCTTACCCAGCACGTTTTATACAACAGAACGGGCAAAGCCTTTCGCAATGAATAAATTAAGGGCCATACATCGACAATGCGATACATATAAACGCTTGTATAGAATGTTATCGACCGTTTTGTATACGGAAATGCTGTTTGAATCATTTATTTGAAATCGTTCTCTAAAACAGAGAAAGGTATTTGAAAATCTAATAGGTATAAGTATATTTTGTATTGTTTTCAACTTGTTTACAAGTTGTATAGAGATAAAAACTTGAAGCTATTTTTGATAGGGACTCGCGGTAAAGTGATAGAAGCCACACAGGTCGATAGAGGTTAAGCTACGCTTGCCGCGGACGGTTTGTGGATGGGTGACCATCCATATCGAGACCTCTCCGTGTCTCAGCAGGCACATTCAGCCGTTGCTTGCAGTTGCCATTCTTAGAACTTTGACAGTCGTTACGGTAGTCAGAAGTCTGACAACTTTACCAAGGGATATGGTGATATCCAGTAACTTAGTTTTGGGGGTCAGATAGGCAGTCGCTCCGTGTAAAATACTAATATTCAACTGGACCCGGTTAGGCTGGAAGCCGACCCCAACATAGTTGCGAAAAGGCTAGGCAGATTAATTTTGAGAGATAACGGCTTGGTAGCAGGAAGCTGTCGGTGGTGGAGGTAATATTTAAAAATAAGTTTGAAAACTAAAACCCGACTACTGAAAAGGATGAAACAAGAAAGTACATTCCCGTGGCAGCTGTACTAACATATTATAAGCTATGGTAGCATGCGACCACGGAGAGGTACTTTCTTGTTTCATCCTTTTCAGTAGTCGGGTTTTAGTTGTTAAACTTATTTTTTATTTATTTTGGGGCTTATATCAGTAATATTTATATTTTTGAAATGTACTAATTAAGCCCTTTCATTTGATACCCAACAAGGCATGATTAAAAAAATGATTTTGTCCGCTAGAGGGCGTCATAATCAATTTAATGTGACGTCCAGCGGACGATCAAGACGCTTTCGTGATACCTCATTTATCCAATAATTACAAGGAGTTTAGAAGTTATGAGGGAACAGATGAACATACATACCGGTCAAAATCATAACTCTCCTTTTTGCTTCGCTGTAGTCGGGTAAAAACACAGCACACGTCAAACTTACTACATAGTCGGAACCCATCAAAGCCTTTCGAAATGGGATGCCTGTCAAACACAAACAGACAGTAAATAAGTGTCTACCCACCTCTATCGGAAAATGTCATGATATTATCGATAAACGAGACATGCATGAATTTCCGGATACAGTCAGACCCGTCAGAATAGTAAAACCTCCCACACTGATTTGGTTTTGTTATGACATAGACAGTTACAGAAGATTTACTCCGTACAATGATAAATATCGTTTTATTTTTTTAACAAATCCCAGAAATATATGTATAGCTCAAGCAAGGACTAAAGAGGGGCTTGTGGCTAAGTAATAACAGCCGCACGCGTCAATCGATCAGGTTAAGCACGCTTGCCGCGGTTGGTCCGTGGATAGGTGACCATCTTTACATACCAAGACCCCTCCGTGCCTCGGAAAGCACGTAAAGCCGTTGGTCCCGGCTGTCATTCGTGGATCTTTGACAGTCGTTACGGGTCGTCAGAAGCCCGAAAGTCTGACAACCAGTCTTACCAAGGGGTATCGTATTACCCAGTAACTGGGTTATGGTGTAGAGGTCAGATAGGCAGTCGCTCCATGTAAAGTTCAGGTATATGGGAAAGGACATAGGATAGTTTTTATCCCGATATTTCCACGGGATCGACACTTATGCGGGTGAAACCGCGGGGCGCAGCTAGTTATCATATAGTTTTAAATGTTCACTTTTCGCCCTCATGATTGCCTATTTCGTTATTGTTTTATTTCACCTTAAAGTTAGCTATTGTTTTCGATAAGCACATTGTGCAACAAGACTACACTCCCAAGTTCTTCCACCTAGAATGTTGTCTTACTATAATTTTGTATACTATGGTTTTATGGCACACGCAACACGTAAGGTTAACCAGTAGCGATAACAAAACAAAAGGTGGGAAAACATCAGTTTACGAACGCGTTAACTCGACCTGAATTTTAACAGATTGTCGCAATAGCAATTAACTGGCATTTTAATCCGTCGAATGGTTACGGAAGCACGTAGTTCTGAATTCTGATACGACTCGCAGTATTTTAACTGGGCTTTTTGTACCGTTATACAGATAGGATTCTGCTTGTTGAACTGTTTCAAGAAAAAATAAAGAAACAAAAAGTTCAATTGCGATAAATATGACGCAGACAAAGAACTGAAACGTGGTCGCTCACAATGGGCCATATTAGAAGGCTAAAAGTCACCCAAAGGGCAATGGAAAGGGCTATGCTTGGAGTTTCCCTGCGTGATCGAATCAGAAATGAGGAGATCCGCAGGAGAACCAAGGTAACCGACATAGCCCAAAGAATTGCCAAACTTAAGTGGCAGTGGGCAGGGCATATTGCTCGCAGAACAGATGGCCGATGGGGCCGAAAGGTTCTGGAGTGGCGACCGCGTACCGGAAGACGTAGCGTTGGAAGGCCTCCCACAAGGTGGACCGACGACCTTGTGAAGGCCGCAGGAACCCGTAGGATGCGAGAAGCACAGAACCGGTCGAAGTGGAGGTGCTTGGGGGAGGCATATGTCCAGCAGTGGACGTCTTTCGGCTGAAATGATGAGACAAAGAACAAACGCAATAAAATAACAGGTTGGGGGAAAATATGCGTCACATTCACGCAAAACGGCCATCACTCAGCATAATGCTACGACCCTATGCGACACTAGAGCCCCAGCGCTGGTTTTCTGCGACAGCCAGCGGCGTTGACGTGATGAAGTCAAACCGGTGCAGTATGACGAAGAAATATAAATAACACATTAGGAAATAAAACAAATACACAATACGTACGTTCTAAGTTTAGTCTTTGCATACACCTTCATTATTAAAAGGCAGAGCTTAAACCTGTCTTTGATCTAAAATAATTTTGCCTTATGCCGTTTTACACTAGTAAAACGGCATAAGTTAAACCAAAAATATTTGGCTCTTTATGATATATTATTTTTTTGTGGTACTAACCACAAAAAAATAATCATAAAGAGCCAAATATTTTTGGTTTAACTTTTTTTTACTGAGTAAATACTTGAACTCGTTTCATTGTTAAAATACCTTGATATTGCTCAAAATAATTACTGGGGAAAAGGGTTGTCGAAACAAAAACTCACCGAGGACTCGAACACAATACCCTCAGGGTAGCAGAATGTGAATTTCATGAATTACCTGAAACAGAAACGTAGGCTTGAAACATTTCTATAGGAGCCAGATGCGGGAAAATAATTTATAAACACATTTGATACATAAGGGATTTCCCTTAATCCAGGAATTTAGCATTTATTTAGCGGAGGCAAGAATGGATATGTTTAATAATACAGAACGAAGCTGTCCTTTATTCAAATTTGATTCGTTATCATAGGCATTTTGCCTAAACGTGTCATTGTCTGTCGAACTTTTTCTCATCTATATTGGGCTCGGCTTCCAGTCTAACCAGATGCAGCTAAATACCGGTATTTTACATGGAGCGACTGCATATCTGACCTGCACAACTCAGTTACTGGGTAATACGATACCTCTTGGTAAGACTGGTTGTCAGACTTTTAGGCTTCCGAGGATGAACGACATTCAAAGATCATAGACAGTAATTTCTCCTTTCGGGTCAGAAGCGTAATAAATAACGGAGACTTCTAAATAACATCCTGGTATTTGCATCTCCACCACACCTTAGTTTAAACTAGCGAATGCATAAATAATATTGATGGCTGCAATAACTCGTAGCCTCCTATTATAAATTGGCACGTCTGTTTTTCAATTCGTTACTACGAAACTGCTTGTCTGATATTCGTGCCACTTTCTGCAGACGTAGTTGTGTATTTGTCCATACAACATTAAGTATTTCAATAACAAAGTATGCCATTTCCAAAGTTTTGATATAGTTTTATAAGGGATATGTAATACGCTCAAAAGGACATCCCAGGTGGTTAGATAGTGAGATCCTGAAAGGGCAACCAGCACCCCAATTAACTAACACACTTTCAGTCAAAATTCGAATGAACTTAAAGGAAATTCCTAATCCATCACTTCATATCTTTGAAAGACTCGTCTGCTCGACAACGTTAATGCAATGAATGTTGTTGAATCGTCAAAATGAAAGGCATTCCAATTGTAAGGTTTTTAAGCAATTTCCCTGCTGAGTGCTTATTGGTACACTAAAGTGTGATATACTGAAGCAATTTGTATACGTAAACGACGAACTGTAGCTAACAGTCCCCAAAATTCAAAAGAAGCATGCAGAACCACAGCATAAACACAGTTAACAAGCCCTGCCTTAGCCAATTAAGCACAGCAAAACACGCATTATATGACTAACAAACAAAATGTTATGCATATTTGTAATGTGCATAGTCATACCATTTGAATATTTAACTAGTACATTGTTAGATTTCCCACTGCAAACGCAAGAAATGTGAAACTTGTTGTTTATGCATTTTTTATTTAAATGCTTATGCATGATTAATTGACACCCTAGTTTGTTTACATAGTATGACGAGTCGTCTATTATGGTTGAAGGGATAGACAGAAAACCTAGCTGGGACGCCTACGTCGATGGATCTTGTCTTACACCTTTTCGTGGGTAGCCACCATACCTACATGACGGCCTTTTTGGCAGTACCAGAACTATAAGATGGAACAGTAGACTCTGCAAAATTAACTTTTGATGATTTATCAGAGAACTTAATCTGTGAACCAGTACAATTTAATGGAATTCCTGTGTGCCAAAAAACAAGAATTTCTGTAAAAGCCAACAAATCAACGGGCCAGAAACTCATTTGCATAAAACAACCGACTTCAAAAAAAAAACACTACAAAGTGAAAAATAACTTTAATTTCGGAAGTCGGTGTCGTTGGTTAAGCATTTTCGTTTTTTGACACCGTCTTCCGAAATTAAAGTTACTTTTCACTTTGTAGTGTTTTTTTTTTGAAGTCGGTTGTTTTTTTTTTTGTATAAAAGTTTTTATTTTTCACTTTTTAGTTGTACCTACCCCACACAAATTCAATTAATACTAGTGCATTGAAGAAAATTGAAGACACGACTCGAAGAATCATCAAAATTCACATAGAAATGCCGGAGATGCAGTACATTTATGCATATAACTTCGTACATAAGAATAATTACCTAATTTATTATATACTTAAACCTTCCTGAAAGTATGCAGATCACACTAATGAAAGAATTATCAAAATCGGTTCAGTAGTATTTGAGATAATCGCGGACATACAAACAAGCATACATACATACATACGGGTCGAATACAGAACCTCCTTTCTTAAAGTCGGTTAAAAATGGTCGAAATGGAATGGTCTTTAAACCGATATTTTTTTTTGTCACAGGCTAGTTGAAAGCCGTAGGTCAAACGAATCCTTTCGCCTTTTCCCAACTGACCATAAAACTTCAAGTAAATCGAACCTCGTAAAGTAGGGCTATTTCGACGGAACGGCAGCAGGGTGTGAATGTGGAGCTGTGTCCTAAACTATGCTCCACTTCTTATCCTGCCCTCCAAAGTGACCTCTGCGCTGCCACTGATGACGGCGTGAAAGTGGCGAAGTTTTGGGCCAACATGAATAACTGTCGTGCCAGCGAGACGAAGAAGATTGATAAAAAAATTTTGCATAATAATATACGTTTTCAGGTGTACAGAAACGGACATAGGATACCATTCATCCCGAAAAAAGTGCTGTTCCCGAGGAAAACAACAATAACGTTATTATGATAATAGTTGGCGCCACGTGTACCTATTGTTGTTTTCCTCGGGAACAGCACTTTTTTTCGGGATGAAAGGTACCCTATGTCCGTTCCTGTACACCTGACAACGTATATGCCAAAATTTCAGGACGATCGGTTCAGTGGTTTAGGCGTGAAAAGGTAACAACCAAACTAACTTTCGCATTTATAATATTACTAGCTGCGCCCCGCGGTTTCACCCGCATAAGTCTCGATCCCGTAGGAATATAGGGATAAAAAGTATCCTATCTCCTTTCCTGGGAATCAAGCTACCTCTATATCGAATTTCATCAAAATCGGTTCAGCGGTTTAGGCGTGAAAAGGTAACATACAGACAGCCAGACAGACAGACAGAGTTACTTTCGAATTTATAATATTAGTATGGATATATTATAGTTAGGATAGGATTTCACGCGGACGAAGTCGCGGGCAGCAGCTAGTAATAGTAAAGTAACCCCATTACCATTATCTACAAGGAGTTCTTACTACTCAATACCTACTTGGCATCAAAACAAACCAATCAGGTCAGATCCTAGTGACCGAGCGAGCGAAAGTTCAAGCTAGCCGTTGAGCCACTAACACTAATACTCGTAGTTAACTCATTTACACGTCATTCATAATTAGTAACTTAGTTGGTCTGTTGTTAGAAACACATTACACCCGTATATCTATGTCTGTTTAAATACAGGGTGTTAAGAGATTAAGTGCCGGTGTAGGTAAGTTATGATTAATTTTAAGTTGTATTTTTTATGTATTTGAGTGTTTTATAATAATAGTGTTTGTTAAGTTGTTAATTGTGTCGATTCGTTTTAATAAACTCGAAAGATGTTAAGTAATAAATTGTTTTTTTTTTTTTTTAAGAGCAGTGCGCACCTTCTAGCTTTTTCTAGTTATTAAATAAGTACTTACAGTAACATGTAACATAACATTACGCCTGTTATTCTAGAACAGTTAGGTAGAGGTGTATTTATAGTACATCTACATTTCACTAGTTATGTTTAAGTCCCATGTAATAAGCTGCCTAACCCTTAGGGGATTAGAGGCGTGATGATATGTGTGTAATATTGTTTCATTCAAACAAAAGACACTTCACAAATGAGTACAATGGTTTCTTAGGAGCTCTAGCTGCAGAACGGAACAAAGAAACATAACCCCTCACAATACAAACTCCTCAAACCCCGTTACCTCAAGAAACAATAAAGACATTACAGATATTACCGTATAACAGTGCGCATTATAGCTTAGTGCGCGATTCCGCTCGACGGCACCGTTTACTTGTATCAATTAATGTTAGGCACCGTTATGCGCGCATCTCGCTTCATCTCGAACGGTATCCCTAGCAAGCGTTACCTGATTGAGAGCCGTTACCGTTTGGACTGAACTTCTAAGGGTCTTCGGGTACTTGGTCTTCTATACTTACTCTTGGGTACTTGGTTCTATTCCATATCCATACTAATCCCTACTAATATTATAAATAAGAAAGTGTGTCTGCTACCTCTTCACGCTTAAACCGCTGAACTGATTTAGATGAAATTTGGTATAAAGATAGTTTGAGTCCCGGGAAAGGACATAGGATAGTTTTTATCCCAGAAGTCATCCTTTAAGGGGATGAAAAGAGTGTTGGAAGTTTGTATGGGGAATCAATAACCGCTGAACTGATTTAGATGAAATTTGGCAGCTGGGTAGATCATGACTTGGATTAGGACATAGGATACTTTTTATCCCGATATTTTTACGGGATCGAGACTTATGCTGGTGAAACCGCAGGCCGCTGCTAGTTTATAATAATAATAAAGCTGAACAGTTTGTTTGTTTGAATGCGCTAATCTCTAGAACTACCAGTCGGATTTGAAAACATTCTTGTAGATGGAGCTTGATGTTTTGTCAAGTCGTAAAAACCGTGCTTAGGATTTTTATGACTTCACAAAACAACCGACACTTCTGCACCCTAATAGCGTATATAACACAATTATAAATCACAGTCTGAATCATTTTGAAGGATACTGATAATCCATTGCTTGCTCAATACTAAGATTGTACTTAAATTACTGCCACCAACTTCATCACACTGCTTGATAGTGAAATTTTTACTTGCGTTATTTTGCGCACGGCTAAAGTTTGGAACTCTCTTCCATCGTCTGTGTTCCCTTCCACATTTAACCCATCTGCCTTCAAAACAAGAGTGAAAAGGCATCTTCTGGGCACGCTCGTTCCATCATAGACCTCATCCATCGCTTTCCCTCAGGCGTGATCGAGACCAAGAGCAAGCCCATTCAGCGATTAAAAAAAATCTCTTAGATTCGGTCAAATCATCACAAATATCTGTAAATCATGAGACATGAGGTTTGAGACCTGGGCAATGTAAATGAGTATTTTAAAGAAAATTGTCTCTGGACTAAAAATGGAATAAGCTTTGCCACTTGTCACCTTTTTTTGAAGTGAAAACTTCTTTAGCGGCGTTGCACACTTTTTGTAATGGGTAAAAAATGTTAAACTCGCGTCAGGACATCGCGTCAGGACACGTGACCGTCAGGAGAGATTCCCCCCCCCCCCTCTCTTTCCACGGCGGCGCCAACCGAAGTGAACCAAGTGACACACGACAATGGATGGATGGATCGATGGATCGATGGATGGATGGATCGATGGATCGATGGATGGATCGTAGGATGGATCGATGGATGGATGGATCGATGGATGGATGGATGGATCGATGGATGGATCGATGGATGGATCGATGGATCGATGGATCGATGGATGGATGGATGGACGTGGACGTGGATGGATGGATGGACAGCTGATGGCTCGACCGTCTGTGTAGTAGCCACACTGCTGTGTATTCGTAAAATTCGTGTATATAAAGTGTTTAAAATATGGAAATTGAACAAAGTGCATCTATATTAATGAAAAAAGTGACGCAGAAATAGTGAAAAAAAAAAATGAGTTATATTAATTCAATTAATAATTGATTTATTTCAACGTTAATATTCAAGTTTTCACTTCTGCCGGCACTCCCGGAGTGCAACCCGTCTTTTTTTTTAATTTTGTTTTTTAATCTATCACATATTAATGTCATCGGAACCAATAATAAATCATCCAACTGATGTATCTTTCTTTCTCTTCGCTTACTGGCTGTTTTCGCTTATCTATGATTGTGACAGGCAAATAATATTCTTTACTAGCGGCCCGCCCCAGCTTCGCACGGGTGCAATTTTTTTTTTCGAATTTCCAAAATTTTCTTTCATACAAACCTTGTCCCGGCAATACCGATCACAACAAAAAAGGAATTAGCGAAATCGGTCCAGCCGTTTTCATGTTATGTCGTGACAACGGAAAACGGGTTTCATTTTTATATATATAGATGAATGTTCGGACACAATCCGAATAATATCATCCAATCAATTTACCATCACAAAACCATGGTAATCCTTCAATAAATACCAGTTCCTTTGTAAAAAAAAACCATGCAACACAAACACATACAAAAATATTTTGTATTACAAAATAATAAAACCAAACGTAATCCATTAGTCAAGGTCCCCGTCACGCCCCTCGTAATCAGCGTAGCGCAAGCTGAATATGTTTCCGCGTCAAATCTCTGGCATAACATGAAGTTGTAACATCTCTATAAGTTGTACTAATGCGTAGGATGAAACTTGTTTTTGATATTATTTTGTCGATAAGATGGTGAGGTAGTTGTTTTTCTATAGTGGCGGCACGAGCAAGACGTAAACAGGCCAGGGTGTGGTTAAAAATAAGGCAGTAAGGTTGATAACTTACTGCCCAGAAACCAGGATGTACCGGATGGATCAAAAGAGAGTGTACGCAGGAGCTCCACGACCTGATCACATCGCCCTTTTACTACCGGACTACCAGACGTACTGCAGGGTACCATCCACGGTGCGGGATTGTCCGAAAGGGTTACCGCTACCCCGGAACATAAAGGGCTAAGGAAAGAACACGGATGGGTTTTAGTCAGTAAGAGTCTGACACTCCCTTCGCTCCACCCAGAGCGGGAGGGGTCATTTGATGATTTCCCATCCATAAAAAAAAAAAGGGTACCATCCACACTTGGTAGATTTCCCAATCAGTTGTACTTAGCGCTTCTCCTCCACATTTATTTTGCGCACGGCTAAAGTTTGGAACTCTCTTCCATCGTCTGTGTTCCCTTCCACATTTAACCCATCTGCCTTCAAAACAAGAGTGAAAAGGCATCTTCTGGGCACGCTCGTTCCATCATAGACCTCATCCATCGCTTTCCCTCAGGCGTGATCGAGACCAAGAGCAAGCCCATTCAGCGATTAAAAAAAATCTCTTAGATTCGGTCAAATCATCACAAATATCTGTAAATCATGAGACATGAGGTTTGAGACCTGGGCAATGTAAATGAGTATTTTAAAGAAAATTGTCTCTGGACTAAAAATGGAATAAGCTTTGCCACTTGTCACCTTTTTTTGAAGTGAAAACTTCTTTAGCGGCGTTGCACACTTTTTTAATGGGTAAAAACTGTTAAACTCGCGTCAGGGCATCGCGTCAGGACACGTGACCGTCAGAAGAGATTCCCCCCCCCCCTCCCTTTCTACGGCGGCGCCAACCGAAGTGAACCAAGTGAGACACGATAATGGATGGATGGATGGATGGATGGATGGATGGATGGATGGATGGATGTATGGATGGATGGATGGATGGATGTGATGTGATGTGATGTGACGTGATGGTGATGGTGATGGTGATGGTGATGGTGACGGTGACGGTGACGGTGACGGTGACGGATGGACAGCTGATGGCTCGACCGTCTGTGTAGTAGCCTCACTGCTGTGTATTCGTAAAATTCGTGTATATAAAGTGTTTAAAATATGGAAATTGATACTTGCGTTATCTAGGTATATCTATACGTGGGCGGGACCAATTTGGCAATTTTTTGTTTTAAAATATTCGTGATAGTCCGAACGAGATTTTCATGGATAGTAAAATTGGAAAGGTTTCCCGGAAAAATTACAAATTCAACAAAAACTGAACGTATTTTTTTTCTCTGGAATTTAAAAAATTGGGCAGGACAAAAATTTAAAAGGCAATTTGCAGACAAGAATCAAGACGAAAAGATGTCTTAAAACAGACCGGCTCCTTCTTATTTTTTACAGTTCATAGACAAAGTAAGTAAATTGTGACCTACAATCTACGCAAACAGCTCGACAACAAGTTATTTCAGTAAGGGGGGCCTTTCAAGAAGATTCCATAGTTGCCTTTAGAGACATCCACATGAAAATACAAGGTTAATTGTGGGCAGGGAGATAGTATAAACGAACGTTAATGATGGATTTTATTCCATAATTTTTTATTTGATTAGTTCCTTTGAAACGAACAGAAAATAAGTACATAAATGATGTCTAAAGATCGTCGCAAAAATAAAAATCTGAGATGAAATTGAATAGTCATTTAATTATTTCGATTAAATTATAAGGATGACTCGGCAGCTTAATTGAACTGTTAAATATTAACGGGAGCTTGAGATTTTTCCATGACAAGCATTTTACTAATGAGTGAAGAATTTCTTACTTACACGTGAAAACTGTTAAGTCTATGAAGTAAGGTAATTAAACGCTTCGTCTTCACGTGACCATATCGCAATACGGTGATAGTCTGATAGTGTTACAGTTATCAGTGTTACATATTAACATTGGTGAATATTAAATACAAAATGACATGAATTTTTACTTTGTAAAGTATTATTTTACTTTAATTATTGTGAATGTGAGGGCTATGTGGGTCATTCTTTTTTTTTTGTTCTTTATCTGTTACCTAGTTGCGCCCAGCGGTTTCACCCGCGTAAATGTCGATCCCGTGGGAATATCGGGATAAAAAGTAGCCTGTATGTTAATCCAGAGTGTCAGTTACCTCCATACAAAATTTTATCAAAATTGGTCTAGCCGTTTGAGCGTGAAGAAGTAACAAACATATAAACACACACACAACACAAATTTTCGCCTTTATAATATAGTGTGATGTGATAGTGAGAAGTGTGATGTTAGTCTGGCCGTTTTAAGAGGTACTTTATACGGTCTACCCAAATGTACTTTCTTTGGTATTGAACGTCGAGTCATTGAGCTCCTCAAGTTTTGAGTTGAGCTACACGATTACTGACAAATGCCTGCACTGACTGGACTGGTCCACTCAAATCTGTGTGGCACTTTCCTAAATGGTCTTCACATGACCTGACCAAGATTATGTCTGGACTTTAATAGAGACTAACCTCTGAGTTTGTTTCGGCTTTTCTTCTCAGAGTAGTCAGATAGGAAAAGCCGACCTCATCTAACTTATTTTTTTTAATAATATGACGTGTAAAAGTGATTCCGATATCCATATTTACAGAATAAACAATTTCATTTCAATGTTAGTCTAGTCATCTAGTGCAAGCTACATGAGAACTATCTCATAACCCGTTGAGAGAAGTATGATAACAATAATTTCGTAGAACATCCGACTGGGGTGGAGGGAAATATCGAGCTAATACTGACTAAAACCAAAACAGTGCATCGTTGGCCGTGCTCCCCATTCCCCAGATAAGGATGGGAGCTACCGGTATCTCCGGTTTGAACGCAATTCAAATGCACAAATTCTGACACACAAATAATTTTGCGGTTACATATTGACTTATATGTAGCATCAGAGCAGTGGTGGCTCAGATGTATCCGTCCCGACTTATGAATTGTAAGTAGTGGGTTCGAACCCAAGCAGGCAATTTACTTTGTGTATTTAATTTCATCACCACTACTCTCAAAACGGTGAAGGAAAACATCGTGAGGAAACTGGCATGTCCTAGAACCAAAAATTCGAAGACATGTGACATCCACCAACGCGCACTGGGCCCGCGTGGTGGATTATGCCCTACTCTCTCTCACAGAGAGACCTGTGGTGTCCCAGCAGTAAGAACAGTATAGGCTGATTATGCTATAGCTTCATAATATCAGTCTCCTGAAAGTCCACACAACTGAGATGTACCTCCGAATACGTACGTTACGAAGTAAGAGAAGAGTCAGTCACCAAACATAACAAAAGGTACTATGGTAATAAATAAGAAACAGGAATTCTTAAGCTCGTTTATCCCGAAAACAAGTCCATGATTTAAAACAAACAAACCTCTTTAATTATGTAACTTAATAACCCAATAAAGCAAAGGACCGGTAAAGTGATTGAAATCGATTGATAAAACCGAACGCGGAACGAACATGGACCGAACTAATCGTATGATAATTTCCTAACGGTATGCAAATAAGACTGTATCCAGAAGAATTATTGTTAATTTATTCAATTTAACCACATTAAAAGGGTTAGGCGGTATTTTAAATGCGAGATAGAGAAATTATACCGAAGAAGATCCGGGATTAGAATCAATTTGACTGTTTGTCGCGACTCGCGTGGTATTAAAAGTACTATCACAGTATTCTAGAACCAATTCCACCAAAGCAATGAACATGATAGTAGAGCACAATGTTGACTATCACTGAAGTTGTCTGTGTTATGTCCCGAGCTGTCTTAGCACTACTCGGGAAGCCGGGACTAAGCATAGAAAAATCGAATGTATAACCAACAATTTTAGAGTCAATTGAAGTGATAGATGTCCATTTTATGGCAAACGTATCGTGTTGTAGAAAGTATTCCGTGTCCTCAAAAAAAAATATTTTCTATCTTTCCACATAAAGAGAAAAGGCATGAAAATAAAAATAAGATTGAGCAGTAAACCCCTTTTACAAGACAAAAACAATAAAACTCTCATGTAGACGTAAAACGCATGTAATCGTGCCAGCCATGAAACTCGCGTAAACCTGCCAACAGGTACAATATTGTGTTGTCTTCTTAATGCATGAGAGGGAAAGAGATGAATAGTATAGTGAAGGAATTACATTGTTGAGAAAGTACGATTGTGGAAGATGAAATCCTCTTTTCTTATGTATAAATTCTGGGATTTAAAGATATGTGTATCAAAGCATCGTGTCTGGAATCCCTAAGGCCTAGAGGATCAGTCGTCTAGGCCGAATTACGGGGAAGTTGAGCCTAGCTCAGGTTTAGGCTTAGCCGAGTTAGCTGTGAAGCATGTAGGACTGTCTTTTAGATATATCTACAAATTTTAGTGCTGTTGTATGCTAGTAGCAGACAGAGACAATAATTTCTTTAAAATTCCGCAAAGTGAAAAGAGTTCTCCATAACCTTCAAAGGATCATAGACTGGATACGACAGTATATTTTAAATCGAAAACAACGAAACCAACCGTTTCAGTAAAACATAAACTCAATTTCTTTCGTATAGACCGCGAATTTTTATAGCCAATATGGTTGTACGCAAATTGCTGTCGTAAATTGTAAGTAATAAAACCCATATTGGATTGTGGTGGGTAACGGTAAAGATGGCACAGTTAGACTTGCATGGAAACTGGTATTGCAAGGTAGGTCTGATGGGTGGTTGGCAATCGATGCAACTGCGACAGGAATAGATACAGGCGGTCAACAACTTGATGATACCAGTTATGGTACATGATTTAAAGATAATTGGCAAGCTTTTGAAATGTTATGTTGTAAAGGATAAAAGCCATGACGGATGAGAGTCCTGTTGGTGAATTAAACGAGCAATATTTGTATGCAGTGGCATTCACAGTAGAAACTGATAGCGTTGACGAATGTTAGCAGAAGTAGGATAGATTCACGAAGCATAAGCACATATTAAAATGCGATTCCTTGTAAATAAGTGGTATTTAGAATCAAGACAACATGAGCTGTTTCACACTTAAAGCATCGTATTAAATATATACCTCTCACAGAGAGGAAGCCTGTGTCCCAGCAGTAGGAACATTATAGGCTGATTATGCTATGCTATCTTCTAACGTGCATAGGTTCTCAACCTCATTTTGCTAACCAATCATTTTCAGAAATTTTAATTCGGGCCCCCTAGTTTTTTTTATTTACCATCTATCGCGAATCTGAAACAGCTATTGCCACGAATATATTTAGACGTGTAATATGATATAGTCGTAAAATAGGATATGTAATTTTCTCTGGGTCTTCTACTGCTCCCCTAAAAGTCTTAAACGCCCACAAGACGGGTAAACGCCAACGTTTAGAACGTATAGTTAAAGCTATCAAGAAAAGGATGTGAAGAATGTTTAAACTTTTATTCCCAAAACAAAACACTCAAAATCAAATCCTACTCCACAGATATTCAGATCAGTATTAATTAAAATTGATCCGTTCATATCGCGGTCTGCGGTCAGGAGGATGTCAGTCATATCATTGGCTAATACAACGGCTTGCTAACCTCAACGTTCACTTAAGTAAGTAGGTTTATTAGTACATTGTATTAAGTTATTATTTTTATATGTAGTTTTGAAATTGGTGGTATTGCGGTTTTGAAATGGTTTCTAATGCGGTCGTTTGTGACACGATCTGGTTCGCGAATTTTATTACCGTATCTATGTCTTTTAATGTCATGATGGTACGTTTAAGGCCTCGCCTCACATACACAAGGTTGTAGGTTCAAATCAGGACAAGTACCAATGTGACTTTTCTATTCACATATTATGTACTTTCTGAGCTTATATTGGATATTACTGATATCTGTGGAGGAAAAACCTCGTGAGGATACCTGGACTTATAGTTAATGTAAATCTGAAAACGCAAACCCGTCTTGACCAAGCGTGGTGGGAACATTAGCATTGCACTAAAAGCCCCGGTTCCTGGACTCCTAATCAAGTCTTCGTTGAGTAAATCTACTTACAGCTTTCTTCTAACAGAAATAAAAAGTATTTATTATATGGAACTCGGTCGCAAAGGAATAACTAACTAAATAGAATGACACAATTATAGAAAAAGAAATAAAATCAAATGTGTATAAAAACAATTAAGCTAAAAATCATAAATTCCTGTATGATACAAAAAGACGTATATCAAAAAAATTAAGCTAAAAACAGAAATCCCTGTATGACACCAAACGGCTAAAGTATGTATATCAAAAAATTTAAACAAAATCAGAAATTCCTGTATGACACCAGAAGGCTCTTATCTTAGCATAGTACTGCGACATTATTATTTGTCGCCAGGACATCTAAATGCGCATTAGAATGTAAAATCCGTGAACAGCTTTAGATACAATAGCTAATAATATTTTGAACAAAAAACCAAGACTGCTTTTTAAATGTTTTTACTATGACATTTTTTGGTGTCAGCGACTGATCAAACCGGCTATTGGCATTAAGTCGCATTCCTGATGGCTAATGACTGATACTGCGATATGAGAGACTTAAAACTGATCTAGCTATTGCATTTTAGCAGACTGTACAAATGTCAAACTCGTGATCGTAATCGTAAATCTAAATACCATTTATGGTCTAGTCTAAACTATGACTAAAAATGGTGAGATTTAGGCAGCAAACAACTGAGGATATAAGCGAATTTTTTAGGATCAAGAATAGAATAGGTACTCACCATATGCATTTTGCAAAGGGTGTTCAACAGTTTGTTTCCACAATCAATCTTAGCTAAACTACAAAAAACTTCGAAACTCGGTCCTGAAAACTATACACAAGACAATCGTCATAACAAACAAAGTGAAACTTTAATAAAAGAACAGAATACGCCACTACTTACCCAAAACGACACTTTTACGGTCACTCCAAGCGACGATGAATTCAATTACACTCTTAAATGGCAACATAAGATTTCATTACGATTTACCACAAAGAATATTCGGGAAGAAGGCCCACAATCCACAAAAGGATAATAATTGCCTCTCCATTCATACACAGACGCTGATCACGACAAATCTCGAACATAGCAGAATTCTATTTTTATTCAGAAGCCTATTTGATTGAATCTACCGTCAAATTGAATGATAGGCTGTCGTTATTTTGCCTAACCAATCACAGTACATCAGATTCTATAGGAGACCTGCAGACTGAGGAAAGGACTGATATTAATCTAAGGTGTCATGTTGAGACTGGTCTATTAATACGGGTCTGAATATATAATATTTTTGAAGTGAAAACTTCTTTAGCGGCGTTGCACACTTTTTTGTAATGGGTAAAAAATGTTAAACTCGCGTCAGGACACGTGACCGTCAGCAGAGACTACACAGGGGAGAACTACTACTCCTAACTACTAAGTATCCCCCTCTGTTTCTCTTCTTTTTTTCTTTCTTTTTTGGATGGATGGATGTAGATGTGGATGTGGATATGGATGGATGGATGGATGAATGGATGGATGGATGGATGGATGGATGGACAGCTGATGGCTCGACCGTCTGTGTAGTAGCCACACTGCTGTGTAATCGTAAAATTCGTGTATATAATGTTTAAAATATGGAAATTGAAAAAAGTGCATCTATTAATGAAAAAAATGACGCAGAAATAGTGAAAAAAATGAGTTATATTAATTCAATTAATAATTGATTTATTTCAACGTTAATATTCAAGTTTTCACTTCTGCCGGCACTCCCGGAGTGCAACCCGTCTTTTTTTTTTTTAGTAGGGTCTACATTACAAATAGATCCCTCTCTGTGTCTCGGAAAGCACGTTGAGCTGTTGGTCCCGGCTGTCATTCGTAGATCTTTGACAGTCGGTAGGTACGGGTAGTCAGAAGCCCAAAAGTCTGACAAAAAGTCTTACCAAGTGGTATCGTGTTATCCAGTAACTGGGTTGTGGAGGTCAGATAGGCAGTTGCTCCATGTAAAATACTGGTATTCAGCTGCATCCGGTTAAGACTGTAAATCTTCCCCAAAATAGTTGAGAATAGGCTAGGCAGATTGAGGCCTATGCCAGGCTGAGCATCAATTTCTCCATTGGCCACCAAGCAACTTTTTTCGTTGTGCCACAACCTGGACTTTCTGTAGAGTATTCCTTGTCATTTCACCTCACCAGAGTAACGTTCTGATTTACTGCTGCAGCTATAACTTCTTAACGAGCCCTTCCTCGCAATAAATTTAAGTTAACTTGACATGCCGTCGTCAAATTAGAAATAAAAGGGTTTATTAAAAACTCTTTTTTGGTATATTAAGTCATTTTAATGAAGACGTTAATGTTATTAAATCTATATTGATGGGTTTTCGTTTGAAAGATAAATTGCTTAGTGTCGATTTTAATGATGATAAGTTTGACCTACACCTTTCTCTAGCGGACAAGGCAGTAGGTAACTATGCACGCTTGGCTGTCAATGATATTTTAAGTTTTAATTATAGGCTGTTGTTATTGTATGGTTTATGTTGCGAGTAGGGGGAAGACCAAAGAAACTCAAACGCAAAGCATTTATTTCAAACAAACCAGTTACCGCCACATTGGAATTGTCAAGGGGTCGGTCAGTCAGAAAAAAAGATAATTGCTCATTCCAAGTATACCTACTACACTTTGGAATGAGCAATTATCTTTCTTTCTGACTGACCTTAGGTACCCCTATGGAGAAGAACGGGCAGGAAACACCACGGACACTCTTTTAAATCAAAATAATATGGTTACAAAATATTGGTTACATCATTCATGTGAGAACGATGCAGAACGATAGTTGGACTGCGTGAATGTGAAAAGGGGTGACTACTTGAGATGACTAACAGAGAATATGGCAGAAAAATACATGTTTCGCCGAAATTAGAGGTATTAATGACAGATTGAGACAGATCTGACTGTGAACGTTCTTAAAATTACGAGAAATGCCTCTCTGGTATTAAGTAGATGTACTCTTCCAGGATAACGGCGTGCACAATAAAGTTAAATCATGAACCTACCTATTAGTGTACTATATCTATTGGCGAGAAACCACCAAATACCGAATTAACCGGAGGACTTGTGTCCAAGACAAAGACATATAATATTCTATATGAAACATACTCCTAACTTCACAGTAAATAATTAAAAAATAATGAAATCCACAGACACACAAACAATAAATAAAATAGAGAAGCACAAAAGAAAATTAAAAAATAATTCAGCTGTCTGCGGTAGGTAGGTACTGGCAGAGAATTCCGCGTGCATACCTGTGCGATATTGAAAGGCTGGCGTGAAGCTTCAATGGGAGGCGTACAATTCAGCGATTAAATTACTGATATTGATGCAGCGTAAAATTACTGCTTTGTAGCGCTACATTCACTACATGTACAATTTCCGGGAATTTTGTAAAGATACATCGTACATTCGACAATACTACGTAACTGAATAGTAGATTGTTATGCAAGGGTCGAAAGGAATCAATTCCTATACGAGGCATTTAGACGCCCGAGCGCAGCGAGGGCGGCTATAGCCCGAGTAGGAATTAATGACTTTCACCCGTGTTAAACACTCTACTTTTCATTTCGAATATAAGGAAAGTAAAAAGTAGTAGTTTTTCTAAAATATTTATTGATAACAATAACATGCAAAGTTTTTGAATTTCGGTACAGCTTACAGGGTTAGTTAGTAACCCGCCAAATAATACTATTGTCTTTTTTTATTTTAAATATGGAACACACCGCGTCATCGCCGCGGGCTGTCCCGCTTAATAGGTTTTTTTTTTAATTCACACTGGCTGTTTATACACTCACAAGAAAGCAGCATTTTTCTTAATTTATGTAAAAAATTTCGTAGCTGACTACAGTTCTATTTTTAAAATTCATTCCCACCCTAAAGAGGGAAGTAATTACTAAGAGTTTTTCCCGCCCTGTGGTGGGAAGCAGCGTCTTTCACCCGCTATTTGGATCAAACAAACACTACTTTCCGAGTATGAGAAATGAAAAATTTATTTTTGCATTTTGTTCCCTCAATTCTATAATGAATCCGCATTTTTGAAGTGAAAACTTCTTTAGCGGCGTTGCACACTTTTTGTAATGGGGAAAAAATGTTAAACTCGCGTCAGGACATCGCGTCAGGACACGTGACCGTCAGGAGAGATTTCCCCCCCCCCCCCTCTTTCTACGGCGGCGCCAACCGAAGTGAACTAAGTGAGACACGATAATGGATGGATGGATGGATAGATGGATGGATGGACGGACGGACGGACGGACGGACGGACGGACGGACGGACGGTGACGGTGACGGTGACGGTGACGGTGACGGGGACGGGTACGGTGACGGTGACGGTGACGGTGACGGTGACGAAGTGACGGTGATGACGGTGACGGTGACGGTGACGGTGACGGTGATGGTGTTGGTGACGGTGACGGTGACGGTGACGGGGACGGTGACGGTGATGGTGGACGTGGATGTGGACGGATGGATGGACAGCTGATGGCTCGACCGTCTGTGTAGCCACACTGCTGTGTATTCGTAAAATTCGTGTATATAAAGTGTTTCAAATATGGAAATTGAACAAAGTGCATCGATTAATGAAAAAAGTGACGCAGAAATAGTGAAAAAAACTTAGTTATATTAATTCAATTCATTATTGATTTATTTCAACGTTAATATTCAAGTTTTCACTTCTGCTGGCACTCCCGGAGTGCAACCCGTCTTTTTTTTTTTTAATCAGCATGAAATTGTTAGTCGGAGCTACTGACGTCAAGAATTTAAAATGCATGATACGTGACTAGCGAGATGACGACTCATAATGAAGTAGAGAAGAAAAAGACAGACCGACCCGAAATAAAGTGGGATAACAGCCGGAGAATGAATGGTGATGATGATGATGAGGTAATTATAGAAACTTGACGTCATGATTAGTCTTGTTATCAATGTTCCAGAAACATACAACGTTTATCTAACTGAACAGACAGCTGATGAACTGATGAACGCTAGTGATGGCGCCAAACAAGTAGCCGAATTCTGGGCCGAGTACATTTAGATTGCTATCGACACGCTAAGAAGAAATACAGACAGCTGTGCTACTGGGGAGTTACGCCACTTCTTCCCAATCAGCGAAAGCACTGGGTCCTAGTGCTTCTAGCGAAAGCACTAGGTCCTAGTACTTCCTAGTGACTAGGAAATGGTGAAGGGCGGGCGTTTTGGGGGACTGTCTTAAGTAATTTAGACGTCCGAAAAGTGCTGATCCTCAGCCTAATTTGAAAATGACATTTGATTTTGGTACAAATGACGAGCGGGTAAATTCGAACTGCTACTTCTAATCCCATTCCATGAAAATCCTATTCCACACCAATTAATGTTTTCCTCCCTGCCCTTCCCCTTCCCCTTAGCCGTAAGTCACAATTAGTTTCAACACCAATCTGGCACTATTTGTTACAAAACAGTACGTAATCAGGGAAGTGAAAGTAATTACTTGGAACAATTTCGGTGGATTGACAACCAAGGAAGACTGTCTATTGTGTGTAACCCACTTAACTTGGAATAGCGGTCGTAAAGACAAATTGAGACAGGTTGGAGAGGAATATGGGATAAGATTTCTTTTGTATATGTCAGTGATTGACTTGGTAAAATGTTGTTTATGGTTTCTTCTTGAGTTTTAAGCACTTCTACTTTACATGTTGTTTCGACTTACATTTTGTCCGACCAATGTGTATATGGACACCAGCCCCCTTATTCACAAACACTCGATATGCTTCCGTATCGTATCGAACATTAATTATTGTTATCGTAGGAGTGGGAAAATTTTCGGGATTAGGTCTTGTGAACAGCAGTTCACAAGACCTAATCCCGAAAATTTTGTCAGTTTAAATTAAATAGACGCCCGCTATTCTTCCAACAGCTATTTGCTGTTGAGGGGAAGTCAAATCAGGTTATCGAAATGTCAGGTTTTCGATACGATAGCCTGTCGTATGGTTGTGAATCAGGGCTCAGGTGCCATATTGTGACGTTTTAATGCCATCATGGTTCCAGTGCATGAAAGAGACGGAGCTATACATGACCGATAGCACCATCGCTTTTTCGTACTGGAATCATACTGGCATTAATACTTCATAATACAACCCCTGGACAGCTCTAGCATTGGCTTCGTTTAAATTCTGAAAGGTGCAGGGTGTTGTGCATAATTGACAGTTTTACTAGTATATACTAGCATTTTCGGCTTCATCAGAGGGTTATGAATAAAGGAACGTTCCCAAAGTCACTGCGAAAACTCTTCAGGCATCCACACAGAAACCCAACGTTCAACTTTTGTCGTCAACGTCTTGTCGCTACTAATCTCGAAACGTCTGATTTTGGCAGTATTCGGAAAAACCTTCAAGAAGCAGGTATAATATACTGAGTACAGGTGAATCGTCAGTCTATCGTCACGAAATCCCTTTGATGCCATTCATGCCCACGCAAACTGGGATAATCTAGCCACGTGTATTATTCCACACCCGCTTTTTATTGTGCAGACACATTCACGACAAACGAATATACTTACATACATATAAACTCTTTTATGATTTTTCCGACCAAGAAAAATAGCGATGGTTTTCAGTTGTGACACGGGACTATTTTGCTGTAGGAACAACGGTATAGAAGCGTGTTATGCAGCCTTTGTAGGTAAGCTTGGAATAATTAAATGCACTACGAAGATCATGTTTATGTGAAGGTAAAAGAAAATATGTTCTTCCATCCAAACGAATAACCGGGTGGCATGTATTTTTATTCCTGGAAGAAAGCCGTATTTTTTAGCGTCATTTACAAGAAAATTTGATTGTCAATGCCAACTATGCCAAGCAATGTTAAAAGTATAGGACTCCTTTATAAGGAACTGGAGAAACGCCCCCGCCGCGCAGGGTTTCTAATACACGACAAAACATCGACATTTTTCTAAGTATGTAAGTAGTAATTTATTATACACATAAACCTTCCGGAAGAAATTATCGTGAAAATCGCATCAAAATCCATTACGGAGTTTAGAAGAACAACGCGGTCACACAGTCAGTCTCGAAAAGCGACTTTAATTTATAATATGTATAGACTACCTTCTGCTGAGGGGCCCGTGGCGTAATAATAACAGCCGCACAGGTCGATCGATCAGGTTACGCTAGGCTTGCCGCGGTTGGTCTGTGGATGGGTGCCCATCTTCACATAACGAGACCCCTCCGTGCCGCGGAAAGCACGTTAAGCCGTTGGTCCCGGCTGTCATTTGCGGATCTTTGACAGTCGTTACGGGTAGTCAGAAGCCTGAAAGCCTGACAACCAGTCTTACCAAGGGGTATCATATTACCCATACCCAGTAACTTTAAAATATTATAAGCTACTTTTACAGCCAATTACAGATTTACAATTTAATAGCCATACAATACATGCAGCAGAAACATACAAGACATACAGAATCAAGTGAACTGCTAGCTGCTGCTGCTGTTTTGAGTTGTAGGACCCAAGAACCACCCTGTACTTGATGCCAGCTAGTTTTGGACATTTCTCTTGAGCTTTCACATCTCTATAGGCAAAAGACGCAAGCAACCGCTAAACCAAAACCCTGCATTCTCCTAAATCTCTGAACTTTAACACAGACATAACAGCGGTTACTTCTCCAACATTCCATGCGAAGCTAGTACTAATATTACGTCACTATAATAGCTTTATGGGGGTATTGTGGGGTAATCGACAGTCACGAATTTCCGTGCAGATGTCGGAATGAAAAACGGAGTGTCGAGAGCTTATCTTGTAGTGTAAATAAGTGTCACTAGTGTCAGGTTGGGAAAGGAGACAGCTGGATTGTGTCACGATATTGTTATTGCGGTGCTTGAGACGGTATACTTGGTTTGATGAACGAATGAATGAATTGCACCGATCCCAGCATGGTTAAACCAGACTCGATTAATCGAATGAACCCCAAGATTCGCATTAGCTCCTGTAGCCTCATGTTCATGGTGCTACAGTGACCATTGCATATCAAGGAATAGACCGGTGTGTTTATTGATTTTGAGTTCTGCCGGTCTACTAGTGATCTAATTTTGAACTGGTTTAAGTTTGAGCGAGTTTGAATTAGACTTTTCGCAGAACAAAGAACCTTAAAGCCGAAGCTATCCTTCACAAAAACCATTTAAAATTCTGACTACAGACTTTAAGTGGGATGTAAATTGAATCCAAGTAGAAAGCTATTTTGTCCAGCAACCTGAATTTATTTTTAACAACATTATTAGTTATTTTTCTCATGAAACGAGAACACCAGGAAAACACACCTACAACAAGGGATTAAAGTCAGTCCGATGATTACAATAACATTATACAGGGTTATTGGAAAACACCAACAACCCTACATTTTGACGAGTTATATGAACATAAATGTAGGGAACAGCTGATTTTTTTTTCGCGATTTAATATTTGCTCCCATAGTAAACGTTGTTCATAATGATGAGTACAAAGACCTCTTAAAACGTTGTTGGTGTTTTTCCAATACCTCTGTATATAAAAAAAAATCTAACCACGACATTCTTGTACCTGTGGAAATTCTGACCAATTACAAGACTTTACCACAGTATAAAGGAACAATGGAGTAGGATTGTTCAGAAGGACAATGTGTCGCAAGAGATGATAACAAGTATACGAGTGAACGTGACTCTGTTGAGTTTGTGTGACACGATAAGATATTTCGGTAGATTTTCCTAGTACATATATACTGTACTGACGCCAGCACATCAAGCTACTACAATCTGTCAAATTTCTTTAATAGATTATCAACTTTATCGCTAAAATATACGATTCAAAGTTGATTGGGAAAATTACACTAACAGTTTCGGATAGTTTGATGTGCTGGCGTTTGTACATAATAAGCTAATTAAACTACATGAAGTGATGATAGTCAATACCTACTAACTACGATACGATTTAAATAATACTATGGAATCAGCGATTAACATTATAATCGCAAGCGAGTTATACAAATATAGTCACCGGATAAAAAAAAACACTGTCCTTATAGGATTATAATTATGTATGGCATCAGTATGATAGTAGGTACTGTATAGCTAATTATCTAGTAGCGACCTAATCATATTATGTACTAGCTGTTACCCGCGTGGATTTATTTTCGTGGGACCCTATTATTTTTTTTCTACAATAAAAGTAGCCTAAGTTACTCCTTATTACATCAGCTATCTGTCAGTGAAAGTCCCGTCAAAATTGGTCCAGCCGTTTCAAAGATTAGCCGGAACAAACAGACAGACTGACAGATTTAACATCACGCTATGACCCTTAAGAGCCGAGTAAAATGAGAAGTCAGAAAGAACGCTAAGCGGAAACGAAGTAATAATGCGATGCGACGAGGTGGGTCGGGGAACAAGAAATTTCACGCGGACGAAATCGCGGGAAGAAGTTAGTACAATATTATTTTGGTAGTACATATTTGTATGAAAAAAATATTATGCTCGAAGTCAGTAAAAACTGCCATCAACACAAAATGAGCCTTCTGGACACAACTCTCTAATCTGTGTTAACAAGGAACCCCGAAGCAATTTGGGGTTTCAGAGAAATTATTACACGGTACAATAGAAAATATGACATTTCTCTACCGAACCTAATAACGTTACTGTAGAACACAAGGTTGGCTGTAATAACAAGAGTTTAATGAGTCCAAGGAAACAAAGCTTTGAAAATAGGTTAAAGAGAGGTTAAAGTCGTGAGACAGTTAATTTAACAAACATGATCAGGGTAGCGAACTGAAACGGTAGGAGAAAGAAAATTAGAAGACATTTTACGACTTTCGGCAATTTGCCTCGAAGTATACTTTTTGATCAAGGACAAGGCTACATGGCTTCATTATGAACAGCCAAACCTACAGAATACAAGCCTACTCTAAAACTTTGGTGGTAAATCATCGAACAAACTTGCAAGTCGTCGTGGTGGTCATCATTTCAGCCGAAAGACGTAGGTCTCCCCCAAGCATCTCCACTTCGACCGGTGCTGTGCGTCCCGCATCCAGCGGATTCCTGCGGCCTTCATAAGGTCATCGATCTAACTAGTGGGAGGCCTTCCACCGCTACGTCTTCCGGTACGCGGTCGTCACTCCAGAACCTTTCGGCCCCATCGGCCATCTGTTCTGCTAGCAATGTGCCCTGCCCACTGCTGCCACTTAAGTTTGGCACTTCTTCAGGCTATATCGGCTGCCTTAGTTTTCCTGCGGATCTCTTCACTTCTGATTCTGTCGTCGTGGTAATATCACGAAATTCGAATCACTAATTAATTGATAAACAAAGACTATGTGATATGTCTTGATGAAGTCAAAGGTTTCTCAGTCAAACCAATTCGAATTATGTATATCAATTATACTGATCAAAGAGTCAAAAACACATCACAAAGGGCTCCTAACAATCGTCATACACCGCACACAGAACGTCATGTTATAAACCATGTTAACAGCAACGAAGTTAAGAACTTACAAGACGCTGATGAATAAAGGGGGTTACACAACCCTGTATCAATAGACGCCAAACTTGAGTTAAATCTTCACACAGCACAGCGTAAATCAGTTTATGTTCATGTCAAAACAAGCCTTGTGTCGCAGTAACAATGTTAATAGAGGAGTTAATAGTGATTTGAAACTACGTTTGACTGATGTAAAGGAGGTTAAATGTTTGTTAAACTTTAAGCTGATTTGTATCTTAGGTGAGAGAATATAGAAACATAATCACCGGTTGGCAAAGGTGCTTAGAAACGCTATCACGAGTATTTACTGCTCTTTTAAGATCAAAACTGGAATCATCAATCTGTTTGTTAATCATGATGGTAATTATGTACTTTTTCCTCATATTGCATGTATTCAGTTTTTAGAAGGCCTATCCTATATCTCGCTGTAAAAAAAAAAGACGGGTTGCACTCCGGGAGTGCCGGCAGAAGTGAAAACATGAATATTAACGTTGAAATAAATCAATTATGAATTGAATTAATATAACTAATTTTTTTCCACTATTTCTGCGTCACTTTTTTTATAAATCGATGCACTTTGTTCAATTTCCATATTTGAAACACTTTATATTCACGAATTTTACGAATACACAGCAGTGTAGCTACACAGACGGTCGAGCCATCAGCTGTCCATCCATCCATCCATCCACATCCACGTCCACCATCACCGTCACCGTCACCGTCACTGTCACCGTCACCGTCACCGTCACCGTCACTGTCACCGTCACCGTCACCGTCACCGTCAGCGTCACCGTCATCGTCACCGTCACCGTCACCGTCACCGTCACCGTCGCCGTCACCGTCATCGACACCGTCACCGTCCCCGTCACCGTCACCGACACCGTTACCGTCTCCATCACCATCACCGTCACCGTCACCGTCACCGTCACCGTCACCGTCATCACCGTCACACCGTCACCGTCACCGTCGCCGTCACCGTCACCGACACCGTCACCGACACCGTCACCGACACCGTCACCGTTACCGTCACCGACACAGTCACCGTCTCCGTCACCGTCATCACCGTCACACCGTCACCGTCACCGTCACCGTCACCGTCGCCGACACCGTCACCGACACCGTCACCGTCGCCGTCACCGTCACCGTCACCGACACCGTCACCGTCACCGACACCGTCACCGACACCGTCACCGTCACCGTCACCGTCACCGTCACCGACACCGTCACCGTCACCGTCACCATCACCGTCACCGTCACCGTACCGACACCGTCACCGTCACCGTCACCGTCACCGACACCGTCACCGTCACCGTCACCGTCACCGTCACCGTCACCGTCACCGTCACCGTCACCGTCACCGTCACCGTCCGTCCGTCCGTCCGTCCATCCATCTATCCATCCACCCATCCATTATCGTGTCTCACTTGGTTCACTTCGGTTGGCGCCGCCGTAGAAAGAGGGGTGGGGGGGGGGGGAAATCTCTCCTGACGGTCACGTGTCCTGACGCGAGTTTAACATTTTTTCCCCAGTACAAAAAGTGTTCAACGCCGCTAAAGAAGTTTTCACTTCAAAAACCATAGCCATAATTTTCCTTTTTGGACAGGCAAAATTGCGTACTAACGCACCAACTGATTTAAATATTAAATTAAACCGATTATACAGTACCCATAATATTAAGCTCCTCATGCACATATAACTTGGCTACCTACCCATGCTCCAGACAAGACGGGTGTAACAACATAACAAAGTTTGTGGCGTAAGTTACTTTGACGTCAGGCGTGTGGTATCGACAATACATGCCACAGTTACTGGCTCTACACCGCTTAACTTTGAAGCTTCTGTTCAAACACTGATAGTTCAATCATGAAGTTATAAAGGTACCAACTCGAAGCTCAAGGTATACGTGAGTAAAACAACCTTGTTTCCCAGAAGGTTTGGGCTGAGATGTACAGACGCCAGCACATCAACCTACCCGAAACTGTCACATTTTCCCAATCAACTTTGAACCTTATGCTTTAGTGATAAAGTTGAAAATCTATTAAAGAAATTTGACAGATTGTAGTAGGTTGATGTGCTGGGGTCTGTACATATGGTACACCCACATTGCGCCAGTTATCTTTAAGTCCCATGTAATAGGGGGCGAGCCTGTTGCCGGTAATCCGGCGTAAATCCAGACTCCGGGCTGCTACTGAGAAAGTCCATATAGAAAAACCCAATAACACTTTGTCCGGGAATCGAACCCTTAGACCTCATTCTCAGCAGTATCGCTTGCGACCACTAAACGAGGCAGTCCTACGTGAATAAAAGCTGATACAAAACAGGAACCCACTGAGCTCCTTTAAACGATTTCTCCACAGCAAGGCATTCTTTACAATACGTAAGTACGCAAATTATTATGCTAATTAAGATTGTAGGTCTGATGAAATTTAAATCCACCTCTGCAATATGTAGGACATAGTTCATCTATAGCCTCGGTGTTTTACATACATTAATTACTGATGTTTGATGCAAAGAGCGCTGTCTTACGCGTATGCGCTTTACATTTTTACTCACTATTACTCCTACTCCAGACAAATTTAAGGAAACTCTAGTTTTTGATGTGAATGTGGACATACCTGAAACAGACACAGAAAGCAAAATTAGCATTATAAAACGATCAAAGAAGACGAAATACCGGAATCATTACTTTAAAGACACTGTTCTTTCCGATTCATCAGATAATCATAACTGATCGTTAAACAATTTGTAAAGGCTCATCCAGGCCCCAAAAATACTAACATTAAATTCCTTATGTCCAATAGCGCTTAAAGCGCCAGAAATATTGAACACAATCGCTAAATAAATCACAAAGATAAATTTCACAGCTGCTTGCCCCCAGTTTTTTGGATTCTCTGGAGAAATCATTGGGAATATGTTCGCTCTGGGGGACAGAAATTACTCTTACGGTAACAGAATAAATTGGACACGAACACTATTAAGATGAATTAGTCAATTCTCGTTCGTCACGCTTGAATAAATGTTGAGTTTTCTATTCAATTTGGGAATCACCGGGGTAATTGCGTATTACACTAACAATAGCAATAGCTTTCATTGCGACTGTTCAACAACATTCATTGCGTTATTCACTTTGTTGCGCGGACAAATATTTCGAACATATGAAGCAATGGATAAGCAATATCATTCAAAATGATTCAGATCGTAATTGCGTGTTACGCAATTAGGGTGCAGGATCACAATGCTAAGGACTAAATTATTTTTATCAGGAATATTTGCGCTGATGATATTTTTGATAATTTGTTGAATGCTGATGAAACCATGTGACATTGTTTTACCCTTAATTAATATGCACCCATCCAAACCGGTACCAAGTTCTAATATTCTTTTGACACCTGCCATGCTTATTAAGTTTGCCGATAGGATTTTTTTCGGCGATCATGGCACAAAACTAACTTATTGTTTGCTTATGCATAGTTAACAAAATCGTGCACAAGTGAAGTAAAGCCTTTATTGACAGGACACCATAAATACCCAATTTGGTAAGCTTCTGGGGGATAAGCAGCTCCTTCCCAACCGTATATTAGGATTATACGTTAAAGTGTACGAAAATAAAATTTATGTAAAGTTCTCCGAAATGAAATTTCATCAAACAAAACGAATTTCTTTGTAATAGAGGATAAAGTTGGGATTTCATAAAACCCAGGCGAAAATATTAACAAAGATAACAGGCGTACACTCATCGCCCCGAGAGCCTGCTTAATTAACAAGTAGCCTTTGATTCGTTATTCAGCGTTGTCTTAGAAAATCGTCTTTGTTTAAACAACATTTTGAGTTAAGATTAAAGAGAATTTTACGTCTTGATCTAAAACTTGAATAAGACGAAATATGTCACTGAGACTCATATTCAGAATTAATAAGCTCAATTGGATGGAAAGAACATTTATCATTGTCGTTTTCAAGTTTTATTTGACTTATTTTGAAATCATTCGTAACCGCTAGAATTTCTATAAAATGTTTCCTTCGTGTCTCAATTTACAGGCATTGAAAAGATAACAAGAGACAAGATTCGCAATAAAATTGTCAATTGAGCATTTTGCGTCGTTAGACATAGTATAGAGAACTTGTACAAGGTAGAGGATGATGTAAAATTACAGATAATGCCTAAGTATTGCAGAATCGAGACTAACAAGCGCAACGGACACGCAACCTCCACGCGTTCATGCGTTTACCAACGCACATATAATAATAGTTAATGAACATGATAATATTTGCTAATTTAATGATGTATGGTAAATCAATAGTGTATGAACAGAATTTCAAATGGCTATAAGTACCAAAAGACCTTGTATACCACTTAGAGATGAGTTTACTTAGCATGGAGATACGGATTGCAATTGTAATGGGTTTGTACTGTAATGCCTTGGCTATTACAATCTGATGAGTACATAAAACATTTTTATTAGACTTGCGCACTTAAGAGGCTTTTTCTAGGACAGCGCTCTTTATACACTCCATAAAATTCTGCATCCGGTACATACAACTAACGCGCGTGAAGATGCTGGTGCGCAAATGTAGAATAAGTCGCTTTAAAATTAATTTTAATTCGAAGAAAAAGATAATCTCAACAACTTTTAAATACGATTGTGATTACAATAAACAGGAAGCTGATAAAGCTTTAAAGTAAATACAGACAACACATGTTCAGAAAGACAATCTGAAAATATAATCTAGCCTCAGGATGTTTAAGAACCTTGTGCAAGTATATGCAAGTAGGTATATTTAATTAGGCAGTATCACTTAGTACTTGCGCAAGAACCTTGCGTGGTGTTGATGCAACTGCATTTGTAACAAAGGCTGCTTGTACCTTGGATCGGCTGCCATGTTGCATACATAGCAGATTGATTGCTGTTGATGCATTATTTAATTAGATGTTTATGTTTACGTACGATTGGGCTCATCCTTGTGTTGAGACTTGAGAGCCACAAATGTAGTACTTTATTTACATTACTCTTGGTCTGTACATTGAACATGAGCCTCCAACTGTAACGCTTCTTGGAAAAAAATGGTTTTGTGCAGTAACGGAATTTCACCATTTAAATCGACGTTGCTTATTGCAGGAGAATCTTTCTGTCCATTGTCTTGTCGTAATCCCTTAGTCATCTTTCACTCCTTCAGGCATCTAAACAAAGGGTGACATAATTTTCTTACTGGAAATCTCACTGTCAATGAATTTTGTTCATGATAATACAATGCTATGTGGGCCAATTGTACCATCTGCGAAAGGAATTGCTTTTGCAAGAGTTCATTACTCATACAGTAAACGTTTGTCAGCGATAAATGACCGAGCTCTGCACATTATTGCAGTATGAATTAAACTGAAATGTCATAATGCTTAGTAATGTATCCTAATATGGGAATTATGGTATTTAACTATTAGAATTCAAAACTCATGAAAGATGATAGGTATTGCTAGTGGGATGAGCTGGACTCTCTTAATAAAGATTAATCCTTGGCAGCTCTGAACAGAGAGTAGGGAGACCCTTGTCCAGCAGTGAGACATTGATGGATAATTTAAAAATAGAAGTTGGCTGAATAGATACTGAAATAACGATTCATATAAGTATGAAGAGGAAGACTAATGCTGGGACAAACAAATTAAATTAGCATAAGAGCAGGAGCATGATCAATTTCGAAAAACATTCAGCAGTAGACACTTTCGTGAGACTTAAACGTTCCCGTGTATTCTCATAAAAATCAGAAGAAAAAAAAGCATACAACTAATATAATAGCTCCACACACACAATTCTTTACAAAAATTCCTATAACTACATACAAACCGAAAAACACAAAGACGTGTATGACGTATAAAAAAATAAACATCTCTTCGTTGTTCTGAGAACAATCATGCAACATACCTACTGTCGGCAAAACGATTCTAATTAGAGCTCTATACCTACTTAATATTCGAACAAAGAATCGTCTCGCAAACGTCCAACACGCGATTCAGTTCACATAGTTAACGAAATCGATGTTTAAATCAATTTTTTTTTTGAGATAGAGGGCGAAAATGATGATTTTTTTGAAATTTCCTCCTTGAGTCAAAAAAAATGGTTGTATACTTATTATAGTATAAAGTCTTGTTTACAATAGCAGAAAACATCTGACATAATGTTGAGCTAATGTGAAACATCAGCGAATATAAAGGGTAGTATTGCATATGAGGAAAAGGCTAATATCCAGGAGGGAGATACGTATATATAGACGATAAAATAGAAAGCAACTAGACTTCTACCGACTTAAGAAGACATGCAGCGCTGACCCCAAATACTTTGGGAGAAGGACAGGAGAATTATGAGACCCGATATATATTACCGATGCTTATACATATATGTCAATTTCATTATTGCCATTAAAACAGGTTACTTTAGAAAATGCAGTTGATTGTAGTAGAGCTCTCAAAACGCTAAATGGAAGATTTCAATGCAATCATTTTCAAATGTGATCATAAAGTGGCTATCCCTCCATTATCCCTCAGATCTGATGACGTGATACAGGAAAGCGATCATGAAGATACCATGAACTCAATGTGGCTACAACGGAACCGGACGTATGCGTTCATAGCGCCAAACAGATGACGCTGAACGCATCCATTACCGGTCATCTTTTTGTTCTTTTGGCGGGAAACTGTGCATCCAGCCTTTTTTAGTTTCTGGGCCATTAGGCAGCGATATACCGATGACTAACTCTTCAAAAATAACAGCTTATTTAGTGTGGATAAAAAGATGATGATACTTGCCGCGGAACATGTCATTAATTATGATAAATGCAACGGAAACTGACATGTGTGTTTGATCTTTTGGTGGAACAGAATTTTACTTTTGTTGAGGGTTATTAAGCGCTACTGTTAAATTACTACTGTTTGGTATATCTGCTCTTTTAATTAAGATGTAAAACGAAGGTGTTTCAAAATCTAATATTAAATCACTTTGCTGCAACTCTGGTAGTTTATTTTTAAAACCTAATAATTCAATTATTTATTAGACCTTAAAAGGGCTACACGGATGCTAACACTTTTAGCCACCATAAATCCAACATGGCCGCGGCGGAAACAGCGAGCGTCGAGCAGATGACTCTGAACACGACCATTACCGCTCGTGCCTTTTTGCTCTTTTGGCGGGAGGCTGAACAGTGCGTGACCTTTGCGTTACGATGAGTTGCACTGTGTTTATTTCGAGTGCGGCGTATGTATTTGTTTTTTTTTTATTCGGTGCTGAAGCTTGTGAATGAATGTTCAAAGAACTTTTATTGTTGTTTATTAGGTTTGGTTAAATTAAGAACAGTTCAGCTTGAATGTGTGAAAAACAAAATCGAATTGCAGGTGAAGGTTACAGGTTACAAACACGAAGACTGATATTATGTCACGGAACAAAAAGGGAATTGAATGATTGATAGAACATCTCCGTTACTCTAAACATAGCGTAATCCGGTTGTTAAAGTTCTAAGAGGATTGTGAATCCAGAATCACTGGATAATTGATTTAATCTCCTACGTTATCCCAACAACTCCCAGTCCATTTGAATTGCTAAGCTCTACTCAAAGGAACTAGCAAGCAGTATTGCTTTTATTCAATTTACAAGAGCAAATACTTCAAAGTTCAAACGGAATCTCCAAACAGACAACTTTACTACGAACGGTAACACTGTGTTTTTAGTTGGAAAGCGTTCAACTCACAACTTTACTAAAGCTGGTAGCACGGTGTTTGAATTGGAAAGCGTTCCGTGTCTGTCTGGCTGTGTTAGACCAAACATAAGGGGCGCCGTTTCATTTTATTTCCTTTTAAATACGCTGCGTTTATCATCGACACACAAATTGCTGCAATTCATTGTCCTTTTTTACTCTTTGTGGTTCGTTTGGGAACGTTTGAATGGACTTGTGGGAATCAATCGGTCTTGATTTCGCATGTCAAATATAAAAGCAGTACTAATTTACGCTTTAGAGTTATTTGCATTCGTTCTGGAAAAACGCTCGCTTCAATTAATTCTGTTCGGGGCTTTATTACAACAGTAGACACTAATTAAAGAGTATTGATTGTGGAGGCTCCACCCTCGTTTTTCTTTGCTTTAAAAACGTTTTTTTTGGAGCTAAACTGTCATCATTCTTAAACTTTAGTTTCCACAAAAATGTGATTTCACCTACCTGAAACTGTTTTATTGCGACCTTTTCGAATCTTTGCAACAGGAAGACACTTATTTGGCTCAATCGGTCGACATCTCCTCGTAGGTGCCAAATTTATATAAGTACTAGCTTCAGCCCGCGACTTCGTTCGCGTGAAACTTCTTGTTTCCCCCGAGCCACCCCATCGTATCGCATCACCCGCCCGCGCTATCACTTAACGTTCCTTTTGACTTTTTTTCTTTTTGCTCGGCTCCTAAGGGTCATAGCGTTAGATGTTAAATAGCCTATAGCCTTCCTCAAGAATTGGGCTATCAAATGCAAGAAGAATTTTTCAAATCCGACTGGTAGTTCCAGAGATTACCCCCTACATACAAACTTACAAACTTTTACCTCTTTAAAATATTAGTATAGACTCCTTGCTACTTGTACAATTGATAGAACAGATGTCACTGAGGGAGTAAATCAGGAAATTGCATACGATGGTGAAATACTTATCAGAAGTTTTAATGACAAATAATTAAAGTAGGTATACGCACCTGTAAAACTTAATGGGCATTAGTCATGCTATTAGCATGTTAACGCGAAAGTCATGGCCAAAGTGTTTAGCATAAAATCATATATTAATGGACGAGATTACACATGTGACGGACTTACTTTCAATGTTGACATGTCACAACTTTTGGTACGTGTAACCTACTTGTCTACTTACAGGATGGAGCGGTCCACCAACCAGGGCCGTTCAAAAATCAACACACCTTTCCCAACACTGCTAAAAGGCACCCACATCGTCAAGTTTCTATCGCAATTCACTCAGCTTCACGCAGAATTGCAAAAAAACATAACATCACGCCTTTTTTCCCCGGAGGGATAGGCAAAGATACTATACCTGTAGGTCACCATTTATGACCTATTATACGTCACTCACTTTTCGCCAGTTTTGTCAGATAATCAGCTGTTAATACGACTTGCACATCCACTAAACTAAAAAATTTCCTAATTTTGATGCTTCTACAATTAATGAAGGTTGACCATCATATCAGAATACATATCCTTGTCCTTTGCGAAGAGGAACAGCGCAGTAGCACTCATGACTCCAAACCATTAGCAAACGTTTCTCCAAATTTATTCTTTGGTGAACACCGCATTTCCTCGTTATTTTGTCCATCATTAGCCGTTGCAGTAAGTCAATACCTCTAGTACTGAAAACTAGTAAAAGATATATTTCGCAAATAACCACACGTAACTCTAGCGTAACTGACCCCTCCCTAACAATACCTCCCCATACATTCAAGACTTATCTGCTCCTACCAATAGCAAGTCATAATAATACTTACCAACCCCAAAAACGTGCCAGATCCGTCTGCACGTTCGTTTAATGACCTACTAAACTAAAATAGTAACATCCGATGGCGAGTTTCTCGAGCAAGGTTAGGTGCGTACAATACAACGAACGTGTGGCGTATGACCATTCATACTGAGAAGGAATTTTCGTCTAGACTTCTACTGGTAGTCTGGTAGCGTATTATTAGATAGCACGTGCTTTTTGATGTGATGATTGTAATCAATCACCTTATGGAATGTTATTGATAGCGTTTTAAATGGACTGCCGCTGCGGCTTTCGCCCATTTCTTTTATGCTTTGGACTATACATGATTTACTTAGCATGTGCCGTGTTGTCATGAAGATGGTCACTGAGATTCTTCAGATCATTGTTGAAGTATATTATTATCATTCTTCAAAGCAGTCCAGCTCTGAGACAGAAGGCAGAAATAAGTTGTATTGCAAGAATCATTCAAGTAATTAAAAAAGGAAAACCATTTTGTATATTGTAAGAAACTGGGCTATTGATTTTCCATTGTTGCTCACTAGACCAGAGCGACCAAATTAATTTCGCTGGTTTGGAAACAAAAAAATAATCGTTTTGTTTTTCTTTTCATTCGCAAACAAGCTTGAAATGCAAACATTTTCTATTAAGCCCCGGATTGTAGCAGAAACGTCCGGACTATTTCAGTTTACTTTTTTTTAATTACTTAAACATTTTCTCGAATCAAGCCAAGAGTTTTTAATTGTTTTCTTGTTCTTTCTAGAGAGGCTCTTGAATAAGTAAATGGTACATCGATCTATCTTGGAAAGGATATGAACCAGACTACCTTAGCAGTTTTAATTTATCTTTGTCAAGGTAAGATGATTTGATTTTTCTTTACCCATCAAGACAGCATCATGCATCGTACTTATCATCGTTAAACCTTTTTAAAGTCATGCCACGTCAAACTGCAACAGCAGCGCAAAAAATATCCAACTCAATTGCTTCAATTGGCTCAAAACATTTCCCACGATGACTCACTCGTTCATTCATCCAAATCGCTCACTCGCTTGTGAAAAATAAAAACAACAAAAATCCAAGATGGCGCCGCTAAAGGACGTAAACAATCAACCGATATCCCACGCGCGTAGTTGCGTTTTATCAAATAGTAACATCCTGGACTGTTAATAAGCTAGTGTGGGTTGATTCCAAACATCCGAAATTGTTTTGATACCACAACAGTATGTGGTTGTTTTATGGTTTTACAACGGTGTTACGAGATTATGACGGCTTTCAATGCGTAGGGAAATCTGATCACAGAAGTCATATTTTTCTCTTTCGGATTAAAAGGTGCTACCTATTGACGGCACTTTTAGAAACACATTCTGACATCTCAATGACTCTGAAAGTCACACTGTTAATGAAATCACTCTCAGTGCCTCGGTTGTTCTTTCTTTGGAGTAGGATTTTCCCGAAGTTCCAAGATTACATAATCAGCCTATAATGTCCCACTGCTGGGACACAGGCCTGCTCTCGGTGAGAGTAGAGTCGCAGTAATCCACAAGGCGGGCTCAGTGCGGGTTGATAGATGTCACATGTCTTAGAATTTTTGGTTCTAGGACATGCCGGTTTCCTCTCGATGTTTTCCTTTACTGTTCCATATTTATTTTGTTCTAATTTTCTCGCGTGCTCCTAAGGACGTATATCAGGCTTTATTTTCAGCTTCAGAATGCCCACTACAATATTTTATTCTCATTAAGTCACGGACGAGAAACCAATTCACTGTCCATTCCAGGGTTGCCTGGAAGAGATCGCAGAAAGCGATAAGGGTGCCCATTGTACATTTTGTAATGGTTGATGTATTTTTTTAAGTTCTGTATTTTTGTGGTGTACAATAAAGTATATTAAATAAATAAATAACTTGTTGTAACAACCTTTTATTAGAACGTTGTATTATAAGAATACTAAATACCTTGTTGTTGTATAACGTTTATTATTGAACGTAGTGATACCTACACAGTTGAATGAATTGATGGCAAAAGTACCTAGGTAATCTGTTTGTGAATGAATCTTTATCTTAGCCACGATTGCAATTATGAATTTTAAACACTTATTATGTCTGATCGACTTAGGTATAATTAATATTATAAATGAAATGTTATCACAATTAATATGGAAACTAATTAGTCGGCATCGTATTACTTACTTTAGATAGTTGTCACACTACTCATTAGTTTTATAAATCAATATTCAACGAGTTTATCGAGTAGGAAGGGCCAATTTAAATAAAATCTTCCCTTGCAACAAAATTAATCTCTTTCAACAACAAAATCCAAACAACAAAACCCAAATTTTGTATTCCCTTTAAAACACCTACTTCCGCTGCATTAATCCACCATAAAGTCCGCCGTATATTCACGGAAAAAAGAACATTAAAAACCAGTGAAAACCCAAGTATGGAAATAATCCAAACTGATCTATGAGCGAGAAACACCATAAACATATCTGTAAATAAGCTTATAGCCGTAGCTATTACTAGAAATAAAACAAAAGCAGGGAATCGTGAATTCGTGAGATACAAAACTGCAAAGTTCGCAACCATTATTTCAGGGTTTTAACCTCTGATTTATGTTAAACTATATCAACCTTGATACCTACTATTTCCAAAGAAACACCTTGTTTTGTTTTAAATTTAAATAAAACATGATTTATGCGCATTACAGTTTCGTAAGTAGCACTTCCGTATTTGGAAGTAAAAAAACAAAAACCAATATCTTTCATCCAAACACCATGCTTGTAATCGGAAGGACTATAGATACAAACACAACTCTGTGAATTTCAACTCTGGGGGCTAGAATCATGTACTGAATCCATGGTAACAGGTTGTGCGTCGATATCCCTGCCACCCCGTATACACAACGGTCTTCAGAATTCAGATATAAGAAATCTACGAAGAATACCATTCTGCAAGAGTTCAACAAGTTTAGTAGACTCTGGAAAAGGGTATATGCAGGTGGAGGTACATGAGCAATAGCTGTCAGTAACAGTCAATCGCAGTTTAATACTGCAGTAGATCTATCCCAAATGAAATATTGGGTTAGCAAAATGATTACAACTAGATAATAAAGAAAATAATGGCAGTTATGTATTGGATTGTAAACGCGAAAGTGTAGAGAATATTGTCAAAAGGAAAGTTGCCTAAACGGAAGTGAGTCGAACACTCGAAAGTTGTGGGCAATCTTATCACTTTATCGGTAAGCACTTGAATGCTATTGCGATATTTTATAATCCGGTGGATTATTTTAGGCAGAGAGCCAACGATAAAAATCATACCTAACAGAATATAATATCATTTATTGGTACCCGGCAAAATGAAATACTCCGGCTAGTCATGCTGATGATTCGAGAATTCAACAAGCCTGGTGATGCTGACAATAATGATCACTGGCAAGACTTGTAAGGACTATTTTAAGTTTGACCAACGAAAATCCACAAACACTAAATTTTTTTACATGAAATGGATCTGTTTTTGGACCAAGCGTCAGCACACACAACTTTTCTTTTCATATTATTAATATTATTATTCATTCTCCTTGTCCCTTTATTAGGGTTCCGTAGCCAAATGGCAAAAAACGGAACCCTTATGGATTCGTCATGTCTGTCTGTCTGTCTGTCCGTCCGTCAGTATGTCACAGCCACTTTTTTCCGAAACTATAAGAACAATACTGTTGAAACTTGGTAAGTAGATGTATTCTGTGAACCGCAGTAAGATTTTCACACAAAAATAGAAAAAAAAACCATAAAATTTTGGGGTTCCCCATACTTACAACTGAAACTCCAAAAATTTTTTTTCATCAAACCTGTACGTGTGGGGTATCTATGGATAGGTCTTCAAAAATGATATTGAGGTTTCTAATATCATTTTTTTCTGAACAGAATAGTTTGCGCGAGAGACACTTCCAAAGTGGTAAAATGTGTGTCCCCCCCCCCCTCTAACTTCTAAAATAAGAGAATGATAAAATTAAAAAAATATATATAATGTACATTACCATGTAAACTTCCACCGAAAATTGGTTTGAACGAGATCTAGTAAGTAGTTTTTTTTAATACGTCATAAATCGAAAACCGCAATTTACCTTTCACAAAGTTACAACGAACTACAAGAACTTTTATATTATGTTACTTGCTGCTACGGAACCCTTCATGGGCGAGTCCTACTCGCACTTGGCCGCTTTTCCATCCAAAGGCTGTCTTCAAAAGATCGCTTTTAGCGATAAGACCGCCCATTGTGTCACCCCTTGTAAAATTTCTACATTTATATCTGTCATTTTTATGGTGTACATAATAAAGAGTATTCCATATATTATATCAATATTACTCGTAGTATAATTGCTTACTGATTTACAAAGACCAGGGGAAAGAGATTGGCGTACATTAGAATTGTTGATTTATTTCGTGTTACACAGAAATAAACAACCAAATAAAAATTTCTCGTAAACAAACAAACGATTCAGAGTAAACAAATTTTTCAAACCCAAATTGGTTCAAATATGTAAAAGTATTTTTCGGAAAGGTAATCTAGTCCCCCAAAGTGATTAATCAGAAAGGACGGAGTCAACATTACAAAGCAAAGATCGTGTCCAGAACAACAACATTGCATAACGGAATGAATGATAAACATTTAGTGATATGGGTGCGTCGAATAAGAGATATTAATACACAAGACACGCCCATTCGCTAGTATCAATGAAACTCTGCCATTCATGAGCCAGCGTGCGTTCAAAACCGCGAAAGTCGATTCAAGGGCGAGTACGATAGACATACGTTTCCTGCCACTGTTTATACATACATAGATCAGGCTCAAAATATTCTTAACACATCTTATTTTCCTGCGTCCCCATTATCTTATATGCGCATTTTTCTGTGTTTTGTTTACGTAGTGATTACGTCACGTTTGGTTATATTGGAGCATATTTACTGATCTGAAACAAGAGTGAAACATTGATAGCTATTTACTATAAGCACAATATAACGTGAGTATTTTTAGACAAGTATTCCGAGTAGATATTGGCTTCAAATCATTTTGAGTTTGTTTGGTTCGGAACAAGGTTATAAATGTTTCCTTTGAATGTTTTGACGTAGAGAAATGAATAAAATAATTGTCTATTATTTGTATGTGCCGCTTGTCTTAGTAGTTTGAAGTATGAGAAAGATCTGAGGAAAATCCAGCAGTTTGGCTTTTGGCTAATAATAAGATTTCGTGGGTGTGGGACTGTGGGTGACAGGCGAGTAAGGGATTATGACGTATGGATGGACAGTATTATCAACCTGTATATACAAATAACATCGTCGCAAAATATTACGCAAGTCTCAGTCCTCAAACTCGCGTTGAGAAAAGATCTATAAAAGCTATGGTTTAGCCACAGAACGTTCGCCAGCTGTCATTTTTTGAAGTCTCCAAACTGTTCTTCATAAGAATCTTTATCACTGACCAAATATCTGATTGGGTGACCTTGTTTAAAGTCTTAACTCTCAATCGGGCAGGCCACTAAATTATCTCACGTCCTTACTAAATCCCAGTTTCATTTAGTAAACTATTAATATTAGAGACTGGATCTGCACTTAGAGCACCTCCATTAAGTGATTATTGTCCATAAACCTGTATTCAAGACGTTTATTGCGGTTTAAGCCTTATTACCGATCAAGTAATACCGAAATCGGTTGTAAATTATGTTATATTCCACCTTAATATCTATGGTTTTTTAGAAATCGTATTGGGATTAAGATTGGTTGGTGAAATTCCATGAGCTGATACAACTACATATCTAAGAAGAAGCTCGTCCAACAAAGTACAGAGCCGAAAATATTGGAAGACAGGAGAATATATCACGCGAAAATTTCACTAGTGTTCTAGCGTATTATTAAAGAATAAAAAAATTCCTTATAAAATAATAATCTTTATACCAGCATTTCTATGCACCATACTTCACATTCATTCGCCGCAGGAACCCGTTGGATGCGAGAAGCACAAAACCGCTCGAAGTGGAGGTGCTTGGGGAGGCCTATGTCCAGCAGTGGACGTCTTTCGGCTGAAATGATGATGATGACATTCATTCGCACACCCAAATCCCGAATTGAGTAGGTACAATAAACATAAATAACGAAAACTAAAAAAAATATAAAAGTGGCGTTTGTATTCGATAACGGAAATCCCTTGGCACGAGTCCAGTACGACACATGAAGTACCCACAATGGTAGCAAAAATATTCCATTCAAGACGCGAGGTAGAATAAAGGAATCAATGAACGCCAAACTTGGCACGACTGAAACTATACAGAATTTCACTAGCAATAAGGTTGGAAATAGCATGACACGAGCTCTGGAATGAAATCCCGAAATAAGCTTCATCCTATATCGAACTTAATCTTCTAGAGACAAAGACGACATTTGAATGACAATAGGATGGTTCAAAAATTGCAAGCAGAGCGTATCGCTACAATTTTACGAGGGGTCAAGTTCATACAGGCGAACTCAATTGGTTTATTGCTTAGCGGGACATGGCGATATTTTTAACTATGGATGTACGGCCATTATATTGAGCTTGCAAATTGAGGGACTCGGGGTCGGAATAAACGTGTTAAGTGTGTAGACAAAAACAAAAAAACAAACAGGCCATATTTGTTTTTGGTTGGCGACTACTGCTGAACATAATAATATAATCAACATATGAACATAGGGACAATATCATCGCAAATGGGGCAGTTCTTACCGCCCATTCTATCACAATTTCTCTCAATTGCTTCATATGACACCCATGGGAAACAGAGAGGTATTCCTTATTCGTTTCTGTCACATTCTAAGACATTACGGCAAAAAAGAAAATATTACGCCGTAAAGGTGAATGACGTAAGTAATAACGTCACTGGAGGGTTATTTACATTTATTTCAATTCGTTTAAGCGAAGGAAAATAAATATGAGGGAATATGAATTGAATGGAAGCCAATTGAAGATAATTTTTGGTTTGATCATGGTCAGCATTCAAACATTACATTATAAAGGCTGATTAGGCACTATTAGTGCAAGTATGATTAACCGGCCGACCGTGCTTCATCTACCATAAAGGATTCAACCCTAATAAAATGTAAGAGGATATGATTTTAATATGACCCAATTAATTAATTAAAGCGATACTGAAGTAATTAATTCGAAGTGCTTAAAGATCGAGCTTAATAAGGAATTAAAATGAGCCTATAATGAAAATGCTAATAACAAACAGGCAGGAGTGAAGGGCTATTATCATGCTTGCAACATAATATGAAGTTAATTGAAAACGGTTGATGAGGAAAGCACAAAATGTGCAAAATTGGGAGCTACTTTAATGGGAAATTAAAAGAAAATGGCGATCATGTAGGCGAGACCATCGACAAATATGATAATCAAAATGCAGACATTGAAGCAGACGAATTATCTAAAGCAATTGAATAAAGTACTGAAGACTGGCGAACCCTTACGAATAAATAGATTGATTTAAATCGACAGATCGTTTTCAATTAGGTACGCCAAAATAAAAAATACAAAATAGGTACTTCACGAAATGAAAGCTATCGTCAAATCGGATAAAGGATAAAATTTGTTTTTCATCCGGAATCAAAATGGGATAACAGAGTTATCAAACGGTTTAAATCCGTCCCCGTTGAATGACAATATCAAAGACTTCATTTGAATTTTATCAATAGCTGCTTTTTACCGGTTTTTCTATTCGAAACATTGAAGCAGGATACGCTTTTGACAAGCAATGAACTGAATGAAGTGTTATTGAAGCCACACACACACCACAATGTAGGATAGTTAATATCATCATCAAAAGTCAGGAACGGCAAGTTTCGTTATTTCGTATAATACATTCTTCAAGGTATGTTGTAGCAAGACAGCAAAGAAACAGTCGACGAGTAACATTACTAAAGAGTACTTTATTGACCCGAGTTTCTTTCAACTTGCAGCATATATAGAGCAATCCGATTAGTTGTAGTTTTCCTTTCAATTCCGTACATATATAACTGAATACAGTGCGCCTTCACATAATTATTACAGTCGTGTCTCCACCTATTCATATCTGCGAGCAAATCTGATTATGTTGCCATTTCCTACCGATTCGAAAAAGGTCCTACTGCGAAAGGGGTATCTATTAATGTATATGTATTATTACATGGGTAGCCTATTATGTAAGATTTGCAATGGTTATTATTTGCGTGGGAGGGGTAGTATATTATGTAACAGTATAATTGCTGTAGTTAGATGTTCATCAGTGATTGATTCTACAAAATGTTGCAATAGAAGAGTTCTTATTTGCAGTTGCGTTGTTACATTTCGAAAAACGAACATTTCTAGAAACATTCACTGTAGAATAAACGTAGAAGACTTTCTTTAGCAATCGACGTTAAGTTTCATGTGAAACCTTGCACTCTCTTATAAACTATAGATATTTCCACATTAATGACACATCTAAAAAAAAAAAATGAGAAAGGTGTAACCTTATAGGCGAAGTAACATTCTGCACAAGAGGCACTTAATAAAGCCATCGCTAGCCTCTCATCAGACAAAGCCTTGAGAACACTAAACCATATCGATAAATCCAACATTTTCCGAGCGACTGGACGATCTCAAATGTCAGCATCAGCACACAACTTGACATTTACCCGATCACGAGCGCCGTTATGTTTAGTGCGTTATAAAACTGCTCCAATAATAACTTATGACGTGCAAGTAACCGTTTCATAACTTAACTGTTTGAGGAGTCAATAAAATATTGGCCGTAAAAGTTTATGGTTAATATTTTTATCAATATCAGTATTGTTATATCGTACTAATTATGTTTACTGTTCCACTTCGCTTGTCCGAATTTACGCCACGGAAATCTGGATTGTTACTAAGCTAACGAAGTATCAGCCAAAACTTTCTTCAGTGTGAAATTAACAGCAAAATCGTAATACCGTTTTCGATTCATGTATCGAATCCTGTTTACGTTTACACGAAGTCAAGTTCATAAGGAACCAAAAATAAATCTTCAACAGGATGTGAATTTGCAATCGGAAAGTCATCAATGCAAATATACAACCTCTTTCAAGTACCCATTCAGTCAATTGTTAATACAAACAAGGCTTAACAGCCTGCAGAGGTCACGACTATATCAATAACATGCACAAAGGATTAAGGGAGACCAGCCAGTCATTGATACCACAGAGAAAAATGATCTTTTAATAAACCTAAAGCCTGAGATGACAAGACGTAACCATAATTAACAGATACAAAGTAATAATGCAGCATTTAAGGCAAGGCTGTCATAAATTTTGGCATCAAAAGCTCCAACTAATCACGACGAGAACATGTTTAAGTTGGCAAGTGTCAAACTTTGACAAGTTGTATTGTACCCGAGAGAAGCCGCAGGGATTCTGGGGTCCTAGTGGCAATGACTTGTTTGTATAGTAATTTAAAGATAATTTTGGTTAGGTTAGTTGAAGTGTTGTTAATTTGATTTTGTGGTTAATTAATTTTCATTAGGATGATCACCATTCACGTCACCTGTCCTTTCAAAATCAATTTGTATTAAAGTTTCTTGATTGTCATCCTACCGCGTAAGGGAACAGACATAAGTATGATGATGATTTTAGTGTTGAAGTTTATATTGTGTCTACCTTCATAATGGTTTCCTATTTGAATATGTGCCGCCATGAGAGCACGTCATAGTCAGAAACAACGTTCCCACTACCCACAAAAGGATTCCGTTTACTGACTTACTTATCTGCAGGGTCTGTGGGATTAAAATCCCTTTTCTTATTCCCCGCTGTTTGTATTTGTACAGTTTTTATTTTCTTTTTAAAGCACAGTCATTCAGAAATATTTCGGGCCAGCGAACAGCCAATTTTCTCGACAACATCCCAGCGGTAGACCGCGTTACGCAAACACGGCATTTTCGTATACCTACCGTATTAACAAAAATATAGCTGAACAAACAAGATAACAATATATATCCTAACGATAAATTACTTCGTTTGTTATATTTGCTACGCAGTTGAAGCCTTGGAACGAAAGGAAACAGTAAGGGACGCCCACTCTAGGTATTATGTAGTCTTTTATTGGAGTGCGTACTTCGAAGTTGGAAAACATAACGAAGAATTCGTTTGGTAGATTCGTGAGCAAACAATTTAATTAACAAAATAATCATCAACAATATCAAGATCGACATTACGATTTTGACCGATCTGGTGAACATTTCATTTTTGACAAAAACTAAACATGCTCAATAAGTTAAAATATTACCACAAAATTATTGACTTTAATCCACTTCTATTGAAAAATTCCTGCATTATTTTTCTGCGCAATGAACTAGAAAAGTGGCTACCAAGGTTCGAAAAATAAATCAGAGCAAATGTAGCTCAAATAACATCATAACTTTCAAGGGCTTCATTTCCTGAAGCAGATTGCGCTAGAATCTAATATTTGGATGCTGCCGGGAAATTGTAGAAATTATGTCATCGAGGTAGGTAGGTGGGTACTAACGATTCCGATTTCAATCTAGTTAGGGTAGCAACTGAGAATTGTGGTGGATTCAATTGTGGAGCGAGGTATTAGATAATATCGATCGTTGGGAAAAGGATATATGCGGTACAATACTGGCTGTATAAGGATACTATAAAAAGACTGGTATTCAGCTGCATCCGGAATCCGGATACAATGGAAGCTGACCATAACATTTTTGGGATAATGTTAACGTGCGCGGAGCGGTGGTAGCCCAGTCGTATCGACCCCGACTTACGTATGAGTTGTAGGTCGTGAGTTCGAATCCATGCAGACATTTTTTGTACTTAATTTCATGATCACTACTCTCAAAACGGTGAAGAAAAACATCGTGAGGAAATCGGCATGTCCTGGAACCGAAAATTCGAAGACATGTGACATCTACCAACCTGCACTGGGCCCGCGTGGTGGATTGCGGCCCACTCCCTCTCACAGAGAGGAGGCCTGTGTCCCAGCAGTGGGAACATTATAGGCTGATGATGCTATACTTTGACTGGCTGTGTAAGGATAAGTTTATGGATTCTTACTTTGAATAATCTAAATGCAATAAAGTACATTCGTCACCTTAATAGCAACCACTCTCTTAGAAGAAAGATCTTTTATGAGCCCATCTTAGCAGCAAGCAGGACTCGAGAAAAGGAAGAAGTGTCTTCAATTTTATAGCTAAAGAAGCCTTCGATTCTGCCGGAAGCAACAAACTCTCGCCAGTATAATATGATTAATGGCAAAGTAAACATCAATCTAATTAAGAAAAATAAACGTTCTTTAGCAGACAGGCAATTTACCGTCAGCAGTGTCTTCGCCAAAAATTCTGACACTGTTTACCAAGAGAAGCATCAATCTATATCGCGTTTCAAATTCTTGCCACGACCCAATAGATATATCTAGCTAGATAGCTATAACTTTGACCTTTCGTCCTCTGGAGCTACGGGTAGATATATATTGGCGAAAAACTTGTTTGCAATATATTTTTCAAATGAAATAAATTCAAAGGTAATTTTCTTAAGATAGAATACGATAGGTCAGTAGGTGAAGTTTTCACTAATGCAATAGAAATGCATCACGAGTTTTTTACAATCACATAGGATACTGCCAGTCCAAGTTACCTTTATCCTAGTCTTCACAATCTAACTTCAAGAATTCTTAGAACAGTTTCGACGTAACTATTTCTAATAATTTTTCCAACTATTTTAGATCCCCTAAAATCATTAACTAAAGTCAGAGAAGACAGCTATTTACGCCGAGAAGAGTTCCGTTTACACAATTCCGGTGCGGAACACTAAAAATAAAACGCTATCTAAAATTGGCGTCCTGACGGAATCCGTCCGGGTGTTATCCGCTCAAAACATCCGGCCACTGAGAAAAAAACAAATGAAATGCTAATAGGCATTTTCTTGTTCGAACATAAACTTAACTTGCTGAAACCACAAAATGTAGATTCTGCGAAACCTTCGTTTCTGGATATGTTCAGAGCACAGAGAACACAGCATCTGTCCCTTTGCTAATAGCAAAGCACGCCTAGTGTGAAGATTATTCGGGAGCAAATCCAACTGATTAGTGAATATTTTAAGGTAAGTACATAGTGAAGTAGACACTAAACTTCTTTTTGGACAATCGTTGACATCGTAACACAGGGTACGGTACTTCTTTGCTCAAAAACTGCAACAGAAAGTCAAGAACTATTTGCATTTGCAGGCAAGTTCGCTCTCCATTTGTGTTCTACTCCGTGCAACCGGCAGACTTAACGGGCTCATTCAGACGGATGGTCGTAAGTGTGACGTCAGGATCCTGATTTGTCCCTGCAATTATGAACTACTTAGCGTATTTAGTATCTGAGAGGAAATTTTCGTAATTCTAAGAACGTTCACAGGCTGATTTCCCTACATTTTCGACAAGTTTTTGATATTGATTGTCGCTGAGATGAGATTACAATTTAAATTTGAACGTTTTTTTAAGTACGATACAGGCCTTCTAGTATTTCTGTGCTGATAATATGTCAAACCATATTACGAGTCGGCATCATCGATTCCAAATATATCATAGATCTCTTCACAGATCTTGAATTATCTTGCACTAAAAGTTGGCCGCAAACTGCAAGCCGATATATTGACCAGACAGAACTTAAACTTCAAGACAAAGCATTTTTATCTGGCAAAGGAAACAAAATTACCAACTGCCTTCGTACATGTATGCGAGTGCTTACCACTGAACAAGAATGACTTCCCACAAGCCTATAGGTACGTTTTTGACGCCCTTGAAGAAACGAAGAAGATACTATGGGTAAATACATTATACGGCACAATACTGCCATTATACCTAAACCGTGGCTGAAGCAACGCCTACGCCGTTCTTATATTTCCTTGAAATGACTCACACGACTTGGGATGACACTCCTGACAGCGGGTTTTTCATTCAATTCTTCATAATATACATATGTATATTAAAAACATACTTATATTTTTAATGCGAGAGTAACTCTGACTGTGATTATTTCACGTCTTAAAAAGCTGAACGGATCTCGATGGACGCAGGCAGAATATGACCTGGGTTAAGACATCAGATTCTTTTTGTCCAGCAGTAGTTTCCCGTGGCATAATTTCAGACCTCTACGTGGGCTAACATGCGGACAAAGCTAGTATTCTGTAAATTATTAACAGGTCATTCTCGAAAACCCTAATTCACCGAGGACTAGATAACGCTTATTCTGAAGGATAAGGACTGACCTAAATAACAAATAAGGTCGAATGCGTTTTACTCGGAATGACGCTCAGGAAATGCGCACAAGACGTGTCGTGAAATGTCGAGCTGATACCAAGTACCACCATTATCATCAATATAGAAGAAGGAAAAGGGAAACACAAATCGTAGCACAAAGCTTTCTGTAATTCCTAACCCAAGGGGAAAGTTTAATTCCATGATGAATGTGAAGTATTTTAAATAAAACCCCTACTGAATGTGTCCATTAAAATTATCATAGTACCTACCTATCTACATATTTCGAGATTTAACGAACGCGTAGGCGTCAACCTTGCGTGCGAAAACAAATTTTCGAATGTCATTATAGTGATGAAGCAAAACTTAATGTGGGGAATAAAAATTGTTTATTAACGTAAAAATGTGACCCAAAAATAGAGTTGTAGCATTGTTTAATGGGACGATTGTGTACCCCGTTTTTGCCCTTTTTAGGACAATAAACAGACCTTTAATTATCCCATCCGCCGCCAACGGGTGACGAAGATAGCTGTGTGCAATTACGTGTGTACATATTCGTTGTTTTATTTTTAGCAAACCTAATGTATCACTTTCCGACGATATAATCAAGGTCATCCTGTCGAATCAAATTCTGCAAAAAAGCGACCAAACTTAGAAGATATTGGTAACAGAATAAATAGTAATGGAAGTCAAAGATCCTCTTTTAGTCTCCTTTTTGTTGGTAAACAAAAGAAAATTATAAAACACTGAAGCCACAGAAATATTAACCAAAATATAAAGTATGTGAACTCATCCTCCACACTTGAAAACCCAATATCAGAACATAAGCAAGATCACACTCAACAAACATGTCGCATATACAAAACAATTGTAAATTAAATATACATACAGAAACGCCTTTGAAAACTACGAAAGTTCGCAATAGTACGCCAAATAGTAGTGCTTAAACTTATCGATAACTTTGTCAATTGCTTGTCTTGCCTTCAGCCTGCTAAATATAACGACAGTTGCATTAACAGCGGGTAATTGCGTAACACACTAAGAGTAGCAATGGATTTCGTGTTGACAGTTCAACAACATTGCTTGCGTTATTTACGTTGTTGAGCAGACTTTTTCTCGAACATATGAAGCAATGGATTAGCAATGTCCTTTAAAATGATTTGTACTTCAGATTGTTATTGAAAGTGTGTTACAATTAGAGTGCAGTTTGCAGTTCGAGATCTGAAAGCAGGTAGCCTACCTACGTCTTTGATCAGAAAGTCTAAAGGATGTCCCAGTTTTTGAGTTATCTGAAAACGGATTTAGGGATATACTTAACGAGAAAATCTCTGGTAATCTCTGGTGGGTAATATAATCCCCATCCCATCTTACGTTAAGAAAAACTTATTCATACAAAAAAAAAAAAAAACATTCTGCATTCCAATAGATGTATTTATGAAACCGGAAAACGACTGGTAACGAAAAGAGAAGAATTACATAAAAGAAGCAGGATATTCAGTAGCAGAAAAAGGCTGCTAATGATCAAGATAATGATGGTGAAGGAAATGATAGCCGACGATAACTTAACACGTAAGTCAGCGGAACACTTAAGAATCATGGAACCAGCGACAAATATGCCTGGAATGTCAGCGTATCCGTTGTCATCTTAAGCATCCTTTTTCCATCATCCGTTCCTCATGAGTTTGTTGAAAGACTATGTAGAATTGTTGATGAAGTTGAGACAAACAATCGTTCATACGAATACGCTTCAATTCTGTAAGTACCAGACCAATTTCTGACTTCCTTCCTTATCTTTCCTCCTTCGTAGACTACGGTTCTGTATTTTTAGAGCATCGGCTCCGAAAATAAACTCCTTAATCCCCAAGACATCCCTAAAACGGTACAAAAAGTTTCCTGAATTGATTTCACTGTTTGCCACAACAATCACGTGCTACCGATGAAAAAATCGCATTAATTCTCTCAACGTCTTGAATACGTAAAACGTTCAATAGTTTAAAAGGTAATGAACTTGCTAATATTTTTATTTATTCGCAAACTGGTTTTGATCGTTATAACCCTCTAGAAACTTTCAAGTGGCCATACTTTCCCCTTAATGACTACAAAGGTGTTCAAAGTACACCTGTCGTCCTGTTTAAGACTTCCTTAATGACTTTTTGCAAAAACTAACGGTTGGACCGTCATGCTTCGAGTTGCTAGTGGGTAATGACCTTACAACGTTCAAAATTAAGTACAATGTTGCCGAGAAATTGCAAAACGTTCCAGACTTCTCAGGATTTTCCTAAATTCTCTGATTCAGCTTAATTGTTTTGACCCACTTCTGATACATGCTGTGTTTCATCTCATGAAATGACGCAGTTTTATATTGGCTTCAGAATGCGTTAACCTTATTCCTAATTCATTGAATAAGTCAGGGGAACTCCTATAATTATGTTTTGTTCGGAGTCTACGTTACGGAGTTCTTGCTTTGTTTGCTTACTGAAAGTTTTTCCAACTCGGGGTTCTGAGTAACGTGTGGGTTCTGACAATCTCTCGGAAAATATTTATATGCCATGAACATGTACGTACGTACTTGTTTATAGAGAGCATAATGCAATACATTCGCAAGTAAAAGCAAGACGTCTTTCCAAATTAAATTTCGAGTAAAATAAGCTTTTAGGTGACATGTCAGGAAAATACACGAAATGTCGAGAATTATTTGCTTCCAGCATAATTTTACGAGCGCGGGTACTTATTTGGCCACGAATTTGTAATGCAGTACCTACACACAAAATAGGATTCTTCTAGGCATACAAAAAATTTAACAGGGTTCTTTGTTTTCTTTGCACCTTGCATGAAAGACCATGCATTTAATCATTTTTTACTTTTTGCGTTTCATCGGAGCTTTCTTCGGGATCATTAAGACTACAGGGCGTCGGCTGCAAAAGTGCAAATGAGTTTTGCACACCGCCACTTTTTTATAACCATACCCAATCAGATCTTCAAAGAATACCGGATGCAACTAAAATAAGTTGGTGATCAACGAACTTTCGTATCTTGTTCCAATATTAAAACGTGACTGACAAATTAGTTATTTTCTCGAAATAGAGCACATCTAGAATCGTCTACTCTACGTAATAAGTATTGAACAAGAATGATAATTTGTGTTCCATTCTTATAGGTACTTAAAGGCAATTAGGGACAGAATAAACGAGATAAGGTATCTAATTTTCTTGTGCTCATCGTCTTTATTTTAAGAAAATTCTGGATACAATCTGTCAAAACGATCTGTAGACCTTTCAGTCATGGGGTTGGTATCAAAAGATACTTTATCAGACGTTGCTCAGCCCACAAAATACACATTACTATCGTATTGTACAACATTAACGTGTGTGGAGTTGTGTCATTGGATTGGAAACGACTCGGTTGGATGAGCTCGAACAACAGTAATGTATCAACTGGTTTCCGTTGTGTAGGATTATGTGGCGTTACTTAATGTGGAACATGTAATGGAGCAGGTGGAAGGGTTGATGTTGAATTGTAAAGCGTCTCGTCCATGTAGCAATTTAAAGATCTTTTTAATCTGCCTGTTCTGATTCTGATTGGTCTGTCTTGGGAATAACCCTAGATCTCTCTAGTCTCAATTAAAGCAGGTCAATATTAGACAAATGAAGTGCCAAGCAATTTTGAACCATAGGCAGTGTTACTGGTAAGCTTTCTTTCCTCTTTTATGTGACTTGCCTTGCACATCAACTGCCCTGCCAATAATGATGGTAGGCCCCGGGTGATGCCCTCATTTCCAGCCGTTATTGAGTTCTGCGTAGAAGACGTATTTAATTTTAAAAAAATCTGCCGTTGATTCTATTGATGTTGTGAACCCGAATGTAAAATATACGCAGTAATATTAAGATCCTACACCTTTTCTCTCCCTTCGCAAATCTTATCAATATGTACATTTCTGTTACATCATTCGTGATCAAATAATATTTGTTGGTATATATTTATAAATCGAGTGGGAAGATGTGTGTGGGTCTTAAATACTCACATTACGTAGATAAATGTAGCATACGACACAGCTTTCGCGATGAGTGGAAGATGAGATAATTTTAGGGATCTCTTGAGACATTTCCTGTACTGTCATTCGCGAGAAGCTCATCTAGTTAAATCATAAGATTACTCCGAAAATATTTGTAATTCTTGGAGTTCAAACCAGAAGCAAAAAGTGTCCTTGTAAGTCTACTGCTTTCTTAGCTAAGTTTCAATGCGCGATAGATAAGTATTTTATTACGAATAACGGCAGTATTACACCTCCAACGGGATTTGGTAGTAGTCAGTTGCGAGGTCTATGATCAGAAGTGGATATTTAACAACAGGTGAAATTGCCATCTCATGAACCAGAAAGCGTAAATGTAATATAATGGGAAGATGAAAATAGTAGGGTCACACTTGTTCAAAACTCCTGGCTCTGAAAATAAATAATGAGTAGAACTAAATATTCTGAACTTTTACTAAATTCGTGTAGTTTAAAAACTAACTGCAGGTCTATATTTAGAGAGGGTAGATACAACAAACAACTCACTCTAACTACGAATACCACAACTGGAAAACCAAACATTTTTCGGTGAAATTTGAGCTTCCAAATTGTGGAATTTCCAGTTCGAAAAGCTTTTGTGCCGGCGTTTCCACAACCCGAGTTTTATTTTTGTTTCGAGCAACATTTTTGAGGTACTGGTGCAGTTTCAATCAATCGCATTGGGAATAGGATTATTTAGTGAAAAGCCTATACCTAAATATTTTTAGCCGAGATTCCAGAATTTGATGTTGGGACCAATTTTTCAAAAGCCAAAGTTATGAGTAAATCTCGATGGATTGGGGGCAAACTAAAGAAACGATTGGTAGAATTTATGAAAGACGCTATAGCTATAAAGGGGGTAAATATGAGGATATACAGTTAACGTGAAAGAAGACATGACATGGAAGAAGACATGCTATGCTAACCTGAAACAAATTGTGATAAAGGCAGGAGGACGATGATGACAGTTGTAGCATGGCGAAATAAAATTCTGCCCTTCTTAGGGTTCCGTACCTCAAAAGGAAAAAACGGAACCCTTATAGGATCACTATGATCATTATGATGATCAAGGGATTAGATTATTGATTACATCCGGAGTAAAAATATACGCAGTGCGATTCAATGAAAGCGACATGTTAGGTACAGTACAGCATTTGATATTTTGATAAGATTTATCATAGGAAATGACTAGAGAATACTTGCTATTGTAATGTAATGAAATATAAGTCTGGATGACAACTGCTTTAATCATAATCGAACATAGACAATACACGAACATAGACAATACACAACACCTTCCCCTTAAATAAGATAAAATATTAATAAAGAACAAACTTAAAATCTATTAACTCCACTTATAACATAAACTAAAAATAATAAACAAACTTAAAATAAATCAATCAAACTTAGTTAAATTAACGTATACAAATTATTCTTAAGTCTTACTACGGGTATGAGGTGGCGAGTAAGATGACGATACGTTTATTTTGGTGCTTGGCACATAATCATCATCCCTATCATCCCCCGAAAAATACTCATCAATATCAGACAAGATATTGTCTGCAGGATCCTTTACAGACCTTATCAAATGTCGACGATTACGGCGATAAATACCTTTTTTGTTTTTAACAATGTAGGAACGTGGAGTCGACGCTTTTCCCAATATTTTGCCATGACTTCTTTCATTTGTATTTCCTAATATTGTAACTTCGTCGCCCACATTCAATTCAGGTAGCAATTTACAATGCTGATCATAGAAACTTTTAGTTTTTATTTGTTTTTCCAACATTTTTTTATGTTGTAAGTTATCACAATTACTTTGTTTTAACAAATCTGAATGGACTGGTAGTCTACAATTTAAACGCCGGCCCATCATTAACTGTGCAGGAGAATTCAAATTTTCCCGCGGTGTATTCCTGTAACTTAGCAAATTTAAATAAAAATCGGATTTACTGTCTACTGATTTTTTTAATATATTTTTAATGGTTTGAACTGCTCTTTCACTCTTGCCATTAGATTGAGCATAATACGGAGATGAAGTGATGTGTTTAAAACCCCATTCTACAGAAAATTTAACAAAATTACGACATGAATATTGTGGACCATTGTCACTGATAACCGTATCCGGTATACCATACCGTGCAAAATTTTCTTTCATAACACATATTACTGAGTTTGACGTAGTGTCTCTCAAATATGCGACCTCAATAAAACCAGAATAATAATCAACTAATATTAAATAACTTTGCTTTCCATACTCAAATATATCTGTTCCAATTTTATTCCATGGCAATTCTGGTATATCTACTGGAATCATAGGTTCCCTACACGGTTTGTTTGCCGTTTCCTGACATATTTTACATCTTCTCACATAATCCTCAATATCTCTTGTTATACCAGGCCAAAATATCACTTCACGAGCACGTCTCTTACAACGATCAATCCCTAAATGCCCTTCGTGAATAAGCTTTAACATGTCCCTTTGCATAGAATGTGGTATTAAAACCTGTTTGTCTTTAAATACGACACCATCTACACAGTATAGTTCATCCCTTATCGACCAATAGTATCTTAAATCATTGTGTATGTTAAACTTATCTGGCCACCCTTGATTAATATATTTTAGTAACAATTTTAAACACTCATCCTTACTAGTTTCCCGCTTGACGAGGGTAAACTTATTCTGCGACATGGGTATATTATTGACTACCATTTTAATTTGGCATAGTATAGCTCTACTAATTTTATCGTCATACAAATCCGGAAGAGGTGCCCGCGACAATGTATCAGGTATGTACATATATTTCCCAGGCTTATAAGTGACCACCAACTCATAAGCTTGAACCTTTAACATCATTCGCTGCAAGCGAGCTGGAACCGAGTCTAAAGATTTTCTAAAAATGCTCTCCAGTGGTTTATGATCCGATTCGACGACCACACTATTTTTTCCATAAATATACTGATGAAACTTTTCACAAGCGAATACTATTGCCAACATTTCCTTTTCTATTTGTGCGTATCTTTGTTGTGTATCAGTGAGCGTGCGTGACGCGTACTCTACTGGACGCCCCTCCTGCATGAGCACAGCGCCCAGTGCCACACTGCTTGCGTCCACTGATAACACCACCGGACTACTAACATCGTACAAAGATAGTACTGGTGCATCACACAACAATTCTTTTAATTTATTAAATGCGTCCTTATGACCAACTTCCCAACACCAAGCCATATCTTTTTTTAATAATCTAGTTAATTGAAAAATATGGTCTGAGTAATAAGGTATAAATTTAGAAAGATAATTTACAGTCCCTAAAAACCTTTCTAAACTTTTCCGATCAGTTGGTTCCGGCATATTATATATCGCTCTTACTTTCTCAGAATCTACTTTCATTCCATCTTTGTTAAAAATATGACCCAAATAAATTACTTCCTCAACACATATACGACATTTATCTTTGTTGAATTTCAAATTAATTTCTCGTGCCCTGTTTAACAACTCTTTCAAACGCAGATCATGTTCGTCTTTAGTCCTTCCCCAGCAAATGATATCGTCGATAAACGAATCTACCCCCTCTAGGCCTTCAAGTAATTGCTTGATTTTCGCATGAAACACTTCAGGTGCACAATTAAGACCAAATGGCAATCGCAAATATTGATATCGCCCAAACGGTGTACTGAACGTGCATAAGTCTGCACTTGCATTATCCAGTTTTACCGACCAAAACCCTGAAAATGCGTCTAAAACTGAAAAATACTTAGCACCGTGAAACTTAGTAGCCAATTCATTTATTGTTGGCAATTGAAAATGTGCACGCTGTATTGCCTTATTAAGCGGCCTCGGGTCTAAACATATACGCAACTGCCCATTTTTCTTAGCAACAATCACTAATGAATTCACCCATGGGGTTGGATGACTCACTTTCCTAATAACACCTAACTCTATCATTCTATTTAACTCATCTTGTAACTTATCGCGAACTCCTAATGGTACCTTACGGTTTGCACAAATCACCGGCATCACAGTTTTGTCTACAACAATGTGATATTCACCTGGCAAACAGCCTAACCCATTAAACAAATCTTGATAATCTGTAAGTTTTATATTGTGAATCCTTTTAACTAATCCTAAAGCTAGACAAGCTTGCAACCCAAGCACACTCTGACAATCACTAACCCCAATTGCAAATTTTAATTCATACACGACACCCTTATACCACCATTTTAATTTGCAAATGCCTTTAATAGGAATAATATCACCACTATAAGATTGCAATCTAACACCTTGTTTGCCACCAATTAGCTTACTGTCATAGCCTAACAATAAAAATCGCTTATACGATAAAACATTAATGTCTGCTCCCGTATCTAACTTAAATTTTTCGGAACCACACTCCCCTTGGAGTGTTTCATACCAACCCTCGGACGAAGAGTTAATCTCTGAAACATTGTGCAAAACTGATATAAAAAATGACTCACAATCATCTTCTTCATTGCCTTGTGCTTCAGTTAAACCTATATCATACATTTTTTTAGCTCCTTTTTTTAACTTGCACATTCTAGCAAAATGTCCATGATTTTCGCACAGGTAACACTGCACTGAAATAGCCGGACATAGACTGGGTTCATTGCATTGGCCTCCGCACCTGAGACAATTTTCAGTCTCGCTAAATTGAACAAATCTTCGCGCTGTGCTGGAACCAGCAGCAACATTGGCCATACCGCGCCCTTGTCGACGTCCGCTGCCGCGCCAGCCGGCGCGCCCACCGCGGCCGCCTACACCGCGCACGCCAACTGCATCAACTTGCACCAATCCTGAAGCACCACGCGTCTCCAATAAACGTCGATTATCTATTGAAATTTGATCAACCTGGACGATTCTAATGGCTTTCTCCAAAGTCAGGTCCTCTGTTCTCAAAAGCCGATCTCTCGCTCCAGTACTCTGGATCCCACATACAATACGGTCGCGAATCAATTCCTCCTCCAAATTTTTGAAGATACAATTTTTACTCAATAATCTTAAAGCCGTAACATACTGATCAATCGATTCTCCGACTTCCTGACTCCTTGTAAAAAAATTGTATCTTGCTAAAGTTATATTCTGTTTGACTCCAAAATATTCATCAAATTTCGTAAGCAATAGGTTCACATCATCCTTATCGCTCTCCTTGTCAAAAGAAAATGTTTCAAAGACTTCAAATCCTTCAGGTCCGATTAAATTTATCATTAAGCTAGCTTGAATACCAGCTTCCTCTTTTTGCACCCCCGATGCTTTTAAAAATAACATAAATTGCGACCTCCATCGCCGCCATGCGTCAGCCCGGCTGACGGAGCTGCCCTCCAAACACAGTTCTGTTGGTGGTCGCGCGTGTTCCATAGCGCTCTTGAACCGTCCCTGACGATTTTAGAGTCCACAACGTGCCTTTATAACCGACTTAAACCATTTAAATCGAATAAATTTTCACCGCTGTCACCATGTAATGTAATGAAATATAAGTCTGGATGACAACTGCTTTAATCATAATCGAACATAGACAATACACGAACATAGACAATACACAACAGCTATCAGTGGAGATGTTATAATTTTTTTGTGAATTTGACTACACTTCTATCTATATACTAATAATACAACTGAAGAGTTTGTTTGTATTCTTGTTTGAACGCGCCAATCTCTGAAACTACGAGTCAGGTTTGAAAAATTATTTTTGCATTTGATAGCTTGATTCTTAAGAAGGCAACATCACTAGGCTAGGTTAACATCATGCTAGGACCCTTAAGAGCTGAGCAAAAAGGAAAAAAATTAAGAACCTATGCGAAAAGGAAGCAATATCGCGCGGCGGGGATGCGGTGCAGAAGCTAGATAAGACAATATTTTGTGCGCATTTTCATTCTGATTATAGGGCGTTTGATTAATCGATGTTGATAAAAGTATTTGTCCGATAAAACTACTGATAATTCGGCCCATTCATGAGTGAAGTTTCCTTTCGGTTTTTTTTATGAATGAATGTACAATACATTTCTATATCAGATCTATATCTTATGATAGCTGCGTCATTAAGAATTAGATTAGATTTAGGGACTTTTTCATGACTCATATTCCATTGATCTACTTGCTGAATTGTTTGAAATATTTGTAGATTGGAACTTTTACTGAAAAATGTGATTTCTTCCCTAGCTGCAGGTTATTATTATTACTATATTGTTACTATTGAAATTCAAAGGACATCCTTCAAGTATCGAACATTTTACACTTACCAAATGAAAAAAAAAAAAGGAAATTAAGTGCCGGCCAGAAAAAGAAGTACCGTTTTCTTATGGGATATACCAACTTATAATTGAATTTAACATCGTGAACATGTTTTAACTATAAACTTGTTAGAAAAATATGATTTTTGGCATTTTCAATCTCAAATAGCAGCCGGGGGTTAATTGCAGACTTTCGTTGTAATAGTGAAAACTGTTCAAGAGGTCATTTCCCTTAAGGAATCAGTACCTTTGTTTTCTGGCCGGCACACAGTGGAACGAATGTATGGGAGCGGTTGGACGTAGACATGTCCGAAAAAAAAGAGTAAAATTATGCCAAACTAATGATGCCATCTTATTCGATTACTTAATGCCTTCATAACTTGTGGTGATGAATTTCTTCATAACTCCCATATTTCGGGAGTAATTTGAGAAAATGTGAAATTTTACTATGAAAATGAGTGTATCGAGCTCTCTCCCTCCTGATTCCGGGCTTGTTTCAAGTAGCGGTCTCTAATATCATAATGCTTATACTAAGAGCTATATTTAATACTAAGACACATAGTGCGCCAAATGTGCACTTTCTGGGATAAAGAGTGATGTTTATTTTATAACACAATTTTTTTATTTTTTGTTTATTTTGTTGATTAAAACCGTTTTTCTAAAGGTTTACCTTATTACAATAACATTTCTGAGCAGCCAATTAGAGAAGATATAAGCTAATTAGGATATATAATTAGGGACTTAAGGTTTACATATAAAACTGATGCACTAATGATTACTGATAAGAACATTGCTATTATTTAATTACTAAATGGCTCTTAATACACTAATTTAGCATGCATCATTTACTAATTATCACAATAACTAATTACCTTGCAATATTTAACAAAGGATACCTGGGATACCTGGATTTTATATAAATAGGTCACTATTAGTAACTTTAAAATCAGTGTTGATTTACACCTCGTTGTATCCAAGCTAATCTCGCAATGTATTTTCCAAATTTTAATACAAATCTTGATATTCACGTTGCTTTATGCGCACGCGCACATAAAGATTTACGCGACTTTAACTATTTGTTCAGTGTTTTAAAAGATAACAGTTGTGTTCAGTTATGTGAAAGTGCTGAAACAAGTTTAAAAGACTGGTGTCGTCGATTTTGCTACCGCATTTATGCAAAATGGACACAGTCTGGAAGAAGCACAGATAAGTTTCGGAAGAAACATGAGATTTGGCTACAGGCTGCAATTCAATGGCCGGAATTACAGAATGAAAATATGGAACCTTCTACAGAAAATATAAGTGACGTCATCGAGCCCATAATTTCTCCTGCTAAATCTGATGCTTCAACTTGTACACATCCTAGTCCTCGTAAATCTTTTGAGGACCTTAGTAACCGGCAAAAAAGAAGACGCACTGAAGATAGTCTTTCATGCAGCAGTAGCAGCGCTGAAATTATGTTTTCGGCCGAAAGGGCGCTTCAAAAGGCAGGACAAAGCGATACAGCTTATGTTATGAAATACTTGACGGAGAATCCAGAAGAGGCCTCAAAAATCAAAGCCTTCATTGAAGGTAAATCAATTCAGGTACGGGAAATATCCCCTTTGAAGGCATTGGCTCTTTATGTATCGATGAACTTATCGAAATGGCGCTATAACACTCTTCGGGATTTCAACACTCAAGAAGGAGCTCTTCAATACCCGAGTTACTACATGTTGGTTAAAGAAAAAATTAAGTGCTATCCGGCCAAAGAAGATCTCACAGTTACAGAGAGCTCTGCAAAAATCAAATTACAAGCCTTGATGGATTTAACCTCAAGAAGACTTATTAGGTCGTTAGAAACCCCTGTTGATCCCAATCAACAGCTCGTATTGACCAGCAAATGGGGTTTTGACGGATCATCTAGCCAAAGCATTTATCATCAAAGGACGAGTGAAGATGAGCAAATCGATCTTGCTAGTAATTTTATGATTAGTCTTGTACCACTGCGGCTCGTCTCAAAAGGTGTAACAATTTGGGAAAACGAGCGACCATCTTCCACTTCATTTTGCCGGCCAATATTGTTTAAGTTTATAAAGGAAACCAAAGAAAATGTGCAGAGAGAGATGGCTGAAATCGAAGCAGAGATTGAAGCCTTAACTCCATCCACCATCACTGATGGAATTAGTGTCAAACACCAACTGCTGTTGACAATGATTGATGGTAAAATTCATTCCATTATATCCAATACAGCAGCTTCAGTGTGTGACATATGCAAGGCTTGTCCTAAAGAAATGAATAATTTAGAGTTAATCAAAGATAAACACGCAAACGAGGACATGTATAAATATGGCTTAAGCACCCTTCACGCTTGGATTCGCTCAATGGAATGCTTATTACACATTTCCTACAAATTAGACATAAAATCATGGCAAGTAAGGGGTGATATAGCAAAAAGGCAAGTTGATGACAGGAAGAAAAGAGTTCAAGAGGCTGTAAGAAGAGAAACGGGCTTACTTCTCGATGTTGTGAAACAAGGCAGTGGATCCACCAACAATGGCAACTCGGCAAGGAGATTTTTTGAAAACTACACTAAATCTGCTGAACTGACCGGAATAGATGCTATGCTTTTAAGAAAAATCTGTGTGATCTTGCAGTGTATTTCATCAGGAGAGAAGATCAACGTAACTAAATTCCGAGAGTTCTGCTTTGATACTGCTAAGCTTTACGTGGAGTTATACCCATGGTATTATATGCCTTCTTCACTTCATAAAATTTTAATGCATGGGCCAGACATAGTTCAGAACATGTCAATTGTGCCCATTGGTTTTCTATCCGAAGAGGCATCTGAGGCTAGAAATAAAGATTTTAGAAAATATAGAGAGGGGCATTCTCGAAAGCATAGCAGTATCTCATGCAATGAAGATATTATGCACAATCTTTTACTGTCTTCTGATCCACTTGTTACAAGTATCCGTCCAAAAGGAAATAAGTTTGTAAAAAAATCTTCTTTTAAGGAATTTTATGAGCTTACGGATTCTGAGAAAAGTGATATCGAATTTGTTAACATAAATGATTTAGCGGACATCGATTCTGAATTTGAATTAATTGATGATGATGATGATGACGAAGATAATTAAATGATGTTATTGTTTTAAAATGTGTAACTTAGTAAATTAGAGCTTACATCTTAATTATTTATTGTACTTTTAATGAAACTAGGTAATTTATTATCAACTTACTTAAAAGTCATACTCTCATCAGTTCTTGTGAATATTTTTGTTAATATATATTTCTGTATATATATAATATATTTATAGACCTCTTAATAAGTCTGTCTGCGGTTTAAAGTAAATACAAATGGGGAAAAAACGTTTTTTTTTTTTAAATTTTCATTTCCTTTTATCCCAGAAAGTGCACATTTGGCGCACTATGTGTCTTAGTATTAAATATAGCTCTTAGTAATAGCATTACGATATTAGAGACCGCTACTTGAAACAAGCCCGGAATCAGGAGGGAGAGAGCTCGATACACTCATTTTCATAGTAAAATTTCACATTTTCTCAAATTACTCCCGAAATATGGGAGTTATGAAGAAATTCATCACCACAAGTTATGAAGGCATTAAGTAATCGAATAAGATGGCATCATTAGTTTGGCATAATTTTACTCTTTTTTTTCGGACATGTCTACGTCCAACCGCTCCCATACATTCGTTCCACTGTGCGGCACTTTTATTTTTGGGTACGGAATGAATGATGTCCTTTTCTTGCGTTTTTTTGCAATTTGCAGCTCAGTGTCAGGTTGTATGTTCAACAAAATATGATCGCGACCGTAACAAGTATGTTTTTACAGAACTATAATCATGAAAATCATCAATACAACCCTCATATAATCCCATTGATTATATTTCATGGAAATGGTCATTCAATAGGATGGGACAAATGAATGGGTAACTTCGAACCAAGAGGCAAGCGTACACTATAGTTAGCTGCATCATCACTCAAAGCTGGAGAGGATACACGTCATGCCTTGCACAATGGAATGCAAGTAGGTTGAATGCCACTGTCTCATCAAATACACTGATTGCTGATGATGAGTGATGACAATAATGGCATGCAACCTTCTCGGATCCCATTGTGCAAGCTTCTATCATGTTTATTCTTTGCTTAAAGACAATAATCGCGTTATAAAAAAAAAGGAAGCCTCTTATAAAATAAAGAGTAAGTAAAGACGCCAGCACATCAAGCTACTACAATCTGTCAAATTTCTTTAATAGATTTTCAACTTTATAGCTAAAGCGTAAGGTTCAAAGTTGATTGGTAAAATTTGACAGTTTCGCGTAGCTTGATGTGCATTTCCAGATATTAATCTATGATTTTACGCAATCAAAACCTACAAGATTACTCACTTAATCTCTGCTATATTGTTATATTAAGAGGCCAAATTTGTGAGTTTTTATGTAGGGGGCCTAGGGGGTAATCTTCGGAACTACTGATCCAAGTCCGAAAATGCTATCACCAATGGACACTACAGTAGTGCGAGTGTCATGGGATAAGTAGGTATAAGTATTTATGTTAAAACAAATTGCACATGGACAAAGTCACGGGCAGAAGCTAGTGCTACTAATATTATAAACGCGAAAGTTTGTGAGGATAGATGGATATTTCTTACTTTTTTACGCAAAAACTACTGAACGGATTTTGATGAAACTACACAGTAATATAGCTTAAGTATACATTAATATAACAAATAGGATACTTTTTATCCCGATTTTCCCACGGCATCGACACTTATAGTACGACAGTGAAACCGCAGGGCGCCGCTGCTCTTCTATAAAAATATCATTTAATAGCATGGTTTCCAAGTCTAGATTTAAATAGAAAAAAATTCTTCTTTTTCCCATGAGAAAGCTACGACATTCAATAAGGAAGTGTGGCGTGGCATGTGAGAAATTAAAACCTCCATTGTCTACTGGGGCTCAGTATTAATTTATTGTAGAAGAGATTGTATGACAATAGTGTTGTACAGACAGCTAAAAGAGTGGTAATTTCTTGTTAGAGGTACCAGGAAGACGATATTGCTTATAGAGTTATTGTTATGTCACTTTTTAGTTTTTTTTATTTATTATAGTCGGGTTATTGAAGTGAAAACATCTTTAAGCGCGTAGGGCATTTTTTGAGATGGGAAAAAATCATTGGATTCGCGCCACTGTTACCGTAACCGGCACCGCATCGGATGTGTTCGGCTGTCCTCGGGATGTACTCGGTTTCAATGTATTTCCTAACTAGCTTCAGCCCGCGACTTCGTTCGCGTGAAACTTCTTGTTTCCCCCGAGCCACCCCGTCGTATCGCATCACCCGCCCGCGCTATCACTTAACATTGTTTTTTACTTTTTTTCTTTTGCTCAGCTCCTAAGGGTCATAGCGTGATGTTAAATAGCCTATAGCCTTCCTCAAGAATTGGGCTATTAAATGCAAGAAGAATTTTTGAAATCCGACTGGTAGTTCCAGAGATTACCCCCTACATACAAACTTACAAATTTTACCTCTTTATAATATTAGTATAGATGTCAATGAGTGATGGCAAAGTACTCCGCTTGTGTTTTGTTTATATGACGATTCAAAAAATACATACATAATTGTTCAAGTTTTCACTTCTATCAGCACTCCCAGAGTGCCACTTTTTTTATTATTTTTGTAGTAGCTAAGATACACTAAAAACTTAGTAAGAACCGCTTGCTGGTACGGACATGTTGAGGCGAGATGATGACCATATGACTAAATAAGAGTCATGAATATATAGAAGATGGAAAAGTGGCAGTGGACGACCACCAATAACTTGGCTATAAACAATAAAAATTACATGATAGTGAGAAACAAATTCAAAGAGACAACCCGTGCCGTGTGGCGCAAAATTACTAGGAGGGCTGACTACAAATAAATTGGGATAATATCCAGGAGAAAGAAGAAGGAGAAGTTATAGATGGGTTTATGGAAACTATGATAATTTATGTTGTAACATTCAACAAATAAGACCTCCTTTTGAATGAAAATTTGTAAGTTAACAAAGAGTTTGCCTTGAGCAGCTGGTTTAATACAGTATTAACACTTATATAAGAACCTTACTTGTCAATCAAAATTTATGCTGAAACTTTAAATTCTGCAAAATATGTAATTTTGTGTTGACATGTTTTAATAAATTACATAGAATGTGCTTACTTAGTTACCTACAAACTAAGTTAATTTATTGAATTAAGAACCTGTACTGTTAAAATATTACATTACCAAACAAGGATTTTTTTTTAAAAACAGTTGCTAATATGAAAAAAATAAAAACAAACACAGGTATAGAAGTACCTATGCCAATAATGATAATTCTTATTTACCTACATCAACAATTACTTGGGAGTTTTTAAGTCATACAATTTTGCATAATATTGTAGTAACAATAACATGAAAAATACTTTATTAAACTCATAAAATGCAGTACTTTCCACATGTTAAATTGCAATAAAGGAGGAAAAAAACATTGGCTAGGATGAAAATGGTTTTACGTAGTTCTTGTCATCAACATTTTGGCTTTTAACACCTTCGGCGCCATGTGCATCTTTTTGTCACATAGTGTCTGCTGGAACATTGTGTATCCAGAAGTATACACATCTTTCTACTCAGTAAATGCACTGTATCCTTTAGGAACACGTTTTGTATACATTTATTACGCAAAAATGAAAGCCAGGGCTTTCATTTTTTCGGCATAAATGGTCTGGGATCAGTAAACAAAAAAAAAAACAAATTAGTCAAAACTTGAACAACCATTTAGGGTGTGGCGTTGAGGGTGTTAAATATTGTGATCCAGGGTTATCTTTCAAGTTTTTACTGTGTTTGGTAAAAGGTTGCTGATCACTGATCCAAACAAACCCATGTCGTTTCAAACAATTTCAGTGTGGCAGGGTTATAGACATGCAACTAGCATGTCTGAATCCATGTCACGCAGTGTACCTATTTGGATTTTTCTATCCGGATTTTTTCAATAGCAAGCTGGAGGAGTACTATAGGTGCACCTCTGCCCAACCCTTGTGTTATATTATTAAAAAAGTCAGTGCTGACCCAATATTTACCTAGTGTGTAAATTGATCTGGAGTCAGTAAGACCAAAAAAAAAAAAAACAAAAAAAAAAACAATCAATTACTCCAAATCAGTTACTTACCCAGTCTAAATCAGCCTTTAGTTTAAAATGAACATAGCTTTCATAGGTCAGTGTATTTTGCTCATGTCAATCCAAACTAAAATTATAAATGCTAATATGAGTTTGTTTGTTTGATACACTTTCACGGCTTAACAGATTGTGATGAAATTTGGTATGGGGATAGTTTGAACCCTGGGGAAGGACATAGGCTACTTTTTATCGATATACCTCGCAGGCAGAGCCGCAGGCGGAAGCTAGTAACACAATAATTAAGAAAATACATAAACTCAGTATGCCGTCTTCATAAGGGGTACACAGAAACTACAGAACCCCACCTGCTATGATCCTAACATACCTACTCCTTTTGCCTCATTCACGTTTATACGTGAGAATAATTTATTTGTGGAAAATACAGGTTTTATCAGAGCCCTGATTTACAACCATACGACAGGCTATCGTATCGAAAACCTGACATTTCGATAACCTGATTTGACTTCCCCTCAACAGCAAATAGCTATTGGAAGAATAGCGGGCGTCTATTTGATTTAAACTGACAAAATTTTTGGGTTTTGGACATGTAAACAGCGTTGAGAAGACTCCTAAGATAACAATGATTAATATTCGATACAATACGGAAGCATATCGGGTGTTTGTGAATAAGGGGGCAGATGTAATAACTGGTGGTTTATGCACTGTCCGTATTTTGCCTGTTTAGGGCATGCACATTAGTTATAATAAAATTTACAAAATATATTTATGTTCTGATATAAATATCAGGCAGGAAAGTGAGGTAATTATGCCATAAATATCCTGATTAACAATTATTTTTATGCCTGTAATGAGTTCATGATACCGTTTTTGGTTTGATGATATGATCTGTCAGCTAAACTTTTGCTAGTAACACTAAATAATCTACATTTATTAGAGAAGTAGTCAAGTACACTATGTCAATTTCCTGTGTCATTATGGGAAATTGACAGATAGATTACCTACACTATAAAAATTAAAGATACAAATGTAGAAATTTTACATAGAGTGACACAATAAAAGCGATCTTTTACAGATAACCTTTCGATGGATTAAAGGGAGTTAATCAGTGATGGCAATATTGCCGTTAATCAGCGGTGTCCTTGTACCATTCACATAATACAATAAATCCTATCCTACTAATATTATAAATGTGAAAGTGTGAGGATATTTGTTACTCTTTCACACAAAAACTACTGAACGGATTTTGATGGAACTTTGCAATAATATAGCTTGTATGTCAGAATAACATATATAATACTTTTTATCCAGATATTCCCACGAGATCGACACTTATGCGGGTGAAACCGCAGGGCGCTGCTAGTACTTACATAAAATAGCGAGAAAAATGTATTGATGTAGAACATACAATAAAACAGAGTTGTGACTTGATGACAATGCAGTAGTATCATCCAGGGACACTGGGGAGTCCAGACAGTTGCATAAACTTTTCCTCCTGACAGTTGCAAGACTATTGCCACAATTGTGGAAGACACAATGTAACGGCTTATATAGTGTAAGATTGGTCAAACTCACCTGTTTCCAAAGTTGGTTCTCCAAAACTCGGCAGCGTCACTCTTCGTTATGCGGAACTGGTCGCCGGCAAACGTGCCGTTCGGGAACATCGCCTTCAGCTCACTCAACATGTGGCTAAACACCAAGCTAAGCTTCGTCAAGTTACGTCTGTAGTGAGAATTCTCATCAAACATCTTCTCTTTACCTTCTTTGAACAACTTTATAGCTTGCTTACATTTCCTTATCAAATTAATTATAAATATGTTAAAATGTTCGTTGCTATTCAACGCCTGCATGTTGTCCTCGTACTTTGAGTATATAACACGCAAACGCTGATACGTATCCGGTAAAATGTCCAGGATAAACGGCGGACTGTTTTTCAAATTCATCTTATGATGCTGACACAGTTTTACCACTTTATCCATCAATTTCCAAGTCTTATCCAATGTCCTTTTATCGGTCGCGAGTTTAGTAGGACATACCGCGTCCGAGAACGCCCCGTGCAACTTCGAAAATATCGAAGATATATTTTTCTGTTGTGATTTGTGACGAGGGGCCGCCATATTGGAGAGTCCGATGACATACAAATGAAAACAACGTTTTTTAACACGACACAAAACTCAAAACACATGCATCACTTAATTATAATGTTGTAAAGCGCGTGTCTTCTCATTATCACATAATCGAACCACATTTACGACACAAATAACACGCTATACAACGATCGCCCACTGACACATCGGCGACGCGTATGACAATTTGACAAATAAATGAATGAATGAACCAAGTGACAGGAAAGAAAATAGGTTGGTTTGGAGGACGAGTTGGTGTTGCCACTTAAAAGATTATATTTACCTTAAAACAATTTTGGTTTGAATTGAGGCGCAATTCCCGTTATTTTAATAACGTTCGCATTCTAATTTCTGCCTCAATCTGTCACAAATACTTCTAATTTACACACATTTTTGTAAAATGTTGGACAATGATGAGATTGTGCATTAGATTTTGAACGGGGCTGGTAACAACTGAGGGAAAAAAATTTGATGAAACTTTTTACCCATTTTTAAATATCCTGGCCATTTTATGAAATCAGTTTTTTTTTATTATTATTGTCAGGGTCTGTCTGTCCCATTTTTATTTCGGCCTGACATGTTAAGGGGGATGGATGAATATCATCCTGTGGTATTGACACAACGACGAAATATGAAGTGTTGAGTCGATAAAGCAGACTGTCGTGCAATGAGCAGACAAAATTATCCCAAAAAGTGATGGACCCTTTGAGAGGAAGGCTGACAGAAGAAAGCAGCTGGGCTGGGCAGCATTTGGGAAGCTTCCGCCTCTAACCAGCAGTGAACTGCCGTAGGCTGATGATAATGATGACGAACATATTTTTGAAGTGATGACAAACGATTCTACGACTTACTGAGACTGTTACAGACAGGTAATACTGATTAACGGGACTGTTTCAATGTTATTTATGTTAACGCTGACCAATATCATAGGTAGTGCTTTTGCCTTTTCTTAAAACAAAAACAAGCGTGATAATCAAAATTAAATGATCAAGTCTACTTTGTCAACATTTTATTCCAATGAATTACATTTTCCCAGTATTCGCAGTAAACATTTTTGATCCGGCAATATCGTAGTTACCACGTTTAGATATTGCTTACAACTATTACATTATGAGCTGAATTTTGTAATTTTTTAAAGCTTCCATATATTAAATAAAAATAAAAGAAAAACATTGCTATCATCAAGTTCAATCATAAAGTCATAATTTATTTTAATTTTGTTTCCTGAGGCAGAAACTAAGCGCCCTAGCTCAGTATAGCCATCTCGTGAACAATGATTGATGCTTTGTCGTTTTAGTTCTTGAGTTTTGTAACAGATGGCGCTAACAGGCGCTGAAACTGAATAGTTCTTCTATTCAAACATAGATGTCATTGAAACCAATTTTTGTCAGAAATATTTTTATTTCGACAGATTCTTTTTAGCAGCGACAATTATATTAAAATAGCGTCCATTAACATGAGGCATATATTTGACCGTGGTAATAAAAAGAAAGATAGTTATTTTATGAGTAAAATAGTTTATTCTTCTTCTTCCTCTTCTTCAGTCGGTTCCGGGGTGGTAGTGGTGCGTTTCTTGGACTTCCTTTTGCGACTGTGTCTCTTGCCTTTCTTGCTGATCCTAAGTAAAAAATAAAACATTTAAATTTAAATATGCATACCACTTGGCAGGGTTCTTCCGCGTCGTTTGAAAGCGAAAACTATGCATGTGCGTTCAATTTTGAAGGGAGAAGAAAAACTGACAATTTAAAAAATTGCTGCAATCGTTTGTCTACAAATTTTTATCACAGGTGTATACCTGCAGTCTGGATAGATTGCTCTAGTGATGAATTTAGTGTATGTAGGTACCTACCTAGGTATTTTTCAATACAAATTGCTAAGGTTATGCTATAGGCAGTAGGAATTATAAAACATTAAATGCGAGAACATCATTATTATTCAGTTTTTATCAGCCCTCCGCTTCACTATTGCAAATAAAAATATTCATGTCTATGCTTTTTTAATTTTTGATTTATCACGTCTGATGGAAAGCGATGGATGAGGTCAAGATGAGGTCTATGATGGAACAAGCGTGACACTAGAACTCCCACGCATCGACGAAACAGCAGGCTGCTTAACGCCGGACTCCGGTGGGAGGGTGGTCGCAAACCAGGCGGGCGTTAGCCCTATCACCGCAAGAGAAGAATCAAGCCAGTCAAATAAGATGTTGAGTGTGACTGTCCAGGATGCGCCGAGCGCTCGGTGCAGTTGAGTAACTGGCGGAACAAACTGCGCTACACGAGGAGGCTTCTTCATGCATCCCAAAAACACACCCACACAATACAGACACTATTATTCAACACACCACACACACACATACACCCTATTCTTCATGTATTCTAACACTATTCTTCTTCTTCGTGTCGCTGGCACGACTGAAATTTATATCTTGTTGGCCAAAAATTTTGCCACATCCACGGTGCCATCACAAAAAAAAAAAACTTTGCCCGACCTGGGAATCGAACCCGAGACCTCATGCTCAGCAGTAGCGCTTGCGACCACGAGAGTCAGTATGAATTAAATTGTCAGTATTAATTTAGGAGCAGTGGTGGCCGATTTACGTGACCAGGTTACTTTGTGTAATTTATTTCATCACCACTGCTCTCAAATCGGGGAAGGAAAATATCGTGAGGACACCGGAATGTCATAGAACCAATAATTTGAAGATATAATGACATCCCGAACCCGCACTAGACCGCGTGGTGCTTAATGGCCTACACCCTCTCACAGAGAGGAGGCCTGTGAACGTTATAAGCTGATTATGCAGTATGCATTAAAATCTAAATTGATAAAACTCACCTTAATATTGAAATGAAGTAAGTAAGTTGTACTGGAGAAGAATTTAAGAAATCAAGAGGACACAACAGGCCAGCACAATGTAGAGAGGCTATATTGCAGTACATGCTCTAAGATGGAACCATAGTAATTAGTCTTGGAGGAAGATATTTAACGAAGAAGAGGGAAGATTAGACCGAAGATTAGACATTGTATAGATCAAGAAGAAAATGTATAATACAAATAGATCCAATAAGGCTACGGACTGATAGCACTCAATAGAATGAACTGGGAATGCTGCATTGACAAGAGTGGTACAGAATTGAAGGAATGGAATAAAATTTGATATCACATTATTCATATACAGGGTGTCATACATCGCCGCGCAAACTAAAAACTATAAAACTATATCCATGAATTCAGCACGTGATTCTAGACTAAAAAAAAAAAAACATTTTGACCGCGTAGATATTGCACTTTTCAATGAAACAACTTGTATTTTTTAAGTGAAAACATCTTTAGGCGCGTTGAAAGAAAGAAAGAAAACACTTTTATTTGCGGTTGGTGCGTTGGGTATTTTTTGAGATAGGAAAAGCCATTGAATTCGCGACACTGTTACCGACACCGCGCTACTTTCGGATGTGTTCAGCTGTCCTCGGGGTGTACTCGGTTTTAATGTACCTATTTCCGATATATCAGTGAGTGATGGCAAAGTATTCTGTTTGTGTTTTGATTATATGACGATTCAAAAAATACACACGTAATTGTTCAAGTTTTCTCTTCTGTCGGTACTCCCGGAGTCCCACTTTTTTTTATAACCGGCCTAAACTTTCTACGCTAGGTGAAGAATCATTATCATGTCCTGAATTCAAGATTACAAAAAGTTTGCGCGTCGTCCGGCCACTCCGTATAGAGGAATTCAATCTGACATAACTATATAATTTAATTGAAATATTCGGGAGTAGGTAGATCATCTTTATCAGTTATGGTGATAAGTAGACGCAGAAGTATTACATGAAAATTTGGTTAAAGACTTTTAGAAGATTAAGTATTGTTAGATAGGTAGGTACATTATAATAATTTATTTACAAACAACATTTTAACCAGTCCAGTTAGTCACAAAACACTTGAATTACTTTTCATATGGGCAAGGAGTCTTTTCATATGCATTGAATTTCAATATCGCTCCTTTTACTCCCACAAGCACGTTATCTGCTGAATCCATTGCAAAGGAATTTACTCCAGTGATGCCAAATGTTCCCAAACGCCTTGCACTTGTGTTTTCAGGGTCTATTACATATAAGTTGCTATTTTCATCCATGGCGAAGATTTCATCCGATCGACTGACAAAAACACCAGTCATTTTATCATTGGGTAACCCTTTGATCTTGATTGGAACCGTGTTTCCATTCTTTAGAATATACGAAGTCTTTGTAGCTACGAAGTATAAGTTATTTCGCGGGTCCACAGTCAAACCATGACCGTTTGGTATAGCTGAGAATGTCTCCTGCTTTTGACCTTCATTCGTAATCTTATGGACTCGGTTTTGAGGCCAAGTTGCTATATACATTGCACTGCCATCGCTGTTAACTGCGATATACATCACATCTTCACCCAAAGCTGTATACAATTCGATAGAGCCGTCATCTTTGTACTTGTAGACACCGTTATCAGTGGCTAAATACACGATGTCGTTTAGGTTATCAACGCAAGTCGATTGACCGAGCCCGGCTACTTTTATGATTTCTAATTCTCCGCTTGGGTGCATGACTTGGAGACTCATCTTCATTTCATCGCTTATGAGAGTGAAGAAGACCTTGCCAGTCTTCCAATGGATGCTCATGTCTGCTGGTATGCCTGTGACGTTCTTTTGTTCTTCTAATGAGTATTGGAAGTTGTTGAAATCGAGCAGGGTGGCACAGAAAGTGTCCCTGGTCTTTTGTTGTGCGAGTCTTTGTCTTGTCATCACTGGGTTTGAGCTGATGGTTGACACTATGGACAGGAGTACTAGTATCAGTTTCTCCATCTGAAATCAAATGAAAAGATGTAAATATTTTGGTCTGTGGACAGTGAATTAAGTACCGCAGGTAAATTAAATTCTAATAGCAAGATTAGAAGTATTAAAATGTCGTGAATTGCAGTCGTAAACGAGCAGCATTTAAAATTACATTTTTAAGAGTAGATTGTGATATTTTGTTATTATTTGTACATAATAACATCGACATTACATTGTCAGTTTGCTAAGAGATCCGGTACATCTGTTTGTGTTTGAAATTCCAACAAGTGATTATGATATGTGTCGTATAACCACGGGCAGGTTTTTGTAATCAAGAACTTTTCACCTTTCAATAGAAAAATTATGTATCAAGTCATTAGAAAGAAAATTTTTCCGTATTTATTTTATATTATTACTAGCTGATCCCGGAAGTCGGTGTCAAAATACGAAAATGCCGTACCAATGACACCGACTTCCAAAATTAAAGTTATTTATCACTTTGTAGTGTTTTTTTGAAGTGAAACTTCTTTAGGCGCGCTTGACTTGGGGAGTAAACTGGCGAATGCGTTACGAAAACGTGTAATCGGGCGAGTAGGGAAGGTAGTATTTATGCGACTGGGTTTTTACACCATTTACTGGTTGTTGTGCTCCATGGCGTGCGCACATTTTCTTTCTCTCTTCCTCTCATAGCCAAATACGTTTGAAGTTTCACTTCAGTCGTGTGGTCATAAGCACACTCGTTTTTTTTTTGAAGTCGGTTGTTTATTTCGAACATATGAAGCAATAGATCAGCATTATAGTTCAAAATGATTCAGATCGTGATTGATAGTCTGTAACGCAATAAGGATGTTGTTCTTATTGAAGCAGTCCAGCTCATCCTATCTGGTCTCTATAATTATCACGAAAATATCAATGATTCACTTACTAATTACTTATTATAAACAATTCTAAGTAGTAAACAAGCAATTATTGCTTGTTTACTTAAAGATGGAAAATATATTCTCCGGAAAATCTAATTACAAAAACAAGGCAGTTTTCTGAGTATAAAGTTGTTTTTATTTACTTTATTTTTGTTTATCTTTCGAATATTTTCCTACATAAAGATTTTTTCCAAGAGTCGGTTTAGTGCTAATCAGCTTATTGTATCGTATTCGTAAGTCAGTATATTTGGTGGCTATATTTTCTTCATGCTTTGATTTGAGCCATGAAGAAAATACTTACCTTTGTAGGTACAGAGGCCAGCACATCAAACTACTCCAATCTGTCAAATTTCTTTGGTAGATTTTCAACTTTACTACATAGGAATAAGGTTCATATTCAATTAGGAAAATTTGACAGATTGGGGTAGATTAATGTGCTGGCCTATGTACTTCTACCTAATGTTTACCGATTTTTTTCAGAAATATAGTTAACACTAGCTTCTGCCCCCGGCTTCGTCTGCGTGAAATTGACAGTTCAACAACATTCATTGCGTTATTTACGTGTTGAGCAGACACATTTTTAGAACTTATGAAGCAATGGATTAGTAATTTGCTTCAAAATGATTCAGATTCCGATTGATAGTGTGTTACGCAATAAGGGTGCTGAATGAAAACAGGCGAGAACGTTTCTATGGAGGAACGACCACCCGCATTTCCTGTTAATGTATTCAGTCACGATTTCCGTAAGGTAAACCCGAGATAGACCATACAATTTCAATTATACACATTGTTAATTTTCTCTGTGGAGGCTTACGCGGTGAAAATTTAACGCTTCGCTGTTTCCATAATGTTTTCCCCTACCTTCTCTGTTCGCAAGTATCTCTTACGTATCACGATTGAATTTTGTTTTAATAATAACAGCCGCACAGGTCGATCGATCAGGTTAAACTACGCTTGCCGCGGTTGGTCTGTGGATGGGTGGCCATCCTTACATACCGAGAGTGAGACCCTTCCGCGCCTCCGGAAACACGTTAAGCCGTTGGTCCCGGCTGTCATTCGTGGATCTTTGACAGTCGTTACGGGTAGTCAGAAGCCCGAAAGTCTGACAACCAGTCTTACCAAAGGGTATCGTATTACCCAGTAACTGGGTTGTGAAGGTCAGACAGGCAGTCGCTTCATGTAAAATACTGGTATTCAGCTGCATCCGGTTAGACTGGAAGCCGATCCCAACATAGTTGTGAAAAGGCTAGGCAGATGATGAGATGTTTCTGCGAGCTTTGTGGTTCATTGAAATTTGGTGCAAGAGAGGAGGTGAACCAAGCTTGAGAGCTAAAGGATGATAGGAGTTCTTTCCAGTCTTTGACAGCCTGGTTTTATCTGCTGTCTTTTATCAGAGGGGTAATTCTCGTAATTTTAAGAACGTTCACAGTCTGATCTCAGTCTCAATCTGTCAAAAAATACTTCTAATTTCCCTACATTTTGACAAGTTTTTGACATTTATTTGTCGCTGAGATGAGACTGCGACTAGATTTTGAACGTTTTGAATTACGAGAATGGACCTTCTTGGTACCTACTCTATTCTGACTAAAAAAAAATACCAAAACCTTAAGATATAGAATACGGAAGACGATAAGACAATTGACAATCGTATGGTTTTCGGAATTGGTTAATCTTTTTACCATGTCGATACCAGAGAAGAAAGATTAGTAAGATTTGATTGCTTGGCAGAAAGATTAGTAAGATTATCTACAATATACAATGTGGAGACAACAATACATATAATAAATAAATTAAAACACTGGCAATGCATAAAAGTATTTTGGAACTATCAAATAAATCCTATTTGTAAACTGTTTTTGTTTTGATTAATAAACAATAAAAAAAAATTATACACGGTACATATACCAAAATAACATTTTTTATAGCTGATATAATAAGGAGTAACTTAGGCTACTTTTATTTAAGAAAAAAAAAATGGGGTCTCACGAAATAAAATTAAAACTGAACAATAACTTTTTTGTTAAATTCCACGCGGACGAAGTCACGGGTACAGCTAGAGGCTAATAAAATAAATATAAACATCCAAATTGTGAAACTCCTCCTTTTTTAAAGTTGATTAACAATAAATACAGTGACCAATTGGAATCAGTACAACGTAAATATCTTAGGTTTCTTAACTATTTTATTTAAGAGGTGGTCATCATATCACACTCTTCTAGATATCCCTGTCAACTCTTAATCTGTTGAGCTCCGCTAATGAGACAATTGATTTTCCATTGTTTCGTCGTCAATAGGCGACGCGCGTTGCTTGACCGGTTAAAGAAAGGAGACTGTATCATGATCAATAATTCCTTCCTATACAAGATTTGTCACAATTTTTATTGTAATAACCTAATAAACCAAATATACCTTCGCTCCCAACGTATTCCTGATACCAACTCACAATCTATTTGCGCCGAAGCGGTGCAGAACCAACACAGGAGAACAAGCTCCTATACGCCGACTAATGATATGTTACAACGATAATTTTGCTGATATTGACATATTTGCATTGTCACTCGCACAGTTGAAAAATAGTATTTACAAAAATTCCATTAAAATAGGTACCACATAGTTTTAGTTGTTATATTCGCACATCTGATTTTTGTAACATGTTATATTATTTCACCAAACCTAGTTCATCTATTGTTTGCCAAGTTTGCTTATGGATCTTGCTCAAACTATTTTTACACTTGGATTAATTTGTGGATAACGATGCTGGTTGCGTGATAACTTAAGTGTTTTATTAAATATCTGTACCTAAATTTTAAGCATTGCGCAATTGTTTGTTCTCTCTAATCCTGAAGAAATAAAATATAAAAAAATAGACAAGAAAAAACAAGAAAGTACCTTTTTATCACAAAATGTTCCCACTCAACACAACACAGCTCCGCGTACTATTCCGGGGCACACATCTCAAAGCGCACTGACAACAAAATTATCAGTTACTCTATATATATAAGTGTCATATTATCATTCTTAGTGTATTAACGTTTATAATAAAACAATAACATTGTGTTGGACAATCGTAAACAACATATTTCTTCGATTATGTTTGTGATTACTCAATCTTAGAAGGAAATATGTGGTCCGTTGTTAGCTCTTTCATATTGTTCATTGTCATTGTTGACTGTGGCTTTTAGTGTAACTCTCGCTTTGTCTAGAACATAGTAATTATTAAGTTAAAGATTAAGATTAGGTAGTTAGTTGTGCTATATCGTGCGGAAAACATGTGAACATTTGAGTAATTACAATTTGCATCATAAATATAATTTTAATAAGAAAATGTAACTAACTATTTACACTAGATACTAAATTATTCTTTTATTTAATTATATCCTTAATTAACAAAAATAACAAAATTAAAACCTAACTTAACTAAAACTATACACAAACTAAAATATAGCGTCGAAAAATTCATCCGCATCGCTGTCGACTGGTAATGTACCCAAGAGACTGGCGGCATTACCACGTTGTATGGCAATGCTTAGCCTTTGGCCAAGGTAAAAGCCAGCCCTTGGGTCACGGGAAGTGTCAACCAGCCGTTTTGAAATTTTCTTAAAAAAAAAGACCATGAGCACTCGGACCCCAAGGCCCGAGGGTTTTAACCCCGAACAGCACGAAAATATAACTTCCGATAAGGTTATTATATTTTCGCCGCTTGAGGTTTTCCGCAGCTGCAGCAGCAGCGCCAGCACAGCATGCCGATCCAGGAAGGTGGGATAGTGCAAGCGTATCAACACAAGTTGCGTCCCACACTAAAGGCCTACCCACTTTCCATGGAAATAGAGACATACCGTCCGGTCTCATGCCATCGTCGCGTGCCAAGCCATTGGGTTCTAACACAGCTGGAACGCCGACGGTAACAAGAGCTCGTCGGATGATATCATTAATGTTCGCGTGGCGCGCTAAGCGACTCGCACTTCAGCTGCAAGACAGGCCGTGGTGTCCGAGGCTGTTGACATCTTCGCCACAGTGGCAGCGATGTAGAGAACAGCAAGGAGTGCCTCGTCGCAGGGAAGCAGCGAGGCGAAAAGTAGTGTCGTCGAACAAAGTGCCTATGTTGCCTACTTAATTAAATGACTAACTTACTATACAAATAAATACAAAAACAAAGGACACTTAGACGTCGAAGTACTCGTCCGCATCGCTGTCATCCAGAAACGTGCCCAGAAGACTGGCTGGACTGCCACGTTGAATAGGAATGCTAATTCTTTGGCAAAAGAACGACCCAGCCCTCTGGTCACCTCTTTGAGGAGTGGCTAGAGAGGCGTCACGGCGCTCTTACCTACCGCCTGACGCAGGTCCTCACCGGACACGGATGTTTCGGGAGGTTCCTGCATATAATCAGGCGGGAGGAGACGCCCGGGTGTCACCATTGCGAGGATCGCCCAGAGGACACGGTGCAGCATTCGGTGGAGGTCTGCCCCGCTTGGGCGAAGCAACGCCGTGCCCTCGTAGAGGCGATCGGCAGCGGCGGCGACCTCTCGCGTCCGGCCCTGGTTCAAGCCATGGTCCGGGGCGAGAGGGAGTGGGAGGCAGTCACCTCCTTCTGCGAAGCAGTCATGCTAGTGAAGGAGGTGGCGGGATGGCTTAGGGAGAGAGCCTCATGTCCCAGCCGCCACGGGAGATGCTCCGGGCGTCGGGAGCCGCGTGACGACTCCCGGCCACCATAGGCGTGGGCCTGCGGACGGAGAGTAATGGGTAGCTCACTGTCCGATCAGGACCAGGCCCGTGCCAGACGGCGCGTACGAGTTCCACGCGCGCCTCAAAGATATGTCAGCTAAAAGGAAGGGGCCTGCCAGGGCCGAAGCCTGCCGGGGTTGCGGGATTGTCCGAAAGGGGTACCGCTACCCCGGAACATAAAGGGAACACGGATGGGTTTTAGTCAATAAGAGTCTGACACTCCCTTCCGCTCCACCCAGAGCGGGAGGGGTCATTTGATGATTTCCCATCCATAAAAAAAAAGCCCTCTGGTCACGTGAAGTGTCGACCAGCCGGCGAGAAATTTCTTTAAAAACGGGCTCCATGACCCGAGCGTTTAGACCCCAAACGGCTCAAAGCTGTAGTTGCCCATAAGGTTACAGTATTTGCGCCGCTTGAGGGTCTCAGCAGCCGCAGCAGTGGCGCCAGCACAGCCCGCCGTGATAGGAACACGAGATGGCGCAAGTCTGGAATACAGACGTGATATTATGTTAATAACACACTCACACACTATTGTTTTGTTTCACTGCTTGAAACAAAACAATACTTAATTGGAATCTTGTTGTTTCTTAAACTCTGTTAACATACTTGTGTCACTGATGAATATCTCTCGCTACAATATATATTTTAACTAGCTGCGCCCCGTGGTTTCACCCGCGTAAGTTTCGATCCCGTGGGAATATCGGGATAAAAACTATCCTATGTCCTTTCCCGGGACTCAAACTATCTCTATACCAAATTTCATCGAAATCGGTTCAGTAGTTTAGGTGTGAAGAAAAGACAGACAGACAGACAGAGTTACTTTCGCATTTATAATATTAGTTTGGATACAGATTACTTTATTTGTATATATGTTTAAATAATATAAGCTAACATCATATAAACTATAATAATATGTACTATAAAAAATAAACAAAATAATCATAAGGCATCAAAGAATTCGTGCGCATCGCTGTCAACATGAACAGTGCCCAAAAGACTGGCAGCATTGCCACGTTTTATGGCAATGCGTGGCAATGCTGATTCAAAATTTTTAATACATGCAAGCATGTTGCTGTTCCACATCTATTTAACAGTTTTTTAGAAAAATGGCCACTATTAATATTTTACTAATTAATGGGTGTTATTTAAACCGTAACACCGTATATTTGCACTCATAATTTTCACAATTTTTGATTTTAGATCAAAATCCATTATTTCAGAATTAACTTTAACGATAATGTTTATTTTTTGTAAATTTTTTTATTCTTTAATTTTATTACAGGCCATATTCCACAGTGGCATGTCAGCCTCATCATTATCGACAATGTTGGTATCAAGACGTTAACTCCTGTGATAAATGGATGATGGGTGGGTGGCTCCTCGTGGATCCAGAGAGGTAACTTTAATCACGTATTTGTCAGGTAGGCCCGCTTTCAGCGATATGAAGCCTGAAGTTTCGGGGGATTATTAACAACTAGCTGCGCCCCGCGGTTTCACCCGCATAAGTTTCGATCCCGTAGGAATATCGGGATAAAAACTATCCTATGTTCTTTCCCGGGACTCAAACTATCTCTATACCAAATTTCATCTAAATCGGTTTAATGGTTTAGGCGTGAAAAGGTAACATACAGACAGACAAACACAGACAGAGTTAGTTTCGAATTTATAATACAGGGTGTCCCTGGAAGTATGGATCAAATCGAATAGGGACGTGGGCAAGGTCATTTCCAAACTTTTTAACCCTGAGAATGTCAGTGAATTTTTTTACGGTTCAAAAGTTATGACCGATTTTTATTTTTTTTTTCAATCACTTCGCTTAGTGCTCAAAGAAAATAATCATAAAAAAATACTATCAGGGCTATCTAAAAAAAATAAAGTATGGATAATAGTGTTCTAAAAATCTCACTTCAAATTAAAATAAACCCATCGAACAAACCGAAATTTTCCACCGTCAACCATTTTCCATGTGACAAAAACTTATAACACTTCTTAAAGAAAAATGTCGCCCCATTCATTTCATGCTTACATCCCGCATAAACCGTCCTTTTCATCATCTAAGTACGGGTTAGGAGACATCATTTTTCATCAGTCCTGGCAGATAATGAATGAAACTCGATTCATATGTCACTACTGAAAAAAGAAAACTCAATCTTATTTTCCAGAAAATAAGGTTTAAAATTGTCTGGCAACGTGAGCGTCTATGGTACAGGAGCTAGTATATTTTGAACTGTAGTAGAAGAGCTAGACGTTAGTGTTTTTAACACAATCTTGAAGGTTGGACAGGTCTAATAAGATTGGTGGAAACTTGGACTTATCTCCAAAGTTGACCTTATAAAGTTCTTAGGTCTATTTATAGAATTTCTGGAGATTTTCTAAGCTCCTTGTGTGTCATAAGTATTTTAGTAAGCCCTGAAGTTAATATCGCCCTAGTTGGTTGGGTGTCGGCGCAGGTGAAGCTCCTGCTGCCTAGGCCTCGGAGGTGCTTCCGTTGCTTAGCCAACGGTCATACTGTAGCGCAGTGTACCTCCGTGGTTAACTGCGATGCTGTCTGCCATCGCTGCGGTCAGCCCGGTCACATTGCTGGCTCGTGTGATGCCACGCCGCACTGTCTTTTGTGTGCGGCGGCAGGCATGCCGGCGGGACATCAGGCGGGAAGCAAACCCTGCGCCGCCTCCCAAAAGAAGGGCAAGGAAAAGAAGGGAAAGAGCGGGCCCGCTGCCCAGGGAGTTTTGGCTCCTTCGCAACCGACCCAAGCTTTGGCGTCTAGTGAGACGCAGCCAGAAGGGGAGCACAACATGGACTGTCATTGATGGCCCCATATTTGCGCTTCCTTCAGGCGAACATCAACCACTGTGCCCGCGCTCAGGATCTCTTGCTCCAGAGTATGGCGCAGTGGTTGATAAACGTAGCGGTGGTCTCTGAGCCGTGGTTTGTACCACCCAGGGACGACTGGGTGAGTGACACCCTCGCCTCAGTGGCCTTAATTTCACAGGCCGCAGTTGGCTCCCCGTCTTTTGAGGATGTCGCCAGGGGACGGGGATGCGTCGCAGCGCTGTTCGGGGAGGTAGTCATTGTTGGGGTTTACTTCTCCCCGAACAGGCCTCTCGCCGATTTTAAGGACTTTTTGGTCGAGTTGGGCACCGTCGTCGGCCGCAGGCACCCTCGCCCCGTGGTCGTTCTTGGGGACTTTAACGCCAAATCCACGGCTTGGGGTTCCCCGAGGACTGACGCGCGGGGCAGGGTGCTCGAGGAGTGGGCCGTGGAAAACGGCCTGCTCATCCTGAACCGTGGTTCCGTCCAAACGTGCGTGCGTCAGCGGGGCGGCTCCATAGTGGACCTTACGTTCGCTAGCCCTGCTATTGCGTGCCGTGTTCAGGGCTGGCGTGTTATGGAGGAGGTAGAGACGTTGTCGGATCATCGATACATTCGATTCGACGTCTCCTCCCAGACCTCCACTGGCCCAGCCCCAGCGGCCCCCAGAGAAGTTGGCCCGCGTTGGGCTCTGAAACAGTTGGACCGGGAGTCATTTCTAGAAGCCGCAATCGTCCAGGCCTGGGTGACAGCACCGGACAGGCCTGCTAACATCGACGAAGAGGCAGAATGGCTCTTGAAGGCAATGTCGCACATTTGCGATGTGGCGATGCCTAGGGTTCGGTCCAGTCCGGCCAGGCGTCAGGTATACTGGTGGTCGCCAGACATCGAGCAGCTACGCGCTGCGTGCGTGGCCGCTAGGCGCCAGTATGCCAGGCTGCGCAGGAGGCGTCGCCGCGATCAGAGTACTGCAGACGAGGAGGCGGAACTGTACCAGAGGTACAGGGAAGCGAAGAACGCACTCCAGCAGGCCATCGCGCAGGCGAAAGTCAGGTCCCGTGAGGAGCAACTTGAGACTCTGGACCGCGACCCATGGGGGCGGCCCTACCGGGCCGTGCGCGGCAAGCTTCGCCCCTTCGCCCCCCCACTGTCCCAGAGTCTCCGGCCTGACCTGCTGGAGAACGTGGTAAGTGCTCTCTTCCCGTCAAGGGAGGAGCACTCGCCCCCACCTATGGTACCGCCTACCGTGACACCTAGCGCGGACGAAGACGACGACGTGCCCGAAGTAACCCCAGTAGAGCTGAGCGTGGCGGTGATGAGGCTTCAAGCCAAAAACACCGCCCCAGGGCCCGATGGCATTCCAGGCCGCGCTTGGGTCCTGGCTTCACAGGCTCTAGGGCCCCGACTGGGAAGGCTCTTTAGCGCATGTTTGGAGCGGGGCCAGTTTCCAAGGCGTTGGAAGATGGGCAAGCTGGTCCTGCTGAAGAAGGAGGGACGTCCCGTTGACTCACCATCCGCATACCGCCCCATTGTGTTGTTGGACGAGGTGGGCAAGCTCTTTGAGAGAGTAGTTGCAGACCGCCTCGTCCAACATTTATCGGGGGTGGGTCCAGACCTATCGGATAACCAGTTCGGTTTCCGACGTGGGCGCTCCACGGTGGACGCGATCATGCGTGTAAGGACCTTGGCGGAGGAAGCAGTGTCCCAGGGTGAGGTCGTCTTGGCGGTGTCCCTCGACATCGCCAATGCCTTCAACACCTTGCCCTGGAGTTCCATTAGGGAGGCACTTCGGTATCACGGGGTGCCAAACTACCTTCGCCGCACAGTCGGGGCCTACTTGGCGGACAGGTGTGTCGTCTTCCCTGGGCGAGAAGGATGGGGACGGCGAGAGGTGTCGTGTGGTGTTCCACAGGGGTCGGTACTGGGGCCGCTCCTGTGGAACATCGGATATGACTGGGTGCTGCGTGGTACGCTCCTCTATGGCATTAGCATTACCTGCTACGCCGACGACACTCTGGTGACAGCGCGGGGGAGTACGTACCAAGACGCAGCACAACTGGCGACAGCAGGAGTTGCGCAAGTCGTTACGAGGATCCGGCGGTTGGGTCTCGAGGTAGCCCTGAACAAATCCGAGGCCCTGTGTTTCCATAGGGCCCGGCGCGCGCCACCTTCGGGATCCAACTTAATCGTGGGAGGCGTTACCATCGCTGTCGGGTCGACGATGAAGTACCTGGGGCTCGTTCTTGACAGTCGGTGGAACTTTGGGCCGCACTTCCGGCAGCTGGCTCCCAAATTGATGGTCGCCGCGGGTGCATTGTCGCGGCTGCTACCCAATCTGAGGGGGCCCGACACGTCTTGCCGGAAGCTGTACATGGGGGTCGTGCGGTCGATGGCGCTCTACGGGGCGCCCGTGTGGGCGAACAACCTCACGGCTCGCAACATCGCAATCTTGCGAAGGCCGCAGAGGGCGATGGCCGTCAGGATTGTTCGCGGGTACCGCACGATCTCATTCGAGGCGGCGACCCTTTTGGCCGGATCCCCGCCTTGGGACCTGGAGGCGAGAGCACTCGCGTCACTATATCAGTGGCGCGGGGAGGTGCTGGAGCGTGGCGAGAGACCCCTGCCTCGGATTATCAAAGCACGGCGGTCTGAGCTCCACCAGGCCCTGAGGACGGAATGGGAGACGCGACTTGCGCAACCCACTGCGGGGCACGCCGTTATAGCGGCTGTAAGACCAGTCATGGAGGCGTGGATCGAGAGGCGGCATGGCGCCCTCAGCTTTCGGCTGACGCAGGTACTCTCTGGCCACGGCTGCTTTGGGAAGTACCTGTGTCGTATAGGTCGGGAGCAGACGCCGGTGTGTCACCACTGTGCGGCTTGCCCTGAGGATACGGCGCAGCACACGTTGGAAGAGTGCCCAGCTTGGGCAGGGCTGCGCCGTGACCTCATCGCGGCAATAGGCGGGAGCGATCTCTCGCTCCCGGCCGTCGTTCAATCGATGGTCGAGAGCGGGAGCGCATGGGATGGAGTTGCCTCCTTTTGCGAGGATGTCATGTCTGCAAAGGAGGCGGCCGAGCGGGAGAGAGAAGCCGCATCCTCTCTCCCCTCCCGCAGGAGACGCACCGGGCGCCCGAGAAGGGTGCAAAACGATCTGCGACCTCCATGAGAGGTGGCCTGCGGTCGGCGGACTAGGGGCGTCCGTCGTCCGATCAGACAGGCCCGAGTTGGCGCTGCAGTGTTCCACGCGCGCCACTCGAGAGTGGGTGCGGCCATTACAGGAATGGGCGCACGGGGAGGTGGGACCCGCTAAGGAACAGCGGGTCGAGGCCTGTCGGGGGAGCGGTGAATGCTGTTGCGAATCCCGCACCCCCGGCTATAGGTAGAGGTGGAACACCGCGGTGGTTTTAGCCGGTAAGAGTCCGGCATGCCCCTCTGTCACCCCCACGATAGAGGAAGTCCATGAGGATTTCCACCGCGAGAAAAAAAAAAAAAAAAAAAAGGATATAGGGTAACATTTAGAGTAACAGAATTATTATTAAAATATTATTTATTGATCGTCTTAAATTCAAGTCTAAAGTAATAACTTCTCATTTTATTGTGTAAGGGGCTGTCTCCACGAGCGAAATAATTGCGGCGATATTATCGTCGTGGCACGTATTTCTATACACTCTCTTAGAATGTGTCTCCACATGGCGATATCATCGCGGTGAAAATTTGATGGCACGGCGAGACTGTCGCCGCGATTCTCTCGCTCGTGGCGACAGCCCCTATGCACCAGGTACACAAGAATTTCATACTATGTGGAGTGAGCTTAAAGTGAACTGTCAAATCCTAGCATCAGACGTGGTGACAGTTCACTAGAAGCTCATTTCATCTAAGTTTTCACTTATGTAACGGCAGGAGGCTTTGTACTTTTAACCAGCTTAAATATATCTAGTTAAGTTTCAATTTAGCAGTGCTGGTCTAATCCTTCTTCTTCCTGCCCTTATCCCTTGTTACTTGGGGTTGGCGCAACACGTTTTCTTCTTCCATTCTCCCCTGTCAACCGTCACGCTATCATTCACTCCCTTTTCTTTCATATCATTCCTCACACAATCCATCCCTCTTTTCTTCGGCCTTCCTCTCCCTCTCCATCCATCAATATGTATATTCATCACTCTTTTAGTCACATGTGTTTCGTCCCTTCTCATCACATGCCCATACCAAGCCAAACGATTTCCTTTCAACTTTTCTGTCACTGGCGCCACTTTCAAACTTCCTCATACTCATTTCTTACTTTATCCATTCTCGTCACTCCACACATCCATCTCAACATTCTCATCTCCGCTGCATGCAATCTTTTTTCATCCGTCTTCTTCACAGCCCAGCATTCAGACCCATACAGTACGACAGGCCGTATCACAGACTTATAAATTTTCCCCTTTAACTTAAGGGGCATCCGTGGGTCGCAAGTTGTTCCTGTGACCTGTCTGTCAGTGCTGGTCTAATCCAAACAAGGTAAATCTTATTTCTTTGCAATTTCCAGATAATGCAACAGGATATTGAGCAGTCATCAAACAATGCTAAAATGCTGAAATAGTACTAGGCGCTGACAATGAATTCTCCTCTAACCTCAAATTCCTGAGTCAAGTCAAACAAAAACTAACTTAATACGATTCCATAATACACCAGAATCCTTTGACCAAGTTGCCCGTTTTTGTACTAAAAGGTATTATGTTGGGCAACAGTTAGTAGAAACTTTGGAGGCTGGTCTTCACATATGGGACTTTTGTCGGGCAAGTTCGGAAGAGCAAAAAGCAGAATGGTTTTGACTTCACTTGTAAGTTGTTCGACGACGTCTGTCAAATTTATTATGCTCCTTATTGTATTCTTCGTGTAATTGGCTATTTGACAGTTGTAACGATAAAATATATAATATGTTAGATATAGTAGCATATAGGTTCACAATAATCATACAATAGGTTTTATGCATTAAAATAAATTGTAAATATTTTATTTTTGAAAAATAAATTAGAGATTTTTTATCTGTGGATTACAAAAACTGAAACGCGAACGGCCATGATCGAGCATCGTATGACGTCACATCACAATAAATAACACGTTGTGTGTTACTGTGTTTTATCATCGTTGGCAGTTTGCTGATTGTGAGAGGTTTCACCACAGCAGAGTACAATACTATTTAAAGGTTTCACGAAATATGTTTAAGAGTTGAAGCGTCGTAGTTAGCTTTACTTAGTTTATTGAAATGTGACGTCACAGCCATAAATGTCACGTGATCGGCTGTTTCCGCGCGAATTTCAAAATACGGAATGAAAAAAACATTTTTTTCGAATAAACAACGCTTTTTTAAGAAAAAAATAATTGTAAGAGGTATAAAATAAACCTACGTATATTTAAAAATATCTTTTCGAAAACTGTCAAATAGCCAATTTCTCCCTTGGGAATTAAATCGTAGGTGGATGGAGTCACGCGCACAGATTAAAAGTATGGATAGTAAAACAAAAGATTTTTTTTCCTGACCGTCAAGCATAACAGTTTAATCATAGTGCTATGTCCAAATACCCGCTTGGCTCGGAGACTGACAGTGAAAAATAATAACAATACAATACGTATTGCTAATCCTGCGTGGGCGCATATCTAAGCTTATTATTAATGGCCTTGGAAACAGGCTAAGAATAGAAGTATTGAGACACGGAACTTCGTTAAAAAATATTTTTTAGATCCTATCACATTCAAAATTATAACTTTAAGCAGAGGTATAATGAGAGTTATGAGATCTCACGATAATTTTGATAATTATTATAGTTATTAGATTTCGAAGGCACGAAACAAGGCAGGAACAAAAGTTTGGGCCAGCCTTTGAGAACATTAATTAAAAAAAAAAAATGTGTATAATCATAGAAACAGCTAGATAAACCGGGGAAATATTAAACTGGTCTTCTGACAATTTCTTGCGATTCTAATGTTGCTCACTTTTTTAGGGTTCCGTACCCAAAGGGTAAAAACGGGACCCTATTACTAAGACTCCACTGTCCATCTGTCTGTCACCAGGTTGTATCTCTAATAGCTAGAGAGTTGAAATTTTCACAGATGATGTATTTCTGTTGCCGCTATAACAATATATACTAAAAACAGAATAAAATAAATATTTAAGGGGGCTCCCATACAAGAAACGTGTTTTTTTTTTTTAGTTCTTTCCAAGACTTTTCAAAATAAACACTATGTCTTGGCTTATCATCCAACTACGACTAAAATCGAGTAGCATAATCAGCCTACAATCTACCCATTGCTGGGACACATGTCTTCGAATTTTTGGTTCTACGACATGCCGGTTTCCCCACGATGTTTTCCTTCACCGTTTTGAGAGCAGTGGTGATGAAATAATTTACACAAAGTAAAGTTCCTGCTTGGGTTCGAAAACATGACCTACAACTCGTCGATCGACGACGATGCCAACATCGAGTGCAAAAACATATAAAATCAAAATAAAGAACCAATAGTCATTTTATTTAAATTAGGGTGAGAATCAGCACTTTTTGAACGTCAAAATTACATAAGACAGTCCCCCAAAACGCCCGCCCTTCGCCACTTCCTAGTGCTTTCGCTGGGAAGAAGTGGCGTAACAAACTCCCCAGCAGCACAGTCTATTCAGTTAGAAAAACTTGATTCTATACAATAGCAGGTATGTAAAGTAATTAAAATTACGAGACACAGACTATTAAATTAAATTAACTGCCATATGTCAACTAGCCACGCCGTATAAGAACTAGGTACTTAAACCCCAGTGGCGTGCATCGATTTTCAGAATAGGTAGGCACTAGGTCGGGTCTAGTCTAGGCAAACGCGGTCACTAATCAGAAAAAAAAGTGAGGTCAAAAGTATGGTTATTTGAGTAGGCATGCCTACTTAAGGGTGATAAATTGCGAAGGTCGAACGTCATGGTATTACGCGGGAGACGTACGTATTTTTAATTTTGCCGTATTAACTTGAACGAGTAAAGACCAATTGCAATGACAATATGCGAATAGTACGGGAGCCGAGTAGGCCGTCCGGCGACTGCCTACTGCCGCGCATGTTTGTATGAAGATTTTGTTTTCTGTTAGGTATGATAATTTAGTGAGTTTGTTAATTGTGGGGCACACATACTAAAATGTAATTGACAGGCTTATGTTGATATATCGAGGTAGGCACTGCTTATATGCCTATATGCAATGCACGCCACTAATAAACCCTTTCCTAAAAAATCTCGTCTCTTCAATTCAAAACATTATTCACTTCAATATCCCTGCGCCAAACTCCGTTACAACTTGATTTCCTTCATACAAAACGAAACAAAATAGAAAATACTATTTGAATATTCCACAAGTTTAGATTAAATTTCACCATTGCTGGGATTTGAATGGAAAATATAAGTTTTATTTATTTGTCGGGGGCTTGGGGGATTCAATTGCTCTGCGTAGAACGGATTTGTTTCCGATGTGGAGGAAATGGGGGGGGGGAGGGAATGGGGACCGTATTGGGATGTATTCGTCAACTTTTAAAACGGGGGGTTAGTTTTCTAAAGACTGTGGGCAAAGTTTGCTTGTAGTTGTTGCTCAGATATTGAATTTGGTTTTCAGTTTTGCCAGTTGTCGATTTACCCCCTTACTAATAAACGTTGTACCTACGATGCATTATATTTTCTTTGCTCCTGTTTCATGTTTATTATTATATATATGTGTAGGTATATATTGGTCACAAAGCGGTGACCAATATATACACACCGGTGCGCGGTTGGTCTGTGGATGGGTGAACATCTTTACATACCAAGACCCCTCCGTGGCTCGGAAAGCACGTTAAGCCGTTGGTCCCGGCTGTCATTCGTGGATCTTTGACAGTCGATACGGGTCGTCAGAAGCCCGAAAATCTGACAACGTCTTACCAAGGGGTATCGTATTACCCAGTAACTGGGTTGTGGAGGTCAGATAGGCAGTAGCTCCATGTAAAATATTGGTATTCAGCTGCATCTGGTTAGACTGGAAGCCGACCCCAACGTAGTTGGGAAAAGGCTAGGCAGATGATGATGATGATTTATTAAGATTAGTAGTACTTTATGTATGTATTTATTGTGTTGTGTAGATGGTACACCACAGACTACCTACAGTATTTGTCGGTCCTTCCCGTTTTTAATCCATCCAAAGGTTGTCTTTAAAAGATCGCGATAAGACCGCCCATTGTGCCACCCATTGTAAAGTTTCTATATTTATGTCTGTAATTTATATGGTGTACATAATAAAGAGTATTCTATTCTTTATAGCGTCTGCATAGTTATACAACGCTTTGTCTTCTTCTTTCGAAATTAAAATCACTAAGGACTGAAAGAGAGAAATCGGTGTGTAACTATTCATCTGATATAATACGTTTATTAGTAAGGGGTAAGTCTCTTGGTGTTTTCCGGCCTTGTATGTTTATCCAGTTTATCTGTAGTGCTTATAGTAACTGTTATGTAATACCAGCCTGTTAATTGCCCACTGCAGGACAAAGACCGCTTCTAGAGAAGGCACGAGCATTAATTCTAACGGATTTAATTATAATTCCAGCATAGCCATTCGATACGCTTCCATATCGAATCGAACATCAATCAATGTTATCGTATAAGGAGTCCTTAAAACACCACCACCACACCACACCATCTCGAGAAGTTCCTCAAGGAAGAGTTCTGGCCGAAGGGTGTTGTGTACCGCCGGTTTCGTGGCCGGCTACATGACACCAGTCAGCGAAACACGACGCAGACACTTCGTGTTTACTTAGTTTCTTAGTGTAATTATAATTTTGTATGTATTTATAGTATTTTTAAGTTATAACAATATTGTATTTTATGTGTTTTATATGGGCCTATATGCCTGAAATAAATGGATAAATAAATAAATAAATAAAACGCTGTTCACAATTGCAAAACCCGAAAATTTTGTAAGTTGAAATTAAATAGACGACCGTTATTCTTCCGACAGTTGGTTGGTGTCGGGGGGTTGTCGAAATGTGTCATTTTCGATACGATAGCTTGTCGGATGGTTCCGAATACCTATGCAGGTTTCCTAACGATGTTTTCCATCACCGATGACAGTAATGTCTAAGATAAACTTACAATTATAAATTGAAAAAGTAACATTAGACTTGCCCGAATTTGGATCCACAACCTTCTGTATGAGTGGTGAGGTCTTAAACGCTGCATGTCTATTTTATTCGAAAACAAAGCTCATGGACACTTTTGCAGCAAATTTTAAGCCATTTGCTGTTAATTAAACTCGGAAATTGTATGATAATGTATCATTATAACATCGTAACAGTAAGATTTTCACTACAAAATGAAAATCAATCTGACATAATCTGTTGTTTATTAATTACTAATAATTCGATATGATTGTGTAAATAATCATGGCGAATTATGAGTTGTTACGATTTTAGACATAGCTTTTGTGCCATCACCTCACACTTCAGGTCCAGTTGAAAACCAGCATCAGGCACTAGTTGTCTGGCATTCTTGCTGAACTGGGCCTACACAGCGCAGCCGCGAGGCACACTTTCCTGTTAATTTCTCATAACGCACTTTACACTTTTAATTTGTTTTTTTTTAAATATATTTTTTATGTTTTTTTTAATGATGTTGTGTGCCGTTATTGTTGTTTTCCTCGGGAACAGCACTTTTTTTCGGAATGAAAGGTACCCTATATCCGTTTCTGTACACCTGACAAAGTATATGCAAAATTTCAGGATGATCGGTTCAGTGGTTTAGGCGTGAAAAGGTAACAAACAAATTTACTTTCGCATTTATAATATTAGTAAGGATTTGTACTTAACATACATACATAAACTCACGCCTTCCTCCCATGGGGTAGGCAGAAACTACAGAACACCATCTACTACGAACCTTACATAAACCTTTTGCCTTATTTACTTTCATAGGAATCATAGGTACATCAGAGGGCCAATCCTCGTAATTTAAAGCGTTAAAAATCTAGTCGCAGTCTCATCTCGGCGACAAACAAATGTCAAAAACTTGTCAAAAGTGTAGGGAAATCAGAGGTATTTTTTGACAGATTGAGACTGAGATCAGAAGAGCAATTCTCGTAATTTTAAAAACGTTCACAGTCTGATCTCAGTCTCAATCTGTCAAAAAATACCTCTAATTTCCATACATTTTGACAAGTTTTTGACATTTGTTTGTCGCTGACATGAGACTGCGACGAGATTTTGAACGTTTTAAATTACGAGAATAATTGGCCTTCAGACTGTGAACGTTCTTAAAATTACGAGAATTGCCCCTCTGGTCATACTCGCACGCCGGTTGCGATTACTACGCATCTGGACCTTTGAACTTAAGTTTCAAACAAATACAAGAAAGTCATTTAGTATTTACCAAATACGGGTTTTCTCAAGACACTCCAAATGTACTGGAAGCTCTCAAATATTTGCTAAAACATTTAAAGTTAAAAACCAAGTTGTTTTACAATATTTATGCGTAGCTCAAGTGTATGTTTACGTAAGTCGAATAAAACAGTTCTTTGAGCTTAAAATAGGCCAAATATGCTATGTTTTTTTTTTGTTAAACTATAATACCTATATTCTATTGTTTTATCCTTATCATTTATTTAGCCAAACACTCAAATCAATCGACCTAGCCTATTCCCAACTAAATTAGGGTCGGCTTCCAGTCTAACCTGATGCAGCTGAATCCAATATTTTACATGGAGCGACTGCTATCTGACCTCCACAATCCAGTTATTGGGTAACACGATACCCCCTGGCAGACTTTGGGATTTTGACTACCCGTATCGACTGTCAAAGATGACTGCCGGGACCGTGCTTTCCAAGGCATGGAGGGGTCTCCATAAATTTAGCCACACACTATCCACGTTTGTTTAGTCTTTACTGGCGCCAATATTTTAATCTGTAAGCTGTTTATAGATTACTAGCTGCGCCCCGCGGTTTCACCCGCATAAGTTTCGATCCCGTGAGAATATCGGGATAAAAAGTATCCTATGTCCTTTTCCGGGACTCAAACTATCTCTGTACCGAATTTCATCTAAATCGGTTCAGTGGTTTTGGTGTGAGAAGGTAGCATACAGACAGACAGACAGAGTTACTTTCGAATTTATAATATTAGTATGGAAGTATGGATTATTCTTAGTAAATACCGACTAATACCAAAAGTGCGTGGAGGTAATTCAAACTTTAAGTAGGTACAGCCCACTGGTAATTCCTGTACCTTTACCTCAACACTTTTTAACTATTCAAATAAACCTCTTATACATATAATAGTCATTCAATTATCTCAAATTCTTGCATCAGAAGTGACAGTCTTGTATAAAACTATTCAACAAATCATCGACGGAAACTTGGACGGGTCGAGGACACAAGTTAGAAACTTTTTTACAATAATGAGGTTTGAGAGAGGAGCTCTTACATCTTTTGTTAACGCGGGGTGATTTGTCAAAGTGAAGAAAGAATGGCGAAGAACTAGTTTTTTTTGAGGGGTTTATACAAGTATTTTAACAAAAAAAATAACCGACTCCAAAAAAAACACTACAAAGTGATAAATAACTTTAATTTCGGAAGTCGGTGTCGTTAGTCCGCATTTTAGTTTTTTGATAACGACTTCCGAAATTAAAGTTATTTATCACTTAGTAGTGTTTTTTTTTTGAAGTCGGTTATTTTTTTTTGTAAAAAGTTTTGATTTTTCACTTTTTAGTTGTACCTACTCCACACAAATTCAATTAGCACTAGTGCATTGAAAAATTGAAGACACCAACTAGGAGAATCATCAAAATTCGCATAGAAATGCCGGAGATGCAGTACATTAATGCATATAACTTCGTACATAAGAATAATTACCTAATGTATTATATACTAAAACCTTCCTGAAAGTATGTAGATCACATTTATGAAGAAATTATCAAAATCGGTTCATTAGTTTTTGAGAAAATCGCGGACATACAAACATACATACATACGGGGCGAATACAGAACCTCCTTTTTTGAAGTCGGTTAAAAAGAAGAACACACGACGATATTTCAAGGTATACATTTTCAGTATGAGTTGACTTCTCATTGTACGAAAGGCCTATACAAAGCGAAGTCGTCGTGTTTACCCTGCCTGTAGGAATTTGTAGTTTTAAGACGTTACAAGTGGCACAAAACGAATAGTACAGCAGCTCCAATAACAGTCGTGACTTTATACAAGATGATTTATTTGAACTAATAACGGAAACCATTTCTATCAAGCTGCGATTTTGAGGTTTAAAGTTTTTCTCGCGCTATGAACCTAATAGTTCGGTCGATTAGAAATGCATTTACCTAAATTACTTAGGTCTTCAACCAGTGTGTCCTGCCCGTCATGACATACGGTGCTGAAACGTGGACACTGACGGTCGGGCTGGTCCACAAATTCAAGGTCGCTCAGCGCGCTATGGAGCGAGCTATGCTCGGAGTCTCTTTGAAGGATAAAATCAGGAATGAAATTATCCGGAAAAGAACCGGAGTTACCGACATAGCTTGCAGAGTAAGCAAACTGAAGTGGCAGTGGGCTGGCCATGTCTGTCGAAGGACTGATGGCCGGTGGAGCAGACGAGTCCGCGTACCGGCAAGCGTAGTGTGGGACGCCCCCCAGCTAGATGGACGGACGACCTAAAGAAGGTGGCTGGGGTAGACTGGATGCGGAAGGCGGAGGACAGGGTGCTGTGGCGCAGTCTGGGAGAGGCCTAGGTCCAGCAGTGAACTGCGATAGGCTGAGTGTATTCGATTGATACCTAAATTAAGCATTAAATTAGGTATTTGGTTTACCGAATTTGAGTCATTGTAAACAATGTACTCGTCAAAGAATTTCCAAACTTAAGTAGCAGTGGGCAGGGTACATTCCCCGCAGAACAGAATGGCCGATGTGGCGAAAGGTTCTGGAGTGGCGATCGCGAACCGGTAGACATAGTGTTGGAAGACCTGCCACAAGATGGACAGATGACCTGGTGAAGGCCGCAGGAATCCGCTGGATGCGGGAAGCACAGAACCGGTCGAAGTGGCGGTGCTTGGGGAAGACCTATGTCCAGCAGTGGATGTCTTTCGGCTGAAATGATGAATCATGAATCATGATGATGAAACAATGTACACAATAAAGAGTGATATTTTATTTATTCCAAAAATTAAATATTTACATAATATAAGCTAACATATAAACTATAATAATATGTACAATTATATGAAAAAATAAAAAATCATTATAGGGCATCAAAGAATTCGTCCGCATCGCTGTCAACAGGAACAGTGCCCAAAAGGCTGGCAGCATTGCCACGAAATAGGCCAGCCCTCTGGTCACGTGAAGGGTCGACTAACCGCTTGGCGATATCTCGAAAGACCAAGTGGGCACTCGGACCCCATGGCCCTAGTGTTTCAACCCCAAACGGCTCGAACATATAACTCCCAATCAGGTTGCAATATTTTCGCCGTTTGAGGTTTTCTGCACCTGCAGCAGCCGCCCCAGCACATCCCACCGTGCTAGGAAGATGGGATGGCGCAAGGGTGTCGACACATGTTGCATCCCACACCACATGAGTGATTGATTAATATGTGAAAGTGTTTAGTTATCTGCATCATGTCAAGAACCAATTACCTTCCTACCGTGTTATATACATTCGTTGTACAAAAGACGTCTAGACAACTTACTATCAATTAGGTCCAATAAAAAACTAATCCACGTACATGTTTTCTCTGTCCTTGATTAATATCTCTGCAATCGATCTTCGCTTCCGCTATTGCTTATGTCTTGTGTCGATGGCGTGTATAACGGTGTGTTTGCGATCTGGCCGCGACTTCGTGGCGCCAAGCGGCGCGAGCGCAAGCGGGTACGATGGTTTAGTGTGGACAAGCAATTAGCATATTTTTGTGGTTTTTCCTTGTCACATTAATTTTATTGTTACTTTTTGACAGGTCCTGTGGGCGTCCGCTGGCAATTAAAAAAATGAGAACTTAATTCCTGGGCATTCCTTAGACATGTTTGTTTCTTGTTCTAAGTTTAATTTCTTTGAATACCTAATCCAGTTGCAGTGTGTATAATAGAAAGTAAAAATGTCAAAATATACAAGATAACACTAAAAATATATAATATTAGATATGAAAAAGTATCTAAAATAAGGGGAAGAGTTCATCGGGCCTCAAAAAAATCGTCCGCATGGGAAAACTGCCCAAAAAGCTGGCAATATTGCCAGATATATCTAGATTTAAAAAAAAGATGGACTCGAAATACCCACGAACACAAATGGCTCAAACTCCTGTCTAAAAAGGCCCGTCAGTTGGATCCATTTCTCCAGGTAAGTCTTTCAAGCCACAGGAACAGATAGACAAAAACAAAACACAAGCAGAATACTTTGTCATCACTTACTGACATATCGGATATACATTAAAACCGAGTACATCCCGAGGACAGCTGGACATATCCGAAGCGGTGTTGGCCGGATATACATTAAAACCTAGTATATCCCGAGGACAGCCGAACACAGAGTCTTCGGTGTTGGTTACGGTAACAGTGGCGCGAATTAAATAGTTTTTTCGTATGTCAAAAAAACCGACTTCCAAAAAACACTACAAAGTGAAAAATAACTTTATTTCGGAAGTCGGTGTCTTTGGATCTGTATTTTAGTTTTTTGCCACCGACTTCAGAAATAAAGTTATTTTTCACTTTGTAGTGTTTTTTTGGAAGTCGGTTTTTTTTTCTTAAAAAGTTTTTATTTCACGCTTTTTAGTGGGTCTCTGGGTCTGCTTATAATTTATCTAAGTTACAATAGCCTAGTGATTATCGCCTTTTACAAACAAAATATTGCTTTTCCCGATGCAGGGAAGTTAATTGTTGAGGAGTTCTCCAGGTCCACCATCAGCTCCATATCACCATTCACATTGTGACGAGCATAAATTGCTTAGCGACCATATTAAAGTAATCGAATCGCAACCCGTGAAATACTTAGATATTATTGAGTAGGTACTTCCGATGGCCATCTGTGGTCTTCATCATCAGTTCCACTTCACCAAATAGTGCTTTCCGAGAGCAAATGCACGAGTTACTATAAAAAATACCCAAATCGCTATAGGTGTGCCTATAATATTTGAAGAGTTCCTTCGATTTCTCCAGGATCCCATCATCAAATCTTGACCTGATGCTTTTAGACTAGATGCTGATAATCCTGGCTGCAGCATCAGGCCAGACTTATGTCAACATTACATTGAACTTAAAATTTAGTCCTGTTTAAAATGAGCCCAAACACGACTACGGTGCTGTAATTTCAAGGTTGGTACTTTTTCTGATGCTCCTGGCTTCAGCATCAGGTCTTTATGTACTTCGGTGTTCCTCATTAACAGTACGTTTATCCACACATCGAGCCCTTTTCAATGAGCCTAAACACGATATATCTGCTGTTAGTTGTCGAGGAGTTAGGTACTCTGCAGACTATCCTGACTGCAGCATCAGATCATGACTTGATGATCATGAGACCAAATGTGGCAAATGCCCTATCAAACATCAAAACAATTTACTAAAACAGTCCTTTCCTGTTCGAGTACCTTTTTACTGTTAAGGAGTTGTACCTTCCATCATCAGCCCAGCTACCTGAGATGGTGACAACCATACGCAAATACACAAGATACTTCATAAAATATGCGAGAAACAATAAGTGAGCCTATAAAATTTGAGGGTTGCCCTCGATTTCTCTAAGATCCCATCATCAGATATTGAAATGGTGACAATGGGACCACACGGGAAGCACCACCTTTCAAATAAAAAAAGAATCATGAAAATCGGTTCACCCAGTCGCAAGTTATGAGGTAAAAAACATAAAAAAAAAAAAAAAAAAAAAAATACAGTCGAATTGATAACCTCCTCCTTTTTTTGAAGTCGGTTAAAAAAGGCCCAATGCGCCTCAAGAAATGTTCACTTCAAAAACCCAACTCTATCCAAAAGCTTTAAAAACAAGTCCAACAACTAACCGGTCACATCCATACAAACCTCAACGCATAACTAACAAAAATCTAGTAGAATTTGCGTAGGTGTCGCCAAATAAGGCCAAATCTTTGTTACGAGTCAAACCGTCATAAACACAACGCTTTGTAAGATTGTAAGGTCAGCAGAACACGTCTATTACCTACTGGTTCTCCATTATTAACACCTAGTAAAAAACAACGTTATAATGATTACGCTTGTGTAACTCAAAGGGTATGCAGACGTAAAATTCGAAGGGTATCATTTCGCTAGTTATTTTTAAGTTCCATTTTAACAATCTAGACTCCAGACTGCTTATAAAAAATTAATAATGGAAAAAGCCAATAACACCTTGTCCATAGGAGGTAATATTTGTAAGTATGTATGTAGGGGCTACTCTTCGGAACTTCTGATCCGATTCCAAAAAATCTTTTACTAATGGGAAGCTACGGTATTGCCGAGTGTTATCGGATATCAATCAACTCAGCCTATCGCAGTCCACTGCTAGACATAGGCCTCTCCCAGGCTGCGCAACAAAAGAAAAGAAAGAAAGAAAGAAAAAGTGTTTATTGCGATTCGTACAGGGAGATCACAAACTAAACTAAACAGTCAAAAATAAAGTAACAAAAAGAAAAATGAAACAGAAAGTCCTATACGAGGCCAAAAGGCTCCTATCTCAGCATGATGCTGCGACATTTAAAAAACAACACCCCGTCCTCCGCCTTCCGCATCCAGTCCGTCCCAGCCACCTTCTTTAGGTCGTCCGTCCATCTAGCTGGGGGACGTCCCACACTACGCTTGCCAATACGCGGTACTCCCCCCCAGGGCTCGTCTGCTCCACCGGCCACCGGTCCTTCGACAAACATGGCCAGCCCACTGCCACATCAGTTTGCTTACTCTGCAAGCTATGTCGGTAACTCCAGTTCTTTTCCGGATAATTTCATTCTTGATTTTATCCTTCAAAGAGACTCCGACTCATAGGATATTTTTTATGATAAGTCAAGAAATTTCTCGCGGACAAAGTCGCGAGCCACAACTAGTGGGGCATAAACACTATTGGCTAAATGTGTGTGTAGGTACAATAGCTACACCTCAGCCTAATGGTGGGTCCACACCATACAGGCTTTCATTAACTTCTATAAAATTTTGTCTGTGCAACAAAGCAGTAAAAAAAATAAAAATGTAGGTAAATGTGGTGTATCAGAAAAGTCTAAAGTCTGCATATATGTCTGCGTATTTTTCGTAGCCAAATAATTAATTATTAGGTAAATTGGTTAAATAATTTATAGATGTATGAGGAACAGGGTGTAAAGTTCACTCATACTCTACAGAAGAGAGGATCCTCCGACCAGACGGGTGTTGTATCTGGCGGGCAACTGCCCGATGATTCAAGTCGGGCCGTTGTAGCTATGCTAGTTTCGCGGTAAACTCTGCTTGCGAGATGCAGGATTTTGCGTGACGTCAGTATGACGCGTTGTTCGCATGTGGAGTTGTAGATACGAGTACCGCTACAAATTAAAATCCAAGTCTGACCTAGTGAAAAGTCTGCGCAAACATTCTGTGGAGATGTCCGCATAAAAATTTTTACTCAGACTTCAAAGTCTGTACAGATATCTGTATGACCAAAAGTTTGTATAATGTGGACCCATCATAACCCTTTGGAAAAAACATGCGTGATATTATGCCCATATCCTAGACTAGACGCCAATTATTATAATGAAACTCAATATTAGCGGCATCATAAAAGTCTATTTTGTTGAATTAATTTGTCTCTAATGAAGTATTTCGGTGAATTTGTCGCGTGGGCGGCTGAGAGTTCGGGTATTTTTAGTTTGTGATAAAACGATTATTGTTAACTAGCTGCGCCCCGCGGTTTCACCCGCATAAGTTTCGATCCCGTGGGAAAATCGGGATAAAAACTATCCTATGTCCTTTCCCAAGACTCAAACTATCTCTATACAAAATTTCATCTAAATCCGTTCAGTGGTTTAGGCGTGAAAAGGTAACCTACAGACAGACAGACAGAGTTACTTTCGAATTTATAATATTAGTGTGGATATGGATTGGTTTGGCGCCTATTTTTCCTTATCCGAGGTGGTGAGATTTCTAAATGGAATTTTTGACACAAAAAATTAAATACGTTATAAGGATAAATTATGTTTATAACTTTGTATACTATTGTTTAGAATCAATATTTGTTTACTATTGTTTCTTCAACTGTACTGACAGCTATGCTGCTGGGGAGTTTGTTGCGCCATTTTGCTTCCCACCGAAAGCACTAGGAAGTGGTGAAGGGTGGGCGTTTTAGGGGACTGTCTTACGTAATTTTGACGTTCAAAAGGGGCTGATTCTCAGACTAATTTGAATTAATGGATTCGATAGACTGCCGTAGTAACTATTATGATTTCAGGGAGCTCATTCTAACCAGATAAGAATATAATAATAACGAAACTTTTGTTACAAAGAGGGTTAGTAACAATTTACTTACTATCGAGTGATAGTTTTTTGGGATGCATGAAGAAGCCTCCTCGTGTAGCGCAGTTTGTTCCGCCAGTTAACTGAGCCGAGCGCTCAGCGCATCCTGGACAGTCACACCCGACACCTTATTTGACTAGCCAATTCTTCCCTTGCGGTGGTAGTGCTAACGCCCGCCTGGTTTGCGACCACCCTCCCACCGGAGTCCGGCGTCAAGCAGCCTGCTGTGTTTCGTCGAGGCGTGGGAGTTCCAGTGCCTTAGGCATTTTCTGGGCACTCTCGTTCCATCATAGACCTTATCCATCGCTTTCCATCAAGCGTGATCGAGGTCAAGAGCGGGCCCATTCAGCAATTAAAAATATGTTAGAATATTAACATAACTTTTTGTGTGTTGTTAGCTTATACGGCGAAACAGGCTTTTAAACAAAAGAACAATATTGATTAATCGATTGTCAACGATAATGACTGGTGGAACCAAAGTTCGAAGCCTACTCAAAGAACATTCACGTTCATTGTGTGCGCACAAAACAAAAATTGCTTGAATCTTAATTAAAAAATATGTTATTTTGGTATATATACCGTGTATATACATCCATATGCATTTTAATATTACGAGTACAAACAGACACTCCTATTTTATTTATTTGTATAGATAATAAAAATCTTCATGCAGTAAAATGTTCCTGGGTACAGAAATTTTCAAACAGATAAAACCTAGATTAAGCTGATGAGTTCAACAAACAATTTACAAAAGAGAATTTCAATCCCCAACTTAATGCGCGAACATCCATTGTTGCAATTAAATGGTTAAATTGAAAAACATCAATAATGTACAAAAGCTTCGTGTTTAATGGTGGTTACATCGCTTTCAGTAATCAATCCTTCACTACACAGATCTACTTTAAATCGCATTATGTCTGCTGAAATTTTCAAAGATGAAGATAAAGCCTCATCATCATCATCATCATTTCAGCCGAAAGACGTCCACTGCTGGACAAGTGGACATAGACCTCCCCCAAGCACCTCCACTTCGACCGGTTTTGTGCTTCTCGCATCCAACGAGTTCCTGAGATAAAGCCTGCTGCTGCTCGAAAAGTACGTTAGGGGCTTACAGGACCTAAACGCAAAAAACGCAAGTTTTTGAAACATTAAAAGTATATGATCGACTACAGTAAACAAAATCAGCAAATATATATGATATTCTTCAGGATATATGCTAGGTAGATTGTGTGTTGAAAGCATAATACAACTAATTTGATAAGATAGAAAAAAAATATGAAGATACCTCTAAGAACTTTCTTTTTACAATAAAAACCATACTAATATACATACAATCATTATAATTTTTTGTCAGATTATTCTACAAGCAACATATTAAAGCACTTGTGTTTTATTTTTTTAGTCCAAACAATAGATTTTTTGTAAATAGATAATAATGCTTCATATTTTGCAATAAATTAAAAGCCAGCGTTGTGTCATAGCGCTTCTCTTTCTTTTCTATGCAGTCTGACAGTGACCGCGCTTTAGGTCATGTAAGCACTAGGGTATATACAGTGTCAAATTAAATTAGCTAACGAAACTTAGCAGATGTGGTGCAAATCGATATGCGTCGACTGTCCCGTCTAAAAAGAAAAGTTCTAGCTCGCACGTCCAGCCCAGGAAACGCGGTACAGTTGCCTTTGGCTAATGCATTACATGTAATGCACGAACGTCACAGCCAGACCAAAAAAAAAAAAAAGATTTTTGAACCTCGTGTATGAGAGGCACAATCAATGCATTAACTTATAAATAAACCAACAATCATTAAAAGCCAGCCCTAATTATAAAACACTCCAAAAGTAATCCAATTGAAACGTCACTTTACAACAAATAAATTAATAATCAAATTACCATCAATGGCAATGCAAAGCCACAATTTGACAGCGCCAATACCACTTACAATGATCGATAATTACGCTCACAGATATAGATACACCTAGATAACGCAAGAGCAATTATTTCGAGTATCAAAAATCTCACCAGCTTACGTACGAAAATCGTAAGCCGCTACTTTCTCACTCAATTCTGTGTAATGCTGGCTAGGTGAGCGTGAGCGCTGGCGCTAGGTCCCGGGAGTGGGGCAAGATGGGTGCCGCACGCGGCAACGTCTTCGAATCGATTTGATTTTCCCATCACTAAATAGGGCTTGTGACGTCATAGTAAGTAGTCAAAAAATGGCACGCTTGGTTTTCATACAGATCGTGATTATCTATGCTTGCGTTATCTAGGTCTATCTATATCTGTGATTACGCTATATACATTCTAGTAGATTAATATTGAGCTCGGCAGTTCAGGATTTCATTATTTTCTGACTGTTAGGATACTTCTCAGTTTTTAATTTTGTTGTTGCATAGATCACTTAGTAAGCTCTTAGGGCTAGTTTTTTCACGTCCACTTGACGCACGCGTAAGTATACGTCAAAAATGGCGCTAACTATCGTCAAATCAAAAAGAGTGTTGTTTCAAATTACAATTACGAAATTATGGCCTTGACTTACGTCAAATAATTACGATTATGTACTCATTATTATTTGACGTACGTATGTTACGGTTCGAAACAACCGGCCCTATAAGTGTGGAGTTTTTAATGGCAGTTGTTTCATGTAAGATAACGGTGTTCCATAAAAATTTTGGACTGAAGCTCAAATTATGCTGCTAGAAAGAAAAAAAATGTTTATTGTGCACAAACAAAATGCATATTACAAATAAAAGGACATGGAATACACACTTACAACGTAGTCAAAAGCCTCGAACTCAAGCACATATAATTTATTTTACACTATTAAATCATCATCTGCCTATCCTTTTCCCAACTATGTTGGGGTCGGCTTCCAGTCTAACCGGATGCAGCTGAATATCAATATTTTACATGATGCGACTGCTTATCTGACCTTCAAAACCCAGTTACTGGATAATACGATACCTCTTGGTAAGGCTGGTTGTCAGAGTTTTGGGGCTTCTGACGACCCGTAATGACTGCTAAAGATCCACGATTGACAGCCGGGACCAACGGCTTAACGTGCTAATAATCAGGTATATTAAGCAATTTAAAAGAGATCAAAGTAAATCCAGCTGTGAACGACAAAACTTTATGGATCAAAACTAAAGAGTTTAACGATAAAATCCGCTAAGACCGACCCCAGAATCTCTTGAAAACCCCCGATTTCAACATTTTAAACAAGATCGATAAATCGTTAGTCCCGACACTCGGGAACTCGACTTGGAAGTTTCACCATAGAGTTTGCGTTTGTGGCACAACTTTTAGCGGCATCGTTAATGTGCCCTGAAGAATTACAACCCCGACATTCTTACTGTGTTGTACGTAAGCTGTTAACATTTCAACCTTTGTTTTGTGATATATGTGTCTTATGGTATTTCGTTTACGACAACGTGTTGGTTGAGTGTTGGCAAAGAATCTTTGGTGTGCTTAAGTACGAGTGCGAAAATATGTTTATTTCTACAGAGGTGCTCATTACAGTTAGACTAGTATTGCGAAGACTGAGAGAATTTAGTAGTTGAAAATGTATTAAAGCAATAGTCATTATCACGGTCATTGCAATTGTTATTGACGTAGTTAAAGTAGTTTGAAGAGAATCAAATAAAAACAAAATTAGACCAGAAACACAGCTCCTTTACCAAAACATTTACAAATCAGTTTAAAAAGAAATGTGACAGATAACGATCAAAAACTATATACAAAACTATTTCAGCCATTAACCTAAGATACAGAAATATACTCCAGAGTAACATCTTACTGGATTTACAATGTAAATTGAACCTTAATAACAATAAATCACTAGATATAAACATTAACAAATAAACCATAAAAAATAACGCTTGAAACTTTGGCACGTCTGAAGAAGAAGTTAATAAAGATTTTAATAACAACAAAAATACAACAATAGGTACAGACATTATCAACAAAACTGATGTCAGTCTTAAAGCTGAAAGCAATGTGTCGCTTATCTCAGTCAGAGACATCAACCATTCGTACGCTTCAATAACACCTAAAGACAGTGTTGAAAATATCGTCAACTGTTTCAAACTATACAATTCCTCACCATTTCTAAACAAGAACACTCTTAAAAATACTATCCAAGATAAACATGCTGTTGTAAATGTTATTACCAGATCTAGAGATGGGTACGTTTCTTCTAGTACGTAATTCAAGAATTCTATATCAAATTTTAAGTTGTAGAAAGTAAGACACGTGACATGTAAGCAGCCTGATGCTAAATGCTGCAAAGCCAGGCATCTGTACAATTCTTCGGGAAGTTTTGAACATATACTAAGATACACGACCAAGGTTGCTAAGAGAACGGTCACCGCTGCGAGACTCCAGGGGTATATGAAGACAACATCTTCTGGCTGTGTTATATTCATTCCATAGTAGTTGTACAGGTTCAGATTTTCAACGTCATCCATTTTGTTCTTCGATTCTATATCACTGAAGCTTGAAGATGTTCTTTATACTTCGACTTCGTCCACCAAGTACTTCATGTACCTGTTTCTTATTTCGTATTGGAACTAATAATGTACTTAGTATTGATACTTGACCATTTAATACCGTTCCAAGAATTTTTTTAGGTATTTATCACACTTCAATAACGGATTTTGTCTGTATTGAACTTTTGGAGAACAAAATCAAAATAATATGGTTTGTAGTTTTCACAAACACGTGTGATACAACACAAATATAAGCTGAACTGCTTTAAAATAAATGAACAACATTGATAACAGTATTAATGAAATCAACATAAAAGTTAATTTGATAACACTAATGATTCGTTTTTTCTATATAAATTATAAGCAGACAAGGTCATACTTTGTCATTAACATTAATTACTATCCCGTTGCTGTATATGCATAGGTCTCTTGTCAATCGCATCGCACTAGCTTCATCTTTCTGACTGACCGACTCCTTGACAATATGCAAAAGTGCCTTAAATGGTTTAATTGAAATAGATGCATTGAGCATACACGCCCAATCTGCAACTTTTGCATAGATAACATAACCGTCAGTCCATCACTCCTCCGCGTTACCTATAGCAAAGTTAGGTATTAGATCATTATTAAATGGTGGTAGTAGCGGTAAGGTATGGTAGTGCTGAACTTCCCAAGCCCAGATATGGAGAAAACTGAAGTCACCTCTCTCATTTTCATCTAATAATATATATCTCTTAAAGATAGTTAGGATAGTTTAGTAGGAGTAAATTCTGTCAACGCGTAAAAATGATCCAGTTTAATGACGATGCATTCTTCAAGTTCTCTATCCATAATATTATTGTTGTTTACATTAGTGGCAACAGCATCACAATAAGTGATTAATGTCTTAAGAATAACTATATTATTATGTCATCCTGTTTTAATTAAAATTCAAAATATATTATCTATACAAATAAATAAAATTGGAGTGTCTGTTGGTAATATTAAAATAATCGCGTTTTTTTACTAAATGCATAGGGTATACATATACTAAATAGTAGATTGTACAACTAAGGCATAAAAGAAGCTATTTTACCCCGAGACGTTTATATCCACCCGAGCCGCAGGCGAGGGTGGATAGTTAAGACGAGGGGTAAAATGGCTCGTTTATGCCTGAGTTATACACTCTGCTTTTCACTTCAATTGCGAGAAAATGAAACAGGCATAAAGTGTACAGTACATAATTAATCAAAAATGTTGCATCCATAGCTAATTCCCGCCACCACAGATAATACCGCCACGAAACTTTTTAAAAGTTTTTTTTTTTAATTTTCAACATTTGTCATTCGACTTGGGTACTTCAAAAAAAACTACTACTACTAAACTACTACTGCCAAAAAATGAAAACGTTTCTTTGCCTTTTTAAATAATAAATGACAACTATTTTATCGGATTTTATTAAATTAACGATAGAAAACACGGAAGTGGTATAAATTAAAGAAAATGAAATAAATCACGACTTTTATCTGCGAAGTTTTATTGTGCGTGTGGCTGTAGGGCCTGATTACTTTAGTCTTAGAAAAAAATTTTACTTTATGCACTAGAACATAAAAAGCGATTTTGTGTCGCCTAAGCACAACATAAAGACGGACTTTTAGAGCATGAGAAGTGAAAATAATATTTTTACTATGGGACCAAAGCCGAAATCGTGAAAAAAAAATATCAGCTGTTCCCTACATTTATGTTCGCATAACTTGTCAAAATGTAGGGAACAGCTGTTTTTTGTTTTCGCGATTTCATGTTTAGTCCCACAGTTCATAATGATGAGTACAATGACCCCTTAAGAGAAAAACGGTGATTAAAATTTCACCCTGTATAGTTGTATTGTGCGTCTTTGAACGAGGAGTAGTGAAGTTTTCCCATGACCATGCTTTATAGTGGTTTATGATCAGGTCTATGTTCAGCATAAGAACTTTTATAGCCTTCTATTGCAAGTAACTCGTGGGAAAGCTTCCAAACAAAAATGAACCATACTTAACTAAGGACAACACAATTAAACCAACGAATACAAATACAAAACTATTCATAATTGGCCTCTACATTACTGTGAGTAAAAGAAAACAAATATGGACTCTACCGTTCGTAGCTCGCTCACGCTCTACAAATTTGGTAGAGCAATAATTCGTTGGTAACTACCGAGCGTGTATCAAACACGGGACCTTTCATTTCAAATTGTAGAGTCACATTTTTTGTTGCTCTACTGTTTTAGAGATGCGTAGCTATATTGTACATAGATATAAGTAAATTATGGTTGGATTCTATGGAAAAGGTTCATTTTAAAATTGGGGGAAAGGAATGATCAAAAACAACGGAAAAAAGTGGCACTCCGAGAGTGCCGACAGAAGTGAAAACTTGAACAATTACGTGTGTATTTCTTGAATCGTCATATAAACATAACACAAACAGAATACTTTGCCATCACTCACTGACATATCGGATATACATTAAAACCGAGTACATCCCGAGGACAGCCGAACACATCCGAATGTAGCGCGGTGTCGGTTACAGTGTCGCGAGTTCAACGGTTTTTTCCATTTTAAAAAAAGACCAACGCGCCAAAAGAAGTTTTCACTTCAAAAGACGTCAAGTATTTTTGGAATAGCCTATTAGGCCCTTTATATGCGGCACGGTTTCTTGACGGTACGGCGTGTAAACCGTGCCGTAGGAAAATCGTATGATCTTCTATATGACACGGTTTTATTGTATACGGAGACGGCGCCGGGCCGTCAACAAAATCCCATACTGATCCATACAACACTGACTACCTTTAAAGTCCAGACATAGTCTTGGCAGAAGACCATGTAGATTAGTGTCTGGAATGGTCTCTTGAGGAAAGAACCACACAGATTGAATGGACCGTTCCAGTCAGTGCACGCATTTGTCAGAAAACGTGCAGCTCAACTCAGAATTTAAGGTTGAAAAATTGCTGGTAGAACCTGGATGGGGACGGTACGGGAACGAGGAGATTGGTTTGTTGCTGGTGGTGTTGGTGCGGAGTGTGAGCGGGAGGCGGGTGCGGGGGCGGCGCGTGGTACTTGTGCTGCGGTGGCGAGTGCGGCGGCTTCTGCGGTTTGGCAGGGCCTTTGGGCGTCGGCGAGGCCGCGTCACACAACGGCGTGAAGTCGTTGGCGTGCTCATGCAGCGCTGCTGCGGCGGCGCGTACTGTTGTTGTAGCGGTGCGAGACCTACTACTAGTAGAGAGAGAGGCATGTGTCCTATGAAGTCGGGTTGTGAATGACGAATTAAATTGGTTGATATTAAACCAAAAGAAATTGCCCAAAATCCATACTATAATATTATAAATGCGAAAGTGTATCTGTCTGTCTGTTACCTCTTCACGCTTAAACCGCTGAACCGATTTAGATGAAATTTGGTGTAGAGATAGTTCGAGTCCCGGGAAAGGACATAGGATACTTTTTATCCCGGTATTCCTACGGGATCGAGACTTAAGCGGGTGAAACCGCGGGGCGCAGCTAGTAATATTATAAATGCGAAAATTTGTCTGTCTACCTATCTGTTACCTCTTCACGCTTAAACCGCTAAACCGATTTAGATGAAATTAGGTATAGAGATAGTTTGAGTCCCGGGAAAGGACATAGGATACATTTTATCCCGGTATTCCCCCGGGATCGACACTTATGCGGGTAAAACCGCGGGGCGCAGCTAGTAATATTATAAATGCGAAAGTGTGTCTGTCTACCTATCTGTTACCTCTTCACGCTTAAACCGCTAAACCGATTTAGATGAAATTAGGTATAGAGATAGTTTGAGTCCCGAGAAAGGACATAGGATACTTCTTATCCCGGTATTCCCACGGGATCGACACTTATGCGGGTGAAACCGCGGGGCGTCTTGAATAAATCTTTCTCCACACTCCTCCACCACTTGCTTAAGTCTCAGCGCGCACTAACGACGGGATTTTTGGCCGAACATCCGGCGATTATCCGCCGAGCACGGATGTTAACTATCGGTTTCGAGACGACCAAAAAAACGGGAGTCTGTCGCGGATGTAAATAAGTTACACCAGTTTTTAAGACACGACTTTGTACGGGGAGTCTTGGCGATGAAAGATTGGTTTTAAAATAAGTGTTTGACGTGTTCGCATGGCTGTCTAAAGGTGAAATGTTTTATTAATACCCAATAGCATACACAGGCTATAATGTTTCCACTGCTGGGACACAGGCCTCCTCTCAGTGAGAGGGAATAGGCCATAATTCACCAGGCGGGCCCAGTGCGGGTTGGTAGATGTCACTTTGAATTTTTGGTTCTAGGCCATAGGACATGCCGGTTTCCTCACGATGTTTTCCATCACCGTTTTGAGAGCAGTGGTGATGAAATAATTTACACAAAGTAAAGCGTTTGTCTGAGTTCGAACCTACGACCTACAACTCGTAAGTCACGGCCGCTACCGCTGGGTCACCACTGCTCTCAAGAGTGCACTTGAGCCTACCTTAAAAATTGTAAAACCAATTTACAGAACCCAAAATTAAAACCATGAAACGCCTACCAAAATTAATCCAAGGCACATATTCACGGATCTATAAGTTTTAACATACATACATATCGCACATTCCTTTTACAATGAAATCAGCGCGTTAATCTCATAATTCAATTAAATCCCGATTTTAGACTATCAACTGAACGCGAAACCCATTATTCATAGTCGAGTGGACTAGAATACCGATTCCTGTTTACGATAAACAATCGGTATTAAACTCGATACTGTGGATGGTATCGGCTCGGTATTTAGTCGATTTAAATGGGTCATTCGATCATTCCGATTGTCGCACATTTGTCGAGATAACTCGATATTAATCGGGACGTTTAGTTTTGTTTGTTTCTAAATTTTGTAACTGGGTAGTATTAATGAGTGGTGTAGAATTATAGTTTATGGTTGCCTTTGTTCGTTGGTAAGTGGTCAAATTATGTTTTATGACGTAATTAGCCACATTTGGACTGCTTGTTATAACTAAACTAATGGATATTTTGAACAGTGACTTTATACATATAGCTGTATAAAACTTTAAAGGGAAGAATAACATGATTATGATTCATTTTCATGATTGCACCTACCACTGTTTGTCTCTGCATCACCCAAAGGTTAACTGGTAGAAAATGCCTATGCCAGTAAGTCCACCTCTGTACATTTATGTGCTTGAAGTATTAAATCCATACTTACTAATATTATAAATTCGAAAGTAACTCTGCCTGTCTGTCTGTCTTTCTGTATGTTACCTTTTCACGCCTGAAACACTGAACGGATTTCGATAAAATTTGGCAGAGAGATAGATTGCATCCAAGGGAAAGACATAGGATAGTTTTTATCCCGATATTCCCACGGGATCGACACTTACGCGGGTGAAACCGCGGAGCGCAGCTAGTACTTACCGTGATTTGCTTTCTATCCCTTAATAGAATGATCACGTATCATTAAGATCGTCTTAAAGTTCAAAGAAGAAACAGTTTATTTCCCTAAAAATAACGAAACAAGACATAACCCTCTTCAGCTTCACCGTAATCGGGTAAATGTATGCACAGTGACTTTAATATTTGCACATGATTGCACAATCAGGATATGGGTTCCCCATCATTTGTCTGCTACCCCTTAAAGGAAGGTAGGCGTAAAGATAAAAGTCCTATAGTAAAGTTATTCTCAAAGCCAACCAATACCAATCAATTTGCCAAGCCTTTTCCTAAATATGGGGTCGGCTTCCAGTCTAACCAGATGCAGCGAAATACCAGTATTTTACATGGAGCGACTGCTTATCTGACTTCCATAGCCCAGTTACTGGGTAATACGGTAGATATAACTAAAGATATACCCAATACCGAGACATTAAAAAGAACTGGTTGTTATTCGTATCACGGACCGTTGTTACGTAATGCTGACCTCCCGTCCTTTTATTTCAGTTGGAGGATTTTTCTTTGTTTTATATCCACTTGTAATAGCTGTAGGTAATTTTTCATTGGTTTTGAGAGAGACTACGAAAATTAGGATTCGTAGATCGAAACCCTTTACCTGTAACAATGCTCCTAGAGGCACCAGGTTTAAAATAAGTACCTGAAAATAAAACCAAACTTGAAAAATTCAGAACAAATTAACCATATCCTGGAAGACAAGGAAGCCATATGTATGTACAGACGCCAGCACATCAAGCTACTACAATCTGTCAAATTTCTTTAATAGAATTTCAACTTTATCGCTACAGCAAAAGGTTCAAGATTGATTGTGAAAATTTGACAGTTTCGGGTAGCTTGATGTGCTGGCGTATGTACCTAGGTAGAGTTATTGTGTCTGGAGGTCTACTCCATAACTACGAAACCCGTAATTTCGACCGAAATATTGTGTCTGGAGGTCTACTCCATAACTACGAAACCCGTAATTTCGACCGAAATATTGTGTCTGGAGGTCTACTCCATAACTACGAAACCCGTAATTTCGACCGAAATATTGTGTCTGGAGGTCTACTCCATAACTACGAAACCCGTAATTTCGACCGAAATATTGTGTCTGGAGGTCTACTCCATAACTACGAAACCCGTAATTTCGACCGAAATATTGTGTCTGGAGGTCTACTCCATAACTACGAAACCCGTAATTTCGACCGAAATATTGTGTCTGGAGGTCTACTCCATAACTACGAAACCCGTAATTTCGACCGAAATATTGTGTCTGGAGGTCTACTCCATAACTACGAAACCCGTAATTTCGACCGAAATATTGTGTCTGGAGGTCTACTCCATAACTACGAAACCCGTAATTTCGACCGAAATATTGTGTCTGGAGGTCTACTCCATAACTACGAAACCCGTAATTTCGACCGAAATATTGTGTCTGGAGGTCTACTCCATAACTACGAAACCCGTAATTTCGACCGAAGTTACGGGCAATTCCCAAAGAAAATAAAAGAAAGAGAATAAAAGAAAGTATCTTCCCGTGGTCGCATGCCACTGTACTAACATATTAGAAGCTATGGTAGCATGCGACCACGGGAAGGTACTTTCTTGTTTCATCCTTTTCAGTAGTCGGGTTTTAGTTTTTATACTTATTTTTTATTTAATTATTTTGGGGCTTATGTCCGTAATATTTATATTTTTGAAATTTTTAAAAGTACCCAAATAATGCATGATTAAAAATTTTTTTTTAGATCATATTTTTTTCCGCTAGAGGGCGCCATATTCAATTTAACGTGAGGTCACATAGCCTATAACCAACCGACGATCAAGACGCTTCCAACGATACCTCATTTGTCCAATTATTACAAGTAGTTTAGAAGTTACTAGCTGCGCCCCGCGGTTTCACCCGCATAAGTTTCGATCCAAAAATTCCAAATTCCAAAAATTCGAAGACATGTGACATCCACCAACCCGCACTGGGCCCGCGTGGTGGATTACGGCCCACTCCCTCTCACAGAGAGGAGGCCTGTGTCCCAGCAGTGGGAACGCTATAGGCTGATTATGTATGTGTATGTATGTAAGTTTCGATCCCGTGGGAATATCGGGATAAAAAGTAGCCTATGTCCTTTCCCGGGACTCAAACTATCTCTATACCAAATTTCATCGAAATCGGTCCAGCCGTTTGAGCGTGAAGAAGTAACAAACATATAAACACACACACACACTCACAAACTTTCGCCTTTATAATATTAGTGTGATGAGGGAACAGATGAACATACATACATACATACCGGTTAAAATCATAACCCTCCTTTTTGCTTCGCCGTAGTCGGGTAAAAATACATCAATGGCATTCCTTTTCCTTCTCACCTACGGACAAAAGATTAGCTTGGGGCCCGATCAAGAATGAATGATACTCCTATTTGGCAGTTACTGCTGTCCCTGCTCTTGGTTTCCGGGAATCAGACCCGAATAACTCTTCAAAAGCACAACGTTTTCATCTAAACTTCTAACTTCTCTTCGCTGATTTCCCAATGGCTCAGTTCTTTTGTTTTGTTATATTTTCCGTGTATCGTTATTAATCACCTCTTTTGTAATCTTGCCTCGGCTTCAATTCCTCACACTAATAAGTAGCTGTTCCTATTCTGTTCACGTCCACCATTTTGTATTGCGTTACCCTCTCTTGTTTCGATCGAAGGTCTGCTGGTTATCCTTAGAAAATATGACAATGCCAATAACACACAAAATAAAATTACTTAGAGCGGATTTTTCAATAGTCAGGGGGGCAATTCTCGTTAATTTTAAGAACGCTCACAGTCTGATCTCAGTCTCAATCTGTCAAAAAATACTTCTAGCTTCCCTACATTTTGACACGTTTTTGACATTTGTTTGTCGCCGAGATGAGACTGCGACTAGATTTTGAACGTTTTAAATTACGAGAGTTGGCCTTCTGATAACTTTTATCTGAAGAGAAAATTAATTTGACTCCCTAGGGTCAAATTAATAATTCCTAGGATACTATACACATGATCACACATCACACATCACACATGATCATACCATAACACACGACGCAAATATAATAAACCTTATTGGGAGCTATATTTTTGAGACGTTTGGGGTTGAAACTCTAGGACCTAGGGGTCCGAGTGCTCATCGAATATTTCGGGACATCGCCACGCGGCTGCTTGACTCTACGCATGACCAGAGGGCTGACCTATTTTTACCCCAAAGAATAAGCATTGCCATCCAACGTGGTACAGTTCGACACAACTTAGATGTAGCATCGGCAAAATTCGTAAAACCGATCACATCCGAACTAAGTGCGCCTTAAAAATCACCAATCTTTAATACTACTTTAGGAAAAATTTATCAATTTTTCCTAAAGTAGTAATAAAGATTTACGAATACAAATTACGAACGTTTTACGAATTTTGCTGATGCTACATCTAAGTTGTGTCGAACTGTAATGCTGCCAGCATTTTGGGCACTTATCCCATTGACAGCGATGCGAACGAATTTTTTGATGCCCAATGAGCTTCTGCCTTTTCTTCCTTTTTTTATTATATACTTGTATATAATATATGTATTTTAGTGTTAAATTGTAAAATAGTTTAAGTGTGTTAAAAATAAAATTATATGAAGAAAAAAAACTCATAATAAACGCAGATTGTACAGACTAGCAAGCTACTACAATCTGTCAAATGTCTTTCATAGATTTTCAACTTTATCCCTAAAGTATAAGGCTTAAAGTTGATTGGGTAAATTTTACAGTTTCGGGTAGCTTGATGTGCTGGCGTCTGTTCTTCCAGATTACTTACAAAACCCAGCAATCTTTATATACCATTTATATACGCGATAGCAGCCTACCGTCATTAATAAGGAGTACTAGATGAAGTACTTACTATTCGGCTCACGACCCCCATTTTTCCTTACCTAACACCCTGACCTCGTCTTTCAATCGAAGGCCACTTTATTTGTCTTAGTGTTTATCGCAAGTCTTTCTGTCCCTTATCGCTAAATTGAATTGGTGCGGGACAAAAGGCGTGCCCGAAAATTGTGTAGGGTTGCCGCAGGTTTCTGGCTCTTTATTTATACATTGTTTTTTTTTTGTTTGAATGGGCTCGTGCCGCTCGTGGTTAAAGGTCATAAACACACGTATCAAATCGGAAAGAGATCGTTACCGTATCAACTCGAGCCGTACAGTATTCTTTGTATGAAACTCCCAATTGCAACGCACACTAATCGGAATCGTAACGTAATCGCCTCTCCTCGGGACGTGTGTTACGGCTCGTCGTCCCCGCGCTTACGTCTCTCCGTACCCGAGCTTACGTCTCTCCGTACCCGAGCTTACGTCTCTCCGTCCACCCTTGCCCCTTTCACCCCTCCCGCGGCCCGCCTTCTTCACCATTAACTAGCAGTCGGCGAGCCGTAAGCGCGGCGTCGTCGCCTAGCCGTAGCCGAGTCGACGTATCGGAGCGTCTGATCCGCTTTGGTTATGTGCTTACGTTAGGTTGACGCCTGCTTAACGCCGAGGCGAAAGGCGATATGATGACGATCCCTTTCCGAAATGATATGTGTGCTAACCTTTAATGCTAACATGCGCATGGATCGAGCGAAGGTTAAACCACGCTTGCCGTGGTAGGTTCATTGAGGGGTGACTTTCTACTACATGTCGAGACCCCTCCGTGCCTCGGAAAGCACGTTAAGCCTTTGGTCCGGCTGTCATTCGTAGATCTATGACAGTCGTTACGGGTAGTCGGAAGCACAAAAGTCCGCACTTGGTTGATATCTCGACGAGTTGTACTCAGCGCTTTTCCTCCACTTTTATTATGCGCACAGCCAATGTGTGGAAGTCTCTGCCGGCATCTGTGTTCCCTCCCACATTTAACCCGTCTGCCTTCAAATTAAGAGTGAACAGGCATCTTCTGGGCACGCTCGTTCCATCATAGACCTCATCTATCGCTTTCCATCAGGCGTGATCAGGATCAAGAGCGCGCCCATTTAGCAATAAAAAAAATAAAAATAAAAAAGTCTGATATCAATTGGTTATCCAGTAACTGGGTTGCGCAGGTCAGATAGGCAGTCGCTCCATGTAAAATACTGGTATTCAGCTGCTCCTGGTTAGACAGGAAGCCAACCCCAACATGGCTGGGAAAAGGTTGGGCAGATGATGATGATGGAAAGTCAATCTTTTTTTTTTATTATAACACTGAGTTATATAATTAATCGATAAACGGTAGAACAAACAGCATAAGCATAGCGTCCTCAACCTTTATTGTTCCCACTACTGGGACACAGGCCTCCTCGTAGCGAGAGGAAATGGGCCATAACCCACCATGCGGGCCCAGTGCAATTTGGTAGATGTCATTTGTCTGCGAAGTTTTTGTTCTAGGACATGGCGGTTTACTCTCGATGTTTTCCTTTACCGGTTTGAGAGCAGTGTTGATTAAATAATTTACACAAAATAAAGTGCCTGACTGGCTTCGAATCTACGACCTACATACGGCGGCCAGTACCGCTGGGCCACTGCTGACCCCGGAACAAACATGTCGTCCAATAATTGAATGAATATAAAAGTGACAGCCCTGGCTCGACCTGCTTATCTTTCGCATGATTAAGCTCTCAAGCTTCTTGCACAAAGTACAGGAAAACGCGCACTTTTCTTCCTTGCACTACTTTTTTATTTATTTTTATAGTAAGTACGGATAGCAAGACAGTTTGTATTTAAGTTCGTTATGAGCCCTTCCTTGATAAACCAGTCATATTCTTCTGGAATTGCGTGTGTACTGTTTAGCACGTTTGCTGTTTTGTCAAAACTGAATCGTTGTACTTAAGCTTTTTTACCTGACTGTGGCGAAACCCAAAAGGTGGTTAATGTTTTCGGATCATGTTGTTAGCTGATACCGACAAATACCCGGATAAAAATAGTGTTACTACCTTTTGGACTTTGCATTTAATAACAGGTATTTTGGTTGGTACAGTAGGCCGGACGTCAGGAGTAATAAAACCAATGCATGTATTGAAATCCGTATTACGCTAAGTCAGTTCAAGATGTTAACACCGGTGTGGGGTTACTGTATTGTAAAATTAATTCGATTTGCAAACTGAAAATTAAATGTAGGGTGAGGTTGACCGTGTTCTTGCTGCATTTTAGTCCTTTATCAGAACAAAAACAAAAACATAGACGGCTGGTGTGGAATAATAAATAAACGCAAATTAAGATATTTTGGGATGCATGAAGAAACCTCCTCGTGTAGCGCAGTTTGTTCTGCCAGTTACTCAACTGAACCGAGCGCTCGGCGCATCCTGGACAGTCACACCCATCACCTTATTTGACTGGCCAATTCTTCCCTTGCGGTGGTAGGGCTAACGCCCGCCTGGTTTGCGACCACCTCCCACAGGAGTCCGGCGTCAAGCAGCCAGCTGTGTTTCGTCGATGCGTGGGAGTTCCAGTGCCTTAGGCATCTTCTGGGCACGCTCGTTCCATCATAGAGCTCATCCATCGCTTTCCATCAGGCGTGATCGAAGTCAAGAGCGGGCCCATTCAGCAATAAAAAAAAAATACTTGTGGCACTCGGGGACTGCCGCGGTAAAGCTATTGCATAGCATTTTTTATCAACTTATGCAATTATAATATTTATGCAATATTTTTTTTTCTTTGATATTAATTCAAGTTTTTTCTTTGATATTAATTCAAGTTACACTTTTTGAGCGTGGTGACCACCACGTCTACATGCATACGTTTAGTCGCACGCACACAAACACCGTGCCGAAGTCTGCCGAACTGAAACGACGTTAGACGATGCACGGCTTTCAACGCCGGTCGGAGTGGGGGGTGTTATGTTTATTTTCGTTACGGAATTTCTTGATTCGGTCGCCGCGCTCAAAGCCCGCGATAAAAGCTATGCAATAGCTTAAAAAAATGTAAATTAAGAACATTTTTCTGCACCCCGTACATTTTTGTCACGTCTCGTCTCGCAGACAGTGGCATACTCTTACATAGTGGTATTGTTTAGCGGGGCTGCTTACAACGCTATGTTTACACTTAGTTATATAAAGACGCTTGCATTGAGTACCCCTAAAGGGGGAAGCCAACGGATACAAGCAAAAATTTAAACCAAATTGCTAAAGAATTGTTGTATTTTGCGATTCAAAAATCGTGCGAATTTAGATTATGTTTACGTCGTGCTTTCGTACTAGGGCATTTGTTCATGAATTCCCTTTTATTTACTCCAAGCAGTAATGTTTACCTAATTGTTCTTTGTGGTAAAAAATGAAAAGGCGAATCCTTCTCTAAGCCTCGTCTGCCGGGTAGCGGGATTGTCCGAAAGGGTTACCGCTACCCGGAACAAAGGGCTAAGGAAGGAACACTGGTGGGTTTTAGTCAGTAAGAGTCTGACACTTCCTTCCGCTCCACAAAAAAAAAAGTCTCGGCTGTCATAAGGAGGAGACCGAGGAATTGCTAAACATTTTGATAGCACTTGCTACAAAATTGAAAGAATTATATTACCTCTATTGTTTTACGGTCTATAACACGAATATCCCGTCTTTTTTTCGAGTTTTGTATGAAAAATAGGTCAACCACTTGTTCGACGATCTGTAAGGCATTTTGAAGTAAAGCGGACCTATTTCAGCAAATCTTTTATCGCAAAGAAAATCTAATTCGCAGATCAGTCTTCATCCTCTGATGAGCTTGTCAATAAGACGTTTACATAACATTATATACCAACATGATTACTTTAGATAATTATCTGTCATATTTTCAAAAAAGAAATGACTTTAATATTGGCAGGTATGTTTGTAAAAGCAATTTTCTCAAAAAGCAATGAACCGATCTGATTGAAATTTCAAATTATGTTTTTTTTCTCTCTTGTTGTAATAAAGTAGGTATTTTGATGTGGTTTGAAGATTTGATCTCCTATTAATTTATAATGGGACTTTCTAGACTAATTTCCGATTGAAATAGGTATAAAGGTAATCTTCAATATAATATTGAATTGTATTTTCAAATAGAACGATGTATTTCAAATGTTAAGTGATAATAATTTTACTGGCCACCTACTTTTGCTGATGATTCAAACTAATATTAATCTCCCTGGCATAAGTATTACATTAAGTTTTAATAACTGTAACAATTTTAATATAAACTTCACTTAAAAAAATGTCTTTTATTATCCTCGTAGGCATAATATAAAGCACTATGTATCACTCGGAAGAAAGTGCGACTCCCAACCTGGGTGTATTAAGGCCCTCGGCTGAGCCTCGGGCTTCAAACTACAGCCTCGTTGGTAATCGGTAACTTTCTCCCCTCGGTGAACAATGTACTATTTTATCACATCTATTCAAAAAGAGCTAGTGTATTCTTCGTAAACAGGGACTAAAATAGCTCTTTAATCCCTAGGGACTAAAAGTGATTTGAATTTGGAATGTTGATATTTTTAGTTAAAGTTCCAATCACCAAAGAGATGAATCACGAGTTTTGTATGAACAAGTAACAGGCTGTATGATAAAGAAAAATGAGCCAAATGAAAAAAAAAAGTTTGCGAAAAAATAAAAAACGCGCGAAAAGCATTTTGCCTTCATTCGTCATTGTTTACTCAAAATTGTATGTAAATAAACGTACTATTCTTATTCATAAGTTGCACTTACTTATGTTTTCATAGAGGGTGATAAAAATAGAGTGTCCACCTCGGGAACAACACTATTTTAAGCTCGAGTGACGTACTTTGAATTCTACGAAAAACTCGCCTTCAAAATAGTTGTTTGCTCCCTTGGCATACAAAATACTATTTTATTAGGAAACATATTGCTGGACTATCCCAAAATAGAGAATTAAGACAGAGCAAGGTAAGGTAAGCAAGATAACCAATACAATGTGAAGGTAAACCTATATTATTTTAATCACCCCTCCCTAGGTTACGTACGTGCAGAAATGCAAAAACATGACAACATGCATATTAAATCGACATTAAAAAGAACAAAAACAGAAAGCTATCGGGATTCAATTCTGAGGCATCGTTAATAATTTTTGATTACATTGCGCAGTCGTTACTATAGTAATTGGAGAGTGTTGCCTCCGACCGGCTATGTATTGCTTAAAGGTACAGCTAATATTTATCATGAATTGTACCCGCGGCGTGTAATCAGACTTGTTGTGTGGAGTAAGGGGTGAGGTAGAAGCGATTTTGTGTTTGTATTTTAGCATTTATTTCTTAGATAGTAAAATTACTCAGATTTTACTTGTTTTATTTATCATCACCATTTCAGCCGAAAGACGTTCACTGCTGAATATAGGCCTCTCCCAAGCACCTCCACTTCGACCGGTTCTGTGGTTCCCGCATCCAACGAATTCCGGCCTTCAAAAGCCTTCATTCGTGCAGTGCGATGCGCGCTCGAACACAGACGTGTTTCCACTGTGCACGGCACGAATTTTATTCGCGTGTTGCGCGGCCATAGCCGCTGCCCGTAAACACTATGAGTTCCAAACAACTCATAGTCAATGAATTGCTGGCATTCCTGGTCCATGCTATCGATTACATGGACGAGGTGAGCATCCTGCAGATATGCCGGTCTAATTACAAGGAGGACGAGATCAGCAGCGGAAAACTGTTACTGTTCCAGTCACTTGGAAAACTCGACCAGATGCCGTCTCGCCGCAGAGATGGAACCGAGAAGAGTATTCAAGATATCATCGATATGTTGAAGAAAACTGACCCAGACGACGTGCCTGATTTCGTGGCGAAGGAGCTAAGTAAACTGCCCCCCGTCACGTTCGATCACATCGACGTTACGCGACTGTTAAAGGACATCACTTCCTTGAAAGCGGAGATGACCAAGATGCAGTCCAGAATGGAGGCATCAGAAAAAACCAATACTGAACTACGTGCAGAAATAGCATCATTGCGCAACATTGGTTCGGTAATTGGGTCACCTGAGGCCTCAAAGGTGAACACACGACGAGGGGCGCAAAATGCATCCGTCGGCAGTTTTGAATCGGCGAACACAAGTGCGTCACCAGCTGCCGATATCGCTGAGCAAGCGCCGCCCGCCGCCGCCGTCGCCCGCGCCACAACATCGGCTGCGGAAACGTCACGCGTTGGTACGTCGACCCCTAAACGTGCCTATGCTGCTATTGTCACCAGCGGACAATCAGATACGTCGCAGCCTAAGCGACAAACCAAAAAAGGGGAAACACCGATAAAGGGTGCTCAACCTGCCCTGACTGCGGTCCGTAGCTCTTTGCCAAGAGCCAGCCAAGTTGATGAGGAGGGTTTCACGAAAGTAGAAAGGAAGAAAAAGAAGCCCTTTTCTCGCAACCTGTGTGGCACCGCACCGAGTGGACCCAACATGTTGCTGCGCCCTGCTGTGCCTACGACGCAGCTGTACCTTTCGCGTCTGCATCACTCCACGACAACTGAGGACGTAGTGCAGTATTTGAAGGTGAAGACCAACTGGACTCTGAGGGTGGAAAGGTTGGAATCGCGCCACAACATCAACTTTAAGTCATTCGTGGCACGAGTTCCAACCCAACATCTACAGACCTGCCTGAAAGAGGACTTTTGGCCGAAAGGTGTCGTATATCGACGTTTCCGAGGACGGTTACGCGACACCACGCAGCGAAACACGACGCCGACAACGTTACGTGTATAGTCATAGCTTTAAGGTTTTTAATATGTATTAGTTTATTATAGCATAAGATTATTTTGTGTATTTTATCTATGGGCCTCAGTTGCCTGATAATAAAATGATTATATATTGTTAGGAATCAGAAGTGAAATACGTTAAAAAAAAATAAACAATCTTTAATTTCTTCAAATTACACAAAGCAAAAAAATAATAAATAATTAGTACACACAAAATCACATAAACTAAAAATTACAAAATACGCGAAATGGTCAGGTAGCACGTCCGTTCCGAGCGCCGTCCAAGCAAAAAGTGACCGTTGCCGCACCGCGCGCCTCCTTTTATAGACTTCCATCGGTTGACAGCTGGTGGTGTGACTTATTTACGTCACTTCGTCTTCAGTTACTAACACGGCCTCTCCTGATGCTCTGGCGTCCTCGTCAGCTCCAGAAGATGGTCCCGCTTGATCTGCAGCAGTGTCCGATAAGACACCTGCGTCTTCACAGTCTCCTGTAATCAGACAGTCGCATTACATAAAAGATAACAGATGTAGAAAAAACATCTTAGAATCATAAGAGGTAATGCGCATTACTCGTAAAATATCATGACATCAAAATCTTAGCTAAGATTAACACACCAAATAAGTAATTTGGTCACGCTGCAGACAGAGGCACATAGTTAGCGTGCCTCACAGCGGCTGTCGGCATAGGCACATAGTTAGCATACCGCCCAGACTTCTACAAACACCGTAGGCATAGGCTCTCAGTTTGCATACCTCCCAGTGGCTGTTGACATAGGCACATTGTTAGCATATCACCCAGACTTCAAAGCAATACTTGCCCTCAAAGAATGCAGCACACGTCTCAGGAGTCCACTCCCCCCTCCAGGGTACCATGAACTGTGCAGCAGCATATGTGGTTTTTCCGTAGGCACCAGCCAGAAGTTGCAGCTCGTAGCGGCCATGGTCCAGGACTCCAACTACGCGGTAAGGCCCGCGCATACCAGGATCAAGTTTCCCTGTGGACTGAGAATACTTGATGACGAAGACTAGGTCATCTTTGCTGTAGGTACGCGGAGACTGTCGGTCTTCATTAGCACGCCTGTCTTGATCGGCTTGATTTTTGCACAACCGTTCGGCCGTCCTTTGTCTCCTCATCTCCCGCAGCGGCTCACGGTTCTCACCAGACGATTCGATGGCAACGTCTCGGATTAGCGTGCGAATGACTGGGGTAGCTCCTTCAGCACCGATAAGCAGGTTAAGCGGGGACTGCTGGGTGGTCTTTTGTTTTGTCAAGTTGAGTATCAGCTGTAACCTCCACAACTGCTCAGACCATTCCCCTTTCCGATGGTTCACCTCGATCCTCAACATGTTAAGGACGGTGCGAACGTAACGCTCCACCTGACCATTGGCGTGGTGCATCTCGGGGGTAATATAATGAATCTGACAACTTAAATCATTCATTAAGGACACAAAACCAGATGATTGAAACATCCTACCTCTATCGCATACAATAATCTTAGGCGTTCCAAAAAGAGACACAACATTTTGCATAACTCGTTTTAACTCATTTAAGTCCTGAGTACAAATAGGGTTTAGTAAACAATATTTCGTGAAAGAATCCACAACAACCAAAACGTGTTTATTACCGTTAGATACTATTAATGGGCCTAGGGCATCTATATGTAAGGTGTCAAAAAGAACATTTGGTTTTGTCCATGAGTTAATTGGTTGTAGTGGGGCTCGTGGAACTCTTTTGTGAGCTATACATATGAGGCAGTGAGATATGTACTTAGAAATAAAAACTCTGAGACCAGGAAACCAAAAGTGTTTCAAGATAAGATCACTAGTTTTGTCAGCGTTAATATGGCTGTGTTCATCATGGAATATTCGGAGGAGGCTCAAACGATGTCCTTTTGGTATGTAACAAAGTAACCTAGACTCTTCACCTACGGGTGTGTAGCGATAGTACAAAATATTATTGCGTTTAACATAGCGTGAAGAGTCCAAGTTTCCCTCATCCAAAGACCTGATTAAAGTTTGAGTCTCCTCGTCTCCTGCTTGCGCAATTTGAGCCCAATTACGTGGTTTCTCAATGTTATTTACTGTATGTACAGGGTTACGGCTAAAATAGTCTGCGTGGGGTATCATTACCCCTTTCCTGTATTGAATGATAAAATCAAAATCTTGTAGATAGATCCACCACCTCGCTACCCTCGGGAGTAGATCTTTCTTATTTTGGGTGGCTTTTAGGGCATTGCAGTCTGTTACCACAGTAAATGGCATTCCTATGAGGTAATGCCTAAAATGCTTAAGAGCTTTTACTACAGCGAGCGTTTCCAGTTCATAAGAATGGTAACGTTGCTCACTACCTTTCGTTACCTGACTATAATAGGCAACTACACGCTTATTACCATCCTTATGAACCTGTAGGAAAACTGCACCATAACCTGCACTACTCGCATCTGTGTGAACCTCAGCGGGAAGCTCTGGGTCAAAAATGGCTAATATTGGCTCGCTAGTAAGACACTTAATAAGCTCTTGGCGGACGCTTTCCTGTTGTGGCCCCCAAACAAATTCTACCCCCTTACGCGTCAAACGAGCAATACAAGCTGTTTTTATCGAGTAACTAGCTATATACTTTCTAAAATACCCAGCAAGGCCTAAAAATTGTCTCGCTTGTTTGACGTTCTGAGGAACGGGTGCATTTACGAGTGCCTGGACCTTACTTGTTGATGGCCTGACTCCACCATTTGATATAATTCTGCCTAAATACTCAATTTCTTGACATAGAAATGAACATTTACGCAAGTTCACTGAGAAACCGGCCTTAGTCAAAACTGCTAAAACTTCATCTAGTATCTGTAAGCCCTGGTCAATAGAACAGGACAATAGCATACAGTCGTCGACGTACACCAATACTTTGCCTGCCTCAATGAATTCGCGGAGTGTGTTTGCAATAATACGTTGATACACTATAGGCGCGTTGGCTAACCCATATGGCATCTTCAAAAATTCAAAATGCCCTTCGGGCGTCACGAAGCCAGTTAAGGGTATTGATTGCTCATCTAATTTAATTTGTAAAAATCCGGTAGCCATGTCGAGTACTGTGAAGAATTTTGCCTTTCCTAGTCGATCAATGTGATCGTCTATTAAAGGCAAAGGATACCGATCCTTAACTGTAATTTTATTAAGTGCCCGGAAGTCCACGCACATACGATCCGATCCGTCCTTTTTTTTTACTAGAAGAATCGGACTCGAATATGGCGACTCCGAATCACGTATTATGCCTTTACTAAGTAGATCCTGAATAATCTCTCTAACTTTAAGCTTTTCATTGTAGGACATTTTGTAAGGGCGATAATTAATAGGTACCTCACTGTTCAATCTGATGTGCATACAACCTGTGGTAACTGTAGAGGTAGCCGTACCAGAAATCATAGATGCTGAATATTTATCGAGTATTTTTGAGAGATTCTCAAGATCTGCCCCGATTAATGCAGTCTTAAAACCATTGGGTTGCTCACCAGATTGAACCGTGGAAACTTTCGTTAAAACTTTATCATGAGTTAAACGTTGAGATTCCCTGGTCCTTATATAGGTTACCCCTTCCCTGTTCAATACATCAGTACCAATAATAATTGGTGCGTTCATATATTCAGTAGGTACAACAAGCAAATCTACTTCGAGGGTTATTTCCTCCAGCTCTATTACAAGTGTGACATAAGAATCAACAAAAATAATGGAATTACTTATTCCTTTCAATTGTTTATTAGTAGGTTTCTTCGAACAAGAAAAATGATTGACCACTGATGTCGAAATCAACGACACTTCTAACGCCCCACTATCAATCAAAATGTCTACAGGTATACCTTGAACCATTCCAACTACTACGTCACTGGACTTATTTTTAATAGAGGTAGAGCAGAAATTGACATTACTTTTATTGGGCTTATTATTATCTGCACGCTGTTTGGCAAAACAAACACTAATATCATGACCCGTCTTTTTACAATACGCACATACTGCCTTATTTGAAGTAGAATTCGACTCAGATTTTATCGGTTCAGATTTATTTAGTTCGGTCACGTTTGGTTTCGACTTTTTAGAACAACCCGCTTGTTTATGCCCCATTTGACCGCAACTAAAACATTTTGGACCCTGACCCCTAAATGAACGCTTAGAATTATTCTTATGTGGGCTCTTGTTATCTTTAGAACGCGAACTGTCACTATTCTGCTTAGGAATGGGCTTTACGAAGGTAGATAGGTAATTAACGAGATCGTCAGGCGTCAGATTTGCATTAGTGGCAGTTGCTTTGATTTGAGGGTCTTTAATCCCTCTAATGACAATCGCCACTATCAACTCGTCTGATAGACCTTTTACGATCCGTAAACGTAGTAAACATTTACGTGCATATTCAGCGTAGGTTGGATAACTGTCCGAATTAGAACTCATTACTTCATACAAGATACTTGCCACGTCAATTTTCTTGACACAAAGTGACCGAAAATCTTTTTTAAAATTGCTCCATGAACGGTCATTGGTAACCCAATCATTAAGCCAAGTCTTAGCATCTCCCTTCAGACAGTTGCCAACACGGGAAAGACACTCATTTTGTGACCACTTATTCAAAACCAGAGCCCTGTCAACCTCGTCGAACCACTGATCAACGTCATGCACATTAGGGTCAAAATTAGAAATATAAAAGTGATGGGTGCTTACTGATTTTAACGACTGTATTGCCTCCACTATTTTCTCCGTGGTTGCAGTCGAAGCATCAGTAATAGTACCTGTAGTTTCCGGCGTGGTTATTACCCGTGAACGGTCTTCTAAAGCCTTCAACCGCGAGACAATTGTCTCAAGCGATCGTAGGTAAGGCGGTGACGCAGAGCTTCGCGTCCTCACGCGGCTCCCACGACGATCCCGTTCGTGCCTGGAGCGGCGATCGCAATCCCGAAACTTGCTACGTGACCTTCTACTCCGCTTATGGCGGCTACGAGATCGTTGAGAACGCGGGGCACTATTCCTTGAACGTGAACGACTTGATCTATCCATTGCTTACTACTTACTACCCGCTTTAATCTAAAATTGAAACTTGTGGGCGAGATGAATCTTTATCCCACTTCTGATGTTAGGAATCAGAAGTGAAATACGTTAAAAAAAAATAAACAATCTTTAATTTCTTCAAATTACACAAAGCAAAAAAGTAATAAATAATTAGTACACACAAAATCACATAAACTAAAAATTACAAAATACGCGAAATGGTCAGGTAGCACGTCCGTTCCGAGCGCCGTCCAAGCAAAAAGTGACCGTTGCCGCACCGCGCGCCTCCTTTTATAGACTTCCATCGGTTGACAGCTGGTGGTGTGACTTATTTACGTCACTTCGTCTTCAGTTACTAACAATATCTATTATATAAAAATGAAACCCGTTTTCCGTTGTCACGACATAACATGAAAACGGCTGGACCGATTTCGATGAAATTTGGTATAGAGATAGTTTGAGTCCCGGGAAAGGACATAGGATAGTTTTTATCCCGATATTCCCACGGGATCGACATTTACGCGGGTGAAACCGCGGGGCGCAGCTAGTATATATATAAAAGGTCACCGGTCCACTGGCAGAAGTGAAAACAAAACATAAACAGAATATTCGGGTCGGTATTGGGGTCGGCTTCCAGTCTAACCAGCTGAATACCAGTATTTTACATGGAGCGACTGCCTATCGAACCTCCACAACCCAGTTGCTGCGTAATACGATACCCCTTGGTAAGACTGGTTGTCAGACTTTCGGGCTTCTGACGACCCGTAACGACTGTCATAGATCCACAAATGACAACCAGGACCAACGGCTTAACGTGCTTTCCGAGGCACGGAGGGGTCTCGGTATGAAAAGATGGTCACCCATCCACAGACCAACCGCGGCAAGCGTAGCTTAACCTGATTGATCGACATGTGCGGCTGTTATTATTTAGCTACGGGCCCCTCCATCCAGCTCATTCATTCATCAGTCTATCACTACATCTACAGCTTATAACTTTTTTTTTTTGAGGGTGGGAAATCATCAAATGACTTCTCCCGCTCTGGGTGGAGCGGAAGGGAGCGTCAGACTCTTACTGACTAAAATCCACCCGTGTTCCTTCTTGGCCCTTTATGTTCCGGGGCAACGGTAACCCTTTCGGACAATCCCGCTGACAGCTTATAACTTGCACCACAAAATCCAAAGTACTAATCTGGCAGGTATTACGAGCATCGCGATACGGCGCCATTACAGTAATGCGTCCAATTGATTTAACTATCACACTTAAATGTTCAGAGGCTTTATTGATAACCGCCACCACTGCCTGAATAAAGGTGTAGCCGGGTAGGCTTTATGTAGTAGTACATGCCTTAGTTTAGATCTTTGGCATATCATTAACATGAAAGTGACAGCAGTAGTGGTCCTGTGGTAACTGCTACGAGTTAGGTAGGTTCGAATCCAGACAGACGCTTTCTAATCTACTCTAATCTAACTAGCAGTGGCGTGCATTTCATATTGGCATATAAGCAGTGCCTACCTCGATATATCAACATAAGCCTGTCAATTACATTTTAGTGTGTGTGCCCCACAATTAAGAAACTCACTAAATTATCATACATACTTACCTAACAAAAAACAAAATCTTCATACAAACACGCGCGGCAGTAGGCAGTCGCCGGACGGCCTAGGTACTCGGCTCCCGTACTATTCGCACATTGTCATTGGTTTTTACTCTTTCAAGTTAATACGACAAAATTAAAAATACGTACGTCTCACGCGTAATACCATGACATTCGACTTTCGCAATTTATCACCCTCATGCCAACTCAAATAACCACACTTTTGACCTCATTTTTTTTTCTGATTAGTGACCGCGTTTGCCTAGACTAGACCCGGCCTAGTGCCTACTTATTCTCAAAACCAATGCACGCCACTGCTAACTAGCCTGTATTATTCAACTGCCGGGAAATGGCCTCCCTCTACACAATTCTGTCTTTTGCGAGTGCCGGCCAGCCCCTACGGTAGGAGTCACGCTCGTCCCGCCATCTTCGTCTTGGCCTGGCGCGATGGCGTCGTGCGTTTCATTCTCAGCCTATAATGTTCCCACTGCTGAGACACAGGCCAACTCTCTATGAGAAGGGGTAAGGCGTAATCTACCACGCGGGCCCAATACGGGTTGGTAGATGTCACATGTCTTCGAATTTTTGGTTCTAGAAGGTTGGTTCACGAAGTTTTCCTTCACCGTTTTGAGAGCAGTTTGAAGTAATTAATTTGTTGTTGATAATTTTGTACAGATTTAAACTAGTCTTAAGACTTAGGCTGTACACAGACGCATATACAGTGTTCTATATAAGTGGTTACGTACACACGACACTATGAATTGATACAACTCCAAACAGCAAGATTCAATATAATTTCAAAGCTCCTTGAAAATTCTGTAAAATAGTTAACCAAACCGTCTTACTAAATCAACTCCTATTACTTGCCTTTCAATCAATCAACGTAACAACTTGGTCGGCTATCGCTTCCACACAAATTCTACGAACCAACTAAGATCAGCTTACGTTTGTCAATACATTTCCTGGTATTCGAACTCAGTCCAACTTGAAACTTTAAATCACAGAGTAGATATTTACAGAAGACCGGCTTCTTATAACGAGCGAAAACAAGCGCACGGACACATATTATAGTAGGTTCTAAAAGTAGGTACTTTTAGAACCTACTATAATAATATGTGTATGTGTCTGAAAGGGAACAGAAAACGTATCATGTGGAATATGTGGATGCCAATTAGTAGCGCCCGCCACTTAAAAACATTGGTCGTCTGACAAGTCGGTTTACGGACGATAATTTTACGTGATAACGTCATAAGAAAACATCCGATTATGCCTCTCTATCGCTTGTTCCGCGCTCTCGCTTGCACACTCGGCTCAGGCGGAACGTGACAATGAGTCATGCTTTTTCGTGCGTGCAGCCGGCGTTTATCGATATATAAGACGTTATCACGTCAAAATGTTGTGTTATGATTTTATTATTTAAATACATATTTTAAATCACCGTAAAGATGTTTTTTAATTGAAAATTGGGGTTAATGTTATAACCTCAATTTTCGTGTATTATTTTTTAATTACAGTTTAATAATCTTTTTAAGAACAATAATTGTTGGAAATAGTTGTAGGGATATAAAGTTAAAGTAAAACTCCTTTATTTCAACATTCAAAATTACAATATGGAGGTACCGTTGGCCTCAAACTAGGCACAGCCTGTATCTTGGGCACCATTACAGACGGGTATGCACAACATTTTGATAATATTGACGGCATAAGTGAAATTAAAGTTGAAATTGGCTACAGTTAAGCTAGTTAGCCTCATCGATACAACAGGACTACAAACAAACAAACTAATTAATCGAAAAATAAAATCAAATACTATAATTAATTTAAATATAAAAGATAAAATATTACTTGATATTATTTCCGTTTATACACCATTAAATAGGTATTTAATCATTTTGATATTTTTTACATAAAATAATATAGAAGTTGAAACCTTCTTAAACAGATGCATGTGTTAGTAATTAATGTAACTTTAGTAAGTAATTGCGTAAGAACTTAATCTGAACAGGGTTTGTTTACACTTTCATAAGATTCTTTTGGAACAGATTGTGGGGTGCGTGGAACTCAAACAAAATGCCAGTCACGAGTGCACTTCTACGTACAGTCACGTCTAAAAGTATGTATACAGGGTGTTACGGAAAGGGTATATCAATACAAACGGGTTGAAGAGTTTATCTGGTCTAGAATCTCTGTACAAAATTTCAGCTCAAAAGCATTAACTTTGAAAATGCTTAATATTTTTTTATTTCGACATCACGGCGCTGCACTGGCGCGCGGTGGCGTGATGTGCGTGTACTAGGCGCACAGACACACTACAGATAATGAATAATGACCCTCATAGTGCGGTGACACGTTTGTTATGATTTCAATTTAATAAACTATCGAAATAAAAAAAATATTAAGCATTTTCAAAGTTACTGCTTTTGAGCTGAAATTTTGTACAGAAATTCTAGACCACATACACTCTTCAACCAGTTTGTATTGATATAACCTTTCTGAAACACCCTGTAGAAGTTGAAACCTTCTTAAACAGATGCATTAATGTAACTTTAGTAAGTAATTGCGTAAGAACTTAATCTGAACAGGGTTTGTTTACACTTAACACACAAGATTCATACACTCATAAGATTCTTTTGGAACATATTGTGTGGTGCGTGGAATTCAAACAAATGACAGTCGCGTGTGCACTTCCACTCGCTGTACGTGAAACGTGTCTATGTGTGCGTGTGTTGTTGCTCGTTGTATTGGATCGACCTTCTGTACCATTTTATTCTGTGCTACAACTTCACAAAGTGTGGATTAAACTGTACACCCCTTCATTCAGTAGTGAACTACTAATTCTATTTAGCGCGAAATTTTGGCTAACTCAATTACACCAAAATAGTTTTAAAACTGAAAGGGTCTATAAAGTTTTGCGTTTTCCTATAACAAACACAGTGTTGTTATTTCCTTTAAAGTTTGTAACTCTGTTGTGATAAAATTAAACACAGACGAGGATAATTTTGGAGTTTTCGGTGATGGAATTAGTAATGATTGTAAGGCAACAGTTTTGCGTAAGTGACGACATCAAAATTTTTAAGTGGCCATCAATTTGTGTGTTATAATAACATTTTATTGTTTACACTTTATGCTATAATAGAATTCCTGTATCTACTGGAATTTTCGGAGTGATCAAATTTGATACGATGCAAGAGCTTGGATTGTTGGTTCTAGCTCCTCAACTTGTGGCGGCTTCTACAGCGCCACATACGAACTACGCATAATAATGACGTCACGCAAAATCCTGCATCGCGCAAACAGAGTTTACCGCGTAACTAACATTTATAATTATACAACGTCCGGAGATCAAGCGCCGGGTAGTTGCCTAACAGACGCGACACCTCTTCTGGTCGGAGGAACCTCCCTTTTCTATGGAGGATGAGTGAGCTTTATACCCTGTTCCTCATACCTTTATAAGCTCAAGCCGGAAAATACGAGTATGCCTTATAAAGGTATGATTCCGATCTTGGCAGCACGCAGCAGTGCTGCCGCGGCAGTGCGGTCGCAGCACTACTGGTCCTCATACATTTTCTATAGGTTTATATGAGATTACGTTCCGAGCACGGCAGCAATGCTGTGCGACATTCCTATAGAGAATATATGGGGACCAGCAGTGCTGCGGCAGCACTGCTGCGTGCTGCCGAGATCGGAATCATACCTTAATGCACCGTTGTACTTATATTCATGCACCATTATCTGGTGCGAATTCTATGAATCAAAATACAAAAAAGTTTTAATAAATAATGAAAAACAAAAGTACATAAAATCAGTAAAGTATTATAATAAATAAATAACATCATACCTGAAGCCCAATTCTCGTTATTTAAAACGTTCAAAATCTAGTCGCAGTCTCATCTCGGCGACAAAATGTAAGGAAATTAGAGGTCTTTTTGACAGATTGAGACCGAGATCAGACCGTGAATGTTCTTAAAATTACGAGAATTGCCCCTCAGAAATCGCCGACGAGTTGGGCTGAGGTGGCATACTTACTAGTACACCAACATTTCGCCAGTTATGTTTAAGTCCCTGTAATAGGGGACAAGCCTATTGCCATCAACCACAACTCATCCCCAAGCGGCTACCGCGAAATTTCTGAACGAAAAAAAACCGAGTGTGCTTATAACCACACGACTGAAGTGAAACTTCAAACGTATTTGGCTATGAGAGGAAGAGAGAAAGAAAATGTGCGCGCGCACTGCTTTCTCTTGCTTATATGCCCCACTCAGCTCCCGTTCGCCTCGCCCGATCACACTTTTCGTAACGCTTACGTCACGCGTTCGCCAGCTTACTCCCCAAGTCAAGCGTGCGTAAAGAAGTTTCACTTCAAACACCTATGATTGGGATTTTCCTCAACCTTGGAATCGAACTCAGCCCCTGCAGTCTCGACATTAGAGTCGTATCGTTGTCAAATTCCTTTAATAGATTTTCAACTTTATTTCGAAAGCCTAAGGTTGAAAATGTATTAAAGAAATTTGACATCGATTAGACTTAACGACCGATTTTTGTCGTCATATTTGTCGAGACAGGGCCTGGACCTCATAATCAGCAGTAGGTCTAGCGACTACTATGCCAACGAGGCAGACAAATTATTAACAAACTTATGTATGTAAACTTGGCTGTAAACTTTGTGACCATTGGCTCCAGGATCTCCAGTCCCGGTAAAACCAAACAAACTCTGGAATAAACCCATTAATAGAATAGAATATCTAGTTAAACGGACTCAATTGTCTAGTATTATTTGTCTGCGATTCCACCGACTTCGATAACGTAATCAGACTAACATAGTGACTGAGTTAACTTTATGTGTGGCCATTATAGTAGCGGCATCCATCTAGTGAGGGTTTAATTTTAGTAGTTTTCGAACGAAAAATCTTCAGGCGCATATTCGGTGTAGTGCTAGAAAACAAGCAATGGCGAATGCGGTACAACCATCACCTCTACTCAAACAATCAATCAACTCAGCCTATCGCAGTCCACTGCTGGACATAGGCCTCTCCCAGACTGCGCCACAGCACCCTGTCCTCCGCCTCCCGCATCCAGTCTACCCCAACCACCTTCTTTAGGTCGTCCGTTCATCTAGCTTGGGGGCGTCCCACACTACGCTTGCCGGTACGCGGTCTCCACTCCAGGACTCGTCTGCTTACCTCTACTGTTATCAGCATAATCAGCCTATTAAATAAACGTTTGGGTGCTCTGGTCTTCTGCATTCTTGCGACGTGTCCTGCCCATCGAAGAAGTCCTATATTAATGGTCTTAATAACAATAGCGCGACTTTTGAGTAGGTTCAAATCCAGACAGGCGCTTTATTTTTAACCGACTTCAAAAAAAGGAGGAGGTTCTCAATTCGTCGGAATCTTTTTTTTTTTTTATGTATGTTCCCCGATTTCTCGAAGACGCCTGGACCGATTTAGAAAATTTTTCTTTTGTTTGAAAGGGTATACTTCCCAAGCGGTTGCATGATCATCAGGTCAGGATCTGATGATGGGATCCCAGGGAAATCGAGGGCAACCTTCAAATTTTATAGGCACATCGTACCATTTTCATATATTTTCTAAAGCTGTTTAAGTATTTGCTTCTGATAATCATCATCTCAGGTGGATGAGCTGATGATGGAAGGTACAACTCCTCAACGGCTTGGAGTTAAAAGAAAATTCTTTCAAAATTATTTATAGTAACACTCGTGCATTTGCTCTCGGAAAGCACCATTTTTCTACTTAAAAATTTTACAACAAAATATACGTAGTATAAATTGCAATTTCAATGAACTTTCAGTGCTTTTGTCTAGATTAAGCCTCCAATGCGACGTTATAGTGTTGTCCGAGTGCTGGCTTCGTCAGGTATCAGATCTTCCTACTGTAAATGGATTTAACTCTTATAAAACGAACCGTAACTTTAATCAAAATGATGGAGTGGTAGTCATGGTCAGTAATGAACATTGTTACACAATAGAAGAACCACTTCTTTATGAATGCAACTGTTTGCTAATTAAATTTGGGACTAACATAGTTATTGTGGCAATCTACAGGTCACCGTCCTTTAAAAATTTGGATACCTTTCTGCAATCACTCCACAACATTCTTGAACAGTTGCAATCATTTCAAAATATAATAATTGTGGGAGACATTAATGTAAATATACTAAATGCTGATTCTAATGTTTCGTCATACCTAGATGTTACTTCATTTCACGGTTTACTTCCGGCACATAACCTACCTACTAGAGGAAATAGTTGCTTGGATCATGTTTTAGTTAAGAGCAAGTTACAGGCCTATACATTTAAACTTCACACCTCAATAACTGATCATAATGCTATTCTATTTTGTCTCAAGTACGGGGGTTCAAAAAAACCCTTAAAAGGTAGAGAAATCAGGAAGTTGAACTGGACTGAGATCATTTCTGACTGTTCAAAATTGGATTTCGGTCAGGTTTATGCTGAAAGTGACTTAGATCTGGCTACCAGCAAGTTTATCGAATTATTGTCTAACTTAACAATAAACCATATGTCGATCGTTAGGTTGCCACGAAATAAAACTACCCTTAAACCCTGGATAACGCCAGGACTCCTAAGATGCATTAGAAATAGGGACAATATGCATATTAAAACTAAAAAAGAACCAAGTAATGAAATATTAAGTATAACATATAAGCGATATAGGAACTATTGCAACAACCTTCTTAAAAAAATAAAACGACAGTATGAACAAAACCAACTAAATACAGCTAAAGGTAACTCCAAATTATTGTGGAACTCTATTAAAACTATAACAAATTATAATAAAAATCGTGAATCTCCTGAAGAACTACTATATACAGATCAGAGCCCTCAAACATCTGTTAATAATGTCAATACATTTTTTTCTAAAATTGGAAAAGTACTAGCTCAACGCATACCCTCGAATGTTCCATCTTTCGTTAATGCCGCTGTAAGCGGGGACACCTCCCCTTGCAACTCATTCGTACTGCTCAAAGTCGATATTACGGAAGTTAAAACTGCTATCCTAAATTTAAAGAGTGAATGCTCGCCTGGGTGGGACACCATCTCATCAAGGCTATTGCAAAATGTTGTGGATGTGGTGGCTCCCGTTATCACTGACCTCATAAATCGTTGCTTTGATGCAGGTGTCTTTCCCAAACCACTAAAAAAATCAATTGTAATCCCCATACATAAGGCTGGGGATACAGGCTGTGTCAACAACTATAGGCCTATCTCTATCCTTTCTTCACTATCGAAAGTGTTCGAGCGTACTCTTAATAATAGACTAATAAAATTTTTAGAGTCAAATAAAATTCTTGCTGAAACACAATATGGATTTCGAGCACACAAATCCACTGATGAGGCTGTTCGCACTTTTTCTGACTTCTTGGTAAGGAACATGGACGAAAACAAGAAATGCCTAACCATCTTTCTCGATCTGGCCAAAGCGTTTGACACAGTCTCTATCCCCACCCTAATTCGTAAATTAACAAATATGGGAATACGGGGCAATGAACTGATATTAATAACTGACTATTTATCCGATCGTATGCAGCGAGTAAGGATCGGGGACCACATGAGTGATGAACTTCCTGTCGAGCACGGAGTTCCTCAGGGAAGTGTTCTTGGACCCACTTTGTTTCTATGTTATATAAATGAGCTATGTCAACTTAATCTTGAAAACTGCAAAATAATATCTTATGCAGATGACACAACTCTTACTTTCAAGGGTGATTCTTGGGAAGAAGTATATTCCTTAGCTTAAGCAGGTTTGAATACAGTCTGCCACTGGCTCGCTGCAAACTCGCTCACGCTTAACGCTGATAAAACTAAATACATTCCTTTTGTAATCAGAAGCGTAGATACCTTCTTACAAGATAAGCCTCCCATATTTGTTCATCAGTGCTCATTTCCTCCCCTAAATCAATGTAGCTGTTCAACTATACAGCCGACACAAAGCATCCGTTATTTGGGTGTAATCATTGATAAAAGGTTATCCTTTGATGAACACATTCACAACTTATGCAAAAGAGTACGGAAACTAACTTATATTTTTAAACAGCTTAGACAGGTAGCTAATGGTGAAACGTTTAAAATGGTATATTTTGCCCTTGTTCAATCCATACTGACATACTGTGTAACAACTTGGGGTGGTGCCGGTAAATCTAAAATGTTGGAAATAGAGAGAGCCCAAAGGTTGATTCTGAAAGTTGGCCTTTCTAAGCCACGTCTCTATCCCACTGAAGTACTGTATCAGGAAGCTGAGGTGTTAACTGTTCGGCAAATTTACATCCTTTTTACTATTTTACGGCAACATTCAGATACATCCACTTTCGATCTTTCTAAATTAACAACGAGGAGGCAGTATGCAATATGTAGCACCATCAAATCTAAAACTGCTTTTGCCCAAAAATTTTATACTTTCCGAGGACCGGAACTCTATAATAAGTTAAATAAAGAACTAGGTATTTTTAATAACAATAAATCTAAATGTAGACTTGTAATGACTAACTGGCTACTAAAATTAAACTACACAAAAACAGAAGAGCTACTAGTCATAATAAAATAATATGATAGGAACCATTCGTCTAGTTGGACCTGAACCCACTCACATACCCTCTCACCCACTCAACACTACACACACACACACACACACATACACACACACACATACACACATACACACACACAGTCAAATACAAAATACACCATACCCTCACTACATCCTCATGTACACCTTGACTCCACTACACTTCGTACAAAAAGATTTTATTATTTTAGTTATTTGTTTTTTTTTTTTTCTCTTCTCTTCCAACAAATAGTTCGCTCTTAAACATAATAATGTTACATTCGTGCATTGTCTATAATGTTTTTTTTTTTATGATATTTTTTCCTGTAGGGGGGAGTCCCTGGTGTCCTGAAATACAAGTCACGGCTTAGTTTAGGCACCAGTCTCCCACAAATGAACATTGTCCCTCATCATAATTATTCTTTTTTCCATTGTAAGTTTTGTTAATAAGTGTTATTTGTGGAAGACAAAATAAAACATTTTATTATTTATTATTTGGTGAAGTGGAACTGATGATGCAGACCACAGATGGCCACCGGAACTACTCAATAATATCTCCGTACTATTTCACGGGTTGCGATTCGATACTTTAACATGGTTGCTAAGAAATTTATGCTCGTCACAATGTGAATGGTGATATGGAGCTGATGGTGGACCAGGAGAACTCTTCAACAATTAACTTCCCTGCATCGGTAAAAGCAATATTTTGTAAATGGCGATGAGAAAGTTGACACTAGGCTATTGTAACTGAGATAAATTATAAGCAGACCCACTAAAAAGCGTGAAATAAAAAACTTTTTAACAAAAAAAAAAACCGACTTCCAAAAAAACACTACAAAGTGAAAAACTTCCGAAATTAAAGTTATTTTTCACTTTGTAGTGTTTTTTTGGAAGTCGGTTTTTTTGAAGTGAAAACTTCTTTAGCGGCGTTGAGCACTTTTTGTAATGGGTAAAAAATGTTAAACTCGCGTCAGGACACGTGACCGTCAGGAGAGATCCTCCCCCCCCCCCCTCGCCTCTCTTTCTACGGCGGCGCCAACCGAAGTGAACCAAGTTTAGTGACACACGACAATGGATGGATTGGATGGAGTGGAAGTGGAAGCGGAAGTGGAAGCGGAAGTGGAAGTGGAAGTCGAAGTCGAAGTCGAAGTCAAAGTCGAAGTAGAAGTCGAAGTCGGAGTCGAAGTCAAAGTCAAAGTCGAAGTCGAAGTCGAAGTCGAAGTCAAAGTCGGAGTCGAAGTCAAAGTCGAAAGTCGAAGTCAAAGTCGAAAGTCGAAGTCAAAGTCAAAGTCAAAGTCGAAGTCAAAGTCAAAGTCAAAGTCAAAGTCGGAGTCGAAGTCAAAGTCAAAGTCGAAGTCGAAGTCGAAGTCGAAGTCAAAGTCAAAGTCAAAGTCAAAGTCAAAGTCAAAGTCAAAGTCAAAGTCGGAGTCGGAGTCGAAGTCGAAGTCGAAGTCGAAGTGGAAGTGGACGTGGACACACTGCTGTGTATTCGTAACATTCGTGTATATGAACCCCCTTATTCATAAAACTTATCAAACCTATTTTAGTTAAAATGGGGTTTGTCTCTTTCTTACACACAGAAATGACAACGTGACAGATAAAGACAAACGTTCTATAAACCTATTTTAGCTAAAATAGAGATAAAATAGGATTATGAATAAGGGGGAAAGTGTTTAAAATATGGAAATTGAACAAAGTGCATCTATTAATGCAAAAAGGGACGCAGAAATAGTGAAAAAAAATGAGTTATATTAATTCAATTAATAATTGATTTATTTCAACGTTAATATTCAAGTTTTCACTTCTGCCGGCACTCCCGGAGTGCAACCCGTCTTTTTTTATGTTAATTATTTCATCACCACTGCTCTCGAAACGGTGAAGGAAAACATCATCAAGAAACCGGCGTGTTCTAGAACCAAAATATCGAGGACATGTGACATCTATCAACCCACAGTGGGCCCGTGTGGTGGATTCCGCCCCACGCGTTCTCGCAGAAAGGAGGCCTGTGTCCTAGCAGTGGGAACTTTATAGGCTGATTATGAAATTGTCTAGTATTATTTGTCTGCGATTCTACCGACTTCGATAACGTAATCAGCCTAACATAGTGACCAAGTTAACTTTATTTGTGGCCAGTAAAGTAGTGACGACTTGTGAGGGTTTTATTTTAGTAGCCATTAAGGTTAGGTATGTTTTATTGTAGCGGTTTTTCGTGTGTGGTTTATAAGATTAACGTGACTGTAATATTCAAGAAAATTCGTGATTTCCATGTGTTTTACAAATCGCCTCACAAGCCGAATCGACACAAAAATCGCAATAAAAATCGCAGGTGTGCTGCACCGGACCACGTCATTACGTCAGCGCCGGCTGTCACTGAAAACCAGCGTTGGGGCTTTATCTTGCATAGGGTCGCAGCATTATGCTGAGCGATAGCCGTTTTGCGTGGATGTGACGCATGTTTCCTTTACCTTCTTTTTTAGGGTTCCGTAGCCAAATGGCAAAAAACGGAACCCTTATGGATTCGTCATGTCTGTCTGTCTGTCTGTCTGTCTGTCCGTCCGTCCGTATGTCACAGCCACTTTTTTCCGAAACTATAAGAACTATACTGTTGAAACTTGGTAAGTAGATGTATTCTGTGAACCGCAATAAGATTTTCACACAAAAATAGAAAAAAAACAATAAATTTTGGGGTTCCCCATACATACAACTGAAACTCCAAAAATTTTTTTTCATCAAACCTGGACGTGTGGGGTATCTATGGATAGGTCTTCAAAAATGATATTGAGGTTTCTAATATCATTTTTTTCTGAACTGAATAGTTTGCGCGAGAGACACTTCCAAAGTGGTAAAATGTGTGTCCCCCCCCCTCTAACTTCTAAAATAAGAGAATGATAAAATTAAAAAAATATATATAATGTACATTACCATGTAAACTTCCACCGAAAATTGGTTTGAACGAGATCTAGTAAGTAGTTTTTTTTTAATACGTCATAAATCGAAAACCGCAATTTACCTTTCACAAAGTTACAACGAACTACAAGAACTTTTATATTATGTTACTTGCTGCTACGGAACCCTTCATGAGCGAGTCCGACTCGCACTTGGCCGGTTTTTTTTGTGTTTATGTTCTTTTTTGCGTCATGTTCACCGCAAATAAACGTGTTTTCTTTCTTCTTTCTTTCTTTTCAGGTGACGAGTACATTTTGCATCAAATCCTTCATGTGGCGGGCAATCGCTTGTATCTCAGCATTTTTTTACGGTCGATTTTAGCCACCCGCCGCATGCGACCTGTCGCCGCACGACAAAAATCGAAACCTACTCTACTTTGGGACTTGCGATTTAAGTCACCTGCGGCCTAGCCGAATTGTCATATAAGCATTCGATTTTCGCCGTGCGGTGAAAATCATGCTGCTATAGTCACCTGTACCAAGCCCGCCCTACGGTGACTCGTAGCATGTTCTAAACAGCTTCTATATTTTTGAAATGAAAACTTCTTTAGCGGCGTTGCAGGACATCGCGTCAGGACATCGCGTCAGGACACGTGACCGTCAGGAGAGATCCCCCCCCCCCTCTCTTTCTACGGCGGCGCCAACCGAAGTGAACCAAGTGACACACGACAATGGATGGACGGATGGATGGATGGATGGATGGACGTGGACGTGGACGTGGACTTGGACGTGGACGTGGACGTGGACTTGAACGTGGACGTGGACGTGGACGTGGACGTGTACGTGGACGTGGATGTGGATGGATGGATGGATGGACAGCTGATGGCTCGACCGTCTGTGTAGTAGCCACACTGCTGTGTATTCGTAAAATTCGTGTATATAAAGTGTTTAAAATATGGAAATTGAATAAAGTGCATCTATTAATGAAAAAAGTGACGCAGAAATAGTGAAAAAAAAATGAGTTATATTAATTCAGTTAATAATTGATTTATTTCAACGTTAATATTCAAGTTTTCACTTCTGCCGGCACTCCCGGAGTGCAACAAGTCTTTTTTTTTTTCCTTGCAGTCGCTGTCGCTAAACGCGTGTCCCTTTGAAGCCGGAAAAAGTTTTAACCATGAACTATTTCAACTCTTGTTTTGTAACCACACACGTAGCCCCTGTTTCCGTCGAGCATGCCCCTTAAACGTACGTAATTTTAGAATGAATGTAGACATAGTGTAGGAGCTGGCTACCACAAAACCGTCTCTGTTTCGACGGCCAGTCAAACTCTCTGTTGAATTTCATCATAGCTGCGTTTGGTTACTTTGGTTAGTCAGTTCTGGGAAATTGACTTGATTTATTTGTCTTTGTTATATTATAGTCTTAGCATTGGTTTAAATGAAAGGTGAAGGCCGTTGGGATTGGTGAAGTTTATTAGATGTGACTTAGGGATGTCGATTGATATCTATAGGGTGTTACGGAAAGGGTATATCAATACAAACGGGTTGAAGAGTGTATCTGGTCTAGAATCTCTGTACAAAATTTCAGCGCAAAAGCAGTAACTTTGTAAATGCTTAATATTTATTTATTTCGATAGTTTATTAAATTGAAATCATAACAAACGTGTCACCGCACTACGAGGGTCATTATCCATTATCTGTAGTGTGTTTGTGCGCCTAGTACACGCACATCACGCCGCCGCGCGCCAGTGCAGCTCGTGATGTTATAAAATTTGGAGGGTGTGTTCTTTGTGAAGAGTAGGTATCCAATTTGAAAGGGTTTTTCGAAATTCCACCCCTTAGAGGGTGAATGGGGGGAGGGTGAAATTTCACGCCGACAAAGTCGCGGCCAGAAGCTAGTGATATCATAATTATGTTACGAAGGTTGACATTATCGATGGCGGAGTTGGTTTGTGTCTATCAATAACGACAGTCGAAGAGTTCCACATAAGAAACCAATGTTAATATCAACCTTTCCATTTGAGGTAGCAGTTCTGGAGCTGTACAGTCAACAGCAAAAGTAGATGATGAAAATCAGAAATTCAATACTAATGAACGGAGTTCGCGTCAGAACTGTGTGGCGTCGAAGCGATTCAAAAGTATGTGATTGTAAATTATACCAAACATTTACTACTAGTACAGCTGCCACATATTCGTGATCAGTTTAGACTCCAAAAGTTATAAACTCAATTCATCATCTACTTTTGCTGTTGACTGTACATAACAGTATAAAATATAATAAATAGATACAGTGTTGGACGTTTTCGTCAACCACACCCGAATAAGAAAGGGCCTGGTTTTTAAATAATTTCTTGGAAAGATTTATAACCATTTACTTTAATACTTTTGAAGCTTGCCTTTTTAACATATCAAATTATCCACCGCTTTCTAATCCTAAGCTAAAGTAATGCATATTAAGCATACACGAAGTTTTGATTAATATCTTCTCAACCAGTTTTTTTTCTCTAAGGGATTTATCACACTAGCGGTTTGCGAGCGGTTGCGGGGCGGGCGCGCAGCGAATGCGTCGCGAACACGCCGCGGCTGCACAGCGAAGACGTCGCGGACGCGTGACAAATTCGCCACGTTTTCGTCGTGTGTTTGTAGCAAGTTAACGACGTACAATACACTCAGTAACAATGACGTCCACATACACACGCACAGGAACATTCGCGGCAATCTCGTTGCGAATTCGCTGCGCATGCGACGCGTGTTAGTTGCGCGCCCGCTCCGCTTTGAGGACGCTCGCAGTCCGCTAGTATGAAAAGGCCCTTAGGGTTAGCATACGTTATATATACGTCGGACCAGCGTAATCTTGTCAGACATTTTATATTTATGAATTTATGAGCTACTTGTTTTGCTCGCTGTGTTTAGATAGAGCAGGCAAACTGTGCGTCGAATTTTCGCGTGAAATGAGGCTTGTTTTCGTCAAAATGTGAAATTGCATTAATAATAGAATACGTAGTTGCAGCAGCAGTGGATTCATTTCTGTAACAAGCATCCGGCAGTGCTTTTGGTAAACATAATACATTAATTAGGCAGATTTGTTTTTTTTTTTTAAATTAACACTTCCTTAGGGGCTCTTTCTGAACAGTGACCAAAACTGAAAATAAGTTTAAAAACTAAAACCGCCGCTACTGAAAAGGATGAAACAAGAAAGTACCTTCCCGTGGTCGCATGCCGCTGTACTAACATAATTATTATAAGCTAGAAGCTAGCTAGCATGCGACTACGGAAAGTCGCGGCCGTTACCACTGGGCCACCACTTTGTGTGTATTTTATGTCTTTTCTTGTAATGTGCGTCTTGTTTGTGCAGAATAGATATTTTTTTCTTTTTCCTTTGTTCTGGACAGTTAAAACGAGATGTAACAACAGATTTAAGGCGACTACACGACCTAAAGCGCGGTCACTGTCGGACTGCATAGAAAAGAAAGAGAAGCGCGATGACACAACCGTGGTAATTTATTGCAAATATGAAGCAATTATCTATTTACAAAAACTCTCAAACACCAAACAAATAAAAACCGTATACTAAAATTCGGGGAATTAAATTGTCTTTTAGATGGTAAAAGTTTTATGAAAATACACCCGATAGTGTTTGCGTGATTATCGTTTTTATGTCCGCGGTAGACATTACTTTACAAATTAATTACACTATGTTAAAAAAATATAATTGCAAATATTCACATATCAAATTACGAAGCAAATGGTCTAGTATAACATTTATTTTTTTTAAAGAAATCAGTCCGGTCCATTAGACGTGATGTTGAATTTAAAATCATTAGAAGTCGTATATCTGCGCCTTAATGATCTGAGACTTGATCTGGCTTTAGGAAACTGTAAGTTAGTTGGCTGATTGATTATAACGAGCTGACATACCAATTTTTCACTCATTACACCCCGTTGCGGCCCGATTCAATGAGTGCCTACGCTAACGGTCTTATTCGACTATAAAATTTCGCGTTGCAAAAGGTTGACTAAATACTTCTGACCGTTTAGTTTCTAATTAGTTGTGCCTCAATGGTTAAACAATCATTGGCAAAAAACTTGACCACAATTCGTTAAGCGTTGCCATCCCAAACGTTTGTTATGTACTTTATAACTTTAGTTTTAAAGCTATTTTACTTTGGCATCAAGTTTTTCGGAAGCAAAAATAATTTTGTCGGGGTCAAATTCTTAGAATACTGCCAGGCGAATTTAACTCTTATGCCAATGAAATAGAGTCGTGTAACAAATTGATTTTAAGCTCTCAGATTTTTAGTGAGCTTCGTAAAATTTTTAATGATGATCACTGTCACAGTTTTTCAATTATTTTGCACTTGACGCCCGATTGGGTTGTTGCGGTCAAATCTGGTATTCTTTTTTGTTTTTTTTTTAAGTAGGTTCATTTGCATAAGGTCTTTTGTAAAGAAATATGAAAGGAACAAAACAACGTTTCTAAGTTTAATTTATAACAAGAAGTAAGTAGAACGATCTTCGCAGGATGGCTGGTAGCAGCTGGATGAGAGTTGCCGAAAATCGAGTTGAATGCCGTGCATTAAGAGAGGCCTATGTCCAGCAGTGGACTGCTATAGGCTGGTGATGATGATGAAGTAGAACGTACCAGGAAGGGGCCTTTAATCTTAAACTCAAAGCATTTTTTTTATTAACCGAATTACAGGAACTTTTGAATGCTCAAGGAATAAAACTTTTTTACAAAAAAAAACAACCGACTTCAAAAAAAAAACACTACAAAGTGAAAAATAACTTTAATTTCGGAAGTCGGTGTCTTTGGTTCCGCATTTTCGTTTTTTGACACCGACTTCCGAAATTGAAGTTATTTTTCACTTTGTAGTGTTTTTTTTTTTGAAGTCGGTTGTTTTTTTTTGTAAAAAAGTTTTATTCCTTGAGCATTCAAAAGTTCCTGTAATTCGGTTAATAAAAAAAATGCTTTGAGAAATATAGCTAAAATATATATTTTTTATATTCCAAATCAATGGCTAACACCAAAATATTGCCTTGTGTTTTTGTTCAGGCGATATACAATTTTCTTTTAATACCTATTTACCTACAAAATTCGTAATTGTATGTAGGTAATTCAATGACGATACAACAATTTAGAAAAAAACAACCGATTTAAAAAAAACACTGCTAAGTGATAAATAACTTTAATTTCGGAAGTCGGTGTCGTTGATTCTGCATTTTCGTTTTTTGACACCGACTTCCGAAATTAAAGTTATTTATCACTTTGTAGTGTTTTTTTTTTGAAGTCTGTTGTTTTTTTTTGTAAAAAAGTTTTTTTTTTCACTTTTTAGTTGTACCTACCCCACATAAATTCAATTAACACTAGTGCATTGAAGAATTGAAGACACAACTCGAAGAATCATCAAAATTCGCATAGAAATGCCGGAGATGCAGTACATTTATGCATATAACTTCGTACATAAGAATAATTACCTAATGTATTATATACTAAAACCTTCCTGAAAGTATGTACATCACACTAATGAAAGAATTATCAAAATCGGTTCAGTAGTTTTTGAGATAATCGCGGACATACAAACATACATACATACATACATACGGGTCGAATACAGAACCTCCTTTTTTAAAGTCGGTTAAAAAACAGTGGCACTCGGGAGTGCCGACAGAAGTGAAAACAAAACGCAAACAGAATACCTTGCCATCACTCACTAACATATCGGATATACATTAAAACCGAGTACAACCCGAGGATAGCTGAACACATCCGAACCGGTGTCGATTACGGTAACAGTGGCGCGAGTCCAATAACTTTTTCCCATTTCAAAAAATACCCAACGCGACTAAAGAAGTTTTCACTTCAACATTTGGCGGTTGAGTATCAGTCCTTTTTGAACATCAAAATTACATAAAACTGTCCCCTCCAAATCTCAACATGGCATGTTAAGATTTGATCACATCCATCGAGACTTTTGACCTAGTATAGACGAAGCCTTTATTGAACCAGTGAGATTATCAAACAGAAAGCCATTGTTCTGGCTCTTTGACTTGTAAATGTGAATGTTTCAGCTCTTCGACTCCGCGACACTTCACTCTGTCACTTTAGCTTTTATAGCTCCAAGTGGTCCTTTCATACAAAGTTATACCTACATACTGTTTATGCATCTTGGTATCTAAATCATGCCATTTGATGCGGTTTCTCTCTTGTCTGAAAAGGGTACTAGGGTCATAATTATGAGCAAAGCATAATCAGCTTATATCGTTCCCATTATATAGGCTGACTAGCTTCTGCCCGCGACTTCGTCCGCGTCAAATTTCATCCTCCCCTCATTCACCCTCTTAGGGGTGGAATTTCGGAAAACCCTTTCTTAGTGGATAATTGGATACCTACTCTTCACAAAGAACACACCCTCCAAATTTCAAGTCTCTAGGACCAGCGGTTTAGGCTGTGCGTTGACATATCAGTCGGGACGTTGAATTTTATACAACGACCATACAGCCATGGATTACACATATATACATACATACATGCAAATAAATGAAATTGTGTGTGTCTGTTTGTAATGTCAAAATAACAGTTTTTTACTAAATTCATATATGTCTGTCTGTGTGTCTGTTAGCTCCGGTTAATCTCCGAAACGGCTAGACCGATTTTGATGAAATTCGGTATGGAGATACTTTGAACCCTGGGGAACGATATAGGTTTTTTATCGACATACTGCGCGGGTAAAGCCGCGGATAGAAGCTAGTCTTCCATACGATGCGATAATGATTAAAAAGAAAACCAGTTACCTATCTACTTGTCATTCAAAACATCCTCTTAGTCGTCGGGCTGAAAACTGTGGCACTTCCCAACTTGTGGCGCTAGTGTCGCGGCGGCAAACGAGATGACTCTAATGTTACTGGACCAACTTTCACGGACGAATTACGTGGATTTTACGAGGATGGATAGGGAGTGTTGGTGCTTTAGCCAAGTGGGGCAACTACCTACCAGTGCCTTTTTTTATTAATGGGAAATCATCAAATGACCCTCCCGCTCTGGGTGGAGCGGAAGGGTGTGTCAGACTCTTACTGAATAAAACCCATCCGTGTTCCTTCCTTAGCCCTTTATGTTCCGGGGTAGCGGTAACCCTTTCGGACAATCCCGCACCCCCGGCAGGCTTCGGCCCTGGCAGACGCCTTCCTTTTTGCCGACATCTCTTTGAGGCGCGCGTGGAATACGTATGCGCCATCCGGCACGGGCCTGGTCCTGATCGGACGGTGAGCTACCAGTGCTTAATTGTGTGAGATGGACAGATAGGGGAGAAGCTTGTAGCTAAGTAATAAGTAACAGTCGCACGGGTCGATTGATCAGGTTAAGCTACGCTTGCCGCGGTGGGTCCGTGGATGGGTGACCATCTTCACACACCGAGACCCCTCCGTGCCTCGGAAAGCACGTTAAGCCGTTGGTCCCGGTTGTCATTCGTGGATCTTTGACAGTCGTTACGGGTCGTCAGTGCCCGAAAGTCTGACAACCAGTCTTACCAAGGGGTATTATCGTATTACCCAGTAACTGGGTTGTGGAGGTCAGATAGGCAGTCGCTCCATATAAAATATTGATATTCAGCTGCATATACAGGGTGTTACGGAAAGGGTATATCAATAAAAACGGGTTGAAGAGTGTATCTGGTCTAGAATCTCTGTACAAAATTTCAGCTCAAAAGCATTAACTTTGAAAATGCTTAATATTTTTTTATTTCGACATCACGGCGCTGCACTGGCGCGCGGCGGCGTGATGTGCGTGTACTAGGCGCACAGACACACTACAGATAATGGATAATGACCCTCGTAGTGCGGTGACACGTTTGTTATGATTTCAATTTAATAAACTATCGAAATAAAAAAATATTAAGCATTTTCAAAGTTACTGCTTTTGAGCTGAAATTTTGTACAGAGATTCTAGACCAGATACACTATTCAACCCGTTTGTATTGATACACCCTTTCTGTAACACCCTGTATTGAGTTATAGTAGCTGGGTTATATTGTGCGTAGGATTTGTATATGTATAGGTACCAAAGAAAAAGTCGACAACATTTTATAGAAGCAGGGTTATGTGACTGACAGGGGGATCTGGCCGCAATAAAAAAAAAAGGAAAAAGGGGATCAGACCGGAATGAGAAAGTTATCAGTATTCCCGTTTGAGCACCTATTTTTAGAGCACCAAAGGTATTCCCATTTGAGCACCAATCAATATTTTACCGTGGTGCTCAAAGGGGAACAATAAAAAATATTCAACTTTATTCCCTTTTGAGCACCTACGGTAGCTTCTAGTGATGAGGTACCTACCTATAGTGGATAAGACAGAGATTAAAACAGAAGAATAACTAGCAGGGAATCCAGGAGGGTATAATACAGAGCTTGGTGGTCCACAAATTAAGATGGCGATGTGCAGACGCCAAGCACACCAACCTACCCGAAACTGTCAAATTTTCCCAATCAATTTTGAACCTTATGCTTTAGCAATAAAGTTGAAAATTTATTAAAGAAATTTGACAGATTGTAGTAGGTTGATGTGCCGGCGGTCTGTACTTACTTAAAATTACTAGGTTCAGGGGATCAATTCGAAAAGTTTAATATGTTTTCTTAGAGAAACATAACATAACTTCACGCTTGTATTGCCCAAAGGGTTCGGCAGAGATGTACCTGTAGTACAGTCACCAAAATATAAGTAACAGGGTCGTCGATAGTTGAAATTAAATTTATTAATGAACTCTTGGTTTTCTATTAATTAAATCTATTCGAAAACACACTTTAACCTTGAGTTGGCCTGGCATAATACAAAGTTTCAATACGAGGCCAGCTGGGCAATTGCGTCACACTTTATTAATCGGAATCGGTTTCATTTTGACAGTTCAACAACATACATTGCGTTATTTACGTGTTGAGCAGACAATTTTTTCGAACTTATGAAGCAATGGATTAGCAATTGGCTTCGAAATGAATCTGATTCCGATTAATAGTGTGTTACGCAATTAGGTTGCTGGTTATACTGGTCCAGATACCACAGAATTGCGGCCTACCCTTACCTTACCTATTTAAATCTTTAACTACTTATCCAAACTCTCGCTCGTCCAGGTTACCCTTATCACTGCGGAACTAAGTTGACCCGGGTCAAGCGGACAGGCGTGAACAGTCGCCAGCTTGTTAAATTTAACTTACATATACCTACACGCTACAGACTACCACCAGGGAATCTCTTCGTAATAATAATTATTATTTATTTAAGTGAAAACTTCTTTGGTGGGCATTTTTTGAGATGGGAAAAAACTATTGAATTCGCGCCACTGTTACCGTAACCGACACCGCTTCGGATGTGTTCGGCTGTTCTCGGGATGTACTCGGTTTACTTTGCTCGCTGTATACCTATAACGCAGTGTGCCTAAGTCGCGTTATGCCTAAACGTTTAGTGTATTTCCGATATGTCAGTGAGTGATGGCAAAGTATTCTGTTTGTGTTTTGTATAAAAAATACAGATTTTCAAGTTTTCACTTCTGTCGGCACTCCCGGAGTGCTTAGAGCAATCTCAGAAATAAGTGATCACACATAATAATAACAAAACTGAAGGCTAGAACTTAAAAATTATGGCAAAATACTTCGTAAACTTGAGATAAAAAGATTTATATGGGACTAACGCGCAAGCTTTTTTCAATCACGGCCCAGTAATCACGGAAAAATCGATGTTCAAAATCCTTTTTTTTATGTCGGCAAAAATCGTTTATGCAAATTCATTTGAAACTAGAAAACACAAAAAGTAATTAAAAAAATTAAAAAACCCGACTGCAACCTTATACTAAAACTAACTGAAAAGCTAAAAACAAGCCCATTTTAACCGGTCAAGCGGCGCGGTTCGCCGACCGGCGACGAAACAATAGAAAATCAATTGTGTCTCATTAGCGGAGCTTGACAGATTAAATTAAATAAAAGTTGGAAGCAGGCGGGGCCCATACCATTATTATAGTTTCAAACTCAAATGCCCTCCTTCTGGCGCAGTCGGGTAAAAAAAATAAGCCATAATGAGTATACTGCTGATACTCAAATAAGATCACACCCAAACCACGAATCAACCCAACATACCCACATACACGACACATTAATCAATTAGCAATACCAGTATCAATCATTTTAATAGCCACCCGTGACGTCATACCGCTTACAAATGACGTCACGGCACAGTGTCACTTCATAACTCGAGTGTACTATGTTCTATTGACAGCCAGTGTACTCCGGTACTAATCTCGACAAATTGACTGCAGTGCAGTGGCGGACGTAATTAATTGACCGTGATTATTATTGCATAGGAAAATGTCGGGATTAGATTTTAGTTAGCATACATTATTTTAGGTGGTAGCTTTTTTTAAGGATCGTACTAAATGGCTGAAATTGGATTAGGCGTTATTTGGGCTTTCTACAGGGTGAAATTAAATTCATGGGCATCCTTTTAATGGTCATTGTACTCATCATTATGAACAACTTTTACTATGGGCACAGAATACTTAAAGTACTACGTACAGAAAGGACACTCCCTTCCCCGCACTAACATCAGTTACCGCACCTCACCCCGCACTTCGGCGTGTTCGTCGCAGTTCTTTAACAAGAGCGCTCGCAAATACAAGTACCTCACGCACACATTCATACGTATACAAACGTCATTTTTTAATGTAGTAGTAGTAGGTAATTATTTTGCGAGCGTTGTATGGAGAGTCCGGGGTGTGCTATGGGACTAAACCTAAACTTGCGAAAAAAATCAGCTGTTCCTCGCATAATTATGTTCACATAACTCGTCAAAATGTAGGAAAGAGCTGATTTTTTTTCGCGATTTCAGGTTTCGTCTCATAGTAAAAGTAGTTAATAATGATGATTACAATGACCCCTTAAAAGGATGCCCATGAATTCAATTTCACCCTGTATATTTTTGTCTCAATGTTTTGACTTTTCTTATCTAGGGTTTTTGCAGAATAATAAATTTTTTTCTTACGTCTTCACTAACTATTTAGACTTTGCAATGAGATACCGTTCAATGAGAGAGGATTACAAATGTCGTAAATTTTTATTTATTTATTTATTTTATTATTTATGTACACACAGTAAAATACATAAGGAAATTTTATAATTATAATTTGAGTACAAAGGTACTGCTTATTTCTTAAGAAATTTCTTCCAGCAGACCTGCGAAAGGAGAAGTAAAAAAAGAAATGTAGACAATAGTGTGTGAGAACAAGAAAAGAGAAATAGGAATGTGTGAAGCCTAAAACTAGAATAATAAATAAACCTACACATATAATGCAAAATAAAATAAAAATAACATAAGTATACTTAAATAAATACATAATGCTGAAATATATAAACATATACATATATAAATATATATATACTCACAGTACAGAGGAAAGGTAATGCTCTTTTAATCGACATTTAAATAGAGAAATAGTTTTTAAATCACGAATGCTAGGCGGAAGTGAGTTCCACAATCTCACAGCATGGACAGAGAAGGAATAAGAATAGTAGCTTGTTTTATGGGGATGTGATTTAAGGATGGATCTTAGGTGTGATCTGCACTTTTATGCACAACGTTTTATTGTATTTACTGCCTCACTCTCGTGCATTTGTTTAAGTTTGCGAAACAAGAAGAAAAGACTTAGGAGAGTAATAATTTATGCAATAAAGCCTCGATATTTTTTTATCGATAACAATGCTTTTCCCAACACTACTTTGCGTGAAATTATCCCATCAGGTAGTCCTAACTAACCCCAAATAACCTTTTCCCTAACAACTGACTAACCTAATAAACTGATTATAACATAAAACAACTAAAACCAACTCAATAATTTATTACTTACACCATCGTTGAATAATAAAACAGTGGGATGGTTTGTCAAAACTTTGTACGGGGTCAGTTTCGACCCGAAAGTGTCTGTTTGCTTTTCGGGCCATGTACCGAATTTGGGTCGTATTGTTATTTGCTGCGTGTCAATTATACTCGGGGGACTTGTTTGGCGAAATTAATTTGGGATCATTTGCGACTCTTTTTTTCTCGGAGGTGAGCATTTGAGGTGATAATGGTGTACGTGGGCGCGTGTATTATAGGTTTTTTTTTGATAATTGTTGGGTACTGTTTTTGGTCGTGCATTTTAGATTTTTATTCAGGTTATTCCCAATTTTTAAGGTTCCGTACCTCAAAAGGAAAAACGGAACCCTTATAAAATCACTTCGTCGACCATCTGGCTGTCCGTCGGTCAAGACCCTTTTTCTCAGGAACGCGTGGAGTTATCAAGTTGAAATTAATATTAAATACTCAAGGCTGCAATCCCTTGAAGCAGTAAAACATCAAACTTCAAAGTCAACGCAATCAAAAGATACCTACGGGCGTTTATGTTCCGGAATCAAAACCTATAGGGTACTTCCCGTTGACCTAGAATCATGAAATTTGGCAAGAAGCAGTGTCATGTAGCACAAGTAAAGGAAAAAAAATCCGAAAACCGAAAATTTGTAGTTAAAGTACAAAAAAAAATTCCCGTGGTAAACTATATCCCTAAATTAGATGTATTTTTGACAGATTGATAAAGATTAACAAATGTCAGAAACTTGTCAAAATGTAGTGAAATTTTGACAAGTTTTTGACATTTGTTTTGTCGCTGAGATGAGACTGCGGCTAGATTTTGAACGTTTTAAATTACGAGAATTGGCTTTCAGTATAGCTATTCACAACCTTACGACAGGCTATCGTATCGAAAACGACACATTTCGATAACCTGATTTGACTTGCCCCCGACAGCTAATAGCTGTTGGAAGAATAGCGGACGTCTATTTGATTTAAACTGACAAAATTTTCAGGTTTTGGACTTATGAACAGCGTTGAGAAGACTCCTACGATAACATTGATTGATGTTCGATACGATACGGAAGCGTATCGAGTGTTTTTGAATAGCTATGCAGGTGTGAATGTCCATTCGTACCGGTTCAAGTCTGTTCTGCACTTTTCTGAATCCCTTTAACAGTGACCTAATGATCGCCATAGTATTCCCCGAAGAGCGAGATGCACCTATAGTAGACCCCCATTCCGCCAGTTATGTTTACGTCCCATGTAATTGGAGGCAACCCTATTGCCATCAACCGGGCACAATCCAGATGGAAGAACCCCATCACACTTTGCTAGACCCGGGAATCGAACCCATGACGTCATACTCAGCTGTAGCGCTTACATAACAAACATAATCAGCCTATAATGTTTCCACTGCTGGGACACAGGCCTCCTCTCTGTGAGAGGGAGTGGGCCGTAATCCACCACGCGAGCCCAGTGCGGGTTGGTAGATGTCACATGTCTTCTTGTTGGGCAACTAGCTTCAACTTTCTGACTAACTGACCGACTCCATACTTAATTTTGACAATTCAAAAGTGCCTGTAATGGTTTAATTGAAATAAATGCTTCGAGTTTTGAGTTTTTTTGAGTTTTCGAATTTTTGATTCTAGGACGATGTTTTCCTTCACCGTTTTTGAGAGCAGTAGTGATGAAATAATTTACACAAAGTAAAGCACCTGTCTGGGTTCGAACCTACGACCTACAACTCGTAAGTCGCGGCCTTTACCACTGGGCCACCACTGCTGTTGCGCATACTTTCACTAAATCAACGATTCAGTCACTAATAATAAGTTTACACACGCTTCATACAAAAATCAACACCACCTTTTGCCCCAAATATCATTATTACACAACATATCATTTTCCTGACGAAGGTAAACCTTACACAAGACAAATAAGGGTGGGTGATTAATGTGCACGCACGTGTATCTAGAACAAAGCTCGCAGCTGCCATGATACATTAGGCACGAGAAGCTGTTCTATGTCGATCAACGTCATTAGTAGGGGTTTTAAGTGAAAAGCATGCTTAGAGCTTTCTGATTCCCTGGTACTATTTCTTACGAAACGTTAGTGTTTAATGGCATGTATTTAATCGAACCTCTAATATTTCCCATTTTGCGCGCCTAAAAAATATTATAATGATTGCGCTTCTTTTTGTGAACCTCAAATACTTCCTTTTTTGGGGTCCTAAAACTACTAAATGGCCAAATAATGATAAGCGATCAACTTGGATGAAACGCTCACCGACCACTGCCGCGGTCTGTTCTAGCCTAACCTAACCTATTTGCTTAGATACTGCGACCAATCCGGCTCTTGGTTGGTTGGTCACAGTTCCAACCTTACCTAACCCGCTTGTTCGGGGTACCCTAGATTAGTTACTGCGACCAAATATGAGAAAAGGCCAGAAAGTTGCTCAATTATATAATTAAAAGAGGCTCAATTATTCAAAAGAATTGTGCATTATTAGAAGTGCAATCAGTTTTTTAGAGGATCATTTAATTTTTTTTTCCGTATTTAATTACTACGTCGTGACTTTGGTAATCCCTAACTGATTTTTTTGAGGATGTGAAGATCCGTTATCACGGGTAATTTATTTAAAAAAAAATGCGAACATTAGGACAGTTTACTATGATTGTATTGCAATGAAAAGAAAAGATGCAAATTCGAGGTATTTTCAAGGTAATTAATACGATTGTACAGACGCCAGCACATCAAGCTACCCGAAACTGTCTAATTTTCCCAATCAACTTTGAACCTTATACTATAGCAATAAAGTTGAAAATCTATTAAAGAAATTTGACAGATTGTAGTAGTGGGTCACTCGTACCTAACTAAATTAAACCAGATTTTTCTACCTTTATTTATTTCATCTATACTAATAGAATCAAGCTGAAGAGTTTGGTTGTTTTTTGTTTAGAGCGCGCTGATCTCTGGAACTACCAGTCAATTCCTTTTGCATTTGATTGTCCAGTTCTTGAAGAAGGTTATGGGCTGTTTAGCATCAAGCTACGACTCTTAGGAGCTAAGCTAAAAAATAACGTTAAGCGAAAACGGAGTAACCGCCCGGCCACGGCTTTTGGCTTAGCGGCAAGCGGTGCGGTAAGCGGCACGGCAAGCGGTGCGGTAAGCGGCGCGGCAAGCGGCGCGGCAAGCGGTGCGGTGTCTTTGTCAAATGCACTGCTAGCGTTGACGCTGTGAGCGGTGCGTCGTGGCAAGGTTCATACATTTTCGTATATTTGTTTTTACCGCTCGCCGCCCCGCGCCCCGCGCTAAGCTGCCACTGATAGCGGCAAGGTCGTGACCAGGCCGTAAGAGCGCGGGCGGGCAATGCGATTCGACGTGATAGGTCATTATGTATATTGTGTATCTTAACGAACGAAGTCGCGGGCAGAAGCTAGTAATCTTATAAAAGCTTTGTGTTATTTGACAAAAAAATGTACAACCAGGAAAAAATTATAACTAAATAAAAACTCTCTGCATGAGAAACCCTGCAGAATCCTGAACTGATATTGTAAATGAAATATTTCAGAAAAAATGTTTCAGTAACGTCGAAAATATAAAGCCCAGGACAAATAGCGAATTTCAAAGCCTTTGTCTCACAAAATGGTGTAAGTTACAGTAATTTTTAGGGTTCCGTGACATAAAACGCGTGTAGAACACAACTTCTTTCACAATCCGAAGGATTCAGAAGGAAATTCTTAATCCATTGCTTAATATGTTTGAAAATTTCGTCTGCGCGACAGTGCAAATAAGGTGATGAATGTTTTCGAATTGTCAAAGTTAAACCAATTGCAATTGTTAATGTGTTACGCAATTACCCCGCTGTTCATTTTATACATATAACTCCGTTATATTTTTGCACATTACTCTCCTACCACATATACCGGATGATTTTTTTTAACGGTTCCAAATTTTTACAGGGTATCCTACCCATGAATATGAACAACTTTCACTATGGGACCAACTCCGAAAACACGAAAAAAAATCAGCTGTTTCATACGTTTTGGACAAGTAGGTATTGAAATTTTGTATTAAACAGCTGATTTGTTTTCGTGATTTCAGAGTTGGTCCCATAGTGAAAGTTGTTCATATTCATGGGTAGAACACCCTGTAAAAATTTGGAACTGGTAAAAAAATCACCCTGTATGGAACCTCAAGTCCAATCCAAAAAGTCGCGTGTCACCATTTTTATTATTAAATCTGTGGCGCGGGTAGCAACTATGAAATTCCGGTGGTCAACGCCGCAAAGGTTAATTTGTCCGGCTTCGGGCTACCGTACTTATACTGTGACCGTACTGTGTAAATACCTCTCATATTTTTGCTTTAATGGAAAATTTTGTCGCCGAGCACTGTGTAAGGACTTTTGGAGAAGGCATTAATTTTAAGGTGAATATCTACTTCTACTTTTTTTGAGAGCAGTGGTGGCACGAGTTGTACGTCGTAGGTTCAAACCCAGACAGGCGTTTTACTTTGTTTAATTTATTTCATCACCACTGCTCTCAAAAACGGTGAAGGTTACGTATAGCGGGTGGCCGGGACGTGCGGAGTTTATTTTTTATTATTCTTATCAATATCTTTATAAGTTTACTTGTGTATTTTTTTATTTTTTATTATTAAGCTCGCGCTTTATTGAAAGCCAGGCTTTTCGGCTTTAGTAAAAGGCACGCCCCTGCTAATAATAAACCTGAAGAGTTTGTATGTTTTTTTGAAAGCGCTAATCTCAGACACTACCGCGATATACCTACACCACTGGTCGGATTTCAAAACATATTTTTGCATTTGATAGCCCAATTCTCGAGGAAGCCTAAAGGCTATTTAACATTACGCTTTGACCCTCAAGAGCCGACAAACAGAACAAAAGTCAGAAACAAAGGCGTGGGCAGGCGATATGATATGTGAAGCAAACAATTTCACGCGTACGAAGTCGCGGGTAGAAGCTAGTATAGAATAAATAACATGTCCAAATTTTAATGGTTTAGTACATCTTTGACGTGTCGGTACGACTTGCGTTTTGTGCGGCTTCTGTCCTGTGCCACGTACAAGCCAAAGTTCGTTCTCAACATTATTATATTTTATTAGTTGATAACAAAGTATGACCTGTTAAATAACTTTAGATAACTAGGGTAGTCGTGGCTTCATTTAGACCTCGTGGTACTATTTGTCAGTGAGGTTTTAATCATTTTCGGGCCCTATCAGAAAATCAGCACTGCGGTATAAGGGGATTACAGGACCTAAACGCAAAAAACGAAAGTTTTATTATGCCTTTTTTTTCTCGCGGTGGAAATCCTCTATCGTGGGGGTGACAGAGGGGCATGCCGGACTCTTACCGGCTAAAACCACCGCGTGGAACACTGGAGCGCCAACTCGGTCGGACGACGGACGCCCCTAGTCCGCCGACCGCAGGCCAAGGCTTAAAAAGTAGCCTATATGTTAATCCAGGGTGTCAGCTACCTTCATTCAAAATTTTATCAAAATTGGTCCAGCCGTTTGAGCGTGAAGTAGTAACAAACATATAAACACACACACACACACACAATCTTTCGCCTTTATAATATTAGTGTGACGAGGATTTTGAAGGAAATTCTAAATCCTTCAAACCTTCATACTTCAAACTATTCACTTTCATAGGTTTGTCTGCTCATCAACGTAAATATAATGAATGGACGTGGTTGAACTGTCAAAAACCGGCCAAGTGCGAGTCGGACTCGCCCATGAAGGGTTCCGTAGCAGCAAGTAACATAATATAAAAGTTCTTGTAGTTCGTTGTAACTTTGTGAAAGGTAAATTGCGGTTTTCGATTTATGACGTATTAAAAAAAAACTACTTACTAGATCTCGTTCAAACCAATTTTCGGTGGAAGTTTACATGGTAATGTACATTATATATATTTTTTTAATTTTATCATTCTCTTATTTTAGAAGTTAGAGGGGGGGGACACACATTTTACCACTTTGGAAGTGTCTCTCGCGCAAACTATTCAGTTCAGAAAAAAATGATATTAGAAACCTCGATATCATTTTTGAAGACCTATCCATAGATACCCCACACGTACAGGTTTGATGAAAAAAAATTTTTGGAGTTTCAGTTGTAAGTATGGGGAACCCCAAAATTTATTGTTTTTTTTCTATTTTTGTGTGAAAATCTTACTGCGGTTCACAGAATACATCTACTTACCAAGTTTCAACAGTATAGTTCTTATAGTTTCGGAAAAAAGTGGCTGTGACATACGGACGGACGGACAGACAGACAGACAGACAGACATGACGAATCCATAAGGGTTCCGTTTTTTGCCATTTGGCTACGGAACCCTAAAAAGGCATTCCATCGATAGCCATTTTAAATATGTAACGCAATTACCCCGCTGCGCTGGTCTAAATAACCAAATTATCTGTCAACGTATTTTTCCAGCAGATTTTGACGATCGAAAAAGCTGTACCAAAGCTGTTAAAGCTACCTTAATAGCTACCAACTTCCGTTCACAGCGTCAAAACAGCTTGAAAATCGGTTTAGCTACAATTTCCGTAGTCCGGCTATATGGCTATATGTGCTAAATCGTGTAACATTATTATGTCTCGGGGTGGAACTTGAGCGTCCCGTGTGCACTGCGCCTTGGTTTGTAGGTAAGGGTGTGTTCACATATGGGGAAATGTAAATGTTGGTTATGTTAATTTGAGTAGTCTATTCATTTATTTTATTTATAAATCTGGTGTACAATAAAGTATAATCGTAGTATATAGATAAATAAACAAGAGGGGGAAAAAGGCCTTTTTTTGGGCTAATTACAGATGGAACTGATGAATGACCTTTTGGTGTGAGTGTGTTACGCAATTAGAGTGCAGATTGTACAAACGCCAGCACATCAAGCTAACCGAAACTGTCAAATTTTCCCAATCAACTTTGAACCTTATGCTTTAGCGATAAAGTTGAAAATCTATTAAAGAAATTGTTCAATCTGCACTCTAATTGCGTAACACACTTTCAAACACAATATCAATAATTTTGAAGCATCCATTGCTTCATGTGTTTGTTGAAATTTTTCGTCGGTTAAAAAGAAAAATTAGCTCCACCATACATTTTGACTGCGTGGGTACCGTCAAACGGAGTGAATGTGGCCAAAAAATAGTGGCCAAAAAGGACCCTAATGTGTTTGCTGTAATTTAATTAACGATTACGTGCCTTTATTGTCAACAAACTATATTATTTCAACGTTAAAATTAATTTTAAAGTTTCGTCCCGATTCACCCCTGCATCCCTATGCACCCCGTTTGTAGGTACTTATTGCACTTTTCTATGACACAGCAGATTTTTTTTTATTACGAAAAATTTCGCCGGTTGGGGTCTAGAATCATAATCCTAAATCTATGGCTTCATTTTGTGCGTCAGTGTCCCTGTCACCCTCTATGCATTTTCATACATTTTCAGCATCACAACAATGTAGACACATCTTTAACTAGCGCATAAATCGGACCTCAGTGCAATTTCTAGTGGCGCTCCAAGATTCGCACTACGGGACGATAAATCTAAGAGCTACGTCTTGCACAGGTGCTAATTATTGCTACGTGGTATCATTACTAATTAGTAATTAGGAAATTGTGTTTGGTGCTGTTCTTTTATGGGGTAATTAATTTAAGAAGTCCATGGGACTATGGGTATCAAGTTTTATGGAGGTAGGAACACAAATAAAAACTTTATTACAAAAAAAAAAAACAACCGTCTTCAAAAAAAAAACACTACAAAGTGATAAATAACTTTAATTTCGGAAGTCGGTGTCAAAAAACGAAAATGCGGGACCAACGACACCGACTTCCGAAATTAAAGTTATTTATCACTTTGTAGTGTTTTTTTTTGAAGTCGGTTGTTTTTTTTTGTAAAAAGTTTTTATTTTTCACTTTTTAGTTGTACCTTCCCCACAAAAAAGTAAACAAAAAGATCGTTAATGTAGATATATTTTTAGATATTTGTTGATTTTTCAAAAACCGCTTGTCCGATTTCAATAAAATTTTCATGGGACCATTTGGGAAGTATACCCTTTCCAACAAAAAAAGAATTTTCCAAATCGGTTGGCAAGCAACGGAGTTGTGCGCGAACAAACATAAAAAAAAAAACAAAAAAAAAAATACAAACATTCGAATTGAGAACCTCCTCCATTTTTAGAAGTCGGTTAAAAAACAAGTGCGAATCCGACTCGCGCACCGCGTACCTCCTTTGATTCTCTTGAGAGTGTCGAAATATACGTTTTATGCGGCATAAACGACCGTATCTTTGAAGTTTGATTTTTTCACAACATCAAGGGACTGTTGACCTGAGTAAGTATATGGTTTTAATTTCAACTCGATACCTCCACGCGTTCCCGAGATAAAGGGTCTTGGTCGACAGACAGACGGACAACAAAGTGATCCTATAAGGGCTCCGTTTTTTCCTTTTGAGGTACTGAACCCTAAAAACTACTAAAAGAACGAGAAAGCATGAAGAAAATGTGAGGTTTTCTTTTGTGACTTTATGGACGGATAGCTTTTACCCGCGGCTTCGCCCACGTGGAGGTCAGAAATTATCCCACGGAAACGTAACTATCGGGATAAAAAGTATAACATAATCAGCCTATAATGTTCCCACTGCTGGGACAAAGGCCTCCTCTCGGTGAGAGGGAGTAGACTGCAATGCACCACCCGGGCCCAGTGCGGGTTGGTAGATGTCACAAATCTTTTCGAATTTTTGGTTCTAGGACATGCCGGTTTTCATATCGATACCTTAATTGGCAAACCAGCCAACTCCAAATTTCGACAAAAATAATTGTTTGATTTGGTTTGTGTCTACAAAAAATATTATACAGTTTTAAGTGTCTCCTGAAAAATTTGCTCATATGGAGTTGGCTGGTTTGCCAATTAAGGTATCGATATGATGTTTTTCTTCACCGTTTTGAGAGGGGGTGATGATATAATTTACAAAAAGTAAAGCGCTTGTCAGGGTTCCAACCTTCCACTTACAACTCGCAAGAATCGAGGCCGTTACCCTACGCTCTCAGCAGACTGAAAACAGCTTTTGTAGATGAAACTCTAAATGTGTCTCAAGTAGGGTTCAGAATCGATATACTGAACCTCTTGACCTCGATACCTCTCTCTCTATACCTCTGATGGAAAGCGATGGATGAGGTCTATGATGGAATGAGCGTGCCTAGAAGATGCCTTTATTTCAATGATAATTAAGTTGATTTCGGAGTGACTAGCACTATTGAAAAAGTTATAAAAATATTTGAAGTTGTAGCGTAAACTGAACTTTATTGTTTTGGTATTAAAGTTATTTTTCCATTAATTCGTATTTGTTTACATTTTTGGCAAATAAATCGCGAACACAGATTACGTCAAGCTACCCGAAACTGTCAAATTTTTCTTATCAACTTTGATGCTTTAGCGTTACAGTTGAAAATCTATTAAAGAAATTTGACAGATTGTAGTAGCTTGATGTGCTTGCGTCTGTACATATTATGTATGATTTCTTTCTAAAAACGAAAACTTTCAAAACACTCCTCTTCAAACATCATAATCACTTGACCAAAATGATAACAAAGCTCTTACATAACCTAACGATGCTTAAAATTTACACCCCGAACTACGAGGTACTATACTAGTTAACCCGTAACCCGGCCGGCAACTTAACCCTAAAGTTTTTCTACTTAATCTTCGCGTGGGGGTCTGACGGGGTATTAATCTATCGGACCGGAGCTGCTTATAAGGTTTCCTAGTTAACCCGACTCTTATTTGTTGGGTGTTTAGGTTGTAAATATAATTGGGAACCTTTATCGACTTTTACCAGAGAGCAGTGATGGCTAAGTGGTAACGGGCGCGACTTACGAGGACATAGGTTCGAACCCAGACAGGCGCTTTACTTTGTGTAAATTATTTCATCACCACTGCTCTCAAAACGGTGAAGGAAAACATTGTGAGGAAACCGACATGTCCTAGAACTAAAAATTCGAATACATTTGTGATATCTGCGAACCCGCACTGGGCCCGCGTGGTGGATTACGGCTTACTCCTTCTCACCGAGAGGAGGCCTGTGTCCCAGTAGTGGGATCAATATAGGCTGATTATTTATGTATGTATGTTATGTATCGACTTTTATTTGGAGATTTTCTTATTTGCGGTAATCTCGGCCTTCTTGCTAAGATCAAAGTGTAAGTGTGTATATTGGATTTTTGCCATAAAATGCACGTGATTAGAGCTTGATTCATACAGTGCAATTTAATAGCTTGTGGCATACGATACGTTGAAGCAACAATAAAAGTTGCTCCGTCTAAACAGCGTCTGAACAGTTTCCATGCTAGTTGCTTCAATTTAATTGTATGCATGTTAAACACTTCAGTCAGTGGCGTGCATTGCATATAGGCATATAAGCAGTGCCTACCTCGATATATCAACATAAGCCTGTCAATTACATAATATATTTTAGTGTATACAATTAAGAAACTCACTAAATGGCAGGCTCTCGGCAGCACTGCTGCGTGCTGCCGAGATCGGAATCATAGGACCTTTAAGAGTGATAAATTGCGAAGGTCATACATTATGGTATTACGCGTGAGACGTACGTATTTTTAATTTGGTCGTATTAACTTGAACGAGTAAAGACCAATGACAATGTGCGAATAGTACGGTAGCCGAGTAGGCCGTCCGGCGACTGCCTACTGCCGCGCGTGTTTGTATGAAGATTTTGTTTTTTGTTAGGTATGATAATTTAGTGACATTTTAGTGGGGTACACACGCTAAAATGTAATTGACAGGCTTATGTTGATATATCGAGGTAGGCACTGCTTATATGCCATGCTCGCCATTGCTTTCAACCCATAATGATAACGACAGTAAATCCTTTTCCAGACAGTAAATTCTTAGCACTAATGCCTACCTAAAGTACCCATTAGAGGAACCATCCTATCTGGAAAACATTGAGGAATACGTATTGAAAACGAAGATTTGCCATTTGTTCCTCTCTCGGATTTGAATGAGGACAAATTTGAAATTTAAATCGCTCCGTTTAGGAGAATTGATGGCAGCACAGTCCTCGGGATTCCACGTGATGTAGGCACCCAATTACTCGTGATCGCTATTTGGATTATGTTTTTTATCTGATTGTGAGGCTTAAAGGTAAAAAAAAAGAATGGAATAACTTTTTTGGAATGTGGAAGAGACGCACTTAATAATAATTGATTTTGGCGCAACCTGTGCAGTCGGTTCTGATAAACAGGGTGAAATTAAATTCATGGGCATCCTTTTAAGGGGTCATTGTACTCATCGTTATAAACAACTTTTACTATGGGACTAAACCTAAAATCGTGAAAAAAAAAAACAGTTGTTCCTTGCATTTATGTTCACATCGTGAAAATGTAGGGAAGAGCTGATTTTTTTCGCGATTTCAGGTTTGGTCCCGTACTAAAAGTTGTTCATGATGATGATTACAATGACCCCTTAAAAGGATGCCCATGAATTCAATTTCATCCTGTACAGTGTTTCATCCTTCATCAGTTTCATCCTGTGTGTGTGTGTCCTGTAAGGGTATATCAATACAAGCGGGTTGAAGAGTGTATCTGTTCTAGAATCTCTGTACAAAATTTCAGCTCAAAAGCAGTAACTTGGAAAATGCTTAATATTTTTTTATTTCGATTGTTCATTAAATTGAAATCATAACAAACGTGTTACCGCACTACGAGGGTCATTATTCATTATCTGTAGTGTGTCTGTGCGCCTAGTACACGCACATCACGCCGCCGCGCGCCAGTGCAGCGCCGTGATGTCGAAATAAAAAAATATTAAGCATTTTCAAAGTTAATGCTTTTGAGCTGAAATTTTGTACAGAGATTCTAGACCAGATACACTCTTCAACCCGTTTGTATTGATATACCCTTTCCGTAACAGCCTGTATAGTGAGTGGCCTCCAAAAGTAAGTTGACATTTTTCCACCTCGTCTGTGATACCTACTACCCATTATGATTTAAAATTCTAGTGATCCAAATGTTTGAACTGCTATAACGTTTTTATTGACTAATTCTACTACCTTCGACTTATCATAAAAAATAATCAAGTAATCCTTTAGGAGTACCTGACAATTATTTTAATTTTATATCATAATGTGGCAATCTTCCACAATGCCTTTGTCTAGCAGCAGACGTCATCAGTCCGCCCAATACCGTGATGATGAGTCTTCATCTGTTTATTATGTTGTTCGGCTGAAGTCAAATTACCGCGAAAGGCAATACATATGGCTAAGGCAGATTGTATAATTCGTCATTACACATACGGTACAGTCCGTTTGCATTTTGTCGCCGTTATGTATAATGCCTAAGGCAATATGTATAATGGCTAGGTATTATGTAAAAGTCCTTGAAACGCAATTGATGAATTGATCTCTGTATACATCATTCCTGGGAGAATCGATACAACTAGTTCTATTTTCTACCACAAAACGACAAAAATGGCGTCGAGTAGTGCGTTTCCGAAAATAAATATGAAAACAAGTGTGTACCGCATGAAACAAGTGATTCAAAGACAAATATTGAACAATTGTTACGAATCTCAAACAGGATCATTAATTAAAAAAGCCGTGGACTAGATACAAAGTTTTGAAGATTATTTATCAGGCTCGTAAAATACGCTCAAATATCCATGAAAACTGGCGTTTGGCGGACTCCTACTAATAAATAAAGGGTAATAATTTTTGCAACTGTTATTTAAACATTAGGGAGGTTATTATAACAATTAACGGGCAGTCCTTTTACTTTTTGGCGGTTAGTAAATTAGTGTGGCAGTAAAACGTTAACAGTTTTTTTTAATTGGTCGGGTATTTCATTCACAATGTCAGTACAAAAAAAATCAACTAGTGTAATAAATGAATGGACAGAAATAAGGTTGGAATTCATAGGTTCGGTTGGAACTGTGACAAATTGCGTGCGCGCCGAGCGAGCGAAGCGAGTGGTTCGGCAGCGATCGGCGAGCGCTACTTCCAAGTTAGATTTCTTAGCAACTAATTCCGATCTATTAACCGCCTGCACGTAAGTACCCATTAAGCCATTTTACTGCTTAATATTTATTAAATTACCCATTTTGTTATGATTTTTCGGCTGTAGTTTGTGTTTTTTTTATGGCTATAAACTAAATAGTTTACTGCTCAGTTTTTACTACAGCCGAACTTGTTAATAATCATGGTTACCCTAACAGTAGGGTAATATTGTAATATATACCCTACTCCTAACATATGACTCTTGACGAAATGGATGCGATTAGAAGCGTCATCAATTTGCCTTAGGCCACAGTACAATGACGAATCATACAATCTGCCTGGGATAGATATAAATTATTTATTTTAGTACATGGAGGACTTACAGCTAATAAAAAAAAACAAAAGAGAGGAAACCATAGTCACCCGAAAATCAATTACAAATCCTCACATATACATGGTGTTACAGAAAGGGTATATCAATACAAACGGGTTGAATAGTGTATCTGGTCTAGAATCTCTGTACAAAATTTCAGCTCAAAAGCAGTAACTTTGAAAATCCTTAATATTTTTTTATTTCGATGGTTCATTAAATTGAAATCATAACAAGCGTGTCACCGCACTACGAGGGTCATTATTCATTATCTGTAGTGTGTCTGTGCGCCTAGTACACGCACATCACACCGCCGCGCGCCATTGCAGCGCCGTGATGTCGAAATAAAAAAATATTAAGCATTTTCAAAGTTAATGCTTTTGAGCTGAAATTTCGTAGAGATTCTAGACCAGATATACTCTTCAACCCGTTTGTATTGATATACCCTTTCCGTAACACCCTGTAGATTTATAATAATTATTTATGGTGTGAGCACAAAAACAAAAAACACACCGCCTAAATTAAAGTAAGAAGTAATATAAATAATAAAATTACAAAAACAAATAATATAACCTACCACTACTTGAAAAATTTGAGGCTTAAGCACCTTCTGGCCGAATTCACACTAATTGTGAATGGATCAAAATCATATTCCTTGCATATATCATTGAAATTTCTGCTTGCGCACACAATGTAACTGTTCCGCCTATAATTCGAAGATGTATGAGGTACACGTATGGGTGGATTAAAACGAAGTGCTTTACTTGGCACATTAAAATAAAATTTTGGCAATAACTCAGGGTTATCAATATTGTTATTGAGGATTTTCAACAAGAATAAACAGTCTGCAATTTTACGTCGATCGACCAGTGGCAGCAGATGATACTTCTTACAAAGTCCAAGATAATCCGCTGACTGATATGGAATAATAGGTTTACTAATCGCTATATTAAATAGGACTAAATACATAACTGGTGAAAAATGTGTGGCGAAATCTACCCGTTCCGGAGAATAAGGGCTTGATTTTACGTGTATTTCATTCTTATCCAACTCCGAATTCTCATTCATAACGTAACTTTAAAAATTACGTTTTCAATAACATAAAACTGTTGGAGAACGGTCGCACCTATTACATAAAGCCGGTCATACGTCTGGCTCGCCCGGAGCTTTTTACTACGTTGAACTGAAAATATTTTTCAGCAACCACGCAGTCACGGGCTCATGGCTAGTCGCCCACTTACATTATATTTATTCGAGGTCTTGTTACCTTGTTGAAGATTTTAAAGGAGCTAATAGAATAGAGTAGAATACTCTTTATTATGTACACCATATAAATTACAGACATAAATATAGAAACTTTACAATGGGTGACACAATGGGCGGTCTTATCGCTAAGATCGATCTTTTAAAGACAACCTTTGGATGGATCTTAATGGTATATGGTTAATGGTGGATAGAGCAGTGGTGGCCAAGTGGTAACGGCCGCGACTTACGAGTTATAAGGTCGTAGGTTCGAATCCAGACAGGCGCTTTACTTTGTGTAAATTATTTCATCACCACTGCTCTCAAAACGGTGAAGGAAAACATCGTGAGGAAACCGGCATGTCTTAGAACCAAAAATTCGAAGACATGTGACATCTGCCAACCCGCACTGGGCTCTCACTCCCTCTCACTGAGTGGAGGCCTGTGTTCCAGCAGTGGGAACATTATAGGCTGATTATGTGTCCTTGAAGAAGTCTATGGAAGGTGAACCTCCTTGGTGGCCATCTTTTATTGTTTGACATTTTGAAAGTGCTAAAAGTTTTAGTAGCCAATTTTGCAATTAATAAATTATTTGATGATGGGCAAAGATCATCGCTCAAAGGACGCCTGAGAGAGGACATCGTCATTGAGGTAGACAACCATAGAAATGTAATTCATATATCTATGTAGATAACGGTGAAGGTGGTATGTTGATCTGATGAGGTTTGCCAGGCCAACATGGTTAGAGATCGCACAACAGAGTGACAGGGAGGTTTGGAAGGAAAAAGGAGAGGCTTTTGGCCAGCAGTGGGACAAATTATAAGCTAAACAACCGACTTAAAAAAAAAAACACTACACAGTGATAAAAAACTTTAATTTCGGAAGTCGGTGTCGTTGGTTCCGCATTTTCGTTTTTTGACACCTACTTCCGAAATTAAAGTTATTTATCACTTTGTAGTGTTTTTTTTTTGAAGTCGGTTGTTTTTTTTTTTGTAAGAAAGTTTTTATTTTTCACTTTTTATTAGTTGTAAGTACCTACCCCACAAAAAAGTAAACGAAAAGATCGTTAATGTAGACAACGTAGATAAATTATTAGATTTTTGTTGATATTTCAAAAACCGCTTGTCCGATTTCGATAAAATTTTCATGGGACCCTTTGGGAAGTATACCCTTTTCAACAAAAAAGAATTTTTCAAATCGGTTGGCAAGCGACGGAGTTATCCGCGAACAAACGTAAAAAAAAAAATACAAACATCCGAATTGAGAACCTCCTCCTTTTTAGAAGTCGGTTAAAAAATGAGATATTTGCCCTTTTCTTGTACGCATATCCAAAGTTGTCACGTTCAAGTTTTCTACCCATAGCATTGATTTCCCGCCCTCTTACTTAGATCGACATTAAGTTTGTTAATACTGCGATCGTTTTTTGTTTTTAATTTGCCTAACCTCTGTTTTTGCTATACCAATGAAATAGAACACCCTCGAGATTTTTTCCCTTAGTAGCTCAAATTGCCATAGAATTTGTGAAATTGGGGCACTTTTTCATTGTACGCACGAATTCTCATAACCATAATGTGTAACCGTCTGAAATTAATTATGTTTTCTTAGCTAGTTTTTGCTAAGCTGCCATTTTTTGTGGGTATGACGGGTTTTTATTATGGTGAGTTAGCAAACAGGTCGACGTCAGACAAGATGGAAAGTGGTTATACCACCTTTGATACAAGATAATTTTTTTTTGCCCATACATAGTCATTCTGGACAAAGTATTTCAGTAAATTAAACTGTTACTGTTAGCCTGCATCATCCCACTGCTGGGCAAAGGCCTTCCAGCTCTTTCGATCCAGAGCTAAAGTGGAGCATTGCTGGTTTTTTTCCCCCATCTTGTCCCGGCATCTTCTACGCAGTCTGCCGCGACGCCTTCTAGCTGCGTCAGAGCTCCACGTAGCTGTTATTTTGGCCCACAGCTCATTGGGCATACCGCAGGCGTGGCCAGCACAGTTCCTCTTCAGCTTAGCGGGTTTTTGAGCTGTTAAATTAAACCATAATCTTTTAATTTTGTGCCAATGGCTTGGCACGCGACGATGGGAAGAGACCAGACGGAATTACCATAATGCCTTGGAAAGTAGGTAGGCCTTTGGTATGAGATGCATAGAAGTGTGTCGACACCCTTGCGCCATCCTATCTTCCAAGTACGGTGGGCTGTGCTGGGGCGGCTGCTGCAGATGCGGAAAACCTCAAACGGCGCAAATACTTACTCCAATCTCTTTGGAACTAATAAATGTTCGAGCCATTTGGGGTTGAAACACTAGGCCATGGGGTCCGAGTGCCCACTTAGTTTTTCGAGAAATCACCAAACGGTTGGTCAATTCTTCACGTGACCAGAGGGCTGGCCTATTTTCGGCCAAACAATCAGCATTGCCATACAACGTGGCAATGCTGCCAGCATTTTGGGCACTTTTCCTATTGACAGCGATGCGGACGAATTTTTCGAGGCCCTTTGTTTATTTCTCCTACTTTTTATATAGGTACTTGTACATATTATTATTAGTATTTTAAGATTGTTAGCTTTTTGAATTTTGTGATAGTTAAAAATAACCACGTAAACTTCATCTTCAAAACCCGAAGAATATTTAAACAATACAGACAAGTACTACTACAAAAAGGAGTTCGTAATGTAAAATGCAATTTGTATACTCAACGTGCTAACTTGACTGTGCTTCACAAAAGACTTCTGTTAACAAACGAGACTAAAACTGTGTGCAAAATAGAAGCACGGTTTAGGACATAGAGTATACAGGGCGGCGGGACATCGACACGCACCTTGAGGTATACTGGGATAGGAAAAGTTGCTAATAAAGCATACTTTACATATTTAAAGTCACAACAGCTCATTTTTTAATTTTACAGGAGAGGACTTTTAATTTTTTTTCGCATTTATTTCCTAATTTTTTCGCATTTATAACCACAAAGGCACCTGCGCCATCTAGTAGAATTTTGAGATACTTTCGCGGTTGTTTTAGTTGCCCCAAGTATAGGCATGGTTCAGAGACAATTTGGCATACTTACCTCAATTTTGCAGTTTTGCTATTTGTGACTTTGTTGCATCGAAGGTGCGATATCATCATCTGCCTAGCCTTTTCCAGTCTAACCAGATGCAGCTAAATACCAATATTATACGTGGAGCGACTGCCTATCTGACCTTCACAACCCAGTTACTAAGTAATACGATAACCCCTGGTAAGACTGGTTGTCAGATTTGACAACCAGTTTTTTGATTTTCAGGCTTCTGACTACCCGTAACGACTGTCAAAGATCCACGAGTGACAGTCGGGACCAACGGCTTAACGTGCTTTCCGAGGCACGGAGGGGTCTCAGTATGTAAAGATGGTCACCCATCCACAGACCAACCGCGGCAAGCGTAGCTTAACCTGATCGATCGACCTGTGCGACTGTTTTTATTTAGCCACGTGCCCCTCAAAGCATACTTTACATAGTCAGCCTGTAATGCCCTCAATACAGGGTGTCCCGTAACTCGACGTCAAGCCGGAATCGGGTAATCGGCCAAGTCATAATAGTTATCAGAAAAATATAAAAAAAAAAAATTTGGAATAAAAAAAAAATTTGGAATGCTTATTAAATGCGGCAACTTTTAATGTTACTTGCCAAACTCGCATAGTACATTTTTTTTTTTCATTACATTGTGTCAATGTTTGGCAAAGTATTAATTTTGAAACCTGACCAACCTCAGCAAGCGTAGCTTAACCTGATCTATCATGTGCGTGTGGTGTGAGGGCCACTTTGTTAAAACTTCTTAAAAATGTGCTTAGGATTTAGTGAACATTCCCAAAGAATTGTGAAAGTTGGAATCAGATTTTGTGAAAATCAAGTAACCGAGTTATGGACTGTAAAGTTGGGCCCTCAGTTCGCACATAGAGGATTGAGGGCCTACCTGAACCTGAACACTACAGAAAAGTCTTTATGCCAAAATCTAAGCTAATGCCAAACAAAATTTGTGAAAACAAGATATTATCGCAAAACACTGTCCTACTTTGTAAGTATATCTTCGTCCAAAATGGGCCCTCAATTCTTATACACGTAAAAGTTTATTACGCAAATAAAATCATTAACTTACAGCTACTGTTTCAAATCCTATATGCTACTAAATAAATTGTGAAAATTTGTGAAAGCAAGAACAGGTCACCACTTTTTGTTGTTTGAAGTTTATGACCTTGATAAAATTCGGGCCCTCAGTCCTCCATTTCTTTTGCTTTCGTTTTATTACGCTTATCGTATGAATGATAAGACAAATACTAAATTGTCTCTTTTTGTGAAAAAAATTGTGCAACAAATTCAATACCAGAAAGAAATTAAAAGACCCTTTATTGTATAAGAAAATCGAGTTTTATTTTTATTCTCTGAATTAGGAAATAGGGTGACCACAATTTCTTTTAGATTGCAGTAAAGATAAAGTAAATGTAGTGTCATAGGTGTTAATAAACTTTCTTCGATGTTTCGCTTATTATCGTCATAACATTTGAAATGACTATTAATTAATACATGACATTTGTAATGACCAATACTATCAGCGAAAGGTGGAGGAACGAATTCAATTGCTCCGATAAGTTCGTACATCTTTGATATTATGTCGAAAAAAAGTGCTGTTCCCGAGGAAAACAACAATAACGTTATTATGATAATAGATAGATAGAAAAGATAGTAGATCATTCATGTTAATAACTAAAATGTAATAAATTATAATATATAAATATAATAGTTATTCTTGAACAGTTAGCACAGCGCTACAGCCCAACTTAAAGGAAATTTTATTACACAATTAGGTAATTATAAAATGATGAGTACCTATGTATCAAAACAAACTTACCTTAAATGTATGATATCTTGACCGAAGACGAGCGAGTGTCTTGTTTCTGAGGTATGATTACTTTGCAACAGCAGAAGGAACTAAAACATCACTCAGAATTGCCACTAACAAAGTATATAAAATGAGGGTAAAATATTGTCACACTACTCACATACACAATGAAAAAATAGTTGATTTCGGTATCTATTAAGATTTGTAGTTTTATCATAATTCTTATTTGTAACAAATGACACCAATTTGTTGTACAATTTTATTCACGAAAAGAGACAATTTTGTATTTGTCTTATCATTCATACGATAAGCGTAATAAAACGAAAGCAAAAGAAATGGAGGACTGAGGGCCCGAATTTTATCAAGGTCATAAACTTTCAAACAACAAAAAGTGGTGACCTGTTCTTGCTTTCACAAACTTTCACAATTTATTTAGTAGCATATAGGATTTGAAACAGTAGCTGTAAGTTAATGATTTTATTTTATTTGCGTAATAAACTTTTACGTGTATGAGAATTGAGGGCCCATTTTGTACGAAGATATACAAAGTAGGACAGTGTTTTGCGATAATAACTTGTTTTCACAAATTTTGTTTGGCATTAGCTTAGATTTTGGCATAAAGACTTTTTCTGTAGTGCCCATAGTTAATGAGGTTCAGGTTGGCCCTCAATCCTCTATGTGAGAACTGAAGGCCCAACTTTACAGTCCATAACTCGGTTATTTGACTTTCACAAAATCTGATTCCAACTTTCACAATTGTTTGGGAATGTTCACTAAATCCTAAGCACATTTTTAAGGAGTTTTAACAAAGTGGCCCTCACACCACACGCACATGATCTATCGACCTGTGCGGCTCTTTGTTATTTTTACCCGACCCGGCGAAGCAAAAAGGAGGGTTATGATTTTGACCGATATGTATGTACAGTCACGTCTAAAAGTATGTATACACTTGGCTTTATTCAAAGGCGATTTTCTCCTTTATTTTTGAATGAAATTTTATGTTATTACGAAAATAGTATTTTCGAACCCATAGGTTTATGTTAAGTGTCGTATTTCAACGTTGCATTCGTTATTTCACAAAAAAATCGCAATTGTAAATTGCCAAATGTATACATACTTTTAGACGTGACTGTACGAGTATGTTCATCTGTTCCCTCATAACTTCTAAGCTTCTTGTAATAATTGGACTGTGATGTGTTGTCAAAATGAAGTATCGTTGGAAGCGTCTTGATTGTCCGCTAGTTATAGGCTATGTGACATCCATGGAATTATTATGTTGTAAGTAGTACATAATAATTCCATGGTGACATCACATTAAATTGAATATGGAGCTCTCTAGTAGTCAAAAAGTCATGATCTAAAAAAATTTTTTTGTTAATCATGCCGTGTGGAGTATGAAATGGAAGGGCTTAATTAGCACATTTCAAAAATATAAATATTACTAAAATAAGCCCCAAAATAATTAAATAAAAAATAAGTTTAAAAACTAAAACCAGACTACTGAAAAGGATGAAACAAGAAAGTACCTTCCCGTGGTCGCATGCTAACTTAGCTTATTATATTATTAGTAAAGCGGCATGCGACCACGGGAAGGTACAGACGCCAGCACATCAACCTACTACAATCTGTGAAATTGATTTTCACCATTTCAATATCTGATGATGGGATCTTGGAGAAATCGAGGGCAACCCTCAAATTTTATAGGCTCACTTATTGTTTTTCGCATGTTTTATGAAGTATCTTGTGTATTTGCGTATGGTTGTCACCATCTCAGGTAGCTGGGCTGATGATGGAAGGTACAACTCCTTAACAGGAAGAAGTTACTCGAACAGGAAAGGACTGTTTTAGTAAATTGTTTTGATGTTTGATAGGACATTTGCCACATTTGGTCTCATGATCATCAAGTCATGATCTGATGCTGCAGTCAGGATAGTCTGCAGAGTACCTAACTCCTCGACAACAAACAGCAGATATATCGTGTTTAGGCTCATTGAAAAGGGCTCGATGTGTGGATAAACGTACTGTTAATGAGGAACACCGAAGTACATAAAGACCTGATGCTGGAGCATCAGAAAAAGTACCAACCTTGAAATTACAGCACCGTAGTCGTGTTTGGGCTCATTTTAAACAGGACTAAATTTTAAGTTCAATGTAATGTTGACATAAGTCTGGCCTGATGCTGCAGCCAGGATTATCAGCATCTAGTCTAAAAGCATCAGGTCAAGATTTGATGATGGGATCCTGGAGAAATCGAAGGAACTCTTCAAATATTATAGGCACACCTATAGCGATTTGGGTATTTTTTATAGTAACTCGTGCATTTGCTCTCGGAAAGCACTATTTGGTGAAGTGGAACTGATGATGAAGACCACAGATGGCCATCGGAAGTACTCAATAATATCTAAGTATTTCACGGGTTGCGATTCGATTACTTTAATATGGTTGCTAAGCAATTTATTCTCGTCACAATGTGAATGGTGATATGGAGCTGATGGTGGACCTGGAGAACTCCTCAACAATTAACTTCCCTGCATCGGGAAAAGCAATATTTTGTTTGTAAAAGGCGATAATCACTAGGCTATTGTAACTTAGATAAATTATAAGCAGACCCACTAAAAAGCGTGAAATAAAAACTTTTTAAGAAAAAAAAAACCGACTTCCAAAAAAACACTACAAAGTGAAAAATAACTTTATTTCGGAAGTCGGTGGCAAAAAACTAAAATACAGATCCAAAGACACCGACTTCCGAAATAAAGTTATTTTTCACTTTGTAGTGTTTTTTTGGAAGTCGGTTTTTTTTTTCTTAAAAAGTTTTTTCAGTAGTCGGGTTTTAGTTTTTAAACTTATTTTTGGCATAAAGAGACACTTCAGTCTTATTTATTTTTAAGTAAGTATAGATAACGATCCACAAACAAATTACCTATCTTCATCTCCCTACTCTTTGCCCCTATCGCCTAAAGAAGTTCCACCTCACACAGTAGTGTGTGTGAGGTAAAACACTCATTTACGGTGCGGACGCCCGTGGCCTTTGTTCTGTTCTTGGTACCGATCGCTTTGCCTAACTACCTTCTATGATTGCAGGTTATTTTCATAAAGTTTCAGGTGTTCAGTTGGTTTAATTTTTAGGGTTCCGTACCCAAAGGGTACAAACGAGACCCTATTACCAAGACTCCACTGTCCGTCAGTGTGTCACCAGGCTGTATCTCATGAAACGTGATAGCTAGAAAGTTGAAATTTTCACAGATGATGTATTTCTGTTGCCGCTATAACAACAAATACTAAAAACAGAATAAAATAAATATTTATTTTTCCCATACAACAAACGTGATTTTTTTGCCGTTATTTGCTCGATATTTATAACGGGCAACAGGTCCACGGGCTTGAAATATTTACAGAATATTTATTTGTATATTCACTTTAAAAATAAATAATTAAATTAAAATAAAATAAATTAAGGGGGACTCCCATACAACAAACGTGATTTTTTTATTTAATAAGTTGTTACTAATGTACAGTCAACAAAAGAGATAAATATGCAGGATCGTCTGATATAGTTGAACTTTAGTAAGAAACCGAAGGATGTTCTTGAATAAAAATTAATTTTATTAAAAGAAAACAAACAGTTCATTTGTCAAATTAAATTTCAGTCGACAACATCCATCAGTTTCTTACTCTGTATCCGAAAATCCTGCATACTTATCTCTGTTGTTGACTGTACATTTCCTTTTAATTCTGAATGAAGAAACTGAAGTCTGCTATACATTGAAATAAAATATCATTAAAGTATTCGTAAATTTTACATTTAAGTACTTTAAAAACTGTAAAGTCTTTTCACACTTACAGATTGCAGAAAATGAATGATGAATGACATTTTATAAAATGAATTCTGTTCAAAAGTCTTTTGTTCGCGTGGTCTATAGATTTCTTTTAATAACTTCGCACCTGCAAGATTTCTTCAGCGGAGGCCGATGGAGGGAAAATTGTAAATTATTGTTACAAAATGGATATTGTTCAATAGGAATTTATAGGGGTTTATGGATGTATTAATAAACTGGGGGTTCTGGTTATTTTTGAATATAAAATTGAACAAGCGAACAAGATGATTGTGTGTATGATTAGTCAAGTTTGATAGATCCACATCTTGAAATCAGGATCCAATGAGAAAACAATCGTCACTAGATCCATCATGGATCTGGCCAATGGATCTTCTGAGATTGAACGAAATTTTCTCCATATCTTTTCGTAAAGTGAGATAAAGTTTGAAACGTGGACACTCACTGTATGGCTGGTCCATACATTTAAGGTTGCTCAGAGAGCTATGCCTCAAAGCATATTTGGTGATGATCGCCAACGGACTGGATTGCCCTTATATCCGGCAATGCTGCGGCAACATGTTGTTACTTTGTGAGTGTTAATTAGTTAGTTTTTGTCTGTGCATGTTATCCTGTATGTAACCTTTTGTGTATCTGTTTTTATATGAGTCTTGTTACTTGAATTAAACTAATTTTCTTTATTTATAGCTCGTTCTATTTGAGAGATAGAATCCGGAATGAGGTAACCCGGCAGAAAACTAAAGTTGTCGACATCATCTCATGCCGAGATAGGAGCCTTTTGGCCTCGTATAGGAGTTTCTGTTTCATTTTTCTTTCTGTTACTTTTTTTTTAATATATAACTTGGTTTTTTATTTTTTACTGTGTTTAGTTTAGTTTGTGATCTTCCTGTACGAGTCGCAATTAATACTTTTTCTTTCTTTTCTTTCTTTCTTTCTTTACATAGGTCACAGAATAAGCAAGTTGAAGTTGCAATGGGCCGGCCATATTGGCCGTAGAACCTATGACCGTTGGGGGAGACGTGTTCTTGAGTGGAGACCGCGAATCGGCAAATGCAAGGTAAGACGCCCTCAGGCTAGGTGGAGCGACGATCTTCGCAGGATGGCTGGTAGCAGCTGGATGAGAGTTGCCGAGAATCGAACTAATTGGTGTGCAATTGGAGAGGCCTTTAAAGATAAAAGATAAAGAAAATTTATTTGTCAAACATGCGTTTACATACAAATCAAGCATGCAAGATCTTAAATATACCTAGGTCACAAATTCGTACATGTTTTGCCTGATGAGGCGTACACATTTTTTTTTTCTTCTATATATAACAAATAAATAATTACTTCAATAAACCAAAGACTAAAGACGGGTTTGTTAACATTCATCATTTTTTTCTTTGTCCAGTAGATGACTGCTGTAGGCTAATGATGGTGATAATGATGAGATATTTTGAGAGATGAGCAAAAATAGTATAATATAAGTAGGCAAAGAAAATGCATTATCATGTAGGTTTCATTGAAATACAAAATTTTCAGGGGTCATTAAATCAACATAATATTTGTAATTTATAGTAAACTAGCTGCGCCCCGCGGTTTCACCCGCGTAAATGTCGATCCCGTGGGAATATCGGGATAAAAAGTATCCTATGTCCTTTCCCGGGACTCAAGCTATCTCTATACCAAATTTCATCTAAATCGGTCCAGCCGTTTGAGCGTGAAGAAGTAACAAAGATATAAACACACGCACACACACACACACTCACAAACTTTCGCCTTTATAATATTAGTGTGATTAGTGTGACTAGCGGCCCGCCCCTGCTTCGGACGAGTGCAATTTGTTTTTTCAAATTTCCGAAATTTTCTTTCATACTTACAAACTTTTTCCTGGCAATACCGAACACAACAAAACGCCTCCCTGGTGCGCCGGACCGGGTGCGGGCCAGCCCTAACATTATATTGCGGTGTATCGCGAGCAGACTGGACTGCTTATATGTATGTGAATCGCTGCTGCAAGCTTTCCACATCGGTGTTGAGCTTGTAGCAGGGATTTGCATGAATCAATATTGCAGTGTTAGGTTAAGTGTGTAGGTTAAATTTACTAACGTAGTTGTTAAGAAATATTGTTACTAACATTTTTTTTGAGTCCTTGTTACTTGTTTTTAAATATAAATAAATAAATATAAAAAAAACTATCCAATTTGGTGCAGTCAGTCGGAAATAATGCGCGAACAGACATTTCGGCGACTTTGTTTTATACTATGTAAGGATTGTGCGACATATTTTTTTTGAGGTCTTTGTTTGCAAGAGCATAGATCTGCGTTATCCTTGATGTTGCAGGTGACAATATTATTATTAAAACCGTGTGAAGTCCTACTGCAGGGCAAAGGCCTCCCTACTCTCTTTCCACTTCTCTCTGTTCAAAGCTGCTAAGGACCAGTTCTTGTTGAAGGAGTTCAGCTCATTCTGCCATATTCGTCTGGGCCTGCCGCGATGTCATTTGCCATTAAAAGAGACCCATTGGGTCAATAAATAAAATAAATAATAAAATCAGCCTATAATTTTCCCACTACTGGGACACAGGCCTCCTCTCCGTGAGAGAGAGTGGGCCGTAATCCACAAAGCGGGCCCAGTGCGGGTTGGTATATGTCACATGTCTTCGAATTTTTGGTTCTAGGACATGCCGGTTTCTTCACGATGTTTTCCTTCACCGTTTTGAGAGCAGTGGTGATGAAATAATTTACACAAAGTAAAGCGCCTGTCCGAGTACGAACCTACGACCTATAACTCGTAAGTCGCGGCCGTTACCACTTGGCCTCTCGGGTAGTTAACGTTAATTACTTTTCATCAGGTGGACTTTCAATATCCATCAAAATATTATGACGATATAATATAAAAAAAGCATTAAATTTCATGTACCAACTCGTAACTTTTTAAAACAATTTCTTTACAAAATGATCTTCGCTTGGCGTCACACTGTCTGCTCATCCCAAAAGGTACTAAGCGCGATCTTTTAGAACACATCTAGATTTTTATACCTCGTATAAAAGTACTGATCTTATTATTTAAAGTACGTCGATTGTATGGTCGGCATGAAAATTGTACGATTATTTTTCCAGTGTTTTTTTTTTTGTTTCATTTTCAGAGTTTCCTTACCTTGCTATACTAGTAGCTTTTAGTTTTAACTAGCTGCGCCCCGCGGTTTCACCCGCATAAGTTTCGATCCCGTGGGAATATCGGGATAAAAAGTAGCCTATGTCCTTTTCCGGGACTCATACTATCTCTATACCAAATTTCGTCTAAATCGATTCAGCGGTTTGAGCGTGAAGAAGTAACAAACATATAAACACACACACTCACAAACTTTCGCCTTTATAATATTAGTGTGACATACTATCTCTATACCAAATTTCGTCTAAATCGATTCAGCGGTTTGAGCGTGAAGAAGTAACAAACATATAAACACACACACTCACAAACTTTCGCCTTTATAATATTACTGTGATTAGTGTGATGTCTTGGCTGTACTTAAGATGGAAATATATGGTTGAAAAACTATAGTTCTGATATTCAATATACATTATTTTAGGTTATTACCCTTGACCTCCATTTATTTTTCAACAGTAATGGTTTTTTTTTAGTTTCAAGCCCCAATCACAACGGAGGGCTGTCTTCTGTTAAAAAAACACATCAATACATTTTTTCAACTCATTTCCTATACACCATTAAAAACCAAATTACTGCATTTTCGTTTCAACAAAAAGAACACGTTGCCAAGAACAAAACTTTTAGAAACAACTTGTGAAACAACAACTCAATTTCGAACAACTTTTATGCTAACGCTACAAAGGTAAGAGCGTTTTAATATGCTAATGGTCTAAAATAAATTTGGCATAGGCATTTTATGGGGGAATGAAGTATAAATTCAATTTTCCCCAGGGAAGGGGGGGTTGGGGGATTTCGATCTTAGGGGTATATGTATAAGTCCCCAGAGTTTTCGGTCCCCAAGGGTTTATATCTCGGAGATAATCATGGTTTAAGGCTTTCTGTCTTTGCGATTATCTAAGCAAGCGTAGCATTTGATAGGCTCGTTTTATAGTTTTATTTAAGAAGGAAAAGTAATTTTGTCTCTTTATGTACAAATAAAAATAAACGACGTTAGTAAAAGTATGTTTGTGTATTTTTTATTTATGCGGGACGGTTTTTGGGGTTCCGCAGTGAAATTAAGAACGCTTGTAATATATGTCTGTCCACATTCTCTTTCCAGCTCTAAGTGTACACCCGAACGTATAATATTTGGAAACAGCCTACTCTCTATGTCCGTCAACGAAGAAACGGAAAAGTAGTTTGATACTTCGGAATGAACCCTACTCCCGATTAATTATCTTTTTCGGACGGGCAACAACACATCGGGAGTAAGGACAAGTGTTGTCATTCATTCTTACTTCGGGCCAAAGTATTCTTATATCTGTAGGTAATACTGCTGGATGTCAAGCTTCACAGCTTGGCTCATCGTCGCAAGGTTGCCTGTTTGTCGGTCTTCTACAGATTGTACTTCATTGAAGCCCAAGATTCATTCATTTCATTCAATTCATTGATTGCCCAAGAACTCCACAACCTCATTCCACCGGCCCCCTTCTACCTTCGGACATCCAAACGCACTGCAAATTACAATCCCTGCCTAGTTGCTATACCACCAATTCGCACTAAGCATTTTCAAACAGACAAACAAACTGAAGTGACAGTGGGCTGGCCATGTCTGTCGAAGGACTGATGGCCAGTGGAGTAGACGAGTCCTGGAGTGGAGACCGCGTACCGGCAAGCGTAGTGTGGGACGCCCCCCAGCTAGACGGACGGATGACCTAAAGAAGGTGGCTGGAGTAGACTGGATGCGAAAGGCGGAGGACAGGGTGCTGTGGCGCAGTCTGGGAGAGGCCTATGTCCAGCAGTGGACTGAGATAGGCTGAGTTGATTTTCAAATGTCTTTTATAATGCGCACAGCAAAAGAGTGAAACTCTCTACCTGCGTCTGTGTTTCCGAGCGCATATAACCCGAATCTCTTCAAAGTGAGAGTGAACAGGCTTCTTCTGGGTAAGCTCACTCCATCGTCGACTTTGTCTCTGTCACCTCTGACCTAGACTAGAGTCAAGAGCAAACCCATTTCAAATAAAAAAAAGGTGATGAGGAGTAGGAGACCTCCGTTACTTCAATCGAAACTACGGATTTCGTGCTTATGCAGTAGACAAATTTAAAATTATGACAAATAGACACAAAGTTACAACGCTACGGTTATTGTGGCAAAAATACTGTGGGTAAAATCAGAAGGCCAATTCTCGTAATTTAAAACGTTCAAAATCTAGTCGCAGTCTCATCTTGGCGACAAACAAATGTCAAAAACTTGTCAAAATGTAGGGAAATCAGAGGCATTTTTGACAGATTGAGACTGAGATCAGATGGCCAATTCTCGTAATATAAAACATTCAAAATCTAGTCGCAGTCTCATCTCGGCGACAAACAAATGTCAAAAACTTGTCAAAATTTAGGGAAACTAGAGGCATTTTTGACAAATTGCGACTGACATCAGACTGTGAACGATCTTAAAATTACGAGAATTACACCTCAGGTTGTAGGTACGCCGAAGTCCTTGCCACCCCATATTTTCAGTTTCTCCAAACAGTAATTACCCTACGGAACCATTTATAAAAACGTTGTCCACCAACGATACTTGACTGATTTTTATTTTATATTTTATTGCTGTAATAATTCTGCTTGGCCTGTACTGTAGGTATAATATATTATATACCTATGTTTATGTATGCAGGTATGTGTATCGAACGATGTATGTGGTTTATGTGGCATCATATACATGAACGGTTCTCTGCATAAGATATTTGATGCTGCTAGATGTCATAGTAGAATGTAGATATCCCAATTGGGTATCTATTGCGAATTGTATTTAGAATTATTTCAAAAATATTTGAGTTTTGACTGAGTTGATATTAGGACGGGCTTGTGGCTAAGTAATATCAGCCGCACGGTTCGATCGATCAGGTTAAGCTACGTTTGCCGCGGTTGGTCAGTGGATGGGTGACCATCCTTACATACCAAGACCCCTCCGTGCCACGGGAAGCACGTTAAGCTGTCGGTCCCGGCTGTCATTCGACAGTCGTTACGGGCTGTCAGAAGCCCGAAAATCTGACAACTAGTGTTACCAAGGGGTATCGTATTACCCAGTAAATGGGTTGTGGAGGTCATATAGGCAGTCGCTCCATGTAAAATACTGGTATTCAGCTGCATTCGGTTGGACTGGAAGCCGACCCCAACATCGTTGGGTAAAGGCAGGCAGATGACTCCACAAACCACAGACGAACCGCGGCAAGCGTAGCTTTACCTGAACGATCGACCTGTGCGGCTGTTATTATTTAGCCACGGCCCCCTCCCAAAACCCAATTTGAGTTCTAAAATAATGTTAATATAAATACATCACAATAAATACACACATCAAAAGTGTCTAGGGATCAACATATATTTTTGCAATAACTTTTCTCCTGATTGATATTAATTAAAATTTTCTTTAAGGATTCATCAAATAAAGTGTTTTCGTTTGTCACAGTAACGATAAACCAAGTCACCTTTGCATTAATAAAGAAATTTGCCATTTTCCTAATAAAGGGATTTTTGACATTTGAACCACTAACACAAAAGTTCGAAAAAAAGACTGAAATAACAGTTTTCTCTAAAATTTGATTGGGTAACAAACAATTAATAATCCGTGTTTCTACCGCGAACACTAACAACACAAGAACATCGGTTTGGCATACTCAAAATGAGTTCATCCAAATCACGCTGTGGAATGGCCGCCCATGTTCGTTGCAACAACAAAAAAAGGTCTTCTTGCGACTGGATACCCTCCATATTCGGCAGAGCTCTTCTCTGTAGCATATCCCATGCATGCTCAATCGGGTTCAAGTCTGGCGACTGAGCAGGCCAGGGCAGGACATTGATGTTAGCTGCGGCGAGAGTCTGTCTTACAACTCTTGCGGTGTGCGGTCGTGCATTATCATGCATTAACTGAAATAAGGGACCGATTTGCACTTGTAGAGGAACGATGACGTCTGATACAATCGTCTCAGCATAAATTTGAGCGTTGAGGTTGCCTCTGATCCAAATCAACTCAGTTCTTCCGCCGATCCAAATACCCGCCCATACCATGATGGTTCCACCACTATAAGGATGGACTTCCTGGCAGGATTTTAATCGCTGTTGGCGTCCAGGGGTTCTCCAGTGTCGTATACGTCTTGTATCCGGTCTCATACCAAAACGAGACTCATCAGAAAAGCACACGAAACGCCATTGTTCTTCTGCCCAATTTCTGTGTTCAAGAGCCCATTGATATCGAATCCTACGATTGTGCATTGCTATAGGTGGTACCCGTAGCGGTCTTCGGGAATGAAGGTTCACTTCATGCAAGCGGTTTCTGACTGTTTGGTCGCTAATTAAGTTCCCTGAAGAGTGATGAAGCCTCACGGCTAACATCATGGCGGTTATAGTTGGAGCTCTTCGAGTTAAGATTTGAATGTATCGGTCTTGTCTCCGTGTGGTGCAGCGATACCGTCCTCCATGGCGCTCAGCCACGGTACCAGTGCTTCGGTAACGTGTCCAAAGTCGACTGATAACACTCTGACTTGTATTCAGAGCTAAAGCCACAGTACGTTGCCGGAAACCAGCTTCTATCATTCCCACGGCTCTGAGCATTTCTTCCCTGCTTAAATGACGTTGCCGCTCCATAATAACGTTGGTTTTAATCAGTAGTAGGGAAACAGTAGCACTAATAATGTCTTCAATGCGTTGTATGTTTTTATAGGGAAAATATTGACAGCTGATTTTCATCTTTTACTCGAATTTGATTCACAGTTCCTGATTCAAATTATGAAATGCACCAAAAAGGATCCATATAAATTTATAAAATCATAAATTTATTACAAAGCTACATCTCAATCTCAAGAAATCCGCATAAAAATGCTTGATCCCTAGACACTTTTGATGTGTGTACATACATAGAGCAGTGGTGGCCCAGTGGTATCGGCCGCGACTTACGAGTTGTAGGTCGTAGGTTCGAACCCAGACAGGCGCTTTACTTTGTGTAAATTATTTCATCACCACTGCTCTCAAAACGGTGAAGGAAAACATCGTGAGGAAACCAAAAATTCAAAGACATGTGACATCTACCAACCCGCACTGGGCCCGCGTGGTGGATTACGGCCCACTCCCTCTCACAGAGAGGAGGCCTGTGCCCCAGCAGTGGGAACATTATAGGCTGATGATGATGATGATGAAATACATAATACTCATTTAGTTTTAAATTAAAAACGCTGCTACATCTCACCATCATCAATATTATTCTCCGGCCGTATTCGGGGTCGGCCGACAATTTGTCTTTTTCTTCCATACTTCTCTATTAGTCGTCATCTCTCTAGTCACACCCTTTCTTGCCATATAATCTGTTAAAAACGCTGTCACGTTTATATTATGTAAAACAACATCAATAAAAAAACAACCGACTTCAAAAAAAAACACTACAAAGTGATAAATAACTTTAATTTCGGAAGTCGGTGTCGTTGGTTCCGCATTTTCGTTTTTTTGATACCGACTTCCGAAATTAAAGTTATTTTTATCAGTGATAGGAAGTCATTATAACATCATGAATATAAACTAAGTGGCAAAAATAAGTATTATTGACGCTATCTCATAAACTACCCAAGCAAAGTTAGTAAAATTTATAATGAGATAACCCCTGAGACATACCCTATCTATTAAAAAAAGAATTTTTGAAATCGACTTACAATTGCCGGAGATATCGCGTAACAATTTATCACTTTGTAGTGTTTTTTTTTTGAAGTCGGTTGTTTTTTTTTTGTAAAAAAGTTTTTATTTTTCACTTTTTAGTTGTACCTACCCCACAAATTCAATCAACACTAGTGCACTGAAGAATTGAAGGCACCGACTAGAAGAATCATCAAAATTCGCATAGAAATGCCGGAGGTGCAGTACATTTATGCATATAACTTCGTACATAAGAATAATTACCTAATGTATTATATACTAAAACCTTCCTGAAAGTATGCAGATCACTTTAGTGAAAGAATTATCAAAATCGGCTCATTAGTTTTTGAGAAAATCGCGGACATACAAACATACATACATACGGGTCGAATACAGAACCTCCTTTTTTGAATTCGGTTAAAAAACTTTTTTACAAAAAAAAACAACCGACTTCAAAAAAAAACACTACAAAGTGAAAAATAACTTTAATTTCGGAAGTCGGTGTCTTTGGTTCCGCATTTTCGTTTTTTGACACCGACTTCCGAAATTAAAGTTATTTTTCACTTTGTAGTGTTTTTTTTTGAAGTCGGTTGTTTTTTTTTGTAAAAAAGTTTTTATTTTTCACTTTTTAGTTGTACCTACCCCACATACATTCAATTAACACTAGTGCATTGAAGAATTGAAGACACAACTCGAAGAATCATCTAAATTCGCATAGAAATGCCGGAGATGCAGTACATTTATGCATATAACTTCGTACATAAGAATAATTACCTAATGTATTATATACTAAAACCTTCCTGAAAGTATGTAGATCACACTAATGAAAGAATTATCAAAATCGGTTCAGTAGTTTTTGAAATAATCGCGGACATACAAACATACATACATACATACATACATACATACATACATACATACATACATACATACATACATACATACGGGTCGAATACAGAACCTCCTTTTTTAAAGTCGGTTAAAAATAAGTAAGTTTTTTTCCTCCTTCGCACGTTTTCTCAAATCACATCTGATAATAGCAGAAAACATCGGTACCATTGCCATAGAGAAAAATAGAATAGAACTCTTTTACTAAATAAACGAGAAAATAGTAAGCTAGACAAAAATAACTTTCATATATCAAAACTCAAACTTCCACAGACGAAATATTATTTGCAAAATACGCCGCCATATTGGAAATCCCGCCAAAATTTACCCGCCAGTTCTAATGAAGTCAACTGTCGAAATCTAGACTGTTAGCCGTCATTATTTGCTAGCCATCGATGAAATTGTAAGCCAGTGAATGGGCAACAAATAGCGAAGTTTGAGTAATTAGCAAACAGAACTTCCTATGGTTAGCTCGGAGCTATTCATGGCCCGTCAAATTAGGAGTTGGTGTGCAGTTGCGATTTATAGTCGCAGTGAGTTTGGTTTACCATAGTTTTTGTTAAGATTTTCAGACAGCCCTAATGATTAACCCTCTTACTAATAAACGTATTATATTATTATTTGATTAGACACACTAGCAGTTAATTAGCTGATGCGTGTGTATCGTAGCCATACTAATATTTTAAATGCGAAAGTGTATCTGTCTGTCTGTTACCTACCAATTTAGATTAGGTATAGAAATAGTTTGAGTCCCGGGAAAGGACATAGGATAGTTTTTATCCCGATATTCCCACGGGATCGACACTTATGCGGGTGAAACCGCGGGGCGCTGCTAGTAGCTTATATATCAGATGAATAGTTACATAACGATTTCTCTCTTTCAGTCGTCAGTAATTTGAATTTTGAAAGAAGAAGACAAAGCGTTGTGTAGCTATACAGACGCTATACAAAGTTTATTAGTAAGAGGGTAAGTCTCTAACTGGTTTAGAGACTTAATCATCAGAGCTGTCTTCAATCGATTTCTTAACTATTCATAGAAGTCCTGGGCCATCTATGAATAGTTAAAAAACCAATTGATGATCCATGTAAAGAAAAAATAAGTTTAAAAAGTAAAACCCGACTACTGAAAAGGATGAAACAAGAAAGTACCTTTCCGTGGTCGCATGCTACCCCATAGCTTATATGTATGTTAGTACAGCGGCATGCGACCACAGGAAAGTACTTTCTTGTTTCATTCTTTTCAGTAGTCGGGTTTTAGTTTTTATTAAACTTATTTTTTATTTATTTTGGGGCTTATATCAATTATATTTATATTTTTGAAATGTGCTAATTAAGCCCTTTCACTTGATATCCCACATGGCATGACAAAACATTTTTTTTTAGTTCATGACTTTATGTCCGCTAGAGGGCGCCATATTCAATTTAATGTGACGTCACATAGCCTATAACCAGCGGACGATCAAGACGCTTCTAACGATACATCATTTGTTTAATTTTGACAAGTAGTTTATAAGTTATCAGGGAACAGATGAACATAGATACATACCGGTCAAAATCATAACCCTCCTTTTTGCTTCGCCGTAGTGGGATAAAAAGAGTTATCATAGCATTTAATAACAGCCGTTCCGTCAAGGTAGCTCCACTTTATCAGGTTGGACTTACATCTTCCCACTTGAGTCCGGAGAGAGTGTGATTGTGGAGCTATGTCACAAACCATGCTCCACCTTCTATCCTGTCTTCTGTGTCCTAAAACATGCAGTCAAAGTGACAGTGAAATTGTTGAGTGAAATTTTTGGTTTTAGAGCATCTCGGTTTCCATCACCATTTTGAGAGCAGTGGTGATGATATAATTTACACAAAGTAAATCGCTTGTCTGAGTTCGAACCTACGACCTACAACTCGTAATTTGTTGCTACTGCTGTACCTTATAGACTTACTATCTGCGCCACGTGGTTTCACCCGCATAAGTTTCCATCCCGTGGGGATATCGGAATAAAAAGTAGCCTATATGTTAATCCAGGGTGTCAGTTACCTCCATACAATATTTTATCAAAATTGGTCCAGCCGTTTGAGCGTGAAGAAGTAACAAACATATAAACACACACTCACAAACTTTCGCCTTTATAATATTAGTGTGATAGTGTGATAATATTAGTGTGATATTAGTGTGATAGTACAGTTTAGTTAGATACATTATGATAGTATGATATACATTAGCTACCGGTCAAGCTCCGCGCGTATCTAACCTATGTAGTACGATACAATAGAAAATCAATCGTGTCTCATTAGCGGAGCTCAATGAGTTAATAAATCATGCGCCCAAAAGTCGAGTCGCAAATGTGCGCCCATTCTTCCAAACTTGCCGATTCACGTCAACATAATTTCCTGGATGCGAACCTACCGGAACTGTTGTCGGCGCGATTTTTCATGTGACCGCGACGTCTTAATAACGCTAGTGTTCGCCCGTACTATCGTATCTTATATTTTAGTAGCTATATTTTGATATTTACCTGTACTTTGCTTCAGAAATTTCTTTTTTGTGCAGCCTTTGATGAAAAATATAGGTTAACGGTATCCTTCTTGTGGGTTGTCGATGTCAAGAATATTGACAGTAGCGTTATAAAGGTATGAGGGTGTAAAGTTCACTCATTCTCCATAGAAAATGGAGGATCCTTCGGCCAGACGGGTGTTGTGTCTGGCGGGCAACTGCCCGATGATTCATGTCGGGCCGTTGTATTTATGCTAGTTGCGCCGTAAACTCTGCTTGCGAGATACAGGATTTTGCGTGACGTCAGTATGACGCGTTGTTCGCACGTGGCGTTGTAGGTACCGCTGCAATATTATAAATTACAATCGGAATATTTTTTTTTGTATATTAATTAATTTTTTGTTTTATCGTGTTTAGATATCGATACCCATCATGTCTGCGGAGTTACGCTCACTAATTTAATTTAACCATCAATAAAACATTCTATACAAAACAAATGAAGTCCCAAACACATTTAAACAAAGATTTTTCCTCAATTTCCCTCGTTGATTACAAAACTGCTCAACTTGAAGCTACATTAAGTCATTAACATCTTCATACAGGTACGTGGGGCACCATTCCCCACAATATACATAATAGGATTGCATTTCAGGATCTTTTCCTTGCTCTGGGGAGCGCGTATCAATTCAAATGGGTGATTCTTGCGATTGGGGCCTTGAGACGAGCGGTGTTCGAATAAATAAAGTAAGTAAATAAACATTATTTGGTGCAGGAACGAATTATTTGATTGTGCGGCATGATTCTTTTACCAAGGAATATGTCTACTCATTGTTCAAGGACACTGGGTAACACGGTTCGCCTTGGTAAGACTGGTTGTCACACTTTTGGGCTTTTTGGCAAGAAGTGAATTATCGTTCGAATTTGTTTGATAATTGCTTAGAAAATGTTAAGCAATTTTCAAATTTAAATTCTTTTTCATTGCAGGCGAATGATATGTCTCTGAACTGTCATTTTTAATCAAAATTTTGGCAATGATGTAGTCGGAAAAATAATAAGGAGGTTTTTTCTGTAAAATCTAGATCTAGACGCACATTGCCAAAAAAAAATACACACACTAATTTATTATTAATTAAATTAATCAATTTTTTTTTAATGTAATCGGTTATGTTATTTTAAATTATTATGTTTTAAATTATATTCCGTATTTTGTTATTTTTAAATTTTTATTTTGTTTGAATTTGTATTCTGAGATGTTACTTAATATTTTTATGTTGTGTTAAATGTGTGTACTTGTGATTTAATGGATAGTTTTTGTCTGACTAAATAAATGAAATTGAAAGAACAATCTCAGATTTCCATAGTAACTTTGGCTCAATATTAATTTGTCATGGACAGTGAAAATTCTTACGTTTTTTTGTGTAGTTTAATGTCAAAAGCTTTTCTGTAATATCCACTTTTACACTGAACTTCTAAAGAAGAAGTTATTCAGACATTTTAAATTGGAGGTTATTGTTGCTCTATCACGCGTCTGATAGCATCTTCTCTTTCTGAACTGTTATTTAAGGCGTGAGACTTTACACGATGCAATGAATGACCGCAACCAATACAAAGATTTCGATGCACAATTGATTCAGTTGGCGCATTGCTACTTGTTGGATTACTTGTTTGTTTAATTAATAACCAACAGTAATGACAAACAACACTGTCATTTGGAATCTAAAACCAACAAAATACGGTTGTGTTGCAAATTAACATTTAGCTTCGTTAAAACAGTTGACATTCTATTAATAAAAATCGTACTTTACCTCAGAAAGTGAAGTCCATTGCCGTAACAATGAATGGACATCGTCAGATTCAACTAAATGCCGTTCCATCCGGAACACATTTATACCACAATTAATACAACGTAGTTGATGGTACTCGTACATTGTCACAAAATGTGTGGTATGAATATTAACGCAAACGCAGATGAATTCGAGAAGGAAACAAACGTACACTTAGAAAAACACCGACAACAACAACATGTTTGAACTGGCGCGCGCGATTTTGACAGAACTGCAAAAGTTTTTTTTTTTATTATTTTAATGGCGAACTGCTGGTTGCCATTACAAGGCGATTAAGTAATCGAATACAGGGGGTCTACTCCCTAAGTCCGTCAACGAAGTAACGAGCCCGTCCGACAGTGGTCCGATACGTCGGACTGAACCCTACTCCCTAACGATTTCGGATTCATCAGTTTCAAACGGAATCATAGACAATATTCGTGAACGAAAGACGCATAGCAATAGAGTTGCGCTATTTTACCGGTCGATTACCGATTTACTTATTTTGTAGTTTTCTAGCTTATTAAACAAAAATTAATACTTTTGTCGTTAGAAAAATACCACATTTTTTAAAATATAATTTTTATTATGTCTTTAAATATAGATTTTAATTATTTTTGCCATTTTGTCCGGAAACCAGCATCATCCTGTTGATACCTTTGCCTGTTTGCTTTTTGAAGAAAATTTTCAAATGAAACGTCAAAGTATAGCACGGATTTTTCTATGGCTATAGTAGGTACGATGTTGTTGCTACCACGGAACATAAAAAAACAGGCTGCTACTCAGTGCCATTCCGCCGCCCGTGCACCTAGCGAGTAGCGCACCTAGCTGCTAGCGAGTAGCGCAGAAAAAGCGACGCGGGCGACAGAGAGAGAGGACCTCGATCGCGAACGTAGGTATACGGACGTACAACGGCGATCCTCCGCGACTCTCAGTCGAAAAGCCATTTATATATTTTGTACACAGTGTGCTTTATTCATTGTATGTTAAAAAGCCCATTAAATGATTATTTAAAGAAGTGACTTTAAAAAAGTTCATAAACTTCGTTAGCGTGGAAGTTTTCTGTATTCTAATTAGCTTTTCTTTCCATGGTTAATTGTGTAAAATGGCCCCAACCGCTGCAGCAACTCACGAGCAAATTGATGCCCTTCTTGATTTTATGGGTGAGAACCAAGAATTGGCTCGTGTATTATTGAAGGGTGCCGACGGGAGAGTTCGTTCAAAACGGCTATGGGAAAACCTGTGCAACTCCCATAACTCAATGGGAAGTTTCACTAAGTCCGTCGAGGAGCGGTAAAGGGTGAGGATCTAAAAGTAAACAAAAAATGGGTGGGACAAATTGGTAATACATCTCAATAAGTTGCAAAATCTTTAATATGTCCTTACCTTCATTCTTGGATCAACACCACTTCGGGGTATGTGTCGAGGCAAAAGAGGTATTAAATCCGCACATAAGTCCCCGAATAATTCCCGAGTGAGTCTAGTTCCCGAGAGAGTAGTTCCCTATGAACTCAAAGTCAGGAATACTCGCCAACCTAAAGTTTTGGCGTAAATAAAATCAACGTTGCCTCCGCTCCTCCTGTAAAGCTTCTTCAATAATTAAAAAAGCAGCCATAGTTTGAAATTCTTTTATTTTAGTAAGTTTCGTCGATAGCACGATAACTATTTTGATGTCGTGTCAACTGACATAACTATCCGTCAAAACCAGTGTCATGGTCAACTGTTCGGACGGGCAAAAACACATCGGGAGTAGGGACAACAGTCAAATCGCGTTGTCATTCATTCTTCGCTCGGGCCCCGAACGAATCATCCGTCCGTAGGTCATAGGGAGTAGGAAACGCCCGTAACGAAGGCCGAAACGACGGACTTCGTGCTTAGGGAGTAGACCCCCTGATCAGGAAAATCGATTTCTTGAATTCCGTTCTTATATTCTTTAAAAAATAATAAATGTATTTTAATAAACACGACGAACGTATTATTTAGATAAAAAAAATTAATAATAAAAGACAATTGTGAGGTGGTAAATAAAAACAAAAGAATAAATCGCTTTAATTATTTAGAATAATCGATTACAGTGGCAGAACAGGTAACTACCTGACACTTTTCTATTAAAAAAAAAGTAACACCTGGAATTCAAGACATGATTAGTAAAATGATTACTTATTAAAACGATTTTCTTTTCGAACAGTTCTCGAAAAGAAATAAATATTTTTTTAGAAGTTGGAATTTTATATTTAAATTGTTGTAGGTAAAAACATCGTGTCCGTGAGAATTTAGTTTTAAAAGTTGTGTAAGCCGAAATCTGACATTGTTCTTTAATCCTGGAGTCCAATTTACGACGTCGTAAATTGGGCTTTATTGTCTTTAGGAGCTTAACATATTTAGTCCTTTTGATAACAGCCGAGATTATTGACAGTCGTTGTGGGTAGTTAACTAGTTAGTAGGTAGTAGTAGTAGGTTAGACTTGAAGCCGATCCTAACGTAGTTGAGAAATGGCTAGGCAGATTGGTTGACTGTATAAGAATATAATATATATCTACCACTTTATTTCAATGTATTCCACATTATCACTCCAAGGTTATTAAGTTGCAAATAAATGACTACGCTGAATCAATTTTATGCGACGTTGATCGAAGTTGCAATCCACGGGCGATCGATCATAGATATCTTGTCGATTAAAATTTAATATTCGAGCCGATTAATTCGACTGATCGATGTCGATCGACGGCATCTTAATGTGTAGTTATCATCTACTATTTCCTCCGAACAGTTTAATATTCAGGGTGACTTGTAATTTGACATATTCCTTCCCGGACTTGATAGTATGACCCATTTGCAACAATTAAGCACCTTATACAGCCTAGGCGATAATTCACGAAATACGAGAGAACTCAATGTTCATGTATTTTTGAAAATTTCCCAGAATTCGTCACTAAATATCACTTTTCTCTAAACTCTCAAATTAAATGGCCTTTATTGCTATTCCATTGGATATATCACCCTTTAATACTTTAACACATCTTTCGATGTAACCAATTTTCTCAAACATCATGTATATGTAAACTTAAGAGAGGGCCTAATAGCAATTGCCAATCGTAAATTTGAATAATCATCATGTAATTGATAAGAATTTAGTATATGATAATAGTTATTTTTGCAACTGTTAATACCTAATTATGTACAGTTGCATACAAGACTTTATCTAAACCCATGATATGAATCCTCTATGAAAGGTCCTGAAACAGCTTTTTGCAATACAATGGTGGCCGGCGGGATAGGTACGACGTGAATTTGAATAACCTATAAGCACATGATTAGACAAACGGAACAGATACAAAGCTTCAAACAACCGCGCGAATCGGTTGCACTACTACAAGCACGCGAGGCATGTGTGCGTGACCACTGGCCGCTTGTCACGTACGCGGCGAGACTGGAAAAAACCGGTTTACACTGGCACAGCTAGTTGACAATCTCAGGGTCAGTGCGACGCACGTTGTTTGTTTTGTTAGTTCCAAGTTTGAATATTTTAATGTAAAAACGTGGTATATTATTGTTAATAATGGTTGTTTATTGTACTGTGTGTATGAATAATACTAGAAAAAATAAAGATATATCATACTGCAACTATCCCAAGGAGTACAATAGGTAAGTAAATATTTGATTACTTCTTTTTCAAGTAAGTACCTTTTTGATAAGAAGGCGGTTGTACACGGAGTGTTTTTACCTTTTTATTATTATCACAAGTTTTTACTATATATTTGTAGGTACGTGGATGGGTTGGTATGTAGTAGGTATGTGTGTTAAGTTTAAATATTGCAAGTAAGGTTTGAACCACTTCCCGATGTCTGATTGAGCTGAAATTTTGTATACCTGCGTAACTTCGGTGATAATGCAATAATAATGTATAACCTGACGCTGCACCCAGGATTATCTCCTCACTAGGGAACTCTTCAACGGTTAGTAGTATGATCACGAAATTTTTATGATAGATGAATTTTGATAATTCGACACGATATTTATCATGAACTGCTGCTGCAGCCAGCACTGTCTCCTTACGAGGGAACTCTTTAACGGTTAGTAGCATGGACTTGAAAGTGAAACTTTTTATTTAAATTTATTTTGCTTGCTAATCATGATCTTCACCATAGACTGCTGCTGCAGACAGGTCTTCTCACGAGGGAACTTCTCAACGGCCATAATAGCATGATCATGAAAGTTTGAATACGAGTTTAAAAAGCATTTTTAATCGAAACTTATTATTAATACCTACATCGTACTTATTTCTCGCTACTAGTAGGTCTTGAAATTAAATAAATATTTTAAATAAGTATAGGTCTACCTATGTCTTTTGTGTAATAGTGTTCGGTTCGCATTTCCATTTTATTTTTGTTTCAGCTCAAAGCATTTACCACACCATTAAAAGAAACAATAAATGATTAAAAAACAAAAAAAATTATAAAAAGAAAATTATTAGAGTAGGTAAGAAATTTGTAAATCATACTGAATAATAAAACTATTTAACAAATGTTTTGTTTAATTTGTCTTAACTTATTGTGACAACCCTACCAAAATAGGTAACAATTTTGCACGTTCTTAAGAAGCTTTGCCTCTGTTCCGTTTGTCTACTCATGTGCTATAAGTTCCTTTTTTAAATTACTGCGCTGCAGTGGTAGTGAAACGCGCGTGCATGACAAGGTTCTTTTTTTGAAACCGAGTTGCATAATGAAATTTAGCACAACATAATAACACTCGTTTGGATGATATTGTGTTTACTATGACACTGGTTGTTTTAATGTGGGCAATAAGCTAACTCAGAAACTTTTAAAGAGGATTTATAGCATGAATGTAGATAAAAGTAATAGATATTAGTAGTTCTACAAGATATTTCCAAACTTTTTGTGGATGAAAAACATTAAAATAATAACGTTTTCTCAATTGAATAACATCCCGAAATTACCCTATATGTTGGCTCCTTTCAAATTTCATATAACCGAAGCTCCCCGTCTTCAAAGGGTTAGCCGTGAGCTGTCGCTTGCCCGTATTTATCAAAGAGGTTATTAGGTTTCGACTTTAGACAACACAAACCCTATAGCTCCTACTGGCTTTGCGGGCAAATATGTAAGATACATCGAGCGTTCTATGCTTGGCATGAGGCCGAGACCGAGTTCCAAACGTCGAGATCCGAAGACGTACGGGTTTTTAACCGACTTTAAAAAAGGAGATTCTGTATTCGACCCGTATAATGTATGTATGTTTGTATGTCCGCGATTATCTCAAAAACTACTGAACCGATTTTGATAATTCTTTCATGAGTGTGATCTACATACTTTCAGGAAGGTTTTAGTATATAATACATTAGGTAATTATTCTTATGTACGAAGTTATATGCATAAATGTAATGCATCTCCGGCATTTTTATGTGAATTTTGATGATTCTTCGAGTCGTGTCTTCAATGCACTTGTGTTAATTGAATTTGTGTGGAGTAGGTACAACTAAAAAGTGAAAAATAAAAACTTTTTTACAAAAAAAAACAACCGACTTAAAAAAAAACACTACAAAGTGAAAAATAACTTTAATTTCGGAAGTCGGTGTCAAAATACGAAAATGCGGAAACAACGACACCGACTTCCGAAATTAAAGTTATTTTTCACTTTGTAGTGTTTTTTTTGAAGACGGTGGTTTTTGATATCGGAAAAGGAGTTATGGAACTCAAATGGAGTTGGGCAGGAAACCTGGCAAGGCGCAGTGATGACAGGTGGAGTAAGGCAGTGACTGAATGGTCTTCGCATGATCTGACCAAGATTATGCCTGGACTTTAAAAGAGACTGTGACCTCTGACTTTGTTTCGACCTTTCTTCACAGAGTAGCCGGATAGGAAACGCTGACTTGATCTAGTTTAAAAAATATGACTGACGTGTAGTTGCACAAGAAGTTGGCAGATTCGTTTCAGAATTAAGTTGTCTTAGGGTTTCTTATTGTCTCATAACTTATTTAATTTAATATATTGTTGTATGTATGTATATAATATGTATTTATTCTTATATCTTAGTTATAAATATTTTCTTATTTTTTTTTCTGTTACTGCACCTACTTTGTATTGTCTCTGCATCACCCTAAGGTAGACTGGTAGAAAATGTCCAAGGCATTAAGTCCGCCTTTGTACAGTTTTTACTTGTGCATAAAGTTTTAATAAATAAATAAATAAAAGTACAAACCTACTTACAGAAATAAAAACATTTATAATTTATCATAGAAGTCAGTATTTAACTGCAAAGGTTTTCATTGGTTTCTCTCAGTTCCTTCAGCCCGCTAACTTCGCAGCCCCACAAAGAATCATGCGGAGGTGTCTCTCGCCGGATTCATTTTTAAATTCAAATTAACTTATCGGACGTTATCAGCTCTTGCGCCGGTTAAATTTTACGAGTCGCCTCGCCGGTTCTTCGTTTCTTCCTACGTGTGTGAACTTAACTACGGTTATGCGGTGAAAATGAGCTCTGAAGAAGAATATTGGAGAATCTTTTGCTTTTGCGTTCGTGGCTGTTTTTGATTCGTTTCCTTTGCGGGTTTTTGTATGGGTTGCGGAAATGAGAAGAAAATATTTTTTATGAAGATTGCCTACTACCTACTATTATTTGCTTTTCGGGTTGTATAGATACTGGTTCTTTTTCTTCAGCGTGGTGGAGCAGTGGTGGCTCAGTGGTAACGGCCGCGACTTAAGGGTTGTAGGTTGTAGGTTCAAAGCCAGACAGGCGCTTTACTTTATGTAAATTATTTCATCACCACTGCTCTCAAAACGGTGAAGAAAAACATCGTGAAGAAACCGGCATTTCCTAGAACCAAAAAAATCGAAGACATGTTATATCTACAAGGCCGCACTGGGCTCGCGTGGTGGATTATAACTCACTCCCTCTCATAGAGAGAAGGCCTGTGTCCCAGCAGTGGGAACATTATAATTAAGCTGATTATGCAGTGTTCGTTCCGCCGTAGTACAGTTTAACCGGTCAAGCGGCGCGGTTCGCCGATCGGCGACTTGTGTCTCATTAGCGGAGCTTGACAGATTAAACTAGTACGGGGAACAGAGTGAATCTGTTCGTGTTAACAACCAAAATAAGTAGGTACTTACCGAGGCTATCGATACATACCAAACAAAGAATTGTGCAAGGTTTGTTATATTATTTGGGTAAATAAAAAAGTTTTTTTTTTTTGTGTGGATGTATGTAAACGGTTAAACTCGAAATCTTCCACATGTCAGTTCAGCGATAAACGGATAATTAATTAGTATAACGTAATTAGGTACTGCAAGTGCGAAAACACAAGAATACGAAACAAGACAATTCGCTCCAAAACGGGGATCCTAGATGTAGATAAAAAGGCTGTCAATGAGAAATGGTTTAGCGGTATCTACAACGCCAAATGCGAACAGCGCGTCATACTGACGTAACGCAAATCCTGCATCGCGCAAGCAGAGTTTACCGCGCAATTAGCATAGATACAACAGCCCGACATGACTCATTGGGCAGTTGCCCGCCAGACACAACACCCGCCTGGCCGGAGGATCCTCCCTTTTCTATAGAGTATGAGAGAACTTTACACCCTGTTCCTCATATCTCTATAATGGGATTGGACGGGATACGTCACCCGCATGCACACTGCACAGTTATCGCTAAGCAACATTCTCCAAACGGTAGGTGACTGAGGATGGACGGCGTCGCCGAGGCCGGTGCAGGGTGGCGAGACGACCTAGACACGTACCGCAAGGGTTTAATCGAGATGGCTCTAGAATAGGATGCCTGGAAGGATTTGGGGAGGCCTTTAGTCAACAGCGCGACAGTAGGCTAGCTTAAAAAGCTTTTTACAAAAAAAAACAACCGACTTCAAAAAAAAAAATCACTACAAAGTGATAAATAACTTTAATTTTCGAAGTCGGTGTCGTTAGTTCCGAATTTTCGTTTTTCGACACCGACTACCTGCCCCATAGATAGTTGTACCTACCCTACACAAATTCAATTAACACTAGTGAATTGAAGAATTGAAGACACCAACTAGAAGAATCATCAAAATTCGCATAGGAATGCCGGAGATGCAGTACATTTATGCATATAACGTCGTACATAAGAATAATTACCAAATGTATTATATACTAAAACCTTCCTGAAAGTATGTAGATCACATTAATTAAAGAATTATGAAATTCAGTTCATGAGTTTTCGAGAAAATCGCGGAAATACAAACATACATACATACGGGTCGAATACAAAACCTTCTTTTTTGAAGTCGGTTAAAAAATAACACAAATATGTCCCTCTTAGATATTAAAGAGTAGAGATAAGTAATTAAAGTATGATATATAATCTCAAATTCCCGAACCTACATTGCAAATAAAAAAAACCAATTTCCGCAAATCATTAATATTTTCAGCAAAAAAAAATACCTACGCACCATTTCCCTCTTTCCATTAAAATCTATTTTTATACAGTAAGTATCGATAATCCCTGGTTTTATCGACAAAATAATGCCGCACTAATACAGGTAAAGATTTACAAGGTGGGCGGATAGAGGTGCGATTTAAGCTTTAGGTACTTGCATTAACAAGATATCGATCAGTTTGCCGCAGCTCTAGTAGGTTTTACATAGGCTTAAGAACTTATTGGAAAATAAACTGTCTAGTTTCAAAAATAAGGTAAAGAATCGACTGTTGCTGTTTCGTTTTTGCGAGTGCAAAAATGTAATTTACTGAAATAAAATATGGATTTAAGGTAAAATAAATAGTAAATGTTTTTGTGCGTATATTGAATGGTAAAAACTGAACTTTTGTTTCACGGTTGAAAATGGCTCTTGATCTACAAAAATAAATAAAATTGGAGTGTCTGTTTGTAATATTAAAATAACCGCTTTTCACTTAATGCATATGGATGTATACACGGTACAGAAATACCAAAATAACATTTTTTACAATTTTTATCTGTCTGTCTGTTTGTTCCGGCTAACCTCTGAAACGGCTGGGCCGACTTTGACGGGACTTTCACTGGCAGAATGCTATGAATGCTGGCTGATGTTATAAGGAATAACTAAGGCTACTTTTATTTTAGAAAAAGAATTAGGGTTTTGCACAAAAAAAAAAAAAAAACGTTTCAGTCATGCGCGTGAACGAAGTCGTGGGCACAGCTAGTTAGTTATAACATAACATCACGCCTGTATATCTGGCAGAGTTAGGCAGAGTTGTACCTATAGTACACCCACATTTTGCCAGTTATGTTTTAAGTTACATGTAATGGGGGGCGATCCTATTACCATCAACCAGGCACGAATCCAGACCCCGGGACTATTGATAAATTCCAGATAGAAAAAACCAATAACAGTTTGCCTGACCCGGGAATCGAATCTAGGACTCATGCTCAGTAGTACCGCTTGCGACGATTAGACCAACAGGACAGTCATTTGATTGGTCATCATCGTCATCTGCGTAGCCTTTTCCCAACTATGTTGGGGTCGGCTTCCAGTCTAACCAGATGCAGCTGAATACCAGTATATTACATGGAGCGACTGCCTATCTGACCTCTACAACACAGTTACGGCGGTAACTGTGTTGTAGAGGTCAGATAGGCAGGTCATTCTTCTTTATACAAAATTACCTTTAGAAGGGGGCGCCCTACTAAAGGTAATTTTGTATAAAGAAGAATGAGGAAGAAACTCCACCTTTACTCTTTTAAAAAGGATGCACCTAGAATAAAATAACTATAATAAATAGGTGAAAGCTGAGAAAGATAAACAAATCAAGTATTTTGACTTGGCTCGCGAGGTTGTCGACATGTGGGATGTTGACTCAGCAATCATTGTGCCGATAATCGTTACAGCCAATGGATTGATAGCCAAGAGCCTCGACCAACACCTGAGGAGGCTCTCGTTGGGCAGCTGGATCAAGGGCTTGATTCAGAAAACAGTACTTCTGGACACGGCTCGCATTGTCAGGAGGTTCCTCTCTGGAGCCCTGACCGTAGCTTGGACCCTGTTCCCGATACCGATGGGCTACTATTTTTTATAGTTTTAAATGTTTTTATATTTAAAAATATAATTTATATGTATTTAATTGAATAAAGGGGACAATAGGTAAAAAAAGACGGGTTGCACTCCGGGAGTGCCGGCAGAAGTGAAAACTTGAATATTAACGTTGAAATAAATCAATTATTAATTACATAATAATCACCATCGCCATCGCCATCACCATCATCATCGCCATCGCCATCGTCATCACTATCGCCATCACCATCGCCATCGCCATCACCATCGCCATCACCATCACCATCCATCCATTATCGTGTCTCACTTGTTTCACTTCGGTTGGCGCCGCCGTAGAAAGAGATGGGGGGGGGGAATCTCTCCTGACGGTCACGTGTCCTGACGCGATGCCCTGACGCGAGTTTAACATTTTTTACCCATTACAAAAAGTGTTCAACGCCGCTAAAGAAGTTTTAACTTCAAAATTATATCTTTTAAAATGATCTATGGTATCGATAAAGCAAATAAAAAAAGTATGCACGGTTTCCGAGGCTACCGCGTGTCGGATACAAATACAACGGTACCTCCACAGAGATGACGTCACTCCACCACTATAAATTCCACACAATTTCCTCCCACCAGTACGGTGAAGTACAGTAGAAACCGGATAAAAGTAATTTAGTTAACAGGCAAAGTCGGGCGTTCGTAAAGTTTCCACCGAACGTTAACCGTCAGCGTTGCGTGCGTTAATTACCTTCAAGTGTGGCGTTCTGCCGATTGCGATGGGGTTGAATAAAAGTTTTAAATTAACACGTTTATATATAGGTAGTATAAAATATGTTATAGTAGGTCAGATAGGTAGATATCAGATATCTTTCATTCGCTGAAATGCCTTCAGGGTCTTCTGCCCTTGAAGACTAAAATTTCCTTGGCACAAACACTTATTCAGCCGATTTTATAGATTATGCCGACGCCTGTTACCTGGATGCTACTGAAGAGCTATTAAACAAGCTTGAGCGCTTGCAAAACCTGTGCATTCGCTTTGTTTTCGGTCTTCGAAAGTATGACCATGTTTCTCACCTTCGCAAGGAACTCAAGTGGCTCCCAATCCGCCTTCGCAGGAATACTCGGATTTTATGTCTCCTCTTCAACGTCTTACACAACCCGTCTTATCCTTCTTACCTGCGTGAGCGTTTTTCTTACGCTCGCCCTAGCGACGCACCGTGCAGATCACACCTAAGATCCCTCCTTAAATCACATCCTCATAAAACAAGCTACTATTCTTATTCCTTCTCTGTCCATGCTGTGAGATTGTGGAACTCACTTCCGCCTAGCATTCGTGATTTAAAAACTATTTCTCTATTTAAATGTAGATTAAAAGAGCATTACCTTTCCTCTGTACTGTGAGTATTTATATATTTATGTATATATGTTTATATATTTTAGCATTATGTATTTATTTAAGTATACTTATGTTATTTTTATTTTATTTTGCATTATATGTGTAGGTTTATTTAATATTTTAGTTTTAGGCTTCACACATTCATATTTCTCTCTTCTTGTTTTCACACACTATTGTCTACATTTCTTTTTTTACTTCTCCTTTCGCAGGTCTGCTGGAAGAAATTTCTTAAGAAATAAGCAGTACCTTTGTACTCAAATTATAATTATAACATTTCCTTATGTATTTTACTGTGTGTACATAAATAATAAAATAAATAAATAAATAGGCAGTCGCTCCACAGATATAGATATACCTAGATAACGCAAGTATCACGAACTGTATGAAAACTAAGCGTGCCACTTTTTGACTACCGACTATAACGTCACAAACTCGCACTCTCTCGCTCACGCTCACTCAGCCAGCAGTACGCAGGACTGAGCGCGAAAGTGGCGGCTTATGATTTTCGATCGTAAACTGGTGCGATTTTTGGCACGCGAAGTAGGTGCTCTTGCGTTATTTAGGTGTATCTATATCTGTGAGTCGCTCCATGTAAATAAAAACTACCTTTTGGAATGGGCGACTAGAATCAATTCTATTTTAAGATAATTTTTGACGTTCAAAAGTGCCTTTTATGTGCCTATTTGAAATAAATGCTTTGACTTTTGACTTTGACTTTGTAAAATACTGGAATTCAGCTGAACCCGGTTAGACTGGAAGCCGGCCGCAACATAGTTGGGAAAAGGCTAGGCAAATGATGATGAACTTACTACAACTATCTGTAATATTGTAGATAATAAACGTTATTCTATTCTTTATTGAAGATTGAAAAAACTGAAATGTAGTTGATTTTTTTATTCCTTATCGTATATTTAGGGCGATTTGAACTAGGCCCATAGATTTTTGTTGTTTTATTTTTCATTCCAGAATTATATTTTGCACATCAAAATTATTAGTCCGGAAAGGCAGTTCCTACTAAATAATAAACTCACGTCAAAACACTAACCAATAGCTTAACAAATAACCGGCCGCTAATACCACACAAACCGAGGATTAATATAATAATTATCCTACACGCATAACCACGCAAAGACGCAGAAACTTTCAAGGGTATGGGCTTAATCCCTTCATAATCTGGGATTAAATGCAAACTGAATGGGTTACGGTACAGAATAATTTCCATACATTTGTTGGTGGTGTCGTATTTAGTGGCGGTAAGCTGGTCGATAGTCCGGGGTCATGGGGAACGTAGGGGACGCTATGGGTGGGGATTAAAGTTTGGAATAACGTAAACGTAGTAAAGTTCGGTTTTTATCTATTTTTAAATAGCCTAGCTACTGCGTTGGAATGCCTGGCAAATTCTAGTTTTAAAATATTGACGTCTAAAAGTGTCTTAAAGATCTACTTACAAATAAACATCATGTCATTTCATTTCAATGGCCTGCTAGCTACTTGCATTTTGTTAGAAAGAAAAGATAGAAAACAAAAAACTTTTTTACAAAAAAAAAAAAACAACCGACTACAAAAAAAAAACGAAAATGAAAATGGAAATGGGTCACCCATCCACGGAGCAACTGCGGCAAGCGTAGTTTAACCTGATGGATCGGTCCGTGTGCCTCTAAAGCTACCATTTTGTATCAACTTACACTATTTGCGCTGTAGCATGGTGCGGGTGACAGTTTCAGTAACATTTCGTTTCACTCTTGAAAGTTGCCGCGATTTACAATTTATGACTTAGTATTTCAGTTGTACCACATTCGTAATATATTAAATAATTAATAACTGTAGTAAATTAAATTAAACCCAACCAGAATGTTCTAATCAAGAAATAAAATCAAATTGAATGAAAAATTAAGCAAAGTGTTATGCGTATAACGTAACGCCATAGACGTATTTAGTGATGGGATGTACTGCTACGATGGATAGTCGATATTTTTTATAATAAAAAACGTATATTGTGCGTAGGTCAATTTTTATTTTTAAAAGGTCTAATTATACAACAGAACATTTATAGGGTAAGGTTGCTTAAAAGGTTGCTAAAAAAAAATACATGTTATTCGTCTAAACTCATATCAGAGTCAGGAACATCTGAATTGTCACTCAATTCATCATCTGAATCTGTGACGGATATTATTAACGATGACTCAATTATGTTGTCAATATGTATGTCACGATCCCAATCAGACATAATGTCCCTTTTTGTTTTATTCACGACCTTCGACCAGTCTTCAGGTTGAACATTGTTGATGGCCTCTTGTAATAGGGCCAACATCTTATTTGCCGTAAATGGCGGCGAAGTATTATTTCTTGCGGCGTAACCTAAAAATAAACGAACTTATAAAAAAAAGTATTCAAATAATCATCAATCAGCCTAATCTAGTATCTGGTAATGTTTTTAAACTAGGTACATGCTACGATCGGAAAGCTGATTTTTTTATAAAGCTTCAAAATGGGAATTGAAATTAAAAGCATACCTTTTATTTGGGCCCAAATCAGCTCAATAGCGTTATACTGGCAATGGTAGGGTGGTAGTCGAAGGACCTGGTGGCCTTTTTCTTTTGCCATCTCGTCCAGAGCATAGGTAGGAGTTGGTGGCTTATGGCGTCGGACTAAGGCAATAAGCTCCGTCTTTAACATTTTTATATCTGCTGTAACTCCGTTTTCACTCAGCCACTTCACCAACTCGCTTTTGCGGTTGGATTGGTTTGGGGGTTTATTAACTTGCACCGAATGGTAGGGTGCGTTGTCCATTATTATGGTCATAGGCTCTTTTAAATTGTTTAATAGACCTATGAACCAATCTTTAAATTTTTCGTAATTCATCTCCTCATGATACTCCGTAGTTTTTTTTGACTTAAAAGCCAGCAAACAATCAGGGACGAATCCACTTGCTGTACCTGCGTGACAAATAATAAGGCGTTCGCCTTTGCCTTCCGGCACTTTGGTACACGATTGTGCCGTATCGTCGGTCCAACTTTTACCCACTGTGTGGTTGGCGTTTAGCCACGTTTCATCCAAAAAGACAACTTTGCTCCAATCACTTATGTTTTTGGCCTTCCTTAAAAATCTACATCTTGCTAGGGCAATGTCAGTCCTCTCCATAATAATCTTTCTTTTGTTAACTTTTTTGTAAACAAAGCCAATATCTTTTATAACTTGCCGTAGCGAAGTAATACCTCCTTTGAACAAGTCAGCTTCTTTTAATGATTTTAGAAGCTTGAGAAATGTGGGTAGCTCCATTCTTCTATAATAATCATAAATATGATTTCTAATAGCAACCTTAGCAAAATCATCCAAATCTGTGATTGGCTTCACCTTGGTCCGCTTTTTGTTGGGTGTCGATAATTTATTTTCAAACATCCCATCTTGGCCAATTTTCTCACGTGTTATACGCGAAACAGTATTGCGGCCAATATCAAGAGCTTCGGCTACTCGTTCTACAATATGATTCAATGGTAACAACGGTCCATTATTTTGTTGTTCTCTTTCAAAGTAGTCTCGGAGGCGAACAACAAGCTCCCTGGCCTGACTACCCAAAACAGTTTTTTTTGTATGCTTAGGCATGGTAATAACAACAAACTCAACAAACTTATAACAAATAACAATTTAACAAAAATGAAAACAAACAATGAAATCGTAATACGTGTCACATTAAGTCACAATATAACGCGCTTGCACTCGTACTCGCACTCACAGCATCGCACGGGTAAACAACATGGCCGCCGCGCCGATGCACCATAGAGCAAAAATGTTGTCACGAAAAAAAAAACATAAACCCGATTTTGATTATTTTATATAAGTACAAAGATAATTATGTAGCCATAAAACATTTATATTGACAAGTTTATACACGTAGCACACACGTAGTTACACTGCACAACTGAATAATACACTAATTTTCATAACAATATTAAAGAGAACTAGATTCACGCTGCGAGTATCGTTAGCGATAAAAATGAATTGCATAACCTCACATCCCTAGTCATGTGGTACTGACAAATGTCAACGTCATACGGGCAACTGTCACCCGCACCATGCTACAGCGCAAATAGTGTAACCAATAACTCACATTTTAAAAAGTCTACCACACTCCACATGACAGCAAGCCACATTCTACATCCAAAAAACCGGCCAAGTGCGAGTCGGACTCGTAAACGGAGGGTTCCGTACCACAAGGAAAAAAAACGCCAAAAAAAAGTCACGTCTGTTGTGTGGGAAAAAAAAATTCCATCCCTTAAATATTTATTTTATTTTGTTTTTAGTAGTTTTTGTTATAGCGGCAACAGAAATACATAATTTGTGAAAATTTCAACTGTCTAGCTATCGCGGTTCTTGAGATACAGCCTGGTGACAGACAGACGGACGGACAGACAGCGAAGTCTTAGTAATAGGGTCCCGTTTTTACCCTTCAGGTACGGAACTCTAAAAAACAAACGTAATAAAAGTCTCAACCTCGCTTTCACATTCATTTTACTTCGCCTGCAATATTTATAAACCTTTTGAAAATATTTCCCTGGTCATTGTTTTTCCTGTATTTCTCGGTGTGCCACGGCTTCATAGTAATTTCAGCTAAGCCGAGCGCTTGGGTGGCTTAAATATATTTACAGCGAAGTTGAGGGAGTGCGATCCTTTACTTATAGAAGTGGTTGTGGTCACGGTACTGTCATAGTTCATGGAGTGGTATATTGGGTGACGTTAAACTAAGGTTAGTTTTGTTGGTGGAACCGGCCTTGGAAATAGAATGAAAGAGATTTTTTGGGTCAGTCGATACCGAGAATGAGTTTTTTGGTTCCACATACAGGATCGGAGGGAATGTCGACGCGCAAACTAGCACATGATTCTAGACCTCTCTAGTGTTAAAATCTTCCTACGGTGATAAAAAAAAAAAAAAAATCTGCTGTTTCATGTTTCAGTTTTCATAGAAAAGTGCAATGCCTATGCGGTCAAAATGTATGGGAAAGCCAACGTTTTTTTTAAATATCTGATGAAAAATTTCAACGCTAGACGGTTCACAATCATGTACTGAATCCAAGATAACAGAGGGGCAATTCTCGTAATTTTAAGAACATTCACAGTCTGATCTCAGTCTCAATCTGTCAAAAATACCTCTAATTTCCCTAGGTTTTACCAAGTTTTTGACATTTGTTTGTCGCTGAGATGAGACTGCGACTAGATTTTGAACGTTTTAATTTACGAGAACTGGCCTTCAGAACTCAGTCTCAATCTGTCAAAAATACGTCTATTTTCCCTACATTTTGACAAGTTTTTGACATTTGTTTGTCACTGAGATGAGACTGCGACTAGATTTTGAACGTTTTAAATTACGAGAATTGGCCTTCTGGTTGCGTGTCGATATCGTCACCCTGTGTATGTTTTTATCATTGTGTATCGATGACTACTCAGTAATCATAAGTAAGCGATATTTCATTAAACTGACTCCTTATGACGTCATCTCTTAGGGCTTAGACAGCCATGGAAAGAAAAGAATACAAATTGGTTTTTGCTAGGAACTGCTATGTTTCCTGTTTTAATCGTATTACAAAGATAAAAACAGGTTGAAATGAAAACATGCGACAAATCGAAATGGGAGATTGTGCTCATCATTATGAACAACTTTAACTATAGGACCAAACCTGAAATCGCGAAAAAAAAAATCAGCTGTTCCCTACATTTTGACGAATTATGTTATGTAGGGAACAGATGATTTTTTTTTCGCGATTTCAGGTTTGGTCCCACAGTAAAAGTTGTTCATAATGATAAGTATAATCTCTCATTTCGATTTGTCGCATGTTTTCAATTTCATCCTGCATATTTACTTTGCTTTGCGTCCCAAGTTACTAGGCAACCATAGCCTTTCGCAACCCTTATTTAACCATCCTCAGCTTCTCGATCATAAATATTCACTTATACATATAGGTACTCCTAGCGTGGGAAGTCCCTGCTTGGATCCGACACGGGAAGTAATTACCTGTTACCTCGGCGAAGATTTTTTGTGTAAATGTGGGTAGATTTTATTTTTGTATCTACCTTATTATTAGCTGTTACGATGGCGAGGGGTCAAGGGGCTGTATCAAATTAAGTGGCTGTCTTGTTGGCATCATCCTTGTTATATTTTTATTGGGGTGGAAAGGAGCGTCTTAATGCTCCCGCAGACGGTTCGGTAGAACAGTTAACATGAAGTTTTCATAGAATCAGCGGGCTAATTGCGTAACACCTCATCAATCGGAATCGGTTTCATTTTGACAGGTCAACAACATTTTATAGAGGTATGGGGAACATGTTGTAAAGTTCACTCATACTCTATAGAAAAGGGACGATCCTCCGACCAGACGGGTGTAGTGTCTGGCGGGCAACTGCCCCATGATTCATCTCGGGCTGTTGTATCTATGCTAGTTGCGCGGTAAACTCTGCTTGCGAGATGCAGGATTTGCGTGACGTCAGTATGACGCGTTGTTCGCATGTGGCGTTGTAGACACCGCTACAACATTCATTGCGTTATTTACGTGTTGAGCAGACACATTTTTCGAACTTATGAAGCAATGGATTAGCAATTTGCTTCAAAATGATTCAGACTCCGATTTGTAGTGTGTTACGCAATTAGGGTGCTGTTCTACTCTTGTCGCGTCGCGCTTGGCTGCGGGAGCTTTTACAGTGAAGGTAAACCTATGACCTATGTCAGAGGTGTTATCCAATTTATGTTGTCCATTGTTTAGTAGGTCACGTGAGCCGTATTCTCAGTGACCGTTGGGCAACAGTACCCTCATGGTGGGTGCCTGAAGATGGACGGTGCCGCCAAGGCCTGCCCAGGAAGAGGTGGCGAAATCACCGCGATGCGTACCGCAAGGGTTGGATCGAGGTAGCGGGATTGTCCGAAAGGGTTACCGCTACCCCGGAACATAAATGGCTAAGGACACACACACGGGTGGGTTTTAGTCAGTAAGAGTCTGACACTCCCTTCCGCTCCACCCAGAGCGGGAGGAGTCATTTGATGATTTCTCATCCACAAAAAAAAAAGGGTTGGATCGAGTTGGCTCTAGGAAAGGTTGCCTGGAAGGATTTGGGCCTCCCCCAAATCCTTCTAGGCGTCCTTTTCTAGAGCCACCTTTGCTCAGCAGTGGGAGAGTGAAGAGTATTAAAAAATGTCTTCTACGAACTCCCATTGTGTTCTACTCCCAAGCTATAGATACAAGAACCGCTCATGTAAAGACGCCAGTACATCAAGCTGCTACTGTCAAATTTCTTTAATAGATTTTAAACATTATCGCTAGAAAATAAGGTTCAAAGTTGATCGAGAAAATTTGACAGCTTTGGGTAGCTTGATGTAGGTACTGGCGTGTGTACCTAGTGGATTAAACATAACTCAGGCATTACTGTTGGTAAAAAATTTATGTACTTTTCAGGAATAAAGTTATCATAATCAGTCTATAATGTTCCCACTGCTGGGACACAGGCCTCCTCTCTGTGAGAGGGAGTGGGCCGCAGTCCAACACGCGGCCCCAGCGCAGGTTGGTAGATGTCACATGTCTTCGAATTTTTGGTACTAGAACATGTCGGTTTCGTCACAATGATTTTCTTCACCGTTTTGGGAGCAATGGTGATGAAATAATTTACACAAAGCAAAGTAAAGTGCCTGTCTGTGTCTCTAACTTGTTTAATTGATAAATGTAGGTACAGTCCACAAAAGAGATAAGTATGCGGGGTCGGCGGATATAGTTGAAGTTTAGTAAGAAACCGATGGATGTTGTCGACTGAAATTTTATTTGATAAATGAGCTGTTTGATTTCTATTAATAAAATAAAATTTTATTCGAGACCATCTATCGGTTTCTTACTAAACTTCAACTATATCCGACGGTCCTGAATACTTATCTCTTCTTCTTCTTAGCGTGTCAATAGCAATCTAAATGTACTCGGCCCAGAATTCGGCTACTTGTTTGGCGCCATCACTAGCGTCCATCAGTTCCTGTAACGTGCAGCTGACAGGACACGCAGGGCACGATATTAAGTGTCCCATCGTTTGTGGAACAGCACCACATTTACACTCTAAGGCGGAAAAGTCTATAAATCTTATCTCTTATAACTTATCTCTTTTATTGACTGTACATAATCTGCACTAAACACAACCTCTATCCAGTACAATAACTCTTTATACTCTGTATCGATTAGGAAGGGAGCAGAGCAAATATTTATTACTACTCCGTACTCTATTGTTGCAATGTTCAACTTCGATGCAGCCTCGCAGGTGCGATTGTGGTAGCACTGCCGAAGTTAGGACCCGAACACACGGTTTTATTTGGGGCGATTTTAACCGCGTCATCGTAAGTCGCGTTGTCGTCGAACTTGTGAACACTGTCAAAGTAAGTGTGGATGTTGAACTTGAAAGTATATTTAAAGAAAGTGAAAGATATAAAGTCTGAATTGCTAACGATTATATTTACATGGTTAAGTAGCTAAATGCAATTTTTAATGTTTTTTTTTTTTCATCATAGTCATAATCAGCCTATAATGTTCCCACTGCTGGGACACAAGCCTCCTCTCAGTGAGAGGGAGTGGGCCGTAATCCACCACGCGGGCCCAGTGCGGGTTGGGAAGTTTTTTTTTTAAATCCATCTTTAATGTACAGTCCTCTTATTTTTTTTTCAGTTGCAACTTAACAGCATCCTTATAGTAATAAGAATAAAGAAGAATATGATTTTGACAGACTTGAGAGTGACAGCAAAACAGCAAACAAATAGCAACCTTATTGAAACGAGAATAAAGATCGATGTGATTTTGACAGTGATGAAAAATCAGAGGTAAAATAACCGTGAAGGAACTGTATGATGTGGCTTGGTGTCATTCGTTAATCTTAGCTACTTATTTTCATTTAATATTTTATACCCAACAGTTGATAGGATTAAATTACCTTCTTAATCGTATTAAAATAAAATATAGCTTGATATTGCTAGCCATTTATCTGTGCACTCGCAGAATAGCGATTTTAATCGATATTCTCCACACTAGTTCAGTGGCATTAATAGAGACGGGAAGCACCATCGATAGAGTTGATACAGTATCGATAGGAAAGCGCGTTCAAAACTCACTCTTCATCGCGATAGTGTCACATGTCGCGATTATAATCAACTAGCTTCTGCCCGCGACTTCGTCCGCGGAAAATTTCTTGTTTTAACATAAGATAACACTCGATTGATATTACTGTATTTAATTTTATTAGTAAAATATTGTTTGGAATCAGATCAGTAACTTCAAAGATTAAGTTCTAAGTTCTCTTTTCTGCTCAAGGTAACTTAACCCTTGGTCGCCTTTTACTTATTTTATTTATTTAAGTTAGGTATCTATTTAATTTAAAGCTTCTCTATATACAATGTTTGAGGTTGTTTTATTTTCCGGTAACAGAATAATCTGCTTTTCGGATGATCCCACTCTTGATAGACCAACATATAATTGCCCATGGGAAAAACATTTTTTTCGTAGGTCAATGCCAACCAAAGAGAATGTTTGTCCCTGGGACTTGTTAATATTCAGGGCAAATGATGTTTTTATTGGAAACTCAGATAGACGCTGTGCACGTTCATCGCTGGATTCTCGAGCGCGGGCCTGCGATGTTATGGCATTTTGCCTAGCGAGCCGCTGCGAGCGCTCAGCGCTAGTCTATATCCCTTGTTTCAGAGACATGCTGCCTTAAAACAGATAGACGCTGTGCACGTTCATCGCTGGATTCTCGAGCGCGGGCCTGTGATGTTATGGCATTTTGCCTAGCGAGCCGCTGCTAGCGCTCAGCGCTAGTCTCCCTATCCCTTGTCTCAGAGACATGCTGCCTTAACTCAGATAGACGCTGCGCACGTTCAGCGCTAGTTTCTCGAGCACGGGCCCGCGACGTCCTCACATTTTGGCTAGCGAGGCCCTGTGAGCGCTCGGAGCTAGATTCTCTAGCGCGTGCTTGCGAAATATTTTCTCTATTTCTCGAGAGGCGCTGCTCATTTTCAGGGGCAGATTCTTCCGTACGGCGTACTCGAGCGGCTCTTGTCTGTGATGTCTGCCGGGACAGTTGAGATTTCCTTTTAGGCATGCTCTCGACAAACTACGCACAGACTTGAAAACAATTACGAACAAAGGGAGAGCGACTCGAACACCGTCCGCCTTTACAAAACAAAACAATCGTAATATCGAATAACTCGTATCGATTATTACGATAGTACGAAGTACGAAACTACGAACATACAAAACAATGAAAACAAACGTACAACGAAATTACGATATTTTCGAATATGAGGTATCTAATAGATACCTCATAATCTCCGTGCTCATAATCGAATCGTCATTCGTATGGAACGAAACAACCGAAACAAATAAGCAACTGACATGTCATATTTAGAACTCCAATCCAACTAACGACAACATGGATGGGCATAAAAATTCGAGAGGGTCATCAATCCACGGAAAGTCTTAACACCGCGATTCAGAAAAATGACGTAATTGCAGAACGCCATCTATGGGCAAATAGGTAAAACGTCTGCACAATGAAAGTTATGCTAGGGGCATTTTGCGTTTTAGTAATTTTATATTATCTCCGAAACTGTATGACCAATTGATATACTGTAAATGGCAAATCTTATCTGTATGATGTTCTTGTGATACTGAAATAACTTATTGTCATAAGAATTAATATTTTGTTGCTCAAATAATCAACCAAACGTAAGTATACCGAAAAAAAATTTTTTTTAATGCAATAAAAGAAGTATAAAAGATAAAATATAAAAGATAGAGATATGGTATCGCGGACTTTTTTGTAGAAATAATGAAGACGAACCAGGTAGCCATACATTATTTTTAATTTTAAGCAACTGTTTAGGCAGCGCACGCAAATAATTCTGTTTTATGTGGTATTTTTTTCCGACTTGCTAGACAAAAGTTGTGATAGCTCGGTTAATATACATGCTATAGAAACAATTTATAGCCTATAGCACTCAGGAATAATGTAGCTTTCTGCCAGTTAAAAAATTGTTAGAATTGGATTATGAGTTCCAGAGATTACCCACTACATACAAACTTACAAACTTACAAACTTACAAACTTACAAATTTTACCTCTTTATAATATTAGTATAGATATAGGCGAGCTGTGTGACTGCCTAGTAAATTATCAACTACTATGGCCCGTTAGTATAAATACTGTTAGGCAATTTATACATCTAGAAGGTAAGAAATAAAAATATTTGTTGCAACAATAATTAATTTATTCATTTAAATTATTGACTAAATTAACTTCGGACTAAAACGGAACCTGTACTTTATCAATATTAAAAAATAAAGCAATTTATCAGTACCTACTTAAGAAAAAACAAAATAGACAAATCACAAATTAAACCACATCAGATTGAAAATGCTTGACCTGAAAACATCTGACAAAGATATTTCACAAAAAATTAACAAGTACAAAAAAAAAAACACTATTATTGAATTGTTTTTTTCCTAAACATTAAAGACTATAATAATAATTTCCCAAAAATGACCGTGTGAATAGATCTTTATAAGTCGTAAACTGGTGATTTCTCATTGCAAGTATTGATTGTCGAAATAAGTGTGAGTGTGTCTGTGTGTGTGTATTTGTGAGTACTGTATTGGTAAGGGAAGAAATTGGAAGTTATTAGCACAGTATTGAGTCATAGAATTATGCATTTAGTAATAGTTACAGACCACCTCGTTGGTCTAGTGGTCGCAAGTGGTAGGTACTGTTGAGTTTGGGTCATGGATTCGATTCCCAGGTCAGGCAATGTTATTGGGTTTTTTTCTAAGTGATACCCCAGTGCATTGACAGCAGTGGTGGCCCAGTGGTATGAGCCGCGACATACGAGTTGTAGGTCGTAGGTTCGAACTCAGACAGGCGCTTTACTTTGTGTAAATTATGTCATCACCACTGTTATCAAAACGGTGAAGGAAAACATCGTGAGGAAACCGGCATGTCCTAGAACCAAAAATTCGAAGACATGTGACATCTACCAACCCGCACTGGGCCCGTGTTGTGGATTACAGAGAGGAGGCTCTCACAGAGAGGAGGCCTGTGTCCCAGCAGTGGGAACATTATAGGCTGATTATGTTATGTACCCCAGTGGCTCGGGAAGCACGTTAAGCCATTGGTCCTACGCCTGATCTCTCTCTGGTCGTGTCGGATTGCCGTCCCATCGGACTATGAGAGTCAAGGAAAAGGGAGTGCACCTGCGTCTCCACACACCATTGCCGAAATTGGTCAGAAGGACTATTATTACTTCGACTCATAGACATTGATTTCGAGGTCTTTCACAGTGACAAGACAAGTTTCTTTAGCAATGAATGAGCTTAGTCTGATAATCATAATATAGTATGTAGGCAATGTTGACACGCAATATTGATACCGTTTCGAAATCGGCTAATAACGTCGAGATAAAACGCAAAGTTAACTGCACCTAATAATAGTCTATCGGTACGTACCGTATTAACTAGCAAATCTAATTTACTTGTAACCCAAAAGCCGTTAGCTCAAGTATTTGATATTAAAACTAGCGACCCATCCCTGCTTCGCACGGTTTTCGCGGCTTGACAAAACATCGAGTTTTCTTTATTATATTTTAACGTATTATACACATAAGCCTTCTAGAATATCACATCACACTAATATTATAAAGGCGAAATGTGAAGAAGTAACAAACATATAAACACACACACACACTCACAAACTTTCGCCTTTATAATATTAGTGTGATTCTGTATAGATAATACTTGAGTTTCTTTGAGATGATTAAAAGTTCCTTTTTTAATATGTAAATAAAGTTTATTATTTTAATGACAGTCAAAAATTCGAAAGACATGACATCTACCAACCCGCACTGGGCCCGCGTGGTGAATTACGGCCCACTCCCACTCACCAAGTGGAGGCCTGTGTGACTTGTGTCCCAACATCGGTAACATTAAACTAAAAACTAACTAAGGCAGCCTTAGTTAGTTTTTAAGCACTAGGGTATCACATAGAAAGAAGTAGCTGCGCCCCGCGGTTTCACTCGCATAAGTATCTTTCCCGTGGGAATATCGGGATAAAAACTATCCTATGTCCTTCCCCGGGACTCAAACTATCTCTATACCAAATTTCATCTAAATCGGTTCAGTGGTTTAGGCGTGAAAAGGTAACATACAGACAGACAGAGTTACTTTCGAATTTATAATATTACTAGCCTCTGCCCGCGACTTCGTTCGCGTGAAATTTCTTGTTCCCCCGACCATCCCCGTCGCATCGCATTACCTACCCGCGCTATCACTTCGCTTTCGCTTAGCGTTCTTTTTGACTTTTTATTCTTTTCGCTCGGCTCCTAAGAGACATAGCGTGATGTTAAATAGCCTATAGCATTCCTCAAGAATTGGGCTATCAAATTTAAAAAGAATTTTTCAAATCTGACTGGTAGTTCCTGAGATTACCCCCTACATACAAACTTACGAACAAATTTTATCTCTTTATAATATTAGTATAGATATATAATAGACTAGCTTCTGCCCGCGACTTCGTCCGCGGAAAATTTCTTGTTTTAACATAAGATAACACTCGATTGATATTACTGTATTTAATTTTATTAGTAAAATATTGTTTGGAATCAGATCAGTAACTTCAAAGATTAAGTTCTAAGTTCTCTTTTCTGCTCAAGGTAACTTAACCCTTGGTCGCCTTTTACTTATTTTATTTATTTAAGTTAGGTATCTATTTAATTTAAAGCTTCTCTATATACAATGTTTGAGGTTGTTTTATTTTCCGGTAACAGAATAATCTGCTTTTCGGATGATCCCACTCTTGATAGACCAACATATAATTGCCCATGGGAAAAACATTTTTTTCGTAGGTCAATGCCAACCAAAGAGAATGTTTGTCCCTGGGACTTGTTAATATTCAGGGCAAATGATGTTTTTATTGGAAACTCAGATAGACGCTGTGCACGTTCATCGCTGGATTCTCGAGCGCGGGCCTGCGATGTTATGGCATTTTGCCTAGCGAGCCGCTGCGAGCGCTCAGCGCTAGTCTATATCCCTTGTTTCAGAGACATGCTGCCTTAAAACAGATAGACGCTGTGCACGTTCATCGCTGGATTCTCGAGCGCGGGCCTGTGATGTTATGGCATTTTGCCTAGCGAGCCGCTGCTAGCGCTCAGCGCTAGTCTCCCTATCCCTTGTCTCAGAGACATGCTGCCTTAACTCAGATAGACGCTGCGCACGTTCAGCGCTAGTTTCTCGAGCACGGGCCCGCGACGTCCTCACATTTTGGCTAGCGAGGCCCTGTGAGCGCTCGGAGCTAGATTCTCTAGCGCGTGCTTGCGAAATATTTTCTCTATTTCTCGAGAGGCGCTGCTCATTTTCAGGGGCAGATTCTTCCGTACGGCGTACTCGAGCGGCTCTTGTCTGTGATGTCTGCCGGGACAGTTGAGATTTCCTTTTAGGCATGCTCTCGACAAACTACGCACAGACTTGAAAACAATTACGAACAAAGGGAGAGCGACTCGAACACCGTCCGCCTTTACAAAACAAAACAATCGTAATATCGAATAACTCGTATCGATTATTACGATAGTACGAAGTACGAAACTACGAACATACAAAACAATGAAAACAAACGTACAACGAAATTACGATATTTTCGAATATGAGGTATCTAATAGATACCTCATAATCTCCGTGCTCATAATCGAATCGTCATTCGTATGGAACGAAACAACCGAAACAAATAAGCAACTGACATGTCATATTTAGAACTCCAATCCAACTAACGACAACATGGATGGGCATAAAAATTCGAGAGGGTCATCAATCCACGGAAAGTCTTAACACCGCGATTCAGAAAAATGACGTAATTGCAGAACGCCATCTATGGGCAAATAGGTAAAACGTCTGCACAATGAAAGTTATGCTAGGGGCATTTTGCGTTTTAGTAATTTTATATTATCTCCGAAACTGTATGACCAATTGATATACTGTAAATGGCAAATCTTATCTGTATGATGTTCTTGTGATACTGAAATAACTTATTGTCATAAGAATTAATATTTTGTTGCTCAAATAATCAACCAAACGTAAGTATACCGAAAAAAAAATTTTTTTAATGCAATAAAAGAAGTATAAAAGATAAAATATAAAAGATAGAGATATGGTATCGCGGACTTTTTTGTAGAAATAATGAAGACGAACCAGGTAGCCATACATTATTTTTAATTTTAAGCAACTGTTTAGGCAGCGCACGCAAATAATTCTGTTTTATGTGGTATTTTTTTCCGACTTGCTAGACAAAAGTTGTGATAGCTCGGTTAATATACATGCTATAGAAACAATTTATAGCCTATAGCACTCAGGAATAATGTAGCTTTCTGCCAGTTAAAAAATTGTTAGAATTGGATTATGAGTTCCAGAGATTACCCACTACATACAAACTTACAAACTTACAAACTTACAAATTTTACCTCTTTATAATATTAGTATAGAAGTATAGATTACTAAGTATGGAAGTATGGATAAACACAAGCACAATCATGAGTCTTATTATTTTAATAAGTATTATTAAAAGAATAAACTCTGAAGACAATGGTCAGAACACTGAGAACAAACAATAGGCTGACAGGTTGGCATTCAATTAAATCGTTGTGTTTTATTTATATTAACACAAGCAGTTCCCCGCGGTTTCACCCGCATAAGTTTCGATCCCGTGGGAATATTGGGATAAAAATTAGCCGATATTTTAATTCAGGGTGTCAGCTACCTCCATGCCACAAAGTTTTATCAAAATTGGTCCAGCCGTTTGAGCGTGAAGGAGTAACAAACATATAAACACACACACACACATACACACACTTACATAATTTCGCCTTTATAATATTAGGATAAAAAGTAGCCGATATTTTAACCCAGGGTGTCAGCTACTCCCATGTAAAGTTTTATCAAAATTGGTCCAGCCGTTCGAGCGTGAAGAAGTAACTAACATATAAACACACACACCCTCACACACTCTCAAACTTTCGCCTTTATAATAGTAGTGTGATTAACAATTTTGTTGTTTCGTAGGTGGTTTTTTGTGGGACGCCCCCCAGCTAGATGGACCGACGACCTAAAGAAGGTGGCTGGGACAGACTGGATGCGGCAGGCGAAGGGCAGGGTGTTGTGTGTTGAGCGCAGCCTGGGGGAGGCCTCTGTTGGACATCAGCAGTGGACTACGATAGATCGAGTTGGTCGAGTTGCAATATTTGTGTTGTGAAAGAATTAATGACATCACAACTTTTGGTGCAGACACTTTTTGCTTGGCTACGTCGTTAATTAACCTTGTTTGACGTTGTTTTTCTGTGTAATTATTCAACGCTGACAAGTCTTCTTCTGCCATTTCCAAACGAACTGCATTTCTTAATAGTTTAAGCCGTAGTAAAGCCGACAAGCAGAACCGACTGACTTTTTATGTTCCAATAATTCATAAAAATTATCAGATTTTCCCAAATTTTATTATTTTCCAGGATACTTTTCCATCATAAAAACCTAACTTGGACTATTATAAATATTTTAAAACAAAAAATAGCGAAATCGGTCAAGCCGTTCTGAAGTGATGCGCTTACCAACGAACAGCATTTCATTTAAAGGCCTATTCAGATATAACGATATCGCTTGCGGTAGGTAGCGATACCGAATCGGTTCGCGATATATCCATCACTAACGAGCGCGACACCGATATCGCTTATGTATGTATAGGCCTTTACATATAATAAACTTCAGTAACAGAAATTATTAAAAGTTTATTTTTAACAACACCAATAAATCTACATTAATAAATAAACAAAGTTCACAATCCTATCGAAAATAACAAAATTAAAACCTATACACAAACTAAAATATAGCGTCGAAAAATTCATCCGCATCGCTGTCGACTGGTAATGTACCCAAGAGACTGGCGGGCTTACCACGTTGTATGGCAATGCTTAGCCTTTGGCCAAGGTAAAAGCCAGCCCTTGGGTCACGGGAAGTGTCAACCAGCCGTCCGCTTTATTTTTTAATAAATAAAGTTTATTCTTTTATTAACATTTCCTGACAGGTTGACATTAAATTAAATCGTTGTGTTTTACTTATTATAAATTAATATTAAAAATATGTATTTTTTTTTTCATTATTAATTCTTTGTATATTTACATAATAATATGTACAAGTATATAAAAAGGGAGAGAAAAATAATCAATTCAAAAATATTAAAAATGTTTTGGTTTCGTATGTGGTTTTACAGACATACGAAATAAATATCTTTTTGCAATATTTGTGTAAATCACCACTTACGGTGGATTGGTGGCCTTTTGCCGGCTCCGGCGATAAATTAACCAGTTTGACGCTACGTTATTATACGAGTAAATTCGAAAGTAACTCTGTCTGTCTATCTGTCTGTATGTTACCTTTTCACGCCTAAGCCGCTGAACCGATTTAGATGAAATTTGGTATAGAGATAGTTTGAGTCCCGGGAAAGGACATAGGATACTTTTTATCCCGATATTCCCACGGGATCGAGACTTATGCGGGTGAAACCGCGGGGCGCAGCTAGTAACTCATAATTATCATGGTAAACTACAGATTCAAATTAAATTAACTAACAAAGCTCTGCAGATGTGATGGGTATCGATATCATGTGTCAATGTGTCCTGAAATAAAGAAAATAATTTGAAAACTGACGAAGTCAAAAAATACTAGACTGTAGGTATATAGGATCAGTTTTTTTTAAGAGTTTATGTAACAAAGAAATTATTCCTACACGTATGTTAATACAACGTCTAGACATCTTAGGACAGAAAAAAGCAATCTAAATAATGTTAGAAAATAATTCCTAGAAAAGATATAAGTTTCGTAACGTAGAAAGAATGTCATTATGACATAGTTTCTTCTTATACTCGACGCTAAGGTATTATAAAGTCTAGGACTCGTGGAATGTTTTCTATGCAGAAAACTGTCTTGTTACTAAGACATTAGAGACGAGATTTTTTAAATAATTTGATTTGATACCTTCTTGAAGCATGGTGGTATGTTTTAGAAAGCAAGAAAAAGTATTTATTGCGACTCGTACAGGAAGAACACAAACTAAACTAAACACAGTAAAAAAAGAGATTTGAACGCACTAGCAGGAGGGGATTTTAAAGGACAATTCAACTCTTCCATAGCTTGGCTCAAATTTTTCAAAAATGTCGGCCAAAGTTGAAACAAATGGTACCTAATAGATAAATCTTATCACAATATTTTATTTTTCTCTTATGGTCGTATCTTTCCTTTACCAACCGGGATAGCTTTTGGTGGCATGAAAAAAGTTACTACTGGTCTTCACATGATCTGACGAAGATTATGTCTGGACTTTAAATGAGACTGTGACCTCTGAGTTTGTTTCGGCCTTTCTTCGCAGAGTAGTCAGATAAGAAACGCCGACCTCATCTGTGTAGCTATTTTTTTTTTTATAATTGACGTGTAAAAGTGATTACAATATTCTATTTACAGAACAAACAATTTCATTTAATTTCAATACAGGATTTCGCAAAATCGACTTGATAAAACAAGTGAATTATTTTCTAAATAATGACTAAGCAATTTCCCTTTTACGAAGAAGTCTTTCCACATACTACAATTATCCTTCAAATTACCATTACCATAAGTCATAAAAGGGAAGAAACTTAAAATGCCTATATTCCTTCGAAGTTAAAACCAATCATTATAAGAGTCAACTCAATTCCCAGCCGCTCAAAAACGCATGCAAATAAAATGCTGTCTGCATAAAAAACGTTAAAGACAATATCTACTTATACCTGTCTTATGTGACCATCTGTTGTTGGCTGGACTGGTCAAGGAATTCTCTCCGAGACTTGAGATCGACTTGTTTTTACACCTGTCACTTCTAAGACCAGTTTTCAACGGATGTATCGTGCATTCACCCAGAAAGACAAAGACGGAGATATAAGCGTGCCGTGGAAGCGAGATAGCCTGTAGAATTTTTTGGAAGTTAGAGAGGGTGAGGTATACGGTCGCGTGGCGGGAGAACGAGATGGAAAGATAACCCTGCCTTGCTTGTTTTATTTAATAATCCAGTTATAATAAGAAAGGTTACAACTTGTAAGGCTTCCGAAGGTGCAACGATTTTAAAGGGTTACTTGCAACTTTGTGTTGGTATATCTTTAGCGGGATTTATATCCCATTGTATTTCGTTTTTGGTATTGTAAACGGTAGCTTGTAATCTTTTGTGTTACGATATTGACAGTAATGTGTTAACGTTTGAATGAATGGCTCGAGTGAATGGTTTTTTTTTTAAGAAATGGCGGTGTCTTTAAAGTCCGATCTCTTTGTGTGTTCATCTGACATGGGTACACTCGGCGTTTGCCTGTTGCGTACGTTGAGCTGACCAATGACTGACGTTGATAGCGCATCTTTGAACGAGCTTATGTCCACTTCAGATGACTAATTAGTTGTCTTGTGGGACCTCTATTAGTGCAACCATAGTAAATATTAATGCACGATTATAAAGGCATAATTATCTATGGAGATGGTGCTCCTGAAATAGTATAAGTAACTGAGCTTTTGTATGATTTCCATCCTAATCTACTGGTGGTTAGAACTTTATCTAGCCTAGGTGAGGACCATGGCTTGAACCAGGGCCGGACGCGAGAGGGTGCCGCCGCTGCCGATCGCCTTTACGAGGGCACGGCGGTGCTTCAGACCTCCACAGTATGCTCCACCGTGTCCTCTGGGCGATCCTCGCAATGGTGACACCCGGGCGTCTCCTCCCGCCTGATTATATGCAGGAACCTCCCGAAACATTCGTGTCCGGTGAGGACCTGCGTCAGGCGGTAGGACACGGACACGACGTAACACGGATGGGTTTTAGTCAGTAAGAGTCTGACACTCCCTTCCGCTCCGCCCAAAGCGGGAAGGGTCTCATCCATAAAAAAAAGCCTAGATGAAGAGACGATCTTTGTGGGGTGGCTGAGATGAGAGTGGCCGAGGATAGAGCTTGGTGACGAGAATTTGGAGATGCCAATATCTAGCAGGCGATTATCTATTATCTGATGAAAATTTTCACGCTCCCCTGTAGGCATAATAGGTGCAGGGACTGGCTTTAAGATTTCACTTTTGTAATAACAATGTATTTCTAGCAAATACTCGTTTGTTTTGATGGTCTGTGGATGGGTGACCATCTTTACATACTGATACCCCTCCGTGTCTCGGAAAGCACGTTAAGCCGTTGGTCCCGGCTGTCATTCGTGGCTCTAGTCAGAAAGAAGCCCGAAAGTCTGACAACCAGTCTTACCAAGGGGTATCGTATTACCCAGTAACTGGATTGTGGAGGTCAGATAGGCAGTCGCTCCATGTAAAATACTAGTATTCAGCTGCATTCGGTTAGACTGGAAGCCGACCCCAACTTAGTTGGGAAAAGGCTAAGCAGATGACTCCTTTGTTTTAATATGATTTGAAGAAGTAATGTATAGAGATACTGAATGTGGATCCTGGCAAAGTTTTTGTTTGCAACGTTTTAGATTTAATCGGCACGTAACACGTTGCACACTCATCTTAAGGGCAATTCTCGTAATTTTAAGAACGTTCACAGTCTGATCTCAGTCTCAATCTGTCAAATAATCCTCTAATTTCCCTACATTTTGACAAGATTTTGACATTTGCTTGTCGCTGAGATGAGACTGTGACTAGATTTATCTAGAACGTTTTAATTTACGAGAATAAATTGGCCTTCTGAATTTTCGCAAAACCCTCGCCTACCTCTACAAAGTCAACTAATACCTTTATCAACTAACGTAGATAAATTACACAAAAGTTCTGTCTAATCACCTCAGGATAAAAACACGATGTCTTTGTAACCAATCTGTTGTATCATCGTGCTGTATAACACTAATACGCCAATGACTTTGCAAAACACTGTCTATTTACTTCTTGCTGAATGCATTATTTTTAATGATGTTGCAAATACATTTCTTAGCATGAAATCCATACTAATATTATGTGAAAGTAAGCTCTGCCTCTTCGTTTCGTTTTTCTTCATTTTTAGGGTTCCGTATCCAAAGGGTAAAAAATTTTTTGAAGGCATAATATGGCGCCAAAAATCCGCCATTTTGTTTTTATTTTATTTTGATATACCCAGTGTTACTCTCACAGTCAATACGAATCTAACGACACCTTTCAAGCTAAAATCCATCGAGCCGTTCAGGCCACAGAGCGTGCCAAACAATTATACAAACATACATACATAGGTACTCTTGAAAAACATAACCCTCCTTCTGGCGCAGTCGGGTAAAAACGGGACCCTATTACTAAGACTCCACTGTCCGTCTGTCTGTCTGCCACCAGGCTGTATCTCATGAATCGTGATAGCTAGACAGTTGAAATTTTCACAGATGATGTATTTCTGTTGCCGCTATGACAACAAATACTAAAAACTGAATAAAATAAATATTTAAGGGGGACTCCCATACAACAAACGTGATATTTTTGGCCTTATTTGTATGTAGTGTTAACTCGCACACGAAGGGTTCCGTACCGTCGTACTATTGTACACACATACATTATCGTATTGTACAGACGCCAAGGTACTCGAAACTGTCACATTTTCCCAATCAACCTTAAACCTTACGCTTTAGCGATAAAGTTGAAAATCTATTAAAGAAATTTGATAGATTGTAGTAGCTTGATCCAATAAGTTCTTAGTTTTGAAATACCTACTGACCAGATTTACTTAGAAGTTTGAGTTGTATTAACTTATTTATAAAACCTTGAAATATGGTTGTTATTAAGTAAAACTCATGATTTTATTAAAAGCTTCACCAAACATCTTATATGGTGAAGTTTCTATAAGCAGTTAACTGCTTGAAAACGAAATTCAAGGTGTGTTGTTCGGATTAGCGTCTGAAGAATTATCGGCGTGAAAAGATAACAGTCAGACTGACAGAGTTACTTTCGTATTTATAATTTATTAGAATGGATTAATACTACATACCTACAAACGGGTTGGAGGGATGCAGGGGTGAATCGGGGCGAAACTTTTAAATGGATTTTACCGTTGAAATAATATCGTTTGTTGCCAACAAAGGCACTTAATCGTTAATTATAATACAGTAAACACATTAGAGTCCTTTTTGGGCACAAACTAAATATAATTAAACAACTAACTAACTACCTAAACTAAACATACCTAACTTTAGTTTAAAGTTAACTTTTGTTAACTTTAAAAGGAATTTTAACATAAAAATAATAATTTCATTGTTAAAATTCCTTTTAAAGTTTCGTCCCGAATAACCCCTGCACCTATTCGCCCCGTTTGACGGTATGGATTAAAAGACTAGATCAAGCTTTTAAAGGGTAAAGTCTCCAATCTATCAATCAACTCAATCAATCAATTGAACCACTACCAAAAATGGAGTACTCCCAATCAATCTATCACAAACTCCGGCTTATTTCAGTTGTAAAACAGGACTAGACTAACCGGAATAACAAATGGGCATTACAGACAAAAATACTCTGGGATTCAGACTGAGTTATAGCCAAACAGTCTGGCTGAAAATACCTGGCTTGGTAATACGGGGTAGCTAACTTAGGCGAAGGTGGATACGAGTAGCGTAGTCATTTGTTTTTTTATCGCTTAGGTTGATTTGTGAGGATGCCAATTGGCGTACGGGTGTGGAAATGGCCGCGATCCTATGGTGCATCGAGTAACTGTAAATATAAATTTTTGTCGTTCTTTGATATTGGTATTTGGGGGGAAACCGCTTCTTATGTAAGTAATGAATAAGCGGATTGATTGTCATGCTTATACTACATATTTTTGATTTCCGACTAACAAAGCCCAGAGGGGCAAGATAAGTGGTAGTTGTTTTAGAATGCCTGATCGCTGATAGAATGTTTTCTAGAAGGCCAATTCTCGTAATTTAAAACGTTCAAAATCTAGTCGCAGTCTCATCTCAACCACAAACAAATGTCAAGAACTTCATTTATTTTAGAAAATATTGAAACAGAATTAGGGTTCCGCGCAAAAAAAATTAAAACGTCTTCCGTCATGCACGCGAACGAAGTCGCGGGCACAGCTAGTTAAATATATATTTATTTTATTTTATCTTGTTTAGATATCGATATAGAGCAGTGGTGGCCAAGTGGTAACAGCCGCGACTTACGAGTTGTAGGTCGTAGGTTCGAATCCAGACAGGCGCTTTACCTTATGTAAATTATTTCATCACCACTGCTCTCAAAACGGTGAAGGAAAACATCGTGAGGAAACCGGCATGTCCTAGAACCAAAATTTCGAAGATATGTGACATCTGCGAACCCGCACTGGGCCCGCGTGGCGGATTAAGGCCCACTCCCTCTCACAGAGAGGAGGCCTGTGTCCCAGCAGTGGGAACATTATAGGCTGATTATGTTATGTATGTTAGATATCGATATCCGTCCCTTCTGTAGAGTTTCGCTACCTGTATGTATTGAGACCATTTATTAGTATTGAAATTCACTTGATGTTGCCTTCAACGTACCTTCCAATATTTTACTCGTTCTAATACATTTTACGTTTGAAACTTATAACTTCTCGATGCAGACTGAATTCTAGCCAGTAGCCGGCGAGTCTGCCTGGAAATAACTGTCTTAATAAACACAGGAATAGCTCCAAGTTAGGTGAATGATCGGGGGGAGATGTTTTATCTTTATTTTGCTTCAGTATGTGTTGGTTTGTTTGTGGAACGAAAATATGTGCTGTAATTTATGGTGGTTTTAGTAAATCTATACTAATATTATAAAGAGGTAAAATTTGTTTGTAACTTTGTATGTAGGGGGTAATCTCTGGAACTACCAGTCGGATTTGAAAAATTCTTCTTGCATTTGATAGCCCAATTCTTGAGGTAGGCTATAGGCTATTTAACATCACGCTATGACCCTTAGGAGCCGAGCAAAAAGAAAAAAAGTAAAAAAGAACGTTAAGTGATAGCGCGGGCGGGTGATGCGATACGACGGGGTGGCTCGGGGGAAACAAGAAGTTTCACGCGAACGAAGTCGCGGGCTGAAGCTAGTATGGGTATAAAGTTAGTCTCCTGAACTTTGGTGATGATGGTGCTGAATTTGTATGAGTAAATAGAAGTTTCGGTAAAGGAAAATGTTTATAGTGGAACTTGTTTCAGTATTCAAATAAATATGCAGGTTTATCGTAACAAACGTACGAAAACATCGTCAGGAAACCGGCATGTCCTAGAACCAAAAATTCGAACAAATGTTACATCTAACAAGTTTGTAAGTGTGCGTGTGTGTGTGGGGGTGTGTTTATATGTTTGTTACTTCTTCACGCACAAACGGCTGGACCAATTTTGATAAAATTTTGCTTGGAGGTAGCTGACACCCTGAATTAACATATAGGCCACGTTTTATCCCGATATTCCCACGGGATCGACATTTACGCGGGTGAACCCGCGGGGCGCAGCTAGTAATATTATAAACGCGAAAGTTTGTGCGGATGGATGGATGTTTGTTACTCTTTCACGCAAAAACTACTGCACGGATTTGGATGAAATTTGGCAGACAGGTAGTTTATAACCAGGATTAACACATAGGATACGTTTTATCCCGACATTCCCACGGGATCAAAACCTATGCGGCTGAAACCGCGGGGCGCTGCTAGTAAATAAATAAAATTTGGTATTTTTACCTACTGCTTTCCATGTTGTTCAAACAAAGCGTTTACGCGCGTTTACTTAACTCAAACAAATACATGTCTACTTTCGCTCGTAGAGTAAAATATGCGAGTGTTTGAACTAGTTTCAAGTAGAAGTTCGATGGCTGAGTTGCTGCAAACACACGGAATGTACTGGCACAAAGCAGAGCGCAAATGTGCGGAAAACGCTACGTTTGAACAAGGTCTATCAGAACTGAAACCAAATCGAAGCGATACTGCATAATCTACCTAGCCTCTAATGAATGTGGCGTAAAGATATATGCTTGTACTCTAATTACACGAGTAATTAACCGACTAGTTTATAGCTTAGGGTTAACGAACAACCAAAATATAAAATAGTAACGTTAGGCGGGATGCACAATTAACCTAAGGCTGATACCACAATGCTTTTGGTAGAGAATTGATAAGGGAAATATTTAACTAATCCTCTAAAAACTTATTGATCTTCTAATGATGTACGCTTTTTTAAATTATTGAACCTCTATAAGCTTTTTGGGCTTCAATAATGCACACTTTTTTAAATCAATGAGCCTCTTTTTAACATTCTGGCCTTTTTCACAGGTCGTCGCAGTAACTGGGCTAGGGCACCCTGACCAAACGGGTTAGGTTATGTTAAAACCCTGCGTGAGCTGAGCAAGCGAAGCGAGCGGTGCCGCTGCAGCAGCCCGCGAGCTCTACATGGAAGTCGGTCACAGTCACTTGGCTATTTATTATTTTTAGGACTACAAAATAGGAATTATTTCAGGTTCACAAAATCAGGCGTATGCATTATAATGGAGTGTTCAGTAATAATTTTAGGAAGGCTAAATGGCAATCATTTGAAGTTCGTTTTAATATCGTGTTTTTTTTTTGTTTTTTAGTTCTCGTATTGAGTTTTTCTTGTATGTCATCGCTATTTTTGACGTGATAACGTCTTATAAATCGATAAACGCCGGCTGCACGCACGAAAAAGCATAACTCATTGTCACGTTCCGCCTGAGCCGAGCGTGCAAGCGAGAGCGCGGAACAAGCAATAGAGAGGCACGATATAACGTTATCACGTAAAATCATCGTCCGTCAACCGACTTTACAGACAATCAATTTTTTATCTTTGGTATTCGTCTTTTGTCAGGTCTGTAGGATATACTTACTTTTCTGTTCATACGTTAGTACAGCATTTTTATGTTTCTCACGAAGTTACACGCGCTTTACTTTGGTTGGCTGAGTACCAATTGTCCAAACACGCTGTGAATGTGTGTGTAAGCGCAGGAGCTCTCGGCACCGTCCGAGACAGTGACGAAGTCATAAGTGTGTGCATGTGTGTTGTGCTGACGATACTCATCTTCACGCACACTTCCACAGCATGTTTGTACAGACGCCAGCACATCAAGCTACTACAATCTGTCAAATTTCTTTAATAGGTTTTCAACTTTATCGCTAAAGCGTAAGGTTCAAAGTTGATTGGGATTTGACAGTTTCGGGTAGCTTGATGTGCTGGCGTCTGTACACTTGGTTACCACAAGTAAAGCGCGTGTCATTTCGTGAGATAAAAATACTATACGTAGGTATTCGTTTCGTTTGGATGGGTAGGTACCTACCCAAGTGAATTTTCCTTACCTTATTTTATAAATTGATACAGTTTTCATGTTAGGCAAAGGTTTTCCCAGAAGGATATCAAACCTCTTTGTGAGTAGCCTCCCGCATTTTCTGGACCTACCTTGGGTACACAGCATACCTACAGTTTATAACAATGTTCTCTAAAATATTTCCGAACCTTCCCTCTTGATTTTCAAGGCCTGTCAAAATTTTCATTCATTTTGCATCTAAAATTCTAAGCGCATAGCTAAGTAATAACAGCCGCACGGGTCTACAGATCAGGTTAAGCTACGCTTGCCTCGGTCGGTCCGTGGATGGGTGACCATCTTTACATATCGAGCTTTCCTACGAAAGGGGAAAAGCACGTTAAGTTATTGGTCCCGGCTGTCATTCTTGGATCTTTGACAGTCGTCAGAAGCCCAAAAGTCTGACAACCAGTCTTACCAAGAGGTATGGTGGCTTTATAATTGGGTTGTGGAGATCAGATAGGCACTCGCTCCATGTGAAGTTCTGGTGTCCAGCTGCATCCGGTTACAATAGAAGCTGACCTGCCCCCCAAAATACCTAGTTAGGTTCTCAATGTGGGCGAAAAAAAAAAGTTTGGGATTTTCAGGGAAGGTTCGTTATAAAATTGTATACTTATCCTACCTTGCGACTGTATACTATAATAAGTTTAAATATAATCGAGACAATAGAAGATTTAAATAATTCGCGACAGATTAAAAAAAATTAGGGTTTCTAGAAAAAAAAAATTCTCAAAGTGGACTGTGGGCAAAATAACGTTGACAATCTATAAACTAGACAGATTGATTGAGTCAGTCTAATACTTAGACAGTCTGCGCACAGCCTAAGTTTTAAGACTAGTTTGAATCCGTACAAAATGATAAACAACAAATTAATTACTCCAAACTACATTCGAAGAGAAGTCATTAGAATTAATTTGCTTCGTGACTTAATGTACTTAGGTTAAGTTATTATCACGCGAGCTGTATTTGTGGGATAGGCAGGCAGGTTCAAGAGTTATGTTGTTGTTAGATCAGAGGTAATGCTTTATGCTAAGCTTTAAATCGTTTAGATACTTTTAAAGTACCTAGTTATATCTAAAATAGGTATTATTTTTTGCTTTCATTTGCAACATTTTTGTCAAGTTATCAACTAACTATTTGGCCAACGTATTAGTATAACTCAATTTAAGCCAAAAATGTGGTTTACTAGTCGATTCACAAGAATTTACTCGCCCGCAACGGGCGAATCATCCTTTTTTCAATGATTATAATATTTTCTATAGGCGACTCTTTTTTTTTATGGATGGGAAATCATCAAATGACCACTCCCGCTGTGGGTGGAGCGGAAGGGAGTGTCAGACTCTTACTGACTAAAACCCATCCGTGTTCCTTCCTTAGCCCTTTATGTTCCAGGGTAGCGGTAACCCTTTCGGACAATCCCGCACCCCGGCACAATCCCGCACCCCGGCACAATCCCGCACCCCCGGCAATAGGCGACTCTGCGCCAGTCTTTTTTTCTATATTTTATTGCATAAAAACCAAAATGTGCCAATGGCCTAATACATATTTCTTTAGTTATCGACTCGCCCACAAATAAATTGACTACGTGCAAGTCGCCTGTACAAAAAAAAAAAGACGGGTTGCACTCCGGGAGTGCCGGCAGAAGTGAAAACTTGAATATTAACGTTGAAATAAATCAATTATAATTTAATTAATATAACTCATTTTTTTTCACTATTTCTGCGCTCAATTTCTATATTTTAAACACTTTATATAAACGAATTTTACGAATACACAGCAGTGTGGCTACTACACAGACGGTCGAGCCATCAGCTGTCCATCCACCCATCCATCCACTTTCACTTCCACTTCGACTTCCACTTCGACTTCCACTTCGACTTCGACTTCCACTTCGACTTCGACTTCCACTTCGACTTCGACTTCCACTTCCACTTCGACTTCCACTTCGACTTCCACTTCGACTTCGACTTCCACTTCGACTTCCACTTCGACTTCGACTTCCACTTCGACTTCCACTTCGACTTCCACTTCGACTTCGACTTCCACTTCGACTTCCACTTCCACTTCCATCCATCCATCCATTGTGTCCGTGTGTCACTTCACTTCGGTTGGCGCCGCCGTAGAAAGAGGGGTGGGGGAAATCTCTCCTGACGGTCACGTGTCCTGACGCGATGTCCTGACGCGAGTTTAACATTTTTTACCCATTACTAAAAGTGTGCAACGCCGCTAAAGAAGTTTACACTTCAAAAAAATATTTAAAAGTGACGGTTCACCCGTTTTGGGTGAATAAATTCGCAAATCGATGAATAAGCCAAAAATGTTATTTGGATCACTTGGCTTCCAAGCTATCCAGTTCCTACCATGAAAAGAAAAGACAAACGGATTGATTATTCCTTATCATCGATTTTCAAGAAGTGATTGCTATAACTTTTACACCTGTCTTTTAATATCTAAGCAGATATTTAAATACCGTCCAAAACGATAACATCTTGATACAGTTTTTCTTGTCCCAAAATCACATTAAAAATCACACAAAAACACCCATCGACAGCAAATTCCATTACTGTAAACAACATCTAAATCGAGGCAGTAATTCCCGAGATCGACCCGAACACAAACGAACATAATCTCTTTGTATTAGATTAACGGCAAGAAACGTTCAATAAAAGTTTATAGACATTCGATAGCCATGGAGATCGTTCGATAGCAACCAAGATAGAAGTTAATATAAATTGTTCAAATACGTCAGTCTTGATAAAATGGAAAGGGTTCCGTCGTGTTTTTTGAGTTTTAAGTGCTGTGGTTTATAAAAATGATATCGTTTGATTGAAAGTTTTTATTTTTACTTGCATTTCTTGAATTGGGAGTTAATTTCCGACGTTCACGCAGGCGAAGCCGCGGGCAGTAGCTAGTTTGTAATTTTTTTTTGTATAATCGAATGCTCATTTGATTGTATAAAAAATCATAGGTGTAGATATTATATTAGTTAGTTTTTTATTAATTATAATTAAAGTACTTTGAATAAAAGAGCCATTTCCAATAGGGTTCCTCCTACGGGTGAAATGAATCTATGAAAAAAAAAATTGACACAATTATTTGATTTTTATTTTTTTTAATTTTTAGAAATATATTGACACATTTTCCGTTTCTACTGCATTATATCAATTTTTGAAAAGTACAGAATTAATTTCCATTAAATTATCTATACAATGCCACACGTCCATTGTATGTTTTATATTAATAAAAATAATCGTTATGTTTTTGTCTAGTGTACAATAAAGTATATATAAATATTTTTTTTTCATATAAAGTACATATTATTATAGTTTATATGTTAGCGTATATTATGTAAATATATATGAATAAATGGTATATAAATTAAGTAGGTTCTGTGTACTAGCAGGAGTATAACAATAGAAACAGCTGCAGCAAGCAGACAAAAAAAAAAAAAACGATCGTAAAGCACTCTCTAATGCGCCGCATTATGAGTCGTGCAATAATTATGTATAGATATAGATAATATTCAGAAGACTAGGTCGTCCTACTTATTAGTAGAATGACGTATTGACAGCTAATTTATTTGATAATAAATAACGCTAGACACAGCCCGGGAGCTATCCGATTTAATTTTATTTAGTTTATGATATTCCAGTTGTAATAAAGGAAGGTTAAGTCAGGTTAGGTTATTATATTAATAAATCGATAAATAATAATTATTGATATTATTTTGGACATGGATTAGATTTACGTCATAAGAAAGACGTCATTACCGATCATCCTTTTGGTGTCTCGGTATCTTCTTTTCTGAGACATTTGTTTATGTATACTACTGCTAGCTGACCCGGCGAACTTCATACCGCCATTTATCGAAATGAGACAATCCGTCCTCAAAATATTATCAAAAAAGCCGTCTGTTTGTATGTTATAATAGTTTTTCTGCTAATCGGGACGCACAGTA